>CM060170.1:23681889-24958974 GCA_020352615.2 Yoshiicerus persimilis | reverse complement strand
CCTTCTTAATAGCCATAGCTTTTTGTAGGTAAAGGGTAGGGTAGTGTAGCCAACACTGTATGTAAAGTAGGCAGTGGGTAGGGTAGGGTAGTCTACATAAAAAGTTAGTAGGCAAAAAGTAGGGTAGGCTACCTCATATGCCGGGCTATGACCGTGCTTACAAAAGAAACATTTTGAGAAATCTAGGCAGCTACATTTACATTGGGGTAAAGAGGAGGCGTACGTTATTAGCCAGACTGAGTTCTGATGCTGTATAATCGTTCAATGTATTCCAATTTTTACCGTCCACTTAAGGCAAAAAACATTCATGTATAGGCCAGAAGACAAAGAGTCCTAAGCACACACAAAAAAGTATATCGAAACAACTATAATGTGCCACAACTGCATTTACTCATTTATTCATCTGTACCTCCATTGACTGACTAATTAATGTTTTCGTATTCATTTTATAACTCAACTATTACCAGGCGTTTACAATTATTGCTGTTACAAAATACATCAATGATTGATTATGATTAAAGATATGAATTGACAAATTGTGGTAGCATAATGGGGTATTAAAGACACAAACAAAATATTGCATTCATAATTTTATTGAAACTCCAGCTATAATATTACAATTTAATAAATACTATTATTGAACATCAATTAATGTGCTTCCAATTTTTAGGTGTAAATATTGCAGCCAGGTAATGAATTAAATTAGGAGTTCTTGTATTTGTACGTAATAAAAATATGTTGTACACATAAACATCTTTTAATGCTGAATTCCATAATTCTAAAAACGTATGTGACCTTGTAAATTATATTTTAAATAGAATTTTAAATGATAATACGAAAGCCGCATTGCGCTTTGATTGTTCTTTCTATTTATCACGCTGTTTATGATAAACACTTACTTAATATTTTTGAATTTATGACATACCATTTTAAACTAATAGTTAGAAAATATGTGACTGATGGAGGTAAGCGTTGGTTAATCACGTGGTCAGTGTAATAAACACATTGCAAACACCAAAAGATTGATTTTCGTATTTCTGGTTTTAATATGCGCGTACACAATAAGGAACCCGCAAATTCAATATTTCTGAGAGCCGAATCAATGTCACAAATTATCTATCTTTATTGATTAAATGTAATAGTATGGGATCTTATGTATGATATAATGATAAACTATATATCATCATACTTGACAAGAACAAAAATATTTTAAAGACGCTACCTTATCAAAAGTAATTTTAAATTACGATACGACAATATGGAGTTTTTGTAATACTAAAAACAAAGAGAACTATACGGAAAACTACTATCAAATTAACTATGAAATGTGACTTAAGACCACGCTCTTTTTATTACAAAAGGGAATGCACATAGGGAGAAAATGGATTTTATTTAACTCCAATATCTACGCAATGAGTGGACATCAATGACAATAATTTAAGAGGCGTCCATGACTGCATAGGTTTACAGTCCACCTAACATTAGATAGGTAAATGGACATTTATTTTTAAGATGAAAATTTCTTTATACTTAAGTTGCTATCAATCAAAACTCCTTTAAACAAATGAACTTTTTTTAACAGATTAAGTAGAAAAAAGTATAACTGTTGCATACACAATTTTTTACTTTTTTATGCTTGAGCCACATGTCTAAACACTCTAAACACAATTATTTAGCTGTGATACTGCGCATACATTTCAAAATACACTGCGCATAATACTTAGACAGAGTACATAAAAATACGGCAAAAATCATTAATGTGGAAATATATTTAGTATTAGTATTAAGACTATTATATTTGATATCCTCCAATATATATATTATGTGGTATGCTACAGTGTTCTACACAAAGGCGATAAAGCGGCACAAAGTTTGCATTAGGTATAGGTATAGGTAGTACTTTCAAGACGAAAGCGTATATCATACTATAATCAATTACGAATGGTTTAGACATTTGCACAACATTTAGCATACATATATATGGTTTGGTTTTACTGCAATTAATTCTAACAATGGTCATTTGTGTGTGTGTTACATCTCACATTTTATTTAGGTACACGTAAATCTCAACCCGACTATACCACTGCACTAGAATAGTGTAGAACACTGTAGTTACAATAACACGTGAAGGCTGTATTTCCCAGCTGCAATATACACACCAATGTAATATAATATGTATTTTTAGACATTATAATATACTATCGCTTTCGATTTGAATTGAATACGCGTACTTACTAGATACATCTTACAATTTAGCACCAATGTTGTCCGTTTTCGGTAATTTCGTTTCATATAATATAAAGTATCGAAATCGAACCTTAAAAGCCGTTTTATAATCAGTCCTTTCATACCAGTCCTTTTATGTTTCCATTTAGAGACTCATTTATCCGAAAGAAATAAATACATCTTTTGGTTCTGCATCCGTTTAACAGGATTTATCTTTTTCAGCAAATGAGCGATCACATTGACCATATCTTGGCTTGAAATTTTAGTCTTCTTTGATTTAAACTTCTGCAAGAGCTCCGTAGCTGTCATTGGTTTGCGAGCCAAATAACGACGAACAGCATCTTCAGTTATGCCTTCCGAGCTGAAAACCGTTAACAATTAGCATTTATTTCAGGTTTCAAACTATTATTTTGTAAGCTGTAATTTCAATCATTTAAAAATAGGAAACCGGAAGAACTCTACTTACGAAGCTGATTGCAGCATTGATGTCGACATTTCTAGTTTCTGTTTTTTGGGCGATGGGCCATTTGTGACCCCGATAGAATCTGACGGGGCTTTGCGCTTTCCAGCTATGTAATCAAAGTCTGGAGTTCCATCTCGAGAGTTTCCGGAATTGTTTCCGCTAGACCCAGAATCCATTTTATGATCGACAGCGTCTTCAAAATCATCAGTATATTTGCTTTCAATCTCATCCTTTTCAGTAGCAACGGCGTCAAAAGAATCCTTTTTTTCTGACTTCTTTTTCTTTTTTTTCTTTTTCTTCTTATCCGTCTGCTCAGTATCTGCATTGTGTTCCTTCGAAGGACCAGGCTCATCATCTTTTTCTTCCTCTTTGACCTCTTTGTTTTCTTCTTCAGAAGAGTCTTCCTCTGATGCAATTTCATCAACACCCTTTTGATCATTCTTCTTCTCAGCTTCCTCCTCGTCCTCAGTTCTGCATTTTAAATACAGTGTACACTTTTTTAATTAGGAACTCAAAACCGTTTGTTAATTAAACATGTTACATAAATAAACAAAAGGCGACATAACCCTTTAGGGCACACTACTTACTCAGACGTGTCAGAAATGTAATCCAGTTCCCGTCCTTCCCCGTCTCCGTCATCCGAATCTTCAAAAGCTTCATCATCCGAATCCTTCTTTTTCTTCTTTTTCTTGTTCAGTTCTGGTTTTTCTGTTAAAGTATAATTTGAGAATTACAGATACTACAAACGTCAATCAAATCATTGTCAAAAGTCAGATAGAAACATTTGTACTTTTTTTCTTGTTATCAGCTTTATCATCTTTGTCGTCTTCATCAGAGTCATCTTCTTTATCACTGTCTTCCCAGTCATCCATTTCACTGACTTTCAATGAAGAAGACGCTGCCGCAAAACAATATAAAAGAGCATTAAAGAAACATATCGAAGAAACATTCGTTTTAATCGAGTATTTAATACCTGTCTTCTTCCCAGCAACTTTTCCGCTGGATTTTTCTCCATCCTCTCCGTCGTCTTCAATTTGCATACGCTTTTTAACCATAAGCGAGAAGTAGTTCATGATTTTGTTCCTCCTGTAATAGCATTAAATATTAATGCTATCTGCCAACAGGAACTTAACCAGCACAAAGATAGGAAAGATATGTTGAATATTATTTATAAGTAGCGTTGAACCTTCCAAATTCTTCTTCTGCTTCTTCTGCGGACAGACATTTATAACTCTGAATAAGACTGAAGTTGTACCATTGCTGAACAGGAAACACTTCGAATGCACCATCAGCTGCTTGAGTGAATATAAAGTACGATGCGTTTTGCGTCAGTCCTCCATCACGGATTCCCTTGTATCTAAAAAAGCAAATGTTAAATTAATTTCAATAGAACTAGTGAGTAATTACTTAAAATGTTTTAAGACATACTTTCTATTAATCTTGTCTCCCAGTTTCAAAAGCCACGGCTGGTCTTCCTTAATGATCTTCTTCTTATTTCCACCGTACTTTCTCCTTCGTGCTTCTTCCCGAGCCTCACGACCATACTCCGATCCAGCACCAAACCTATGTGCACCAGCATTTTTCCAATTAATTACCCCTTAGGAAAACACTTCTCTCTAATCTGATAATTAACTCCTGCTTACTTTGGTGTTTCATCTTCCTGAAAGCTCGTATTAACTTTCTGATGTCTGGTCAAATCTTCTCTTTGCATTTTTACGCTGGTCCACTTAGCAACATCTACATTAAGCGGTCCATTAAATCTCATCAAAGATATTGGCTTAACGTTATTTCTGCAAAGACCACAACCAACAATATAGTTCTCAATAAATCACTTTTAAATTGTGGGATTAAATAGAATAGTACTAATTTCCGTACTTAGGAACTCTTAAAGTGTATTCTTGAAGTATTTTATTTTGCGGCGCGGAAGTGGCACCGCTGTTTGCAGCAGTAGCAGTCGCAGGGGCAGACACTTTAGTATGTACAGCGCTGTTTGCACTAGCATTAGGATGAGGGTCAGAGGGGCCGGTTGGGTTATAAATTCTATTTGGTCCTGTCCCAGTTGCAATTTTTGATGGTCCTTTGGTTACTTTATGCGGATGAGCATCGATTGCAGCCAACCGAGACATTTCCGCAATGTTCGATGGACGGACCCGGCCACCAGAAATCTTTACTGGTGACGTATGGGATTTAGCACCAATTGTTACACGAGATTTATCTGCCATTTTGCTGATTAAGTCTTCCTTTCAACCTGCAAAATATTAAATGACATAAAAATCGCCATTAAAAAATTATTTTAGTAAAGCACAAAGATATATTATTACATTAATACTTAATTCTTACAATTTACACGATTTTAATTTACCTGATAAAGATGTAAAATATTTTACATAAAAGGTCTCAATCAACAGCTAGTTTTTATTATTTCTCTTAAAATCCAAAACAGCTGGGATCACAGTTTGTACTAAGGTGTCATGAGTGATGAGTCATGATTTAAAATTGACTTTTACGAGAGAGTAATGAACACTGCATATATATGTTAAGTAGAGTAAACCTGCACTACTTTCCTTATAACTTTCGAAATTGACCCAACTGATTATTTTAACAAATAAGGGTTGAATAATTAAAACCAAAATGGACTTTCAACCTGTTCAAGTTGCAAGTACATTTCACCTAGCAGCTTTCACCTAAGTCGTAAGGTGCAATTGTATAAAACTATAGTTGGAAGGATGGAATGGAACTATACTGAGTTCCACGTTGGATACAGAAATATTTTACTAGCCGACCTGATTATCTAAAAACGAAATTCAAAATGGAATACCAAAGATGTGGCTAATAAAACTAATAATATATATTATTGTTAAAGTGTGTAACATACGGACAACGAATTACTGATTGATTACGGCAAACAACTGACAATGAACGAAAACTGATATTTGCATATCATATAAAGTATGCGCACGTATTCACTACGTCTTTACCGACGTGACTTGAAAGTGTGAGACTAGTAAATCGCAATAAATAGAGAGATTCAGGGATAAGGTTAGCGGTTAAACGGTAACACAAACAATGCAATAAGGTTTAGGTTTAGGTTCATTCGTAATAGGAGGTTTAGAAATTCTGTGTACGCAAAAGAAATTACGGTGGCTACATTTGATTTTAAACACAAGCAATCAACTAGAGATTTTTATTCCAATCATAACAATAATTACCCATCATCATGGATTTAAGTTTGATTGCAGTATTTAAAGACTGTCTATTGAAAATTATCTTAAGTTTTACTTAAATTAATGTTAAAACACAACGAATTTACTGTTTAAATAGTGAATAAATTTTTTTGTTTATAAGTAGTTAGTTTTTGAATGTTGACCAAAATTGAGCAGTGTCATTACTTGAATCTCTTTGATTTGAAAAGCAAATTACAACTCAACTTCTGATATGTGAACATGTGTAGTAGTGCCACTTTTAAATGAAAATCTGTTGGTTGATATTTCAGGTAAGAAAGATGAACTTTTAGGCAATTCACTGCCGAATTTCTATTTATTTGCCCTACTAGTACTTAATGTTAAATAAATTTACCATTTTCTATAGCTAAACACGATTTTTAACTGCAAACTAACCTTCAAACCGTACACGATAGACTGAACCTTAAATTGCTGATTTTAACGTTGAGTTTAAGGTCTGCGTTTGAACTCAGACTTAAACGCTAAGACTAAGGTAAAATTATACAACCAAATATTGCGTGCGCATCCAATTTTAGGTTTAGGTTTACGTTAACTCTAACTCTGAATCTCTCTAATAATGAACATACGTTACCGAAACATCTAATCGATGGGACCCAATCTATATTGTCACAAGACTTTACCCGACTTTCGCTTTCAAGGCATCCAACATTGGTGCAATCTACCAAACACCCTAAATATAGTCACCCGACACTTTTCTATGTTCATTAATATTTTTATTGTTCTTATATGCGTCTCCACTTTCCGATGATCTTCCGTAGTATTCTAAAAATATTATTCCTATTTAGGTCTTGATTAGTAAAATTTTGAATTCTGAAGTATTCCAGATAACCTCTCTTCATTTTCTTTGTGGTTTCCTTGGAGTCGGAGTTATTGGTTCGATTTTCTAGACTTATTTTCTATACATCATAATCCAAATCTTGGCAAAACTTGGGTTGGGTAGGTATGTAAGACGTTAAATGCACTAATTGTGAAGAATAATCCTCATTTCCAGTGAACAAGTTCTAAAGTCATACAAAAAGAGGAAAATTTGGCGTCAACGCGTTCAAAATATCTCCACAGATTGTTTCCATCGATGCTCTCAGAAGAATAAATCAATCCATTTTTCCCAGTACTTCCAAGTACAATCTCAAAAAATTTGAATCGCTTTTCAAAAATGGGCTTTTCCGAAAACCTCAGTAATTTGCACTTTTAACGGAGTACCAGCACAAAAAACGTGGATCACTTACAGCACCATGTAATTTTTTAATCGAGGTATTGCTTACCATGTAAAAGAGTGGCAATGATCTAACTTTGGTTTATCATCATGCATTAATCCTAATAGATAATAGATAACACTTTTGGATGCGAAGTGGTCTATTGTGTAATTATATATTTCAAATTAGCATGCAATATTTCCGGCATTTCGCAGTGGCTTACATCGTTAAGGTTAACTTGACGGGCACCAATGGCATTTAACATGTCAAAACACTGGTCCTAGAACTGCTTGGACTATAATATTAGAACACTTGAACATTATGTGAACACTATAAAAACACTTTTTTGAAATTCTCGAAATACAAAATACTTTTTTGAAATTCTCGAAATACAAAATACTTTTTTGAAATTCTCGAAATACAAAATACTTTTTTGAAATTCTCGAAATACAAAATACTTTTTTGAAATTCTCGAAATACAAAATACTTTTTTGAAATTCTCGAAATACAAAATACTTTTTTGAAATTCTCGAAATACAAAATACTTTTTTGAAATTCTCGAAATACAAAATACTTTTTTGAAATTCTCGAAATACAAAATACTTTTTTGAAATTCTCGAAATACAAAATACTTTTTTGAAATTCTCGAAATACAAAATACTTTTTTGAAATTCTCGAAATACAAAATACTTTTTTGAAATTCTCGAAATACAAAATACTTTTTTGAAATTCTCGAAATACAAAATACTTTTTTGAAATTCTCGAAATACAAAATACTTTTTTGAAATTCTCGAAATACAAAATACTTTTTTGAAATTCTCGAAATACAAAATACTTTTTTGAAATTCCCGAAATACAAAATACTTTTTTGAAATTCTCGTAATACAAAATACTTTTTTGAAATTCTCGAAATACAAAATACTTTTTTGAAATTCTCGAAATACAAAATACTTTTTTGAAATTCTCGAAATACAAAATACTTTTTTGAAATTCTTGAAATACAAAAAAAATTTTAGAAATACAAAATTCAAAATGTATTTACACTACAATATTTTCCCCAAAAATGTCAATGTGCTTCAGTGCATTGATGTAAGTAAAAACGTTGCTTCCTGTCACTGTCAAGTAAATCTTAATATCCCATAGCATTAGTAAGCAAATTGGTTGTAAAATAAATGGTTTCACCAGAAATTCACTGGCCAGTAATCAGTTATCTGTATCATTAATACAAATAACATACAAATTGGCATTTTTTATACTCAAAATAATTACATGTGGATGAATTTAAGAATAAAAGACCATCCACAAGTATTTGCCCCTAAAACATCACCATCGCCACCACTACTGTACATATATGCAGCACGAAAATGTAAAACCAACAGGCCATTCTGCTTATATCTATTAAAGTCATAGTCCCGTCCTACACTTGCACTATACTAGGCATGACTACGACAAACTACTGAACTATTATTGGATAGGATACAAAAGTATTCTGCTAGGACTACGAGACGTACCGACATACGACGAGACTAAAGACTAAGCTACAACATAGTAATATCTGTATATCAAGAGTTTACCATAATATCCAAGTATCACTCAACAAGACTGCAGCATAGGAGCAGAACCCTCACTCAAAATACTCATTTCAACCTTAGCAGTCACTGCGATCGGATATGAGGATTTTCATATCCTCAATAGGACAACACGAGTTAAAGCCCCGTGTAGAGTATAACAATAACAATATTATTTGTGAGTAGTAAACCTATTATCCAATTTAGCTCATTATATCATTATAGTCTTTAAAATTTTTAAATAATCTGGGTTGCTAAGCTCCTAATAATCATTCAGTTCTTCTAAGTGCTTTGTGGTTGCAAGGACATAGTATTTACCAGGAGGAAACGAGTCTTTTGCTTAGTCATTTTTCCTAAATTTAACATAAATATAATTCAGAAATTATTTGTGAGTGACTGAGATTTTTCTATTGTTACTGCATCAACTCTGATTTCTCTGTGTGATTTCAACTACTGTCTGTGTGAGTAAAATCAATATAAAAGGGCCAACTTCATTTCCGTGTGAACATTATTCACAGTGTTAGACAAAAGATGAAATGCTGTAAATGATAAAAACTTGTTCTCGATTCTCGATCTTCAGATAGATTTCTTTGAAAGTGATCTAATCTGCTCTAACATTTACAATGTAAGTGAACCTTTCAACACTTGTCAAATTTCTCGTTTCATATCCAATTGTCAAGATAAATGTGAAATAGCGTTTCAAAATTTTCAATAAAATCCCTATGTCAAATAAATTGCCATAAAATAATAAATAAGACATATCTTAAAGACAAACAATTATTTGGCGCATTATAACAGCGTATGAGCAATGATTGTCATCTGTGTAAAAGATGAAATTTTGAATATTTGATCTAAGTGCTACAAAAGTTTTATACGTCGTAGGGTATACTTAGGATAACACACTTAAAAACTGGACTTCTATTTCTGCCACGATAGCTGTTGGAAGGCTAATAAAATTGTTAACAAAATCTCAAAACCGTAGTTTAAAGTTTAAAATGCTTTAACTGAAGGTAACTTAATTTTTTTATTATCATTATACGTGGAGAGTAATTTAAGATTATTTTAAGCTTTGACTGTTTGACTCAATCTCTGAAATAAGCTATTAGTTTATTTTTGGTGTTCTGAGAATAGGACGACACAATAGATAAAAACTTTTAAAAAGGGAAGGGCGCATAAATAAGCCTCTTCTTTTGTTAGATAAGGGGGAAAACCACTGTTCAAATCAGTATCATTATAATAGCGTTACGAAATAACAGTTTAGACAAACAATAGAAGAGAAGGCCCTTTCAAGGTGCTAAAAATACTCTTGCGAGTCTGACGTAGACCTATAAATGTAAAGACTATTATTGATATTAAAGTTATAACAAGATATGATTTTCAAAATGTGTAAAATCTGGAAAAGTCTTTTTTTCTATAAAACGTGAGGAACGATGTTTAAAGGTACGGGATTAATAATTGCTGTGCTTTATTTTGGAGATTTGATTGTTTCAATTTCTTAGAAAAATGAGTTCATAAAGATTTGGCATACACCTGGCACTTGGGCTTTTGCGTGTATAATAAAGATTCTTCATTACAAGATTAAGACTTAGTACATGAAAGTTTATGAAATTGTTTCCAAGGTTAATTTCGTGTTTGTCTCTCGTTTTAGTCTCTGTGTATTGAAAAAGTTGAGAGGAGGTTTAACTTCCGAATTATTATTAATTCATGGAAATATTATTTTACCATAATGAGTGTAAAATGACATTCCAAAACATCACTCGTAGTACACCTACAGCTTTTAATTAAAATTTATAGAAACTGCATAAAATTTTAAAAAGACAATTTTGAAACTTAGATTTAAATTTGTAAATAAACAACTTTAGATCTGTCTATTACAAGCATTGTTTGCATTTTATTTTCTTCGTCATCACATCTTTAATATACCTATATATATATTTATCGTAATTTGTCTCACATTACTTACAAGTAGTTGTGGAACTTCTAGAATTTCCACTTCAGACCAATAAGCAGTACAAATAATTGCATTGCATGTGAGGACGCTTATCAGAATTTCGATTTTTAATTTTGGTAGCATGATAATGGCTTTGCTGATTTAATATTTATATTTGGTGGAATTTATATTCTTATGATATTAAAGCATTTTTCAGAAGTGAAAATTATTTCATCATATCTATTTCCTGTGCGTTGGCTCATAAAAGCAAAACAATGTGAGAAAAGAGCAAATGCAAATAATTATTGCTATATCATGATATCATAGGTTAAAAAATATCAAAACTAAAAACATTCTAGCCTTAAAGCTTCCTACTGCTTCTGTTTCAGTTAGTATTAGCTCATATTTAGATAAATGTACTTAAACCTTTCAACAGAAAATTTTCTGCAACATCTCTAATCAACTTACATGAGTTATATGCGCTTGAAAGACTACAGGGGTGCCGCAGAAGTTACAACATAGATTGTTTTAGTTTCTACGCTTCTCTTATTTTCCATTTTGTTTACTGATGGATTTGCTGTTGATCCTTTACAAGATCCCATTCTACATTGTTTTGATAAGTAGCCACTCCTCCTTGGCTCATGTCACTTAAAAATACATAACCAAGCGAACGATGTCTGTAGTGTGTAGCTGTGTAATATCCCTGGATTCAGTTGCTTAAGTTTGCGATGCGAAGTTGCAATTATTTTACCATAATAAATTGTGGTGTCTGATTAGTGGATAATTCATTTGTTCACAATGTTCTAAGCCACTTCTCTCACCAACTCAGGGTTTCTCCGAAAGTTATCGGCTATTCTGTCTGCATGCAATGGATGTACTAATGTGATTAATTTACCTGAGGTATAAATTATGGTCGGACTCAACGCAAGTTTAGTTATGGGAAATCTATTTAAACACAGATATTACAAGAAAACTAATTGTAGATCAGTATAACATGGTCTCACTGGTGGCTACAAGGATCACTCAATAGGATGTAGTGTAAACTTTTTTCTGACACACCCGTACTTTAAATGGGTCAATTGAAGAACATTGCAAAATAATGTTAATTAATTACCAAAACTTTTAACGCCGGCCACGAATGGCTGTTATAATTTTTTTGCAATAACGTGCAATATAATAATGGGCTGTAGGCAAACCTTTAAAAAGGCCCGGTCTGGAGATAATAAGGCAATCTACGATTTCATCTCATCGTCAGATAAATTAATGTAGAGAACAGCGGACCCCGAGAAACAGCAGATACCGCTTCAGGGTAATCGTGGACCTTAAATTTTGTCATGCCGATGTGAGATCCTATCTTCATTCTTCATCAATCCCGTCATCTACGCAGTACTACTTGATGGATATGTACTATGTAGGTAGATACCTCGATTTTCCGTTAATTAAAGTAATTTGGATACTAAAGTACTTCTAAACTGGGTTTCAGTATTTGCGTGGAGTAGTGCCAAAGTATTGTTGACTTTGGTGCATTTCAGTATAAAAGAGGTCAATGACTAAAGCCAGTGATAGTATTTGCCTTTGTGTCAAATACAGGCTTTCGTACATCTGGCCTTGACACTTTTGTACCGTCTTATAGTCTAATGTTACTTTTGAACCTTAACCTCTCGGATTAATAAATATCGTGGTACGCCTACAGACTATTTTTTGCAAAAGCAATAAAGCATCATAAAGAGTCACAGTACAACTTAAATAAATAACTTTTTAGCTTGCTAGTAATAAGCATGTAAATGTAAAGTTTGACTGTTTAAGTATTTATTTATCTGTCTGACTCTGACAAAGACAATGAAGAGTATGCCATTGAAAGAAAATGCATTCCACTTAGCGTCCTAACTTTGTGTTACTTAGACAAGCAAAGAAGTTTGTCCCTTATTACTTATTAGTAGCAGTGCGTAATCAATAAGCATTCGAATATTGATTACATGGATATAATGAGGTAATGTAAGGAGTACTGTGGATTTTTGATGACTTAAATTTCAGTTCGTATCAATTTTGTATAGGTAAATTGAGTTTTCTGGAAGCGATATCGTCTTATAGAGGCTAATAGACAACTTAGTTGACCATATAGTCAAGGAAAATTCCAAAATCTTTACAGAATTTTCTTTAAATTACCGGTGCGTATTTCAAAGAGTGCGATACATAATAAAGTCCTTATGGTTAAAACGAAAAATGTAGAACACGCTGGTTGACCATGTATATTTGCTATAGTAAAAATAAATTGACATAATTTGTATGTTTATTAAATAAAGAAAGAATTTTAATGCCTTAAATTTAAAGGTTTTCAAAGCATATAACTTTGTAAGTTTTAGTTCGAATAACGCCATAATTATCTCAATCGCAGTCTACAGCCAGAGTAAGTGGAAACTTTTCTGTAATCGCATACTCCCAAAAGTAGAGTTGAGCCCAAAACAGTTTGCTAACTTAACTTGCCAGTTGCCTTGTCATTGTCTTTATAGTAAGTCTACCGCATATCGTAAATTAGGCTATACGTAAGCACTATTCTAGCGATTTTGCGTAGCACAGCTATTTTGAACTTGTTTAAGTGCCATGCCGATGTATGTCTTTCATATGTCAGGGCTGTCTGTGTTTGACTTGATTATATTAAGTATGTGCTTTGACTGTGGGTACACAACAATAATAATATTATTATGTATACTAGATACTTACAAAACTTAATAAATATTATTATAGGCTTTGGGAGAATAGAAATGGAGATAGTTTGAATAACATCAGCAAGCAGCATGAAACTACTGTAATTATAGGTACTGCTAGAATTTCTACTAAAAGTCTACTAGCTACTATGCACAACAGTAGTATTTGCGATTCAGCTTGAACAGAACTAGACACAATACCGTACACTACCCTTGCAGCATAAATACTCCCGATATGCAATGTCATAAAAGAAAGGAGAAGGCCGAACGCCGCTAGAACTGGAACATTCATTACTTACATTGTAACGTACTGTACAACATCACGTCACTTATATCGATTCGGTTAGACTACTCACTGTATTACCAGGACCATGGGCACAGAAATCTATTATTATTCTTTAATACTATGTCTACTCACTATTTACTATTTCTAGAAAAAGGAATGAGTGGACAGATTAAGTCTACAAGGAGATGTTGTCAGTTGCGCTAATGGTTATTGCGACAAAGGGCAAAGCAAATGCAGCAGACATACAAATATTATGAAAATAATGTATGTGTGCAAAGTCACTCTTCTTGCTGTAAATTTAATATGTATAATAGTATATATTTTACAGAACTGGCAAAGGCACGTATTTTATACGTGCCGCTTTCATGAAAAATATTGAGATTTATATTGAGTTGGATTGAAAAACTTTTTTATAAAATTTCATGGCTCTTTAATGTGAGTTCGTTTAATTTACATGAATGTGTTACTGAAAAGGTGGCTGCTAATAAGGGGTTTTGCTTATCCTTGGTTGCCTTTACAGCAATATAATGTTGTTTATACTGCCGGCCAACAAAAAATGAAAAAAGCCGTTGCTTATCAGTGAATTGCTTACTGAGTGGTGTACAAGTTCAATATACTCTACTATGATCTTACAAGGACTCTAAATCCTATTCTCATATGCATTGAAAAATATTAGTTGTAAAGTTAGTAGGGAGTCTAAAAAGGAATTTTCACGGCAAATGAATTTGTGAATATTGTGAAATCACTTTAGTAAACCTAGTCTAAAATAAAAATGAGAACCCATATATATTGTACTTTAGTTATCTAGCCAAACAAACAATATATTAAGGTAGTACGTATGTTTTATTGCCAGTAACCTTCGCATAAGAAAACGCGCATTTCATTTACATAGTCAAGTTTTAGAACAATTAAATGTAAGTAATTTTTTTGATTATATATTTAATCAAGAATTCGACACCATTAGATTATAGGTACATTATGGAGAATTTGGATCAGCATATAGTCAAAAGATTTAATTACAATCTTGTTACTTTAGACATTATCTGTAATACTTAATAAAATTACCTCTTACCATAACTTAGGTACACTGCTTTTAGCGCAAAAATAAATTTATTCCTAGTCCTAGGAACAGATTTCATATTCAAAATGCCCAACTGTCACAAATCTCCAATCTTAACTTTAATTATTACTGTTAATACCTTCTTACCCTCAAATCTTCAGTAACACAATGTCAAAGAACTTATTGTACTATGTATGTTTCACAAAGCTCCTGTTTCTATATTTACTTTTGCATGAGGGAATCATTTATGATATCCCACTTTTTATGGTTATAGGAACAGATTTCATTCTTCTGTTTTTAATAAACCATGAAAATACGAGGGGTGAAGTATTTATTGCTCCATGAATAAAAGTTGATATGGCTTTTATATGTAAATTTAAAAAGAATTTTGCCCTTTGCCATTTGAGTTCGAGAGAGATAATCTCTTTTGCCATATCAATTATACTTCTGTTCTAAAACATTCGCTCTCCATAACGTAATTTCGTTTTATTATTTCAAAATCTTCAAATATTACGTAATACCGAGATACAAATATTATACGTAAACGCTGAGCAATATGTTTGCAAACTATGCGGACTAAAGAAAAGTTGCCTTTCCCTTCTCAGTCATGCTCTAATATTGCGTACATTATGCATTGCTTTTCTTAAATATTGGAGGGAGAGTTAAGGTTTAGTAGTGAAGTCTTTTCTAATAGAGATCATACTTCGGTATTTGGTTAGGTATGTGCTTAATTCTAATAGTGCTGACATTGAAGCTATTACATTGTATGAATGGGGTGGTTTTTAGTAAATCTATTTCTTTTCTTTTTAATGAAATTCAAAAATGTTCAAAAATTTCAAGAAAACAAGAAAAGGCATATTCTGGGAAAACCTTTCAATTTCGGTTCATGTTAAAGCTGCATAGGTATATACTAGTATTTTTCAACAAGTAAAAACTTTCTTCCGTTAAAATATCTGTATACGTATTAACCAAAATGGAAAATCTTTTCTTGCGAAAATTAAAAGTTTGTGCTTGATGTCTTAAAATTGAAATATTTGCATTTTTGTTGTTATTAAGTGCTATTTAAGTTGTGTGAAAAATGAAAAAGTAAATTTTGTTTACAACTGTAATGGGGACAATTTATTTTGACGTTACTGTTACAGGTATCGGCGTTTTGCATGGCTATAGCTAGAGTTGTCAAGACAGGAAATAGTGACGTAAATGTGTGTTGAGCGTAGGCATGTAATTGAGGGTAGACAACCATTAATTTTCCTTCAACAAGATGAAAAAGAAAGCAAAGGAAAGAAAACCTTTCCCCTCAGAAATTACTTTATAACAACCACTACCGAACTGGTGCATATCGATGCAGTTTATCAAGTCTAAAACGACGTGCTTTCAAGGCATCATTTGAATTAGGATGCTAAGAGGACTCAGGCAGACTATTTCTATAGTGCAGAATTTCCAAGGTGGGATAAGACAATATTGTACCTATTTTTCTTTTTACCACCATGTGCTATTCCTCTAAGTCTTCATGTTTCGCCAAGCCAGGATTTTATTACCCACACTTCACTTGAATGCAGAATGCTGAATTGAATGGAATGAAGGCTTATTTTCTCACTTAAATGCAAAGCTTTACGTCGAAAGGCAAAGTACATTATGCACACCAAGGAAAAAATACCAGTTAAACGATCTACATAACTATCACTGCTACATCGAAAGACTTTTGGCATTCCTTTATCTAAATCTCTGGAATTCACATACACAGAATAAGTGGAATGGAACGCGCTTCAACATGGGAGCATTCACAAAAGATGCTTACTGTTAAAGGGGCAGGGCCACCAGAAAACGAGAAACCATGCTCTCTTTTCTCTCTATATCAATAACCCAATTGCTGAATTAAGACTTAGTATTTCTACCTCATTTAGCAACATACAAAACTGCATTTTTTGCCATAAATTAAGTAGTCCTATTTATTTATAAAACCAACCAACATTAAAAATACAAAACGAAATATAAGGGCTCAAAAAGGCCAGCCGTCTTTTATGGACGTTCCCATATGGACGTATTCGTGGAGTCTCGCTTTCTTCAGCAGATCGTCACTCACGCCTGTCTACCATCTAAATAATTCATTCAATTTGTTCTCCAGTGCTGTAGCGTCCTTGGTTCTTGCCTGTAGTAAACCAAGTATGACGCTTGGTTTGCAGTGACCTACGGGTTAGATGGCCGTCAGCCCAATCTAAATTCCAGGTTTGAATCCTAAATCCTCGCATAGTATAACAGTGGTCCACCACGGAGTTCCGAGCTTATAAGCTAACGGTATAACTTCATCTTCTATTAAGTGCTTACTCCTGATTGTTTCGAATAACCTGCTTTTGTTTATGTAGTTGTACTATTATGATTAGACAGGGGATTCCAAATTAGCCGGTTAGCGTTTGATAATAAATCTTCTTTACTATCATATCCTAAGCAAACAGATTTTATAATCGAACATTGACAACCCATTCATGGGTATTACAGTGGACACAAATGTAAATATAATATCAATATCTGTACGAACACATAAAATATCGAATGTTTTGACCATTGCAAGGAGTTGACTAAAGTTGCCGACAGCTAACCAGTTAACCCAATCTTCTTTCGGCCTTCATTCTATATTAAATAACTACTATTACAGCCTTTACAGCTAACTGGCTAAGTAAACAGAAACTACGAGCATAGTATTTACAATTGCCCATATAGAAATGAAGTAAGTGTACCTAAGTGAAAAAATGTATAAAAGAGCATGAAATTGAAATTTAAAATGTATTCAATTCTAGCGATTTTGCAGCAATGTTTGAGATATTTTCTTAGGGAATTTATAGGTATTTTTTTATTTATTGATTCCATGTCCAGATTACGTGCCTTGCTGGCCTATTCTGAGTAATGTTATGTTTCACTTGTTCCGATGATATTCTCAGAAATCAACCAAGTGGAAATCAAAGTGCAACTCTGATATTGTATTCTTGGGATTAGGAGATGGGTGTTGAGTCGTATTTGTTTTGCAGCGTAGTTGGTTCTTTTTCTACTAACGCCCATACGCCAATTACACAAACTCACATGGGAATTCCTATGCCCGCTGATATTAGGAAACTCCTTGAACTGGACATTTTGGGTTCAGTTCTACATCGCTCACATCAAAACAACATGAAAGGGTGATGAAATGATGTTTATCGTAGCTTCTAGCTTTAACCTTCAATATTTTAGTATATTAAAATCCAATAGTTTATATATACCAATATAATCTCAATTCTACTCCCGTCTCTTTCCTTTTAAGGCTCTTCTAAGCTAACTAATTTCAATGGAGTCATGGAGTCGATTGTTTTCTCTAGAACTATTGTCTATATATTTCGATACAAATGCACTCCTTGTAAGAAAACAAATTCAGAAATCCGTGGTGATGTAATTCAGCGGAAATAATGCTGTACGTGTAAGAAATATTGTTCAATTTTAAACATTTCATATCCAACACATGCAATATTTTGCAGTATCTCATTAATTACTCTGTTTTTACCAGTGCGGGATAATTAGCTACGCGGTGTTATAACTATTTACAAATTTTCAGAATATTCATTCGAATGCGAAATATTTTAAAGGTACTAGATTTAAATGTAGGTTATTAGGAGGGTTTTCATAGAAATGTACATCCACAGTGCCAAATCCAGTGTTGTCAATTAAGCTAACACTAAATTCGCTTAACAGCTTTAGTGTAGTATTTATTGAAGAACTAAATGCATTTAAATGTTCACTCCATTGTATGTGGTTTTAAATGAGTTTAAACTTCTATAGTTAGATTTAAGCATGAATGGAGATGGCCATAATGAAATAAAACTGCGAATTTATCAGGCAGCAGGATAGTAGAGCACCCAGAGAAAAGCAACTATGTGTCTGTATGGTGTAAAGCAATGAAGAGATGTAGACTGTTTACCAACCGTGTGACTCAATTTTGTGTTTGTTCCATTGACTTGTCGTGAAACTTCTGTGCTTGGGTCTGTAATTTGAGCACATCATCCTTTTTCTAAAGTAAATCCAGAAAAGTTTCTTTTGTCCTCCCCTTGAGACAGGGAGCCGGATATGAGATGGCGGTAAGGGAGAGGCATGAATATGTGTTTTGCTGCAGAGCTCTGTTTCTGCAATGTCTCACTAAGGATTAAAGTGCTTTAGTTTATGGAGTCATTATTCCTATTCTTCTTGCGGAATAAGAATGGAGAAGAAAATATATCAGACATTAAAATTTTCAGACAATGTGCTAGTTTCCGTAGAGCAGGCAGGCAGAGAGCAGCCAGCAGATGAAATACTCGGAAGTCGGCTGAGGAAACAACATTCGTCGTTGATTGAAATGGATAGATTTGCTCCGTCACATTCGCATTGCCGGAGCCGTTAGGGAATTCAACTCTGCGAATTGCACCGCCAGCCAACTACAAGGAATATTACTAAATATTACCCACACAGCTTCTTATCATGCTCAAAACAGTCAGAATCGTGAAGTGCTCAGGAATTATTATTTGCCAACTGAATAGGCCAACCAATGCCTTTCAGGTTGAAACTCGGGTATAAATTCTTGATAAATACTCATAAATAAGTTGTTGTATAACTTGTACTTCACAAAGTTTCCCTAACTGCATGTTAATAATGATGAGATTACAATTAGTCTTACTTACTCCATTACTTTCGCAGCTTGTTAAATTTGGCCATTTTGAGAATGCAATTTCAGGATTCTGATAAACCACGCACGGAAAACGTGGCTCATTTTCACTGCCTACGCGTCACTGAAAAAGGATTTCGCCTGCCATATCATGTCATGTTACTGTTACCGCCGTTATTTTCTGCGAATTTCAATTAGTGATTATTGTGTCTTGGAAGTCCTTTTCCCTCATGCCATAATGCTATGCTTCACAAAAGAATTATTACTATAGCAGGACCAACCACAAAAGTAAATCAATTTTTATCCTACGCGAACTATGCTTCTCTATATATGTAATCGATTTTCTCTGCATGTAGTGCTTCAATTGGCGTAAAATATTCTTTAAGTAAGCTCTGGTTCACTTGATGTAGAGACGTCCCCACCGGCACAATTCCTCTTTCCCATCATATTATGGGCTTTCATGAAAATATCGTAGGAACTGAATCTTGCCGTGCCCACCTATAATGAAATAGCAGTTTTTCATACCAAGACACCCAAAAATGGCTTCTTGTTGCCCTGCAATTCATGCAGAGATCCCATTACACAGTTTTTAATTTAGATTAGTCCAGTTGGAATTCCATTTTCGCGACTTCCAGTTTTATTGCAAATTGAGTAAAATCGTGATCACAGTATACGCAAGAGACATTTACATTTATTGCATCCTGCTTTAATTAATGAACTGAACTCATTTAGTTAGTTTTTGTTGCATTCTAGGTATGCTACTTTTCTCTTAGGTCACGTATCTTTCCACAAATTTTGATGCAGTGCTAAATTCATGAAGGTGTTCTACACTAATCATGTCGCTGTTCTCCTCCTAGAATTTGCTAGGAATTCATTTACAGCCTCGCAGAGAGATTACTCATACTTTTATTTATTTATTCCAAGACACGCAAAGAATTTTAGATCGCCATCTCATTTAATAGAATAATACCCAGGTCGGTTGACAAGTCATTCTAATGTATTGATTGCATTTCACTGTACACACAATTAGCTCACTTTCAGTGTTACATCATACAGTACTTAAACTAGCTTGTAATGATAATATTTCCAGCGCACTTTAATGAATTCGCAAGGCGTAGGAAGATCTAATTTAATATTGTATGGCTGGTATTTAATGTGGCTGGGAAATAAAGGAATTATGTCTTCTCGAAATTCATGTCTTCTAAATAAAGGACTAATTTTTATAGAAGAATGTGTTGGAAGAAAATCCATAAAGGAATTTTTCTTCGAAACAAAATGCTTTAATATTAGTCTATATATGCAGTTGCACACAGTATGGTTCTTGTATAGGGTAACAATATTATGGTAATTCCATGGCATTATCGAGTTAGCCAAATGTTTTAAGAGAAAGATAAAGACGAAAGACATTCTAACTGCACTTACATAACTCATACTACTGACAACCACCAACTGAATCGCATCTATGGCAAGTGTAAGTGAAGCAAATAATAAAGACTGGACATATACCAAACATTTTAGTGAATCAAGTGAAACGTTAAGCATTGTTGAAAACGATTGACAACAAAATTATACAAAGTTCAATAAGCTGTCAGGAAAAGTTATGTATTTCTACTGCAAAAGAGGTAGTAAAAAGTGACCGAAATCTGCGAAGTTACACTTCGTCAGTGCAATTCATTTATGGATTAGGGACTGTGATCACGTCCATGAGAAAATTGGCTGTTTATGCATGCAACTAAGTCAAACAAATGGAAAACATTTAATGAGTTTGTAGAATCAGAGTTTCTTCTTTTGCACGTTGTTTTTTATATGGAGAAGGACATTTGGTTTTCAAATCCAATTTTCCAAAAAGAATACTTGTGTAAACATATTACCGGTCTAGCTACAATGCATGGATTATATGAGTTTCCTCCATTTGTTTATGAAGTGAAGGTTGGTGAGAAACGCAAGAGAGGTAGACCTCAAGGAGCAAAGACGGCATTAATTGTACAATAGCATAACTTACTAACTATTACTACAATAACTGTAAATATTACTTAAATAATTTACTAAAATAACTACAATATTTTAATTTCTGTTGTTCTGAACTGACATATGTGACATGTTCCATTATTAAACTTATTAAAGATGCTATTCCTCTGTTTCCCGGAAACCATTTGAAGACTAATTTTTTTAACTCGAAGACTGCTTGTTTTATTTCATGATGACATTGACTTTTTAATTGGAGGAAGCTTATTTTAAATCGAAGACGGATTTTTTAGCGGGCTATACTTTTTAAATAGAAGACAAATTCCTTTAATTCCCAGTAGTTTTAAAATTAAGCCATATTGTATTACCGAAGGTACTTCAGCCTAGGTAATATCATGTGCACCAGTATTAAAGGCTATAGGTAGTTTTAATTTATAAAGGAGTACTTATAGGTGGAGTTCCTCCGGGCGTCTTATTTTCACAAGCAAATATTTTTGCCGAAATAGTACAATAAATTCTCTAGGAAGTTTCAATATTTCAAGGAGCATTTCTTTAGTATTTTCTTTTCTTTAAATTTACCATAAGTTATTTTATTATTGCTCAATAGGTCACATCAATGATCACTATGTTTAGAAGTACTTGAAAAAACCGCAAATTATATTTTGTGTTATTCCAAATAATTATAGATGTTAATACAGAAGTCCTATCAATATGCAATCGATTTGGCGTGTTTGCATATGAAAGAATGACAAATTCATGCTTCACTTATTATTAAATACAGCATTCTATATTTTAATTCAAATGACTTACTTAATTATAACAAATACGTTTTAAAGCATAAAATGTTGTTCATTTATGTCATAACTAAGTCGTGCTGGACTCATGAACAAATTTAAATGACGTTTATTCTGTTTGCTAATGTTTGGGTGCATGCTAATGTAATAATGCATTAGTGTATATAAATTAAAAGTAATGGTGAAATGCTTAACACATTAATTTACTTATTACTGGATATAGGATACGGTTTGCAATTTTCATCTTTGCACACTTACTATGATGTTCGGTACTTCTGCATAATATAATCATGACTGGTTAGTCAGTTTTCATATTGCATTAATATAGTAATAATGAAAGCGTAATTGAGTTAACCTTTGTTCTCTGTTCCCTTTCAGTGACATCAGTTGTCACAATTTTCTAGAGATTCATTCACAGCAATCTATTCCAGTGCAACTTAAGCAGAACTGAATTCCCCATAGGGATTATTGAATCCCAAATCTTTTCTTTTCTGTGCAGGTAGATACATTTTGAAGCATGTTCTCTATCGATTAGTGTTGTAAGCATTATTGTACGTATCATACACCACAAAAGTCTTAGGGCATGTTGCCACAATATTGCAATATACTAATGCTATGAAATAACCTTCAGCAGACGGATGTTTCTCAGACTAAAAGTATCTGTGCACTTCGTTTTCTGCTTAGGAACGGGACTGATGTAATTATCTGCCCTTCAGAAGTGAAAGAGTTTAATTTTGATAGGTTAAATGTATCCTAAGGCTATTTACTATTTGCCAATTTCTTGCTAAAGTTATATAAAACCTTGGATAATTCAGAAACACACAAATAAAACACATATAGTATATAGTTGCGTTGTAACTGTTTACACATTTGAAGAAGACTATAGTAAACTTATGTGCAGTAAAAATTTCAAATCTCATGTTGCAGCCTTCCATTGGAGCATTTACAAACATCTAAAACACAGTCTCGACAAATTTGTAGTGGAAAGATCAATAAATACATTTTAGTCTTGAAGTAGCCAAGTTTATTGCCAACTTTATTTGATAAGAAGGTATTTCGGTAAAAAAAATATGTTCAAAATTAAATTATTTATTGGGCAGTTGCAGTAAAGTCATTTGGGTCTCACAGGGTTAGCATCGTAATAACATTTAGTACTAATCGCAAATTTAAGAATATGTAATTTGGCACATCAAAAAACTGTCTTATAGTATATAAGTAAAGTAGCAAACTTAAACAAAACTTTCGCTGCAACGTTAAACAAATCCCGACGCCGGCATGAAGTGCCAGCTAGCAGAGCGAAAAAAAGACTGCAGAATTTAAGCGAAAATCTTAAGAGAGAGCTTATAAAAACGTTAACCTGACTCATTACATTATTTATCTTCGCTTTTTATTGTTTTCCCATTTTTATTTAGTTCATTTTAATACAACTTTGTAATAAAAATTGAGGAAGGAAAGTTTTACCCCAATTTAGGCACAGTAAAGTTCAAAGTTGAACGTTAGTAATACAGCCGAACATTTTGTGTTTGACGCACAAAAGGCTTCTGGAAATCTAAAGTATGTCAATTCATTTGTCTCGTAGGGTGAACATAATGAGAAGAGGTTTTGAATTACTAAAACAGAATTTGGCTTTGAGCGAGTATTCATTCCAACTGACAACGAATTGTGTCTTGTTTCGCATTGGGTTTCGTTTGTGACAAAGAGGTTGTGATGGAAAGCTTATCCGTACCTTAAAGCTTTTGCACAGTCTGCGTCCTGCGTCGCACCCTCGCACCAAACCCCGAGGCCGTGAGTGTTCGGTGTCTTCCGAGTTTAGTTTGTAAGAGGGTACACCTGATGTACTGTAAGAAATGGGGAATTTGGTATAATTCATTGGAATAGAATAGGATTACATGGAGAAGAGTAATAATATAATAATGTTTCTTTTGTGTTACTGGAGTAGGGAGAAAGAAGTTAAAATTAGACAAAGTCAGTCAACTACAAGTGATACGCGAGTCTTAATCTGGCAATTTTGTTTGAATGTTTCCCTGTAGACAATGCATGAAATTGGAATGGAAGGAGTTGGTGAAGCCACGAATATGACCACATCGACCAGACACCAAACCAGGATTTGCACTCCGGAAGAACCTCGTCAGTCAACACATACAAAGATTATTTAAATTATACTCATTGCCTGTCGTAACTCTGAACAAAAGAAGTCAATCGCCTGTATGTAGTCAGAATCAACACTCTTCCTTTGCATTTTGGTTCCTTTGGAAGACTATCGAAAGGTCTCCCTCGCCGTGCAGCACATCATCAATTTACATCACCGAAGTCAGTCTAGTCCGATTGAGTCCTAGAAGAGTCATTAAATCGCTGGAAATTATTAAGAACTCGCTGTTCGTGAATATCATTAGCAGCAGTGGAGCTAATCGGTAGAGTTCCTGAAGGAATTCCGATGGGAAGCATAGTTGTGTAGAGAAGGAAAAGAATCGATGTCGATGGAGTGTGAAGGAGGAAGTGCGGCAACCATTGGGACAGACAGTTCTGGCCATAACTCCTCAATTTCCTCTTCAAGTAGCCTCAAGCTCAGTGGACCTGTGAGTCGATTTTGCGACTACTTTGTCATTTGCGGACTTGACTACACATCGGGATTGGAAGTCCTCCAATCCTACGAGATCGACGGCAACAGTAAGTCACAATTATCTACTTTAACCCTACCTTGCAGTACTTAGTCATGAGGAGCCAAGTTCCACACCAGATGAACGACCGGAGCTCTAGTGCTTCGTCCACGCCATAAATGACTTCAACTTTTGTCCTCCGCTCTAATTGCCACGACTATATTTGCATTAATGGCTTCTTATTGCCAGACTTTCTGTCTCCCTTAAACTAGCAATAATCATCGTTATGCATATCATATAATAACTGCAAACCTCTACTATTATGCTTCTTATATTTCCCAATGTAAAATCACCTACCTCCAACTCTAAGGCATCTCCATTAAATTGCTCGTTACGTATTAGTATACTGTATGCAGAGTAGTACCTCTGAAGTATATTTTAAGTGTGCATATCTATGTAGTCCATGTAAATCGTATATAGACAGTTATTGACAGTGCTTTCGGAAAGTAAGTATCCATAAATCCCATTATGAATATTAAGTCCCGAATTACCAGCCTCGCTTTCAATAACATTATTTGTTACTTTTGTACAGAAAGAACATAGACCTACAAAATTACAACGTGCAGATATTTAGAGTACTACTCTTCAAACCCGCCAGATAAATACACTCATTTAGCTTAGATACCAAGGCGAAATGGATGCTCCTTAAAGAAAATACGTAAAAAAGGATTGGATTTTGTAGTCACTAGATTCAGTCCGGCATCCACGCTTACTCAAAGTTGACCATCTACACGTGACTTCTCATCCTGTATTATTTACAATCAAAAAATTACATATTGTTCCGCAATAAAAGATTTTGGTCCAAGAAGTCACATGTCTGTGCATGCTTTTACCAACTTCATAGTGCGGAGTACATAAGATATGTAATAAAGTATTTACACTACCAAAATGTTATATGTACATAAAAGAAGCTTATCTGTCTTTCTTTCTCTATCAAGTGGAAATTATGGGTTTCATGAGTCATGTCATATAACTTGGGAAGTTGGCAAGAGTTCCCCGATAGTCTTACTGTAGATTCGATCCGCCAACTCTGCTTTTTTGTGTAGTACCAGATCAATATTTCTTGAGTACACTCCATACATTAGATTAGATACACGTTGTGGGATTTATTCGTATGTTCAATTTTGTAACTACAGAATTAACTCTTTATTTATTTATTTATTCGATCGGCCGATGTTCTCAGAAAGAAGTGGTTACATTACATAGATAGGTATTAAAGTGAACGTATAGGTCTAACCAAGTCAATTACAACCAAACAAAAAATCATGCAGTTACCGTTTGTCTCCTGTGTTTATTTATGGTAATACTTCATGTGGTTAAAGCCACAAATGTTGCAATTGCGAATTGTGTCAATGTAAGAGTAGTTATATATTGGGTCATGTTTGGAATAATTCAAGTGTTTACTTGATGTAAACTGTACATTTCTTTTTGAATGCATTAAATTTTGGAATAGATTTAGTTTACTTTTTTGTATAAGAAGGGCTTCTTCAGAAGAACTTCATTTAATATAAAGTTTCAACACAACATTTCGATTCGATTTGTAGCTACACAATTTGTGATAGCTTTTGATTCGAGTAAATCCGAGAGTAAAGCAGACAGCAATCGCGCAAAAATATACTAGTTGGTGAAATTCATTTATGCAAAGTCCTTTGAGCGAAAATTACAATTTATTGGCATTCCTTTGGCTTCTGTTTTGCAGTCTAATAACCAAGCAACTTCCTTCCCAGTGACTGTGGGCTGAGGCTGTAAAGGTGTATAGAACATGCTTTTTGACTTTGGGGAAACCATGTTAAAATTATGCTGTCGTTCGGTAAACAAGTAAATTCATTAATAGGAGCGGAAGAATGTTGACGTAGCGCATGTTATTTACGGTCAGGCAGCACATTATTTTCAGTGCACAGTTCTGTGAATATTCTGCCTAAAGGGTCTACTCCTAGTCGCTGTAAATGTAAATGTGTTTTCCAGCGCGTTAAGCTGCGGTGATAGTTTATACTGTTCATGAAATGACATCAAAACTAAATTTTTACAGGGGAATCTCAACACATTTATATTCTGTTTGGCACTGATATAAATACACCCCGACAGGAAAATACCGTTCGGCAAGGGAGAATTATTGTTTCATTCAACCATTTTGTGCGAAACACTAATATTTCAACAACGTGTGTGATTTACTGTATAATTAGATATGGCGGGGATATTAAATCAAAAAGTTACTTATTGAAATCGGCCAAACTTGATCTGACCTTTTATGTTATATGCCCTACAGAGTTCAGTCATGCAGAAAAATAGTCTGACGAGAACATAATACAACATTTAGTCCGCGTTTAAAATTGTTGACAAAATTTC
This sequence comes from Yoshiicerus persimilis, assembly GCA_020352615.2. Lineage (NCBI taxonomy): Eukaryota > Metazoa > Arthropoda > Collembola > Entomobryomorpha > Tomoceridae > Yoshiicerus > Yoshiicerus persimilis. The sequence goes on along the minus strand of CM060170.1, from coordinate 24,931,879 downwards.
AGAAGTTATATCTGCGTGGTAATAAATGATTTTATGTATAAAAATTCTTTTCAGGAAATGATAATTTCCAAGTGAAAGGTGCTTTTGTTATTAATTTCTAGAGTGTAAAAGCGAATAATAATGCGTACAGTATATGCATTTATGTTGTATATCAATCAAACTATTTAAAAATGTAACATAGAGTATATTACATAAACAACTCTGGTTAAGCTTCCTTTGTTGTTAGTTTGTCTATTTCTTTTGTTGATGCCTTGTTTTCTAAGAGTTCCTTAACATAGAATACAAGTATGTGTAACAATCTAGCATCTGTAGGACTAATTCATCGTAAGAAAGAATTTTATGTTATTGCTGCATAATGCTTATTATTATAAAGAACCACTCAAGGAAATCGTTTACAATCTAGTGGATTTCGTTGTATGTACTGCAGATAGTCATTAAGAGAGTTCGTTCCACAATAATTCACAAAGAGGAAGGAAGGAAAGACATAGTTGAACTATTTGGTAGAAACATACCATTAAGGGCATGATACGTAGTAAATATCTCATTGCATTACTACATCCTATACGACTTCACAGTCATGGAATAGTGCTTTATTTCTACGGCAGCCAAGTTGAAGACCCCTTTGGATTGACTGTGGCGGTTTCGCTTCTCCAGCCGGTCCGTATCAGCGGTACAGCTCTACCGATGTATTACTTAAGTTTCCCGTCATTGAAATAGTGATATTGCTACACTGCATTGAAAGAAATACCGTCACTATTTTATTGTGTGGCAACAAAGAGACATAGATATGATCAAAACAGTAACATGTAGTACATTGACAATGGACACTACGTAGAATCTTATGATAAGATGCTTGCTATTGATCAAATAAAATATAATTATAGCTATTTATACTAATAATTGGCTTCGTATTTGCCCCTCATAATTTTTGATCAATTTGAATTTTTAAAATCAAGGGTGATGATTGGCTATATTAAACTTTGCGCCAACAACGGCGCTTCACCGCCCTCGGCGTTAAATGTGGACTGCAGTGGGTTTCTTCATCCAACCAGCATCTCACATTTTATGGCTTTTTAAGATTAGAAAAACTGCGTCTTACTTACATATCCACCGAAGGTTAAGAATAAAGACGTGGCTCATAAAGTCACCAACTACTTATCTGTAAACTTCAACATAGTAGAAGAACACTCAGTTCATTCATGTCAGTATTTTTCCAGATTTAGATATTATTCTCTATCGCTTATGTTTATTTTAGCTCTAGTCATAAAAAATATGAAAGGAACAAACAGTTCTGCTGTACGCTGAATATAAAAATGCTTTTACAAGTACTAAGATAATGTAATAGTACATCCATTCCTAAATTATATTTTCATTCCAAATTATTTGAGTATAACCAGTACCAGTTATGATATTATAACTGCGGACATCTACAACAATTACTATTATAGTAAAGTTAAAACAGTTGCTTAGAAATACATTCGAATTTAAGGTATTACTCACTAACAAGATTGAATTATATGGTGACGGATGAAAGCTTTCGATTTTGGCTGCTGTTCATGCAATTTACATAATATTTGTAATATACGACTTTATGTACCTATTATTGCACTATCAGCAGATACTCAGTGTATTAGTCTTTATACGTAGTTATTGTTAGTTCGTATTTAGCGTGCATTCTGAGCTAACGGTAAGTACCTAATTATCTAATGCTCATAAATAAAAAACATGGTCAAGGGAATGCTCAACAAACATCGGTAGCGTTGGGCCTTATAATTTAATTTTATCTTCTATGAATATCTGCACACATTATCTATGAAGCCCACTGCTCATTAGATTATAACATCATTATTGTTATTAGGTTGTGTGTACTGCAAAGGAAAACTAATAGAAGGCATGAGTACATACGCAATGCAGTGGAATATCCTACTTAAATTAGGTTTCCATTAAGTTACGTATGTAACATTGTTCCCTTCGTTTCTAATCTATCTAGTAGTTAGTCGTTCTTTGAGTTATCAGATTAGTGCCACATTTGGCTTTTAACGCAATACAATGCAATCAGTAAATGAACACGAAACAATCATACGCTAACAACCTTCCATGTAAAACAACAATAAATACCTATCTACATATTCTTATTGTTGGTGCCTTTAGCTAATACAATTATGGTGCATTAAGAATATGTAAAAATACCATGCCTACATGTCCAAGTATTCAAATAAACTGAGAATTGTTAGAATTGAAACTATGAATTATGGACACTGCACCTCAGATTACAGAATATTTTCATTTTTTATGATTTTGGGAATTTCACATGCATAATAATGTGCAAATGTGGATATGATTAAACTGACTCAAATGAGATATTTGTAAACTCAGTCAGTAAAGAATATTACTCATAGTCTAACTCTCTATTTTTTCTATTACACATAGAAAAGGTGGGTACTGAGATTATTTTGCATATGTCTTACATTGTGTTGTTTAAAGTATAAGTAAAAATACGTAATACTTTTACAAAAGCTTTATTTTGCGTGAAGCGTAAAACTTACAAGCGTAAAAATTGCGTGCTGTGGGTTTTCGTTAAATTTTTCTTTGTCGTGGTTTTTTCTACAATTTACTACGTCTACCAAGTGTTAAAAAACAAACGATAGTGTACTTTATAGTACTGATTAACTCAATTGACAAACGATTACCCAAACTCATTTTAGAGAAACGACAATTTTAGTAAGTCGAAAGTGAAAATAAGAATTGAAGGCATATCTAAGACAACTTTGTTACAGACAATTCCCTTAATGACTCTATACTAAAAAGCAAATTCGTCACGAATGGTAGTTCTTGTTAGTAAAGATACAATTAAAGGTGGAACAGTAGCACCTACTACAAAGAAATTATTGTAGTTGTCTTTACATTATACTTATAAGCTGGCCAGGTGCAAATTTCAGGAGCTCTTCATTTAGAGAGCACTATTTAATAGTTTGGTCATTAGCCTAAGCGTTTCCTTCATATTTGGGATGCTTTTCTGTCTTCAATTCCACCTGTTTCATTTGTCCACCATGTGTTAATTATCCTACCTGTAATTCACTTGTCCAACATGTATTCAGTACTCTACCTAAACTCGCAGACCCACCTATAATAATAGGCGATCTAGTTTTATTAATATCTTCAGTAGAATTTGCCTCTTCTTATATATTCTATACCTATTCCCCAAAACGGTCACGGCGATTTAGTCAAAAGATCAGTACAAACGTTGGATTGGGCCGATTATGTGCAAAAAACTTCAGATAAAGGGGTGACGTAGAACAGGTCTTAGAACTTGGATATTTATGAAAACGGTATGAAAGTTTGCAAATATATTTTTGCAAATAGTAAAAAATAAGGTTTGGAGAAATGTTTGAAGGGTAAGGTTGAATAGTGTTAATGAAAAATTATATTATTGCATAGTCAAATTTACGATAAAAGAACAGTAAAGAACAATATAACTTTTCTGATGGTTAATGACCATAAAATTAGAAATTAATGAGTATAGACAAAGTAAACAAAGAAGGCCAGGGTTTATTTAATCTATTGTGCTGTACATTGTGGACCACCTTGTTACTGAAGAATACCACAGCACAGAGTAAAGAATGAGCAGCACAATGAAGACTGTTAGCCTACAGGAGCCAATGGGGAATGGCGACTTGTGACAAAGTCTCCGTTCCCCATTGGTTTCTGTATAATACAAGTCACTTATGTAGAATAGAGCAGCGGGAACGGAAACCTGTCACTGCCAGAACCAATAAATTATGTGCAGAAAGAGTCCCAAAATTCTTAATTCTGTAGATATTCCCAGTTTCGCACTGTATGATGATAATACCACCGTAGCAGGAACATCATCAAATTATTAGCAATTGTACTTGTGTGTATGGTAGTGGTACCTAACTGCTTTATTATGTATTCGTTTTCCTTTTAAGTACACTCCATTACGCAGTAGACTTTCGGACTGAATCGCTGTTTATCTGGTAATAGGGAATTATGAAAGTCTGTCTGATGGAGGATTTGCGAATGAACATGGCAATGGCAATCTAAAGCTGGCTTGCCTTGACATGACATCGCTTGGATTACATCAGTATCTTTGGTCTTGTCTGGGTTGTTCTAAAGTTTAAAGAAAGACGGCTTATTTGATATCCCTCTGTGACATATCTCCCATCCATGGGGAAATTTCCTCGTGGTACAAACTTGGGATAGAGCCTGACTCATATTATGCATGCAGGCATCAGAGCCGTGGGCTTTTCTTTAAAGCATCTTCATCCTTTCCTCTTACCTACTATCCATGCGTTTAGTTCTTAGGAAATTTTGTAAACATCCTTGTCAGACAAGACACAACATACCGAGACAAGACAGTTTAAAATGTCTTCCGTCTCCCCTTGTGTGGTGTTATATTTTATTGTTGTACTCCCAATCCTTAACAATCATCTACCTTTCCCTTATATGTGTACAATAGTATTACAGAACAGCTCTAAACTAAGAAACATAATTCTTCGTAACTACAGATAGGATATTTCTTTCAGTATATTATTATTATGTTAGACATGTCGGATTATATTGCGAGCTTAACCCACAGAAGTAATAACAATGAGATGCTAGCAGTTTTAATTAATTTTACAAGTGCTTATGTCACCGCTGATAAGAACTACATTGTCATTCAGTACTATATTCATACTTTCTCGAAATTCAAAGATTATTATATCTGTAATGTGTCTTAGTACGCTTAAAATCCTCTTGGCTTATTTATAACTAAGTGTGTAGCTTCTACCATCTGCGTCTATGGCAAAAAATTATATTTTTTAAACTTGGTTTGGTATCTTGGTATTGTACATTTTATTACACATAAAGGCATCATGCTATATTTAAGGAACACAGTAGAAGAGATTTGGTTACTAAATGTTATACAACATAATTACAAAAAATAAAATTTGTTGCTAGTAAACAATGAAGGGTCATCGGGTCAGTGGCGAGACAAAATTGCGATGTTAAATGTTGACGACGTGGGAACAAAATATTTTTATAAAAACCGTAAATGTCAATCAATTTAAGTGTTTTTGCAGAAGTCTATTCATCTAGAATCGAATTGCATAAGAGAGACTTGAATTTCAAGCTGCCTTTTATAACAAGAATGTAGTTTGATATTGCTGTATAGAATTGTACGATTGTGCGATTATGAACTAACAAGATTTTGTAATTCTATCTCTGACTGAGACAAACTTTGCCATTTATCTGCAGCACAATTACTCAGTTAGCAAGAAGCTGTGTTCCTGCATGCTAGGAACTAAGGATAAGAATCTGAGTTCAGTATTTACTGCTCGGCTATTATTCCTGTCTCCGTCTGGATGTAAACTGAATGAGACCAAGATGCCAACTACGCAGTACTTAATTTATAGAAATATATTATATCTGTAATTGCTGAGCTGTACCGCTACAATTTACTTCCGTCCTAGTTGAGTTATTTTATGCCTTGTTTATTCATTAAATCTCTGTTGGTTAACATGATCTTATTCAAGTGTCAATTTGGTCTCATTTTCATGATATATAAGCTATGATACAGTAAATAATGACCGTCTATTTACAATTACACTTCACACTTGAGTGCTGGAAAAATTTAAAATTCCCAACCTTGAAGATTTCTCAGCATTGACCAAGTACTTCTATGGTTAGTCACAATTATCAAAATGATGTGGATACGAATGTCGTGCTGTAATTTCGTTCTCTCCAGGTTAGTTCTATTGATCTCCCTTAATTGCTTTTGAGTGGAGTACATAAGTGTGTACAAGTAGGCACTGAGTAGTATCTCCGTTGTAAATTGCGTCTAATTGTATTTGTGTCAGTGAGATATTTTGTTCCGGCCTCTACCCAGCATGGTATATGTATTCTGCATAAATGTTATCTTCCTTGTGATAAAAGCCATTGCAATAGAAATGTTTCAATGTACTTCTTGTGTTGTATAAGGAGCGTCCCGCTCTGTAGAATTTGTTCTACTGATTGAGTTTAAAGCTGATTTGTTCAAAAGATAAAGTGAAACAGACAGCCGTGATTTGCAATTACTTAACATGATTTAAAATCTTGCTACACATAAGTATTGCACACTACGCTCTGCCATATATTTACGTTTATAAGGAAGGATTTACCAGATCAAACATGCCTACAATATTTTGATCTCACAATGGTACTTTGTTTTGTACATACAAGATCGCTTTAAATGGATGTGAACTTAAATGCCTTACTTTATGCATTAGTATTGCTAATGCTAAAAATGCTAGAGATAATACGGTTTTTTCCTACTTGAGCAGTTCATCGATTCGAGTATGGAAACAAAGGATAGCAAACGCTTTTGCTATCAAAGCCGTTAGCGAAGCTAATGACGTAAATAATGTTTCTTAATGCATCCTGACACAAGGGAAAGTTTTCTTCAACTCACGCTGTAGTCTGTGCCAAACTAAATGTGATGTGATATAACTGCAGTGCGATAAATATTTTTTAACTCGTTTTTACCCCTCGTTTAGTCTTGTTGAAAATTATTAGAGCGCCATTGTGTAACTCCATGTACAGCCAAATCTTTCAACTCACATCTAACGCAATGAACTAGTGAGTGACAAGAATTTATTTTTGTCTTGCAATTTTTGTCATTGTACGTGAGTCGAGCGAAGTCATGTCACGCTCAAGTACCAACAACTTAACAGTTACTCTCGTAAAAACACCACTCATAATGTAAACTGCGTTTATTTATGTCTTCACTTTCTTGTTCTCCTTTTTTCCCATATTTTCCTCATCATCGTTCCTTCTAAAGAGATGTTACACTTTGCTTTATCTTCTACAGTAATTGCAGTGCTTAAACACCTTATTGTCTGGAGGTGTTTCTACAATAAAGAATCTGCTTGCTACCTAACTTTAGGCTCTTTCCAGATTTGCAAGCCTAGCATGGAAGCATTTTAATCGAAAGTAATGCTACTTAAGAAGACCTAGATGTTTTCAAATGGCTACCTATTTGTATTTACTGCGCAGTAATCATGAGTGCACATAATATACACAAACAACTCTACAACTAGCTATTCTCTGCATATAAATTCAGTACGCAATTTATTTGACCTCTCTACGAAAGTAAGCCACACTATTTGCATCATGTTGCAAAGGTAAAACCGTTGAATCACGCCTATTTGTTTATGTTTACACTCGTGGTGAGCAAAATATTGATACTTGTTTGTTTGTTGATAAGATCATCCGTGCTTATTATTTCAAGTACAAAATATTTACTATTATGACTAATGAGTCACGCTAGCATAATATATTTTAAGTAATAACTGATAAAATAAACGTATGGGTACAACACAATTTATTTAGAAGCTGTAAAACTGATCAATGCACTCTGAATAGACTGCATTTTAAGCCTAAGCCAACAATATTTATATAAAGATTGGGGAAAATATCTTATCAGAAGTATATAGAATAACTCTTCGTTGTGAACTTCCCAAACATTTATACAGAATATTATTTTGACCTTACTTATCTACAGTTTCAATGTTGTACTAACAATTATAATAACAGATTATTATTATCGCAGTACGGGATTTTCTGGCCACTAGAGCAGTACGAACTAAACTCTGAAACGCTATGGGGAAGATCTGAATGTACTATTTGTACCACGATCCATGAGGACAAATTCAAATATTGCATTCTAACAATAATAACCAATTATTTTGTTAGTCTGAAATTCTATGATCTTACAGACATCACTATACAGACTGTTTATATTATGAGCTTTATTGCACAGGCATCCCTTTCTTGTTTTTCTGAAATTCGATTATCCGGTTAGATAGAGGATTTTCACTTTGTTGCTGTGAGAGGATACACAATTATGCAGATGTTATAGATGTCTGTAGTGGAACTGGATTGTGTTGCCCCATATTGTTCTCTGGCATCTTCATCCGTGAGTAATAAATAATATGTAACAAAGGGGCAAGTAATGTTCTTCTGCAGTTTAGTGTTCTGGTATTTCGCTCTGGAACTGATATTCTGTCCAAGGAGGGATTCCCTCACATAACCAGAATCGTTGCTTTTACCGACATCCAGGCAGCTCATCTCTAAATATTATTTTACAGACGCATCGCTCCGTTCCTCTCTTATAGTTAGTTTGCTCTCCATAAATAGGCTGCACATGGAGTACAATGACTCTACGATGAAGATAGAACGTTTTACTTCCTGCGAGAAGCTCCCGGATCCTCTGACAACCGAACCAAGCAAGGAATGAAATGTTACTTCCTTCAACGAGACTTTAGCCAGCACAGTTTTCTAATGGAATCCCATCAACTCACTCAGCCATTTCTCTTTATTTCAGCAAATAAAATAAAAGCCAAAAACTTTCTGCTTCTTTCTTATAAACAAAACACAAACAAAAATAAATGGATATAAAGCCACGCGCATAGCAATATACTGCAGATAAGTATCAGTGCAAATAAGTACCTACTCAAAACAAATGTATTCTACCATAAGACAACTCAAGGATGGCAAACATTTAAACTTATTATCTCCTTTGTCATTTTCTGTCTTAATTAGACTTAATCATGGAACGCAATAAATTATACTTACTTGTGCACTTTTTCTTCTGGAACAATTCTTCTTTATTGTGCACGACTCGAGGACACGACAGATAAATACCATCTCGTACACACTTACTATCCCAGTCCATCAAGTACAGTACCTATGGCTTTTAACAACAATACAACTCATTACTACAGATTTACAATTTGAAATTAGGTACGGCACAGTCAAAGGAATCCTTAACTATTAATTTAGTACGTATTAAGCAAGACAGCTCTTTCCATTTCTCAACCAAACGTACAACAGTTGAAGATCAAAGATAATATACATTGCTGAAATGATCTTTATACTGAACATTACGGGATATCAAACTTGAGGAAACAAGAAAGATTTGATTTTACCATTACCAGCGTTTTTAGCATTAATCCTGGTAAAGATTTCCGAAGTTTTTTCCCTGAACACCTAATACAGACCATCTGTCTTTTTATCGATTACATGTCTTTCGATGTATTTACTTACTCTGTCACTTTCCTTGTCTGTGGGAATGCTTAGTCTACACGATTTCTTGTCCAGGATGGTTGTACCAAAGCTTTTACTTACTTTTATATTAAAGTCGGATAGAGAATAAAAATATTTGTATACCTAATTTAATTTGTACAAAATACATTCACTCATAAACAGTATTGTATTTGCATTAAGTATTGGTACCACATGGTTACTTAATTTATCAAATAGATGTACCGGCTTTCTTAAATACAACAGAGAACAGTACGTAAATCATGTAAACATTATTTATGGTTAGAAAACATGGGGAGAAATGAAATGAATACGTACGGCACCAAAAAAGACCGAAATAAGTAAAATTCTAAGGTAATAATAACAGGTACGTCAGTCATTCGTTTTTCGTTCAACCTATGAATAGGTTTAGACTGGAAATGAAAGGCAATTAGTCAAATACAATGGTTTAAACCTACAATGGAAAATAAAATTAGAATAACTTCTGTCGCATCAGTACGCTTTAATTGTGGAAGAGCCTGCGTTAGACCTGAGTTATATGGCGTACTCTCTTATGTAGGTAAACATTTAGTTGGTATTTAAACAAATGAGAGGTAATCATATGCCAAATGAGTTTTAACAGAGAAACAGATTGCGTTTGCAGTTACCTCTTAATGAGAAGGATAGGAAATAGTAAGGAAAGAATCCTTGAAAATTTAGTGAACTGCTCAACTCCCCAAACACTTTTTTATCAAATCTTCGAATGTTGATATCCAGGAGCTGAGAGATCCACATTAAGTTAATCTTTGCCGTGCCTAGTCTGGTTCTGTCCGATTATCGTGTTGTTGTATCTGACTATGAGTTGAAAAAGTGAGTTATGTCATGTGAGCGTAAGCTCTGCTTCTTTACTGTTGAAATCTCTAGATAACTTAGTTTTATAGTTTCTCTTCCATGTTTTATGGAATAGCGCTACGTAATCTTACGTGAAGTAAATGAATTTATCAACGAAACAAATTCCAAAATATTTAATAACTTTTATTATAGAGAGCTGATTTATGTGAATGCCTTGTCAATTAAAAAATAAGCAGTACCATGGTTTTAGTCTATTTCTAAATGCGAAATTATAATGTATGCAAGCAGAATTTAAAGAACAACTATTTTTGCCTCTTACCTCTAGGATTGAAAAGTCGCTTTAACAAGGAGGTCATTTTGTCGTCCAAGTTGGTTTTACGTTTTACCCAAGTAGAACAGTCTTCTTGCCAGAAAAATAATTGGTTCATCCAGATTAGTCTCAGCATTATACATATACAACGTTTTTGTACAAGAAAGTGGAAAGGAGGGTTTTTTGTCAAGGGTTCACGTTTTGCGAAACACAAAACGGAGAACTTAGAACGAATGCAATGCAGTAACTGTCATAAAAAATCAAATGTGTATATGATACATTAGTTTAATATTATTTTTTCAATTTCTCTGTAGTAAGCATTGTAAATCATGTTGGAAATTTGGTACAATATATTTTTAAAACACTTTTTCTCTGAGGTCTGACTGTATTCTCTGTTTCCACAAGGGTCGTCTTCTACCATGGTAGACGCTACTCAAAGGGACTTTTATCATGTATCTAATCTGTGTATAGGTAATCAAATCAGTCTAGACGTTTTAGGAGATTATATGTTAAAGAAACTTTCCTTTGTTTTACCATGTGGAAAAGTTTTAGAGGAGCTTCATTTCTTTTACAGTCCCCTGAATTGGTATCCGTCTTTATTGCCAAGCCATAATTTTACAAGTCAATTACCACTGTCATTTTCAGCTCTCTTCTCTGACTTTTTCCTTTCCTCGAAAATTTACCAAAGCAATGAAGCAAACTCTTGTCAAATCAAGAACCCTCTTGTCTTAGATGTCTTGCTGAAGATGAGTAGAATATTTTACGGAGACTGCTTGCTTCCTAGTATCATCTTGAAAGTTACAATTAATGTCTAGGAGTACATACATACAGCGTTACGTGGAAGAAAGGTCGATGTTTCGCTGTGCCAGATTTCAACCAAGAACAAGATTAGCTGGCAGTTTCCTTGTTATGAGTCTTACTAAGTGTTGAGTGTAATATGTTCATGCATGTCGTAATCTCTTTTGGAACGATTTTTACATTACAGTGAGGCAGTAATTTTGTTATTTTAGCACCACAAAAACTTTTATGTGCAGTGTCTATATTACAGTCAAATGATGCATTCGGAGTACACTGATTAATAATTTTATGAATGAAATATTCTCATGCACTTTTGGATTCTATTTTCAGCATTGCGTAGCAAAAAATGACTGCAAAGAAAAAATATAGCACGTTTAACATTTAAGTACTGCATGCCTGGTAATGCAGTTAACAATTATAATAATGCGCCATGTAAATGATAGAGATTACGTATCTTATAAATTGAAAATTTCCTATAAACTGCCAAATTTGATATTTAGTAGTAAATTGATGTTGCGCAGAAAAATCTGTAGTTCAATACTTCAAATGTCAATAAAATAAATATTAATCCATGTGTCTTTAAATATTTGCAAGAGGAAAGAAATTTAAGTTACTGTAAATCTCGGTATAATGCGTAGGCTGACCAGACGTCCCCCTTTACGGGGGATTGTCCCCTTTTTGGACCCTCTGTCCCCCGCTGTCCCCCGCGTCCCCCTTTTGTCCCCCTTTCGAATGAAATGTCCCCCTTGTCCCCCTTTTGCAAAGAACACTAAAAATTTGTTACTTGTGATATGTAATTCTACTGAGAATAATTTTTATCAGCCTGCCGACTATGTTAAAAACCAACTAAAGTGCAATCTACCGACAAAAAGATATAATAGAATTACCAGAGTACCTTTCTTTGTAAATGATGTTTCCCTTCTCTCATCATTTTCATTCTCATGCAATGTAAATGCACCGTTTTGCTTCCGATAGCATTTATTAAAATATATTAAGCTTTCCGTTATTCCACATCCTCAACTGTTCAGTTTTTAATGCAGTCTGTCAGTATCCTCAGTGTCTAGTTAAAAGCTAAGTTCATTTTCTATTCCACTGTGTGCTTTCTATATTCTATTTACATTTACTGTGTTCATCTGTTATATTTTCAGACTTCTCCCTAAATTTTAAAATGTCCAAAAGAGCATGTCAACTTACTTCTGATTTGCAAAAAGAATTTCCATTTATAGAAAAAAGGTTACCACTTGGTGTGATAGAGAAAAAGACAGCGGCAGCCGAAAACGACAAAAATTCTTCACACTTCTGCATATTTTTAGCACAAAAACCTGAAAATTTTTCGGCCCTTGCGGGCCGAATTTACTGTTTTCCAAAATTCATCACATTTTTACATCATTTTGGCACCAAAACTGAAAATTTCTTCGGCCCTTGCGGGCCGAACCCCACTTTTACCATGTATTGCCTAGGGCCCCGCGTTTTCTAAGAGAGCCTCTGTAAGATTTTAGCGTTTTTTTTGAAAATTTTAATATTTCAAAAATTCCCACCTATGTTTTTAATGTATGACCCTACCGCCCCGCCCCCATTAGAGTAAACTCCGCCCCCTCTTTTTGTTGGGTGAGGTGTCCCCCTTTTGGCAAAAGAAAATCTGGTCAGCCTAATAATGCGTAAAAATGAAATAGGGCGCTATCTAAGCGACGGGATCACCTTGTACAGAGTGTAAAAACATTGTTTATTATTTCTGTACAATCCCATCTGGAAATTAATTATTTGACCTAATGGAAGAGAGGCAAACTATATTAGGTTTTACGTCGTTAGTATTCTTGTTTTCCTTCTTACTCGCAGATGTTTAGCTTTGAAGACTTCTCAGTAAAGATTGTAAATGTACTTTAGCAATAGGCATACATAATCGACACCCAAAGCTGGCGCCATGGCGGGTACTGGCCATGTAGGTTTATATTTGTAGGCGTCAAATCCCGATTTAATAAATGTGCATATTTCTGTGAAAAATTGTTTCTCATAGTTCAATTAATGATTTTTCTTGTGTTTTACAGATGAGCTTTCAAATAGCACACCTCTGGAGCGCTCGTACAAGCCTAAGATATTGGCCCATTATCCTGAGAACGTGCCATGGAATCCTTTTGATCAAGATGCTGTTAGAAACGTATGTTTTTGCTTGAACGCTTCTGCGTGCTTAATTCAGCTTACCGATATGATAGTTTCTATTCAATGCTTTTCATATAGTGAAGATCGTTTTATGTCCGCTTTTATATTACAAATATACAAACCATCACCCTTTCTAATCCTTATTCTCGGAGTAACATTCATCTGTTGACAGACACCACGTTAATAAAATCGGCACATTTTAAGTGAAGAGCTCATGCTTTAGTAATTACAATGCGTAACATAACGCTTACAGTAGTTTTAATAGGTAGTTAGATTTCTGTTTTCTCATTTGGCGTATATTGGATTGACAAGTCAGTATTGCATATATTTTCACACCTACGTAAGATTTACCAGTGTACATTATATATCTCTAAACTGAAGACTATATAAGAACTACTAATTACAATGCTTAAAGACGGCAATTTATGTTTTAGGATGGACAAAACGTTTTGTAATACTTGACTGTATAATACTTAACTTTTATTGACTACAATAATTTTATTAGGAAATAAAATTTCTTCTAAGTGACTTCACCACGCGAGGAAAGCAAAATATTATAAGTATGCCAAACCTATTGTAAATATTAAATTAGTAGAAAGCTTAGGAGAAACCAAATGAGCTGCCTCCCCAGATGATAACTGGTCTCCTAAAACAACTTTATTATTTCTACCTGTTTTAATAACTGAACTGTGTAGGTGTTGTCGAAAATAGAGAAATGAAATAGTAGGAATTCTAAACAATTTTGTTATTCATATATAATCAATGTTATGCCACGGAGAAACCAAATGTAGATATAGATATATTAGTTCATTAGAAGCACTATTAAACCTTTCCAACAGTAGGTAAAGTTGTTTTAGTTTCATATTCGGTAAGTGCAGCCATTTTGTCGAAACTCGTTGGGAATCAACAAATAATTACAGAATTTAAAAGCCAATGTGGAACTCTGAATACTTAAACTTTTAACTAATTTAATTACCGTTCCCCAGTCTCTACATCTTTGTCAGAACTTTATGATACACTTTACTGTGTAATTCATTACTACCAATAGGAGAATTGATTTATTTTAAAGAATTTTCTATATGGCGTAAAGAATGTATTTTTGCTGATATTGAAGTAGCACAAATGCAGTCAGCGAGCTAAATCAGTCTGTCAAATTGATTTATTGTTCACTGATTTTAATTATGAGTTTAATTACTCCAGTCAGCGCCAGCCGAAGACGGCTGTTCCTTTCCAAAAACTTTTTGAAAGGAGTAAAAAACCTCAGCCTGCGGCCTCGTTTATGCTTTCTACTCATAAATATATATATATATTAGTAGGCCAAGTAAATATATATTTGTTATTTATTAATCAACGATCTATTAATTGTATAATACACATTTTGAGTACTTTTGATTTGGATATAATGTCACCTTAATTTTTAAGTACAAACATTAAAATCGAAAATTGAATTTGTGTATCTTTTTGACATTTTCAGCTGTGTTTACCTAGTGGCCTTCAGTTTCGTACTCAGAAGCATACATTAGAGCCATGTTTCCACTCTTTTGTTATTACTCGCGAAAATGGTTCGAGAACATTTGGGTTCAGCTACATATTCTATGAAGAAGTCAAAAGCAAACATGTTACCTCTGCCATTCAAACTCTCCAGGTACTCTACATACAAAATAAAGTCATGGAATAAATTGTGTTTAAAAATACTTCCTAGCGATTTTGAGAATAAAAAATGAATTAAGAATAGTTTGTAGTTGAAAATATTTTCCCGAATACCGAGAATTTGTAAGCTATAAAATTAAAATCTAATGATTTATTTTCTATGGTAGGTAAATAGTTCTTTTGAAAGAAAATAATCATTAGGATATTATTGCAGATGAATTCTGTAATGCTTTATAAACTGAACATTGCAGAATGATTTTATCACAAAGAAGAATTTTTTCCTTGCAATGGAAACTGTAAGATTGGCATTGAACGATAAAAAAATTTCTGGGGACTTGCACTAGGTCTCACCAGTTTACACTCTTTAGTTACGTGAACAGAATGAACAGATTGTTAAGGAAAGCAAAGTTTTGTTAGGAATTTTTATCTGGTGTTGCAAATTCACAGATACAATAGATAGGTAAACAGAAAAGCGTCTTAAGAATAGTTGGTGATTTTTGTACGTGGAATGTTTGTTTTCAAAGGCAATGCATTTAACGGAGCTCTCCAGTGCCAAGCATTACCACCAGCAACGAGCGACTCAGAATCGAAATATTCGAAATGCGGCTGCTAATATGCACCATCAACACCATCAGCCCTACCAACAAAGAGGTCGAGCCCAATATCTGTCTGCCGAGGGAAATAACACTCGGTCCCTTCCCAGGCATTTTAAATTGGCAGCACATAAACAGCAGTCTATCACTGCCCAGAGTTTCTACGACGCTTCCAAGGATAATCTCTACGTTACCAAAGCCATTGCCCTTATTTGTCCTCTGCCTTACGTTCAAGCTGGTCGCCATTTCCTCACTGGATTATACGGGTACACTCATAAATCTTTATTTCTACCCCTGCATTATTAAAATAACAATATTTGCAAATATACAGTTGCCTTTTCAAGGCAAGGTCCGAAGATGGGCACTGGCCTCATTGCTCTATTATAAAGTGCACGTGGACTTTCCAGTTCATTGATCCAATGCACAAATATATACATCAGCAGATAAAATAACTTCAAAAAATCTGAAGCTGTTAATAAATTTTAGAAAACTAAAGATATCAGGACAAGGGAATTTCGACCATAGTATTATGTTCTATTTCTAACAATCGGCGGCTTGTGTTTTAGGGACAACTGAATGGTTTTGATGGATTCTTAGTGTTCCTTTGAAAATTTTGTCATTCATTATCTAATCCTATATTGATTCGTTGATGATTAATTAATGGTAATTGCTTGTTCCCACAAACATGACAGGTTTCAAATATGTTGTCAGTAGCATTCGCACGAAACACATACTATTTAGGTTAACCCCTAAAAAACAAATTCCCATGATAGACTATTTTTGCAAGCCATTTTACCACTACTATTAGTGGAATTTCTCCTCCTATTCAAATATTTTTAATTTAGACCATTTTAAAATGTGTAGTGCCCTGAGGTCTTCAGAAGAAGAGATGAGCCTAGAGAGCTACGTGTACAACCTCCTATACTATGTTCCGTTACCGCCACCTGGTCGAAGCGTTCAGATGAATTATTTTAATGAAGTGATAACCTGTCCGAGACCGAAATCTACTGAACTTCCTCTTCTCGACTATTTTCTGGGAGATCTGTTCAGATTACTTGATCTAGACTCTGTCCTTCAGCTCTTTACTTGCGTCCTTCTAGAAAATCAAATTCTCCTTTACTCAAAAGGTATCTTGTTCTTTGTATTACGAAACGCGATCTGTCCCTCTTATGAACAAACAAAGAAATGTATTCATTCTTTGTTTTCTTATCTACATCTCAGAATTTGGTAATGAAAATGGGACATTATTATTAGACGACCTTCCTACGATTACTTTGCAACAAAAATCCATAATGTGATTTCTTCCTCTTATTAGATTTATACCGACTGATGGTTGTCTCTGAATGCGTGACAGCGGTTTTGTTTCCATTCGTGTGGCAGCATGTCTATGTACCTATATTACCTTCGACTTTATACCATTTTCTGGATGCCCCGGTGCCATTTATTATGGGACTTCATTGCCCGTCTGCTGAAAATATTCCTTGTGAGGCTAATCTCTGTTTTGTGGATATTGATAACAATGTTGTACAAGTTCCTGAGGATGTACCTACGTTTCCACAAAAATCGGAGTTCATTGAGGAGCTTGCCCAGATTCTCAAAAAGTACAATATACCTTTGGGGAACTTAAACAAGTAAGAGTCGTTTATTTATGTCATATAAAACCATTACTGCAAATCACGTAGTCACATCTGTATCATTTGTCCATTATTTGGATTAGTACATTTTGTGAACTATTTTTCCAAACAATTCAATATTTTTAACGTTTCGCCTTTCATGATCCAACCACAGAGTGAGCAATAACAGAGGTTCTCCGTATCGAATGAGACGAGGCCGAGGAAGGAAGAATTCTTGGTCACATGACTCAGATTCTGGAATGTCAAGCAACGAGGAGTCTCTATCTCTTAATGGATCTCAATTAAACATAGCTTCTTCTGCATCTCAATATATTACTCAGCCATCTCAACCATCATCAGTTAACTCAGGAGGAAGCCATCAGCAATCTGAAACTTTGCAAAAAGTTATCGCCATCGTTAAAAAGAGTGGTGAGATATTTAAAAGTCATTAAATCTGCTCTATCTTTTTGTCGTAAACTTAAAAGCCAAGAATTACAGTTGAACATTGCAATATGGTAGGCTTATTTCCCCCATCATCTTATTTCATGTTTGTCCTGGTATACTAATACTAAGTTTAAGATGCTTGAATGGGGCTTGGTAAAATACATAAAAAGTTCTTTTATTTTGCCCACCTATTGAAGCATAACGTTTTTTTATTTAGGTGTAAGAGTGGAAGGGTACGACTCTGTAGACACCGCTGAAGAAACACTCTCAAAAGATGATACTTACCTAAGAAATCTCAAACTGAATAATTCCATCCGTGAAATCTTTTTTAATCGATTCGTCCACATGTTCTCATCTTATGATCATTTCCTCATTCAACCTGATCAGGTACACTTCCACAAACAAAACTTTTTCCTATCTTGTAGTTTTTATTTATTCACCATACTTAAAGTATTGGCATTTAAAATCACTCAAACTAATGAAATTGGAATGACAGGACCCTGGGCGCCTTCTTATCCACAACTTTGACAAAGCAACATTTCTGTCTGATCAACCAGATCAAAATCAGGCTTTCTTATCTCGCTTCATTGAAACACAAATGTTTGCAACCCTGATTGATCGAAAGATTGCGTCTATGGCCGGAGAAATGGATTCCAGCCTCAATATCTTTGAACAAAGAATTAAAGTTCTAAGGTGAAATTGAAATATATCTTAGGAAAATTCCACGCCATTAAATATTGAATACTAGCTCTGATGGTCGATGTAATTCACTCTAGCTTTTGGTAATATTTACAACTGGTATGAAATTTAATTCTCTGGCGAATTCAAATAAAAATCTGAGAATGTAAGCAATGTGAATATGAATATAGTAAATAAGTTTTCAGGCAAGATAGAAAAGTATTAGAAATAATAGAGAGTTTTAATCGTTCATTTACTTTCCTTTCTATGTGAGCTCATAAATAGATATTTAAAATAGACAATATTTTTAAAAATAACTTTACCACAAACAGAGATACAAAAAATCCACTGAAAAAATTAGAACCCACTGGTAATATTTCTGGGATTTACATCACTAGATTGCAATGGATGCTCAGAAAGAAATGAAATAATGACAATGAAAAATTAATGCTGTTGTACTATATATTTTTTGCTGAAACGTTGAATTGAATTAGGTATCTCTTCGATGTAAATATCTTTGTATGGAATAGACAAGACCGCGGGGGTTTTATTCAGGAAAAGTCTGTATAGACCGGCACATTTTATTTCTAGTAGCTTCGTATTCCTATTTGGTTGTGGTGTATATGTAACTGAATATCCAAGCAGACAGGAGTTTCCAGTTTATATATCCCTTGAATAAATGAATAATTCATTGTGTCAATGACAGGAGTATGTACGGTGAAAGTTTAGTAAGAACTCCATCATACGAGCCATGCAATACAATCAAAGAAACAGAACAAACTCTGGAAAAGAGATTTCTGAATCCAGATTTCATCGCTCCGCCTGTTCTTGAAGTTAGCAATCATAAAATTACGTACGACATCTCCCCAGGAAGTTTTCCTATTCTCAGCAGCGTTCTTCTAAATATTAGTCCTACAGATACAAGGTGAGCGCACTTCAAAATCATTTCATTGTTTCTCGTATGAGTCACGTTGACTGTCATATTGTATAAGAATTCATAGATTATTTCTTGAATTTACTTATGATATTGCAAAATATTAAAATGCTTAAATTTATTGATTTGACATTTATTTGCAGAAACATGAAACTATTAAAAGAAGGAAGCACTAACGATGTGATAATACAAGAAGTCTCTTTACCGCCAACGAACAATGAGTACCCATCTCTAAGAAGTGTTTTTCAACCGAAGCAGACAAATTCTAGTCCAGCGTCAATTGCTCAAGCAAATTGGGAATTCGTAAAGCAGCTGCTACAAGTACACCATTCTTTTTGATTGATATTTCCCTATTTTGCTATTCCAATTTATTGATCAGAAGTGGGTACATTAAAGTTATCTTTCTGAGAATCGATGTAAAATGAATATATCGAAATATAGGAATGTAAATCAAAGACGAAACGTATGTTGGTTGAGAAAATGGGAGCAGAAGCTGCCGCTTTGGGCCATGGAGATGTTTCCATTGTGGGAGTTGAGGAGAATACTTTAGTAGCTAGTCTATGTGATCTCCTAGAAAGAATTTGGGCTCATGGGTTGCATGTGAAGCAGAAAGGAAAAAGCCCTCTGTGGAACTTTCTCACTAATTACCAAGAGTCTGAAGCTTGCAAAGACTCTTCTAAGCCCATTGACCCTCAGTTTCTCACCCCTGGTAAGTTTCAAAATTACTTTACGAATATTCGGATATTGGAGGTTTTTATCACTGATATTAATATCATTAAGACTTACGTCTGCAAATTAACATTACAATGAGTACATTAATAAATTAATCAATGCTATCCGCTTTATCTGAAAACAATATTTTGTATTGTACTGCTTGTTATTTGTGCTCGTTCCATTAACGAGCTTTATGAATATTTTAATAGTGCTCATAATAAGAGTATGAAATTGTACCTCGGGTACTCAAATTTTTTGATGTTTCATTATATGTGATGCAGCAACTGTAATGCTACAAAATAATTATTGAATTTTTCTTCACATGCAGCTTTGGCCTGGTGTATTCTACGCAAACGACTCGACAGTACGCAATCTGCATTTTTTCTTGGCTGCCGTATCTTTAATACTAATCTTTATTACTTCTGTGTATTGTCATCTTTAACCCATCACAGACTACTTGTGACTTGAGAAATACTATTTAAGAAAGTTGACAATATATTTCACACCATTTTCGCCCAAATTGGCAATTCTATCATTTTCGCATGCACTTATGTTGTCCAGATAACATCTGATAATACTCGCCTAAGTACAAATATAAATATTTTAGCCCAGAGGGTTTTCTTCGTACTTCACCTTTTTTCTTGCTTGCGAAATTGACAATTTGAATCAATTATGACATTTTCTACTTCTTATAAACCGGAATGAAAATCTCTTTACTGCAGGTGACTTAAAAATCGTTGTGTGCTATTAAACTATTTAAAGCTTATAACTTAAAAGTGTGCTACCTTGCGCTTGATTAATAACAACTATGAACTTACTAACCAAAAATTAATTTGAAAAGTAAAAGAGAAGTAATTACATGAATTAAATTAGAGGGACTAAAATAATTATACAATTGCACACTTTGTAGCAAAGTCAAGTAAAAGTAGAAAAGAGGTGTTCAGTCTTCCGGATTTCGTATTGACAATCAGATCAAGAGATTTAAGTTTGATTTCGGATTATTTTGTGAAACCTATGAAGGGTAAGTTATAAATTGTTCCACATCCTTATCCTTCTCTTCTTAATGTTATTGTACTCAACTTTCCTGATTTATTGTCTCTTTTTCCTATTGTCTTTCCTCTGAGTTATTGAACACCATTATAACAAACATTGGTCTTTTCTCAAATGGATTTGTAAAGAACTTGCAGGACAAAAATCTTCATGGGAGGTCTTGCTAACTAAGATTATATTACTTTATGCTGTGTCTATCCAGCAGTCTTGAAAGGAGTTCGTCAAATTGCTTGATATTAGCATTTACGAGTAGTAAAATTCGATTACCAGGATCTCCAACGGCGGATTGCTACTTCTGCATTCTGCCTCTTGCAGTTTTCGCCTCACAATTTTGCTAGAACCTATACAGACATGAGAAAAAGGCTTAGAGAATGAACAGTGGTGATCAATAACTCACTATACCAGATGTATGATAGGCATAATTAATAGTATTATTGTTTTATTAAGAGTTTGTGAGTTTTGCAGTCAACATAACTATCCATTTTGTTTTTTTGGGTGACAAGACTTATAATTAACCAATATTGAGTAATGAATGCATTTTATTACTCATTATTTTTATGCAATCTTTCTTCATATTTTGAAACTTCTGTAAATGGAAGTATTATAATGCGCATGTAAGTAGACATAACATCACTTTACATGCGCACTAGTCATGATCCAATGTCAATGCACTGACTCATGTGTTTGCCCCAGCAAAGTACAAGACAACAAAAAATTTGCATTTGGCCATTATTATTTGCTTATTAGTTTGGGATACCAATGTATGGCACAAGTGCACGTATAGTTATAGTGCATAGACGATGAGTTTTTTAATACTTTTGCGATCACTACAATTTTAAATTCCAGTAGAATAGTAGTATATTAATAGTATCCCACTAAAATAAGTAAAATTGAGCATGACGGGACAATTATACAATAATTTCTTTACATTCAGTGATTCATTTTGCACCTTACTCAACGTAACCATAAGCTTGCTGAATTTCTTGCTCTTTTATGGGAATTCTACTTTTTTAAGTATTCAGTATAAGAGTGTAGTACCTAAATTTTGATATAATGCATGAGATTTTGAGATTTCAAAATGCATCCATTGGCGCAGACCGCATTGCATGATACTGTTGCACACAATTATCACTGAACGAGTTAAACTAGTAAGATAATTGAAAAACTTCTCTGATTGGTTTCCAATTCTTTTCCCAATTCCTGGGAAAGTTGACCACCCCTGGTTAGTTTTGATTAGAAATGTAGAAACTATATATTGCCTAATTAGTAGTACTAACTTTGAAAAGTAATTAATAACTGTTTTTACTAATTAGTCAGTTGTCAATGGATTATGTAGTGTGTGCTATAAACTTGTTACTGTAATATTAAGTATGTAGACATCTTCTCAAATCGTAACTTTCCATCAAGTAAACTTGTGCATGCAGGTTTGGTCGTAAACAAAATAAATGATGGATAATTTTTTCTTTGTAGACCTATCGGCAATGGCCATGGAGTTAAACCTTAATGTTACATCTCCAGCAAAGCCGAAGGAAACTCGTCGTTCTCCCGAAAAACGTGAACGACGATCTAGAAGTTTAGAGCTGCCAGCTTTAAAACCTTTACCTGTCTCTATTGCATTTGACATGAGGTAGGGGTCTTTATGAAATAATCAATGTACAAGCGTGTAATGGCATTCTAATATCACGCTGTGTCAAACGGCCTTTATTTTTATACCCAATGCATAAAAGTAGATAAAAGTATAAGTGTCTAGATCCGTAGACATACCCAAGTTAAATGCTTAGACATATACATTGTAATTTTAAGGAAATCGAAATACTTGAAAAATCCTTTCACTTATTTTTGCTAAACGGCTGGTTTAAGATCTTTGCAATGGTTTTTTATTAGACTATCCTTTTCTAAACGTAGGGGCTTTGACACCCTTCATTATTTCGAAATTTCCGACGGTTTCTTTCTTTCGATAATATGCTGTTTTAGCAGCTTTTCTTTCATTTTTACTGTCCCCTAATCTTTTGATACCGGAATGGTCTATATGATTCTTAAAGAGGAAAAACAGCGAATACATTTGTTTCTGATAAAAATTAAGACGTTTATGTGAACTGCACAGAAACATTCAAGGAATCACGGAGATAAAGACAGAAATTGGCTATGCAAGAGCTTGGATACGACTATCGCTGGAGAAAAAAGTGCTGTCAAAACATTTACGTGCTCTGCTAGCAGACGACGAATTGCTTCGGGGTTGCTACAAACGGACGGCCTTTCTTCGATCCGAGGAGGAACGGGAACAGTTCCTGTACCATCTGCTAACTCTTAATGCAGTAGAATATTACTGCTTTACAAACACCTATACCAATATAGGTAGATCCCCACTAAAATATTAATTAAGTTACTCTAGACTAATTGTAATTTCAAAATTAAGAAAACAAGGCAATACACTTTTGATTGATTCGAACTCAAAAATTGCAAAAGGGTGATATATATTTATATATTACATTAGTTACTGTTTCCTTTGTAAAGTAGTACATGCTCAATTGGATTATCATAATATTTGCTTCAAACAAGCATCCTTAAGAACATGTTGGTCAATAATTGTAAAACATTTTTGTTTCTAGTTTTGCCATACCGAATTTTAATATTTCCATCAAAACGATTTAACATTTCCACGACTACGGCCAACGTTTGGGTTAGTGTGTCGGGAACTTTAGGAGAAACAGGTTCAATCCCAGTGCCAAAAAATACATTCGAATTCCTTTTTCAGGTATGTAGTTGACAACCTTATTGACTATTTTGGTGTTAAAATTTTCTGCTCTACTTTTGATAAATACTTAAAAGTAATTGGCTATGTTTGATGGTAACTTTTGCAGCACAAAAATCTGGGTCTTTTGACGACTTTACATATTGGACATGACAACACAGGTGGAGCGCCCAAGTGGATTGTTGACCATGTTATTGTGCGAAACGAAGTTACTGGGCATTGTATAAAGTAATATAAATATAAATAAAAGCCTGTAAAGCGTTAAAATTACTGTTGGGATTTGTGTAAAAACCATATTCAAAAAGCTTAGTTAAAATTGGCAATTGTAGATTTGTAGTATGATATTAAACATTTTTTCTTTTGTAATGCAGTTGACCTATTCAAAAGAGTGGGAGGTTTGTAAATAATTTTGATGTTTTTAATGCAATGTTACTTTGTAGGTTTCCATGTGGCCGTTGGTTGGGACGAGATATTGATGACGGGTCAACAGAAAGACTTTTGGTAGGTGAACCCTTTTACCAAGCGGGTGAAGAACTGCCTCCAGAATGTAGATTAAAGACGCCACCTCGAGCGAGAAGCCCGAGTGTGCCAAGGAGACCTGAAAGTCGTATGAGCATCTCTGAAATTCAGCAATATCTCGGTAATTCTTTTGCTTTTATCAAAAGGATGGTGACTTCCCATTTTTTCCCGATTTGGTGATGATCTGAGCTTCCTTCTCGTAATGGCAGCTAGGCAACCTTTTAATTTTAATTTAAAAGGTAGTCTCGTCTGACGATGAGTATTTTCTTTTTCTTTTTTACTTAGGTATTGAAAATGTAGTTGTTTCTTTGCCCAAATACTACTTTATCTTTCTTTGCGTGCAATTGTCATTTATTTCTACATGATGTGCATTTACAGGCGATTCTGTCAATAATATTGTGAAGTACCATTACAAGTCTGACAAAGATCGAGGGAGTTTAACAGTCCTCTTATGTGGAGAAACTGGGCTTGTGTCAACTTTGGAACAAGTTTTCCTTTATGGATTTAAGTCAAGTCGGCTATTCGGAAAAAACTTTTACATCTGGGACTATTTTGGTATAAACTATTAATATTATTAATTTTTAATGATTGCATTACCTACTCAATGTTGTCATAAATTTTAGGCAAAGCTGCATCATTTTTCATTTCTTATTATGCTAATTAAATAATTTTAGTCTTTCTGGGTATTTTTATGCCATTTTTACCGAGAAGCACGTATTTTACTTATAGATTGTTTAATACCGTTAATTTACTTAAGTTTAACTTTATATTAAATGTTTTGCAGTGCGGGTAAAAGAATTCTTTGACACTGTACTCCGAGAATACGACTTGGCTCAAGCGGACGACGAGGAAGGATTTCATGATCAAATTGCATCAATGGGATCCTACTGTGCGCTGATAGATAAAATTAGTTCTTATGCAGAAACATTGGGGAAAGATGGCAAATTTCAACTTTTTATTTGTCTCTGTACCAGGTGAGGCGTAGTATAATTATTTTCCTTGAAGATTTAACCTAAACGGAAATCAGCAAATTTATCAGACTTCCAAGTATTGAATTATATTTCTCAAATTACAGGGAGCACTTGTTGCATCGTCTGCCAGCACACATGTCCAGTTGTCCCATAACATCACAAATGTACGAAGAACATTCTTTCTTAAGAGACGCAGATCTGCTTTCGTACCTCGTTCAAGTCCTGGAAGCTTTGGATGACTACGATATAGTGTTAGAACATTCCCTTACCAAGGGGATCGAATGAAATTTATGTCAATGAGATTCACCCTAATGAGAAAGTGCAGTAGAAATAGTATTGCATTGTGAATGGATATTGTAGTTGCTATATATATATAATAATTAATTGATAACCAATTTCGCCAATATAATTAGAGTATCTGAATTATTACTAAAATGAAAATTTAATAAAAATTTGTAAGAATGCTATTACTGGTAATTTATGCTGCAACTATCTGCAACCATATTAAGACTATTTTCTTTGCCGTTAGTGACTGTACAAGTGTAGTGTAATGACGAACAAGCAAGAGTTCTGCGCTTTTTCAACATAGATACAATAATATCCAAAAGAACTGTACCGGTATTTTTGAGCGATAATAATCAGATACTTAGTGTTGTAATGTTGCAAAAAGTTCACGTACCATTTGTTGCTGAAACGTGTTCTATTGTACATACTATTTTGTACGACGCAAAATTTTATTGAAACCCACCATTTTGCCATAGGTAGCCATTCGTTTATTCAAAAATTGTTTCTTTTGTGACTATCTTTATAGCTTAAGGAAAAATAAATATGATGCACTTTCCATCAATTCTAATAATACAACCTAAAACTTATTTGCATATTTACGAAATCGAAAATCCTCATAAAATTAAATGCCCTAAACTTACTATCATTAGGTTGATACTAGTTAGATTTTTCACAACGTGATCATCAATACCTCGAAAAATTAACTAATTGCACACGTTTAAATATATTTCGAAGAAAATTTCTTTGAATGGCCTGAGTGTTAGCAGAAGCTTCTAATATATTCATACTTATGTATGTTCTTGGATTCAAGGAATTGAGCTATGGAGTTTAAAGAAGGATCTAAAAGGAAAAATATTTGATCAACGTTTCTTAAAAGACTACACCCAGAAAATTAAACAAATCAATGATTATGAAGTAAATACTTAGCAACAATATAACTACTGGCATTCCATACATCCGCAATTTAAAATTATCCTTATTATTTTTGGTGATAAAAATTATGTCAATAGAGTAACACTTATTAAGTAGTTTACAATCTAACCTTTTGCTAAATTCGCTGTTCTCCATTTGAATACTGTACCTACTGTGCTTACTACAGAATGCTAATTAATAAGATTGCTTAGACTGGGATTGAAATGCTAGAAAAGTGTAGCGGTAAGAAACCATTCCAATCAAAGTTGCTGCAGTATACGCATCCCTTAAGTAAAGGTGCCCCCTAATTTTTGTCACGCCTGAAATGCATATTAGTAGTTTATTGGACATTGAATACGCTAAACAACGACAGTAAATAATGAAAAGGCAAATAAATCGGGGAATATGATTGAAAGAAAGACGATACTTTGGCAACCTCGTGGCACGGCATTTCTTTATTTATCATTCATTTCATAAGCATAAATTGTTATTTTCAATAAAGCTACATATGTACTTACACTAATTACAAGTATTTTCTTACATTGATTCTGTGCTACGCAAGACTAAACAAGAATTACAATGATGAATAGTGCTTTGTAGTTGTACGTTGTCCCGGTATAGTTTTCGACATGATTTTACAGTTAAACCATGAAGGTCGGTATCTCAAAATAATATTCATGGTAAGAATGGTAACAGTTACTTAACCTTTAACAATTGTATCTTACACAATATGAATAGATTAGGTAAATATGACAGATATACATAATATTACATTTATAGTTGGATAACCATAATATATTTGTTATAGTTCTTATCTACAGAGGTATTAGGTATAGTACCCAAGAACGCACTCAACGGAATTAGGTCTGTATAGGTAACTCATGAATTTCAGTTCAGTCAATACTACTACGGTATGTAATTATTATTCGATGGATTCTTGAGAATAGATTTAAGCTGTTGTTGCTGAGAAGACAAAGGTGCAGCTGCATATGAAGAGGAAGGTTGCTGCTGTTCCACAGAGTGACTGGAAGGAGCTGGTCTCTGATGCTCCAGGTTCGTGGCTGCGTAAGTGGAGGCGGTGGAGGATGATTGAGTATTCTGACGTGTCTCCACACTCGATGGCAAATTGTTTTGATTATGTAGGGGATAGGGCGAGTAGGAAGTGGAGTGTCGTTGCTGAGAATTAGCGAGGAAGGAAGAGGGATTTTGGCGTTGTTGGTGCTGCGGAGGCATATTAATCTGATTGTTTGTCACGGAGCTGATTAGGTTGTGTGCACTTCGGAAGTTTGATGGGAATTCCATATCTGTAGATAAGTGGTGTGCGGGAATCAAGTTTCGCATGGGAACTGCACCCGTGACAGAGGAATCGCTAGGAACATGAACCACGCCGCCTCTGGTCGAAGTGGCCGTGGCATTTACGTTGAAAGAGGAGCTGGCACTAGACTCAGCCACCTCATTGGCATTCACATTAAGAGTGACTGCGTGAGTATTTGAAGGGGCATTCGCAACCTGGTTCGCCAAAGAGTTATTCGAAAAATTGTAAAGGCTGTCCGAGGAGTTGCGGCGTCGATTTTGTCTGATTTGCTCAGCGGAGGCGCCTCTTCTGGGAATCGAATCAGATCCACTCAGAGTTGCACTCATCCGCATTAACTCCATCTGAAGATTTCGGTAATCCTCTAGAAAAGCTGCCAGCTGCTTAGCATGGTGGTCGTACGGAAGCTTTCTGTACGCTCTCTCCGACGAATTCTGACTCATCATCATAGAGTGGTCGTAGCTGTGGTGATGATGGGGCAATTCTTTGTTCTCGTGAACAGGGGAGGTGGGCATGCTCAGTCGGTGGTACTGCTGCTGCCCTCTCTGCTGCGGCGGCTGCGGCTGCTGGTTCATCCCTTCGTAACTGTACTTTGAGGCCCCAGGGGGGTACATATTACGAGAACAACCCGGTTGAGGCTCACTCGGTGGTGGAAACGGAAGTGGTGGTTGATAGCGACGCGACATCGGAGATTGGGGGTAAGGCGGGAAATGCTTTCGTGGTCGAGTGGGCGGGGGCCCTTGGGATTGGGGTGGGTGGGGAGGGGTGTGGGCCGCAGGGGGCGGTGGGCCGTGCTGAACTGCCTTCACAGTTTGCAGAGACGACTGATGTTGGTAGTTGTGAACTGGTGGCTGCTGTGGGTGCGGATGAGGAATTGGCGGAGGTGGCTGGTAAGGATGAACACCTTGATGGTATGTTTGGTAGGGCGATGCATAAGGAGAGTCGTTGCTGCTGTTGCTCAAAATCGAGAAACCACTTCCAGTAATCCTTTCCGAGGAATTCCCGTACGATCGACTTAAAAGAGGGGACTGACTCTCGGAATTCATTTTTCTTTGGAAATAGTTCCCTGAGAACATTCGCCTGTCAAAAATACAAATACAAGTTAGTGGGTATGTAAACCGGTAGAAATTTTATTTCCGGTTCTCCGGTTGTTAGCTTGGTGTATTTTTAAATTTCAATTCTCGTTGCATTATATCCGGACATTTCGTTATTTCTCGGTTCTTGAACATTAGTGACTCGAGTAAATTAATAACGTCATGCGTATCTGGAAATGGGAACTGATGACGTACATTAAATGCCCAAATGTTCACTGGTGTTTTAAAAAGTACGAAAAGCAATTTAAATTAAATGCTCTTGATATGGGAATACTGCCTTGGTATAAAATATCGGATAAAATATGTATAAAATAAATAAGAAGTAATGTTCCATGAGGCAATGAAATGTCGTAATGTACGGCTTGCTATGAAATAACAATTTTCACTGGAGTATACCATCATTATGTCATTGTCTCATCTGATCTCTTAATGGCATCCTATTTACTTCAACACTTACAATTTAAGGCTTAAGTTGGTATTACATATAGCTGTCTGCAGAACGGCGAGTGCTGTATATTTATTTTGATGTAATTCAAGAATGCTTATTGTCAGTGTAAGAAAGTGAAAGTGATAGACTAAATACAGAACACTTTTATTGCACTTTTTCTTTTCGCTTTCTAGGGAGTTTAGCGTGGCTTTCGCCAAAATGTGTTTAGGTATATCTCAAAGAGACGTTAAAGTATTTCTGTGAAATCATATTTCTACTTTCTACTTATACTTTGTAGCTGAGATTATCGCACAATGTCCACCTAGTAGCCAACACTACTCTGCCGAATCTTTTCTTTACAAAATGCAATGGGAAACTAGGTATATAAACAAAAATTCCTTTGCAACTCTAGCCGTTGATACACATTACATTTTGTCTTCTACTTTTTAGTAGGTCATCTCCTTTTGCAATAGAACTCACAAAAACAACGCCGTCAAATTTTCCCCATTGTGTGATCCTAATATTACTATCCCAATTGAAATACGAAAATTATTATTTACAAAACTTAACAAGGCCTAAGATTACTAATTTGCTTTGACTGTTGCCTATTTTAAAAGTTAATAGAGGGTAGAAGGGAAATTCTAAAAACGGTTGCCAATTTTGCAATACAATGATATTTACACACAACATGAGTGGCGACCCTGTGTTGCTTTACTTTATTTCAAGGGCGTGTAACTGGTTGACGAAGATATCAGTTTTTGATGGGTTGTATTAGAGGAGTTGAGAAAATAAGAAGGTAAAAGTGTCAACTGGAAGTAAAGTTGGACTATATACTAAAATTTCGTACCTGACCTCCTCCTGGAATGAAATAATGTTGGTAATGGATGGTCCCTAAAGGACGAAGCGATTTTTGGCTGGAGTTCTTTTGGGTATATGCATTGAGAATTGGTGGGGAAGCAAATAATTATAAATCGGGAGTGTACTAGTGGAAGGGAGGCAGGAGTAATCGGGAACTAGGAGGGAGGCAGTCGTCAGAAGTGAAAGTAAAAGAAAGCAGGGCATGTTGAGAAAGAGGTTGGTTGACTTGCCTGTGTAGATAGAATAAATCGGATGGCAGTTATGACGCTATAGATCAGAGATTGAATGGCTTATGGTACATGACTCTGTGTTTCGCTTATGGTTAGCTAGGACGACTATTACCAAACGAAATGGAAATTGCTTTACATTGAATTGTGGTGAAGAAAGCGAGCGGAGTCTCAAGTCGTGCCGAAAGAGAAAGCATTCAAGATCTGTTTGTGTTGTGTGCGTGAAAGTGAGTGCGATAGCCAAACGGTACAGAGGCAGCCATTGCGAATGTTTCATTTTATTAGGTTCTATTTATGTTGCATGTACCTATAAGCACCTACATAAAGTTACATGCTGCGGAAAGGAATTCATCGCTCCCCAGACCTAAGAAGAGTGTATCTCTCTGACAGGCCTGGCTAAGGTGAATTTGACTGCATTAGTTCTAAATAGTACCCACATAAGAAACTGAGTCCACGATTTATTATTTAGTAAATACGTCGTATTATTTATCGGGGGATGTCTCAGATAAGGTCAGCAAATAAATATCAACTTACGATTCGGGATTTCTATTGGAACGTGGCAAACTCGCGAAATCCACAGACATGGACATGTTTTCGTCAATCAAATCCGGAAACCTCTCCGACTCAGATTTCGTCTTCTGAGATTTCCCAACTGCCTTCGTCAGAGTAGAAGACGCGGGTGTTCGGGGTGGGGGCGGTGCGGGGCGGGAGGAAGAGTTGCTAAGCGATTGTCGACCCGAATTCCCCGCTCCGGCGTGATTAGCCACCAAAGCTCGACCGTTACCCCTTGTTCCCGAGAAAGACGCCCTGCCAGCACCAGGAGACTCCGAAGACTGAAAAGCTCGACCCACCAGGCGATACTTGGCCTGCTTCTTCCCACTGCGGTCCACGTGGATCCCCTCCACGTCCCCACTGCTCCCCTCCCCGTCCGACTGGTAATTCATCCCGTCCTCGTCCTCAGAGTTTTCGTTCTCCACCTCGTTGTCCTCGTCGGGGTCGTTTGTGGGGAGTGCCCGGTAATCCTTATCCCGATCCCGGACGCTCAGATTCCGCAAGGTACTTGTTTCCACAGAGACTTCCTCGTCCTCATTATCACGGAGGAGGCGACGGTTGTTCCCTCCCAACCCATTCGTGCCGTGTGCGTGGTTAGTATGTCGATAATTGTTCGCGTAATTTATTCCCATCAAAGGAACATTTCCGCCACCGTTTTGCCCATTCGGCCTCAAATGGTTCAATTCTATTTTCTCTTCTGATGGAATTCTTCTTGGTCCTGTTGCTACCACATTTTGTTGCAGATGGCGTCGACGACCACCAAGCACCACGCAAACAACCAGGCTGCACACAAGCAATATCAATAACGCCGCTACAAGGATCCCGATAAATATCACTTTCCCTGAAAAAATGAGATACGAACCATTATACAAGCTAACACAAATTGGAACAGCATTTAGAAGACTAAACCCATAACCAAAGAATACGAATGCAGAAACTACTTGCTAAATTATAGCTTGGATCACACTGCTTAAGGATTACATTCAATGATTTTTCAAAGTTAATGCCCATACCTGTTGATGCTACCAAATTATAGCGCTGTTTAGAAACTAGACAGTGACGACTAATTCAATAACAATGCCAAGGGATTTCAGTACAATATGCTGAAGTAAAAGTACGGATCTCAGTCGCAGGAGTACTAAACCAGGCTTTAATGTAAAGATTTTTTAGAGTACTTTTGAAAAGTGCCCGCAGCTCCGAAAGTCCTATCTCGCAGTAAGGTTAAAACTCCACTACTGATGTTGAAAAACCCATGGTTGAGTCCCAAAAATTCACAACATAGATAAAAACGGACTCTGTGATTTCACTGCTACACAGAAAATAAGGAATCTTTAAAAAGCTTCACTAGGGCTGCATTGCATCCAGTTCTTAAGAGTTTTCTGATTGAATGATTACTGCTTTTACTTGACTATTCCCGGATTATCCCATTTGTTGCAAAATAGTAGGTACACATATTTACTGACTGTCGATTGAGGCCACGTTGTAGAGTAAACTGCTTTATATTTGTCTGCTCAGCATGAGAATGAAGCTTTTTCAGAATTAGCATGCTGGTCCTTATAGACGAAGAAATGCTCACCAGGTAAAGGCAAGAACGTTAAAAGCAAACACTGGGAAAGGAAGGTAAAGCAAATGCACTTATTAACTCAATCTGTCTTGCAATTAAGATGCCTCCAGTTTCTTCCTATCTACGCTTTCCCAGCTCTCGGTCTTCCCATTTCATTTCATTGTTTTAAGAACCTTCCTTCCTCTCCTTCTCTTACAACTGGAATGGCACTTAAAACTCGATGTGACATTCATTGTACAAACTACATCCCAAACAATTCCGTTTCGTTCATTTGAATCTAATTAGTGGTTAATAGTTAATTGTCTGTACGAGAGCTAATTGCTTTACCAAACCATTGTTAATGATACCTGCCCATCAAACTCAACTGCAGTGTCCTTATATCTCAAACAACGTATGCAGAAAATACATGATATTGTTATACCTCATCCCTCCTTGCAACTGTATATGTTATTAATTTTTAAAAGTAGGACATAAAATATAGGCTCATTATATTGGCCTTACTATTAATAATATCTTAATAATTTTGGCTAATAACTCATATGATAGAAAACATTGATTGGCATCAATAATTATAATTCTCCTACTACAAAGGTAAATTTAGGAAAACCATACTTTGGTAAGGATTGGGAGCTTGCAGTATAATAAGTTGAATAGTACCTGCAATATGCTCCGTTTTATTAACAGCAATCATGAGTGTGAAATTAACAGAAAGGGAGCCAGCCTTATTTTCTCCTTGACAAGTGAAGATTCCTGAGTCTCTTAGTGTCGTCTGTATTACTGTCAGTGTTAATACTTTGTAGCCTAAGCTCCTCTCGGTACTGGGGCGAGGTGGGTAAATCCTCCCCATTGGTGACGGTGTTGTTGTCGTTGTTGTTGTCGTAGTCGTCGTCGTCGTAGTCGACTCGTTCTCAGACGTCGAATTCGTTTTCCTTGGTCTGGGTCCGAAACCGGGTGCTCCAAATACGTTTGGCTCCCATATGTAAGTCTCTGTCACATAGTATTGCGTTCCAGCAGCCAGGGTTCCATTTTGGGTCATCATTTTCTTCCCAATCATCCAACGAACCTTAAATTCAATGCGAAATATTCGTTTCGTGATTTACAAAGACAACAATGAGCAGATTAATTGCACGATATAGTCCGTTCTGAACGACATTCTCATATTAATAGCATCTACCATTATGAAAAATAGCAATGGGGCAAGTAAAATTATTTAAATTAAATTGTTGATCAAAACTGAAAAGCGTTCCTTTTAAATTGTGGAACGACATTACTGCAAATGAAAAAGTGAATCTTTGACCTCCTTATCAATTGAATGTAGAAAATTACCCTGAAAGTCCTCAGCCTTCTGCGAAACCGAAGCAGGGCCAAGCAGAATACATTATAAAGATGTAAAAAGCAAGACAGGTGTAGTTTGACCGTTTTGCTCAATTTACCTAATTTGGTGCATTTTTAGGTGACCAACTCAGCTCGTGTGATGCATCACCAAAACGAAAGACGTGTATTCAGTGAATAAGTAGAGTCTCATAGGTGTATTGAGTTCATCAATCACTTTCATTCTGAATGGCATTTCAATTCGTTTGAAAGCCAGTATGTTCATTTCACAGGATGACATCTTGACATCATATAGATGTGCAATCAATTGATAAGAAAGTTGCAACACCACGTAGACCTTTCTACGCTTTCAATTAAGTTGGGCGTCAACTTCTCAAGTTAGCAGGCTAAACTGCTGTATTTTATAAATTCTATTTACTTAATACTTAACTTTAAAAACACGCTGAAAGAAATGGATGATATTCCTCTCCTATTCCAGGCACTTTTCCTTCTCAGTGGCTTAAATGCAAGTTTTGCATTACATTATCACAAATTTTTAAGATTTGGACTCTTCTTCGTATTAAATGTAAAAAAATGTTTCTTACTCTAGTCTCCGGTGTTGCATCCAGACGACAGGTCAGCGTTACATTTGTTCCCTCAAAAGCCCGAATATTTCTTAAGGAGGCTGCTGAATTTTCAAGTCGAGGAACGCATGTAAAATCGTCTAGCTTTAACTTACTCCAAGGTTTTCCAGCTACTCGCTCTGGAGATGCACAAATGGGTGCTCCAACAAATGGTACTTTGTTCTGCTGTAACCAATCTCGAAACGGTTGCAAGCCACAAGAACAGTTCCACGGGTTTCCGTGTACTTCCAGCTCGTGCAGATTCCACAAGGGAAACAGAGAATCGGCCTGATTTAAAATTAAATAAGAGAATGCGCTCGTTTAGAACTCTTTTAGAATCATAGATTTCTTGATTGGCAATTTATCCACCTCAACATTCTATTCCTACATATCAAAAATAAACTTTTACCCATTAATTTCTAGTTCCTGTTTTAAGTTCATTGAATAGAAACTTGATCATGAAATATGGCTAACCAAATTTTAATAAAGTTTGCATTCATTTGATTTTAGACAATTTCATTCTTGAAACTATTACATTTTCGGGCTCAAATAAGTTGCACTATCTTGTACATGAAGGCGTGCAGCAGGGTCTGTGATTGGCAATTCTTTACCAGAATAAGTTTCGCTGCACTTAGCATGCATGGGATGCGTCACATTTTCTATATTTGCACTATAGTATGTATGTTTCTTCTTATAAAAACTAGGCAATAAAGCAAAATTCCTTACCGCCTTTGAATTCTAAGAAAAATGTCTGGACACTGTGTTTACAATAGACTTTGGCGAACAAAAGGGGAGCGCAATATCCAAAACCCTATCTCATAAGAAAGTGTCAAGCTTTGTAGATACTTTTGTCCTATTATATCGTCCATCTTCATCAGAAAGGTGTTAAGCCACTTGATCACTTATTTAGACGGGTTCCAAACCCCTTTGATCGCTATTTCCAAAAGGTGACAAACAACAGGCGCCAAATTTTACAAAGTGAGTTATGCGAAATAGAAAAGTAAAGTAAAGTGTATTCGTATATTAATCACATGATTAGTTACAATAGTCGTAGTAGGTGCATTAAAGTGGTTTAGCACTTTTCACGAAAATTATCATTTTGGCTTAGCACTTTTCTGAATTAGCGATCAAGTGGTTTAGCCCCTTTCTGATGAAGAGGGACGATGTACCAAATGCATTAACAGTCAAGCCCAAACATAGGCAACGATTGCATGCTTTTATTGTTTAATAGAAGGGGGAAAGTCAAAGGAATTAATTATCTAGCATGTTTATGTATGCTGTGCGAGTTCACTTATGTTCACAATGTTTATATTTTAGTAGTTCTAAAGACAAGCTAGTGAAATATTATAATATTTATATACTATTACTATCATAAAGAAGCTTCGAAGACATTGCCATGTGTGATTTTCTTATACGAATTTGTATTATTCGCGAACATTTTAGCTCCATCTCCTGTTTAGATGCCGCAACTGAATGAAAACAGTTCTTAATAATTTCAATCCAGTTTTTGCTAAATAAATACCATGGTAGAGCTTTCACAGGACGGTTTGTTTACTTACTTCTGTTAGCAGATTTATCTAAAGAAAGTAACTGCAGAAGGAGAAGTGCTTTAACTTAATACATATTGTCCACTCTTGTGAAGTAAAGGAAACTAGGTAAAAGTATTCGTGATTCGACAAAGAAATCCCGACTTAAAATTTTTCTCGATGACATACATAAGCTTTCTTTTCTAGTTTCATTCACATTTACTGCACAAGTGTTATCTAACAGGTTTATTATGTGGCAAATGTGGAAAATAATGGTCCAAGAATTTTATAAAGTCTATAAGACGTTTTAAAAGTAATACCAGGATAAAAGGCATTTAGAATTTCTATACTGCACTATCTCAAAGCTCAGACGAAATTTAATTCACAGAAGAAAAGAATGAAAGGTCCTCACTAAAAAATAAATGGAACTTTCCTTATGTACATGTTTTGTGGACATGTCTGTGTTACTTATTACATTGTACTACGTCCTTATTTGTGTAGTTATACTTGGGTTACTTATAACAATATAAGTTGGCTTGGAATAACAATGAAGTAAAACAAGGAACAACAAGAGAAGGGGAAGAGCAACAAAAGAAATAAGAGGCGAAGAAGAAAACAGCAAAGAAATTCAAGTTGACAGCTCGTCGAAAATCTGAAAGGCTTGACGAGACCTAGACGACTCTTTTCTTTTCACAATTGAACGCTCTACAGTCCGTCGTCGCAGTAATGTAATAACTAATAACAGGAGGAAAGCATTCTTCTCGTCTTTCTCAAGTGAAGTGACACTCAAATTAAATGCATCAAAGGTTGTCAGTTCCCTCACCATAAGTTCTTGGAACACAGCTACAGTTACAGTTACTTCACCATCTCATCGTCTACATTCCTTTCCTACTTCCTTCCCCGTCCCAACCAACTCTCCACTGCCCTCCTTTCTTTCATCTAAATATTAATCTTCCTTACAATTTATAGGTACCCTAAATTTATTAAGTATTTCATTTTTAGAGGTATAAGCTTGCAATATTCAAAAATAAAAACTGGAAATGTCGAATAACTACATTGGAAATTTTATCCACATTTTTGCTAAGTAAATATTTTCAATAGGCTTTTAAGATTTTAACATTTGCAAGCTCATGAAACATCAATATTTATGTCAGTTGGGAAAGTGGTGAAAGTGAAACTGGCTTTTACCAAAATTTTCAAGAACGTAGCAGGTCAAAATGCATTTCTGTGTGCAAAAAACCGTATTTTATTACAAATGGTAATGTACGCTGTATAACTAAGCTTGTACCATCTAACTACATGAAAAATTAATACCAAGTAAAATGTTCTGCCCTAGAAGGATATTTTAGGAGTGCTAAGTTTTGAAAAATAGAAAACGTAGAAATATTTTAATTATAATATTCACTGTATTTATGTTTGTATACATGCTACAGTCAATTTCGGGCAGTCATGTGAAGCAATTAGTCATAATTCGCATGAGTATACTGGGGCTGCACTAAAAGCAAAATTCCCCGTGGAAATTAGTATTCCCAGATATATGTTTAACTCCTTTGAATGTATTCACTCAAGATCTTTAGATTTGATAACGAGCCACGTGTTTTCTTATTTTTCCTGACAAGTATAGATGTTATTATGTCCGTTTTCGCTGTAGAGGAAGAATTTTAAATTATGTCTTGTTTGCTCATTTCATGTCATCTTTGATTATACGCCTGTCTTTCCATTGAAGGTCGCCTACGTAAAATACCATCTTCTGCTGTTTTTCCTTTCTTTAAACATCTTCAGGGCTTCCTTCTAAACTTGTTATTTCATTAGAGTGACCACAAACATGGCAGGTCAACCGAAAAGATTGAAACCGCCTTTAGAAAGACGTAATGATCTTCCTTCACTCTGTTTCGAGGTTGGGAGTTGGGAGCATTCTTTATTTATATAATGACTTTTCGAGCAAACTATTTGTTGTCAATGCCACTTGCCTTTGAGTCCTCAGAGCACTGAAGAACTAATACAGTCGGACATGCTGGCAGATGTGCTAACGATGGCAGAAGGTAATTTTTTAAATATGGAACACCAAAAAGCGTACCCAACACTAAGGACAGCCTTTGCAAATTGACACCTCAAAAATAGTCAGTTTTATACAAATGGAAGTTTCGATCTAAGTTTATCTTCTAAATCATGATATTATATTTTCCTAAGGAAATCATAAAAGGCAGAGAATTAACGCAAAAGCAGTTGTATCTTTAGTAGCCGGAAATTGAAACTTGTGCACCTATTGACTACAGTACGTATTGAATTCTTAATGCAGAATTATATAGTCCGATTTTATTTACATAGCTGGCAACTTAATTACAGATAGTGATGCCACGGTTGTGAAAATCTTTCAAAACGTAAATTATAGAATATGCCTGATGGTAGTTGAATTTTCTAAATTAGAAACGCAGAGAAGCCACCAAAGTCAAAAATGAAAAGGTAAGAGGAACAAAAAATCAAATAAATATTGTTTCACATTTCAGGGGTAAATGCCTTTTGAAGTGAATTAGCTTTTTAAAGCATACTTAATAATATTTATAGATGATTTACTAAATTGAAGACATTGTTTCCTAGGTAATACCAGTTGGAAAAGTTGGACCTGTGAATGCGTAAGTTAGAGATCCAAGGTTAAATTGAGATTCGAAATGTTTAATTTGTCGGGTCATGTTTTTCAGAGTTCAGTTCAGTTTTTTCAGTAGTTTAGAAAAATATTGCCTTCATTTATTTGCATTTGGAATTAAAAAGTACACGAATACTACTAATACTAGTTTAATGAAGATTAGATTACTGAATTTTTAAAAATTTTCAATCTGTTATTAGCAACGTTGTACTACATTTGATCCAGAGTGGATATTTAGTTTTGAATAAGGGTTTGGAAAGTGGAGGAGAATGAAGATTATGGAAAATAATTGGTAAAGTGACTGAGATGCCACAAATGGTTTTTATTAATCTGTGGCAATCCTGTCCGGCTACTTTACAATTATTTTGCATGTTTACATAGACTTATTGGTCCCGTAAGCATTAAAAGGCAGTAAATGGAGATTTCACCTGAACGATCAGCAATTTATTGTCGTTGAGCCGAAGTTTTTCGAGGGAGTGGAGTCCATTGAATGCCATGGCTTCTATCGTTCCAATCTCACAGGACGAAAGTTCCAGTTTAACTAGACGATTCAAGGCCACAAATGCATCACCGGAGAGTCGTGCAATGTAATTGGAGTTGAGTTTAAGCTCTCGTAGTTCATGGACGGGATTAAATGCGTGAGACGGAACGACTTCGAGTTTATTATTGCTCAGGTCTAATTCTACCAAGTTTGACAATCCATTCAGACTAAAACGGTCCAAGCGTACGATTTCACAATCATTCAAAAATAATTTCTGTAGGTTCGTTATATTATTATTCAGGAAGACATAGTCATGTAGAACAGGAATGGAGCTCCCGGACATATCCAACAGCTAAAATTAAAAACATTTTATTATTTTTTACTTCACTGATTCATTTTCCGCTTTCAACATTCCTAAGCCCTTCTGCACAGAGCCCATTTTGAAATGTTACGATTTATCACAACTGCAAATAAATGAGTTTTATTTATGTGCGCGTATAAAACATTCATTTCTAAACAAAAAGCAAAATTCATCTTGCTTCTCTCATTAATTTTCTCATCCTAAATAAATTATTACGATCGAGTCGTTCTAATATTACGTTCCTTCCTCCTCTTCTCCCACTGCCTTTCCCATTAGATTTTGTTTGTAATCCTCTTTGTGAGTTGGATAGTTCTCATCAACACATTCTATTTAATGAAGAAAATTAATATAATCTGGAAAGTTTCTGGTTACCTAATCTCATCAAAGCAATGTCATTTTGTCAAATAAATTAGCGATAACAAGTTTCAAGGAATATAGTATCTTAACTCTTCACTTCTAATTTCAAATAATATGATATATAAGGATCATGCAATGCTACAGAAGGAAAATTCTATGAAATTGTTTTATCTTAAGGTAAATTCTTACTTTCGTACTTCAACTTCTTAGTATTTAACCGACGATGGCAGGGATCAGAACAAAGGAGTATGGAGACTGAGGAGTTCCAAATAATAATAATGCACATATCAACCTAGACGCGTGGCTCGACTACATATGTAATGGAATATGGTATTTCACACACTACTCCAATTTACAAGAAATTCGCATACAACTACTATACCTACGTAATTTGCAATGGTTAATAAGTGGTTCATATTACAAGTCTAAGATGCAGTCACTTTTGCATAAAAGAATATTTCAGAGTAAAGAAAATAAAAGTTGAAACTTGAAAAATACGGTAAAGATTTTAATATTTGTCATAAAGTGAAACAGACCTGTGTGAGGGGCTCCAAACCTTCAGGAATTCTTGTGTGAGTTCGATTGGCACAGGTTGCACTTTCTTTACCGCTTTTCCACTTACACAGACAGTTATCTGGACATCCTGACAAAACTTTGGTAAGTCCTAAAGCCAATAGCATTAGCACCCATAGGAAGCCACTGAGAAGATCATGGCGACCTCCGGAAGAACAACTGACACGCTTCCGTCGATTTTTTTGGCGTTTAAGACAACTATCACTTGGAAATGTTTTATCCCCGCGCCTTCCCTTATTCTTCCATTTGAAACCACGCTCAAATCTCCATTGCAAAAAACTGGGAGCCCATTTGCACGGATTTTGATTCTCGTCGAAGGTTTCCAAGGAATTTACTCGATTTCCCTCCATTGTGTTTTATGCGTTACTCCACATCCTCTCATTTCAAAGTGCACACTAGAAGAAACTCTTAAATTACTCTGTGGCAGTTGGAATTATTCTTCGTATCCGCTTTGCTATTTTATAACGACTTCTTTCACTTTGAGTATTCCCATTTTCATGAATTATGTTATCTTGAATAAATAAAAATCTATGCCCTTAAGTTCACTTCAGTTCACTGGGACAATTTAACATGAAAAGAAAGCTTCATTACAGCAGTTGCTAAGTAAACACATCGCACAAACTATCAACGGATTATATATGTAGTAGTCAAATTGAAGACCCATGCGGGTAGATAAACACGATAGTCACCTCGTGGAAATGCCCACTTTCATGCGATTAAATCAAAACTTGGGTCAGAAACAGTAAAACTAAGCAATTCATACTAGAATTCTTCAATGAAATACGAAATACCAAGTGACTATAAAAAGCATAAAAATTGACATGATAGGAATGTCTTCCATAATAATTTCAATGTCGTTGACTTATTAATAAAAATCTCTAGATCATAGAAAATACAACAAGATACTTTTAATTGCATGGAAGATGCCCATTTCGTCGAGTAACTAATCGGATCTAGGTTATTATATTTGTCAACCACATATATACTCTATACTCTAGCATTCACAACAGTATTAATAATTTAGTAGACAAGGAAAATCCCTTTCTTAAAATTCGGAAAGATTTATTGTGCATAAATAAAAGTCCCATCTAGATTATAAATTAACAAAAGCGCATATATGTCGTAATAAAGATATATAATGGCGAAGTAGTGTATTAAAATGATTGGCGAAAGTCTTGTTGGCAATATTACATTTACCATTCAACGGCAACATTCACTAATTTAACATGTTGAAAGAGCGTTCGGATTTTATTCTCCGATTTAATTGTTAAATATGAATGCAGATAATGTTTTTAGGCGGAGAAAGCACACGTGCGATCACTCATTGTCAGTTGGACGATGCTTTACTGCAGCACCAAGTCCTGAGATGAGCCAATTAAAGTGGCACAGGAACAAAGAACACAAAGCAGCAGAACACAAACCAGAATGTATTGTCCTGCAATATTGTGAAAAGACCCACCACGATTTTTTGTACACTTTCTCCCAGAAAGCTTTCACTCGCTTTCTCCTAGCACTATTAGCAGCACACGAAACAACAACTGATACACAAAACCGCAGTCCATCAGTTGTGTTTTAATCAGTCAAGTTAAACAAAACTAAGGCAGCTCCTCTTTCTATTTACACATGCGAATACGCACCACGCATTGCTTTTAGCAAATGGTAGGGGATTGTACCAGAAGTTCTTTTATAATCAGAGATACAAACTTTTCGTTAGTTTCCCAGTCGGCAGTCAAAAGCGAAACTTTTTGATTTCATGTCGAATTTATCAATGCTGAATGAAAATACTAGAACACTGTATTTTCTCAAAACTAACTCCCGAAGGTGAACACCAATTTTGTAAATGACTTCCTATACATTATGTAATTACTAGCATTTGTAATTATAAAATAAATTGTCTGAACAAATTATTCCGTAGTTACTTAGGGTAAACTTGATGTTACTAAAGATAGGTAATCACAGGGGAATCGTCGTCAATTGCACAAATAACTTCCCAGAGGGTTAATTCAGAAAATACGGTATATTATGGAATTGCACTTCCTGTAATGTCTACTACGCTGATTGTACTTGTATACAAAGTTGTAATGTCATGAAAGCTACAGTATTGGCATTTTCTTGGAAGTTTTCAACCTCAGGTAAGAGTAATTAATAATGGCAATGTAGACTAATAAGTTTTTAATTATGTTACATTGGAATCTCCAGTTTAATTGATCATCATTCGTAGGCGTTCAGTGAAATTTTAATATAAACTTAAGTGAGATGTCTAGGTAGCTAATAATTGAGCCTTTATGTTTATAACCCTTGAATGTGGCCCTGATGACATACACAAACTGTGTTTATTTGCCACACTTAAGGTTCCTCGTAGGGATACTCAGCAGCAACAATTCACATCACGTAGCATTTATTTTATACGCTCACCAAGCAT
Source organism: Yoshiicerus persimilis (assembly GCA_020352615.2). Lineage (NCBI taxonomy): Eukaryota > Metazoa > Arthropoda > Collembola > Entomobryomorpha > Tomoceridae > Yoshiicerus > Yoshiicerus persimilis. The sequence goes on along the minus strand of CM060170.1, from coordinate 24,889,255 downwards.
GTAAACTATCAAAGGGAATTAATTATTTTCTGTTTGCTTGAGTTTCTGAGTAGTGTGTTTAAATAGACTACTTTTTGGAAAAGCAGAAACGGCGATGCGTGTCCCTGTAGAAAAAGAGAAAGACTCCTATGAAGAGCAGATAGGTCACTGCTCCAACTAAGAAACCTAAGCTGAGCATAATAATCATTTGGCCGCTTCTCTATTTATGTGCCTATCATTCACATTACACAAGTCAAATCTCAATTATCCAAGTTTTTTAAAGAACTATTTACATAACTCCGTCTTTAGTCCAAAACCTGAATTCTCCTTTCAAACGGCGACGGTAGAACAAATGAGGTATTTATAAAGGTATACCTTTGTGAGTTACGAACTGTATTATCTTGCTCCAGGCTACCCTCTAGGCATTCTCTTCCAGAAAACTTAATTGCAAAAGTAGAGTTTGTTAAAGTATACACCTTTCATTTGATTGTCTTTGTTCAAATTCTTTTAAGAACCAATTCCACAAATATCTTCACTGAAAAGCAATCGTTGTCTTCAGAAGAAAGAACATTTCTACAGTTGAGTTTTATTTCGGTAACTTATTGCAGTTTCCAGACCTCCTTTGCAAAGATGAAAGAATACATCCACAAATTTCTCAACCTTGTAATCGGCGATTTCCAACCCTGAAAAATACAAAAAATACACCTGGTAAATAACCTGACCTGAAAGGAGGATTTTTGAATTGGTATTTTATTTGCGGTAGCTTGTAAAGTTACTATATTTAGCTACAGTGTGATTAGTCCTAACTGCAATACAAGTCCATTTAAAATCTTGGGGTATGAATCATTACTTTCGTTATGATTATAAAGCGTTCTCTTCCAAGGTCTCCTAAACTATTATGAAGTGTTATTAATGTATTACAAAGGTATTCCCAAAAAAACATTAGCCAAAAATCAGGCAGTAATAAACGAGCATATTATTCCAATTTTACAAATTCTGATACTCACTATTGTATATAGTCTTCGATAGTTTGAAGCTTTCGGTTTGAATCTGTATCTACATGGGTCATGCTTTGGTTTTTAGATCAGTTAGATAAGAAACGTGGTATCTATAATATTATGTAGGGAAATAACCACCGAACCGACGGAAGAGAAAAATCATATTGACAAATCAACTATTTGCATGAAAATATGCATTTGAATAGATTCAAAGCACTTTTGGCAGCAAATGATGAAAGGAGGACAAAATTGCAATAATAAAAAATCATTGATTATGTACTGTATACCTCACTACATGATTAATGCTGAAGAGACGTCAAAATTAAAATCCAATAATGAGACTACAGAGTAGCACTAGAACGAACTTGAAAATGACTTTTATTACTTTATTATTGGTTGTTGTAAGGGTAGTTACTGTATACGTGTCTTACATTTAATAAATTGAAGTGGTAGTTGTGGTTTTGACTACTGGTTGAATTTTTGGAGACTGGTGAAAAGAGTGGAGAGGATGGGAGAGGAAAGCTAAGCCGGAGATCTGAAAATAATAAGAAGCCACGAAGGACGTATTTCGATTTACTTTTACTGGATAAGAGAGCTGAGAGTGCTCCAGATGAAAATCCCTGAATCTCTTCCTTTCTCTCCAGCACACGAGACACTCAAGGCGAATTCAACGACTAAATTTCAAAGTCAAAGTTGCCAATAGAGTGAGTTCATTCATTCCACTTGTTCGTTTCTTTCTGTTGCTTTGCTCACTCAGCACAACTATCCATGGAGCAATTACTTTTGGAAAACTGGCAGGAATACAATGTGACGTGACGTGATGATTCTAGAGAAAATCTGAAGTCTTCCAATATCCCAACGCTCTCACTCAGCCACCACTCTAAATGAATATTATTTCCCATCTATTGTACTAACCCTAAAATTATTTAGGAGTAGCTTTCCTCTTCACCAAGGGACTAACCAATTTATTTCTCCTCTTAGTCAGCAATCCATTTGTTTCAGGATAATAGGTATTATAATAAGACAAGACATGCACGATACAGCCTACAGATATATTTTATTGCTCACCCAAAAGTTCACTCATTTCGTCATTTCATCTCTTCCTAAGCTCTCCACAAGTCACTACCTAAGACAACAGCAACACCAAATAAAATTTCTACAACTCCAACTTCTTACTCTTTTCCACACTCTAAAACGTTTACTCATTTTTATAACATACGATTTCTGGCAAGTTAGCCAAGTGATGCATTCAACTAAAAAAATTCAAATTTGTCTCATCTACCTGATAACTACTACTCTCAGCAAGGCAAGCAAGAATAATATCGTACGAGTTTTTTGAATGAATTTTTCCACAATAAATTTCTGAAATTAATTGAGTAGATTGAGGAATAACTGATGCCAATGTCTGGTTTTGTAAATTAATTCATTGATACTTGAAATAGAAATAAATAATTCAAATTGTTAAATAGCAATGAGTCTAGACTTAAATCGTAGATTTCCAATAATATCGACTAACTTAGGGCCTCCCCTTATAGATATCATTAGTTATAATTCCGTGACGGTGCTTTGCTAGTAGTTTCTTGATATGGAATGAGGGAATGCAGCATTGATGTCCCACAAACTCTACACTTTCCCTGGACAGCGACAAATGACTTAAACCAAGAGTCATCATTCATTCCGTATCCAATTCTTGTTTCTTTAGACTTTTCTTTTAGATTCCCATCTCATCTATTCTGCGTCTTAGTAAACACGCCTAAAGACATTCTCACTGCACATCCACTCACTGAATCCGTTTTCCATACTCACTAACGTGCTTTCTTTCCCCACCAAGCGATTGCATTGACAACTTAAGCACACAATTCTTTATTGCATGTATTAAATACGTAAACCTATGTGGTGATAGTGTAGTGGTAGATAATTTTCTGTAGAAGCGGTAGATTACTGCCGTACACTGAATTCATTTTGTACATTGTCTTTTATTTTTGTACTTTAGACAGGAAAACAGCATTCTCCTCAACTTAACGATTAAAGGTCACAATATGAAAAACAAGTAATTTTACCAAACAAAACTATAATTTACGTTTTCAAAAAATCTGAAAAGCCTGAATAAACCTGGAAGCCTCTACTCCTTTCACAAACCTCCAAGTTCATTAGCAGGTCAAAACTTTTGATTCAAAGGTGCATAAATGCATGAAATAAGAAAGTATTTCTTGCAATCAAGAAATTTTCAGTCCATGTTAATGTAAATTAAAAGGTGACAACAGAAAGCAGCGTCCTCTATTACAAAAGAGCAATAATATTTTTTTGCTGCCAATCTTTTAGAGAAAGTTTAACATTCATTGGTATTCTGGGGCCTTGGTTAGGCTTTTTTCTATGCTTCATTCGGCTTTCGGGCAAAATGTCAAGAAAGAATGAGGATTTGCAGATGTCCTTCTAGAAACTCCCTATTAGATAATTTAGTTACTATGCGTGGGTACTTATGGGTTAATGTATAGGAGTAATTACAAATAACCATGAATTTTCTCTAGTATCATGGCACAACAGGAGAGAAATTTTTGTAGAAAAGAAACTGAATTCTTAATATTCTGAACGGATTGGATAGGTATTCTGCGACGTAGGTCTGTAGACCTGTACTGGGATTATAAGTTGCTTATTTGATGCAGGAGTGCAATCCTTTCTACAGATCTACTGAATCTATGTCGCGGAATCTGAAGTCGTGGCTCTGACAAGGCGGACGTAGAACTCCCCTTTCTGTCTTCACTGACATTCAATTTACTCACCATGGAAGATAACTTGTCTTATCCGCGGAATAGCCGTCGTTCCGTACTTTCTCCTTAGCTACCTACGTACATAGACATAAATACGCAGAATGGTACATAGTCTCTGCAGGCATACAGTTTCCTTCTTTGCCAACTCAAGGCTGGCTCCCACAGAAATAAATATATTTTTTCAATCTTCTTCCCGTTTGGTCAATACAATACATAACTAGGTACTTAGAAAACGAAGACCGAAACTTCAGAAGAATTTTTTACAAGCGATCAAGAGTAAATATCGCTATCAAAGTGCACTCAGAGTTGTGCACTCTGTCCACCGCACAGACACATCGGGACCACTAGTTACACACAGACGAAGAGTTAGGGGCGTCAAAAGTCAAAAAGATTGACAAAAAACTTACTCGGCTTAAGGCATTCGAAAAACAATAAATTGAAAAGTATCAGCCTTTGGCATCTTGAGAAAAGGAGTCAATAAATATCATCTCAAACACAATGGAGAAAACTAGAAAGTATTTGTCAATAGATTGTTTGCAACTTGTGAAGTAGAGTTACTAAAGCGGAAAGAACTACTCACGTACATGAAAGGAGAAGGTTGAGGGAAGTGTAATACACTTTAGCTCAAGGATTTTATTTCGCATCACGTTGTAAGAATGTGAAACGAAAGCCAATTAAGAAGCCATACATCCAATCCAGTGCACAAATACTTAACATATGCAAACAACATACCACTTTCCAACAGAACATTTATTATTCATTTGTGTGAAAGTACCAATAAGTAGTCTAATAACATATGTACAGTCTCTATTATTCCGAGTAGCATTGCATTAAAAAACACAAGGCCTACCATATAAATATTCAGTAGAAAGAAATGACGTCTTTGTACAAAGTTGGTTTACAAAAAGGAGGACAGATATAAAAACGAAAAAGTTGATAATACATGCGAAATTACAAAACATGAAAACCTAATCAGTTAAAGTTTGAAATAGGCGACCGCTGAACAACTTAATCAAAAAAACAGTAAAATTCTTTGGAGCACTTCAGAATTTTGTCTTTTAAAATTTTTAAATTAAGCCTTATTAGAATAAAATAGAATTTACTTTACTGCATATTTGATCTGGCCATTGGCCAGTTATAACACTATGAATTTGCAATTTACATTTTCAGATTCGCCCTATAAGTTAAGGAGTTATATATGCATTATAATTACAGAACTTCAACATAAATTAGCTCACGAGAGAGCTTAAATAAATTATAGTAATATTAATTGCCATGTGCTATTTCCAGATTGTTTATTGCAAAGTATATTTAAATTGCCACCAGTACTTTTACAAACGCATTCTCAATGCCCAATATTCATTTACCTAAAAATTAAAATTAGGGTTATGTCGAAGGAGTACAAGCAATTTTAAGAATGATTGATTTGCATTCATGACTTTTTTGCCCCCTAAATCTTATTTAAATTAAAGACTTCTACCTTTTAAGATGATTGGATTACAGAATTTCTTTTCTTTAGCTAGTATAATACTGTTAGCAGACTTCAATATGCTTTATATTGTTGACGTGTACATGCTAGAGACTCTTTCAAAGTCCCAAAAGGCCTTAGGAAATGAAAGAGCAATATGGTTCCGTGACTTCCTTAGATAAGAAAAATAGACTCCTAGTACAGCTTTCATCTGTTTAGTACCCCAACCAGGAAAAGCAGCAGTTGTGTTAATGGCTTACACTAATATTATTGAATGTCTCAATCTATTACGCAATTCACAACTACGCAAGCATGCCTATGTTGGATAATTGAATGTACCTCATATCTAGCTAATCTAGCAAAAAGAGCAGATATAAATTGGCAGTTGCCATAATACCTAATTACGAAGTGACTTAATGTATATGGGATTGTTCTACGCAACAATAGGAAATACAGATTTTATCAGATTTTGTACTTGTACTGCAGTACATTCGGAAAATACACACAATATAGGGAGAGTAATAAGGAAGGGGACAAAAGAGTGCAGAAGCGAGACACTGAGTCACACAACAGATCCAAGACAACAATAAGAAGGAAAGAGTCACATCGATTTATTTCCGACAGTACATTCAATTCAATTCGCTCGAGGTTCACATTTATCTTTGACCGACATAATCTATACCCTCTATCTCTTCATATTTACGGAAACAATAGCTCTATTCCACCACACCAAAATAAACTTACTGCTTATAGAGTAAGTGTATTCCCGTCTGAAGGGTATTACCTAAGCAACTTGATAGCTTACTCTTTTTCTCCCATATGCCATATACTAATAATAAATACATGTTATGCAATGTGATACGTGTGTAGTACTCTACTATGTCTGGGATAGTCTGGCTGGTCCATCGCCGTCAGGGAATAAAAAAGCAGATTTTATTGTTTTTTGCTGTTTTACAAAAAAGCAAGCAATCAAATTCTAAAAAAGCAATGATTTTTGCTTTTTTAATTTTACAAAAATCACTTAAAAACGTCTGAAAATCATTATTTTTCTATACAAATTGATGTAGCAACACAATCCAATGTATTCTGCATTGATTTAAGTATTAATCATTGCATTATGCATTGTAATTTAATATTTAGAAGTGCTATGTACATATTAAGTCCTATACATGTATTAAGGTATACAAGAATAAAGCAAAAAGGAAAAAAGCAATTGCATTTTTATTCCCTGACTCCCGTGCCTTTCCGATTCCTGTAACCCGAAATATCTTATGCCGTAATAAATATTACCCGGGAGTAACTCGATCACAACAATGTCGGTAGTCTTTGAACTCCAACAATCGAATCATTATTTTCCCTCACTTGTTTTCACTCGCGATCCGAATAGTCTGTGTTACACAGTGTATTCTCAGAATACTAAGCTGCATAAGATATGTTAAAGCATATATATGCAATATATGTAATTACCATATCTATGGTAATTACAATATATTTGCTAGAATTGCAAATTAGCTGCAATGGCTCTGACTTAGGATATGCTGTATAATGGCTATAAACATTTACACAGTGGAATAGGTAAGTCATGACACAATCTTGTGGGTTAATGGCCCCTTAACTCAACTAACGCATTTTCAATAAATGTCTCCCCTAATCATTCACAGTTTGCACTATTTTGGGACTCTTCTTTTCTCTTTCTCTTCTTTTGTAACTGAATAAAGCTACCTTCTCTTTATGAACAGCATATTATTAGGTACAACAGACTTTATACAATAGATGAAAAGTAATACTGTAATTGAAATGCGTATAAACTTTATACGGTAGACTAATTTTATGAGAGTCGAAATACAACTTTCTCTTGAGGAGTAAAGCAAAGATACAGTCCACAAAAGCATTAGGAATGAAATAAATGTAAAATAACAAAGTGTAAGAGATTTGTATTAGAAAATGATTTCTATATATTTTAGAAAAAGTGTATGCAGTAGAAAATAACAGAAATACGAGCATTAATATTAAAGAAAGAGTATGGGTTAGCCGTTGCGTAAAAAGATGATTTCTCCATAAAATATACAATTGCCCATTATGCCCCTACGCGCCATTACAAACTATCGGGACTTCGCCCTTTGCTTTATACTTTTTGTAAGCGAAGTTGCATATTGTTTTTAATTATGGGAAATTGATCAAAATTCCCGAAACAATTTAATGCACCGCTAACTTTTGCTCAGTTGGCGCTCTTTTTCCTAGAGCAGTGAATGCCAGTAGCAGGTGTGCTGTGTTGAAGGTCTCTATCTCGGTGTCTTGCTTTACTCTATGTATTATGTAATTTTGCCCTTTCGGAATATTTGTCAAAAATCTTAAAATCAGACACCACTCATTTTAAAACTTGGCCACCCTGGATAAATTTTCGATATTTTGAAAAACATTTGAAAAGGATATCTGCATCCGTTGAGAGATATAGCACAATCAGACGACAATGACGGTCACAGACGGCAACAACGACGACGACAGATGACCACAGACGACGACAGACAATTGAACAGGAAAGGTATGCTAGGCTTACGCAAATGTGGTACCTGACCGTTTTCCCCCAACTTGTGATTAAAAGGAGTTGCACTGCTTAATAAAGTTTTAGCCTCTCTGCTTTGGAAGTTGGGCAATAAAGGTAAGAAGGAAGTAGATGCGGATGCATTAAAGTAAATAAAAGTAGAGTGGAGTAGATTGTTATTTTTGATTTAAAATAAGAGAAAAGAAGGTGAGGGAGACGGATGGGAGGAAAAGCAAAGAGAATTAAAAGGAGGAGCGTGATTTAAAAGTTTGAAACGATGTTAGTGATAGCTAGTAAACAAGAGAACGGTTAGCAATAAGAATGATAGCTGGAAGGAAGGTATTTTGCGGAGTAGTAAAGTATATGGAGAATTAATGGGTGGTGTGAGAAGTGAAGCGTGAATTTGGGAAGCGTATTGTCGAGAGCGTTGGTGGTGAGTGCCTGGAGTGTAACAATAAGTTGGGAAGAAGGAAGACATGACAAGACAAGGAAGGCCATGGCAGGCCGGCCTCGTCCCGACACGAACACGACAAGACACAAAGAGCAAAGTTTTTCTTGTCGCAACACACAAAGCAAGAGCCAAACTTAATTTTAACACTTTCTCCTCAGTCTTCGCAACTGGAGGCTTTGCCTTCGCTTCACTTGACTTTCCTCTTAAATCTCCATATTTACATATCTTTATTCCAACTCAAACTCAAACTCCACAACTCCAACTTTAACTTTTGCCCAATATCCTTTTTGTATTTCTTTTCTATTTCATGTTCTCCACTCAGAGTGCATGTCACAGAGGCGCTCCTCTCCTCTGGTCCAGTGTCAGCCTCCGCCGTCCTCACCATGCATTTGACATCGGTATCTTCCTCCACTTACAAATACAACACCAACCACCAAAAATGCTTCCTCCACTAAAATCTTAACATCCTCGTTTTGCATAAACGGAATGTGATTTCCTTTTCAAAATCTCTGCAACACAAATCTACACACAACACACGTATTATCCTCTAACATGTCTCAGGCTATGTAATCTCCACTATAATGCTCTTCTGTAGTTAATATGCGCTATAAAATTGTCTACCACTTCCAACAGGCATATGCTTCGCCTACTACCCACATACTGCAAATACACGTTGTTCCAGTAACTACAACTCAGCTCAACTACTCAAACCCACATAGATTCAGTCTGCCACTGAAGTTTCCTGTAATCTCCATTTCGCATACTTTTTCTGCGATATTAACCGATGTAGTGCAAGCACACTTTCTTCTCAGTACACAATAATATATGCATTTTATATTATCATATTTTTCTACAATATTAAAATTTGTATTCTTTACTTGTAACCTGAACCACGTAGTACATATTTACCAACTGACATATATAAACAGTATAACTACTCATGTTTATACTAGAGTCTTTGGTCATAGCACATTAAGCTACTATTTATTCTACTTGTGCCAATGTTCTTTATGTCCTTACGATTGTATCAACAACAACAGTGAACTTGCAAGGATCACGTATTGCTTAGACGAGTGTAAGGCATGAATATCTTCAACTACAGATAAGACCTGATTGTGTACCTACACTTAAGTATTTGCAATTTACAATTTAAAGGTTATTTTGCAAGCAAAATGTGTAATAAAACCGATTTTTCACTATTTTCGTATCGACCCGTTTTAGCACTACGACAGTTTTGAAATATATGCACCTGTCTTTTTGATTTTAATACTTGCCACAAAAAAACTGTTTCATGGAAGAAGTCCTACATTCACAATAAGTATTGAATTTCATAGCAGTACATGTTTCCAGAGACACGCAAGTTTCGATGAGAACGTCATGTCATATTTAAAGAAATCAATAATTTAATGAAGTCTACAAAATTGAATTTTATTTTTAGGGCTTCGTATCCATTTATTGGCTTGGCATTGTACAATTATTCTTTTAAAGATGTCATTGGTTATGTAAGCGTAGCTTTGGTAACTTATCCACAGTATGTAGAGAAGACGAGACTTGACAGGAATGATTTCCCAAGTCATTTGACCTGACTAGTAAATTGTGATGACCCTTCGAATACTGCCGGCTTAATGGAGATATTGTCCTACAAGGCAGATTCAATGACCGCGTCTTAAATCCTCTTTACTGAGAATTTTCAAAGTAGTCTTTGTAACGGCCATGCCTTTTGGCAGGCCTCGCTCTTTCTACGTTCATGGCAGGGAAAAGATTACACTTTCCTATCTAGGCATTCCATCTTCAGAAGCCCAAATCCTAATCACGTTGTAGGGAATCCCATGCATTCTCAGTCTCAGAGTAGTTTTCTGTCTTCATGTCTCTAACCTCTTCTCCGTAATGTACTATTTAATACTGCTTAAAGTATAGCCATCGATATGACAATAAAAATGACATACCAATCAGTATCCCTAATAGTCTTTAGTTTATTCAAAAAATAGTTGCCAGGTGAGCAGGAACTGCAAAATTTAATTATAACAGAAAATGGAATGTATTTTAGAAACTATAAAAAACGTTCAGTTTTATTATTATTACTTATGAATTTCTTTTATGAAAACAACTAAAAGGTTACCATATGTACTCTTTGTAATGTAAGCGTACAGTTTTAAATTGATTTGAAGCGTGAAGTTTTACAATTTCTGTGTCAAGTAAGTAAAAAATACATTTACCAGTGGATTTTTTGAAAAAACGTGTATTCATGCCCTACTAAAGCAAAATGATAATATACTTCAGCATGCATGGAAATCCTAAGAGATAACCAGACTTTCTTATCTAAAGAAGGAGCAGAAGGACCCCTTTGTTTCCATTATCTCTGTAAAAGTGCTCTGCGCTGAAAAGAAAATCTTTTGCTTCCTTTAAAGGCAAGAAACATTTTCTTTCCTTTAAGACACTTACAGAAAATTTCTGCTGCAGATGGCAAATAAACACTGAAGTTGTGATCGATAGGTATAGTCAAATAAAAGGCATATCTGATTTGCACCATAATTAACAAGCATGAAAAGACTCACATCTAGTATTTTATCCTTATGACAACATTCCATTGAGAAAATACAGTCCTTAATAGGGTTTTGATTTTACTTACATTCTATCACGCATAAGCTAGATATAATAAAACTGTTTCCTTTATAAGAAATTAATAACTCTTTGTATTTGTCAAATAATAGAATATCATGATTTAAAGCGTAGTACAGTAATTAACTCGACTAATTTAAGTGAAATTAATTATTACTACACGTAGCTATTCCAGTTGCATTTAAACTACCATATACTTATATAGCTGAACTCACATATTTTAATTTTCATGAGAATCCTTTAAGGGAGACTTTCTTTTCTCTCCAACCTACACAACAGAGAAGTCGGCACCTGAAGAAATTATACGTGACTTTGGTGACTGTCTCGAGACAGGCTGTTGGGTGCTAAACTGTCTACTGACTACTGACAGTCGTCTACTGTTCTTTATGACTTGCCTGACTCGACTTGCTTGCTACTGTTCTATCTGTCTTACGAGGCGCATCGGTCTTAGCATGATCAGGTAATCTTCCCTCGTCTCTGTTTCTTCTTTCAATACTAGAATTTTGTATTCGACAAGCAAACATTGTTTTCACAGATGGATGACGACATGAAATGGTGAATTTGTGCATAGATATAAAATGCTGCTTATAAGTATGAAATAGAAAAGGGATGCGTTATAGAAACACTGTAGACGCATAGGAAGATGACGTTATTTTTGGAAGACAAAGACAAAGCGGGGGAAAGAGGAAATGCCATTACACACTGTGGAATTCAAATGAGAAAATGACCAATCGATTTCACTTTCCACTTCTTTTAACATTATAAATGACACTATAAATATAATTTTACAAAATGCGTTACTGTATATCCTGGCCATGATTTCAAATTAGATTTTTGTCTGGCCTTTTTAAAGTTGTCTTCCAAATTTACCTTTGTCTGCATCGAATTCAGATTTTCCAGGAAGACAGACAAAATAGTCTCAATTGAAAGTCAAAGTAAAAGAGCAAAACTCACATAGATGGGCAAACCGTATTTTTAAAAACTAGAACTACTTCAAGCGTATTTTGTCATGTGTTTCGCGTTCTGTGGGTAAATGTAATTCTCATTACTCATTTGTATTAAATATTTAAACCAAAGGAAATAAATGGTTCTTTATTTACTGAAAATTTCGGAAAAATTGGCATAATTCTTCACAAAAGTGGACTTCCTGATTTTTATATTCTTGAATAAAGAGTAGTGTATTTAATGATGAAAACGATTTATGCAGCTAAAAAATACTTTCATTTTACAGCCCTGCCTTTTATTTTAAAGAAAAAATTTCAAAAAGCAATTTCAAGTATTTTGACTATCTATATCCATGAAACTTTTTATAATAGTAGTCAACTTCAAGCATTGTAAATCCTTCCTGACTAATTTTTACTGCAAACGACTAGTGATTATATGCAAATGGCTCTTTTATTGATTTTGGCTTTGTGTCAATTCAGGATTCTATTCAATAGAATGAACAAACATGCTCTATTCGGGGAAACGACAAATGTAATCTTATATTTATTTACAAATACAGTTAGCTAAGGCACATGCAGCTTATATCTATATATCTTTTAGCTATGTCTCCATAGTATGGCAGTACTGCTAATGCACAAAATGTACATACGTATTTTTTTCTTTACATGCATAAATGCATTAGTCCATAAAATATGACTGTAGTACAACAACGTTCCTAGTAACATGTATGGCTAGTTAACGTACCATGTCACAGTACACAACATTTTTCCATTTACAACATTAAAACGCTTATTTATCTTATTCGTCGTGGTGGCAATGGAATTAAGTAGGATTATGTAGATTTAAGCTGATTTGCCTTCTGGGTATCGACAATGCATCTTCGCAATGAATGCTACAATGGGAGGCGATTCCCTAGGAATGGCAATTTCCATTTTTGATTTTAGATTTTTTACACATAAATTGACCTTCAGTATGATATACCCTATATTAACGTTGGTTATGTCTGTTCTGTTCAAAATTAAAATAACATTTACAAATTCACCAATTGAAGTGTTTCTGCTTAAATGATTAAATTTTGTCTGCTGGGACTTGACAAATTAAAGTTCTTCTTATCTGAATTAAGTAATTTATAGTTCAGAAGCATTTTAGCATCTAAATGCTTTCTGGAACCGGTTTATCTATAATTTGCAAATAACATTCGTGTTTACTACACTAAATCATTAAAAAATTCCCCTAAAAGGCCATTTTCTGTGTTTATTTTATAACTTGGAATCCTTCTGTGTAGTGATAATTTTCTACAGCTAAATATTCAATTAAAGTATTTAGAACGTAAGTCAGGGTGAAGTGTTCGTATTTGGTGTGGTACCTGAGGCGGGATATTATACAGAAAGGAACAAAGGTAAAAGCCATGAGTCACGAATGACTTGATTCTGTCGCGGCAGTCTGTGAAGCGATGGATCTTCTGCCATTGCTTTTCTTTCCTTTCCCCTTATAGCTAATTCAAGTTGAACGGTTTTCACTGTTTCACTTTCAGCACAACTTAACAGGATGCATTTAGCACTTCCTAAAATAACAAGGGTAGCATAAAACAGATTTCTATAGTACACTGGTATAGTTCCGCACATTATAAGAACGGTTTGGTTGAGGAAACCAGAATAGTCAAACACTCACAATGAAAACATTTGTTTTAATTCAAGTAAAAAGACGGAAACGAAAGCGTCTCCACCACACTCATCTGTCTCTTGAAGAAGCCAAACTTATCCGAATAATTATTTCATTGTGTAATACTAATTCTGTTTTCTAGACCAACTTTGGCATTCTCAATATTTTCTCTGGTTTCCTTTGTAGACTTTCTCTACATGCAGCTCCTAGTCAACGAAGTTTGAGAGCCAATGAAAAATCCTTCATTTAAATCTCATTCTCACTTAGATTGGACTCTCTACTTTGCACACGGAAAATCCTTATGCTTAACGGCATTGAAAATATCAGAGTAGATTACCTACTTGATTTCTCTATTTCATTTCATTCATTAACAAACGATATAAACATCATTTTAAGTTTCCCCATACGTTGAAAAAGCGAAAAAGCACCAAAAATTAAACAAAACATTGATTAGAACGCAAAAGATTCCTTTTTAATATGCGTATGCTTCCCATGTAGTTCAAAAAATTGAGACTGAAATGAACAACATATTTTACAGATTGATAAAGCTGCATGAAATTTATATATATGTTTAATAGTAGTCAGGATAGTAATATATATTTGGGAGGGTAACACTGAATTGAGTGTTTTGAAGAGTGATGGAGAAAGGGCATAAAATAATTCAAGGTAATTTGATTTTGATATTTGAATAATATATTTGGGTAAATTGGAGTGTCAAGTTAAGAGGATGGAGTTATTTGGAAGAAAAGTGGGAGTAGGTATTCGCGAAAGATGAAAGGACGTTGTGTGTGTGAAGACAAAAGTTTGCGATACGTAGACAATATATGTAAATAGAAGTGTGATCATAATACCGTAAATGGTAACAAGTCCAAATATACGTTGTCGTTTGTCTTATTGTGAAGAAGCAAAGTCTTCCTTTCTGTATCCGTAGCTTTGTATGGGAGCAAAGAGACAACTTAACCTCTCTCGACCCAACGAACCGAGTGGGAAAATCATGTCAACTCGCTTCCTTATATTTTGCTTTTGTTCTGTCTACAATGTTGTGCTCTCTCAACCCGAACGGGTTTCTCTCTCCTCCCAGGCTCCGGAGAGGTCGCACAACACACACTCACATTATATCTTATATCTGTCCGCAGTAAGTAACTGTGTCCTCGAATACACACACCACGCCAGTTTGGAACTCTGTCCTCGCATACACACTACACCACTTTGGAACTCTGTCCTCGCATACACACACCGCGCCACTTTGGAATACTGTCCTCGCATGCACACACCACGCCACTTTGGAACTCTGTCCTCGCATACACACTACACCACTTTGGAACTCTGTCCTCGCATACACACACCGCGCCACTTTGGAACTCTGTCCTCGCATACACACTACACCACTTTGGAATACTGTCCTCGCATATACACACTCGCCACTCTAGAACTATGTCCTCGCATACATACGCCACGCCACTTTGGAACTCTGTCTTCGCATACACAAACCACGCCACTTTGCTGTGACTAGGTATTATTTGTTCTGTGCAACTCACCTCGTTCTCCAGATCCTCTTCAACTGGAATCTGCTCTAAATATGTAGGTAGCTGCTTAACTGAGCATTTGCCTAGTGTAACCAGTTATTCGAGTGAACACAACAAAGCTCTCTTTGCTCTCAGTCTCTGCGTATTTGCATGTGTACCTACGTGCATTCCTCTATGGATTCTCCTCCACAGCCTTAAATAAGTTGCATCTTTCTTTCAATAACCCGTAGACCTTTGGTGTCCTAGTACCTGTCTAACTTTATTTTCTCTTATCTCGAGTTGACTAAATAATTGAGTAGCTTATTACAAAAATACGTCTCTTGCATACCATTCACAATGGAGTAACTGGCCACTTTAAAGTTTAATTCAAACACCAACACACATAATAAGTACTTTATGCACATTAGGTTAAAGAGACAATGCAGAATGTTAGTATTGCCACTCGTAGTTTAGATGTGTTATGATGATACACACATCCACCAATGCCTTAATGGAAGAAAGGCAGGGAATAATAAGAATCGTAACAGTCCACTGGGCAAAAGAAGTAATATATAGAAATACTTAGGTTTATTTAATGTGGACCAAGAAAACAAGCGGGAAGACTATTTACCTTGGTTGGGAGTCAACTAACTGGAAGTATAGGCATTGGTTAGGGAAGGGTAACCGTATTATTCAGCGAGATAAGTAGTTACATTTACATTACGCAGCGTTCTGTTTTCTTAAAGTCATTCACGGCTACTTATCTGTTCACTGTGCATAATGTCTGTCGCGTCCCTATGTACTTGCAATCAGTACTTGCCAAGAGAGCAGCATTTGGAAGGAGGACGACAGACAGAGAGGTCTGAGGCAATCCACACTTTCATAAAGTTTAAGTACGCAGTAGATTCATTTAAAATGAGAGCGCAGTTTCCATTCTCAGCTCTATTCATTTTCCCTCCTCTCACTTTTGCTTTCCATTTGTCAGACTCACCTAATATTGCTCCCTATTATCTTGCCCTTCCCTACAGCCCTCTTCCTTAACGTCCACTAAACTATTGCACACTCTATAATAATATCTATGCATTTAAGTATCTCAGTTTCGTAGCAACTTCAATCGTCTCCGATCTTCTCCAGATTACTTTTAAGTGCCAGTCCTAGTCGGCGCATCTTCATGAACCAATGCAACCTGAATGCTTCTCAGACTTCACTGCCAATCAGTTCCTTTCTCCGGCTTCCTTTTCTCCTTCCTTCCTTTCCTTACCTGCACTTAAGTCTACTAGTCAATCCTAACAAGAAAGGACAGTGTTTATGGTCTACCAATACCAATAAGTCAGCTTAAATCCTACTCTTCTGTGGGGAGAGGTTGCAGTTCACTTATTTGCATATTCATTAAAGAAAATTTAGATTGAAAAAATAATTGCATGGTTTTTTAACAGAGAAGTCCTTGAAAGTAATGAAGTGCATTGGCAAGGTTGAGACAAAGTAAAGGCAAATAAGCGAAATTCTATGAAAAATTGAAATGTAATTGTTTCACAATCGGGATTTGACGCAGAGACATTAAATATTTAGTAAGATTTCAAATGTTGGTGAAATATGGCCTATGGAAAAGATAGGCTTAAATAAATATGATAATATCATCATCGCATAGACGAGTATCTATGTAATTTCATACACAGGAGACATCAGATCAGACATGTTGAAGCCTTGTATAGCATTAAAAGTAAGAAGTTTTTTGTTCGGGGCTACTATGGCATGTCACACCGATGTATAAGTATATCAATGCACTGAGATGAGACTTGACTAGTTGGCTCTACGATGTTGAAAAAAGTTTATGGCTGCCTATACCTACATAGTTCATAATAGAAAACAGGAATGTATAGGAAAACGACCAAATTATGCACCGGAGTGAAAGAAAATGCAAATGAGAGCTGAAGACGAGAAGGAAAGATACGCTTCTGTTAAAAAAACTCGCTCTCTTGTCCTCACGAAATTCGTCATTTTCCTTCTGGCTTTTTTCTACCTTTTCTCCTCCAAACAGGAATCTATTGCAAACTTCTTATCAGAGGAGATAGCATTTTCGTGTCTATAAGGACTACTTGTGTATACATAAGTCGTATAGTGTGAATGCTCCTCTTATTTCGTTTTTTGAAATTTTACACGAAATGACTGTCTACAAGGCACTAACTCTATTCTGCACAAATTTATACATGCTGTTCCTGTTCGAGGATGTCGAGGAAACACACAGACAAAAGTTCTGCCGTCTAGTAACTTAGCCTTAGTCTCGCTTTATGCCACAGGCTACTTTAAACAAAAATATCTGTAAAGATGTACGTACATACATTTAACTTCCCCACACCACAGTTCCAGCAATGTACACACTGCGCTAATGTATGTAAGTACATGCATAACTTACAGGAACTCGTATAAAATAGATTTTTAGATTCCCCGTGAAGAGCCATTTAGTTAAACGTGCTTTGACTTCTGCCACCATAAACTTACAATGTACGCAGAAATGTGGCAAAAATAATAACCACAAAGAAAATTCTGCTCAATTTATTCTCATACCCATTTTAATCATGAAAACTGTCTACACACGTTTAACAAGCCCTCCTAACTTATATTCAACTCTAAAGACTTTCTCTCACCAAGGTAGCCATGCATTGCAATTCTAATTCTTTCCCAAAACGTCTCACTCTCAAGTGTTCCAAGAAACGATAACTGTATTACTCAACCAACGCACCTTTTTCCCTCCAGAAAACTTTCTCACCACTACTACACTTTCTTCACTCTCATCATTGAAAAATCCTTTAATATTTCAGCGCAGATAAATTATTGATATAAATGGTAAACCTACATTGGCTATTTGGCAAAACATTACTAACCTATGTGAACAAGGTATACAATCTAAATTCTTGAGAGCAATGCATTTTGAAATAAAATATGCTCCGAATTATCGTTTTTAATCCACTCTGAAAGTGCAGAGTCCGAGTAATTTAATTATCTCTTCATATACCGCCAACTTCTAATATGAAATTCAGTCAATGAAAATTATTAAATGAACTCTAGATTACTACAACCCGTTTCTGGAAAACTATTTATGGGTCAATTTGTATTAGGCTGACGGTTATTTGTGACACATTTATTTACAAGTAGTGCCGATTTAATAAATTTGGTTGACTGAATTCCATGTGATTGTGCAGATAGTCGATTTGAGTTCCAAAATCCAGAAGTGAATTCCAAGTACAATAGCTTCAAGACACTAATAAGATCACCTAAGCCCTTAGGTACGTTCTAAAAAATTTGTGGCAAATATCACGTTCATCAATATTTGGCATACCTGAATGGAAGAACGCTCTCGGTCATAACTCATTTAATTGCGATTTCTCCTTAGCGAAGCATTAGTGTTTAACTCTAGGAGTCACTCTGTATATTGACTGCAATGGAGCTCAGACTTTGGTCCACAAAGTGAATACTTGTCATTTTTGGTGTTCACGGGTATTTTGACATGTCAAACGAGTTGGCTATCCTAGCAGTTTATATATCTCCTATATAGGTGTGGGGCTACACCAACTTTTCAATATGTGTAGGTTCGTCATGTGTAAACCATTCTTTGTGATATCTAAATTTTCTCTCCTGCTAGGCAAAAAACATTTTATAATTGTAAATCTAATCATTTGTAAATCCTGTTACACTTGAAGCTATAAATTATTTAACAAATGAAGTTTGCAAAGACGTTTCTTGATAACTATTTCAATTTTTGCTTCTAGGCATTCTATGAAGGTATTTCTCAGAGAATATTCGCTGTGCTATGCGCACTTCTATTATTATATTCATTTGGATGTACCTATACAAGTAGGTTTTGCAGTTTTACCATTCAAGGCATGTAACTGTAAGCACAACATGTTAAAGGAAAATCCATATATCTATCCATTAACATAATGCCATTAGAAATTCAATAAAACATGCTCCGTCTGGAATCTGGACATAGTACTATAGTAGAAGTGAAAGGTATTATTTTGGCCTGTTGCCAGTCAGATATTTAACAGGATACACTGACATATAATTGTGTTCTCGTTGAGATATTACTACGTATGTTGTATATGTTGTTGATTTTTGAGCGACCTATCTGGTCACCCAGCGTGACTAGTTCGTTAGGATTACCCTACGGCCACAATGCATAACGAGCAACTATTCAAATATCACCCATCAATTGCTTAGCGGTATAAGCACGTAGAAACTACCTTAAGAACTATAAAAATACTATTTTTACATGTACTGTATTTGTAATTTGTAATACAATTGTAATGTATTTACAAAATTACAATTGCAACAAAAATTGCTTTTAACTGTGCAATTATGTAAAAATTTAATTTTTACAATACCCACTTTTCATCAGATATTAAGCCAGGGTTGTCAGTTCGGAAATTTGTTTGAAAAGAAGCTTTACAAATCGCATGAAGAAATTGAGTTACAATGACTTGAAATCCTGATGCATGTGAAAAGTAATGTAATCCCTTGAATAGTGGGTCCCTTATTACAAAATTGAATTGCAAAGGTCTGGCCTAGTTGCTACCAACCTTGCTTTCAGGTAGAACGTTATCTAAAGTCACGTAGAAGCATTGAAGTTTTCACATTTCTAGACTACGATGTATTTATGCTGACAAATTTTAGGACAAGTATTTGATCTAGTGACCTTTTGTAATATGCAGGATCACAAAAGCTGCTACTTTAACTGTCCAAGATCATGATAGTTTGAGATACTTATCCCCCAGCCGCTGTCGAATTTTGACAAAGTTTTCTATTCTCCTTTCAGAGCTACCTTTATCTCCAGCCATTTCTTACTTCTGCATGATTGACTATTCTACTTGGTGAATACATGAAGCTTCTGTCGAAAAAGAACTCCTAAATGCGCACTGCCAAATGGTAGAGGTGATTGCAGGTTCCCTGCATGACGGTACCTTGATTAGCCTAACTAAAACTGAAAGGTTAGCCAGATGTACAAGTAGTCCGATTAACGTACCAGAGGAGAAGTGATTCTTGACGTTGCAACAGAAATATCAATAGGACTATCTCGTATTGTGGTAAAATTAGCGTGTAAATGCAAATGGACATTTGTGAGATTATTGGAATTGGGTAGGAAGAGTTTGGTTAGAGTGGTGGATAGTGTAGGTGCAGCGTAGACAGAATGAGAAGCATTGACTTAGAAAAGAGTGCCAAGTTGTGTGTATGCATGTGTAGGATGAGAAACGTCAGTCAGAGTATTTTGTACAATATTTATTTTGTGGAGCATATCTGAATAGGGTATGCTGTATGGATAAAAATAGTGTTTGGGAGGGAGTTGATAGTGTAAGGGAGAGGAAAAGAAAGTTGGCTACTTAGTATGTACGGGAGAGACTGAAATGCATTCAGTGATCTCTCTGTCCCTGCAATGCGTCTCCCTTCGTACAGATCAGCACATTAGAAGGAATTGAAGACTTTCACTTTGGATGCTTTCCCCATTTCCTTGTGTAATTTTTTGTCGTTTCCCAGTGACTTTGCAAGAGACTATAAGTAAGCACTACATGTACGACTCTATCCAATTGAATTGACTTTAGTCTTCCTCTGTGCCCTGTCAGAGTCAAGTCTCCTCTCGAGCATCTTCCCTTGGCCATTGCTCGTCTGTGGCGGAGACGGGTTTTTACACGTCTGAGAAATAGGTAGAGACAGGAGAGTTATAACGGATCTGTATGCATAAGTATTATTAGAATCACTATCGCCGAGAGTATCTGTAGGTAATGAGTGGTTGTCTTCTTTATCTGCTGCTCTTTGGCAGCTACTTCTCGTGTGTGCTGCATCTTCGCTCCACATAGTCACTACAATAATATTCCGTGCAGCAGTAAAGCAGAGTCTTATTGTTAGCCCAATTTCTCTCAAGTGGAACGGGCAACGAGGCGAGAGGGAAAGCACTGGTAACTTTCAGTATAAAATCACAACGAGAGCTGAATACAATGCATTTGCATTCTAATATAATGTAATGCGAAGCAATTCAAGAAAGTTCAGTTGATGCTTCACTGATAGAGTTCTCCTCCACAAAAAGTTAAGCCGATGTAAGCTGTTAGTTAAGGGAACTAAGGCAGTCCATATAGCGCACAGCACGCAGTATAACTTTCCCTGTTTTCACTTCCATGAGCATGACTACATAAGTAATGTTATGTAATGTACTGGAAGCTTAAGGAGTGTGAGTGACGATTTCATTCAACGTCACTCATCTCACTCTCCTACAGCTCACTCTCATAACTACACAATATTCTCTCTCCATACACAATTCCTTCCTCCCACCCGCTCACTATCCACTTCCACTCTGGCCCTCCACATTCTCCAAAGTCCATTTCGTCCAAATTCATCCAGCCCTCAAGCTTTTCCATACTATCAACACATAACCCTGCCATATTTCTCAATCAATCACTTTTGCCATCTACTATCACTAAATGCCAAATTAGTGTACGCGTTTTAAAATGTTATTGGCTAAAGCCCCTATTTTAATTCCACAGGCAAAATAATTCAAATTGCAAACATTAGGCTTCTGCTATTAAGAGGGAGATTGCTTCGTCATTCTTTGACTGAATAGTCTACTGCTTGCATTATTTGCACAGGCTTCTACCCACATTGTCTACAAAGTCTAGGGATACTATTATATAGATGAATAGAAATGAATTGTACTACTTTAATAATAGAAAGTAGAACCTTAAGCGTCAGCTCTTCATAATTAGACAGTTGTTTTTAGTTCACTGTTTATTCAATTGATTAATAACATCAGTACTATATAAGCGGTTTGCTATTCATTTATAAGCTCTAAAGGCATGCATGTTTGATTTAATCAGGGGGAGGGCATGGGAATAATTTTTTGGGGAGTACTGATATTTTAGCATAAAGTTGACTCCAATGACGTCAGAAGGACGCCCTGCAATTATATGGACTCCTATCACTTCTCCTCACGATTAGAGGATTTTGTCTACTTCAATACAAAAAATTGATGAATTCCTTATCAGGTAATTTTCTGTATTCAGCCCCATTTTAAATATTCACATTTTAATTTTCCCACTCAGTTTTCCTAATTTAGTACACTCAATGGCATAAGACGGCAAATTGATATTGCAAAACGGAAGAAATTGGTCGAGTGCCCTCGCCCGTACTTATATAATTCTACCACCCTGGATTTAATAAAAATATAATACATGATTTCAGCATAAATCATTCATGTGGGAGTGCTATAAAAATATATTGAGGTAGCAATGTTAAATGTGTCAACGTGAGAACTGTTTTAATTAACTAGATACGTTCAGCAAACTTGTAGTTATATAGTATTCAGGAAGTGATTTCCAACAAACGGCAAACGCCCACATATCATTACTGTACTCCTGCTTCATTAGTGTATTTCTGTATCACGGTACTACTACTTCTATATCAAATGATGGACACCTAGAAGAGACATTCTTATGTCAAATATAAATATAATTAAAGTTATATTCTCGTGTTAAGTTCACAATGAAGGATCCCCAAATGAAATTAAAGCGAAAGGAAATTACCCAAGAGAAAAATATACAGACCAGTTTGACTTTTACTTGAACGAATCGACGTACCGTGGCTAATTAATTGTTTTTCAGTTATCCGTTATCCATTAAGTCATGCATGGTATAATGGGCAGCTTCTGTTCTGACATACTACAAAAGATTGTTATACTAAAGGTACACTACAGTTGCGAACGAGTCTTTCATCCTAGGAAAGTAAGCGCCATTATGCCGTATCCTATTTTAGTTTTCTATTTAGGAAGAATAACAGTTTCTGGCAATGATAACCATTTTGATGCTCGTTGTGAGTAAATGAATGACGTGCAAAAGTGTCAATAGCGAGAACTACTTTTACCATAAGACATTTGAGTCTCTTTAGGTTGACATTAATTAAAATTTAGCATCTGGTATCCCATATTTATTCCTCGTGTTCATTCACCACGTATTGAACGAATGAAACTGAGCAGATGCTGTCTGAAGGGAAAGCTCGACCAAAACGCGGAATGGTAGGAAACCAATAGTATGGAATTGATTGTGGAATTACACCTATTTTATATTGAATGCTGTTTACCTAATGGGATAAAAGTGCAAATATTGAAAAAAAATTTAGCGTGGAGTCTCTGGACGTGCCAGTAAGATCTGAAAAGGACAGTTTTTATGCCACTGGTTTATGAGAAAACATTTAGATTATAAGAAATGCATAAAAATGTTTGTAACTTGCGGGGAAGGAAGAGACATTGTTTGGGTTGGGGAAAGATGAGGAAGAATGAGATAGGTGACAGGAAAGGCTTCTTAGTTGTAGCTGAGGTGGAGGAAGCTGGTTGGAAGATGAGAAAGTGAAATGTATTTATAATAGAAATGTTGTACATGTGTATAGGAATTGTGTTTTGTAGTGCGACGGAGCTGGGAGGAGAGGGAAGGATGGTAGGTTTTGTTATTTGACAGTGTAATGTAGTAATGTAATATAATGGTTGGAATAAGAATGAAATAGGGAAGAGTGAAGTGAGTGATGGTGAGTGAAAGCGAGAGAAAGTGAGAAAGTGGATGGATGGAGAAAGGCGAGAGGGAAAGTGATCCGAAGGGTCGCAGGTGTCTTTGCTCCGTTTAGGGTTGCTTTATGTTACTGCATCTGCTAATGTTGACTTTCTCCGTCTATTCATTCCATTGTATTATATTCCACTCTCGTCTTTGTCTATTTCTAGGCGGCGTTGCACACACGACTCGCTCTCCTCGACCTGCCTGCCTGCTCTGTGCTATCGACTCTCTTCCTTCCACTCGTCTTATCCCATTTGAACATGCGATGAAATGCAATTCAATACTACGGTCTGCACCTTGGTGGCTATTACAGGGACGGAACATAGCAAATAGAATAACAGGAGGAAATAAAGAAAATACGCGGCAAGGAAACTTTCTCAACGCCAACAAATCAATAGTAATTTTAGAAGTCCGATATCACACCACCAAACAGTTACAAATTATACGGATACTGAGACAAGACGGAACACCTTCTCACTATCTTAACTACATTTCTCCTCACCACACCAAACCAACCAAACTACTACATAAATACTCTAATATAGCTACAAATACATTACATTCGAATATCCGTCGCTCCTCAAACGAGCAAAAATAAATACTGACGATTCCACTCCTCAATGCTGCAGCAGTGCACAGCGCACAGGTACGGACATTAATATGTAGTGGTTATGTAAGTGGATTTAGTATTATTGCATATCTAGGTGAGTAAGGCTACACACTTGCAATCGCAATAACACTCGAGGTGCTCTGTATAGAGTAACATTTTACTACGCTACGTGCATTCATTTGCAACGGCATTGCAAAGCGAAGGAGAACCAAGTTTCCACCAAATGGACGTACATGGGACTGAGCACAACTTATCTACATGTGACTTTTCTTCCTAGGTTTCCTTTGGCCAGACCAAGTCAGGCGTTATAATTTATCACCAGTTCTCAGTCTTACATACAAATTAACGCTTTTTCCTAAGCCTTTTAAAATTTAGGCTATGGATCTTTTGGGGCCTTTAAATCAACTACCAGAGATTCCGCGGGAGAGTTTGAAATCACCATCACTGAAATCTATACCTTGTACCTTTGTATCGTTCTCCGTTGGCATTTCTACCTTTCCGACGTGGTCAGAAAGTTTCTTCAATTCTGTGCATTATTTCAAATTAGAGTGCAAAACCGCAATGGTAATTGGCTAAGTAATACGTCGCTCCACGAGGGAACATTTCAGAAACACAAATCTGCATGCATGTCCAAAAGTCCTTATTACGTGATTGCATTAGGGCAGTTCTGCCTACCAGAGCGAAACATAAGTGGGAATTATTGAAACTGAAATGAAGTTGTCTCATGCACTCTATTTATATTAAGTTAACTACACAGAATTGGTTTGGGTTGAGTTTGACTTGACATAGCTTCCCTGTCAGTTTTACTTTCCAATTGTAGTCGTTCGTGGAAATTCTGAAGATGTGGATTGCCTCTTTAAATGTATTACATCTTCGTATCCATCCCCGGTGGGATTACTGTCGACGATTGATTAATATGACAGATATAGGTACATTACCATGTTATTTCAATTAATTCTCTAGAAAATTATTACACTTTCTCGAAATATAGATTCCTTAGCATTGTATTATTACCTATCGGAAATGAAATATCCGAGAGAGATCTCAGAATCTCAATTGCACTCGTACACTCGCTGCCTACCAAATTCACCAAAGTCCACACTCGCCTCCAGAAACTTCCTTCCTCACGAAATTCTTCTCAAATGTTTCCTTCCATTTCCTCCCCTTGTGAAGCATAGATTTTCTATGGTAATTCAAGGAAATATCTAAACGAAAGCAAACTCTTGCTCTTCCATTCAAATTCACCACTAAAGCGCTGAATGGCACTGTGAGATCTATAGCTAACTTTATTTATTGCTAAGATAAATGGCATTTACAGACATCCACATAAGAAAACTCAACTCTAATTTCTCCTCACTTATATCGTTCTGTACCTGCATTCCAGAACGTCTCCCTTTAATTTGTATTGCCAAACAGAGAGATTTTCTCATTAATAATTTTCTGTCCGAATTAAGGCAAAGCCTTATGAAACAATAACATCTTTCATGCCACCAATAAAATCTTTCTTTATTTCCTTTACTGAATAAGCGAAAAAGACAGCAGTATATTATTACAACCAATGCTGTCGAACTTTCTACGTATACAATTAGGAAAATAGTACACATAGGTAAAAAAACATTCCTTTTGTCACAACTTGTCGTATGCTTTCCTAATTATGATTTATTGCAACATAATATATTGCCACTGTACACATTACTAATAACCAATCATTATTGCATGTATTCAAGTATATTCTACATATGCAAAATTAATTTATAGTGCGAATACTAGTCAGGCTATTATTGCAAGTGCTTTGTTTGCGGTTTCGGTGCTAACTGACACTTTACTTTTTCCTATGCCCTACTGCACCAAGGTATAAGAAAGTCCTGAGTACGCAGTTTTTCAGCCAAACCAGTGGTAGAAAAATATTGCTACAACTTTTGGTCAGCGTCATCACAGAAAAGATTTATGGGAAGCAATGATATATGACTTCTTTTTATTCTCGTGTCCCAAGGGACTCTCATACGATTGATTATAGTGCCGATTGTGTTTTGCTTATTCTGTTGACAGCTGACTGAAACGATGCTTATTTAGACGGTTAATAATTTGTGAACTGCACAATTTGAAAGGACTATATAAAATATTTAGTATGATCATTTATGAGTACAAACAAAAACCAGTTTTCTTTCAACATTTTTATGTATTTATATATTTGTCGGTTAATACAGTAGTTATCAAGCAGTTAGCTGGTATTTATTTTACTTCGTGCTTTCTTACAACCATATGTGCATGAATTGCCAAAATTAGTTATTTTTTCATTTCGAGCGTACTTCCTTAGAGACTAGATCCTGAATACATACATTGACGTCACGCCCTTAGTAATACACCATCTGCAAGATACGTCGTTGTAGCAACGGTTTTCAGCCCGTATAAAGGTAGGCTGGTAGTGAAAATAAAAAACTCAAATTCCACTTTTTGCGATTTGAGAGCCATTCTACCATGAGAACCAAAGATTTGGTTCTCAAATCACAGAATAAGAACCAAAATGAAAAAAAGTGGAATTTTAGTTTTTTATTTTCACTACGAGCCTACCTCTATACGGGCTGTAAACCGTTGCTACAACGACGTATCTTGCACCATCTGTCTATTTAGCACTAAAATTCAGTGAAAGAAACAAAATAATTTGTGCAGTAACGAATCCCATTTTCTTTTTCTAGCTAATATTTTGGGTTGGGCCTTGAGTATTTTAACAAATGGAGTGCGGGTGATGTGCAGTAGACGGATAATATAGGAAAATAGAAAGAAAAATGAAATGCCTAGGTAAACGTTTATTTTTAGAGGGTCGTTGGATATAGGAGACGAGCGTACCTTAAGTTCACCGACATTCCATTTTGCTTTGTGAAAAACTGGGTGATATATGTAGCTGCATATTTTTGGAAAAGCCAGTGGAGATGTATTGGTGTAATAGCGAGGAAAAAGTAGAGTAAAGAAAAACAAGTGCCTAAATCTATACCTGTGAGACGTTAGCTTTAAGATTGGATTGGGTCGGTAGATGGAAAAGCTGAAAGTTAAAAGAGAGGATCATAAAGCAATTCAAAGTACATACTAGGTAGCAAGTATTAAAGTCGTTTCACATGAAGTTTTTTCGGCCATACCATGACTCTTCCTGTGTGAACTTAACTGACAATGAGTGAGTGAGTGACTAGGCGAGAAAGGAGACGAAAAGAAACCGCCGCAGACTCGACTGATGTGAGTGAGTTAAACTTGGGAAAAGAAAGAAATAAAGTAGATCGGACGAATGCACGAAAAGTAAAACTCTTAAAAAAGAAAGCAACCTAAGAAAAAGAAAGGCAAACTTGAGACAGATGCATCCAGCTCTTTTAGTCCAATACATTCTAACGGAATTTAGAATGCCACTGCACACCGCTATGTGTTACTGTCATTGCCACTATTACGGCCACCAACTCTGTCAACCTATAGCGTCGCTCTTGTCTCTGTCTACATATCTCTAACTCCGTCCAGGCAGTAGTACAATCATCGCAGTCCTTTCCATTTCTCTTCAAAGACCTCCTCAGTACTTCTATTAAATTTTAATTTAACCGGGAATCTTAAAGAGAGATACGCAAAAATACTTGCAACGTTGCAGTAGCTAATTTAGTCAAATTGAAATGACGAACTTTATTTTACTGATGTATTCCAAGTATTTATAAAATACGGTAATTCTATTTGGAGTGTACTATAAATACCTTTCATGATTTTCTTCAAACAGCATTAAATAACATCCAGGAAGAAAATACTTGAGTCAATCAGCATAGAAACAGAAATTCTTTTGAAAGGATCATTTCAAGTTTCATCTTATTGTAATACTTATTTTGTTTGTTAAATGAAGAATATCCGTGATATCTCTGCAAACGAGATAACGTATTCACAAAGCTTGGCCTGTTATCAGTTCCGCGCTCTATTGGTGCTGCGCTTAGATAAACATTACATCAATAGAACAAGAAACAGGGATTGCTAGACTTGACATTTTTTATTAGCACAAATGAAATATGTCCTCTCGAGGATACTTACGCTGATTGTGAGAAGTGCTCTGCAAACATTATATTATTATGCCCTTTTGTAAAATCCCTAAGAGCAGGGTATTGTATTCAAACATTGCGGTTTCAAAATGATATAACTTAAAACCTGAAACAAATGGATACTTTATTTTCGGTTGCATCTTTTGAACATTTTACGTAATACCGTAACAGCGTACTATGTCAAAGATTTTATGGGTCTGAAAATTTTAATAGTAGATTATATGGTATTCCCTGAATACAGATTTTTTATTCGAATAACTCTGAACTTTAACCTTCGGTTTTATGCCATAGACAAGTCCATATTAAGTTGAACTGTCAAATAGTGTGTAGTGTTTCACACTCATGCAATAAGTTGACTGTTGCTACTGCAGCTTAGCTTTTGAAATACTACATTTAATTCAATGCCTTAATACCCTGTAGCACCCAGTATTAAATAGATTGCTTTACGATAACCATTGAATATATTGATGCAATATGAATGGATTGCATAGTTCGAGTAGCATCGTCCCTGTAGAATTACAATTTTCCCTGGAAAATTATCTAAGAGTTTTTAGGGTAGATATCAACCTACATAACTTGTTTACATGTAAACGAGCCGCATAGCTAAAGAATCTACACTGCCTGGTTTTTCTAGCCTTAATGGTTTGCTTTGCCTCTCGCTATTAGCTCTGAATACATGCTGGTACATTTATGTTTACGTTGCGGTGTTCATGCTATGGCGTGCTATGGAGTTTTTCCTGTGTTGATTTAACGAGCAGAACGAAACTAACTGGAAGTCTGGAATCCAGAACTGTTTTTTTATGTCCATCCAGTAGTCACTTATAGAGCCTACGTACACCATGTCCCTGTATTAGTTAAGCCTTTGTAAGATCCTCGGACAAAACTTGGTTCAATGTCAAATATGATGACTAAGGCACTTATTTCAAACTCGGTTATTTGAATAAGATTCAATAGGTCAAGAACTTTTAGGTCTAAAAAATTAAACATTATTTATTTTCAAAGATAATTTTATTCCACCATAAAAATAGTAAGTTTTCCATAAACAAAAATTGTCATTAAAATTGTTTGTATTATTAACTGTAGAAATATTATTTCAGTATTTATTAAAGGTTAAATCCGCACACTCCGTAGTTTGTTATTCTATATATCTAATCCATTGTATTTGCTGGATACAATACACGCAGGTTTTACAAAACAAAAAATATTCTCCGCTTATTGCATTTTCAAAAATATTTCCTTGCCCAAAAACCGTTATAGAGTAATAAAGTAATAACCTATATTGGATTACAATTACAATAAAGTTAAAAGTTAAAGTTCGGCTTTATAGTCATCTTAATTGGCACCTCAGAAGCGCACGGCTCCTGATCAGAGAGATACTTACGCACCCCCTGCTTCTTCCGCCAGAAGACTAAGGTCTCCTTTCTCAGGTTGAGAATAAAGGCAAGGTGAATTTATATCCCGTTTTAACAGACTTATG
The DNA here is from genome assembly GCA_020352615.2 of Yoshiicerus persimilis. Taxonomy (NCBI): domain Eukaryota; kingdom Metazoa; phylum Arthropoda; class Collembola; order Entomobryomorpha; family Tomoceridae; genus Yoshiicerus; species Yoshiicerus persimilis. The sequence goes on along the minus strand of CM060170.1, from coordinate 24,859,591 downwards.
ATGGCCGAGGCTGTCAGTCTGCCTTGCCAAGGAATGAAGTGACACTCGTGCCAGATATGAGTGCAGCGTACTAAGCCTATAGAACTATGTTGGCACTTTAGGAGTGAGGCGACTTCTTACGGTACTTATGGAACTCAATCCACCCCCTCCACGGTCATTCACTTCCGTACTAATACACCGAGCCAAAGTGAAAACCAACCAGCCGGCCTGGGATTCGAACCTAGGGCCGCTAGAGAAGCAAAGGCAAGTTAAGCTGAGTTTTGGTCAGTAGATATGTAGAATATGTAGAATAATAAATTATAGTGTTCAGCTTTAACCTTTAACAATTTATCTTTTTCTACAGGTTTTACAATAAGCGCTTTGGATGTAAAAATAAAGGTTAAATTGAAATTTCTGTTTTCGTCACAGAAAATATTCTCCGCTTATTGCATTTTAAAAAATATTTCCTTGACAAAAAACCGTTGTACAATAATAAGGAAGCATAGCTAGGGGCTGGCGCTAGTGTAGCTTCACAGCTGGGGTGATGGATTTTATCAGCCAGGCCCTACCGCACCCTAAATGTCTGAATCTCGTAGTCACTCTATGCTTAAAAGTCCGTTTTGAAATGGCTCCTACGGCCTCAAATATTTGTTAAAAAATTTTTTTAAGTTTTGTAAATTATCAGAATAACTTGCTTGTTTGATATCTGGGGGCCAAATTTTGCTAACTAGTCCCATTTTCAAAATTTTGGAGAAATCAAAAGCTGAAATTTTGAGTAGGCACTTTACACAGGGCAGTCTTTACCATGTGACTAACGGTCGACAGAGTTTCTCTCAGTTGGCTTGCTTATAACCTATATTGGATTACAATTATAATAATATGTAGAATAATAAATTATAGTGCTCAGCTTTAACCTTTAACAATTTATCTTTTTCTACAGGTTTTACAATAAGCGCTTTGGATGTAAAAATAAAGGTTAAATTGAAAGCTCTGTTTTCGTTACAGTTTTCCAAAATAGCGTTTCATAACAAAGAGACAATATAGGAGAATTTGGTCGTGTCGTTTGTTGACAAGAATTAGACCCTAATGGTTAGACTTTCATATTTTGTGCTTGGTGTAAGTGCTCTTTGACCATTTCTGTGATGACCTAGGTGTCCCAAAAGCTGGGTAAATAGGAGCGCTTCCGACGCTGCGAGAGGTATGTGCTGGAAAGTAAATAGTAGTAGGGTGGTCTGGTAGGTATGTGTACAATAAGCAAGTGAAGCAAAGGGACCGCCAAAGTGAAAAGTACAATGCTCTCTTTTGAAATACTCGAGACCATTTTTTCCACCTCAACTAAATTGATCTCGAGTCAACTCGCTCTTCCCTCTCCTCGCTAACCAAACATACAAAACTAAAACAGTAACGAATTTGTTCATTCACTCAACTTGCTCTTCACAATGCCCTCGCCTCGCTTTGTTTTCAGTGTGTACAAATGGATAGGTAGCGACGGAGTGCATACCGTACTCCTGCTACACTCGTCGAGTGGATGCTCTTCTTTGTAGTCTTCAGGAGTCCCCACGGACTCCACTTAAGAATTAAGGCATCCTCATTTCTTGCAAAATCAGTGCCACTTGGGAACGCTCGATACTAATTGGATTTGTCCTATTTCACTGAATATAATGCATGTAACATATATGTCGGCGTCAATAGAGGCGATAACCCTACACCGCCGCTATCTCCACTACTGCCTGACCCGTAAATGCATTTTTATTTACCGACTACTACCTAACAATGGTCACTGACTTTAAAGAACACTCAAGTGTACCTACTCCGTACAGAGAAATTCCGTTTGACCGTGATTCCAATATCGTGCTTATACAGGTTTTGCCCCATTTACATGTTAAAGAAAAAGGAACATATTTTAAATTCTCTAAATTAGGATTTTTACTCAAATTTATATGAATAGTGTCATAAAACTTAAAATTTTGAGCTCTATAAAATGGTAATTAAGCTGAACGGAGCTACGAACTTTCAGGAAACTGACCATTATTATACAGTACATATTATTTGGATGTTCGAATAAAACAACTGTGATGTGGTTTGTACCTAATGGTATATTTTGGGGCTAAACAGTAAAACGGTATATTTTGAGAAATAGTGTTGGGCATAAAATACCCATTGAAAATTTACATCATGTTCTGATCTCACGTCGATTTAAATCCATTTGTACCCTTGCCGTTGGGTATTTTATGTGTATCAGCTTTCATGCTGCAAGCCAAGGAATCCTCTACTGACTGTTATTGACCACACTTTTTAACGAACAAGGCTAGTACATTATTTATTTTTTTATTGCCTTTTTGCATGAGAGTACATCTTCACCATTCACCACCATTAACTTGAACTGCTGAATTTTATGCCTTTGATCTGCACTTACTCCTTCCAGCATCTCTTATGTTCGTAAGTGCACGATAGCTTTTAGATGATTGTGCTATTCGGAATCACTAGAACGCTAGTTATGATACTACTGCTTTCTCTAAAGTTATAATGCAATCTGCGATTTCCATACTTATTAATTTTTAGAACAGCACAAAAAACAAAATGTTTTACGCAATTGAAAAAATTAGCAGAGAAAAATTTAATCGTATTTAGCTTTAAATTTTAATTTAGTGCAAGAATAACAACCTTCTTAGCAAATCTTGTAAAAAGACTTTCTCTGGAGTAAACATTGTAATCAATATTTTTTTCCTTTAGACTCTGTTGACCAAGATGTAATTCCATTCGGAGCCTAGTCGGTGGGGGATTGTGTTTCAATTTCCAAATTAGCAGTAGTGGCGATGTCGCCATTCTAGCCTTATCACTTCTATTAACGCTGACACATACACTAAAAGGAATACGGTACACACTGTTCTCAACTGAAACACAGGATGTACACTTACTAGCATAAATAACATGACTAATGGTATTATGTGTCAGTTACGTACACTTTGGTATTAGCCTATCTGTCTTCTCGCACTTACTTCATCTTCATGTATTTTAATGGACGATGATGCGACGATGTAATGTGATGACCTCATTTTAGCCTAACTTCGTGTACACACCCGCGACTTGTCAGAAAACTACTATTCCTTCTTTTATAGTGTTCACACGCACAGTAACCAAATTAGTTTGATTTTGAAAAAGAATTTCTCCATTCTTGGAATAACAAGGACAATAAAAATGTTCCTCTAACGCAAAGTTCTATTGTCTTGCACATCTGTCTAAGCCCATTGCTATGCAGTTATTTATACGTTCTCTATATATTCCCCATTCAATTTTGCTTTAGTCTAGGTCATTTCGTGAAAATATGATAATTAGGTTTTCGTTAAATGATTTTTAATCCGTAACCTATCTACTGATTTAATGCACAGGAAACATAATGCTTTGCTAATAATACTTAGTATTCATTTACTATGAATCCATCTAATCTGTCATTTATGATGTTATGATCAGATTGTGAAGTAATTATGATTTAATGTAGTCATATATTAAAGCAATTACAACTTAGCGTAAATAGCTCCGAGAGTAATTTTTGACATAATTATTCAGAGAGGAATTGCGCTGCTTGGAGAAACATTTAAATTAGGATATGGACTTACCGGAAGAGTGTAGTAAGGAAAATAAATAAACATGTGCTGGGGAGTACATTTGTAGTTGGACTAGAAATAATTCCTCTGTATCTTGATTGAATGAAGTGGAAGGAGGCCCAGTGGCACAGCCATTTAGTGAGGCTAATGAAATTTGATTTGGGAGGCCCCTACGCTGCCAATGGAAGTTAGAGACTGTTAAGATTAAGACTGCCAAGTGCAAATAAGCCTGGCTTTCTATGGTCATCTGAAATGGGGAAAAGGATCGGAGAGCGAGAGAATTTTCTCACTCTGTTCTGTTATTGTTTATAATTACGTTAGGCATTTGTATCGTTAGTCTAATTAATATTTCCTCTATCCTAATTAATGCATTTAGTAGGAGGGAAGTCTTATTAATGAGGCATGACTCTGTGTGGGGAGGCCAAGGTAGTTAAGTCATTTAAATGGAACAAGAGTAGGGAGACAGGGAACACGAGCGTTGGCCTACAGTTCACCTCCTCTGTGGTGTAGCCTCTGTCAGAGCCAGTCCCTCATGCAGACCTCCTTCCCTCTTAAAGAGATTCCTATATCCCTATATCTCCTATGGAGTAACCGCTGTAAGTGTAAACACGTACTTACCTCTACGCTGATTATTATATCGAAGATCTCCCGACTTGTAAATTCAAGACCCCAATTCTTGGTTTGGCTGAAGCCCAAATTTTCTTGTAGTTATTTTGCTACTGTTTAGTTTGCTGCGTTGCTTTTCATTTGCCGACAATTTGATCTTGACAAAAGCGAAACTCAATTGATTAGTGGGCGAGTGCTCAGCCAAATTTTGACTAACGGGACTGTTAAATCCCCTGCATTAGCTAACGGAGGCAGTCATCAAAAATCAACTTTAAATTGAAACACGCAATAAAGACAGTAAATTGTTATTTATGGCCATTAGGCAGTAAACTAATTCAAGGCTGTTGGTCTTTTATGGAGGAAATGTTTTCGCAATAACGATACAGAGTGGAAATGGGGAAGTGAAGGGCGGCCAATTGGGGACGCCGTGTTGGCAAAAGTATTGCAAAATAGCTTAGTTACTCATTCAGTTGACTGTAGCACAAACACATAGAGTTGCATAGCTAACAATAAGCCGTCCTAAGCCAATCCCAGTATAGACAACAATCGTACGCAGTTTAAAGGAGGAGAGTGAAAGTCGACTGGTGAAAGTCTGCCGAAGTCAATTGAAGCCAAAGCCATGCCAAGCCCAGTCAGGCCAAATACTCAAGGAATTAAATGTAATAGTAATGGATGAAGAGGAAATAGAGAAGTTAAGTAGTTTGGTCGTCCTGAAACTCCCAGACTGTTGGCTTGGTTAATTAGGAAGGAAGAGTCGGAATAAGAATGGAGTGCGGCAAAGAATTTTCCCTTGGCTTTCACTTGTATTCCCTTTATGTACAGAGCGGCCTATGACTTTCTCCTTCGCTCTGCTTACTTATTATCCCGAGCGGAGTCAGAGTTTATTCATATTGGAGAGCTCTATACACACAGAAGCCAATGAGCTCAAGACAGAAGGGAGAAAGCGTCAATATTGTACAAGTTGTGGCGAGACTTCACTTTCGCTTTCACTCTGTCGGAACAATTCCGTCTTATCTCATCGTCTTTTTAATGCTAACTAGCTCTTCTTTCTCCCACTTTCCTCCACGGCTACCTACAACAGCCACCCAAACATCCGTCTCACTCATACTTTCACCATTCACAACAAACCCACCTCTCTAAACATTAACAGCAACTTTCCCTCCACTCTCCCTCTTTAAACACACGACCCACTGCATTACACCACTTACTTAATACGTCACCCAGCCACAACCTCTTCTCCTAAACCCACCTACTGCCGCGCTATACCAAATAAAGGCATCTGCTATCTAATTATATTAAACAAAGAAACACCACAGTCCTCCCTCAAACAGTATAGATACCCCGAATTTGCAATTCAATTATTTAGTTTAGTAATTCTTCTAAAAATTCTTTTGAATTAAATCTCTAAGCATTCTATTGCTAATGCCGCTATTTCCACTACTGCATACCATGCTGAAGGCAAACGTTTTTCAGCTTCTACTACTTCTCCTAATATAATTCACACAACTCCCATTTAACTACGGAGGTAAACTGAAATTTCCTCCACAACTTTACCTCCCAAGTTTTTCTGAATTTACGCAAACTTTCCATCTTTACTCATTCCCATATCAAATTCACATTTGCTAAACTCTGAAATATACTACTACGAAATATCCATTCTGTGCACTGAAATCCTGTTCTTCATTTCATATTACTATTGTCTTGAAGCACATTATAGGATACATTTTTATTCTATAACCTCAAAGAAACTTTATGCAATAGCAAAGTATTACTTATTAATTATAATTAAAAGTAATAGGTCATTCGTAAAAATCACCGAATTTCAAAGTTCTTAGTAATAAGTAAGCTTTTAGTTTCTTCTTTAACCTCTATGTATTGATCTTCTAGTCATACAAAAGCATTTTTTAAATTAAGTTAGTGGTAAAATTACAGACCAATAAGCATAAGGATATAGGATATTTGAGTATTTATTACAAGTTCCATTAAAACATTCATTAATCAAACTTTTCTAATACGAAAAGCAATGCGTTTATTGATGGCTGTAAAATAATTGAGTCAATGTTGAAGATTTTATGCTTTACAAGAGCTAGTCAAATAGCGTGGTCAAAATGTTATAATTGAAAAAAGAATTTCATGCGGGTCTTAAAGCAATACAACTTCAATAAGAGCAGCATAATATTATTGTCACATCTTAGTGCTGCAAAAATTATTTCGTTCCAGTTACATTTTTACGAAAATTGGCAAGAAATCTCCGAAAGGGGCGACACCCGATTCTGAAGCAAATATTTATTGCTCTAAATTGAGAGAATAGAGGCACATCCCATTACTCCCCACCACATTTATTCTAGATCTATTTGTTACATGAAACTCACTGTTGAAAGTTGTGATTATGTTTTAGAAAATGTCATTTGTGGCATAAATCTCTAGACTTGTGCGGCACCCCATTGGAACACGAGACTATTTATAGACGTTGCTAATTTTATTTCGATTCCTATATAGAAGAACTTGAAATGAAGGAAGCCAAATGACTTTCCCATTTTCTGCTAATGCAAAAATATACAATGGGAAAACAAAATGAGAACTCAGGGAATAGGAAAACTAAAACAGAACACACAATAGCAGAGGAATAATGTTTGGTTATTGTTTGCAGGCAGCACTTTGTATAAATATAAGTAAATACAAATAATAGGTGAATAGTAGAGTATAAGACAGAGTATATTGAAGTGAAGCAGTAACAGATGAAGAAAGGGGAAACCTTGTGTGCAGTAGAGAATTGTTACGAGAAAGTAGAAATAGTTCTTCAAATACATTGAGATTGAGATTGAGACAGAGAGTGAGAAAATGAGAAATGAAATCTGTCAGTCAGTTTGTCAGACTCTTTCACTCTACTCTATTCTGCAAGATCTTATTATTTACAGATATAACAGAGAAGTGAATTCTCAAGTTCAAAAAAGCTAGGCTGTAGTATTTCGCTAATACAATACAGTAGATTAGATACCATGCAGATATGCAGAGAAATTTCAACGATAGAGCAAAGTTACGCACAACAGAGGAAACGACCAAAACGATAGACGCTTTCTGCGCAAAACAATATCTATATTGAATCTTTACTCTCAACTTAAACAAACTACAGCAAATGTTGAGAAGAAATCTTTCCGCACTCAAGTCTCCACATTTTTTGCTCCTTATATCGATGGAAGCTACAACAGTATATTCAGAATTTTATGAATAAGAAATAACCATTTCCTTTTAGTATAGCATGTATAACATTTGGGCCATAAATAAATAAATATTTCACTAGCAAAAATAACCCAATTTTGCATTTTCAAAATATATTGCACGAATACAGGATTTTAATTTTATTTGCTTAAAGTACTGTATTACAAAATATTGCCATACAACATTTTTGGTACAAAGAAGTTATTGTTCCAGACTCTAATTTGTAACAAACTTCTTCACTGCAAGCTGAAAAATTAAATTATCAATTTTGATACCGACAATTATTATAATTGTTCTACTACATCATTTTTAGATTAAAATTGTTTAAATCTTACTCTGAAATATTATTTATAGAATGAGTTAATTAGTTTGATGTTTTCATGGAAGCTTCGAGTTAACTGTTCATTAATTAAGTTCATGCAAACTTAAGAAAAGATTCAATGCTGTCGTTTCTTCAAATCTCTAATCCCAAATTATCTTAAAGTTCAAATACATAAATATAGTATAATGATACAATATAATATGCTTGTCCTTGACAGGGTTAAAAGGTCAGTACAACAAATTGGTGAACACTAAATATTAGTATTACACAGAAATAGAGCCAGCAGGAAGCACACTTTCGACCGACAGAAGATCCAAACTTCTAATGATTCAATCACAACGCCCACTAAATAGTGTAGCGGATGAATGAAGAGAAAAGCAGATTCAAAAAAGATTTCAAAAGCGAGTGGTCTCAAAAGCATTGAATAGCTCAAAAGCATAAACGGGGCAGTGAAAAGTTATAAGCAGCGATCGCAGTTCAACTGATCTCTTGCTTTCCCTATAGCGCAATATATTTCACAATAGTCATAATAGTGAACTTCCTATTTGGAAACGGAATGAAAAATGTACAAGGAATTGAGCAAGGGCAACTGATTTTAGAACAGAATTTTGAAAGTGTCAATAAATTTTTATGGGTTTATACTGAATATTAAGGTCTTCCATAATATTACAATGCCCAGCACTTTTCATTTTAATGACTGCTTAGGTTCATTTTATGCTCTCTTTTATGACAAACCGCCACCACGATCAAAGTGCTTAAAGGAAATCATGACGAATCCTATTAATTTTAACTAGCAATGCGCCATAACTGTTTGCAAAAATAATCTTATGTGAAATCTGCATGAATGATACGCTATTACCTTAGGGTTTTGTTTTCTGAATGCTATTTAATTGAACTCAGATACTGTTAAAGAATTTCTGTGGACATTGCCTGTAGTATTAATGCTTCACAAATTCACAATGTTATAAGCCTTAGTACAATGTAGGGATCAACTTGTGGTGCACAATATTGGATATAAGGTATTTGATTTGGTTTTTCGCACTGTGTAATGTTTGCAAATAGCCTAACATGTGGTTCACATTAAAAAGAACAAGATATAAATGTGTGCATTGTTTTAGCAGGGTGAAATTGAAGATAAGGTAAACAAGAATGATGGAATTCCCATTTGGTGACTGTTGAGACTACCTTGCTCGAGAGCATTACATTAGATCACAAACTTTTATTACCTTTGGAAGGAAGTCTGAGGGATCGTGGTTAGCCGCACAGTACATTGCATTAAATTACATTATTTATAACCTATGCAAAACATGAGTTTGAAAGGAAAGCTCACTTGTTTTTATATCCCTGTCGGGATACAAAACATAAAGGAAAGAAAAGAACACGAGAAAAATCTCCAGGGTCACACCAAAACCAACTTGCGGAAAAAGTAGCCCGGACAGAATCGAATCTGAAAGTTGGCTAATTTCACGGTTCGCAGCCAAACATTTTGAACAAAATTGCTTTCTTTTTACTATCAAGCTGCACTCCGACTAACACCTGCCATATTCATTCTCTCCCATCTCCACTGCAAAACTATCAACCTCTTTCCTCCAATCACTCATTTCCTACCGCCTCACAGCGCACAGGTAGCATTTTAAAAGCCTCCACACCGTTCGCTAACAAAATAAGTTCTTCTAAGAAGTGTCTGGTGCAGCGCAAGAATGGCTGTGAAGCGTTCCAATTAGTAAATCTAATCCACAGGTTTTATGTCGAATACAGTTACCTATTTAGCGCTTTTAGAGAAACGATCAAATTTTCACAGTCGATGAAATGCAATTGCAAAACCTTTGATGGAGTGTGTTTTCGTGCTGTGTCCTTCCTGTCAATTGTTTATAACCACTTGATTTCCGTCTTTCTCCGAGTTCCTATAGTGCTTAATCTATTAACTTGGGGTTTGGCTTTAGAAATAGCACATATGTTTGTCTGAATTTTGGCCATTAGCTCCTGTTTCTTCCTAAGGTGCTCTGCGTCCCAAGTTACGTGTATTTCTTTTTCTCGTACCCTTTTCCCATCGATTTTCTCCAGGAAACCTCTAAACGACATGACATGGAAGTGAATGAAATACCGTAGGAAGATATAACTACCCTCTGGAGGCTCACAATCACCAAAAAGCATGGAATAACTACAGACTCTACAAATATTACATTAGTTGATGTTCATATACAGTTTGCTTTCTAAGTAAACGTATTTGTACTCGCTGCCCCGTATTGTCAAATCATTTGCTGCGGTTATTTCTGCAACTTGTAATAAAGCACAATATGTGTGTAGCAGAGGAGAAGAAGCAGAACTCAAAGAAACCTTCTCTTCCAGATACAAACAGTGAATTAAACGGACCTCAAGTTTCTCAGTCACAACCGAGCATGGAATTCTGATAGGAACTTGAGGCCTTTTACCTTTCTCTGCCAGAGAAATGGATATGTTGTCCAACCGTTAATCCTTTTCCACAAAACTACAACATATACGTAACAAATAACTTTTATCCAGAGAGCAGTACATGATGAATAACCGTTATATCTTCAGCAAAGATTTTGTCTAATAAATTCTTATTTCAACTAGTCTTCATTTTACCAACACTAAATGGATTCATTTCGTATATTTTCCTTTTGGTCGCATAGATAATTTCGTATGTCCCGTTGTAATATTTACTATGAGATAAACTTTGCAAATACTTAGTTGAATTCTTATTGCAAAATCTCAGTGAGCATTTCTTTATTAAATTGGGGTGGTAAAATATACTAATTTTCTAGTGTGAACAATTTACTAACAGATCCTAGAAAGATTTGACAATCTTAAAAACCTGGCAGTTTTAAAATTATGATAGGACGAATGTAATCAAATTATGATTTTCTCAGTGTAGCAATATTACGAATTAAAATGTTTGTCTTGGAGCAAAAGCTTGTAATCAGAAAACAGGAAATTGTGTTTTACGCGAATTGTAAATAACATATGGAAAATATGATTTAATGATATGCAAAAGTGTCTAGACTAATCGTAACCAGAGCTCTTTTATAACTATGTGTAGCAAATGCATATCTTGAAAAAGAAAATAGTTTAATTTGCAGTAGATCGATATTATGGCTTTAACCCATATATGGCGCAGATTGCCAATATATAGTTCAATTTAAATTCTCTAGAAAAGTCCTTTGTATCCCTGCTGAGACTCCGTGGAAGAAAATGTTAATCGAAACAGCATGTGTGCAACCAATAGAAGAACCTTATTTCCATCTAATGCTTTTGCGTATTGTAAAAATTAGATATATGTCAAGTGACTTTTGTATTAGACTTGCACTTTACTGTTGAAGCAACTGTAAAATATCGAAATAAATTAATACAGCAGATTAAATATAAAATCACTGCAGCAAAATTTTGCGCTGAAAAAGAGTTCGATTTCCTAATGTGCTATGTAATTATTTTATATTGCGCTTATTGTTTTAAAATTATGCAAGTGAAAATAATCTCTGGTAACAGTAACATCAAATATCGAAGAAAACATTACCTTCTACCAAGACAAGTAAATAACTATAATTATAATATAAGTATATAATATAATATATAAGTATAATTATACTGTCAGGTGTGTTTTTCAAAAATTATTGAAATGATGTCACCAGAAAATTAACAGAAAAAGTACAAAGACATAACTTCGAAAAAACATCACTTACTGTCCTATGTAATAAGGATGTCATCTCTTAAAACGGGCTTTTTAGCACCTATATTTGACGATTGCTCTTTCGACGACGATTACACCTTCCCATTAGGTAAATAATTTAGCATACAGACATATCCAATGCACTAATGAGCAATTCACACAGTTCACAGTGTAGCGTCAATGATATGACTGCGAAGTGGACTGTATAATTTTTATGTAGAATTTATTAACAAGAATTCAATTAATTTCATGGACAAACTTATGACAACTTGGCTACTTATAACGAGTGACGATTGACAACTTCTACTTGGAGAAGCTACTACGATTCTACTTGACTGTCGACTTGATCATTACTAACTAACTAAAAAGTAGTTATATTCACAATTGTTTTGACATGACATTAGAGAGATTCAGAGTTAGGGTTAACGTAAACATAAACCTAAAATTGGATGCGCACGCAATATTTGGTTGTATAATTTTACCTTAGTCTTAAAGTTTAAGTCTGAGTTCAAACGCAGACCTTAAACTGAACGTTAAAATCAGCAATTTAAGGTTCAGTCTATCGTGTACGGTTTGAAGGTTAGTTTGCAGTTAAAAATCGTGTTTAGCTATAGAAAATGTTAAATTTATTTAACATTAAGTACTAGTTGGGCAAATAAATAGAAATTCGGCAGTGAATTGCATAAAAGTTTATCTTTCTAATCTAAAATATCAACCAACAGATTTTCCTTCAAAAGTGGCACTAGTACACATTAATTTAATGTATACTTTAATTTAATGTAATTTAATGTATTTTTACATTAATTTAAGTAAAAGTTAAGATAATTTTCAATAGGTAGTCTTTAAATGCTGTAATCAAACTTAAATCCTTGATGATGGGTAATTTATTGTTATGATTGGAATGAAAATCTCTAGTTGATTGCTTATGTTTAACATCAAATGTAGCCACCGTAATTTCTTTTGCGTACACAGAATTTCTAAACCTCCTATTACGAATGAACCTAAACCTAAACCTTAATGCATTGTTTGTGTTACCGTTTAACCGCAAACCTTATCCCTGAATCTCTCTATTATTTCATTTGTAACTACGGTAATTAAACATTATACATTAGAATATAGAATACTATCGTTACGAACATATCGCCCCCGTAGAAAGATCCTAATCTTTCTATTGAATTTGACATATTACAAATGAACAACAATTCTAATTCAATGGTAACAAACATAATTTTACAATGGGACGTTTCACAATTCCATGAATTGTTTTCAAACTAACTACACGAACAATATTATCCTTTCCAGGATGCACTTCAACAACTTTCCCCAAATTCCTTATGTCCAAGGTTTAAGTGCTCTTCCATGAACTGACCACAGGTAGCCTTTCCTTCCGGGTTCCTCTCCAAACTTTGTTCAACTTGTTGTAGTCTTGAAATAGCATTTTCTCTAGTGTTTCCAAAATTGAAATTACCATTTTCCTTGAATGGAAAACGAACAACGAATTTTCCGGATGAATCCCGTGAATAGGTAGAGAGAAAATGAACCTCACACTGTTTTTCTTCTTGCGAAAATGCTTGTGTTTCGCTTACTACTTCTTCAATTTTCCAAAACTGTTGAAGCTGATTGTCCAAATTAAAATGTACATGATTTGATACAATTTTTGCTTTCCTTTCGCAAATCTGATTGTTTATTGTTCCACGAGCAGTTGCATCCGATAATGCAATTCCATGGAATGGTAAATTTTCCGATTTTCTTGATAAACCAAGACGTTGAATGCAAGCTTCTGAGATAAAGCTTGCTTGAGATCCATCATCGAACAATGCACGACATTTGAGCAATTTTCCAAACTTATCTTGAACATACACAACTGCAGTTGATAAGAGGACTTGTGACTCCACCTTTTCCTTGCTAACATGATGTGTTACAACAGGAGGAGATGCTTGTTTATTTTGCGATTTTTGAGTTTCAAAATGTAAAAGTCTATTGTGTTTGTTTTCACACTTGCGATAAGAACTTGACTTGCATTCATGCGAGGAATGGTATTTCTTAAGGCAGTTGAAACATAGTTTGTGCTTATTTGCCAAGTCTTTTCTTTCTTTCACCGTTGCTTTTATGAAATCCTGACATTTGAAAACAGGGTGACTTGATTGGCAAATAGGGCACGATGATTCTTGCGATGAAACATGTAATGAAATTATTTCTTCATATTGTTTACCGCTGCTTATTTCGACATCTTCCAAGTTGTAAGCATTTCTATCCAGATTTTCCAAGAAATTATTAATTCGAGTTAGTTTTCCTTTGAGGCTGCTTCGTTTCTTGATTAATTGTTCCATCCTGAGGTGAAGAGTATGACTTCAACTTGCACAGCAATGGACTTTCGACAAAAACTGTTCCTCAAAAGGGGTTGCTTCGAGTTAGTTTTCCTTTGAGGCTGCTTCGTTTCTTGATCAATTGTTCTATCCTGAGGTGAAATCCTGATTTCTACTTGCACAGCAACAGAAGATTGACAAAAACTGTTCCTTGAAAAGGGTTGGTACGAGGTTATCCGGCTCGAAGGACCAAATTATGTAGCGTCAATGATATGACTGCGAAGTGGACTGTATAATTTTTATGTAGAATTTATTAACAAGAATTCAATTAATTTCATGGACAAACTTATGACAACTTGGCTACTTATAACGAGTGACGATTGACAACTTCTACTTGGAGAAGCTACTACGATTCTACTTGACTGTCGACTTCTCATGACTAACTAACTAAAAAGTAGTTATATTCACAATTGTTTTGACATGACATTATTTCATTTGTAACTACGGTAATTAAACATTATACATTAGAATATAGAATACTATCGTTACGAACACACAGTGTAAGCAATATACAAAAATAAATCAAGATTGGAATATACTAAAGTACTTAAGAATGATAGCGGATGCACATTGCTCATTTCGTGCATACCATAATACCATGTTGAATGTTCAATACCCGAATATAATTTCATATGAATAAGAATACTGCGACTTAGAAATGTGGAAAGTGTATTCTTGTCATTGTCAGGTTTCGGAGCCTCAACAGGTAAAATAGGAATCTCTCCAAACAGTGATACTATATGGGGTGGTATTTCTTGAAGATAAGTTGGTGTACTAAGCTGAAGGTTTAGGGTGTGTGCCACGAAAACCCCTGTGGCGTTTATGGAACATTAAAGTGGTTGAGGAAGCTTAAGGAAAGGCACATACGAAATTCACTCAGAAACTAATGCAGAATGGTGTTTAGAGGGAATTAATTTTGAGGTTTAAAATAGAAGGAATCTGTTCTAATATCAAAGGCTACGATTTAAAGTGGTTAGGGAAAATAATGATATCAGTGGTAGTAGTTTTTCCATGACCCCATGAAAAAGGTGGGTGTCATATTCGATGCTGTATTAAATAAAATGGTGAGAACGAAGAGAATCATTCAATGCATGTTGAATCACTTAATGTATTCATCTTTGGATTAATATTCATCCTCTGAAATGTTCCACGGTAATAGGACATTGTACCATATCAACTGACTCACCAATAGGAATGTTGTACCATAGATTAAATTCACTGAAAGATACCATATTGACTGATTAATTTTGACCCAATTTTTATTTGTCAAATTTATTTTGTTAGCCTTTACTTTTACTACGGTTCTCTTATACGTACATTACTTAGGTATTCAACACTATTAATATTAAAGTACTAATTGGCGTTTTGAGATTGGAGGCTAACTCAATGATAAATTATGTGATTCAACATGAGTTAAAATATTCTTATCGATTTAATACAGTTCCCGTTTTAATACTGTCACTTCCTTATCATCCACTATTTTCTTCAGGTCCTTTGGAGCATCAGATTCTACAGATATCATTCCTTTCCCAAACCACTTTAAATTTGAGTCCCACGAAAACCAGCAAGAAGTTCAATGTCTGTGTTTCAAAATGATTTAAAAATAACCAGTCAAATTTATATTTAAGACAACAGTTCATATATGTTTGATGCAGTCAAAGCTGACCCGGAAAAGTATTTCCTTACTTGTCTGCATATATGGAACGCTGTCATTAACGTGCAGAGCCAAGGAACATTTCTTTTGACTGAAGAAAGCACTAAAGAAATCCTTTGCATTCACTACGTAATATTGTGAGAGGAAAACGACTTGTCATTTTGCTGGATATTTTTGATTTGTATGTTAGATTAAACTCAAATGTCAAATTCATGTAACTTATGAGTGTAGTAGATATTATACTGTAAATGTTTAGAATTGAACAGCTAAATAATTCTGTTGATGAATGAATAATCCTGTGATGATATGCATATATTTTGTAACACATTTGTAAACGAAGCCATCAATATTTGTACAGTGGCACTACGGAATAGAGGTATAGAGAAGCATTTATAATTTGAAGATTGCATAGAGTTGTAAATCAGGATGTGAATGTAAATAAGCGTAATATTCTAATCTTTTGATTCTAAGGAGGCACAAAGCCACTTGTGAGGCAAATTTAATAAAAACTGCATCGAAACGCAAGTAATGTTCACAAAGTCAACGGTAGTTTCATGCTTGGGGTGTTCTGCAAACAAAGTTAAGTTTGCCGTTTGAAGTTAATTTAGAGTGCAAAAAGTTATGCAAATACCTACTTATTACGGCGTCAGAAAGATTTGCACCTTTTGCTCAGTGCGTTTGAAAGCTCATTAAAGCAGCAGAGATGAAGGCAGTGGTGTTTAGGAGGGAAATTGAGGCGGTGGGTAGGTCGTTGGCTATGACAGTTTGTGGGTGTGTCTGGATGAGAAGAGGAGCTTTATTTTAAGAGGGCTTTGGGTTGGGTGGAAATAATATTAAGCTTGTTCTGTATTTGCGAGGATTTCCAATTGAGAATTTCTTGGGGAAATAAATGTGTTTGATATGCATAGGCTGTCGAGATGGAGGAGAGAAAGTCCTTCTACTATATTATGCACTGTGCCATTCGCTTTCACCAACTTGAATATAAAAAAAGGTATTGGTGGAAATAACCTCGGCACAGTGTACTTTGGCCACAGACTCTCCCATTCACACGCCGTAATGCCAATACGAACATCAAAAAAGAAAGAAAGTATCGGTGAGCTGTAAGCAAGATTAGTCGATGAAAAAACTACAGCGAGCAATTGCAGACCTTTGGTTGTGAAGGAGAGTCATTTGGTTTATTTCCTCGGCTTGGTTTCCTGTGAAAAGCCGGACCGGGAAGAAGAAAGGCATGGCAGAGAATTACAGAGACCACGGACGGTGACGAAGACGGCAGAACAGGCCATTGAAGAATCAAACCAGGATGTCAATCCAACTTGAGAATCGAGTTAAGGCAGCAGGAGCTCCGGATTCCTAAAACTCACTCCGTATCCGTATCACGAACCGTAACAATGCACAGCGACACAATACAACTCTTTACTTTGACGTGGACGTGTACATTAAAGAGAGGGGAGAGCTTAGTGCATTCACAGCAATCTCACTCCACTGCAATATTCCACTCCATCTCTCTCCACACAAACCGCACTTCCACTAAACAGAATAATAATAATATTATCCCTTCAATTCTAAACCCACCTATACAGTCCTAAATGAAGAAATCGCTATAACACAACATACAAATAAAAACCAATACACGCTATACTTCCACTTTTTCCAAACTCACACCACTTTAAAGGCACTCATTTATTCACCACCGGAAAGCTACTGTAAACTAACGGCTTTTTTGTCTGTCTGTTAGTTAGCTAGTCTTCTAGGGACCAAGCCTAGGTTCCCTTTCAAAAATGGGGCCAATCGGTAACCCTGTTGTGACCTTTGACCCAATTTCTGTTCAAACCCTTATACATGCGATTGCGATTGATGTGATAGACGTATTGTGTGTGGCTTGTGCTAAGAACTAGAACCATAGATGGACCCCAAGCTTATGTCTGCTTAATACGACGGAAAGTAATCTTCAAAAACACAAAAATCAACTTATCATCCATCATGAATATAAACTTTTCTATTGAATTCTTTTTTTTAATCCAAATTTTTAATTTTTTTAATAAATTAGAACTTTTAATTTAGAACTTTTTTGAATAAATTCACATTTGACGTTTGCAATGTTTTCTATTTCTTTATTTTGCTTCCGCTGCTCTATTATATGCGTTTTGCAAATGGTTTATTTCTCACTGACATGCTTTATTTTATTCTTACTGGTTTAATAGTAATACTGTTTTACATTTCCCAAAACTGAAAAGCGTGAACAAGAGTTATAGAGTATAACAACAATATAATTATTATTTTTCCGTTTGCATTAAATTTTTATTTCGTAAACTTTTGCATTCCTGCTTATTTCTTTTCTGCGTATTAATAATAATTTACCTATATAATAGCATAGGTGAATTTAATTTGGTGAAACATTAAACGCTTTTTCAATGCATAATGGGTGGGTGAAATAACATCTTTTATGTTGGGATGAAATCACGTTAGTGCATTTATTGATGTGATGTGATACTTGATATGACATCGAACAGCAAAACTCTGATTCGGTTTTTTACGTTTCCCATTTCTGAGCAAATCTTCATAATTTCTCTGTTGATATTTTTCGTAGGTAATTGATATCCTACTGTCTGCTGGTCCGCATCTCCATCTAGAACATGGTACTGTATATTAAGCCACGTAAAAGTTTCTGCCTCTATCCTAATGGTTTAATCTCTAGCCATACCAGAACAGACGTTTATTGTTATTACTACTGCTATTGTGACTGGAAATAATCTCACAATTAGTAATTATTGGATACCACAGACGAAAACTACCAAGAATGCTCATAATAATGTCAGTGTTACAAATCAACTCGTGGTCAATTGACACTGACTACTATCTAGTGAAGCTGGGTACAATGTTGTGGAAAGCTTTATGGTATTTCTTATTTTCCATACCAGTCGCCGTATAAAACGTTCACCTCCTTTTAAGTAATGAAGAAAAAAGAGAAAGCACATGACTTATTTATGACACATAAATCACAAATACAGCAGACTTTCAGAGAGTTGACCATAGTTTCAAAAACTCGTGTATTTCAAATTATACTACCAAGAAGGCAAGATTGCAGAAGCTTTTAGGAAGAGATAAGGTATTTTGAGCTTTGTCCTTTTAAGTGAAAGTTAATACAGAATAATCGGGATTAGATTTACCCATCTATTGGTTATAGCAATAAGTCATCTTATGGTTTGACAATGGTGAAAAGCTATGGTTTTTGCTGTGTGCTACTGCCATCAAATCATATTCTAATGTTCGTACCTCTGGTTGGTAACCAATATTGAATATTTTCTTTAGAAATCTGCATTTAAAAAGAATATCAGCTTTGTAAATAAATCACTTATTGTTGGCCTTGTACTAGTGGTAGAGTCTATTATTTGTGGTGGGTAAAGGACAATGAATGTACCGATATAAGAACAGAAAAGACAAGTCAGCAAATGTCAATAATAATATAGTCTACGTGTTACAGTTTTGTGACAGGAAAATCGAAATACACCTACACAGGTAAGCTACTTTCTCGGTAAGCGATATGACACATTTATCATCCAACATAACGAGATATCATACATACTAACCTTATTGTTCAAGAATATCTATAAACATCTCAAGAAAAGAAAATAGCGAAGAAAAAGGAGTCCAAAGAATTCGACAGAAACAATTTCGACAATTCCCAACGACAACTTTGGCACTGATATCAGAGATACCTTAAATGTATATTTACAGATTCCCACAGTAAGTAGACGCTCTAAAAATAGAATTATTTAGAACTCCATGTCATAAAAATGCATCCCTAGTGGCTTAGAACTGCCATAAAATAATTCAAAGGAAATTATTTCGCATTTTTAAAAATTTCGTTTTCTTTTCGAAATTAAGGAGGGGGGAGCTATAGCTAACCAACTTCCCTTCACTGGGGCAAAATTCGAAAGGGAAAACCGTGAATGTCTACAGTGAAACCGATAGTGCTGCTTGGAGATATCGTAAATAATCAGAGATTGGTTATGCGTTGTAGACAGGTAAAGATATACATTGTGTACAGGTATATATTAACTCAAACGAGATATGTCAAAGTAGCACAAACAAACAACGAATGAATTCATGAATAAAATCACAAAGAAAAGTTCTTTTGACATTTCTTTTCTTATTTGTTTTTCTGCTTATCAATTTTCCTGACTTGCTTTTGAATTGTCTATCCTACGGAAATCATTTATTTTTTCTAAGAATAAAAATGAACAAAATTGTTTTTGCAACTTTGAAGAGTTTACAAAGCCGCATTTTATCGCAGTTATATTGATAATTTCCTTGATTTACCTGATATAATTTTGTGTCACAATAGAACCCATTCACGCTTGTATCCTTTGTTCCATGCATGTTGCACTTAAAAATGAACTTTAAATTAGAAACTGTAGTTACCAAGAAAACCAATTTCAAATAAAGCATTGCTTGGCGAACAAAAATTCCAAATTCCTACTCTATTTTAATTTCCCATATATTATGGCATCTTCTGCATGTTAACTGAAAATACCCGAAGGAAGGTTTACGGTACTTTAATACCATTGTCATTTTACCTCATACTGGGCAATTTTCTACCTCTAAAGGTGACTTCAAAGAAGCAGTAATAAGTACACCTCACATTAACATAAGTCAACTATTTTTAAAACTTGCCCTTATATACATTAGACATAAAATAGGAAACTTAGTTCACTTCCCAATATTACGTTATCGGGAAAATAATTTTGTAGAAACAAATACTGAAGTCTAGAATATCGGAAATACTTGGTATGAAAACTGAAACTTGACTGAAAGTGCCAATCAACGAAAGAATTGTTTAAATGCGCTTAACTCGTTAAGCATTGTTTTAATATAATTGTGTTGAAGATAATTATATTAGGTATGGAATGAGATGAGGGCGAAGGAAGAGTCCGTAGTTAGGCAATTGGAAAAGATGAATGCAAGTGGCATGACAGCTCCTTCCAGGTATACAGCAGAATAGCTAATGACCCCACGATGCCCTTGTTTTGTTGGCTTAGGTAACAGAATATCCTTTTGGTTTCTGCTTCGTCTACATTTCTATAATACACGATGGTTTCCGGCTTTTTCAGCAAGCAGCATATATTATGCATGTCAGCCTCTCTCTAGCCTTCATAGCTAATATATTATTTACAGGTATCTCTGTTCTACAACATCGTTATGCATCTGGGTATTGTTACGATAAAATAACATATCCATCTGCACCGCAACTACCAAGCCATCCCTTGTCGGATTTGCCAGAATTGAATAGGATCGATATGGCTTATGTTCAATCTTTCAAGAAATATCCATATGAAACACAACCATGCACTCTAAAACAATTCGCTTTGCATTCAGCATACAGGTTTTGTTTCACAAAAGATCTTAGCATGGCATGAAGGCTCTACCCAGTTCAGTCACTTTCATGCAACTTTCATCGATATTAGCCTAAGTCCAAATCTCCTTTACTGACCCAATAGCACTCCCTCCTTTCTTCCCTACATTACTAAGCCAACTTTTCTCAAAACATTTTTTCAGCAATTAAACCGGATGATAAACAGATTTCCTCTAGGCTACAATTATATTTACTATAAATATTTGATTAAAACCTAGGCCTCCTTTAGTGGTAGTACAGTGAGAAAGCTCACAGTTTATTAAATCATGCTGCAGTTTGAATGCGGTTGCACTTCAAAAGCAAATTATTATTAAATAGGTTGGCTTTGCAAATGGTGGATCTCCAATTGATCAGGGTTTTGCATAATTCATGGCTACACAGTTATTATTCAAGGGTTTCACGAAGTACTTGGTTTACTATACATATATTGCGTTTGAAAACCTAAAATATTTATGTCGTTGATACTACAGTACAACATAATTAATTAAAATTATGTTGATTACTATTTCTAATTAAATTTTTATGACAGAGCCCGTAAACCATAATTACCATAATGAAAGTACATTCAATTCATACCAAAACCTATACTATTATAGACTTTTGAAATTTTAGCGTCAACTAAAATGAGGATTTCATGGTGATAATGTCACATTGCACGATTTGTGCATTTACGGTGTATACGACTAGGAGAAATCTTATAAAGGCTAGGTTTATTGACAGGCTCAGGCATTCAGGCATGCATACATTGTGCAGATGTGAATTAAAACTCTCATTACTTTATTTAATCGTTTGGTCTGCTTGTTCAACAACTGCCTGCTTGCAACCGCTGGGTTTGTAGATATTGATACCGTAGTGTTCATTGCAAAATAGTCCCATTTACGGAAAGGCGCTAATGCCACAGGTTCTCATTTACCATACCAGAACATTCTGGGCATAAATGTTCCCACTCTGCTAAATGGCGTACAAAATGACATTATTGTTTCTGATATTACAGTGCTTAATACCGCTGTGGTGCAAAAATCTGTATAATTTCTACCCTGATATATTACGTGCTCGAGAATATACTTTGCCAGTAAAGTTTCGCTACATGACCATAAAATTAATACTGAAAATACAGATAAATACTTTAGGAATAGCTCTGCCAATAAAGGCACTCATCAGCCATGTATTCAATTAATCTCTGCGTTCCATTAATGCTCAAGCACGTAATAAAAATGTACACACTGCATTAATTAGTTAGTTTGTAGTGCTGTTTACATGAGTATGGTTACCATCGAAAATTAAGGCTGTATTACTCTTCGTAATATTACATTTCCATTCATTACACATTCATTATACAGTTACGTTTCAGTATATTTTTACATAAGCATGTAATTTAAAGCTTATTTTGAATTGTGTGGAAATGGAAAATGACGATCTGAAAATTGAAGAATCGTAAAATGAGGATGAAAATATATTACAGGCTACAGAGGATGTATGCTTGTTGTAGCTTCTTCGCTTTTCGATCTTGTTTAAAAGAATATGTATCCATTTCCAGGAAATATTATAGGGCATAATAAAGGCAATACATTAGGTAACCTTTCAAAATAACCAGAAAATGAAGAAGCAATTACTTTTTTACAAAAAGTCAAAGCAAAACGGCTTTTCCCATCCTACTGTGCTGCAAAATTGGTTTGCTAGTATTAGACATTAGGAAAACTTGCAATTCTGTCATTTTTATCTGATTTTATAAAATTAAAAAGGCTAAAAAGGTCTTAGCAATTCAATGAACAAGCTAAAATGCTGCTTTTTGTTCCCTGGAAGTAAAAGGCAGAACCATTGAACTAGGTATTTCATATTCGAATGCATAATACATTTTTTCACCACAGTATTTTGTGAACCATGCAATGCATGTCATGTAAAGGAGGTTACTACATTTTCTTGTGTAAGATTTAGAATACTGTTTATATAGTTTGGTTCACAATTCAAATTCATATACCCTAGTTTAGCATGTCAAACAGAGGTGCTTTGTGTTTGTGAATAGTCTAATAATTGTATTATATTCATATGAAAAGTGCATAATGCAAATAGAATAATGCATAACATATCATGATTCACTCAGCGGAGAACACATAAATATCACTGAAAATACTGCATCAGTATGCAAAGTAATACTTGAATTAGATCTCTTCTATTTGAACTGCCGCGATTCCTTTTTGGTAATTGCAATTTCTAGTATATATATCAGCGTCCCTGAGACCATTTATTCTTTGAGCTCCGTAGACCGGGCTCTAATCTCAAGGACCGGTCTTTGAGAGTGGCGCTTGCCGGTCCCTGAGAAAATCGAAAATACTCATTTTGTTGCATCTGCATTGTATATCTGAGTATAAAGAACAGTTTTTATTAATCATATCAAATGTTTACAAAAAAACCTTGTCCACAGGCAAAGAACTTAGATATAATATTTAATATAGCTAATACAACTGATAAGCTGCGATGCTCATAGACTAAATGCTCTCAGCAACGGTGACATATATGTCACCGTTAATAAGATCATGCCGGCAATGAGCCTCGTTGACTAGGTTCTGAAGCCACTTACTCAGCCTAGGTTTTCAGATCACCGCCATGCCGGCATCGAGATTGTACAGTTGTATGTCATAAAAATGGCATTTTATTGGTTGCTGTCATAAATGAATCATTAATTCGAATTAAAAAGACGTTTTAGATAATGTGTCATTTAAATGCCATAAGTTGTACAAAAATATCCAACGTTGAATTAATGACTCATTTAATACATCAACCAAAAAAGGCGACCATCATTATTGCATACAATTGTGTATTATCTATGATCTCGATGCCGGCATGACGGTGGTCGGAAAATCTAGGTTCAGTTTGTGGTGTCAGAACCTAGTCAACGAGGGTCGTTGCGGGCGTGATCTATTTGACTGTGACATATACAGACATTGCATTCTGGGCATAGACTTGGTAATGTTGTGAGAGGCAGGCCAGAGCGAAATAAACGAATGAATATTGGTCTGAGTAGTACTTTGGCAACGTAACAACATTATAATGTTAGCAACTCTGCTTTGGAATTATAACTGAGGCTCACTTGAATTTAATTTAATTCCACGCTAGCCATCGGAGAATGCGATAGGCAAGCAAATCAATCCGCTGAGAGTAAGCCCCGAGTTCACACATACATGAAGCAGAGTAACATTACTTAAAAAGACGATGCCAAAATTCAACGAAGTATTTCAAATAATGTGTTCTGGAGATTTACATTGAGTTAACTACTAAATCAAAGAACTGCTTGCTAAGTGCATATAGTTGCATCATACATCCCAATGCAAATCAGTAAGGCACATCCCAACTATTCCAGATCACCAATAGCATTTTACGGACTAGCACTTCAACTATTTGGTACCTACTCATATTTTACATGGAAAAGAGTTGCGCTGTCGTTACATTAACGATATTACTGTAGAATTAATATTAAATGTCGATACGCAGCTTTATTGCAAGCAATACCATTTGAATTCAAAGCTCTCCAGATAAATAGAGCAACTGAGCGAAGTGCCAGTCTATCTGACAACCACTTGTGTCTTCTATTAATTTGCTCTCTAGTTTATTAAAACCTTGTTTCTTAACCAAGTGCTTAGTTTATTGATGCACTACAATTAATGTACTGAAATAGCGAATATTCAGTAAACAAATTAGCATTATCCTCACCATCTCGCCCGTGAGCTTCTGAAAGTCTGTGTTTGTGAATTTTCTTCTATTGAGATTACGATAGAAATGATTTGACACCTGTTCCAAATATTGATCAAACGGATAACCGCAATTTCTTAGGCATGATTAAATGATATGGCATGCTTGAAAAGGTCAGGGAAGTTGGGTATTCATAACTCTACACAATTTGGAATACTTATGTAATTTATGTATAAATCGCATTTGCAAATACAGAATTACTCCCAAAAATAAAATAAATAAAGCAGGTGAAATTTTTATTTGTATTTCGTAAATTATGTGCTTATAAAAATTTGGAACTTATTTCCAAAAATAATTTCAATTAAACCTTTTATACTACAGCATCAACATATTAAAGTACAAATTGCTTCATTTTCATAACGTTGGGTTAAAAAATTTATTTCGTGTGCCTATATTGTGTATAGGAAAGGAACTATAAACTGGAAGATATAGTAAAGTAGCTTAATGTACCATTCGCATTTCAGAAGGGTTTTTATTTCTTTTGATTTGATAGTAAAAGTACAACCTGCTCCATGTTAGGTTGCTCAGATAATTTGTGTATAGTACATTACGCAGTAGCATTTAGTGTTTTACTACTGCACACACACTTTCAGCTTCTGAGTAGACGTGGGGCATTTACTTACGTCGGTGTATCTGCATTTACTCCGAGAGCGAGAGTGTCTGCACTAGAAAACAAGAAACCAACAAAACGCAGATAACCATACTATCAGCCTTTTACTAGGAAGGCAACAACATTTATAGCTTCCTCTACATGGAAATGCAACACACAAACTACTTACCTTTCGCATTTATTCACGAATGGCAATGAAAGTTTACAAGGAAAGAAAAAATCATCCGTCAATTTTAAGACGGAAGACTGAAATTGCGGTACGCAAGGCTTACGTTCGATGCCAAGTAAAATATAAAATAGTTGTTTTACGACTCTTTGCTAAAACAAACCTTCCACTACTTTACCCAACTGCCACTACCGCTACATATTTGCACTTCCTTTCTCTAACACCGAAATATGCACCCTTTTTCTACAGGCACCAGGATCTCCGGATAGCTATGATTGCCAACATAAGTAAATGTGCTGCTATATCACGGAAAATTATTAGTGCTTTATGGAGGGACTAATAATGTTCTCAAGTATTGTAACAATAAACTTATGTCCCGAGTTGTTTTTCCGTACAGGGTGATATATTTATTTTCAAGCCACGTTTTACTTAATACGATGAAATATCATATCACAATTCCGTCGACGTGCTCTATCCTAAGCGATGACTGCATTTATTGAACAAAGAAAGGAGAAAAAACGAATTTATACATTCTTATAATTGGTGTTTTACTGGGAAATAATTTTTATTAATTAAAATGCAAATTATGCAAAAAGGATAACTATTCCTTTCTTTTATTTTCCCAATAATTACTAAAATTTCTTGTTTTACGCCCAAACATGTTGTAAATGGGATTAATGAAAACATTAGCAACATTTTTACATAATATTACACATTCAGCTGCAGGTTAACAATATATTGTTTTATTACATGGAAACTAGATAAAATTCCACAACCATATGTGGCAATAAAGAATTCTAATGCTGTGATATGATCTGAGTTAATAAATGCATTACTTTACAAATGTTTGCTTACGGGCGCCGACCAAGACTTTTTTGGGGGATAGCTTCAGTGGAAAGGTAGAGCTGGGCATGAAAAAATGATCCCTAAGCGAAGCTCTAGACTTGACTAGAAATGTATGTCCGAAGTAAAATAACGGACGCCCTCAATTCATCTAAATAACTGGACTGTCGAGTTCACACAGAGAAAGTAAAGGAAAGAGAATCAGGGAACAGTAGTGCACCCAGTCGAATACAAACGAAAATTATGACACAAGACAAAGGGGAATATTTATTGCACTAACAAAATAAACGACTATTGCATCTAATTTCCTAGCCTCAAATAATGCACTACATATCACAAATAAAATTATTTTACTCCCAAAATAATGGTTTAAGCATCAAAATAATATTTCGATTTAAAAATCGAATTTCAGGTTTGATTTATTTTGGAGTTTTAGTTTATCACAGCACATACTGCATTCGACTGTAATACTATTTTACGTAATTATGCTAAAAGGATTATTTAATTTCAATGATTATTACAAGACCTATCTTCTGTAATTTTTAAATATGATTTTAGAGCCGACATCCTCTCCAGTCAGTGAATTTTTTCTGATATTTTGGTTGTATCTTTTTTGTTCCTTCAGTATTTTTGTAGTTCTACCTCTATTATTTTTATTCTGGAGCTCCGATATATTTTTTTGGTGGTACTGTAGCTCTGGTTTGATGGTTGCCTAAATGGCATCCCAAGACAAATGACAATATATTTTAGTTATCCAAGTATGTGCCCATTGCACTGCACACTTACAGCAAATGTTAGATGCTGCAAAGCAATAAACAGGACTTAGCAGTCTGTTGTACTGATCTGATACTCTATAAGCTAAACTGCATTTTAGTCTACCTATAGGTACTACCAGCTGTAGATAGGAAGTCAAAGAAAAGCTGACCAACCAATCCACAACAAATAAAGTCAAGTCAAAGCTACCAAAGAGAAAAATCATTTGATTCAGGTCAATACTCTTTCGTCTGTCGTCCTTCAGTCTTTTCGAATACAATGTTAAAGTAAACTCTCAGATGTGTCAGTGAAAAAAGTCGTACATTCACAGGCTTACCAGACATCCTTAAAAAATAGGAATATCCTGATTTTGAGACCCTGTCCTGATGATATTGAATTTATCCTTTTAGGTTTTGATCCTGACTTTTTAAATGCGTAGAAAATAGCACAAAATCGCATGAATATGAACTAGGTATTTTGATCCTCAGCAAGTAATAATACAACAGTAATTTTCATAAATAATAATAATTTTACTCGCAAAGTCAAAAACCTTTTCCCACTGGGCTTCCCACGAAACACATTTGCCGTATACTATGTTATTTTCATGCATAGTAATTGTTTCAATGCAAAATAATTTTAGTGTTTTAACGAAGTTATGTAAATATTACTATTTTATGAAAATACAAAAAAAGTTGGAGTTTCTAGCGAATAAGGCGAATAAGAAGATATATCACTTTTACTGCTATTTTATGTTCAAAACAAAAAAAATTACTTGAGATTTATTACTGATAAACATGAATGTGAAATCAACTTTTGTCAATTGCTTTGAATATGGAAGGCTTTAAAATTGTTTTATTGTTTTTAATGGCTAAAGGTGGAAATATTGCATACAATTTTAAAGTGTATTGTTAAGAGGTTTCCTTTTAGGTAACAATAGACATTTGAATGCAATTTATCTGAGAAGTTGTCTACCGTTTTCTAATCACTCGGCGGGACACTTAATTAACTTCAAGTACATATGATTTAAGCTATTAAATGGAAACATCCGAAAGGCAATAGAGACGAAGTGTGATATATTATTTCCAAGATATAACATTATTTCTGTGATAAACCCTTGGGAAACGTAAAAACCTGGCACAACAACACTAAACACTGTTTTCTGAGAAAAATCTGTGCAGTGACCAGTATAATTAATTGATGACGACAGTTTTTGGTGGTCTATATTCTGCCTAACTTTATATGACACTAAAGATAAGTATGACTACTGTTTTAGAACTCTGTAGACATTTAATATGTAATTTAGTTTAGTGTGGTGAATGTGGCTGTGGCCTGCACCCAAGGATATTACAGACTTGAGATAAGCATAGACTGAAGAAGTTGGATGTTGGATTTATGAAATTAGGATTTGAAATGTGATCTGGGTATGGGTGTAATTCAAATGTATTAGAGAGTGAATTATTCGGGAGGAGAAGGGAGTCGTTTTGTTGAATCCAGGACATTTGTGCACATTTCAATGTTTTGCAGCTTCGACAAAAGTAAGTCTTTGAGTTGTGGGGAAAGTAGGAGCGTGAGGAATAGTGCAGTAAAAGAAAGTGGAGAAAGTGTTTTAGGGTGCGCTGAGACAGAGGATGGAGGACGGACATTAGGTGGGCAGTGAGATACCGGGAGGCCTGGAGGTGAACCTAATATTATTGTTATGGGTTTAATAAATAGGTGTAAGTGTTGCGGAGTCCCGTCTAGCGGGTGTTGGTGCTGGTTCTCGCAGTCTGCTCAATCCAAGTTTAGTTCCAGTTGAATTGAGAAGAAGAGATGAGGCCCAACGGAGATAATCTATATCCATTACCCGACAACGCAAAGGATTTTTAACGGTTTGATCGCTCAATCATCACGCAACATTCATTCTCATTAGTCGCTGCCACGTTCATCCCGGCCGGCCACGGTCACAAACACCGCACCGGCTTATCATCACCATCTCCATCCTCCCATCTCATTTCCACCGCTCCCAAGCTCACTCCGCCGAGGAAGTGTATTATGCCAAAGAGTGGGTTTAACAGCTAAGCTGATTCCTCTTCTGCTTTGCTTTGCTAAGCAAAGTAAAGAATTCAAACTGCGCTAATTCAGCCGAAAACTCAACTCTACCAAGATATCTATTTTATTAGCGAACATTACTCTGCCTAGTATAATCTAATGCTCTGTATACACAGACTACTTAAACAGACTCACTCAGTCCTTATACAAACCAGGTCTATTGTGCAGGAACACCGTATAATCTCTCCCAAACTGTCAACGGAATATTCCTTCCATTTCTCCGCTCATCGCATATATCACTAACATTATACTTATAGGGCCCTTAGTAATAATATTATTACATCTAGTTCGCATACATAACACGGCTTTTATGCATTTACAAAAAGTCAGACCTGGTCTTAAGTAATAAGCAGGAATATATCAAACCTAATAGGCATGTGCCTTATCCACCCTTTTGACATCATCTGTAGGCGAAAAAGAGAGACAACCTAAAATTTATGAATTTTCCCATCAGTAGGACATACAGCCATTCATTTAATGCAACCAAATCACCCATATACACCGTATTCTGTAGCATACTTAGGCTCCATACCATCCGCCGTTCATAAAGACAAAGGATTTATGTTATTTTTAGTGTTTTATATCTCAGTACCAATGTACCAACATATGTACTTCTATTTAAGCTCTTTCCTCAATATTCGGCATTTCTAATGTCATTTTCAACAGTAAAAATTACTCTTTTTCACATATTTTGTACTTAGGTATACTCTTTTAAAACATGGCACAAAAATTTTGATACACACTAAAATAGTACCTCTTAATGAACTATGATGCAAAAACATGCCAATTTTTGAATCTGTTTTTTGACACAATAGTAAGCTATTCCCAAAACTTTGATTATTTGAATAAAAGACGTAAACATTTTTTACTTTCAAAGCAAACTTTGTCCCTTGCTACAGCTAACATTTATTTTAACATGCTTTACATCCTTTGTTACAAGCTATCGTTTGATTAATAGCAAAATAAAGGTAAAAGTAATATCGGGTAATTGTCGCTAACGGGAATGCGGCGGCAAATGTACCAAAAGGCTAGAAAATGTTATATTAGAATTCATAGCTAAATGGGACGCCACCTTATGGCCCTTCATTCCCATTTCTTTTACTTGAGGATTCACCAATGGATTTAAAAACTTTCGTAATATTAAAAATGGGCTTATTAAGTGTTGTTCATTGCAAACTCCTATTAAACAATGGCATTAAGATTAAAGTGCGTATTATCTATGAGTGAATTGGTAGCTTTCACTAGTTTTTACGAGGCCCACCCAGGTGCGACCTAAATGGGGCCAAGCCAGACGTCTCCACTCCCAGTGTTCCCCATAGCTTAATCTGCAGCTTGTCTACCTTTCCACTCGTGTCATTTCGCACAAACCTCTGGCCTTGTACCCTAAGCGGGGAATCGAATTCCCTTCTCATGACAGTAGACCTGGAAATTAATTATTCAGTAGACCGCCAAGCCAGATAAGCTTGGGGAGCACTAGATGCAAAGGTTGTTACTCATTGCATTGATTTATTATTTAATAAAATTCCATCCTAATAAAAGGCATCTGCTTCTAGGATTACGATGCCTGAATTTTTTTAATTAAATTAAGGTGCAACTAAACAAGGATAAAAAAGATATCTTTCAAATTAGAGAGAATGAAATTTTTCTAATTGCAACACGAATTTCTGGAATTATTGCTTGCTAAATCCATAAAGAGAATTTTTTCGAAAAAAAGATGTTTTACAATTCCAAAATATTCTAATTCTGGAAAACAGCAGTCTTTTCAACCTGAGATTTTTCCTATTGATGGTAATTCAACGTTGAGGAAGAATACTTCATGGAACTGTATTTGCAGCTAAGCCGCGTACTCAATGTAATAGTACATGTATTTCTAGGCTTTGGTGGTGGTGGGCCCTGCCTGCCCTGGGATAAACATTATACAGGACTGTGTAGAATGTAGTTTATGCTAATTTTTAGAAAGGGAGAGTATTGGTAAGCATTGAACCACCAACCCTTTTGCTTGCATTCCAAAACACAATACATAAAACATTATTTTGTTCTTTTGGGTGTCTATTTCCAATGCTGTGTATAGCCATACTTATCGTTAGCCGGTGTTGTATTCGGAAGAAAGTGGTTAGCTAGCTAGAGGTAGG
This sequence comes from Yoshiicerus persimilis, assembly GCA_020352615.2. Taxonomy (NCBI): domain Eukaryota; kingdom Metazoa; phylum Arthropoda; class Collembola; order Entomobryomorpha; family Tomoceridae; genus Yoshiicerus; species Yoshiicerus persimilis. The sequence goes on along the minus strand of CM060170.1, from coordinate 24,828,400 downwards.
TAGGTCTGTGGAAGCAGGTTCATTTTTGCATTGCCTAGAAATAGTTTCTCTTTCAAGTGAGGAGTTTGCTTAACTCCATGTGAAGGCGGGCGGAGTAATTGAGCGAGGCAGTTACATAGAAAGACGGGAAGCGTGTCAATTCCCATTGTACTTATGTGATGTGATGGGTTGTTGTGATGTTCGTCCAGGTATATATTTTCCCTGCTGCAAGTTTTCTCATGTCAGGTTAGATCATGCAATAGCGCTCAATGTCCGCGGACAGGTAAGCCATGATAGGATCCGAATGTGAGGAAACGCTGTTCACCTACGAATATCTTTGCAAATGTTCTCCCACCAGTCACCAACTGAGAGTCTAAGTTCATAAAATACGACAAGTACTTCCACTAACCCTCTACCGCTACAACTATCATTCGGAGTTACATTATAACCTACAAAGCTGACAATCATATGATGCTACGACCCAGTTAGCTATTTACGTATTATTCAGGCAGCTCTACTTCAAAGTATCTCTCTGCCATTGTATGACGGCGCCTTCTATTGTAATTCAAATAATATTACCCAGGTATATGCAACTTTTATGCCTACTTACCAAAGATACTTACCATGTGTACAATGTGTAGTTACTTCGTCTACGCTTTGCGTATTCATGTAAGCGTAACGCGGAGTGGGAGTAGTTCATACCTGGTGTGCAACAATGTTGGTAATTTTTCGCATACAAAGAGTAAGCAATGAATCACGAAGTAAATAAAGGTGTATAAGACCTGGTTCGCCTGCAAAGTAACGACATGGAATCATGGTACTGTTCGGCTAAGAGAAATAAAGATAAGAAAAAATAAAATAAAAAGAACTGAACTGAATTGAGTTGATGGGGAGTGAGGATAAAACCGTGAGGCTTTATTTTCCTTTACGCTCTGTATATGCAACATTGCTTGTAGTCGAATGTCGACGTTGCTACCCACTTGTGTGTACATATTCTGTTTTCAGAACAGTTTGTTTAATTCTTTGTCTGTCTGTAAAGCATACAATCTAACGTAAGAGGTCCGCCCACGTCTTGCTCCAAGGAGTACTACCTATCCTTTGTCAAATGGTTAATTCCCGTAAATGTACGATCGAAATACTTTGTGCTATGCTTTGATTTGTTGCATAATGGTTTGTTAAATAATGTCTAGGAATAAACTGTGTGGTGCACCTTATTCCCTCACGTCGTATACCACGCCCACTAGATCCCCGAGTCAAACATACTAACCAAACTCCTTTCAGTCCCATCAGACAGTCTTGCGGAGGAGTCGAGCGGAGAAGGTTCTTTACCTAACGCAGGGGCGTGATAGCCCAAGAATGGCGAGTCTACTATTCTTGTACACTGAACGACTAACCGTTAACTGAAATAAACTCTAACAATATTCTCCCTGAAGTAAAGTCAGCTCTCCCACACAACATCTATATTTATTGCATCTGTGTATTTACTTGCATATTGGTTAGTGCATTGGTGAGAAGACAGAACCGGAAGTCGGCGAAATACCCGGATTACTAGAGAACTTGAGGTATAGGCAAGATCCCTCATCACAATGGTGCGAAACCCGGTCTTCTACACCAAACCCACCGAAAAAGCAAGTGCAATTTTGTGAAGAAATTTACCGTGATCGACAGAGGGAAGAAAAATTGTATCTAATATAATGGAAACTAGCGACTTCAGTACAGTATTTGCTGATATTTATCATGTCAACCAAGTGGAAAATTCAAAAATCTGAGTGCAATTCGAAGTTGAAGAATCAGAGTGGAATTCTGAAATCTAAGTGTAATTGAAAATTGGGAAACTGCACTATCACGTACAGTAAGGTAACAATTCTGTATCGTTCTAAATTGATTTGTATTAAATAATAACAGTAGTAACAATATGATTTTCGTAAATAATTGATTTTAGTCTATTTGAAAGTACAAAAAAATCAATAGCTAATTTAAGTAGCCTTCTGCTAAAATTCTGAATCAAACATGATTTTTAAGGGATACAAATAATATTAGATTAATTAAAGGTCAAAATTTTGTGGAGTTAAATCGAAATTATTATAGAATAGAATAAGAAACAGTATAAAAATTTAAAAAGAATATATTTGGAAAATTGGTGTTCCTATTCTTAATAATGTTAGAATTGTCACGTAGCAAATTCAATGCTATTGTCACGTAAGAAAATATATGTATTAATTCTTATGTATTTGTAACCTAAATTGTATATTACAGAGGAACTTGGTGTTAGGACAAAGGAAAGGTCAAATTATGCATTCATGTACTGTTGATGGAATGTATGTTAATTTTCTTTGTGTATGTGTTTTAGAAACGCTTGGGCTCGTGATTGATGGCGGACGTAACCTTGCAGGAAGCAGGAACGCCCAACGACCAATCAAAAGCCAGAGCATTAGCGTGAGTAATATTTTAATTAACATAAAGAACAAAGGTCGTGTTAGACCAACTTGGGAAAGGTTGTGCGAGACCAACCAAGGTTACGGTGACAAGGATGAGTTGATCTAGCTATGCAGTTTAAAGACTGTGATATGTCAGTGTAGCATTACGGCAGCGATATGCTAACCGCTGAGGTGAAGCTATGTTCAGCCTAAGTATAAGTATATCAAAGAACATTTGTAATTCACTAGTCTTTCTTTTTGTAAGCTATGTATGTAAATTCAGAATTATAAGTACGAATTATAGGAAACAGTTATAGTATGTACCTATATATTTAATTCATTGTATTGCTTGACAATTCTATGTATCTAGGAAAGACCTCTCCACTCACTCTGCAAGGACTCAGTATGAATGTTAGGATAAGATAGGATAAGTAATTTAAATTTTAATGATACTATTGCACTTATAGAAATTTTGAGCAATAGGTAGAATTTGAATAATAATAATGAATGTAGTAAGAAATGAAGCTTTGTTGTTTTAACATGGAATGTTATAGGTAAAAATTTTGTTCAACACAAGCAATTTTATACAGCAAGCAAGTTGTAACTTAAATAGATTGTAAAATGTAAGCTATAACTATACGTAAAGTGTTTATACCGAAGGAAAAGGTCTACACAACTTAGTTATCTTTAGGAACAATGAACTGTGTAACACTTAAAAATAATTACTTCAGTTAAGTTTGTGAAATACGTTTGATTTGCTATTTACATATTGATGTGAAAACAAAAAGCTAAACTTTCATGCAAACAAAATGTTAATTTGAGAATAATTTAAATGTAAAGTAACATTAAAGTAGTTGGCTTTATTGTAACTAGCTAAGAAGAGCGAGATTGCTCACTATGGTTCAAAAGACCGTGTCGGGTCAACCATGGAAAACCTACAATTCTTTTGTTATACTAACTATAGAAAATGTAAGCTTTGATTACCTATAGTACTTTGAGTAAGATAGAAAACTTAATAGTAGATGCATTATTGTTCGGAATACAATTTTACAAAAGGCCATTCAACCTTTGGGACACAAAGAACAAGATAAGGAATAATGCCATTGAGACTAAGAATACGTTGGAACTGGTGCTAAGGGACGCCTTGGTACGGAACCTACAGGACTCTACAGTAGTCAATGCCATAAGCGAAAACGAAAAATACCTGTTCATACCAAAAGAAGCTAGGAGTAATTAACCTACTTTACTTGGAGAACCAGAGATGTGTCACCTCTATAAATTGTTAATCAACCGCTGGAGAAATTCGAAACTCCATGCGAATCTTGCGAAGAAAGCAGTAGATGCATAACCAGAAAAAAGAAGAAAAAAAAGGGTTACGTCACACTGGAGGACATAATCCTGATTTGTATACCCAGTTGTAAACGTCGCAAGCGGAAAGAGGAGTTGCAAACCTTTTTTCACATGGCATCTCGAAGGCGATTACCATGAAAAGGCGACAAGGAATATGACACTAGCGCGCATAGTGGTCATGCAAACAAGAAACAGATAAAGATGAGAGAGAAAAAAGAACTACATCAAGGAAGTAGCTGAGTCTACAGATGTTAGTAGGGGCTTAGGACGAAGTTCTACCCCAAAGAAGAAATGAGAAAAAGCTACAAGGACTTCATCCACAAATGTAGGACGGTCTACGGATGTTAGTCGGGGGAATGCGGATCAAGTCCAAAACCCTTTAATTGAAGAAAGTGTTCGAGAACTGGGTGCACACAGGAACACAGAAAAAGTAGCAACCGAAAGACAAAACCTGTACCCGTTGGAGCGGAACACAGGAACACGGAGAAAGTAGCAACTTAATGAGAAAACCTATTACCGCTGGAGCGGGAACACAAGTTGTAAAGCAAGGAGAGAAAGTGAAAATACTGACCACATCTCGCACGGACGTTCTAGTAATTCTGAAAGATTTCAAATTCGTCTGGATTGGTCTAAGCAGAAGGAGGACTACGTCAACTGAAATGAAACCGGAAGAAAATTGTACTAGTTGTTATTTGAGTAAAACGAATAGCACACCAAATATTTAATTATAATATTGTCGAATCGATTATTTAGTATATTTAATACGAACTATGTTTTGTAATTTTATTAGTTAGTTGCGAAGGGCAGGTCGTGAGAGGACCGTGATAGGTCCATCCTGCAGTAGCATTATGTTTTAAGACAGTTAAAGAAGCAATATAAAATTGATTAAACTTGGAACATTGTTAAATTTCCTAATATTCCTATAAATTGTAAGTAAGTAAGAAAATAGAATAAGTATTTCGGCAGTGCAAATCAACAGTAAATAGCACGACAGCAAATTTATTTAAATTGCAAAGAAATACTGCGTGGGAACACCAATTTCACCTTAAGGACAAATCTAATGTCAGAATCCCACCTTAACCCGATATAAAGGATTTCGAAGAAAACTTGTCAGTTGTAAGAGACGGATGAAATACGGACGCGTGCACCCCAGAAAGTGCAAACAAATTCAACTGAGACTTACATCTAATTTCATTATCAGTCATCAGACGTAACTTTCAATAATGATTACTACACTTGAAGTACATGAACAGGAAGAACGAATGACCCATCAAAATTTCAGATCACCGGATGAAACTTTCAAAATCCGCTGAAATTACAAAATACACGGAACACCTAAAAGAGAACGACCTAACCGCCTTTGGGTACAACCATATTATCGATCACCTGAACCATAATGAATTTCAATTGTCCCGTATACTGCAATGCTACAATTGTCCTGCATACTTCAATGCTATAGCCAGGACTTTCACATCAGCAACTGGAGTCACCAAATGAACATTACGCAGGCTATGCTGAAATATACCGGGGAACACCGGTAAACACTTAAACTGCACTAACAACATTCAACAAACACCGATCTGCTAAGATAATAATATGTAAAATGATGCTATTTTTGCACTTACGAGTCTATTGTAAGTTGCTTTAAAAACAACCTACAGGAAGAGGTAACCGAAGAGATAAATAATTCGATACAGAACTCACGTTATTGAGAGAGGGACATCTTCACCCAATATCTCCACACTTCTACAATGTTCAACACTACTGCAACCGAAATTCGGATCCCGGTGCCGTTACAATGTAAAACGTCTATACTGTAAAGATTATGGAAAATTTAATAGTTGATCATCCAGAATCACATCGCAGTCAAAAGATTAATATAAAATTCACCGATTTGATTTACCAAAGTACAATACCTGACAATTTTGAGAAATAAGTTGTATTATAATTAAAGAAAAAGTATAGTAACCCGCACTGTGTGCTCATATAACTGTAAAAATTCCCTTTGAGGACATTTAATCACCAATACTCTATATCTCAAATAATATAAAGTAACCTAAATGTAATGTAAGGAAACAATAACACCTGGCGAGATAGCCACAGTGATATTATGTAAACATCAAGCTTTCAACTACACTCGAAACGTTACGAATGTCAACTCAAAAATTATGTAATCACCGGATACGTTCCTATTACCTACTGACTATATGACCATCATCAAAAATGCTATAGGAAAAACCCATGCAAACAACATCAACCCAGAAGGAAGACCCTGATACGGGAACAACCCGTTCGAGACAACATCAGTTCCAGTAGAAGGACTAAAATTTTTGATGAGGACCGTCAACAGGACAATCACCGTGGATCGATGTCACCAACCTCAGTCAAGATATTCTGGTGCGGCGAGTCAACACTTACCCAATTAAGGACAGCCCATTAACCGGTGCAGCTTGTAAACATCAACACTAAAACTTTCAGCGCCAACTCCGTGTCAAAACCCGATTGTGTCTATGTTTATTATTATTGTTATCATTCTTTTCATTGAAATTTATGAGTGTATGAATGTATATATGTATTGCAATTCTTATGGATCTATTACTCAAAATTATTATGTATGTATGTGAAAATTTTACTTAGGTGTGTGTCATGTTTAACTAACAATTGGATTATATTGATATAATTATGTAATTGGCAATCAAATTCAGGGAGTTTATGAACAAATTTGAAGTATGTGTTTAAATCTTTACTCTGTTTTCAGATAATTCGTGCTTATGAGGAAAAAGGGTTAAATAATTTTATATTGTAAAGGAAAAGAATCTCCTCTACTCATCCCTCACTAACCCTCATCCCTCAACGTTGTACCAACGTTCATCGAAGGGGGGGAGGATGTGGTGCACCTTATTCCCTCACGTCGTATACCACGCCCACTAGATCCCCGAGTCAAACATACTAACCAAACTCCTTTCAGTCCCATCAGACAGTCTTGCGGAGGAGTCGAGCGGAGAAGGTTCTTTACCTAACGCAGGGGCGTGATAGCCCAAGAATGGCGAGTCTACTATTCTTGTACACTGAACGACTAACCGTTAACTGAAATAAACTCTAACAATATTCTCCCTGAAGTAAAGTCAGCTCTCCCACACAACATCTATATTTATTGCATCTGTGTATTTACTTGCATATTGGTTAGTGCATTGGTGAGAAGACAGAACCGGAAGTCGGCGAAATACCCGGATTACTAGAGAACTTGAGGTATAGGCAAGATCCCTCATCACAACTGGATCAATTTATAAAGAGCATGTTTACTCAAAAATAAATATAGAATGAATCCTAATGGGGAGAATGCTAATGACAAGTAGAAATAGGAATAGGGAAAACAAATTAAGTGCTCAGCAGAATACATGGAATTTTGGAGTAAAGTAGATTCGGAGAACGCTGAAATAACACAGCTTACAACTTAGTTTTTCATTTCAATTAGACATTTATTGTAAAAAGTTTGCAATTTTGACAAGACTATTAAGAAAAAAGAGTAGTTCTCCATTCCACCTTAACCTTCATAGTTGTGGTGCTGGTGAAGTTCTTGATGTCCCGGTCCGTTTCAAAATACCTCAAAAGAAATGGTCCGACTTCCAAATGGGCGACTCATACTGAGACATGGACACAAAGGCTACTTATTTAGAAGAGAAAAGAAAATGCAGGTCAAACTGCGGTCTGCCTCCACAAGGAAATAAAAGAAAAACGAAGAGAAAGAAAGAAGAAAAGAAGCCTTTCAATTTTCCACCCAAAATCCACACTATCGAATAAAAGTTTTTGGCAAGTCGTCGAAGAAAACCTTTAGAAGCAGTTAGGAAACACATACAGTTGTGTGAATAGTATAAGTACATACATATAATATTATGGACGTAGATGCACAAGTATTATGGACGTAGAGGTTCAGTTCACAAAACATAGGGATAGTTATGTATCCGATGTACAACTATATAACAAAAGCTAAGCTGGAGAAAGTAAAGGGAAAGGCGCTTTTCTTTTTTATCCCTCCAAAAGAACATTCACACGCATTCTATATCGCACATAAGTAAATCCTTCAGCGATCCTACTGGAACGTTTGCATAGAATGACAGGCTTAACTTTTGCTGTGCAACTACTTTAGCCATTGTGCAGTGTACATTACATGTCTCAGGAAGACAGCCAACTTTATCCAATTATCAACCTATTCAGTCGAAATATCAATTCACATGGTTACTATACGCTACGAATTTAAGCAAATTTAAAGAAGAAATGGCATTATCTATCGGATCTTGTAAAATTCTCATTCCTGTAGATTAGTTCTTATGCATAAAAGATATTCGCAATAAACCAAATCTCCTTAGAAAACATAAAAATCCAATCTGCTACTCGTAATCAGGTTTTTGATTAGTAAATAATTAGTTTTTGGATTGTAAATAGTACATGGTAGACGAATTTAATTAAAATGAACTAATCTAATCAAAAAGAGAAATTTTTAGAATTTTCTTATAAATATAAAGGGACTAATCCTGGGGCGCGTTTTAGCTTAGACGGTAGTATGCCTTTGGAAACCGAGTTTACCAGTAGAAGTAAGGATGTGAAGGGAGAAACCTAGAAAAAGTGTGAAGTCACAACAATGAAATACAGTAGGCAAATTGCTATTTATATAGATTTCTTGTTCTGTAGTCTTTGCCATTTGTCGACGTACAAGGTACAAGAAGGGAATAGTTGCACTAAGCTAAAAATGCATTAACGCCTGGAAAATCCAAAGAGTTGAACAATTTTCCGAGTCTTAGGAATTTTTTATATGCAGCGGGTTTATATTTATTGTATTGCTGTGGAAGGAGAGATAGGTGGTCCGTGCATTCTGCAGTGAGTGCAGTGCAGGAGTATAAAGCAACAATGATGCATAGTTGTAGTTGTAGGGGATATCCGAAAAGAGAGTGTGGCTGTACATTGAAATGTTGGAGTGGTTTTCTGTCCTATAAATGTAGGACGATAGCTTTATTTTATTTTAGAGCCATTCCAAATTTTCACTTGGTTATTTTATTCGGCTATTTACCATAGAAGAGTGTTGTGGAAGTGTAGCGTGGAGCGTTGATGTGAATGCAACAGAACTATTACCAATGTATTTTTATTTTCATCCTTTCAGCGTCGCACACGCCATGCTAAAGATATGCGAGTCGATTCGGACTGCTGCATCTGTTCCCAAACATCCACAGAGCAGCTATAATAGTTGAGAACTTTCAAGAGTATAGTGAGGAGCGACCACCAAACACCACGATTTTAAATAAGCCATTCGGAGGAATAATACCGTTGGAGGTACCCATTCCGACCACACGACACATGTTCTGTCGTTGTAAAAGCAGATATGTCCAGCCCAGTCAATTCTAGTCCACCTCAACGAAACTCACTCCGCTAAGCTTGGAAGGCGACACAGGAGCGGATATCAGGATTATTATATTTTATATAACTTCATTGGTAACGTCGAAGAAACATGATATACTCACATTACATTAAATGTATTTGCAAGTGTGAATTATGCGAAAATCCATAGAACATGAATACTGCAGCAGCATTCCAAGTTATTAGTCAAGCTGACTGGCCAACTCATTGGTTCTCCGATTCAAAAGGAATCGAAACCCATTTACTAGGTCTTTATATAATCAGTACACATAAGCATGCAGAGATTAATATCTCCCGTTTCACTTTTGGGATAGGCAAAGGACAGAGAAACCCCAGAAATCACAGTTCCTACGGCACAAACTCAGGACCACTCTATTCTAAACATCTTTTCGTTTACAACTAGCTGAAAAATAATTAGCAGACTTTGTTTTGTTTGGTGCACGTCATTCACTCCTAATTCAAATACACATACTTTGTACACTCCATTTTTCAGTTTCTCCAATCAACTTGTTGACAAAGGCGAAACTTCAAATAGTAGATGGCCTGCATTATCAGCCTTGAAGTTTCAGCATTTCGTTTGATGACTGCCAATCAAAATATGAACGTGGACCGCTAAGCCCACTTCAGCTCAATGACGAAATCGGGATAAATTCCAGATATCTGCTTGCATCCTTGTGTGGCGGAGCCGACTGCATGTACGTGTGTAATGATCTGTGCTACGGGGTACTCCGTCCATGTACTTAAGCCTTTCTTCAGCCACGCCGTCCCACGACTCTTTCCCTGGTTAGCACTTTTCTCAGAAAAGTAGCATAGGAGGGCGACTGCACGCAATAGCAGTCATATTTATAGTAAATATATTTCTGCAAGAGTCACAGTCGTAGTGGAAAGCTGGAAATGGGCAAGAACCCCGTAAAACACGGAGCGTAATAGTTAGTAACTAACACGGACGGCCGATTACGAGCAATAATTTCCCTCCTGTACTTTCATCTGCTCCACATAGACTCGTATACCGACCGACGGACTCTGGCCAGACTTTTACTTACTGGGATAGAAGCGAACCTTATGTGACCGTTTTATAGTAAACTCTCTCAGCAACTTAACTTTAGCTCACTTTGTATTCCTAGCATACATATACTTTTTCATTTTAACAACACTTCTCCCCTTCTTACCTACCAATATTGCATTGCATTACATTTTGCATTGACTTTTACCTTAGTCACACGTTCTACTACGTACTACTACATAGACATTCTATTTTTACGTGTTGCATTCACGTAAACTTCCGTAAGGTTACACAATTTGCCACATTACTCCATGTGGCTGGCTAAACTTGTAGCTATATATTATGTCCTCCTTTTACTACGGGAAAACAGTTTACCAATTAAGTGAAATATCGTCAGTGAAAATTCGCTTCACTTTTCACGTACGCTAGTTCCCTTCTGTAGTACATTGTGTTGTCCATATCTCCTTCCTCTATCTCCAATCTGCCTACTCTGTACAGCGTTAGGCAGAAGTTACAGTCACTAAGTGATTCATTGTGCCAACTTTCTCATTTTCCACATTAACTTTACTTTTGCATTTCATTTTCCGTTGAAAGATTTAATATAAACATAATTTTCCCATTTCTTTTACTTCGTAATGCAAAATGTTTCTCCAATAGGCGAAATGAACCAAAAATATTCTATTTGGATTGTGCGAACCAATCCTGGTAGATACAACAATGCAAAAACTATACAGCGATTAAATAGCGAACTAAAAAGGGGAACTTGGCTCTCACATACATTCTTTATGAGTAACAATTTAAAGAGCTATGGGCTGATACTTTTGACGCATACTTCATATTGTAGCCAGTGGTACATACTTGGTGAGTTTGAAATAAAAGGGAAAGAGTAAATCGTAAGTGGTGGGCTGCCTCGTCTGTAGTATTAAAAGCATCCCAAAAATATGCATTCAAATTTGAAACGTTTTCAAATGACATAACCAACTGAAAACATCCCAACAGTCCATTTAGCAATACTAAATTTTGCATTAACAGTGTTGAGTGTTTTCACGCTCGTCCTGTCAACTATTTAACTCAGAAACTTGGTCCGTCAGTTGCAAAGAGCACAATTATATTATATGCAGTGTATACAGGAGTATACGGGAGAAGCCTAGGAGTTGTACGCAACATTACATTAGTTTACATAACAGAGAAATACTGCAGACTGTGCTATGACTAAACTACTCACTTGAATGCCTCAATATCAAACAATAGAGTTCTGGTGGGAATACACAATACCCGTTTTGCTCGCTTTTGCCACAGCAGTAGTTCGTCTCCGCACTAATTCGCAATCACATTAGTGCACATTAGCCGTTATTAAAGCACAATATACTTCCACAGAAAATAAATGGAGAAAAGAACTTACGCTGGATTAGGTTTTGTTGAACGGTGCACACACCATATACCAATGAACTCAAGACTAACTAGTCAACTTACGGAGGTACTCTATTGTACCCGCTTTTTCCTTCGGTGTCTACCGGGACGCCTCCATTACATTTATACATACATCAACATTCTCAACCCTACCCACTGCAGTACATTTCCCGAAATTCTCGCGACCTATGCCGCACCGTAGTATGCAAATACCATTCAAGATTTCAATTTCCATGGATTCTCAATACCTTATGATGGTTGGGAATCATATTTGATGCAATAAACAGTTTTAGAGAGAATTTTACTTTCTCCAAATCGAAATTCAACTCGACAGTACCGTTCAACAACATTTACGCAAAGGTCTTAAAAGCACTTCATTTATTGTATGTGGAACTATTTTTTGTAACATCTTCGTTTAGCAAATAATATACAGTTACAAGAGTAACGTGTTTTTAAAAGTACTTTATTTTACCTATACTGTACTTTTATGCTTCTTACGGTAAAAGAAAGAACAGAATTAGTACGCATTACTGTAAAAGCTGATTTTACATAGACTTTTCAGCAATCCTTTTTTGCTTTTACATTTGCTACACGATTTAATGTTCACTGATGTTTCTATTGGACCACAAAATAGGGAAAACAAACATTAAGTTTTAGTATTTGCATACTATGTAGTACTTTTATTGGTATTAATTTTTCTTGTTATTTATTGACGTATCCATGTTGTAAACTTTGTCAAGATTTGTGTGAAGTAGACTCTTAGAAGGTCTCCTAAAAGGGTTGTGGTTTAATATCTCCACAGAAACCGCATTTGGTAAATCTAGTTTTAAAATAAAATGTTTTCTTCAGCTTTTTTGTATAAGAAAGATATGTATGTATAGCAAACAAATTAAGATCTTGTTCACCTCCTAGACGAACTAGATATCTTTATACGTTCAATCAATTTAGTTTCTTTGGCTTATATTTATTTGAGAAATCTAAAATCCTTTTTCAAAGGAATATATGCGTTGCGATAACACATTTACAGAAGCAGGACACAGTTGTTAAGGCACCATAATTTACTCAGATATCTTGTATAGCCTGCTTTCGATTTGTTTACAAACTTCTGGGTAATCGCGTTCCTTCAACTTTTCGTGAAAGCTTGAAGAAAATAAGAGGTTTTAGTTTTCATTTAGAATTCTCAGAAATTTGAAACTATCTTAGCACAAAAGGGTAGGAAGACGATTTTGGACAACACGAGACTTTTCAGTACTGAAGGGAATTTCTCAGAAAAATTGACGAATTGTCTGACTGCTGTCATTATTCTGCAGGAACTTCCCCAAGAACTAAGGGCCTTCAGCTGTCACGACTGTTACAGGCCGAAGGGATTAGGTATATGTCTCCACAGAAATGGACATGGACAGCCTATTGGCTAAAGGCAGGACATTTTCTCTATAAGACTGATGGGGTAGTGGCGGCCCTGACTAAAGAATTTCCAAATCGGAAATCTAGGTCTGGTGTACTTTAACGGTTCACTTTGGGGCAGCCACCAGTTTTCGCTTGAGCCAGTTTGATTTGAATGTTTTCTGTAAAAATACAGCTTTTGTTGTTTTGAACCGAGATGGGCGAACGCTAGACTTGAGTTGAGTATATTTGTGAAAGCTAAAGCATTTGCCACGCTTCGCACTGTATCGGAAAAGATTGCATACCGACCTTCTATTTGGGACGCTCCTGATATTCTCAAATCTTTTTTGATATTTATACAGTATCAGGTCATTTCAATCGTAATTTCTAGCTTTTCTATCCATAATGAAGTCTTATTCTTATACAAACTGATATTACAGTAATGTAAGCAAATAGATAATATCTGCATACTTAGGGATTGTTCATAAACTAAGTTTTTATTACCCTCCCTATTAAGTTTGTTATAGCTTAGTTTCCAAATAGATACTACAAATTACAAAAAGATGCTTCCTAGTTTATTTTTGTAGTTTGAGACTGGATGTATTAATATCTCTTACCAAAGAACCACAGGCCCTGAAAGGTTTGGTAATAATATTTTATGGCCGTGATTTAATCCTTCCATGCAAATGAATGATATCCGCAGGAAAGAGAAAGTCTGCGGACTAATGAAAGTCGCAGGCGGCCAATATATATGCAAATGAAAATCGCAGGCGGCTAATATATATGCAAATGAAAGTCGCAGGCGGCTAAAATATGTGCAAATGAAAGTCGCAGGATGGCAATATTTGGGCAAATGAAAGTAGCAGGAAATGATTGAAATTAGCATGAAGTGCAACTGTAGACTGAAAACAATGTAGTTAGTTCGATTGTTTATAAAGAAATATTTTTCTCCCACTCTCTCAACTGTCTTTATATTCCTTTTGTTATAACGGTTTCCTATACAATGCATATGTATAGAAAATGTTAATGTTTAAGGATAACAGTACAATACAGACATGTATGTCTAATGTCGGGTAATGTGGCAGTGTATTGCACATTGCGCAGTTGCGGCGATGAAAGGCGATTACAAGTTTCAACTTCGAGCAAAAGACATTCCTGTTGGCCAGAAGAGAAAGACAAAATGTCTTTTACACCAACTATAATGTCTCACAACTGTATTTACGCATTTACCACATTGACTGACTAATTTTTGTTTTCGTATTCATATTTTAATTCAACTATTACCAGGCTTCTACAATTATTGCTGCTGCCGAAAATTCAACGACAATTTCTGATTAAATATATGCATTGCAAAATTCATGCTAATTTAAAACATTTCCTGCTACTTTCATTTGCCCAAATATTGCCATCCTGCGACTTTCATTTCCACATATTTTAGCCGCCTGCGACTTTCATTTGCATATATATTAGCCGCCTGCGACTTTCATTTGCATATATATTGACCGCCTGCGACTTTCATTAGTCCACAGACTTTCTCTTTCCTGCGGATATCATTCATTTGCATGGAAGGATTAAATTTTAGTCATATTTTATTCATACAATACATCATAGAAGGATTGTCATTATGTTCCGTTTGATTTTTCAGTTTTTAGTACTCTTGATTTTGATTAATTTGTTTCTTCGTGAGTACGAAAATTTGATGCTTACTATTTGAGTTACTGGAATGATTTCAAGTAACTCAACCTGCTGCATTCAATGGAAACCTTCTAAAGAAAAAAATATAATTTACTATACATTGACAAAGTATCAAAATTGCAGATTTCACAAAATTTGTTTGAGGATTACGGATAAAGAGGGAAAAATTCGAATTTATTGCAAATGTACGAATTGCTTGAATGCGTTACACTGTGCCCCAATATGGTTCATCGGATTTTTGTTTTCTCTCTGTTCTCTGCCCCTATAATGAAGTGTGGTGTATGAACGTTCCCTTACGTACAATTAGCAGACAGAGAGTTGATAGAGCAGGAAAGAAAATGTTATTTTAGAGAGACTGATAATGTAAAGAGAGTGCAGGGAGAGCGAGCAATGCACTAGCGTACAGCCTTCGCCTAGAGTTTTTGGCCTTGAGTAGTACAGATTACAAGTTCAATACTCCAGTGCGTGTTATTTAGTCATTACAAGGGAAAACGAATGTCAAATCTCTCAAGACGGAACTGAAATTCCAGTAAAATACCTTCCAATGGAATAGTGCAAATACGTAGTTTATGTTCCGTATAGCGGTGCACAGTAGAGTACGTGTAAGAGACAGTATAAGAGACTGGATTGCTTTTCCTTTGGTAAAAATCAGCTCGAAAGCGTGCATTAAGGTGAGCAGCATTATTTCTGGAAAAAATCCTAATAGCCGCTGGTGGAGAGGTGAGACGTTATCGAAAGACTTGCATGCACACTATAAGTACGTAGCGTAATGCAAACAATAAGCTAGTGAGCAACACACATGCAAAGAAATATTGTTATACGGTTGGCTAAAGACATTAAAGGGAAAATAACCTTTTGTGCTCCTCTACTTCTATTTTCTCTTTGTATAATGTTTCCAGGCTAAGTTACGTAATGCGCTAACTATACACAACACATCCTGTACATGTGTACAGCTATTCATAAACAAACTAGACTCCCGTTTCAACTCTCTTCAGCACTTGGCAGCACCAGCACTGCCTACACAAAAACCATACCTACAAACCTTTTTCAACAGAAACAAGTAATTATTCTCTTGTAAATATGTTATTCAGCAGATATTAATGTTAAAGTATGTAGATAAAGTGCCTACTTATCAAATAGAAACTTGAACTTCCCTTCTTTCAAATGGATTACTCAGATTCGTACAGTTTATTTGCTTAACTTCAGTTGCTCACATGAATTTCTCGTTCATGCGTTCCCCTATCTTTCATTTGCATTATTTGATTCGGCTTCCGCCGAAGGATAAATATGGATTAGCATATCTATCATATCTAGGCAGTATAGTATCAAGAAAACTAATGTCATATTGAAAAACTGCTTTAAAGTGCTCTATGTATTACACAATCGTAATGTGCACTCCCTTTGCTTTGTATTGTGGTTCAGCGGTTGTAAGAAGAGATATCTTCACTTCTTAACTAACAAGCGCTTGTATTCCTCATTGAAACCTGCTTATTACCAAGAAGGTGGCCCAGAGGCCTCAGAACCTTCGGCCTGTAACTGAAAAGTGAATCGTGTTGGAGGTATACATCCGCGTCCAATAAAGTTTTGCCAAATATCAAATTTCTATATTAGTAAGCTTTTAAACTTGTTGGTTAAAATGCATTTTACAATTTACGTATAAAAGTTAAAAATATATGCGCTTAGAATTTTTATTTGCACGTAGTGAAACCACAGTGACTAAAAAGGTGATCGTCATCATTCACTGCTGTGAAAAAATGAGCTTTAAGTTCGCCAAGTACCGTTATACCGTAAACCAATCAAACTACATGCATTTATGTATGAGCGTGTGTTTTTCCCTGTGATTCTAATGCATTTATGCGGGTCTTGTAAATATGTTCTCCTTTCTAATACTCTGGAAATATTTTGTCCGTGACACAGCTATGAACCGAATCCCACGCCAGATCACCCGGCTATCGACAAATGAGAGTCTTTATACAATCGGCATCCTTGGGTTCTAATGAATTTTTTTTGGTGCTAATCTTATTACATCTATCTTTGTATAATTGGCCGTTTAAATAAATAAATAAAATAATGGTGATATCAGGGTAAATCTTATTAGGGATTTCTTTTAAGCTTTTATTTAGTTAGCGCTACGTGAAATCTGAATGTATGCAAAATCTGAATTTTTCCTTTTGCGAACAATTTCGCACGATTTCCAGCTCTTCCTCTTGAAAAAGGTAATACAATAAAAGCACTTGTTCCAACTTACAACTCCCTTTCTGCTTTCCTATTGGGCCTATGTTATTCCTATTTAAGAGAGCTAGTTAACGGAATGGTGCTTTTTCGAAATTCTTAATAGGGACACATTTCGAAGGCCCGTGTTTGGACTAGACCAGCTTTGGGAACACTCTCAGGGAGTATAAGAGCACTAATCTCCTTTTCATGACGCAAAGCTTTTGCAACATTCACGGAGATTTGTTCACCTCGCTAGCATAAACATATACAGATATTCCATTTCTCCTAGACCTGCAGTCATAGGTTTTACTCTAATCCTTGTTTGTATGCAAGTTCTGATTTGTGAGCTCAGAATAAATGAAAATTGTCTGCACTCCAAAACAACAATAAAAATAGCTATCCGTAATTGTTTTTTCATGTGGTTTTTAGTCCCGTGATGTCCAACTTAATATTCATGCATCTTAACTGCATTATAATGAAAGATATTATAGAAGATAAGAATAAATACGCAATTATTTGCCTACTTCTTACTGTAAAATGATAAAGTAATCCTGAGTAAGATACCTAAGTCTAATATCCCGTATAAAATCTAGCACTACCATTTATGTATACCTAATCATCGTATAAGAACATGACTATAACTACAATAATGTAATATTGCATGAAACAAGTTATAGCTCATAAAATAGCTGGACATTAACAAAATAAATGAATATTTCCTACTTCATTAAGTACAAGTGTAACTAAAATGCAAAAGTTTTAAGACTTTTTGACAAATGTCGACTTGACTTTAGAGAATACTTAATTATATAGGTAATTACTTTATTAATTTATTTGTTTGTTTTTCTAAATATATTGTTTATGTGCATTTGCCAATGACAATAACAACGACATATGGTTAACAGTCCTTTTGTTGGTGCTACTATTGGTTGTGCACATAATCGCACAAATTGTGTTGTGCACATCACTTTGTGCACATCACTTTGTGCACATCAAATAGGTTGTGCTTTCGACAAACGACGCAATATGGATATAAACAAGTAGCGAAACAGAGTTAATTAAAAATTAAAAGGATATACGAATTATTCTGTAACTGAAATGCTGTATTGTACAATGTGAATTTCTACTGCAGCTTGCATAAAGTATTCTAAAAACCAAAATAAAAGTTTGGACGACTTTTCAGTCTAGATACCGCGCAGACGGACAGAACATCTCCATGTTTGCGCTACTTAAATAGCATTTTTTTCTGATTTGTATTTGTCCACACGCTCATTGACTTTCAACATTGTTGCAGGAAACTCTGAAAACAGATAGTAGAAAGAAGGATACTTGCCTGATGCACAATAAGCTGGAAGTTGTAAGTAGAACAGTAAGTAGGCAGATAGAGTTGGCGTTGACAGCAAGGAAGTATTTATATAGCAGCATATATTAAGCTAGGATATATTATTGACAATTAGCAATGCGCGGACTAAAGCCGAACTTGCCAACTTTTTCCCTAGAAAGCGTTTTTCAGGTACCTTTTAATGATGAATATTTGGAGTATTCGTATTAAGCACCTGTCGAAACCATAATAATATGAAATGCTAAGCGAGTTGGGAAAGAGAGTGGGAGAATGTATTACTAGGAACCCAGAACAACCTTACGGAAATCTCCGGAAAGAAAGTAATCGGATTAAATATTTTTGCCAGTACTGTCATCTTTCCATTTCATGAAATTCTTCCTTTGATACAAATCAGTCTTTACACCAAACTTCATCCGAACTGTAGGCATAAGCTGTACACTCACAATAGTCACTCTTTATCTCTTTATTTTAATGGAGACGTATATTATTAGGGAGAGTTGTATGCTGTGCGCGCTAATAACTATAACGACGATAGTGAGTGAATGTAGGCGTCACGAGATTAAATAAAGGGTAGATCATGGGAATAATTTGCATTAAATTAGCGTGACAGTACCAAACTACGACGAATCCGGGAAATGTCATTTGTATCGATTACCCGATCCAGATATTTTATGTAAAGAAGTTAATTGGCACAGAGAAGATTCCTGGATTTATATCCTCCTACTACAAACGCCCATTCAAATCAAACTTTATGTAAGTGCCAAAAATTCAGTACACACAATCCATGTATTGTTGTCCAATAAATCAACACTAAGAGCTTCCAAGTTAAAACACTCCCTGAATTGAATAATTCGAGTCTTTGGTAACCAATGTTTCTGTCCGGTATCCTACAACTCTTAAAATACTTTAAATTTTCAAAGGAACTTCTAAAATTGAATTAAATTTAGAGAAGCTTCCCATTTTGAAATTAATGAAAATGGCCAAAGCCGTTAATTAAAAACTACTTTAGGAAAATGCTTCTTCATGACACATTTGAATTCTTAAATTTTTATCATCAAAGAATCATATTTGTTAAGTAAATTTTGTTGATGTTACATAAAGCAAAAATCATCAAGCTTTGCTGTAGTATGGTTATTCTAATTTTTACAAATCCAATGCGGTGTTTGTAAAATATTCGTTGCTTATAAATGTTTTGATTATTCTACACTGTCTTCTGCTTGGGAAATGCAATTAAAGGAGAAGCAGAGTTGTTAAGTATTTGTGTGTTAACTGCATTATTATATGAGCTTAAGTATGATAAGCATGATCCTTGTGCAGAAATGAGAACATGTGCAGAACTTAAGTCATTAAGTAGTCGTTCATTTACTAAATGTTCATACATGTTTATTTCTTCTAAATCCTATTTAAGATAAAGGGATTAGATAGCATTCCCAGAAAAGCAAAAACAAAGCTAAGTGAGACTAATTGAAAGTTGTCGTATCTGAACTTAAGAAGATTATCTGTTCTGTATCTCACCAGTTCCTGAGTAAAAGTACTCACGTCCTTTCCTTTCCATGTTCTTTTTCGTCTTGGTTTGGGAGTTAAGCTACTTCTAAATAGTGTGCAGTTATGCTGGAGTCCAAATTGAATACAAATTGAATAAAATGAAAAACTACGTTACTTTTAATTAAAATTTGCCGTGTAAAATGCTAGCTCATTGAAATAGCTTTCTAAATGATTTGCAACAACTGCTTGAATTCTTTTATATATGACCTAAATGCATAAATGTTGAGTCCTTACGCTATCTAAGCATCAAAATGTTTTCCTATTTAGCGTAATTTTGAGTCGAGTGTAGGAATGATGATTAAGTCTGCAGATTAGTTCCCCCAGGATAATTTTTTGTGGATGTCGGCATAAATGGTTGTAGAGAAATGATACATTGCATTTGGCTCTGTGCAGAAAATGGAGTTGGGTTGATAGACAAACATCAGTAATGCTTAGGATTGCCTAGGAATGTGTTTTTGAGTAGTTTTTAGTTGGGTAGGTAGTAGATATAATTTGTATATAGATTTGTGTTTATAAATAGTGACCCAGAAGGAAAGGAAGTAGATAGGAGGAAAACAGGAGAGAGAAAGCTTTTTTCACTTGTGGACAAATCAGAGAAGATCTCTCTCGCTTTTCTCGTGAGCTAAACTAAAGCTGAGCTTTCATTCTTATTTCACTCTCGTCGCTCCTCTCTTCACTTCAAACTTTCAACTTTGAGTTTCAACAAGCTTCACTGCTAACTGCTAACCAAAGTCAAAGCAAAGCAAACTTGAATCAAACACACTACTTACGAGCGTTATAGGAAGCCCGCCATAAAGCCAACCGATACATACATGCAGCATTTGCTACAGAGAGGCACATTACACAAACCCATATAGCGGCACTATAGCCCCTCTATTCAGACTCGTCCTGACTGTGCTGGGTGCCGCTTTAGTGTAGAGTGGAGAGAGCAGTGAGCGAGAGAATCCCAACCAGCAAGGCCAGGAGCTAGAGTCTATGGCACTCTTCTTCCTCTGGCCTCCATCCACTTTTACTTTTCATAGGAAGCCTTTTGAAAAGTTTTTAAAAACTTTTGCTCCTCTTGCAGACTTCAGTTGGCTTCGCTTTGGCTTTGATTTGCCTAGAAGAGAAGAAAGCCTTGCTGGGAGATATAATGGGGAAAGCAACTGCTCCGAAATGCATAGGATGGGAAAGTAGAAATTTCGGATCGGACTGTGTCTACAGAATGCTGTAGACGGCACGGGATTATCTTGATCACTACGTTCTTTTCGGGACACACGTAAGGAGGGCTGTCCCTAGAATGTTCCTACATCCCAAATCCGCAGTTTTATAATTTACAAGCCACAGCTTTTAACGAAGCTGAGTTTATCGTTGTGCCAAGCATGAAGCGGCTTAACAAAGAGCTACAGCTTGTCTTCTTGTCAAGTCGCCTTCTTCTTATTTCAAAACTCTAATGTTTAGCTTACACATTCTGATCTGCTCTTAGAGCCCCTCCATCCAATTGCCTATCGAGAGCCGAGTGCTCCCACTTTGTCCCACTCCGGGCTCCAGGAGTCAGGACCTGCACGGCAGCCGCACTCAGACTCCTCGCCATGTCGTTAGTCCTATTCTTATGTATTTAGTATGTATACGTGTGTATTTCCTCAGATGTAAAACTATTAGATCCCCGTTACACTGAGAAGACGAGGCGAATACGTAATAAAGGCTTCTCCGTGATGAGTGACTGACTTAGCTCAACTTGTCCCCGGCCACCGCCAACCAACTACCCGTAACTGCACAGTAAGTGCCTAAGAAGTACTCAGTCGTCTCCCGAAGAGCCTATAGTGGCAACGCAGTCGATGTGCGATTCTAATTTTATGTGTCTACTTTCTCTCCAGGCTCCACTCATAACACGCTAACAAGACATTCATTTAGCACACGTCTTTAAATTTAGTTGTGAATTGTTAACACATAGTGCAGAGATGGAGATTAGGACTCCCTAAGTGTCTTCCTCGTCTTGCACACAGCTCCTAATGCGGAGAGTGAGGGGAGCTACTTAAACACACACATCACATGCCAATAGATACGTTAGCATCCACCACACTCAGCTCCTTCGAAAACTCTAATCAAATCTAACTGACTCCGGTTGTGTATGTTTTACCGTAATTTTACACTTGGAATAATTCGTTTGATGAAGCGACTCCTCTTCCTTTGCCACCAGAGAGCAAGAGGAAAGGAATGTGACGAGAAAGTCTCACTTGTCTAATAATGTCTAGTAATAGTGCATTACGTTGCGTTACATTACATCACATTCCCATTGCTTTACATTACATTACATCCGTTTACTCACTCACTTATGTCGAGTCAGATCTTTTATAAGGGGTACTTAGTGCTTCCCTTCCATATTGCTTTCCAGTGTCTACTCCTCCACCTAGGTATGCCGTGTATTTATTGCACGCTCTTTAGATGACTGACTAATGTCACTTCTAGAGGCTTATACTCAGCACTCACTGGAGAAAGTTCTTCTTCGCTTTCTCCAGCAGAGTGGTGCCTCGGCTTTCAAGAATATCTATGTGTGTCTAGGAATCCCTTTTATAGAGGAATCTATACGATATTTACCCAGGTTGTGGTATGCGTAAATAGGAGCCATAGCGGACGGGAATGCAACGGTTGAGTAGGAGTCGTGAAGGAGCGATCTATCCTGGTTTGGTGCAAGGAGCAGTGCTGGAGTCAGGACGACGAGAGTAGACAGTGAAAGATGAAATGACTGTGAAATACAAAGTATGAATAAATAACTGATTCAAGTCACGTAGTTTAAGTTGGGGCATATGCGATGGCTCCTTGCCTTCTTGTAATTTGCCAGATGATGAGAAAGCTGCTTTTGAATCGAGTTTTAGTTTTAGCGGTTGCAAGTTATGACGAGGACGAGGCGACCAACCAACCCTTCTCCAACACACAGAAATCAAGCCACACAGCTTTCTCCTCCACTAATAATGTTATGCACTCCAACTTGTATTTACATGTACCTATATCCGCTAAACTACAACACAATCTATGTGATAATGCTCCCACTCTCAAAATTATGTTATTATATTGCCCCCTTAAAATGCCTACTTATATTTACTGCATGTCTAACAACAACAACCGAGACCGCATCCTAATCAGCACACAAGAAACCTAACCAGCTTTTATAACACAAACCTTATGTTTTCCAATTCCTGCATTAGGTATCTACCATGCAAAACTTTAATGTTTACATAAATATCAAATCATGAACCAAGTATATGGATAATTAAATACAAAAAATGGCCTTCTAAATAATCGTTCCATTTTACAGAATACTAGCAAGACATGGTGTCAATAAGCAGTGTTAACAATTTCTATTTCTATAAGCTGTACACTTTTCCGTTTTCTATTCCATAAAAGAAGTTATCTTAAACAATAATTTCCTATTTCATGTAGATCTCCTACATTGACCAGATTACTTATTATTGTAGCATCAGAATAAAAACAACTTCGCCATCTTATGAAAAAAGTACATGTTTTAATTTGCTACCAAACGAGTAATAAATTAGCGACATCAATCATGATCCACCTAGACTTGGTATTGTATGAGCATTTACTACAATTTTTAATCTCTTGTGGCTAATAAAATATACTCACGATCAGAAAGGTTGATGGTACGCCGTAAATAAGAGTGAAATTTTACGAGATATTCCTTAGGGGTACTTTTATTGTCGTTGGTCAATTCAGTATCAACTAAAAGTCACCCACCATTCCATTTTATTAGAGGTGAGAATTGTACTAGCTACACGAATTTATTATACGCTCAACAGGAAAGTGTATGTTTTAGTAGAGCAAAAAAATATGAATGTAATCTATCTCCTTATTATATAAAGTTGGTTATACTTTAATAGCGTAAATAATTGTGTAAGAAGTAATTGTTGAGAAAATATAAATGCTTTGAAAGGACTGAAAATGTGAACTGAAATTTAAAGTTGGAATTTAACGAGTGTCATTCCATTCATCCAAAATTGGGTTCCCAAGTGTAAAGGTAGTAGCTGTGGGAGCCACACAGCATTAAAGTGAAGTCGAATTTTGTAATTTCTAGACACAGTATTTCAGAGACGTGGTTTGGTCGACCAGTATGATAAAATTATTAAATTGTTGCGGTTTGTGCAAAAGCATTCTCATTCCTACGACAGAACAGGGACTTAGTGTACGGCTCCTAGGTCGCGTACAGTGAATGAAATATTAAACATAGTTTCCTGAAATACTAAAACTTATTTAGGTAAGTAAGAATGCGGGAGTATCTAAGCAAAGATATTGGTAGCCCTGAAACGTGGAATACGCGTTCATGTTTGGATATTATGCAAAACCCGGTTAGACGCATAATCGTAATTATGTGAATAATGTGACATCTGAAGACATCCGTGAGAGTTGTTACACTGTAGTGTGTTTATTGTAGTAGTCGGGAGAGGTTCTATTTTCAAAGCTAAAATAGTTTAAAATAAAAATAAAACTTTGATCAGAAAAGCATAAATTATGCTTTTGATCAACCTCTTGATGTATTTTAATAACATGGTTCTCATGAATTAGATTAGGTTTAAAAAAATCCGAGGAAGCATCAATGAGGAAGTTTCCTTGAGTTTACCCTCCGTGGTGAAATAGTTGCTGCAGGTTGCCCGGATCCCAAAACAGGTCTTGTTGACGTCGGAGCATTTAGCTTCAATTGCAATCTATTTGCTTAGCTGACGAAATGTACACATGCCGTGGTATAATATATTTATGCAGTGATGCATATGTGTAGGTAAGTAACAATAAATATGCTTGCACTATGCTAGAAGAGTAGGAACAATTATGTTCCTGTCTTTACACGGAGTTGCATACATGCAATAATATTATTATGTTTACCTAAACGATTGCTCTGGTTGTATTTATGGGCATATTGTGCTGTGCTATTATGTTATTACTTACTATGCCTTAATTGTATGTTGTGGTGTCGTGTGGTATGGTGAATTGTGAACGTTGGACTGGCTTGACTGTTTAATCGCTATTCTGTTTCACGACTCGGAAAGGAAACTCATCTAGAGTGTCACTGCCTATTCTATCGCTTTATGCAAATTACTAACTAAGAAGTAAACTTAACTATCATGTATAAACGATCCCTCCTACAATATTTAGTATGTAGCGCTACTGTTATGATTTGTTTGAAACTACTTACTCGTCGACTCCATCCACTCCTTACTTATGTAAATATGTTTGTAATGTAATTAAGTTGTGCTTTGCTAGCATACGCATCGTGGCATGCTTAGCTGACTGCACCAATCTTTCATGGCAAATTATATGGTAATTTACAACGCAGGCGGAATATGACTGACTCATAGATAACAGTTCAGCTACATAATGCATAGGGACTCCACATCACTGCTCCAGCAACAGCAAACCACTATCCTTCCCAGCAACCTCGTTTCAATACCCACCTACGCATTTAATAAATGTGTCTCCACATTTTCCATCACACAGACCTTTGTTCTGGCTATTGTCTCTTGTTTCTATTTTAATTATTTGGGCACAGTTTAATTGTGAGTCAAGAACACAAAAACTCCTCTTCTTTGTCAAATTTCATTCATAACAAAGTACCAAGTTACATAATTAAATTCTCAAGGTTGCTCTACAAAGACTCCTTCCTAACTTTCAAGTTAATGGACCTAATCATCTAATTAGGTAAAGGCAAAGGCTATCATACAACATGTACAACTACTGTCTATGTACTATGTGATGCCTTCATTCTCATGTTGATTGATTTACAAATTTTAAAATATTGCAAGCATACAGGGAGTACTTGAGAGAGTTCCGCAACCTCTCTTATTGGCGTTCTCGGTTCTGTAAGCCAAATCACCTTACGTCTTACATACTAAATTTTCATTCACGCGTGCGCAGTTTATGTCCTAAATTGGCGGGCCTAACTAAATTAATAACTCTTCCTGTAGCAGCTGTGAGGATGAAATTCGGTGAAAACGTTGATTATGTCTTTCACTGTGTGTACCAATTTTCATTTCCTCATCTATAATAGGAGTAAAGTTATTTGCATATAAATTCTGGCTGTGTGCTCTCAGAGGCTGGGTGCGCTCAGAGGCGGTGACACATATATTTGTAGAGAATGTCTGTCATGTAAATTCTGCCAAGATTGTTAATGCAGTGATTACAAACATTCAAGAGAAAATTCCTAAAGGAATTGACCAGAGTTTGGAAGCTGAATGAAATTTAGATAAATAAGAAGATATGAAAAGGATTTCATAAAGACAATAACAATAACAAAGTCATAAAACGGGGACAATTAAGTAGCTACAAGCAGCAAGTGTCGTGATTGTGTGGAGATAAAAAGAGTATATCAAACTCCAGTTTGGTTGTTTTCTTAGTCTCGATGGGATTCTCCTATCATCAATTCCTCGTTGTACAGATCACTGCCACTGTACGACTGGCGTTTGTGTTAGCTGATTACGATATTATATTATTACGAACACTGGAATCTCAGTGTATTCCCTTTAGAAAACTAGATGTGGGCTCAAGAACCCTTTACTAACACTGGTCCTTGGAGCTGGTCAAAGCATCATGGTTCGAAATACACCTAGAACAGTTGCAGTGAAATTTTTCCGAAG
Source organism: Yoshiicerus persimilis (assembly GCA_020352615.2). NCBI lineage: Eukaryota > Metazoa > Arthropoda > Collembola > Entomobryomorpha > Tomoceridae > Yoshiicerus > Yoshiicerus persimilis. The sequence goes on along the minus strand of CM060170.1, from coordinate 24,802,033 downwards.
TCCGCCTCAAATTGCACTCCGAAAACAGGAAAGGAAAATCAGTAAGGGAAATGATAAATAGAGGATATATAGGGAACCTCCTCCTTTGTTAAGGGAAATTCTACATTTCGTAAAACATAAAATGATCATTAAAGTACAACTTTTGTAACCTAATAAAGGGAAATTCTGCCTTAGTAGACAAATGTTCATTTTGTTTACTCTATGGGGCAAATTTATACTCTAGAAATGGAGAATTTTTCAAATATTTTTTTGAGTGTGTATTCAATACGGAACATTGATCTTAATATTAAGTTTTTATGCAATACTTTAAATACACATTACACATGGAAAACTTTGTTCTTGTGGATGCAAAGCAACTGCGTTTCTTGATGTAAAAGTCAATGGATGCCCGGCCATTTAATAGATAGTTTACTTTAGGAAAATCCTCAAGGAATCAAATACCGAAAAGGAAATTTAGCCAAGGATTAGACACAATTTTTATTTCAAATAGAGTTGTCGTATTCTCCCTATAAATCTAAATGTACAAATCTAACATTATTTAATTAATGTATGATTAAGCACATTGAAAACCGTAAATCAAATGAAAACTATAGCCGTTGCTAGTTGTTCAGAGACATAATAATACTGTTATTTATTTCTGTAACACATAATCTTGGTTTTAGAAACAGAGTGGAAGATAAGCCATTGCTTCTTCAGCTTTCACTCCTTTCTTAACTCTACTGAGGTATAGTGGTAGTGACATGCATGGCATGGAACTCCCAATTCTCTGTGTTACTACTATACTGGTATGGTGAGCTATGGAATTGAGATGGTGGTCTTTTACTTGCTGGGGAGTTAAGTTATTAAACCTTCAGCATAGTCATTGTTAGTTTGTAGCTACCCACTATCTGCCTGCATGTTATCGTATCGCATTTACTTAATCATATCGCAGCAATATACCGTAAAAATTTAATTACAAGCTCCTACACCCTGCACAAGGTATATTTTAACTGAATAAATAATTTCTATTTCTACGTAGAACATAGGGGACCATTTTTACTGAAATATGAAAAAATGCATCATGATGTTTTAAATGTTTTCCTTCGTTTTCTAGCAACTCAATGTCGCTTTTAATTTTATTATAAAAAGTTTTTTTTCTGATGAAGTATTTTTTAGATCATTTGGTGTGCTTTGTATGCAAAATAGATTTTTAAAAATCCCAAGGAATTGGATGAATTTTGGTTTATAACTGACAGTAATAAAATCTGCAATTGGCTACACGGTCGGCGATAAATACACGTAAAATTCATTCCTAACAGTGATGAATTAATGAATGATCCCTTTCGACAGTATTTTGTGTATTGTGTACCATATTGTGGAGGAATCAAATTTGTGGAACTTTTGCCTTTAGGTTTACGTGCTGAAACTTCTGTACTAACGCTGAAGATGAGCATTACTTCTCTGAAAATTTTGTGCATTATGTTGAGCATGTAAGAATACTTTCTGAAACTTCGTGCAACGTAATACATCAGTACATGCACATTTCTACGAAACATGCTGAAGAACAGAATCACTGTATTGTGCGTGTCGTGTTTTTGCAACTGTAATATTAAGGCACAATAAATGCTTATAAAAATCCGGGTTTATTGGATCCGGGACTTCTTTAATATTTTATTAATTAGGGGAACAGATCGTGCTTCACTATCACGCGTGCTTCGTATCATCGTAATGGTTTCTTAAGGCCCAATTAAATTATGGCCGAGTATTGCGTAATGTACGTGGGTGTTCTGTACGTTAATGATCTTTCATTTTCCTACGAATAGTGACAAGATTTTTGCTTTTCGTGTTGAAATGTAAAGCAATAACTGACTTCATTGACGGATTCATCGGATTACGCAGATTATTATACATCATATATATATATGTTAGCTACAAATCGAGAAATCAGGCAATTCTGAAAATGCCTAAGCAAATCGTAAAATTTTTACTGAATTTTGGTTTCTGTGTTCATTTCCATAGAAGACAAGTTAATCGATCATTTTACAATCAGAAAAATCTCGCTTCAAATATGTAACCCATTTCATTTTTAAATTATGATAATTATTTCTCTTAAAGAGCTGCGTTACTGATGCAACATAGAAATGAAATGGTCCACATATTTGAAGTGAGATTTTTCTGATCCATCAATTTAGAATTAAGCCAGTTGGTGTACAATGATCTGTTAACTTGTCTTCTATGAAATTGATCACAGAAACCAAAATTCAGTAAAAATTTTACGATTTGCCTAGGCATGTTCGGAATTGCCTGATTTCTCGATTTACCGCTAGAATATATATTATATATTACATATTTAAATATATAATACATATTTGAATATATATTACATACTCAAAATTAAAGCCATTACTTTCATTATTAGAAACTCTAGATGTTTTACAAAATGATTATCTCTATCAATACGAACTGCCTGTCGGAAAACTTCTAAAGTTGTACTACGGGGCCGACTTGAAAAAACATGATTCCTTTTGCAGTTAATGTTTAGACTATGAGTTACTTCCCTTGAGCAAGAATATTGTGAGCTCACACACATCATTATTACCTGTGGAATTGTGAAAGGTTAAAGGTGAAAGTTTTAGATTCGGAATGAATTCGATATGCATAGGTAAAAGTTTTCCTTGGAAACAGGTATTTCTTAATTTATAATGGACTATATCAATGAAGTTTATTACTTCTGGAAGAACATCATAAATCCGAAAGTTTGCTAATGGATTTTGTGGGTAACAAGTTTTAGCAATGCTCATTTTTTAGGAGTGTCGTTGCTTTCACAGCACACTGTTACTTCTGTTGATTCTAAGAACACATATTTTGTTTGATAAAGGAAATAACCTACCCATGTATTGTAAGGATTAACGTACTACCGACAGAACGGTTGGGACTGTCAACCTCCTCAGACGGCTAATAAGAATAATTTTTCTTTCTGGACAACATAATTATGAAGCAGGGAAATAAATTGATAAAAAAAGTAAATTAAGAGTGAAAATATTGTTGGATCTCCAGTACTACTAGTTAGTAATGATATTGAAGGAGCCTAAAATGTTGAGACAAGCATTTGGGTTAGTTAGGTGGTATTTGGTGCTGTTGTTGCTGGCTGGACTAATTAAGTAATGGAAGACATTAAGGAAGTAAACAGAATTATTATGTTTTGGTTGGGACTGCATGTAAATGGATATTATTAGCTGTCGGTGAAGGTTGTAAGTGTTGGAGGGCAGCTGAAGAAGTGCTGGGTGTGTTGAGGGAAATGGGGAGACGGTAGACGGTGGGAATGCAGGAAGGTCCGGACAGACTATGAAGAAACCACTCTGTGGACAAAGAGTGGTGCAGAAGGAAAGTTGGTTGGAAGGAGAGAATTGTTTGTCTATTTAATAATATAAAGGAAACAAAGGAACATAGGGGATGAGAGAAAGTCTTGGCAGGAAAGAGGAAAAGTGAGCTGAAGGAAATCAGGTCGATATTGCCTTTCATAACCAGCTGTGGTATACACTCGTGGATTCTCACAACCATAAATTATGTTGCCACGTTTTCTCTTCTGCTCTAACTCATTCACTGGATCCACAGAACAGATACTTACACTTATAACTGATACATAGTAGCAGCACTAATACACACTTACACGCTTATTGTTACTACTTTACTTATTCCCCACTGCTCTATCATGTCCCTTCCTATGCCCAAAAGAGGTTTTACTCTTCCCATCCGCTCCCAACCCAACAACACAACACAATCACTAGTACTCACTCTCCTAAGCCACCAAACCCTCCCAGAATAGCCCAAAAACGAATAAATTCCAACGCACCAACTTTCGAATTTCAGCCTTCCCTTTCATAATTCACTACCAGAACTCCTCTCAAATTCAAATACCACTCATAATATTCATTACATCTAAAACATCTAATATTACATTGCATCCACATTCAAATTCCTCCTTCAGGCTATTTTATATTGAAAATGTCGAGTCCTACATTTGTTATCAATCCGCTTCGTGTAGGTATTACAGACCCTTCCTCGTCCTACCATGGCATCAACAATCCTAGATTACCAGTACCTCTCCAAAAGAGCGCTCTTCCTGTCAATGTAGGTCAAACTTTTTCTGCGGATAATACGCGACAGCTTTTAAAACAAGTAAACAGAATGTCACTGCTCTGTGAGCTATCCATACCTGTTAAAATGCCATGTAAGACTTTTACTCAAGAAACAAACAATGGAGGTTACCTTTTTTGTTACACATTCCACATTATGAAGAACGCCTTAGATTTGATTCAAGTGTGGAAACAATACGTGAAGTATATCCTTGAAGTTTGAATTTATTTTCTTTAATGAAAACTCCTGAGTACTTTGATGCACTAATATTTTCATATTTTGTAATGATTCTTCAATAACAACAATCGTATAGATTGTTGTTTTAGGAATTTCCCTAAAATAAAATGTCGCCAAATGAAAGCTTAGCATTTAGAAAGCTTTGCACATTTTTAAACTTTCTTATGGTTTGTGAAAGAATGGAGATCAACTCCTCCATTGCAGTCAATTTCAAAGTTACACAGCGGCTACAGGCAAATCTCACCTGCTTGCATTCTACCCCATAACCTACAAAGGACAATTTCCAAGAAAACTAAAGAAGTTTATGGAAGCTATGAAACTTACAGTGTAAGAAGTGGTTGGTCAACGGAATTTTTGCAGTTCTCAACAATGACAATGCACACGTTTATTATAACCTGTGAAATTTTAAAGTGTCGTCCGTGAAGACTAAAAAATTCCCGTATTTTCATATATTGCTAATATACAAGCCTCTATAGACACTAGTTGAGGAGCAAAACATAAGTACTTTTAAACTTATATGCAAAAATGCTTCGCCTCGCAATTTGTGCCTTTTGCTGCCTCCATTCACAACTTTCACCAGCCAATCAAATACCAAGGGCACTTTAGGTCTTTTCATGAATATACGTACTATATATCAACATGCAACACATTTTATAGCAGAAACTCCAGTAAATACACTTGTCCAACCTTTCACAGAAAATTCACTTCCTAAAGGGAAAATTCTTTATTTATTTATAAACGTATTGAAACAGCAGCAAAGAGTCACAGGAAAACGAATCGCCTAATAGAAGTGAGTTTTCCAGTATGGCATCGAATATTTATGAGAAAAAGACATGTAAATCAAATCAACTTTGGAAGTAAATCAGATGGAAATCTTGAGAATCAATCAAATCCCAGTCGTGGTCGGTCATAGCATGAAATATGGTTTTATCTCCTAGTAATTATGTTTTTTAAAAGTTACTAAACTTTCCCTTACCAAAGAGCAGTGATTGTAACTGGGATTCTTATTTTAAGGAGTACTGATCACTTTTTCATAACGGGTTACCAGAGAACAAAATACTATTTACATTTTCTAAAGATAAATGTATTCATTCAAATATGTAAAAATACCCAGTAACTGTTCTTCCATACAACATTTACTTTCTCTTTTAGTGAAATTGCGCAATACAAATACAATTATACTTAACCTAAAGTTTTGCATTGAACTGGTTTAGATTTTCTTGATGGTACTGACGGTTTTACATACATACTTTTAACCGTCTTTTCCATTACAATCATAAGTTCAAAATAAATCATGAAACGTCTAAATAATTTCGCAGGAAATGATCATGGAAAAAGTATATGAAAATCTAAAGTTCTGAATTTAACATTTGTGATGTCGTCTCATAATCATTTGAGCATAGCATTTGATTTGCAAATGAGCAAATTGAGCTACAACTCTTACATTGGAATTGAGTTATTATTCCTTTTTGAATCGCAATGGAAAAGAAGAAGGTTCCATATTGCTGACTCATGCAGTACGGTATTCTTGATAAACAGTATAGGTACTGTAGGCTATAGTTACGTGTTGCAACTTGCAACTGGTTTCTCTTTAAACATAAGACCTGAAGTGGCACTAAACAATCTTAGTATTAAACTGCCCATTGTTAAACTCAAATGAAGAAAATGTAGGAAAATCGAAGATATTTTAAATTCCAATTTTTTGAACATAAACAATAGACAAATTTAAGTTGATTGATTTTGTAATATATATTGCATCCGTGAATGATTGAAATTAAAAACTTGGGACGATCTCATCATTCGGCTAATTTCCCTAAGTCGTATGATCTGTTGATATTTAAGGAAATTGGTTTCCTTATTGCTTATACTAACAGAGCGCTAGCGTGCGCTAATAGGGTAGTATGAATCCAATATTAAAAATTAGAAGCCCATCAGTTCACACCGCTAGAACACTTAAGACGGAAGTATATTAGGAAACTGGTTATATTGGTTACATTAAGAAAGATATATCGAATGGCCACGATTTGCTGGTGTGGTAAAATTGCTTAAAGACGGATATCGTGTAGGAAGGAGTTCTTAGGGCACTTTCTGCTAGACGCTGTAAGATTGCAGAGCACTGTATTTGGGTCATATTTATATACCATGTAACTGTATTATAGGAGAATTCTAAATGGACCTACATACCTAGTTCAGCTCTAATGAATTCCCTTTAGGATCTCGACTTGAATTATTTAGCTGAATGACTGAGTGTGTAGCCGTGAACTGAATGAGACTAGATTCACTGGATTGAGTGAAATGGCCAACATCCCCTTTTTTGCCGTGTAAACGCTCCGACGTGAGTATATCGTGAAACAAAATAAAATAGTCCATTGTGTGAACTACGAAATTTCCAAGCGTTTCGCTTCATTTTCATGCATATTTCAAGAATATTACTGCTTTCTACTCTACACACGTAGGTTAAATTATTAAGTTACTTGTTAGTTTGATTTGTAAGGTTCTTTACAACGCTATCAATTTATACAAATGCAAAATGCACTATGCTTATAGGCCCCTACCTAGGAGTATTACCTACAAAAACCCATCTTCCAAATGCATATTCACCTATCCGCTAGTTTCTTATGCAGAAATATTACATTCTTGTCAATCAATCAGAGTGAATTCTTTGTCAATTGATTTTCCAGACTTATCTATGTCTACTCTAAGCGTACGTAATACGCAGTACCTTGCTATCACCGTCAAAATGTAATACTACAAACTTTTCAAAAGATTGATTACAAATCTTTTCATGGATATAATGTTGTTTATTGGGCACTGCACAGGTACACATTACCTCGACAGTATTTTATCTCTCGCTCGACAACTTCACAAAAAACGTATAATTGCATAGTATTATTATATTAATACATGACTTTAAATGCATTTATTAAGTCAACAGCAAACTGGGAGAAATTGTAAATAGTGCGCACAAGGTAGTTAATTTGAAAGAAACTAATTTAAGAGTGATGGAAGGAAGCGAGAAGTAGTATAATAGCTAGTAGAGGTAAAAGAAAAGGAATGTAATGGAAAGCAAATGAAAGTCATGAAACTAAAGAAAATGAAGTAAGAAAGGAGTAGAGCATTGTGAATAAGAGGAAAGCAGTGGAAAATATATAGAAGGGCATAGAGTGGAAGGTGAGTAAGAGAGGAATGCTGGAGAGAAAATAAGAGTGAAGTAAGGGAGGAATAAATAATAAAAGTGGACATGGAAAAAGTGGCTGGGTTACATTGAGGAGTTATGTAGTGGTTGCGAATACATGATTATTTTGATAAACGAACATACAATTAGCCAGATGCGTCAATGGAAATTTTAATTCTCACAGATATAAGATGAAAGATACCTATAGCAAGCGTATCTATCACAAATTTGAGTGTAGACAAGTAATGTTTACGAATTCAAAATGTGGCAACCGAAAATACGACGTACCTGATCCGAAAGATACCTTATACTACACGATTGCAACATCTACTATTTTGCAAGTCACGTATACTCGGGAGATTTAATATTTCATTATTCATCTCTGGGAATATTTAATAAGGTTTTCACATTTCCAATGGGGCAATGTAATGTTTGGCAAACTCATGACGAATTTAGCGAATGCCGGATGCTGAATTGAATATCATAATACACATAAAATGATAATCAGTGTACAATTTTGGATTCGAATCGAATTTTTGATAAAATTCCAAAAAATCCGAAAAACGGTTTCTAAAAGTAAAAAAAACATGTGTTTGCTTGTACAATCATTTTGTATTTTATTCATCTGCCTCTACAAGTTCCGAATGGTTTCATATATTTTAAGTGCTTTTATGCTAAAGAGTTAGTGCCATTGAAATGCACACGAGAATGAAGATGAAAAGGATACTTTAACATTTTACTTCCATTATGTATTTTATGATGTCACTTTCTCTCTTTCTTTCTCATTCAATTGATACTTGGTACCTACGAGGAATTGCGTTCTGCAGATATATGCATCTGTCTCAGTTTCTCTTCCTCCAATAAAATTTCACTATTTTCTTTCTGTGGCAACACAAAGAGGAAGGTAAGGAAAAGGAATATGTACACATTGCATTCTCAGGATGGTTTTGGCTCCACTGGACAAATCTAATCTGCTAAAATGGAGCCGAATGGTGGAGAGGTTCCTAAACGCATTTCCTTAAGACATTTGAATATCCTTTTGAAAGGGATGCCTAGATCGTGGTAGTCTGGGAATGTTGACCATACGAATGAAATGACATTTGCATCAATCTGATGTTATTACTGTGGCTTGTCTCCACTGAGTGAGTTAATGATACCAAGGCCTTGCAAATTTTTAATATAAGATGTCTCTACTAAGCGTTCTGCTGTAGCTAGGCATTTCTCTACTGTATCCGGACAATGCACGAAAGTTATGGAAACATAATATAGTGGAGATAAGTGTAATAAACAAGGATGGAAATAAATATCAGTGAATGAAATTGTTATTCAGGAGATTAGAAAACTGTAGGATGTGATAAAAAAGAAAATTAGTATTTCAGAAAAGGGAAAGCTTTTCCAGGAATTTTGTCTAGGTTTATTGACTAGCCAGGGTCCGTGAACACGCTAGTGCACTCTATAAATATGTACAAGGTGCATATATTTTTTACACAGTTATCATTATCATAGAAAACAAGAAAGATGGAGAGGAGAAGGGAGTATGTATTCTGTGCAAATAATAGAGGAGCAAAAATTCTTTTTGCTTAAAAGCTTGTTTCTTGTTCTCAAGTTGCCAGGCACGAAATAAGAAATGATTTGTTTCCTTTTGAACACGGTAATCTAATCTTCTCTTACTTAGCATTAGTGTACCTTGTACTTTTCCTTGTAGGAAAGTTTGCTACTACGGTTCACTGCATGCCTATACTACTGTTTGCACTGTAATGCTGCACTATAAAATGCTATTTGAAATACAAAGTACGAACAAGTTGATGCGTAAGGATCGAGTCGACTGCGATGCATGTGTGTTGTATAAAGGAACCCGAACAGAACCCGGAATAATAAGAGTTACATGATACTTGTGCCTGGTTACAGGCTTCGGATATTATAGTTCATGTGCAGTTCGCAAGAGCACGGCAGAAAAACTACCTGGGTCAAATTACAAGAGACTTACCTGATTGCTTTCTTATTGTTAACAATAGGGCGGTTGTTTTCTTATGTATATGGAGCCAGAATCCTTCTTTTATGATTCTTCTTACGACGGATGAATAGTCAGCAACGAGTATGAACCACGTACGTTTACGTTCGGCCTAGTCACTGGATAGCCTCGATTAGTTTAAATTGAGTTGTTTCTCCATTGGTTGATGTATCTTGTCTTCTGTCTACTCCTTAGACTCCTTTGTTTTACGTTGTGCTGGCCAGACTTTGGCGTTTACCCAGAGCCTCCAGCAAAAATCTGATGATCTCAATTGGAGAGAAGAAAGCTCTGATTGCCAGTTTTTCTTAAAGCACTGCAAGAATATACATACTTGCTTAGACACACGGGGAAGCGCTCTGCTGCTACGTTTCTGACTCTGTTGTGTCTTGCAGAGGTACTCGTATGTATTCTTATTGCATTAGTAAAAGTCTCATGGTAAATGTAGCACAATGGAGTTCACTGTTACATCAAACTTTCCCCGAAAGTGAGCTCAGTGTGTTTTCTATGGAGATTACAAAGTTTTTATTTCTTCTCAGAGTTTACCAAATAAATTCTCACAGTAAATACAACAATACTTCAAACTTGAAGATACACAATACCGAATACAGTACAAATAAAGCACCTAAATGTACTTCTTGTGTAGGTAAGTGAGTGTTCAAGAGTTCCAATAACAGCCACTCTACAATGGAGTACTGCACAACTGAAACTTGATGCCGATGTAATAGTAATTATAAGGTTCTCATTATTTGCTATTGATTATGTATGAACTCAGTATTTTCTCCTTTGTCGAAAAATTGTTATTTATGATGCGATTACTTTTGATAGTGCTAAAGAAAAGTACTACGATAACTATTATTGCCAACAACGCTTAGGTAGTATTTGAGGTACCTGAATATGGTTTTGTATTTCATAGTTACCGTAGTACTTCAGGATATGTGAAACGCTAATTAGCCTGTAGTGCATCTATTATTTACGCTAAATATGTTCAGGGAGTGCTACGGTCTTGCATACCCAAATTAATTACGTGCATAAATTAATAAGACTGCAAAACATTAAGCAATGCATCCTATTATAGACCCTCTTGTACTTTTGTGTATTTTGTACTTGCTTTATAGACTTGTTGCTCCAAAATTAAACCTAGCAAAATGTTCGTAGCAGTTTCAATGGAGGAATATAGGTAGCAAACTTAAACGAAAATAGTTTGTACAGGTGGAATAAAAAGATTTTAGTTATGATTCAGTTTGATTGCAAGTCAGAGTTTAACTACAAGTAGAGAACAAAATGGAATTTTCTCTCCAGCGGTAACCAAAACTAGAAGTCGTCTGTGCAACTTTCTAGACATGCAGACCAATTATAAGCAATGGAATTAACCAACCATTTCTTTTCTATGGATACACATTTGTCAGTTTTTGCAGCCCCTTGTCATGCTACCCCTATTGCAGGTTTCAAATGCAGTTGACATTAAGATTCAAAACTGTAAGATACCTATTTCCGTATTATATTGTATAGCCTAAAGCCAAGCTTATTAATTATGTTATTCTAATTGTATGAGTCAAAGTCTTTAGTCTTAACGAATACACATTTGTAGACATTGTTGTTGTGTTGGCGCAAAAGCAAAACCTAAGAATGGAATGTAATAAACAACTCACTCAAAACTGATGAAATCCACAACAGGAATAAAATATTTTCAAAATCCTTTTCGTTTACTTTATTTCCCTTTTTTGACAGCATGAGAATTCTAAAGGGCTTAGCAGCGCAATCAAAGATTAAAGTAACATAAAAACAATTATTTGTTGGGGCTGGGGAGGAAAATCCATTTGTTAGGACTTCTATAATAGCAGACTGCTACATATTCTAAAAGCGATCTGTTTTTATATTTAACTAAATATTATACTATTCGAAAATAGTAGAATATTAAAAGCTTTCTGCATTTCAATCTTTCAACAATACATTTTCGCGTTAGACAGTATTAAATTTAACTTTACTTATTTGTAATTTGCATGCCAAATATTAACTAAGTGTCATTATTAAATATTGTGCAATGATGCTAATACATTTCAATGAACTAGCTTAAGAGGCTTTCTGATATTAATACTCTTCCTATTGGAATGATGAAGCCCAGAAATTTTTTAAGGGATGGGTTACTGTATGCATAACAAAACTGTGATGTGTGTATTTGCTGTAAAGTAACTTTACCGTAATGTTGAATACCAGGGGTACTATATTTCAGAAGTCCTGTGACGACAAAAAAGACTGACTGGTGGTTTCTTAAAAGTTTATGGATTGGAAACAACACTGGGTATGTTTAGAGTCTCGAAGAAATGTTATTACCTAATTGTATTGCCGTTTAAAGGAACAGAGAAATAATCAGTACATTCCACAAAGTATCTGGTAAGTAAACAGTATTAGCAGTAAATCCACTTATAGTAATATAGTTTTAACAGGAACGTTTACATGAATGCGTTTACAGGAGCGTCTCACAGAAGACTTGTGGTTGTTGGATATGTCAGTCGAAGTGATGTCTCAGTCAGAGCACACGAAAATTAATGGAGCCGAACATATTTCCCCGAGAATTGTACAGTGACAGTAATCACATGAGTAATAACAATGATAACGTGGACACTTGAGAAAGGACGAACATGAACTAAAATCAATTTTGTGTTATGAGGGTGGAGAGGACTGTTCGCTTTGAATTTCTAAAGATGAGACAATCCACGTTTGCTTTTACCCCTTCCGATTCTCTTGTCCAAACAGAGGCAAAGCCAGTAATGTGGACTTTGACTTGAATTATGTCCAGTATTGGTATAGAGTCAATTTAGTTTAGGTATGCACTCTACCTTATGCATAGGCTTCTTAAAAAAGATTTACTAAGTATTATGGAAAGACAAAGTGTACAAATAGCAACCATAAAGGTTGAGACAATCAATTTGGGTAAGAAGAGACACTTGCAACTGTATGAACTGTATCTGAGTTTATGTGGTAAACGAATTGTAATGTCAGTAGTAAATCCTTACACTATACTCTATACTCAAAGTACTACTGAATTATTTATCTAATTGTAATGTATTATAATGTAATTATTTATTTAGTTAGTCAACGAATACTTTAGCAAACTTTTATATTATTTCTGTATTAGGTTTCAGACTCGTAGCCTTTTATTAGCAATTTATTATTAGCTTGTTGTGCAGTTTGATACAGCCACAGCTTGATACATTGCTGAGTAGTTTTGGTAGGATCTTGTCGGTATTTGATGAGATGCTTCCAAGGAGAGAGTAAAATTCAAAGTGAAGTTGCAGCTCCAGCGCACCACCAACACTGCATTTGTTTCTCTTCTGGACAAACAGACAGAACTAGTGTGATCTGAAAAGACTTGCTTTCTCTGATACGGCACAGGCAACAGTGAACTACTTTCCCTCTGTGTCTTGTAGAGTGTTTCGCATTTGGATGTTGTAGATGGATTCTTGCTTTCCATGCAATTTCTAGTTGTCCTCCGCTCACTCTCCTTCTCGTCGTCGTGCGTCGTACCACCACTCAACTTCGCCTTGGCATTTTCTTTCCAGCAGTGCCAGCAGAACAGTGCAGCCAAACTACCATACGCTACAGTACCGAACTCCAGAGTTGGGAAATGTACTCCGCTGTGCAAATTGATGTCGAGAACACCAGAGAGTGACTAAGAAGATATTCGATATGACATGTTCAAAAATATTTACAATTATTTTCATTTGATTATTTCGTGCAAGCATTTCCTTCACCAGATTTTTGTTACATGTAAGAATACCAAAGCGTTCATTCTCCACTTGGTAGTTGTAATGAGACAGTTCATAGTTTCCAGAGATAGCACTACACTGAACTCCCTTTCAAGTACTGATTTACATATCTGAAAGTAGAATCGACATAGCAAGCTTAACAATCGAAACCAGCAGCCAAGATGTTCAACTGTTATTTGTAAATGTATAAGTACACATAATGGTTAGAAACAAATTTTGGTATATAGTGTGATCTGTTCCATTTATTTTTGCTATTCAATTGTTGAACCCACTTACACTCACGCTGCAACATTATTTAGTCAAATATCTGCTGAAGCAAGCCTTATGCAAAATTAAAATGATCTTCAAAGGTCAAATGAAAGAAGTATTGATTTCCTAGGTTATGACGAACAAATATTCATTTCTCCTTTGTTTGTGACTAACATTTTGTATTACTTGTTCAGTAATAAAAACCATACTTTGCTGAAGCAAATGCAACTTGTCAGTTCATTATTATAAACGGGCAAAATGAGACTTTTCTACTGATTCAGGTCGCTTTATGATAACTATGCAAAGATGCATGCCACTTATATACAAATAATAACGTAAATATCATGATGAGGAACCATAGAAATGCAAATGCTTAAAAGACAAAGGCAAGTACAACTCATCTACCGCTATATATATACTTAATCAATATGAAGAATGCATTAACTTCTTTTTTATTAAAAACTTACTCGTGAAATTAAAGGAAAATGTCTCGTCAAATAAAAGTGCATTTTAAAGTTGCACATCGTACATAATAAACAAAATTTCCATTAACAAGTATAAAAGTTTAAATTATTTTTTCGGTCCTTCTTGTTTTCATTCTCCTTTGTCTTTAACTTTCAAATTGCTCAGGAAAGTATTTCCATTTGGTAATGGCACGGCGATATTTTGTGAGTAATCGTTTGCGTATGCATTTCCGTTACCTCCTTGTCCTACAGTCGTGTGACCGCCAATTCCTCCTAAAGTGAAAAACAGAATCACAGGGTTGAATTATTGTATTTCAATACTCCCCATTATAATTTTCCCCCTTAACATTTTGCGACTTATTTTTTATAATTTTATTAGTTTACCTGGTCCGAAACTAGTTCCTCCACTAGCATAAGCAGGCGGTGCTCCATAGCCGGTACCGAAGGCATTACTATGAGAGTTAGAATTTTGATTGTAATTTTGTGTATAACCATCAGGGGTTCTTATTCCAGAAGATGATCCGAAGTGCGTATTGGTTGCACCGCCAAATTGATGGTTTGCTGAAATAAGAAATACATTGATTCATTTTATTTTTCAGTCATATTTATACTGTATTTAAATTACTTATATCAAGGTATAAACAGGTATATTGCCAAAGGAAAATAATTTAGCAAGAAATAAAGGATTTTTTTAAAAGATGCAACCTTTTGGTTCATCGGCTAATAAAATGACGATTTTTTAATACTATAAAGTGAAAACCTAATATTTTGTGAATACCTCTAAGATAATGTACCATAAGCATATAGCTAATTTACTTATAATTTTACACTGATAATAAAATAGCAATTAAATAAATACGCAATTTGTAATATGGTTCAATTTTACAAAGAAACAAAGTATCATTTATTTTATGATTGCTTACCTCCTTGTCCTAAGGCCACTCCAGTACCAATGTTAAGGTTGTGACGCTTGACTCTCTGTAAGATTCCTCCAGCCCCTTCATTAGGATTTGGAGCGCCCGAAACGTTCTCGAAAACAAGGACTGCAAATGCAAAATACTTAAATGAAGTAAAAATCATTTTGAAATATGTCTGATGGTTTAAATTTCAAACAGAAATTTTAAAACAATTGCGGGGATAGTAGAAAAGTAGATGTTCTCTCTCGGAGACCGAAATGTGTTCTGAGTCCGAGCATCAATTTTTCTTGCTTTTATCCAGGTCCAATATGCTAATTTTAGTTTTTCTGAAAGGAGACTAGTAAATTAAAAGATTAGGCTATTAAGGGTAAAAAACAGCGCAGCCACCACGCTCCTTAACAAAGAGGTCACAGAATGGAATTACAACCCCCTAAACTATCAGAACATCCATGCATGGTTGGATGAGGAAAGACATTGAGAAAGTTTAGCGTATAAAAATGTTCTGATATTCTAATATCCTCATTAGTCTTTCCTATAAGACTTATATGGGGACTGGAAATGGGAAAAACCATAGCTAAGGAAAAAACCCAATCGGACATTTGCAAATGCAATGTTACATTAAAATTTCAATGCTAATTGTTGAAGTTTAACTTGCATGCAGCTCAACTCCTGTTCGTACTCCTCTTCGTAGTTAAGCTTCACATGCTTCAAAAAGGTATGATTCATGTATCTACAAACATATCTTCAGTGATACTTCAGTAGACTGATAGGTAAATTCTAATTTCCGATAGAGATTATGCAGATGCAGACCAAGGACCAAGGAGTATAAACTTGGGGTTTCCCGGCCCCCGTTTGTTGCTGCTTTATCAGGAGGTCCTAATAGCCAAATTTTACATGAGCGATTAGGAATATTTATAAGGGACGTTTTCCCGAATTTGCCATGGGCAGTTAATGACGACAGGAAGCACAGCGGACGATTTTGTCCCTTACAAATATTCCCCGCAAAATAAGCCAGTGAGGCCTCCTTATCAAAGACAAAGAAAGTTTATACTCTTTGATGCAGGCTATGGTTCAATAACCTAAAAATTCATAATGAAGTAAAGGTATATTTTAATCAAAATAGTGATTGTCAATTTTCTTTTGTTGTCAACGTAATTTGTAAAACGGATAAACGGTAACACAAAATATGATATTTCTTGACGCAATTAAGCGTTCCATGCAACATAAAAGTAAATCTTTGATACGATATTTAAAAACTTAAAATGATAATATACAACCGTATTAGTGCAGAGTATCGAAATAAATAGCTCTCGTTAAGCCACCTTTACTTTTAGGTTCTCATGCAATCTTAAAATATTTAAAAAATAATAATGCTTGGAATATGTAAACTAAGGGTATGCGATATTTAAATTTATTAATTGTGATCTCTGTCCATTTGCAATAATGCAAATGTCTCCCTTGAAATATTGAAATGAATTAGAAAATGTCAAACTGTTACATAAATGCATGAATAAGAATGCAACATTTGTGCAAGTATTTTCGGTTTAAATTATTGTGTGAATTAGTTTTAAATGACATATAGTAAACAAAGACCATCTTCTGGTAAATAGAAGTCTGACTAGGACTAGACAATGGCCAGCATGTCAAAATCTAATCGAACATATAGTAATCTTTTCTGACCACGACGAACTTTTTTTATGCATAAGGTGTATTTCTCAATGTAAAAACCATGATAGAAATGAATCAAATAACTTATTCATTATTATCCAACAATGTTAGAAAGATACATTTTACACTACATTATAACTTTCATTTACAACTGACTGGCATTATTGTTTTTTTATTTATTTTCTGACGAAACTTTGTGTTCCATATGCGATTTTAATCAAATAACTTTGATTGTAGCGATTCCCTGAAATATGCAAAGTATAAAATGGTATTCAATATTCTGTGTTCATTAGGGAAATTATATGTGTAGTTGAAGACTTAAAGAAACGCTTTGGATATTTTATTTGGGTACATTTAGAGAAGCGTTTTGGAATACATATCTGTAATATATGGCTATAGTATGATAGACTAAATTAAGCATGTTGCTGCGATAGCTTGTCGAACTATAACTAAGCCAGCACCCGACATGCGATAATCACATCCTAGCAATAAATGTCACAAGAGAAATTGTATAGGGTAACTGCATAATTATCATATTATCATCTACGAATTATCAATTACTCAGAAAATCATAACTAAGGGCAATTGTGAATGGTAGTGAAGAATACTATGTACCTATATTATACAAGAGGTTATTTTCATAACAGTAATTACGTAAAAATAGAAATTCTAATACCACAAGTTACGTTGCAAATTTTGAGGCACTTAACTTGGTTTTCATGATATGATACTGTTGGAGCAAATCAAGTGAAATTCGAACCTTTGTGGGAGACCAACTTCTATTTAAGGTTTCTGCTGTCAGCTAACTTCCATTCAGAAGATTCTGATGGCTTAGTGTTGAAATCCGGCTGGCTAAATTCAGGCGGAACAACTTGGAGAAACCATTGAACATTAGAGTCTTAGAGTTGAGTTGGTTGCAGAGCGCGTATGACGGTGGGTGTGGTGAATTTAATTTAGGTTGACTGATTATCGTTAAACTTTTGGTATCCGTTTTCCTTATTCAAGTTAGAAAGTTCAGCATTCCACATTAAGGCCATCATCAAGTGTCAATAATGGTATTTATTTTTCAAATTATTTTATTTCTCTTTAGTGTTCTTTGCATTTGGCAATTACAGTATTGACGTGATTCCAATAATACCAAATACCGGTTGCTTGTTATTTTACAACACCTGGTAAATGTAGAAAGATTGACACATCCGAACTCCATACACACATTTATTGTGAAGTATTACTTCATAACTCCTGCGAACGATGAATTAAATATCAGTATCTTTTAACTAACGATAACATAAGAGACAATTTGTTTATTTAACAGCTGATTTCCAAATATTGCATATTATTTTACAAAACTACTGGTAGTTAATGCTCTAACATTTAGAATTCCCTTATTTATTTCCGTATAGATTTATTGCTTAAATTTGCAATCAAATGGTTTACCTCTAAGTAAGTGTCCTAAATTTCAAATTTCAAATATGTGAAAATTTGGTTGGTCATGGATCAAATTACACCAATCTGGAAAATAAAAAGAAATATGATTTAATTATGTTTATACTATGAAAGTTATTAATAGGGATTGCAATGTATCAAGTTGTCTTTATTGACATATGTTAGTCTCCAAAAAGTAATGTAAAAGCTAACGAAATATAAGATGGGATATCAAATATTAATTGCATTGTTAATAATGTTGTTTTTAGCTTATTATATAATATAAAATCAAAGTTTTTGTTTTCGCAAAACAATACTGCTCCTTCCTTTGATACAGTTCATGTTGGAAATTTGGAAAGTATTAAGCTTTCATTTATTTGTTTTGGTGTAAAGGCAGCGACATTGCGTCCATACTTGACAGCGGTCCGTCACACACTCACCGCTGCAATGTGCCTGGAGAATTTTTCATCCCAAGTGGTCGAGAGACACAACAAGCCTGAAGTTGAAGTCAGGTATGCTGAAGAACAAGGATTCAAATCATTTGATCATATCAAGCATTTATGACATAATTAATATTGTTGTTACATTACAGGGCCAGTAGAGAACTACTGTTGCATCCAGTAGTCATCAGTAGAAACGAAAAAGAAAAGGTTTTAATCGAAGCGTCTATTAACTCAATACGCGTCAGTATAGCTATTAAACAAGCTGACGAAATCGAAAAAATTCTGTGTCACAAATTCATGCGTTTCATGATGATGAGAGCTGAAAGTTTTGTTGTACTGAGGAGGAAGCCAGTGGAGGTAGGTTTCTTAAACCACACAGCCCTTAAGTGGTGCGGAAATAATTTGCCGCACATTTTAAGTTATCTATGAATATAAAATGATTTAAATGGTGTTTTGCTCTAGGGATATGACATTAGCTTCCTCATCACCAATTTTCACACAGAACAGATGTACAAGCATAAACTGGTTGACTTTGTGATCCACTTTATGGAAGAAATCGATAAAGAAATTAGTGAAATGAAATTGGCTGTGAATGCAAGAGCCAGAATCTGCGCTGAAGAATTTCTTAAAACATTCTAATATAATTGACTTGTCCCTCAAGGGAAATAATAATTGATAACATAAGCAATACATTATATTTATAAAAGAATGACACAACTGAAAACCATTTCCGATGTGGTCTCTTGATTCTGTAGATAATTCAATTGACGGTTGGCGTGTTTGCCCTTTTGAGGGCTGTATTATCCCCAAGTGCACAATAATGTTTGGTGAATATTTGTACAAAAATTATTTACACGCTTTTCTGCTACAGTTTTGCTCGAATAATCTTTAAATATTGTTAAATAAACTTAATTAGAACCAAATTTCTCTTATTAAATTGCATTTAAAATGGACGATGTACACTTTAGTTCTGCTATTATATTAGCTGTTCAGTGATCTATTTAGTTCGTTGGCATTAACGCAGTTGCTCCAATTTAATGTGATATTACGGTCCAGTTCTATATTTCCTATTCTTGTATTATCATTTCTGGTGTCTGTTAACATAGAAAATTATTTCATGTGCCCCTGACTTTCGGTTATCAGTATGTAAGAAAGGTATAACTGGGCCTTTAGAGTAGAAGTCAAATAATATCTTACTGTGGGAACAAATGCACATTTACTGTTTCAAGATAAACAATTTATTAATGTTCGCAACAGATAAATTCATATGATTTCAATTTAAATTCCTGACCTCTAATTTTTCATGTTGGGAAGTTTTGATGAATTTTGTCAAATTTTCAAAAAACAGAAAATATCGACTCGGATTTCGAGAAAATAAGTAATGAAATGACTTATTGCATTCTAATGGCATTGTTATTTTGAAATAAATATATTTATCTTCTAAGGAGATTTTAATATATTTTCTCCAGAAAAACATAATTCTATAAATATTATAATTCTATAATTCATAAATCTATATAATTTTCCCCACTTCTTGATTTCGTTTGACCGATTTCACAATCGGAATTATCCTAATTTGCTATGGATATCGCTTTCCCCTTCAAAAGTCGGTGATTTTAATCCATTACAGCATTTTTAAGGGCATAATTTGTTGGTTCGTTGAGCGTTGCTTGATTTGTTCGTATTATGTGATATTTCACCCCAAATATCAAAAGAGGCATTATTTAGCTAATCCTGATTATGCATGGCTAAGGAATTGGTTTACATTATTAGGATCTCTTGTAACTTATACCCTTCTATAAATTAACCTTCCTTAGAAAGCGAACTTTTTATGCACAAGAAATAGTCTTTGAAATAATAAATTGACAGTGCAAGGGTTCGGCTGGTAACATTGAAGATTGCGACATTTGTTACGTGTAAAATACATTATTAAATATATTTGTGGTTTGTTATTTTACAAATAATGTCATTTAACAATATAATTCTTTAATTGCCCTCCCTGGTGGAAATTGCGCCGAATTCCTCAATTATCATTAATCTTTGGACATTTGTGGAACAACAAATTCCCTTGTTGATGTTTTGAATTTCGAGAAAAATATATCCATCGCGCACACTGTTTTAGGTAACAGGTCAACTAAAGTAAAGTAGTCAAGTTAGGTAGTTAGTTGATGAATAGTGTGGGAGAACGATAATTTGGGGATGTATTTCATTCGTTAGGAAAACTTTCAATAATTTTCCATTCGTTTCTGATTGAAATGCATATGCGATTTTAAAATCATTAACACTTTGCATTCAAAATGAGACTAAATTTTGAACAACAAGTTAAAGAATATGATGAAAAAAACACAATTACCTTAAAAATGGTTCATTACTAAAATTGAAAATAGTTTCTTTTATTCTAATAAAATTAATCATATTCATAATAATTTTTTTTATTACTGGGTAGCAGCCAAAATATAACTATATGCTGAAGAAAGTATGTAATGAAACATGAAAAAGCGCTTATATTTTTCTAATTTACTATACACGACGAATTAATTGATTGACAAACAGCTTGATGTACGCAACAGTGTAATTGCGTAAAAATCGTAATCAGATAATCGCTTTCATTACTTTGGTATAACAGTAAGAAAATTCATCAATGCATTTGATACAAGGACAGAATACTGAGTATTACTTTGAAAAATTATCTATATTGCCGTAATATTGCCTTATTTAAGGAATAGTAGCAGTACACTTTTAACTGCGTAGTTGGATGTCTTACTACTATTTTGCTTGAATTGTAGGTAATCGAAAAACAACTGTCATCAGGTATATTTAAAGATTTTCATTGATGAGAATTAGGTAACCTTCATAATAAATTTTAATGTTATTGCTGTAGACCAATGCGACGGCATATGCCGATTGTTGTGTGCCTTTAAATTTGTGCCATGTAAATGAGGTATATATAGTCTTTAATTTCAAGTTAAATATATTATTGTAGACTAAATCACATAGCAGGCGCTGCCCAGTTTAAGAATTTTAATGCCACTTCATACCCCATGAAGCAGGCAGCGTTTGCCGGAAAAGCTCTTAACATGACTGGTACACATCCCTTGTATAAAGCCTTGGGGCCTTCTTCTTTCATCAAGTGAGCAAACACATCTCGTACTCCTCTGGGGTAAGTTCCTTCCGGCGCTACAATTACACCAAAGTATTATTATAACCTTAGAATTTACATGACAAAATGAGAATACGTAGTATAACAAATACAGATCGGCCTTTTAATGAATAATGAATAGTACACAATATAATTGAGCAACAAATTCAAATTCCAACCTGTTTGAAGTCTGCTTTTCATTACATCTGCAGGAATAGCGACTGCCCAATTGAGAATTCCAGCCATACCTCCTGCAAACAGGGTTCGCAGTGGACTCAGCGAAGTGCTATCAGGAGGCGCCAAAGCCTTTTTAAGGCGTTCGTAGGTCATGAAATACATTCCACTGGCTGGAACATCTATAGTATTGTTAGAAATCAAAAGTGTCAAAGTTTTGTGGTCTTCAAAAATGTCTCGGAAAGTATTTCGATGAATCAAGTACTGCAAAAAATTGGACCCTATTTTCCGACAATTTAGGCATGGATAATATTAATAAGATTTTTATATGTCCGCAATGATAGGTGTGCATACACAAATTGGTTCAGAATACTTCCCAAAATTAACTCGAGATGCAATTTTTTATTGCATTATAAGAGATTTTTTGGCCACATCACCAGAGACATAAAAGTTATTTCGCCGGTAAGATAAAATTTTTGATTACCTAAACATACATCCTAAAGAATTCGTAAATTATGGATTTGGGAGAAATAAGGTTGCGCAAAGATGGTTATATTAAGAATTTAAGGGATTTCTTATTCATATAGTAAATGCATAGTTTAGCATTAGGTCAAGAAGGTTACATATATCATAATAATGGGTGGCTATTGGCTATTACAACTACAACTCCGGAGTTTGTATTTGAAATAGTAAATAAGCTGACAATAAGGTCCAAAGATTGCAGTCCTTGTTACATTGTGGAACGCTGTAAGAGGATGCTAGGGCTACTATAATAATCTAGTTAGGTGGGTACGTGGTATAATTACAGTACGCAGTGTTTGTAAAAAAGAATATACTAATGGCAAGCATGCTATAGGTATTTGTTTACTCCTTTTCGATTCTTGTAATTTATATACCAATATAATATGCAGTGACTTCAATGTCTACAAAAAAGTAACCATGATCCTGCTTTTATCTGTAAAACGGAAGCTGCGTAGATAAGCTTTTAGTGGGAAAAGATTGGCTAGTTTCCGGTATCACCCTAATTCCAAAGTTAAAAATTGAAGCCGGAGAACAATTCACTGAGCTAACAAATATCTTTCTTTGTCAATTCATCATGGATACACTGTCTGCATTAGTGTTTTTTCTTTTTTTTAGCATTTCAAAGGTAACTTACATATTTACAAATTATAAAGTGTAAATAAATAAAATAATCCCTAATTTAAGTCATTTGATTAGTTATAAAATAAACCTCTCTAACCTTCATCCAGATCAACCTAATAATAGTTTTCTATAGTTTAAAGTGTACGTGTTGGAGGTTTTACTAGACAAATCCGGTTTTTAATTTATTCTTCTTAAAATTTAAAATACTGAACTACTTTGCTTTGAATTCAATTTTTTTAGAATTTAATTCAAGCTAGCCCGGATGAATGTCCAGCGGATTGTATATGTTACCCAGAATACCTGTCAAATTTGGCTTCATGGAAATGGGTGGAAAACGATATCGCAACTCAAAAAGATGATCTTGCACACAGACTTTTCAATCCGTACACTGAACACAATGAGGTAATCAAATAACTCTATTAATGCTAAAAGAGCCCAGTTACCAATATGCATAAAAATTTGTCCAGGTGATGGAGAATCCAACTGCTCACATTCAAAGAATGCAAGAAGGCACAATGTTGACCGTTACCTGCATTATCAGAAATAAGTCATCAAAAATGATGATTAAAACTTTGAAAAGTTTGCCTACATCCACTCAAGTACTGCCATACGTTTGCTAAAGAAATTAGCGTTTATGTGTAATTAAATAAATTTCAAATATCGAATCTTAATAAGTGTTTATGTATTACTACATTAAGGTCCTTTCCTTATTACAAGCCCCAGGCTCCGGAAATCTAACTTTAGAGAAGCACCACTTGGAAAACTTGAATTCTTTAGTTGGACTTGAAGTCCAGGGATATTTTACCAAGTCTGCGGACCAAGGAGACACATTTTTCAGTGTAGCTGCAGACGCTTTCTTAAACATTAGAAAATTAAGGTACCTTAATCTTGAAAATGTCATTCTATTACAGCGAAATGTTGAAAATCAAGTGCACGACTCGACAAGCAAATTTCTAAGAATTAACTACACTACAAATGAAGACGAAATCAGCAACGATATAAGTTCTCAGTTATTGCTTTTGTCACCGCCTGATAAAGAGGAGAAAAACCCAATTCTGCCATATAATGTATACAAATCGGAATACAAAGGCAACAATGGGAAGCTAATGAGCCAGAATCTAATGGAACCGAAAATCGCAGTTTGCTTCACAAGTCTGTTAAACCTTAATCACCTACGTATATCTGGTTGCAATATGCAGGACATAAGTTGGGATATGTTCTTCAAGTTAAACAATTTAAAATTTCTGCTACTGGAAAGTAATGATTTACTTTTTCTGCCGGATTTTGTCTTTTACTCCACAATGAATCTTACAGCCCTTTCATTGGCTAGGAATAGAATTTTGAGCTTACAGACAGTTGGACTTGCTGGATTATTATATCTCCAAAAATTAGACGTTACCCACAACAACATTACACATTTGTCCGAATTGTCTCTTCCTCCGTTTCCTCACCTAGAAGTGGCAGATTTCCGTTACAATCCAATTGAGGCAATATTCCCGAACACTTTTGAGGTGATGAATTCTACAAAAACCTTATTCCTTGGTGATCCAACTACTAAATTGGAATTTTTCCCGAATTCTTTCTATGGATTAATTTCCCTGCAACGACTTGATATTCTTAACGTAAAAATCGGATTTCTCGAAAGACCCATGCTGAAGGGAATGCCTGCGTTACAATCTTTGACTATGCAGGGCATTGTCCACCGAATCTCCTATGATGCATTCAGTGAAGTCCCAAAACTAGAGAAATTGATACTCAGGAATTGTTCCGTCAGAAAAATTTCAATGGACGCGTTTTATGGACTTCATTCACTGATGGAGTTAGATCTGTCCTACAACGAGTTAACATTCCTTCCCCCTGGGTTATTTGACGAACAAACATCGCTCAGGGAAGTGTCTTTACGTCACAATAAACTTACTTCCCTACCCAGCGACTTATTCCAGACGATCCCGGCCAAAATGATACGACTAGAAATGAATCCTTGGCACTGTTCATGTGAAATGGCTCTGTGGAACCCAGATGTGGTAAATAAAGTAAAGCGGTTCTACATAGCTAACAATGATACCTACTGCCAAAGGCAGTACGACAAAGGCAGTATGTGTAACCAAACAAACCAACCTTCATTTCAAGCTAAATACGTCTACGAGAAACGAGTATCCCCTCTGTGTGAAACCCCTGACAAATTCTCAAACAAGAATGTGTTCACTGTCATTAAAAAACAACTGAGTTATTGTGTTACACAAAAATTGGAAATTCTTAATGCAACGCAGTCACTCCCTTCGCCAAACATTCCAACAAACAAAACAGCAAAATGGTCACTAAAAAAGGAAATCGAAAGACAGCGATATTTTGCCAACAGACCAGTGAAAGTACAAAAGCCTTTGAAACCAAGCAATACAACTACCACTGAATACAGTCTGATTGTTTCCACAACGCAAAATTCATCGAACAATATAACTACTACTGAAAGCCATCTAGCTGATTCCACAACGGAAAGTTCATCGCTGAGTGGCAAAACCTCAACGCCAATAACTGATAACACAACTCCTACCCCTCAATTTGTGATCGAAAGAAATGAGTCTTTAAGTACACAAGCCAGTACATTTACAACAATGGGGCTCACCGACACAACCCCTATTATTCATAGGACGACCACGGAAATTCTCGCTACCATAAGACCGAATAGGCAGAAGATAATGCCCGCCATTATTAAACCAACTAAACCACCACGACAAAATATTAACTCTGGGGGCCAAGCTAATCAGGCCAGGTCATCAAACGGAACTACTGCGATATCTAGAAAGGCACTTAAACTGGCAAAGTTGTTGAAATCTCAAAGAATGGGGTAAAACTTTCCATGTTTACCACATTTTTTACTCCTCGGTTCATAACCATGGAAAATCTATAATAAATAAACTTAGTACACCATAGTACTTGACAAATACTACAAAAATACCGATTTCTGGATAAACGGTCTTCTTCCAAATTGCTAACAATAAGTAATATTCCATCGAATAAGATGAAATATCAAAGGAGTCGGAGATAAATTAACATTGCTTTTAAATTTGAATAACTTAATTGACTAATATTTCTAAAAGTATATTTCTGCACATTTTTATCATAATAAATGTTATAGTATATAACTGGTTAGTTTCAATATTCCCGAATGTTATCTCGTTTTATGGAAATAGGGAATAATATATACTTTAAATTCAATTGAAGCAGAAATATATTTTGTGAGGTAAACGAGAAAAAATTCCCAGTTTTGCTAAATTATTCGTCAGTGTTTCTAAAAATCCTATAAAAGTACAAAAATTGTCAAAAACACTGATTATTCATCGTGATAAGTCGGTATTTGTATACCACTTTGTCAGTTTTAGAAGTACGTATCATAGAATGTTCGTCAAAACATGTTACCTTTTCAGGTTTGTTGTCATTAATATTCAAAAAAAATTATAATTTCAATTACCTCTCATTAAAGTAGCAAAAGTACCCTTGTAAAGGCTACGAATTCCTCCTTCTTTCACAAGTTTAATCCCACAATCTAAAGGTCCATTATATTTTACAGTAGCTCCTTGTCCTTGTTGAATCTATAAATATAAGATAAGGACAGTGAAAATATGTGTTACAAACCAAAGGATTATAAAACCATGTCATACTACTGGAAGTTAACACAATTATAAATGAAAGTCGTTAATGGGGTAATACGTTCTAAACTAAATACCTCTTTTGCAGTGTATTATCTCATAATTATTTTTAATTACTTATTTACAAAATACATAGAGATTTTCATTTTCTTTAAAATTGGTAGCTTAATAATATACATATAAATGCTTCCCTTAATAGATAAAAATATGTATTATTCTTTGATTTTATTGCAGCAACTCTTATATGAGTGTCAGCACAATTGTCAATACTATGTAGCTTCCAATTAAATAATAAAAGTACAATAAAATTATATTTATAAAATTTGTTGGGGGTAATATTTGTGCCTTTGCGAGATAGTAAGCATACAAATCATTGGAACTGGTCAATATAGGTGGGGTAAAAATTACAAATCTGTACACATAATTTTTTATTTTAAATATTAATTTAAATGCAAGAAAATTTCATACAAGTAATCGAAGTAGGTACACATTTATATTGATACAGACGGAAGACACTAAACTAACCTGTAAGAGACACTTAATTCTCTCCCCAGGAGTCATTACAACTGTTGTCATCACACCTGATATTGCTCCAGCAACAAACATTTGTAACGCACTCAGTTCTTCATTTGGTGTTTTAGCCACTAACTGCTTGCCAACCCCATATCCAAAAAAACTCAGTGCGAATATTGGAGCCACCCCAACAATCGGAGCTCCCATACCTTAGATATTCCAAAAAACATTTTTAGAGTCTTAAATCCATAAGCAAAAAATATAATTCATACGGCTATTACAATTGCTTCATATAACAAATACCCTACCTTTATAAAGACCTTTAAATCCCTCATGCTTTATTATTTTCTTAAAGCAGTCCCATGTTCCAGTATACAAGGCTGTCTGTCCAGGAGCTGGAACAGGTTGGGTTTGCAATCTTACCTATTCATTATATTATGTTATTTCAATATGCTATGCTGCATTTCATCTTTTAATAACGTGCTAATGTATAAGAGTGAATTAAGTAACCTACTTTAATAGTATCCAAGGGATGCCCGGCAACAACGAGACAAACTCCTCCAAAGCCTCCAGCCAAAAAATTTTTTATAGGACTGACGGGAGCCTTTTCACTCATTGCTCCTGAAATGAAAAACTATAAGTAATGCTAAGGTTTCACAATTTTTCAACTCAAATTATGTATTCTGAGTGAGAAATAATAGGTAAAACGTCTATAAGGTCCCAATAAAAATTCCAATGCTGTTAACCTTGTTTACAAACGCGACAAGAATAGTTAGACTTCGAAAGGACAGGCCAAACTGGTGATGGGAAATTAATACCTTACAATAATTTTATGACAATACTGGAATGGATTTTCGATGTCCGGCTTCCTGAACTCTGTAGAGACTTTGGACTTGGTGGAATTTGGAATTTGGATCTGTTCGCCTTCGGGGCACAAATAGGTATTGACATTTAAGTAAGTCCCGCCACCAACAAGGAAACTTCTGCAAGTAATAGAATATTACGATTGCATGATCATCGTGAACAGAGGCCAAACTGCGGAAACGAAAAGGAGACCCAATGAGATGGTTTCTCTGTGGGAAAGGGAACCGAATGCCACCAGCACATGAAAGCAAATAGTTAATAGTTTAGTGGTCGAGGAAAAGAACTTTTTAAACTAAAATTTCATAATTTTTGATGAATCAACGTTTAACACCGTTGACTGTAATTACAATATTTAGAATACAAACGGAAAATTAGAATGCCTATATTATTTAGTCATTGGCCATTGAAAGTAACATTCGTTTACTTAGTTATAATTATTATTAGCTGTGTATTTAGTTATTTAATAAATCATTTGACCATAATTTCATGTATTTGATTTACTGATTTTTTAAGTCCTACCTTTCAATCTGTTCCAGCTCAAGAGCACAGGAACTAAGCTATTTAATGACTTTTTATTTAAATAAATTGGTGTTGTATGAGTTGTAATGCAATTATAATAGTGTGTAATTGAGTTACTGTCATAATTCATTATCATTTATAAGGTTTCAGGTTTTAAACTATCATTTGATTAAATAATTAAAATACAAAATGAATGTAATTTCTAATTTTATTTTTGAAGTGGAAGTCGGGTGGACTTCAGTAGCATTCGGGTCCCGTTGTTTACGGTGTTGCATCTTTTGGAATCGGCGATGCGGTTCTGGTAAGTGGCCTCACTCCTCGCACTGCAATAATATAAAAGGGGCGGAGTAAGAACCACGAAAACCAAATGCCACGGCAGTCACCAAAAGTTGTGTTTTGTGTTTGTCTTTTCACAGTTAAAGCCGGCAGAACATAACTGAAAAAGAAACAGAACAGACAGTGCAATAAGACGACACGTATTTCGTGAAACCACAGATGTAAGTTAAGCAATGGAATTCATTTTTTTACTAAATTCTGCATACAACTGTCAAATAATTAATTTAGCAATTTCTTTTGTTGAAGTTTTATAATTCTCCGAAATGAGAGGTGGATCAGGTGGAAGAGGACGTCTTCGGAGAAACAGGGGAAATGGTCATGCTCACCAACATGCTTCAGGTCAAATGCGTCTTTTAAACAATGGAAAATTGCCGTTCGATTTGACTTTTTTTGAGGACATTTTCCCCTCGGTTGCCCCTGCAGTGGATGAAACTCTTCTAACAGCGGTACGTTTGCATTTCTCATTTAATGAAATATTTTGCTGGGATTCAGTCTTTGGTAAAAGTTTGCTATTTAAAGTTTTAGTTTTCTAAAGGGTTCGCAAATAATGTATAGGTTGTACCCTTTAGTAAGGGGACATTGTCAGTCATTTTTTATATAATTGCATTGCATTGTCCAATGATAACGTCCAAGCGAATATCTAAAATATTTGTGGCGTATGTCAAAAACTGCATACTAATTATAAAACTGCTTCTCAATCAGCTTGGGTAAAAATCTATCTTTTATATTTTCCACGTAGGCGCTTCTCAAACGAAACACCGAACTCTCACCTTCAACAGAAGAAATACAAACTACACAAAATTTAGTAACACGTGTGCAAGGTATATTGGAAACTCTTATACTAACTCCCGGAACCTTCGAAGCATGTGTAAGTGGAGCTCTTTAACGGATTTCGAAATTTAGATCTATTAAATATGGTAATGAAGTGGGGTCATTTCTTTTTACAAATCTGATGATTCTGCTTTTTTACTTTTCAGCAAGTTGACGAAGTCAGACAGGTAGGATCGTTTAAACAAGGGACGATTTTGGCTGGTCACAAAACTGCTGATTTTGTGGTCATTTTAAAAACACTTCCTACTAGGGAAGCAATAGAAGCACTGAATAACCGAGTGACTGAAGAGCTTCGCCAGACTGAATGTATGTCATTTTTTCATTAACTCCCCCTCATAGACAAAGAAACGTTAATCTATGACTCCCCCTAAACTTTACCTCAAAGAAGTACATACTCTTTTGTTTACTCTCAGTTTTAGAATTATTACCTTCAATAACGGGAGGGACAGATTGGTTAAGTTGGATAATACAAACACAGATAGAGCAAAGTTATTGACTATAAGATTTTTGGCCGATTCTTAGGCGCTTTTGTGCCTAGTGATTTTAGAAATTCATTCAAAATTTGAAGACTAAAACAATAATCCACTTTTCGGGGTTTTTTTACGAAAATAAGTAATATTTTAAGCCTTAGAATATTAGCAAATACTTTTATATAGACGATGCTACCAAATACAGTCTCGGCGCAATGGGGGTAATAAAGTTGTCTAGAGTTTCGCTTGAATTTGCAATTTGTTAATGTTGCTCATTTTAGGTGTACGGTCAACAGTCACAAACCGAGGCTTTGACTTGAGCAACGTTCAAGCCACTATACGGGTTTTCATTACAACTGTTCCACAAAATTTTCGTAAATTGGATCCTGAAATTCACTTAGAATCAAAATTAATGACAGAACATTGGCAAGCTATTAGACACAGGTATGAAGCATTGTTTAGTGTTTAATAACTATAGCTGGAACAAGTTTTATAAAATTATTTTGCTATTGTTGCAGTCGTTGGTTTGAAGAGAATGCCCACAACTCTACAATAAAGGTTCTTATTCGAATCTTGAGGGACTTGCGACAAAGATACAGCGAACTCTTGCCTCTATCTACTTGGATGCTGGATCTGTTGGCTCACTTTTGCGTGATGAATAATCCAGCTCGTCAGGCTTTACCTATTAATGTTGCTTTCAGAAGAACATTATCACTTATGTCCTGCGGGATGTATCTTCCAGGGTACGCTGGAACCGCTATGAGGGGACATAATCTCAGCTATGAGGAACAAGACATGGCAACTGGATTAGCGCAAACACTTTTGCGTATTTTGGCACAAGGTGGCTACAAGGTCATCTTAGGATTGGAGGTCGATGCTCAATGTAAGTTGTCCAATTATTTAATTAGTGGAATTTAAGAATACTGACAACTGTGACAACTATAAAACTATTTATGCCACTCTTGTCGACTATTGATAGCATATTCACAAATCAATGGATATGAATGATTGCTGTGGTAACTTAATCAGTATCACTTATTGTAGATTATGAGCTGTATTACGGGGTTTATATTTTTATAAATTATCCTAAGTAACATTGGTCATATCTGTGATTGATTTTAAGAAAAATTTGCAATAAAACGTTATAAATGTTTATAGCGGACATTGTGACAATTCCAACTGTATGGGATGATGGTGTCGTGATATCGCCAATGGAAAAGGTTTACGAAAAACCAGCTGACGGAGAAATCGAAAAAATAGAGGAAGATGAAACTCAAGAAGAGGAGGAAGAGGAGGACACACCAATGGAGCCCGAAACGGCCTAATAACTTTTAAAATTGTTTATAAGATTTATATTTAGAGTTGTCTCTTTTGAATTACTCTTATGACTAATTACCAATATTTGTTTCATATAGACTTTTTCATTTTCTGTCGTAAAGTTTGTCTATGTACATGATATCTTTCTTTTTATATATAACGGAAGAAAGGTTTTCTTTGATAGCCTTAAGAAGTCTGGCTGTTGGGCCAGCCGATATAGAAGAACCTGGCAAAACGGAAAATGTTTATCTAGGCATTGTACATGGTGGTTGAAAACATGACAAAGTTGCCTCTTTCGTAATTGGTTGGCAAACTCTTGCCAGGTTAGCTACCACGGGTCTTTTTTGATTATTTGATTCTTAAAAAATCGCTATAAGCTCAACCAATGCACAAAAGGAATAGATTTTTTACAAAGTCAAAAAATCCCATAGAGGTTACAGTTCGATCTTCTGTCCTGCATGCAGAGCCAAAGACAAAAAGGCAAACTTTCTTCCAGGGTTAGTCTGATTAAGGTTAAGTGATCTTACCTTTAGCAGGAGCTAAACAACTCGGCTAATCCTATACCTTATTAATATTTTTCGTGTGTATTATCTATGAAGTTGTTAAATATTATGGGTTAGTTGACCAAGAGTAAAAAGCTGGATTTCCAAAGAGGATTAAGTCAATTTTAGTTCTTGCCCGGTCACCTTAGTGTGCCCTTGCAAAATAATGATATCAAAAAATCTGGCATTACTTGCACTCTTTGCAAGAAAATTTTTCCGATAAAAAGCTTACGTATCCTTACCAGTTAGAGATGCAAGTTTTAATGTATGGTACCTTTTAAACATTGACGCTTAAGATTTACAAAAATGTTTCTCTTTAAAAATCTAAAAAATACTAAGAAATGTCAAAAATGAGGATTACATAATTTAATTGATTTGTAACATGTTACCTAAATATTTTACATGATATAATACAATTCGATTCATAATGGTTTTTACATAATGAACGTCTAAGCTGAAGTAATCAAAACTAACCTGACCGAAAGCTAAATGAAAAATAGGCTACACAATGCAAGCGAACCTTTATACGTTCCATTTGACTAAAAAGTGCAACTTCTTTGTTATGGTCTAGAAGGCCAATTTCGATCTCGTAAATGTTACAATTGCAGTAAAAATATGCATCCACTTTGGACATATTTAACATTAAAAGACGTCCTAATTGGTACCCACATCGCCCAAGTGAAGCAATTCGTTGATGTGTGGAAAGTAGATAAGCTTCAGTTGTATAGTACACTGCGTATTGTTGGAGCAGTTACTGAACTTGAGCATGGTTTTACTTGTTTGTTTAGCAATACAGCAATACAATACAAATGTAAACTAACCTGTTTTTTAGTAATCTCACCAAAATTTACTGAAAATCTGAATTAGTTACTAATGAAAAGGTTTGTAAACTGGTATTGATAGTATTAGTACTTACAAATGCGTAACAATAATGGTAAACGCATGCGCTTATGTACTTTATTCAATTGATGGTAATAAAAATTCCCTCTGTGTGAATCAAATGCTTTAAAATTCTTTGTACTGGATAGTTGATCATAAAGGTTTCAGATTGGTTAAATTTTCGAAAGTTTTTAAGGGACATTTTGAGTGACTAAACCCATCCCCCACATTTTCTTATTGCATTTATTAACATAAATGTCAGCACAATAGGCTGCCATCTTTCCTTATACGTGCTCTGTGTACCTACATCCGTATGTTCCAAATACTAAGGCAAATTAGTGGATTGTTTTGGAAAAACCTCTCCTATAAACCTGTAAAATCCCCAACGTAGATATCTTTAAATGCAACCTCTGTGCTACACATGAAAAAACCATGATGAACTTTTAGACTCCCTGGAGATGCTTTTAAAAATGAACACATGCCAAAATACGTTACAAATATGGGTAACTTTGAGTAATCAATCTGAGAAAACTATCTGTATTCGCGATTAGGAATTCTATGTGTAATAGCTACTACTATTTGTTATCAGACGCCCGTGCATTTAAATTCTACGACAAAATGGATTTAATACACAGGAATTTAAATGGTGATGGAATAAATGTGGGAATGGTGGAGTTCTTATGATATGATGTGGAAGTGTGAGTAACCCTTTGTATTGTAATGTAAGGCTGCTACATTTTTTCGGTGGGTCTGTATTTGCCCAGCTTACACCAGGTTGCATTGTGTGCTTCTACTTGATCGCAAATTGAAGTATTTGTAGGCTGGTAATGGGAATGTGGAGAGAAGAAAGGGCAGCAAGTGGATGCTGTCGATCTGGTAGAGCCAAGGAATATTGCGATGCCTCTGTCATTCAAAGCGGGTTTCCGCCACCCGAAAATCCCCGACATGAGATGCCTCCATTCTGGTGCTGTAGTTGTATTTGACGAAGCTTGATCGACTCGAGTCAACCTCAACCAACTCAAGTCAGCAATAATGCTTATCTGGGCCTACACTTATGTCATCACGTCTATGTCCTTATTGCTTATTATATGGGAAGAGAGGAAGCGGAGTTCGACGCAAGGTACCATTTCCACTGCCAACAATAAATATTATACACGTACGCACTGGGGCTGGCTACGGGGAATTTCTCCCAAGTTTGCCTCACTTCAATTTTAGACGACACACACACTTCCTTCCACTTTATTCTGCAATCATAATTGCACTCACTCAAATGCCATCCGCAAAATATCATCAATCTGAACTCAGCTGCATAAATCCATTCTTCTCTCTCCTTCCTTCCTTAACTTACTTAATTCTCTCCTCCACTCCGCTTTTCTTTCTTCCTTCACACTCCGCTGCCATTCACCCACAACCAGATCCGATTGTCAATTTGTCACCTAACAGCCTCACATAAAATATATTAGCGAAGCAGCAGGTTACTCCACAATTCAACACACAAATGCAACCCCAATCCACAAGAGTCACTTCCAGTTCTCTTAAATACGCAGTTCATCAGATTGCGTATTTACGATTCCATTTCATGCATTAAAACCATTGCATAACTCTGCTTAGATATAATATTCCTCTTTGGCTATTTTTAATAATAAGTATTTGGTCACAAGAATAAACTTTCGGTGATATATCCATGACCCTTTTATAGCATTGACTATGGTGCCATATATTTTAAAATGTTATTTTGAGTATTATAAACTAGTAATGTGGCTTCTGGGTTGATTTTCTGAAAACCAAAGAAAACAAAAATTTACGATCCTGGGATCTCTTTAACACGTAATATTAACTAGGAAAAGAAAGTAGTGGATTTTCTTGCATAGAAGATCATTTTTACCAATTGTTACACAGGAACGGAGTGTTTATTTGGTTTATAAAATCGGCTGCATCGTGTAATTATTTTACTATGTTTATAATACATAGGTTTGTATGATATCAAAGGGAGACGTTTTGCTGAAAGACATGAACGAACTGTTGAAAGCTAATTCTAAAGAGAAGAAATCATTGAGGCGTTCCAATGAGAAGGAAAATGATGCAAGAGGCTTCAATTAATCAAAGTGAATTAGCTCCTTCTCTGTAGCAAGTCGTATTATCACGGTTGAATCATCGCAACGGATAGAGATGATGATGTATCCCTGTGGATTTCATCTTTTTACGTTTTGTAATACAAAACTGTAAAGTTTTCTCCACCGTAGTGTGTTGCATGAAATGAATTGCCGAGTGTTCGTAGTGAGTGCACTTCGCACGGCGATTGCTTAAAAAACCCTGATGCGAGCAAAATAATTCGGCAAAAGTTTAAAAAAATTATACAACACAATTTGTATGTGTTGTTCATTGACTCTATTTTTCTTAATTGCGGAACTATTCATCTCACACTTAGGATAACCCACTAGAACTAAGGAATATTTATTTTAACTGAAACCAAATCTACATGAGATGCCTTATGCATTCCAGTTGGCGAAAGTGTGTAAATATTTAAAGTTTAAATGCATTATTTTATGACATTTATTGCTATTATTTGATATTAGAGATTCTAAATTCATTTCTATTTTCCTTAAATTAAAAAATCAGAAATTAGAGTAAACAAAGAAATTCTCACTTGTTAACGAGTAATTCATGTAGCTATTTTAAGAAGACGCTGTTAAATTCTTTTTTTAAATTTTCAATGGTTACACTAGGCTGCGTTTTGGACAGTCTTACAGAAAGCGTTTATAAAACAAGAGAAGTTGATAAAATAAAAGTAATTCCAAACATAAAGCAGAAATTTTAGCTATGATTTTCGTAATAGCGTCAAGAACAAGAACAAGAACAAGAACGATGATTAAGTCGCAGACAGTGCAAAATCAACCGGTTTTCTGGTAATCAGCAATCAACGGTTAGAGAATTTTAGAGATTGTTTTACTTAACTATGACTATTTTTTCTTATTTGGATACCTTTTAAACCTCAATTATGGAAGATGAATTTTCAAATGGCTATGTCAAATTAGTTTAGCTTTATTCTTGAACTCTCTTGGACTAGAGCCCTAATTGAGAGCATCTTCGACGAAGTTGGTAAAAGTAATTCAAAGGTCTAATTGCTTTAAGGTTTTTATTATACCAACATTTGTTATTATTGGAACAAATTCAGACGAAACCACATAATAAAGCGGTCTCTGATTTGTAAAAGTCGGTAGCTTGTGTGTCAACTTCAGAGTAACAATAGTACTTAAGAGACGGAGAGGAAGACTACCAATTAATTCTTGCGTGTGTATCGTTTAATTGGTTAATTAAGCTGTGTGTACTTAAAAAGATGTACATTGATTTGCCTGGAAAGGCAGAGACAATCTGTAAATGAGTATCTGTTTGAGAAGGAAGGGATTGGCGAAAGGTAAAGAAGAGCTTCGACTGGACTGTGAAAGTGCATTTATTTAGTAAATAATTTGTATGTTGACAGAATGGGAGGATTTGAAGAATGTCGATCGGTTGAGTTCAGGTTGTGACTGAGTGAGCATCAGAAGACATGAAAAGTCGTACCTAACAATGCATTGAATACGGCTGCTATAGTTGTTATGAAAGAGCAGTAGCTTACACTAAATATTTGTATAGAGCAAAAAGGGAAATAGGACTTGATAGAGCGTTCAATTGAGTTTCGAGTGTATTACAAGCATTGAGACGAAGGAAGATGCATTACACAGACAGGACAGGCAACATTTGGATTCGGATTACCATCACATCTCATCTCAGAGGAGCACACACTCAAATGTTGCTCTGCACGCTTGACCGGATTTCTGGAGGGGAGGATGACCATGTACTTACACAGACTTACAGCTACAATCAATACCTAATTGTATGTCCTGCACTCTGCTCTGCACAGACGACCGCTACTCGCGACACACTCACTTTTTCCTTAAGTACTACATAATAGAATAACACTCGGCAATTCCTAATGTTAAAAGACTACATGAACATAAGTACCTACATGCCATGTAGTACTCTACAGTTCTTTCCCCAAATCCGAACGCTAAGTCACACTATTTGGATATTGATATTACTACTACCTGGGTATATCATGTGGGATTCAGGGGAAATACATTTCTGGGGTGCATTTACAAAACTACTTATATAAAGTATCGATGCCAGTAATCAAATCATTACTACACTTATTACTTCATAGTTCTCACATTAACTACAATCTTTCTGTAATATTATGGCAATAAACTAAACGTTTATCCCCTTATTCCATAATGTATTTTCTTTTCTACTAAAGGAACCCAAAATGATAAATAATTTTTAAAATCTGCATTGATATACAGGAATACCAACACTAAATCCAATTTATACAGGGGTTGGGTAAGGTATGACTTCAATTCAGTAGAGCTCTATAAATAAATTAAAATCATTTACTTACAACAAAAAAGTTACAAGCAGTGAATGTCCATGTCGAAATAACTACCTTTCCCCTGTTCCGCAATTAGTGTGCGACTATTGTAAACTGCCACTGAGATAATATTGGTCAAATAGTACTCGGTAGTCGCAAATGTACAGCTCATTAAAAGGTTGAGATAGAAAACTGGCACATGTCGGAGTGTCAATTGTCTAAGAAAGATTGTACAGATGGATCTCAGTGTTTTCTGTAGATATAGCGCCTTCCAACATGCAGATAGGTACACGGACAGAGTGATAGAGTATTCCCAGTAGTATCGTTCCGACACTAATAATGGAATGTCGAAAAATGACCAATTATTAAATCGAGAGAAGGAACACTATTGTAACAGGTTTACAAACATTGGTTGAAATAGCCTTTCTTATGCAGTTTTGATGTTTCAAAATTCAAAATGATTGCAGTTTTGAAAATCGTCAAAGATGTTATACTTAATGCTTGGAATCTGAAAGCATCGACAGACTTAGTGCGCATACATTCAATATGTATATTTCAAATCAAATTACGGCCAAACTTTTCTGGGGCATAATTTGATATTTGTATACATGCGGTCAGGAGCAACCTCTTATTTTTTTAAATGCAAAGTGTATGGCATCATAGCGCTAAATATTCAGTACATTAAAACCTATTTTGGGATAAATGTGTGCAATAAACAAACAGAATAATAGCATGCATTGTAGTATGAAAATTTCAGTGGCTTGGAAAAAATAATTGAATTGGATAGATAGTGATTTTTGAGGTTGTGATTTTGTTTATTCATTCTTTTGATTCAAAGTACTGTCTCTCCTTTGTGAGTGAGACAAGGACGCGAAAGGGTAGACACTGCACGACATGACGACGGAGACTAATCCACAAGAAACCCCTACGGTACATAAGGATAAGTGATAATAACCTCTAATATATGTGTTCCATTAGGAGAATCCATATAAATGACAAAGTTAAAGTTGATGCAGCCAATGGGAACACGGAGTTGAGTGGCAAAGGAAAAAGAGTTGAAAAGTCAGGATAATTTGACTGTTTGACACCTCCCATGCCTCTATTCGTTGACTCCACATCAGACACAGATTTAGTTTTGTCTCAAAATGCTTTCATCTCACTCACTCACTGGCTCTTTGCATTTCCTTTTGCTCCGTCGCCTTTTCTCTTCATTCACTATCATCATCAGCATTAACTCGCGTCTTCACTCCTCTGTTTCCGCAACAAAACACAACACCATCCCCGCCCTCCATTCATCTATTTGCATCCACATCAGCTAAATAGCATTTCATTCCTGTCCTCAAAAATATCACACAGACTTTAAAGTAACCTAATCTCAAGCGCTGTGCTCCACCAGCATCAAAACACTGAGGATTCACTATGTTCAAAAATGGGGACATGGACACTATTGTTGACAGCCTATTCCTCACATCTATTCTCTGTCGTCCATATAGTAATTGCTTGGATGAAAATCCATCGAAATCTACACCCATTGTTAACTCCCACAAAACTTTCTCTTTATCGTAGACTCCATACAAAATCGGAAAAAATAATGTATAATTTGCCAAAGAATAGCCATACTATAAGTCCAGCTAACCGATATGGATTTCTTAAACGTACGGCGTAACTGGGGACGTTACCAATTCTGTACATTTCTAAAGTCGTACTGCAAAAGTGGTTATTAAAATAACCGTGAAGACAATTCTAATAGTAATGCAGGAATAAAAGTAGTTTTGTAAATCAATGCTCCATACTTATGAATATTAGTCTGCAATTTCAGTTGTATATCAATATCACTATTTCACAGATACTATATCTACTCAATACACCGGCAGAGTATAGTTCGGAGTTTTCCACTTATTTATTAAAAGTCCCTACTAATACAAGTTCTTAGTCACAAAGTTACAACACCTCTATATTATATTTGTCTTTTAGTTGTACGTCATGCCTAATGTGTTATAAGATTGTTGATGTTCACTATTGGTATTTAGAAATGGTTTACAATTAACAGTACCTCATAAAATAATGCATGGTTTTTTACGAAAGAAAAAAACAGGTATCTGATATTTTCTCCATAATATTTGTCTTTTCCTTGTCAGACTGCATTTTTGCATGAGTATTTGAAAACGCATATTAATTTTGGTAGATGTTAAATGTATATTGCACAATGGGACGTGTGTGGAGAACAATGGTGGGACTTTTAATTTCTGGAGACTAAAATGGATACAAGTTGTGATTATAGGAGCTGAATGGAGAGCTGGGAAACCGGAGGCTATAGTTGTGGTAGTTGTATTGTGTTGCGTGAATGTGAAGGAGAGAGATCAGAGACGAGAAGGCGGCGGAAGGGAAAGACGGTTGATGATGATGCTTTTCACTTTTGATTTGAGTGAGAGTGAGCGATCTTCTCGCGATTTCCTAATCACTTTCCCCCTTAACATCTCCGCGCGACAGACAGCTTTTGACGACAAAAGTTGAATAGCATCGCTTTCTAATTCATGAGATGCCATCCAAAGAATTGAAAACTTGCGATCCCGTCTTTCCGCTCTTTCGCCTCGTTATCATTATTCCTCTTCTTGCAGTTCACTGGATGCAAACCTTCTTTATTCTCCACTTTCTTTCCTTTCCTCATACCTAACCCCACATTTCTCTCTTCGTTACTCTACTATTAGCAACATATCCCACAATACGAATTATCTCCCAAAACTATGTATCGGGTTCACGTCTTCTTAATCGGTCAGTTTATGGATAATGTATGTTAATTGCACACAATATTATTATCGTACCACAATCATCATTCAAGTTAGAAGTCAATTTCAACGAGTGTCTTGGCAAACATGCTGTTTTCAAAGATTACTCTACTTTTTGTACATTTTAGAAGTGCTAACCATTTTATCTACTGGCATACTACAAAGGTGTTTAATCACAGTGAATTGATTTTCATTTTATTTGTCGTCAAATAGTTATATAATTTTTGTGAATGGACGGATCCTCTCGGATAGACAATATTCCCATATAATACGTATTTTAGTATCACAATAGATTTCACTACAATGTGCAACTGCCCTATACCTAAAACGCATGTAAAGAATTTCATCTGAGAACTTAGACACCTGGGTTGTCATTTAAAGCGCATCACTTACTGCCTCACCAATTCCACCTATTATTATGTAGATATCAAAACCAAGTTAAATTCCCAGTAGACATACTCTACTGGCTTGGCATTGAATTGGTGTGACATTCTACTATTATATAATAATTACATAAAGTATGCTGATCACCCTTAAATGTCTGAATTGAAATACTTATTGTTCGTTTACGATTATATAAGTTACACCCAATTTTAAAGTAAGAATAAGGACACTTTCATTTGCTTTTTGTATTACACTATGACAATAACCTATATAAACAACCTAGGAAAATTCGGTTGATTTCAACTAGAATAAAATATTTGAAGCAGTTAAAGTTGATTTACAAGAATATCTAGGAAATTTTGCATCAAATGTAACTGTTTTATCTGCGAGTTAACTAACCAAATTCATAGGTTTTGATTTGACTGCGGTTGTCCATGGGAGGTGATTCTACTTCAGTGACAAACAAACAGTTTCCATGAAATTGTCATTTGTCTCTCCGAAATTCCTTAAGACTGGATACCATCTTTAAGTGATCAAACAATTGTATTATTATTAATTTTACATAATTTTACTTCTTTTTTCCATACCTTTGCAATTAAAAACCGCTTTTCATCTCAGTGTTAATTAGGTGGAGTGATTTTCATTTTGGGTACATTTTATAGGCTTGCTTCTATTAAAGATTTCCAAAAAGCTTAATATCTACAACTAACAATCTATCTACGCTGTGTACGTACGTACGTTTAAAATGGCTTAAAGTGCAAACATTTATTTCTACAGTTGGAATAAGTTGAGGTATTAATTTACCATGTGTCGTAGTTCGAAATGATTTTTATAATTTTTATTTACGGTGAGATGCTGTCAATGAAATGAAATGAGTATTTGTATTGTGGAAATGCAAGTAACGTTTTACCTGTCGATAAGTAGCGTGTCTATGAGGTAGGCACCTCTGCTGGATACATAATATTGAACACTTACGGAGGTAGACTTCAGAGCAATAAATCTCGATGACATAATACATAGACGTAATGTAAGTCTCATAATATAGATATAGGGTATCCTATTGTATCCTAGATGTATCTGGTGAGATAACGAACACAAAGGAAATTCAATACTTCCAAGGCAAGATGAAGTTTCCTCTTTGAATACATTTATTATAATATTATGAATACGATTGGATAGCTGTGTGACAGTGAGTCAGAGACACTCCCCTCCCTGTTGGTCGCCTCATATCTGTAACAACTGTTTACAATCTCGCCTTATTTATTGCTGCTTTGCACGTTTTCATCCGTAAATCATTCATGCCTTTATACTACACTTACAATTACTTACTGTTAGATGCATATTACGTTGAAAAGATACCGAGTGGTAGTAAATTGGCCAAATACATCATTTTATCCCGTACTACGACTGTGAAACAAACCAATGGTGCGAAAAGGGATTTCACGCTCTGACACCTCCATTTACAACAAAGATCATGCCTACCTACCTGCTTTATTGCCTCCATGACATCTCCGCTTCTCCGTGTCACTTCCCAACTCCGCTCACACCCCACCAAGTCCAATCTACCATTTTGCACAATATATGCATCTATTGTTGACATTCTCATATTATTTATTTGTTACAAACTCACACCTTATCTCATCACTCTATGAAATTGAAACTTACACATTTTCTACAATATCTTCGTGTATTAAACACACCTATGCATACGGCAATGCGAAGGCAGCATAAAATATAAAGTAAAACATATTAGGTAATCATAGTATAATAGTGCAAATCATTAGAACGCAATATAAATTACATACACATATCTCCGGCCTTCATACAGTCATACTTATATTCAAGTACTTCATCATTGGGATTTTCATGCACATCACCAAGAAAAAAAGCATACATTAACATTACAAAGTGATACTTAATACCTGCAACAAGACAATCCACATTCTCGAAACAGCGCTGTATGACATTCACCACCATAGTAGCAACGTGATACATGGTGCTTAACAAAGTAAAAATCGTAAATTGTTTTTCGATAATCTGTGAGTTAACAAATCCGAAATGAAATGAAACTAGCCTTGACATTATATGTTGTAATGCGTAAGCAAATAACATATACATTCATATATTTTATGAAGCTTCTACAAAAATTTTAAATGGAAGGTGAATGGTGAATGCAACGGTATTCAATCCGTTAATTGCAATGATGGCAATGCACGAAATATTAGATAGTCTCATTCTTTCCATGCACATTTACAAACTGATATGAAAAATAACTGGAACTGTGTTGTGGTAATTTCTTCATTAAATTCTTTTGAACTTTCTCTAGTATTTAGACTTCGTTAAACCAAAGTACTGCTATTTCTTATTTTAAATGACGATAGTCTTTATCAAAATAAGCAGTTTAATAGTTTTATATTAAAAATGTTAAAGCATTAAAATGTAAGTTGTTGCAAAAATTTAATGTTTGTATTAATGCCATTTCGAGTAAAGCAAAATTGTACCTTAAGAAAATTTCGCAAGATGCAAACGTTAGCTGACAAATATTTTTGCAAATTAGAAACATATTTAAGCGGTCAAACTCTAGAAAACTGT
Organism: Yoshiicerus persimilis; assembly: GCA_020352615.2. NCBI lineage: Eukaryota > Metazoa > Arthropoda > Collembola > Entomobryomorpha > Tomoceridae > Yoshiicerus > Yoshiicerus persimilis. The sequence continues at coordinate 24,759,020 of CM060170.1, read as the reverse complement.
TAAGAGAAATTAAAAAAATGAAACAGCTCCTGTTTGGCGGATTGGAAATAATGAGCAGACAATAAAAGTAAACAAACCAGCAAAGTCTTGAATTTTGTAGTACCAGCCATGACCATCTCAAATTCAGTTGTTTAAAAAATGAATACTGTTTAGGAATCGCACATTATAGAAAAATTTCTAAAAATTCTAATTATCAGTAACAATGAATCTCGAAACTGAATCTACCAAATAATTTTTTTGATGGGTGGACATTAAGTTGGCGTACATTACATTTTTAGTTAGCAACTGTTGATTTTCGTTTGCTAAGCAGTATGTATCGCTAAGAACCTGTGAAACGATGATGTGTTGCTCGTATGATAGTTATGATGCATGGTATAGAAATATAGCGCAATGTAACAATTTGTGTGTGCAATAGGATTATTGTGTGTTGTAATTGCTAAGAAATTTCAGAATCGTATTAATTTTGTGTATTACTTGTATAATTACGTCTGCAATGTTGTAGTTCACTCGCAATATCGTTCTAAATTCTAATTGATGCTTAAATTGTAAGGTATTGTCATATTCAGTAGAGTGACGGTGTGGAGTTCATCAGGGACGGTGCGAGTAATAATACGTTTAGGGAGAGAAGGGGTAAGCCAAAGCAAACACTTATAATATGGGATGTCATCTCACTACTTTTCGTTCCTAAAAATCAAAAATCTGATTTGCGTGTTTTGTGCACTCCCCACTATTAAAATATATCAGCAGCCGATATAGCAAGAGGACAAGATAGAACTTGAACTGCACTGTAAAGCAGCTCTAGAGTAATGCGAGATTCGAAAAGGCTAATAATATCTAATAGAGAGAAGCGAGGTAGTTTGCCAGTTTGAGACTGAGGACATAAATGGTTTGGTCTTGTTCGGTGGTTGGGGTGGAAAGTAAAAAATCGGTTTAGGAAGGTAAACATCTAATTTGAATTTAGAAAGAATAAAGGGAGTGATTTTGACAAGGACCGCAGTGCAGATGACTCCCATATGGAAATTTGCATTCATTCATGTCACTTCAGTGAATGTGGGATTTTTACGGATGAACGACTGCAAATGATTTCCCTGACAGAAATGATGAGTTTTGGCCACAAAATGTGATTTCATTATTACTGTCTTGTCACTTCCCACGATTTTTATTCGCTCCTGTTTATTAAGTAATTTGAATGTTGCACCTCACATGCTATGCGATAATGCGAAACCAGATCCTTCGAATATCCCAACAGGAAAACAAGATTAATAGTTTACTTTTCTTTGCTATATTGGGCTTAAATTTCGTACAGATTCAATTTGCCAAAATATCTGGACTTTCGTCTTCCATGCTGTTAGGTGGACGAAACCGAACAACGGTGCAATGAACTCCGACGCAATGCTGTCGTATTACTATAGGAGTATCTTTCATTTCGTATAAGCATAAGAGCATATATGAAATATGTACAGAGTAAGGTGGATTTGGAGAACTGCTTCTAATTTTTAAATAAGGATTTACTAAATTAAAAATGTTTGCAACAAGATTAGTAATTTATCTATAACACTTGAGAAACTCAAGGAATGCACATTGCAGTTATGTTATGAATATATCTTTCAAATTAGAAGTCAATCCATAGTCCACAGTTTGTATGAATATTAAAGCGACGATTTATTTGTATACAATTAGGAAATAAGTGATAAAATCGTCAACTCTGTTATAGAGTATAGTATAGTAATAATGAGTTTATTCAAGATCTAGACAAGTATCACAAAAGCATAGGTCTCTAAATAAAGCCTATAAATCTCTATGATTTCCGAATGTATTCCAAAACTTACACAACTACCATAGTTAAGTAAACGAACATGAAAACAATTTAAGGAATCCATCGGTACAGTATTATGATATTAATATTTAGCTTTCAGTAGTATTTTACATCAAGACTGGAGCACAAGTATTGTATCGCCGTCAGTCATTCATCACTTCATTTAATATGTTATGCGCTACTAATAGGATTATTGCTCCGAGCTACTAGTTGGGAATTGGTACAGATCAGTTGGCTACAATGTACTTGTCCATGTGGTGACGCTACTGTTATAATAAAGTCTTTTGTAAGAAGTGGCAAGGGATAATAATTTATGTTCCCCTTAGTGTCAGTCATAACAACTTAGCCATTATATATTTTCCACGATTGCTTTATTACCATTGATAATAGGTGACTTATTCGTAATGGAGGCCTTTGTCCACAACTGAAATCACAAAATAATCATGTTGGGAAATTGACCATGTTTATGGCATCATCTTCGGTTCACTGTAGTCCTAGATCAAGAATTACATAATGCTGAACGCAGACATGAAAAATGAAAAGCATTTATTGTTTAGCTGGTTCTACATAGAATCAATTAGTATATATTGCTAAAAGTACTTATTTTGCCAACAGTAGTGTATATCTGAAGCGCTTTCAAGTCAAGATAATTAAGATATTCATTACAGTACATTGAATATCAATATTGATATCTACTGCTGTAGGTTGCGTGAAAGTTAGGATGTCATACGAAAGCGCGAGCTGGAGCTGTAAAGGAAAATAGTAAAATATTGATTAGATGCAACGATAATGTACCCCTTTAAGATCACAAATTACCGCTAAGTACACAGCGTTATGATATTTGTAAAATGATTTTTTATTAGAACGGCGGTTTTTGATTGCTCTTAGTAAGGTGTCGCAAATTTGGAAAATATAAACTCAATAAAAAAGAATTTATCACTCATCATGTTAAAATTGAGTGTAACATCCATGAAAGTGTTTTGATATTCATGGTCATTATAGCCTTTTTAAATTTGCCATAGATAAAATGAAAATGCTTGTGAAAGAAAAAGTACAATTTCTTCAAAAAACCCCAATTCGGAGGTGTTTGAATGACTATTTATTAGTTAGGCAGCGACATGGATAGCCTTACATTGGTTGTGAAAAGATAGCTGAATATACTATCGCCTTTTCTCTCTTTTCGGTTTACATGCTCAGACATTCATTCATGTATACGCAATCGGATTTGGGGACTCCCCCCTGTGATCTGTCTTGCTCTCATGAACTTTTGGCCAGGCCGGACGAGTTCGGATTACCCTACCAACTCAACAGCTTTAAGCTCTCTATTTACAACCTGTCAATGAAACAAAAATCATATTTGTGTGCGTGTGTTTGCGGCTCACTCTATTTACTCCTAGTTAGATATGCATGTGTGCCCATTCAAACAATCGGCTATGAAAAATCACTTCTATGTAAAACTGTTTACCAGTCCACTAAACCCCTCCGCTTCGTTTATTTTTACTCTCATCCTATTAATCTTCGACACTATTTTTCTTGTTATTCATTCATAAATATTCAAAAGTAACAAAAGCAGTAGTGGTTTTAGTAAAGGATTTTGGTCTTGCCCAGCGTACTAAATAAAGATAAAACGGTGATTGCAAATTACCGTTTTTATATAGCAAGAAGTGCAAATGCCACTTCTTGCTAAAAATCATAGTCCATTTTTATAATAACAAGAGGTTCGCAAGTTTCCAGATATATAATAGATCATACCAATTTGATAAGCATTTTCGTTGGTTAATAAAAAAGTATGCGTAATTGTGCATTTTTACAGAAGCCAATACCTACACCCCTCTCAAGATTGAATATGTAGCTACCAGGCTAAATAAACATTTATCTAGAATCTAAGTGTATAAGGGTGTATCGATTGAGATGTTTTGCTAATGTTTGTAAATGTTATATTCTGATCCTCTAATCACCAAGGTTTTTGTCAATGGGCTAATGTACAGACATTTTACCACTGATGGAATCTTATTAGCTAAGCATTGTTGGTAATTTGTTTGCAAATTTTGCATGATCACTATGCAGGTTTTATTGGCAGGTTAGATGGAGCACTTTTTGCTGTAGAATTTTATATTCCACTTTTCATCGATTGGGAAATGTAGGATATCCTGGGAATGCATTTTTCGGTTCTCCTTTGATGCTCCATGAAATGATTGAACATTGCACAAGGACACTAATCTGTATGTAAGTACCTTGTGAGCTGTGATGCGATTAGTACTAGCTGGCCGATATGGGGTATTAGGAAATGTAGTATTCGGCGTATTTACTATAGCCTATTATAATTGCCTTCGGTGCAGTTCAGGTACTTATGCTTACAATTCTGCATTTGGGTATTTACAATTACAATTGAATTTTTTTTGTATACAATTCGATTAACCGTTCAATGTTTTTCAGTTACGCTTATGGCCACAATTTTACAGACAGACAGAAATTATTTTTGCAATGTGTATTAAAAATTATGAGAGGATTGGGACTACATTAACAAATATATTTTAGTTTGCAAATACTGAAATGCCCAACTCTGATTTTATAATTTCCTAATTTTACTCATAAATAAAATAATTACCGCCCGTTTATAATGTATAGTACTACAATTAAAATATTCTGTATGTAATGAAAGTTAGCAAATGAGAAATTAATGTAGATGCTAAGTAGCAATCGGTAATTCCTGCAAAAGTGATATACGTCTTTCCTTCATAAAATATAGGGGTCATAAATGAAAATGTCACTGCCAAGCTATGATACTAAATATTCAGCCTACCATTAATTGAGAGCGCATTATTTCCAAATAAGAGTCAAAAATTTAGTTAGATAACCCATTGAATATTTATAAAATTCCACAGTTTAGAACATTAACAAATAATTATTTATTGGAATTCAATCTTGATTTTTGGGATATAATGTTTCGCTTGTTTTTATACAAGGCATAGATCATTAAATACTGACAACTACTAAATAGCTCCTGTGATATGTACTCATTTATAAACAGGCTTTATATCTACTTTATACAGAGTTACACCAATAAACTTCAAACGCTACCGAAGATACTCGATTAGATAGGGTTGCAAACATAACCAATAGGGAATTACAATCAAACAGCTAAGGATTTTCTTCATCATGAGAATGCAAATAGTATCAATTTTATTGCCTGTCGTATAACTACATTTTAAAATAAAAATACTGTTTTTGAATAAAGTGAATATTTTTGGAGTTGCACTTGATGTATGTTTATCAAATGGAATAATTTATTGTATGCAGTAAAATTATATGTTGAATCATTGCAATAATAGTATGGAAATAAAGTCGCCAAATGTTCATCAGTGTTTTCTCTAGCTATTTGTATTCTCCCTACAACGACATGTAATTCGTCTGAAAAAAGTGACTTTGCAATTATTGAGCATTAAAAATGCATGCTTAATGTATCCATTTGTTTGCACGAAAATCTGTCAGAAAATGCTCAAGAATGCAACATGAAATGTTCGGAATAGATCAATTATCGTTAGTTGCTTTTTTAAGAAAACACAAAGCTTAGAATATCATTGCGTATTACGGAATTGAAGTAGGGGCTGTAAAAAATGTCAGGGCTCATCCACGTGTGTAAAGAGAATGGAGGATGTTCATAAGCGACTTTATTTCGATACTGTATAATCACATGTGTTAAATTGCCAACCATTCTTCTCTGGAGAAACAAAGCAGTGAATATCCACGGGTAGTCTGGATGGTAAGTAAAATGGGAGACACGACTGCTAATTAGGAGCTAGTTTATGTAAATATTTAATATGTGAACAGTGCTTATTGGCAGTACAATGGGGTGGTAATGAGATGTTTGTAAAAGTAAGCCATTGATTTTTAATGAAAAGGTAGGCAATGACAAATTGACAAATACAAATATTACAGAGAGGTAACTATAGATAAAATTGTTTGTTGGTACGATCCGTGACTACAGTTTACGTGTACCTACAGTACTTGGTTAACTACTATTGAGTGTTACAGAGTAAATGTTCATAGTAAAGGTAATTTATTGAAAGCATTATGAGATGTGATATGCGATTGCTGGAGGAGGAAGGGGTTGATGAAAGTGGGGCTGTGGCTGTGACTGTGACTATGTGCCAAGGACGAGTGGGTGGTGGGGGGCATGGGGAAAGGGGGGTTGGAGGAGGTGGGGGAGTTGGGGGACAGGGAGTGGTAGGAGTTGGGGATGACCAGGGGCTGTCTGAGGGACAGGGAGGAGTTGGGGGAGATGCTGGAGAGTCGTTCGTGGATGGAGGCGGGGGAGTCGGGGGCGTTGGGGCGGTGAGACGGGGACTCGTGCAGTTTCCGCATGTGTTTCTTGAGGTCGAAGTTGCGACAAAAGCCCTTGCCGCAAGTTTTGCAGGTGAAGGGTTTTTTGTCGTTGTGAGTGTGCATGTGGAAAGTGAGATTGTAGACTTGGTGGAAGGCTTTGTTGCAAATATTGCATTTGTATGCTTTGTCTCCGCTGTGAGTTAACTTGTGATTTTTGTAATTGCCCTTTTGGTGGAAGCCTTTTCCACAGAACTCACAAATGAAAGGTTTGTAGCCGTCATGAATGCGAATGTGAGTGTTGAGCGTTGAGCTGCGATTAAATGCCTTTCCACACGTTTGACATTTATGCGGTTTCTCGGCCGTGTGAATGATTTTGTGTCGACAGAGAGTGGAGGCCTGGCGGAAGCCTTTGCCGCAGACCTTGCAGATGAACGGTCTCGCCCCGGTGTGAACAGGCATGTGTCTCGTCAGATTATAATGGGCATTAAACACCTTCCCGCACTCCAGACACGTAAACGATTTCCCTTTGCTGTTGTTGCTCGGCACGGGCGAGGAGTACGAACCTCCGTTCGTCGAGTCCATCTCCGTGTCCTCCAACCCTCCTCCGGAGCAGTCGTCCTCTTCGTCCTCATCCTCACAACTCAGAATGTCAATTTTCGCAGATTGTCTGCCCACAGAGAGAACACTTCGCGACTTCCCTTTCTTCCCCAGAGAAACCTTCATGCGCTCCCCATCCTTCGCCGGCACCATGGGGAAATGTGCCCCGTTGTTCAGATTCCGCGGAGGAGACACCCTGCAGTTGGACTTCACGGGGGAACCCGCGGAGGAGAAGGTGGACAGCGACTGCGAGTTGAACTGGGCCAGGGTGGAGGAGGACTTCCTGTGGAACTCGGGACTGAGGGTCTGGGGCTGCTTGGGATTGCCTGCGTTGGCCGCCCCTGCGGCGGGGAAGGGGTGGTGCTGGAGGTGCGGGGTGGAGAACTGGCGGAGGTAGGCGGTGGTGGAGGAGGGCGGGATGTGGTGCTTGGCTGCGGAGATGTAGGCGGCGTAGAGAGAAGGTGAGAAGGCGTTAGGGTGAATTGCCCCAGTGAGATAGTGGTGCGAGGAGCCAGACGGGTAGTACAGGAACGGATATTGACGGAGCAGATCGGAAGCGACAATTCTCTCGGTGTACTGTCGGAAATTGCTATCGGAGATCACTTGAGAAGGAACGTACTTCCTGAACGCCGATTCCAGTTTTTCAGGTGCCGTCGACCCACCGCAGCTCAGACTCAGCTTCAGACTCGGGTGACTGCTGTCCGCGGGGGAAAACGTGAGGGAGTCGGTCGCCACTCTGTTGTCCGACTCGCTACTTGGCTGTCGCAGCAGACGACCCGACGACTGGCTCTGGCAATTCGCAGTTGACTTTTTCGACGGAACGGACTCCATTATCTTCGCTATTGAGAATGTCAGCACGGAACTTTTTGACGAGCTCATGTGTCCGTCAGATTTGTCCTCGTGCCGAGAGTGAAATCTCTTCGCCGTGTCTCCCATGTCCACGCCGCCTTTCGACGATGGAGGAAGAGATTGATTGTCCGTCATTGTGCACGCCAGGTTGTTGATCGGTTGCATTGGGAGAAACTATTATTTTCGCACCATAAACCTGCAACCAATCCCAATTACCACATTAACGTTATTTCAAAATTCAAAGTTTTAAATATTCTTCATTTTAATGTTAGGATTTCAAGACTATTTCTTTATTTGTCTTTTTATTATCACCCTTTAGAGCAATCGCTCTTTAATATCCATAACTCAAAACACTATGAAATACACGCACAGAAACTACATACCTTTAACTGTGTGCCTATGAATCAAGCATTGCAATTTAAGACTATTGTGTAATACATGTCATAAGATATTCAGTTGACGGTCAAACCTCTTTGTATTTTACTTGTTATTAATTTCTATTATGAAAAATTTTTATTTGCAATATATCTGGTACCACCCTCAATTTTCTTAATTTTTTAAAGATATACTATATAATAGTTACATGCCCTTTCATTGTTGAATGGCGATTTCAGAATCTAATCAAGATTTTTAAGTTCAGGGGAATATGCAGACCCGTTTATTATTATGTATGTAGTATAACATACACTTATATTGAACAATAAGAACCAATACCTTATATAAGGGAAACTCTTTGACAAATTTCGTTGTTGATTTTAAAGTACTGGCGATCTCCAATTTTCTGAACAATATACACCTTGTATTTTCCATAAAACTTAAAATTGATGACGGAGGTCTCTATAGGCTTTTGATTTTGCTATATACTGGTCTATCTTCAAAAAGCATAAGCCATTGGGAATACATTGAAGTATGCAAATAGATATATTGAGTGTCAGGAATTCTTTGTATAAACTGAATTGATGATATTTACACTGGCAGTGTAATTTTGAATGGTCATTTCCGAATTACATGAAATTTGATAGTGAGCAACTCTTTCCCTCGTTCCTTCCATCGACGTTTTTAATATCCATCCGTCCAATGTCTATTTTACACGCAAAGGGCACCGCAATGAAACAAAAGTTCACTTCTCTTTTTGCGCCGCTAAATATATCCATGGGATAGGTACTTAGGTTTATTATAGCATTTCCATTGGAACCCTCCCTTGCCTCTCTCACTCAAAGCCTACTCATCTCAGTATACATCTTATACTTAGCATTGATTACATAATGGATGTATTCCTACACTAACTACAAACACTTTCTGTATATGAAACTACTGTTTGTTTCTGTAATAGAAAATATTTTATCTGCGATACAGATAGAAATTTATTTTACCAGATAAATGAACCCTCGTGTCATTGAACTGCATGGCAAAAATGTTCAATTAATTAAATTGTAAAAATATTGTCTATTTGGTTTCTAACTTCTTCTATCATTCTTAGTCATTGCTATTTTACTATGAAAAACAAGTGATATTCTTTTAATAAGGCCCCGAAAAGAGGATGATGCAGTAACATTCGGTTTTTTTGTTTTGGTAAGAAATACATATCATGTGTTAATGCGCAAATGAGGTAATTTTTAATGATTCTGACTCGTTTCATAATTCCTAGTTGGAGAATAAAATTCTTCTGAGAATTAGTTATCTGTTTCTAGAGTAAGAAATAATGTGTGGAGTACGGAGGAAGGTTTGAAAGAGACGATTGAGGATAATAATTAGAACTGGGAGACAATATAGCTGAATGCCCCAGATGGCTATATAGGATAAGAAAGTCTGAATTTTTGTGTTGTACTTTTATGAGTTGTAATAAATGGGGCCAAAGGAAGAGAAAGCTGGAAGAGGTTGACTTAAGAGGTAGTGAGTGTAAGTTGAACATTAAATATCCAAGTGCAGGGTGGAATAATTGGTGATGCAATGTAAATGTTGGGGACAATGAGCGAGTGAACTAAAAGGTAAGGATGCTGACGTGAATATGAAGTGGGAGAGACTGTTCAATCTATTTGCTTGTGTCTGGAGGAGAAAGAGTGCGACTCACCTAGGTACACTAGAAACCCACCTAATCGCAATTCGTATAATAGTTGGTAAGCTGGTAAGTGATAGCTTTTGAAGTGGGCCGAATCGGGAATTGCCAACATAAAAGCACACTGTGTAAACAACGAGGTCCGTTTCTCTGCAGAGGCAGGGAGTCGTAATCGTAATGCAAAGTAACTTTAACTGGCATGGCATGTCATGGTTTGCCTTGCCATACAAAGTAATTCCCTGCCAAGCCAGGCATTGCCTATCAGACTGTGTCTACACTCTGTGGAAGTCTCCAAGGGACGCATCCAATTAATATCAGCCCCATAAAATAAAATGCAACGAGAGAAACTCTCTCAGCCAACAGTCGAAAATGAAAAACCCATATCTACGCTCTTTTACGTCCTATTACGATTGCCTCAAAGCACGGAGCACATTAAACAACCTAAGCTCACCATTGCACACTTACACTCAACATCTATACGGATACACACACTCTGGAAATAATGGCATTACGTAATAGACATGTCTCTCTGTAAGTAGTGACAAAATACTATTTAAAATTGCACCTAACTAAACAGCGCTTCGACAACATATCCGAAATTAAACTATGTAAATAGGTAGGAAACGGCAATAATGAAGATTCAATAATCCATCGCAAATAATTAGTGTGTGTATCTATTTCTAACGCTGTGCTAGATGATGTCACTGTTCATTATTACCAGCTCGGAATTCCACCCCGTCGTCAGCAGCCGTCGACTGACCCCATCATTTCGATACAGAAACGGCTATCAACACTCAATCCACTGCAGACTTCAATTGCAATTGTTTATTTCAAGAGACCATGCATAAATGACAACATTCGGAAGAGACCCCTTCAAAACAACGCATTTGTTTACTAATGTACGTACACATTACACTTATCAGTTAGGCAGACGCGAACATGATTCAATTTAAACATACCACTCCAATTTCTTTCCGGAATTAAATAGTCATCAAGTGTAACAAGACATCACATAGACCACCATCAGAACTCACGGGTCTCTCCTCTCCATATTCAAATAGCTAAATAATGCTCCCCACTACTAAATTGCAAACAAACAGAGATCTTCTTCAAGTTTCCATTCCCAACCTCCCTTTTCTACCAATCTCTACTCTACACCATTACTTGTGTCTCCTACTCGGATAGATATGATTAATGACAGTTAATTATTATCTAAATTAATAAAATGATTATGAATGCTAACCGTGGGCGGACAATTATTTTTCTGAAGAATTTGCAATAAAAGTAGGTCAGAACTAAATAGCTCTGAACTACTGAAATTTTTAACTCCTTTAGGATGGATATCGCTTGTTGACCATGGAAAATAATTAGATCTTTGCTAGCGCCAGACAAGTTTACGAGTTTGCCAGGATTATAAATAAATATTACAGCAACAGTATCCTGCAGAAGTCTAATAACTAATTATAATAATTTATAAATGTCTGGCGGAGTACAGAGTGAATAATAATTGCCATTAGTATTGCTGATTAGATACTTGATTTGTGAGTTTGGGTTTCTTATACATATCTGTCAATAAGTAGGGGAATACTTGTTGCCAAATAAATCAAACACATAGTGCAAATGAAATCATGGAAAAGTAATGTCAGTTATTGACCACATATTAGTATTTTTGTCTAGCTTGTGCACATAAGCCAGAAATTCATGATTGAGATATAAAAGTGTGCGGCATAGGTAGGTTGGTTGAGGCAAAGAAGTGACGCCTACATAATTACTAGGAAAAAAGCAATCAAACCTCAAAATAGAGGAGAATTTTTAAAATGACCCATGTCTTTGGTAATCTTACAGTGGAACTACTGTAGGTGCCTTTGTAAGTGAAGTGAACCAACTTTTTCTATTTTGCTATTTTAATGTAGGTAATTACTGCTTCAGTTGGATTAAAAAAACTTTCGAAAAATGTTTGCCCACACTTCGGAGGTAGCTATTTACATGGCATACCGTAGCACTCGCAGAGGGAAAGTAAAGAAGAACTCCTTGTTTGCAGTAAATCTTTCCATCCCCTCAGCAATATGTAAATAGATGGTACATCTTTACTCCGTGTTCTGTTGCAAGTTACAAGTACTTTTGGGAGTGTGTACATTTCATTTTCAAAGTTACATATCTTTTGAAAACTATCCTCTCCATTCTTTAGCTGAGTAAATGTTATATCATCTTTAGTCTACTTCGTTTTTTGCTGGGTTACATTATTGTACAGCACTCTTACATGTACAAAGTGCATATACCGCTGTCACGCTCATTTTAGACTATAGTGGTACCGTTTGTTTTTGGTTTGTAATAATACAGGGTGAACAAAAGCCGATGGTTCAGTTTCCACTTTAAAGTACGTGCTCCAAATGTTGTCCATTTTGTACTGGTGAACTGACTCATTAAAAACTGGAAAAATATTATACACACGAATCCTGGAATTTTGTTCACCCTGTATGCACAGTTTTAGTACAATAGTGGAGTAGATGTGAAGGGACAGTGAAGACAGAGTGGGATGGTTATAAGAGAACTGAAAATGGATGGAGAAATTATCATTAGTCATTTTAGGAGCTGCGATGACATGACTTTGCCTCTTGCCTCCTCCCCACAAACACAATGAAGAAGAGTTTGCAATTTTTCGGTTTTGATGAGATGTGTTGACTCCAGGCTATGTTGACAGGAGTTTTATGACAAAAGGAGCACAAACTTGAGTCAAGTGTCTTGCCTTCTATCATTCTGTTCTCTTGTCTCCTCGCTCCTGCCCTTCTGACTTGCCCTCAACTCATCCTCTCGTCCTCTTTCCTCCTGACATTTCAGACTAGCTAACCAACTCCTAATATGTCTAAACCAACAGAGCAGAGTAGATTACTTAAGTACTGCCAGCTATTCCACAGACTTTCCTTTCTTTCCAAATCTATATGAATTATAACTCTATACTCACAACCGTAAAGTAGGTATCCATTTAACATTGTCATCGTCTCAGCGCAGACGGAGTTCTAACTTCCAGTGTTATGCAGAAGATACTACGAAATATTTGTTATTACCAAAATCTAAAGCCATTCTGTTGGTGAAAGATGCAGATGAGACTTATGGCCACAATGCTTGTAACATAAGCAAACGGATTCATGCCATTTTGTCGTCACTATGTCACAAAAGGAAGACTGAACATGTGCAATACTAAACTATGGCTTCAGTATATACTGCAATAATACTCTTTTAGCGATTCCTGCATTATTTATCAATGACACAGTAAACACTGAATTTGTAATAAATATGGAATGAGTGAGAAAAATACAAAGAAAGAATCAGACCTAACAGAGAGTTACACAACCGGCTGTGTATTAACTATTGGAAGGGATGATTTATCAAATATTTCGTAAAATTCGGAATATAGAATGCGGTGTTTATATATATCTGGAGTATCGCTTAGAGTATCTCTTACTCTGCATGCCTGGTCAGTTTAAAGTCATTGCACACATGGAGGAAGACTAAATATACTGATCTGATGTACACAACGCAATTTATTTTCTAGAAGTAATACAGTCAATGTCATCGACTGCATTACTTCGCTTTCGCTTCTCTTATGATTTACGCTTTCGACAATGAAGGGCAAAGGTCGGGTAAATGTATTTATTTATAACTAGGACCAGAATTCCAAAATTCAGCCTTTTTGTGTACTTTTTACCATTTCAGTATTACCCAGTTATCAGTATTGTTCAATAATGATCCACCAAAAGAATTTACCACCGCAAATAACAACCGATTAATATTACTGAGAAATTCTGTTCAGAAAAACATTTTGTAGTTTAGAAAATATTGATGTAGATACTTTGGTCAAACCAATTTTGAGCCTCGAAATTACGTAGAGATAACATAGAAATCTCTGCACTTTTTTTAGGAATGTGGAATTGCCTTGAATGGGGCTTAGTAAAACTTGAATGTGGTAGGGGGTAACGAAAAAGGGGGTAATATCTGAATGTGTAGCATTGCGATTATTTTCTGATCTAACCTAATAAGAGGTTTTAGATTTCTCAATGAACGTCAAGTACGGAACATATAGAGATAATATTGCAATAGTACAAGTACAATAGTATAATCACTTGCCGTGTAGAGTATTACTAATATTTATTTTAAGAGAAGGAAGAAGAGCCGGACGAACCCTAATCAAGAAGAGTTCACAGTGTAGGATCCTATAGATGAACGTGATAAAAGACTCCACTAGAGGCGGCTACCACTTGAGGCATGATGAGACCGACGGGCTCACTCCTCGCCGTCCTCGCTTACTTCGCTTAGGATTCTTTCAGTATTGCTAATTACTAGGGAATAATAACATCTATTACAAGGCACTAGCTAATCGCTAGTATATAAGCTACAGGACATTTATACTGTCGTTTGCAATGTTTTTTTGGTATACTTTTAAATGAGTATTCTAAAATACATTGAAACCCCTTTAAGTATACACAGAAGGTCACTTCGCCCTCATTTATAGAAAAGAGAGCTAAAATTCTTACTGCAATCTGATAATTCAGCCTTGAAAAGAAGAGAAATTTTTTTTTTCATTCATGAAAATTATAGACACGTCCAAAAATTTTGAAAGTTAAACATTAATGCATTTTTAAAAATTATTCTTACTGGCTAAGGACGATATATTGTCGACGTAAAGCAATGTTGCGGAATGAATGCAAAGTGCAAAGGTATTACTTTATGTAGTCACATGTGTGAACATACAGTTTTTTTCATCATGTCCTGGCGTAATTTTAAGTGCATCGTTAGAGAAAGCTTACACTACACGTGTGTTATACATTTACACTAATCGTACGCAGAGACAATGCAATGAATGGTTAGTTATTTTCTTAGGCGTTATTTCCGTCTCTTATGGCTATGCATAGCCATAAGAGCAGTGTTAGTGTCTTATCGTAAACTAATTTGAGCGTACCGTATCGTAGAGTGGGCTGCGTAGTTGTACACTTATTCGTTAAAGTTTAACTGTTTTGCACTGGGCATCCCTGAAGCACATGACACATTAACTTTAATGAAAAATTAGAAAACTGTAACTTTTCTCAGACATTCATGGTATTTTGAATATTAACAATAAAATGTGGCACAGGATCAATTTACAATAAGGTAGTGAAGTCGGTTAAACAGGTTTGGCAATGAGCTTCAGTTTCCTAGTAAACTGCTAAAACCTATGGTTAAAGTGCTAGAAAATTAATTAGGAAAGCACGCTGGTTTATATAAGCGATGCGACTAATCTCCTTGTATGTGTTCATACAGTTATTATACAGTAATTGTAATATTAATATTAGAAAACTAAATTCCTGGACGCACATTCTTAAGGAGATAGATACCTAATTCGTTGGACATGTAGAAATTACAGTTATACTTTATAAGTCGTACAGGCGCAGCACTTAAAAGAAAATACTTAAAAGAAGTCATAAGAAATTTCTTGAAAGCCATTTGGTCTCCGTTGTAATTTTAAAAACTTTTTATACACTAGGTAGATATAGAGTACGTATGTATGTACAAATGGTGTAACATTGTAAGGAATATTGAAATGATGTTACACCGATGTTGTTTTGTTTTGTAGAGTTGAGAAATGCTAAATGGTTTAGAACCGTAAAAAGACGATTAATGTTTACACCTGATGCAAAAGTATCACGAAAAATTAGCTAAGCTCTTCAAATGTAGTTAGTAAGGACTAACTGGCTGGACACACCACCTGATGCACAGTTTCCGTAATGAAATTTAGCTACAGAGAATCATGACTGTGTTTTATTTAAATGGTTCTTAAGTCTGCAAAGAACAACAAAGACGTACTGCACACTGCACATTTGTCCTGCCAGCAGCAAGCTTTAGGCTCCCTAATTTCTTGAACGTATGAACAGACAAACATCAAACATAAACATCACGTCAAACCAATAAACTAAAATTGCAATTATGCGCATGAATTGACAACCGTAGAACAGCTGTACCTAATGGAATTGTTGTAAAATTAAATGCATTATGCAAAGTACTTACAAAAAAATAGTCTCGCTGATATTTTTTAGATTCCAATAGTTCTGCTGCGAGTAGTAAAATTATAAATGCAATAAAAGGATGAAGTAATACGAAGCATACCTACGTTAATAACAAATTATTTTAGAAATGTCTGATAACAAGGTGAAATTACTTATGAGAATTAGCCGGCTTGCATAGCGTACAATATTCTATCTTTGTCTTAACTACTTCTGATATCTCGTAAACTTCACTCGTTGCAGGATAGCAAACACCAATCTGTCATTGCTTACGTTACGTCACACTTGAAACACGAATCTTGTATTTATACATATGAACGTGATTAACACTGCTTTGAATTCCACAAACAATGTATAGGTAATACTATATACAAGTGTCATTAGATCTTGACTGCATTCTATTTTCTGCTGACTCTGTTTTTAGATGTTGAGACTTGAATTTTCTTTATTGGAGATTTGTAATTGCAAGAACATAATATTATTACTATAATAAATTTCTTAAGCTTTTTACATCCAGCGTTTTATCACTTAGTCACTACCTTCACGAATTATGACCTCAAGAAGAATCACTTTATTTTCAAGCCTGCTGTTAACCCGCTGCATAAATGACATGATAGTAATAAAAACCAAACAATAACAAAACCAGCATACACATCGTGCAGCACTGGTATAAGTTACTGGGAATGTTTATTTCAGATTTACTCTTTTTTGTTGCATAAAATTCTTGGAAATGACTAGTCCCAAATAAATATCGATAGTATATTGATTTATTTTAAAAGTCATGATTTTAACGAAGATGGAGCGTTTAGTTTAATTGATGTAGACTATTATAAATACTTGGAAAACATGAATGGGTAAGTTTGAAAATTTAATAGTTGATTACAAAAACTCTGCTAGTAGGAATTATAATTTCCCTATGGTTAAGTATGAATATTGTGCATCTATGCAAATAAGTCAAATAGAGTAGCTTATATTGTGTCATAAAATTTGGAGCTAATCATGGAATATAACTAATTTTGTTTGCCAAGGACTTTAATAAAGAAGAACGCCTTATTTATGCATGTGCTTCACTTTATATACTGAAAAAATTGTCTACTTTCCTCAAGCCATGAAAATACAATTTGCCTTAAATGTACTCTCACTGCAATAAAATTAGTAAGGTCATTATTGTGTTGCATGTGTCTCTGATATGAGAGGTTATGTTACGCCGACATGTATGTATCTGAAATACAATGACATACTTTCCACTCTAAAAATTAAGATCCATAAAAATTTGTTATTGATTTCATCACTATTTTCTTAATCCTATCAACTTGATGGCAGAACTAAAGAATTGAACTTCTCCCACTTTCATGGAACCTTAAGACACGTTAGTCAGACCGATCTGCATATTAGTAATATCATTTTGGATATCAATGCTGCGACTTTTCATTGACCCTCTTGATATTATTTATTAAACGGAAAGGTTAAGTACTACTTATATACCACGGCCGATCTATTGAATCGTCAATTTCGCTATTTTCCCTGTTTAAATGGCATTTTAACTGTAGACCTTACCATTTGGTATTCGTAGAAATATAGTCACGGTAGGAATGGTTTGCCACCATACGAAAGTCATTTGGTTACTTACTTATGTAAAGAATGCATTTTTGTATACAATTGCTTATGAGTCGGTAAACTCTATTTGATAAGATGTTCATAAAACTTTGATGGCCAGTGATTATAAATTTGAAAACAATTAACTACTTAACATTTACAGCGCACATGATAAAAGTGTGAGTATAAATCCGTTGAAACATGTTTACCACATTACGTACCTAATCATACCTAAGTACATTTCACAGCATGCGGTCGTAAAGTAAATTTACGTAAAGTTTAACTGATTTACGATCTTAACTTAAGCATTTCTCAACATTTTATTACAATATTGCATTGAAACGTTAGAAATGATTGGGTTTGGGTGGTTGACGAGTGACACTTGAACTTTGAAAAGAATATTTTGATATGAAACATCAACTTTGCATTTGACACGACGGAGCAGCCGTTACAGATGATGATAAAGCAATTCATATGCATAACAATGAAGGACACAATAGTGCGTTCCTGTGTGCAACCTACAATTATGTGGAAATGAATGGAAGTGTGTATGGACTCGCGCGACAGGGAAATCATGTCACAAGCTAAAATCTGTAAGACTGCAACGTGCGCATGTAGCTTGGCTGAATGCATTGAAAAGATTGAATTGAGTTCGTTTCTTTGACCTAGGATTATTTGAAAGAAGAACATCTTACAATTGAGCAGACGTTTCTATTGAGACTTTATAAAAATAATGGACATCAATATTTAGTTATTGAGAAGAGGAATACTTAATAGAGAAGTGCACGTGGCAGAGCAACTGAAAAGACGTTGAATGAAGACTTGCCTGGAAATTAGCGGGAAGGCGTGCGACAGCTACTTCCGGTTCAAAAACTTTTATCCGACTGATTCCTTATTGTAAGAAATGGAGGAGACTGCCTGTTATCCTGTCTGCCTGCCTGGCTCAAGTCACAGCCCACACGGCCTCTATTCATGCCAACTCACAGCATTTCCTTCTTTGTCAACCCTGTTTACTCACCTATTCACTATTAAATTGAGTGCATGGATGGCACAATGCGAGACTTGTCTCATCTGCACTCAATTCAATATTCAATTCGATTCTGCATCTTCTACGTACTAGCATCCATTTCGGAACATACTGGCACCAACACAGCCTGTGATGCCCAGCTAAATGCACGCTACACAAAAAGAGTCTTCTGTAGAGTATTTCAAGTAGTTAGCACAGTTAGCAGTTAAAAGTTGAAGTTCATATCTGAAGTAGGTATACATTTATTCCACAGAAGAAGCGAACTGCGTTCTTTTGCACGCCTCCGCACGCACGTGTTAATAATCTATGATCAATTCATGGAAATTCGATCTCACTCAAAACTAGCATCTCTTTTCAGGATTACACGCGTAATCACCTTCCAGTCTTTTCTATCTTAGGCACGATGACTTTTCCTTCCGGTCTTTGCTTTCATGTAACCAAACCTAAGTAAGCTTCACGAACAGACAACCACCATTTTTATTGTCTTCTTTTCTTCTTTCAACCATACTTCTACTTTCCGCTCATTCTTATACCTTATGGGCTTTGTACTTCCACATTCAAAGCTGTAACTACTTATCTAAACACAATATTTGTAGTTGTAGGCAAGTTTAACCTCCAACAACGATTTCTACACATGATCCCAAGAAACAACACCGAGTTGTCGATATCCCTCTTTTAACAGCTAGCCTTACTTTTTTAAAGCTTTTCAGCTAGTTCACCAATTTGATACTGTTTATTACAAATCTTAGTACATAAATGTACTTGAATTGCTTTCGGATTTATTCCGGACCATATAATTTAGTTTTTACTATACTTTTAGGCATAAAACTCGAAATGATTTTCCCAAAACTTAACTCAATGGCTCGCTAGACAAATTCCAAGTGTCATCGGGAGAAGGCTAAAAGAAATTCGAAATATCAATAGTGCCCATGTATTACACGATGCGGTATTTGTTTATTCCTAAATAAACCATCATTTTTGGTCTAAAGTGAGACAATTCTGATTCATTCAGAATTCAGTCATTCATTTAAGGCATCAGTAGAGAAAACACACAGTGACAGACAATCTACAAATCTAAATATTTTCTGATGCAAATGCCTAAATCTCGTAATTTGGTTACAAAGCTTATCTTGATATATTTTTTAGAACATGAAATTATGATGGCGGCTTCTGTTACCAACTAAATGGATTTAGCAAACGCTTCGATGAAATATAAGGGTTTGAATTCGTGAACTCTCTGAATGTTTTATTTAAGTAAGTATTCTATAGGTTGCACTGGTTACATAGGTAATCATGCTAGCATTCCTGCTCGTAAGTTATGATTCCTTTACCCAAAAATTACTTTCACTTTTGTTCGGAAAATGATTTGTTACTCATAGAACGGGATTAAATGGAAACACTATTACTTGTATGACTGGACCTATGCTTCAATACTTCAGTTGACTGGATATTTGAGTACTAATAATAAGAATAATTCTGTGCATACAAGTCGCGAGTTAATTTAGACGGGATTATGAAGTGAATTGGATTATTACATAGTATGTAAATAAGAGAGAATGCTTACTTGAAATAGTGTCGAATTAGCAATACTAAATAGAGTCGGTTATTGAATCTGGATTGAAGTGGTTAGTTGCAGTGGCGTTGTTGTGAGAGCATGAGGGCAAGGGGGATGATGAAAGTCAAATTGCGTAAAGCTGTTTTCTTCCGCCACGTGCAACAGTGAGACGAGGGTTTTCTTACAATTGTCCGTGTTTTCCCAGTTTTCCTGAAGAGTTGCTTTAGTGCTTGAAGCGGAGCTCTCGAATTGCACCAGTGTCTACTCTTCTGGTATGCAATCACAATCATTTGAATTTTAACTGGTCTGCATTGTATTGTGCGTGTGGTACTCCTGTTGGGTGGCTGCTCCAATTACGTGCACTCTCCAGCAGTACAAGTACATCCGCAGAATAATAATGCTGCTTGTGTATTTATTGAGAGCACGAGTATGATTATCGAGTCACTCATTCCAATTGTTTCAACACTGAGTCTCCATTGATTCCTTTATCAACAACGACAGGCTTTATTATGAGACGAGTCACTACTCATAGTGCTTGTTACGCACATCAATCACCCCTTACAATGTCCTTCTATAACAACCTCACGGCTCAACAAATCACCGACCTACAATAAAATTATGCCTCGTGTCGAAATACTCAAGTTTTTTATAACTTAATAAGTACTTTGAATAATTCCTGCCATCATAGCAAATCTATCAAACTATTTCAATAATAATTAACCTTCATGTAATTATAATGTTTGCAGTACAAAGCTATTGAAAAACAATTTCACTCGGCGATCTACATTTTGTACAATCATTCTTGTCCTGTCAGCAAATTTATAAGTTGTGTACACACTTTGGTTTTCAGAAATTTTCTTGTAATTGCAATGCTTTTACAACGAAGATTTATTTTCACTTTAGATTTTTTGAGTTTTCTTGTACGGGACGCACTTTGGTGTGAAAGCACAGTTTTGGCAAATTAGGGGTAGAACTGATTGAGGAAAAGTGGTTTTTTCCAATTCCACTGTGAAGGAGTTGAGTAGAGAGACTGAGCCGAGGATGTTATAAGATTCGAATTCTGAATTGTAATGATAGGATAACGTAAAAGACTACTGCGAATAGATTGACACAACAACAGTAACCAAACGACGCTTGGAAGGTAGTAGGCGAAAGGCCTGGCCTCCTCCCTCGTTCTGCTCTTCTTATTCGTACCCAGTCCCAGTTCAACTTACTCAGTCTGAGTCAATTGTATAATCCTACACGAAACTTTTCTTTCCTCATCTTCGAATTGACAAATCTACAAAAAAGAAGAAAAGGGATGTCACAGCTTCAAATATATTTGATGGGGAATGTGAACACTGTTAATTGCAGTTCTGATTTGGATAGAGCGACTTTCTTAAGTAAACTAAACTTATGGTGAGTATTCCAGTTGCCTGGAAGGAATGGCATTAACGGTGGCACTAAATAATGTTTGATAATCTTGCTCTGTCGTTTCTTGTAGGTTAGGAAGTCGGGTGAAGTAAAACCGGAGTGTGCTTTCTTTGTCGACATTAATAAGTACTATACATTGACTGACTGAGCTGAGCGAGTGAATCCAATCGAGGAGTAGCATGCTGGATTACATTTCATTGGTATTGGCAGTCAAGTAGAACGCGTAATATTGGAGAAGAGAGACCTTTAGGAGAGTATGAGTGTCAGTTTGTTTATTTCGTGTACTTAGTAGCTCTGTGGCTGCAATGCTCCTGATGGCAGCCAGGAGCACCGAAAGCAGAGTATATATGAGTTATACTATGGGATGTGGAATGCAGAGTGGGATAGAAGAGCACAGTGGGTGTGCCTAGAGAGACAGAGATAGGATTAGGCAAGGACTCCTGGCTAAGGTCCCTGGCAGCAAAGAAAAGTGTTTGATTTGGTTTTTGGTTGCTTGTGGATGTGAAACGTGAGCAAAGGTGGAAAAGCAAGGTAGTGGTAGGTAGCATTTGATTTAGGGAGATGAGGAAAGTGTGCGAAGGAATTGTGTGTGCAGAGTGTGGATCAGGGCAGGCAGAAGAAGGGCCTTTGATGATGATGAAGGCATCAGAAAAAATTGGTCCGTAGGCAGAGGCAGAATGCGGATCCAGAGGGGGCAAGCGCTCACGGGATGCGGATCTCCAACCTTTGGGTCGGACTCAAGTTGATACGCCTCCCTCTTGTTCATTTCGGAGTGAAAAACCAATCGGGACGTGAAGAGATCACCACTTCTCCATTGGCATCATTGTCTATCATCAGTTGGGAAACTCTCTGCGGGGGAAATATGGAATCCTCAGTTCTCATTCTTGATTTAACTTGGCTGACTGATGTGAGGCAGTTTACCAGAGTTGACTCGAATTGACATAACCCTACCAAAACAAACTTCTCTCAGCTCCTCTCGCTCACATCACAGCTCCGCAACCTTAGACGTCGCTCCCGCGTCTACACAAGCCTTTCTTATTGTTAGTAATTATACTGCTTTCCATACGTATCTATTAAATGCTTCGCAGTGCGGTTGTCAGCTTTATTGTTAGTTAGTCAAATTATTCGAATCTGTCTTCCGCGACTTTCACCACCACATACTGTCATCTCATAATTGTATGTGTAGTCAGTACAAAGAAAAGCAAAAACCCTCTTCCTCTGCCACAGCTCCCTAAGAGTGCTTACCGGTGGGAAAAACGGAAATCATTGAAATCTGTCCTAAATGTCTAATGCAACCGAATTCTTATTATTAAAGACTATATTATACTACTGCATTTTATACCTGATTGCAAGTTGGTGGAGGTTACCTTTAGGTTTGCCTGGTGTGCTTTGTAGTCCGTATGGACAGGGATACCTGGTTGGGTATTTATTTCCACATTCATACTTTTTGTGTGATTTAAAATTTTCAGGATGCAAGGTAAGCTGTATGTAACACATTATGAGGACGATAGTTGCGATTACGTTTCTATCCACTGCAATGGAGGATAACATTGTTTTCCAGCTTCAAATGGATGTCTGGACGAGTATAGTATATTATTACGTACTAGCAATTGTTTTGTGAGACTAACAATAAACCGCGGCTTGGCTTTACAGCATTCACGGTGAATGCCAGTTCGACTAACTGTTGTCGTTGTATAGATAGGTTTGGAGAAACAATGATGTGCCTCTGTGAGTCTGTACTTGTTTGACTTGCCTTGTCTTGCATAACACTCCGTCCGCAGAGCATCCCGTGAATTAAATGCAGTTTCGACCAAGAGTGTATTATTATTCCTTTCACTGCCTGCACCCTACGAAGCTCCGGAACTGGAACATATTGAACTGCGACCATTTACCCTCTCATCAGCCAACCAACCAAACAACTTGCACATTTGCCTGCAAACAATAGCTCCGCATAAAATCAGTAGCAGCCCCTGTGATACTCATCAAAAATCCTGGTGTGATCTCTTGTCTCTCTTAGAGTCACTTCTCTGCTTTGCAGTCACTGCCGCAGACAACTAGCTCTCTGCCTGTCATCACAATCAGATCTACTCAACCGAAAACCAATCCAAGTCCAAAAAATGAATCAAACATCACAATCCATACAAGAGTGTCATGCAAAGATTATCTCACCCGCGGCCCACTCACAGTTACCTAAACCGACAACTTTACATCCACATAAATACCCTAAGTAGGCACTTACCTTACCTTACTGCCTCGCCAAGGGGACGCATCACAAAAACATGAAACATTTTCAACGCCATATCTATTCCCAGTCAAATCCACTTTTATAAAAGTGTAGTCAACAATAAATTCATCCAGTTCGGCCCATATCACTTCCGAAATTAAAATGCACAGTGAACTGAAATATCCATTACAAAATTGCAGTGGAAACTACCATTCTGCAAATCCACTCCATTCCACTGCCATTTAGTAGTCAAATGTATGTAATTCTTTTATTTAAAAATCAGCATTGCAAAAGTTAATTGAATATGTGCCTTGAGAATTTCTTTTGACCATTCTTCTTAAGTATACGTAAAAGAATTCATAAATCCTTTTTATTTATCCCGATAAAAATTCATAACTTTCTGGTGATACTACTTCATTGTCTTTCTTAACAATTCTGCTTAGATTGAAAAAATAATCCAATCAACCCAACAGGAGCTTTCATCTTTTGTAGTAATGTAGTCTTTATTAAATAATAATATCTGCATCACGAGTATGTCCGTTGAATGGCTACATAGTGTACATAATATTTTGTAAGTGTATTAATGATTTGGCAAAATCACGGGTTTTATATTAATATAGTGAGCATAATAGGTATTTGCTACTGACCTATAAGTATCATAGTAGCTACAGTGCAATGTCATAAATAATATAATCCATGCACACAATGATTTGTCAATCATTACACCCTCAAATCGCTGTCAACCAAACGATTCTCGATTTATTTGGTTGTACAGGGAACATTGTCAGTAGGTTATATCAGTAAAACTGAGATAGAATTAAAAATGTGTATAGCTACTTGTAGTCTTCTATAATACCGTGAAATATGTATTAATTGGGTCTCTGCTTGCACAGATTTGCCATTGTAGTTGGTATACAGTCGTAGATGTTTATCAGATAGTTAGTTATTCTTATAGACAAGATTTCTTGTAAGTAATTCATATAAATTCGTCCCCTCCTCGACCATGTCCACAAAACAAGAATGCCATGTTTGACACCAACAGGGCCAAAAACAAGATCTTAACAATTGACTCACCTTTTCCGACAGAAACGAGTAAGTATCTCTGTTTCAGTGGATCTGCTCAATGGGGCATTAGCAATGGGATTACCTTATCGTTCTTCATCTACACAATCAATCCTCCGCCACCGTATTCAAACAACATACATCAAATCGTTTCTAAGTATTTACCCTAATGTCACTCGTGTGTATTGAAACTCTTATACAGCATGTATAGTTACATTAAACCATTTTCTATATACTAAAGGGACTACTCTGATCTTCCAAGGCATGCCTTGCGTAAGTAATGCTCAACTTTGTCTCCCTATTCCTATCCCTCTATGATGATGCTGACAACTTTGACAAATTTGTGCCTCTTACATTGTCAAGCCTTTCTTTACCATCCTTCTTAATATTCTTTGAATCTTTTCCTGTTCCTAAGTAGCTTATGATTAGTTAGTCACACATTCGCACAATAATAATAATCAGTCAAAGCTATATATACTCCGTAAATATGTATAATAGTCACTGCACTTTTCATCAACAAAAACTCTCAATCCTTCCAATCTTATTAGTACTAGACATTGTCTGTCTCAAAGTTAAAACTCATGGGCAAACAAAATAATCACTTTATTGTTGTATCCTTCCCAATTTGTAGAAAAACAAGCAATGCACAATTCTTCAATAGAGTTTATCTTACAACCACTAACCGCCCTCGATTTCAATGCTAATCTTTTCCATTATATTTATTGCTTGGAGGCCTGCTATCTTATACTTATAAAATTAGACCTACCATTCCAAATAGAACGTATGGATTTTATGAATATTATAATGATAGTGATAGCATACATTTCTTATGACTTTCATTACAATCTCATACAATTTTCGTACAACATAGGCAACACTTTCCAGAGGTGATATACATTGAACTTAAAATTATATCCCGAAATATACAAGCTTTTACTGAGTTGCTTAAATATTGCAACCGCAATACACTGCAGAAGTTCCTTCAGAACGATTATTGCTGTACACATATATAGTGGCATCTAATCTCCAACCAATTTGGAAATAAACTTCATTGTTCACATTGTGCTTCGTGCCCATTCATGCTACATGTTATTTCGGCTCTCCCTCTTAAACCATTCCTTTACGCCTAGGCTGTAAGGGCATATCTCAGTGTTGAATCTGTGATAACATTATAAGACTTCCGGTTAAAAAAATTCCTGGCTACACAGCTGACCTGCATTTAAATTCATTTCGTCCGTGGACTAAAATACTTATATTCTATATTTTACTGTCTTCAACTGCCATTCAATATTTACTTCACTATTAAAATTTTTCTTAAGAAAGGCACATGTTTTGATTCCATCCAATTGCTTTCGTATGCATTTTCACGTTTTTCAAAGATATCGCGTGCTTCACTTGTAATGTAAATGAACAGATGCTACCGTTTGGGCAAGTAACTGTGGACTTCAAGTCTGCCTAATCGCAGTCTACAGGAATGTTTCAAAGACATTCCTACTTCCTTTTAGAAAGTGAATATTAATTTACGAATCAAATTTTAATGCCTTAATGCTGAGGGAATCTGTACTATACGTATTAGTAACCTAGTACAAAAGACATACTGTTCAACTACATGATTGTAGCACAAATTAACATTACTGATATGCAAATAATTATGGAACCCTGACTAGTTGGTTCAATTGCTCGGAGAGCGTACGAGAATCAAACCATGAATACAGGACATAAAAACCATCTAACTCGCCTAACTTTATTTTCTGATGTCCATTGTAAACTAGTATTACTATTACATAGTAAGTTCATGAAAAGGGCACATTTACTATAACCTCTCTCTGCCAGTGTGCCACTAGACGGGTTGCGTATTCACTTTCTTCAGGTATTTTATTAAACGCCTGTAGCCGACTGCTGATGAGTAGAGCTCTTAACTCGGAAGAATGATTGAAAGGAACTCTTGGTCAACATGAATTCAGTGAAGCACTTAAAAGGCTGAAACGAAAGCGAAATGCTGCGTCGACTCAACTAATCTGTGCTCAGTCGGTTAATACAATTCAATAAATGCATGTATACAGCACTATTATTATTATTTCAACATACTTACTCTACTATACCTGAGTCAGAGATATTCCGTGGAATAAATAGAACCCAGGTATATATAGGTAAAGTAGGATGATGATATGCTTGTAGATGGACCTCTGAACATGCATAATTGAGCGTACCATTCTATTGAGTCCCAAAGTCTCAACTCAAGACTCAAGTGTTTATTTGACTCAAGGGTTTCTATTTAGTGGCTCAAGACAAATGATACTTGAGTAGTGTGTACTTAAGCTTGCACAAATTGTACTTTATGTGTTAGTTACATTACATACGTGTACTATCAAAGTGCACTTACTTTGTACCGTATTGCAGGCCAATGCAAGGACCAAAGGGATCGAAATGTAACTCTATTTATTTGAATACAGCTTACTTATATAATCCTGTACAGATATATCTTATGTTCACTCAAAAAAGGATACAATGTTTAATTGACAAGTTCCTTCTGCCTTACAAATGCTAAAGCTAATTACAAGAAAATTGATACCCTACTTAAAGTAAGCATTACAACTACTTAAACATCCACTTCTAAATATTCTCTATAAGGCTTACATTTTCTTGCTCACGAAGTTTCATCTCCAATATAAGGATCGTTGGTTAAGTATTATGAAGTAGTTAAGTATTTTTTCCGAACCTACTTGACCAGAAAAATTTTCCATTTACCTTTACCCATACGAATATCTATTGAAGATTGCTTAATTTGTATTTTTGCTGTAGTAATCTTAATAGAACGACACTATATTGCTACAAGAAGGTAATGCCGTAATAAAAAATTTATAATAGTATTCTGAAATGAACTCGGTCAATTTTATCTTATGAAAATGACGACCACGGATTTAAATCGTGGAGTACATTTAAATAAGGGACCTAATGAAATATATTTTTATCTGGATTTACTTTTGGTTTTCAGTACATTGTATTAACCATCCGTCAGCATTGCGTTTACAATAACATCAGGCATGTGTAATACAACGTATTCACAAAAATATCCCTACGTGATATTAAAAGAATACAAAGGTTACTAGACCTTAATACTCGAGTGCACATGAACCGGTGGTTTAAATCCCGTATCACGTAGTCCGTGATGGAAATGAACATTCGTATTAACAACTTAATCCTCAGAACCCTTATTTATAACCTAATAATAAATAATATAATGAAAACGGCATTATTCCAATAGATCTTTTAGAAATATTCATTTGTTGCCAATGAAAGTGCAAGGATGATGTAAGGAAGCTTTTAATTCGACGAGTCGCAGGAATTCCAATATTGCGGATTATATAAGCTCCGCAATTTTCCGCCTGAAAGTGCCCACCAGGAGTTGAATACTTTTAGTTTACCTTTATCATTACTTAATTTTGCGATTCGGTTTGATGGTGATGAAAGAGGAGTACAAGGAACTGAAAGGGTCGTGAAAGAGTGACTAGATAAATACACATGTACGGAGTCATGAACATAAGTGGACCACTATACACAGTTGTAGCTACTTACTTGCGAGTTTCTTCACATATTGAGTATTGTAGTGTGCCTACTTACGTACATTTTATGTTACATAATATTGAAGAAATGTTATTTCTTGTCTATTAGTACTTGTGCTCTCTCCTTTGAAGTTCACTGGAGTTTTTGTGTGTCGAGAACTGAATGAGCTGAAGAACCAAAAACTCAACGGAACCTCTGAGGCAGCCTGAGAATTACACGGAGAGACTGGCTCAATAATAATAAAGAGAAATCTGTCTAAATATAATAATGCTTTTCCACCATGCACGGTCCACGGTCCACTATATACAGCTAATACGAACAAACTTGTATGGTGTTACACAATGCATATACAGGGTGCATACTCAAGCATAGGGACTTCATTGAATGTAGGATCACAATAGAATAATGCTGCATCTAAGTATTTATGAGGATCTCGCTCCATCCCTGGCGATTACTGAGTAGTATATATTGGATACATATTTATAAACACATTTAGATTAAGTAGGAGGGTACTTAAGTTGAGACTGAATAGACTGGGTAGACAGGGCCAGTAGAACTTATATTTATTTGCAGCTTGAAGAGGACACGGAGATAAGTAGTTCTCCGTAGCATTTTGTATTTATCTTGTTGGTGTGTTTCGATGGTTAGACATCTTATTGGGATGGTGACTCGGAGTGCAAAGAAGAGATAAATCCCAAAAGGCGCATGTAAATCTGAAGAGATACATAATGGGAGGAGAGGACAGGAAGATAGCTTCATTACATCTTAGATACAGATATGCCCAACAGATATAACTAACTCGAGCTGACATGTCTATTGTAAACACGGCAAAGAGAGCAGGCGGAAAATCATCCGTGACATTTGGTGAATACTTGAAATGGATTAAATTTACTGAATGAACCTAACTCAAGATAATCGGCCACAAAAAATGCAACCGTGAAACAAGGTTTGACTACTGTTGTCCATTCGTCAGCGGCTTTCATTCTGTCCAAATCCAAATCACACGTCTTTTTACGAATCCTCTTTCATTTCAACCATTTCGTGGCTCTTATCTAGTCTTTAGCGTTTATTCTACCTGTATCCTATACAAGACTTCATATAGTGTAGTGTACTGCTGCCTTTACAGCATTTCTAGCCCCTGCTAAATACTTCCTTATCTAAAATGAAACTTGTTTAGGCAGCTTAGCTTTTTCCACTATTTTAGTTCGGTGCTTTATCTATCAAATAGTGAACCTATACTTTCTTACTCTAAACTTATCGTAAATATTATTATCCACAAAGTATTTTTGTATTTTAAAGGAGTACAATCTTCAGCAAACATAGAGTACCAATATTTATAATAAAGCTTACTTAGAAGCTTACAAGTCCTAAACTCTGAATCAGTGCCTGAATCTCTTGCTCAAAGTTTCTGCAGAAATCGCCATTCCCTGTCAAAACCACTACTCAAATGTTTTGCTATATTTACTTGGTCATTTTAGCTGCTACGTTTCAAATTTGTTGCTCAATGGCCGACATGTTGGTAGAACTTTGCTTATCGCTTGTAAACTTCACCCCTATAAGTAATGTTTTATCAATCCTGATAATTATTTTCCTTATGCAGCGTATTAAGCACTTTTAGCATCTAGTGAAATTATGGCCTAGTATTTATAGCAGGTTTTGTTAAAATATTTGTAAGAATAATCGCGATTTTACTCATTTGATTGAATTGGTATATAATAGTGTGATAAATAAATCAGTTTCTTCTTCTTGGCACTAACTTGCCCATATTGCTCATTACTGACTTATCCACTGTGAATTACCGACCGCTTCGTCTGTGACTAAATGTAATAACCCAAGAACATTACTAAGTTAACACAGACGTTAGATCTGTCAAATAATTTAGGAAGATAAAGAGATTACAATTAAATTAAGTTTATTGATAAGTTAGGACAGGAAAAATTAAGAATAGAGACAGGTACAATTCTCCCAGAGCTAAAAGTGTTTACAATGTGGTGCTTCCATACACGGAAAACCAGCGGCACAGATCTCACCACCCGCCAAGGAATTTACGGTCGGAGGTGTAGGACCAAATCTTACAATTTCTTACCAAAAAAGATCACGTTAAATTTCGAAAATTAATTCTTGTAAGAAAGTAAACTGCAAAAATTTTCCTAAAATAATAGTGCAACAAATGATATTTAAATAAGAATAGGAAAAATATATAAATTTCAATGGCCAATGGCCTTAGTGTACTTATAGACTCTCAGGGGCATGTAATTATAAAGAGTAGCTGATTTTTGTCTTTTAGTACTTTTACCCAAAAGAGTAATAATTAACACCTATTTGTATTTACACCATTAGAGCAACAACATTGTAAAATAATAAAGCAAATAAAACTACTGTGTATCTAAGACTTTCTTTACGGATATCTTGTACAAACAATACAAAAAGGATTAATTCCATTTTACCCTTGTTTTGATGTTACGTGCCAATTTCTTTGATTTTCTGAATTATTTTATAGGCATTCAAATATTGAATGTTTTATTTTTTGTTTATCGGAAATAATAAAAGGGGTTCTAAGTTTCTTCATGCTAACCATATTCTACTGTGCACTGTAGAAATAATCCATACATGCGTATTATTATGTGTAACATGAGGGGAGGGGAGGATATATAACGTGGACAGATAGTGTTTGCCCGTCCGCTGGTTTCTTTAAATCTCGAGGTCACACTACGGCTTCCTCCTTTGCTCTCCGATGATGAAAAGGAGGCTCAACTTCTTTCTTGATCTCTTCAAGTTTTTAATAGACTGACTGAAGCATTCTTTCCGTATCGCACAAAGACTTATCTCCTGGACTGACTGAGAAGTTCAGTTGGTTTTCTGGATGCACAACTGTGCTCTTCGGAAATACTATTATTACATTTCCTTTATCATCTTTGTATTCGAAAGAAAAAGTGGCTTAAGTATTAAAAGACTAATTCCAGTGAATGTTCGGACACAAACGAATTTATGCATTCATGAAAATAATTTTGAGTGAGCGTACCTTAGGTTATCCCCACAATAGAGACATGCAACTGATACATAATACAATATGTAATTCGGTGTAATACTTTTGTAGCAGAACTCGAATACAATATGTACTTACACTGGATATTTTTCCGTTTTCCATCCCTGTAAATGCCTATCTACCTGTTGGCCCAGCCAAACAGAAGTCGGACAGCGGATTTACGCATATTTTAACATTCGTCCAAGGAAATGACCCTTCGACCTTCTGATTCACTCACCACGAAATGTATTTGAAGAGGCATTCATGGAGAAAGCTCTCACCACTTGCAGTCCTTTATTCTCCATGATTTAAACTGTAGAACATTCTAATTCAGAAAGTTCTCATCCTATAATTACATACCTATATCATAACGTATTCTTTGAAGTAATAGACAATCAGCCATTATAATTAACTACTCCATGCATATTTACCGCGTATGCTTCTATATGTTCCTTCTGCCAGTTTCCGATGCAACATGCGGGGAGTAGAAAGACCTTATGTTTTGTGTACCATGGCCTTATAGACGACTACCGAAAATTGCTGTTGGCACTTCAGAATTCATTTCCACAAAGTTCGTACACACAAAATACAGGTTCCATTCCATTCACAATTCGTATTGTTTAGCTATTCCATTCAACTCATTTTGTACTTGACCACTTCATTTGTATACATTTTGTTGGGACATCTTTATTTACATCATTATTACATCGTTATTACTACCTTTGTAACCTTACACAGTTTTCCTAAACAAAAATTATCCCATTTAAACCCATAATTAGTTGCAACGTATGCCTTCTCAAGCATGATGAAGAATTCCCTCATAAAAGTAGTCTCTTTTGTATTTTGACCTATTTAGTTAATCTCAACCGCTGTTGCACGCCACATAACAAAAATAAAAAAGCCAGAAAATCTTGGTTTGGTACAATCACATCTTTAGTTGGCTTGCTATTTGATTTGTAAAATAGTTTACTGAACATTTTATGATTTATCGCAATAATTTTACTGTAACAGTAAGTGACAATAAAATTGCACCTAATTATTACTTCGTGCCATTTAGTGGACAAATGGAATATTTATTTTTGTGCACTCTTGAGTACAAAGATTAATAATTAAAGCATCTTAAATTATGTTTTGCAGATATAGTATTACTTTATGCTCATGTGTATTGTGAGTACTCCTATATTTCTATAGTATACATACTAAGCATAATAATCGGTCAACAATGGCTAATAACTAGTGACAGATATTACGTTTATTGGGAGATTAAAACTAGGTTTCCATGTAAAGGAATTAGCATTGTGGATATTAAAATGTTGACATTGATTTTACATGAAGAAGGATTGTAAGTAAAAGGGAGCATCAAGCGTATTTGATAGTAATCCATTGTCATGTCATATAAAGCGTAAGTACAATGTTGGTCGGCATGCCCAGTTCCTGACTGAGGAGTTCATGTTGATTGACAAGAGGTAAGACATTTACAGCGGCTTCTTTTCCAAATCTCTTAATCCTGTTATACTGTTCCCCGGCAGCAGTTCGATCCTCTGTTCGCTTGGTTTGCCTTTCATTTTGTTAAACGATTCTTTAGTATCTCTACTTGTTATTTATCATGCTTACCTACCATACTACACAATACGTTAAACACTAATACCTAATAAGCCTACTAATTCTTGTAGATATTGTTTACACGCATATAGAATGTAATGTAGCTGTCAAAAATATTGTTTACTATGGTCAAGAACCTTGCTCTTTACACGTATCGCTATAACGCTCTATTGCCTACCTTCTCAAGAAATTATGCTATGGCCCTTAATGTTACAATTAATTTAAGTGGAGTAAAACATGTTCAAGTGTATTACGAAATCGTTTCAATATGTTTTAACTATAGTTGTTTAGTCAAATACCGGTCAAGAGCGGTATTATATTGGAAATGATGTTAACTGGTATTTCCTTGATATTGGTTGTATCCAATAAGAAGCGCTAAAATTGGTATTTTGCAACTAAATGAAATCATGTAATTCTGCCAGCTATTCATTTCTCTTATTTCAATTACTCTGAAATAAAATAAATTATGTAGAGTTAATAACTTAGCATAACTTTAATCATCTTTATCAACTATAAGTACTTTTTAAATTATGTTGATGTATTTAGGTACTTTCAGTTGAATGTAAATTAGAAAACCGAAAATTGTTTTTTAAACTAAATTCAGAAAAGATTTACAGTAAATAAGGGCTCCAGAGTGTTTGTAACTTCAGAGCGCTAGAAATAATTCTCGTATTCAAGACAATGAGCAGTCTCGCAGTATTGTGTCCTTGCAATATTGCGTTAATATGAAATCTGAACAATAAATGGTGCTTAATAAACTCTTATTACGTTATCCAGGAAGAGTATGTCCTAGAAATGCTAACCATTGACTTATATTTAATTTTTGTATGACTCTTCTCTGTGGAAGTATTGCATTTCAATTGGGTGAGGCACTGTTGAAAGGTAATTTAGATCTATAGATTTCCAGAGTAGATTAACAAGCTAGTATCATGTATAAAAGCTATATTTGTCAAATCTCTAAGTGCTCTGTCATTGTATTGTACGTATCGTGAATGCAATTGCTTGATGAGGGCAAGGACTTTGTCTGGCTTGATTCATTGTTGTAACACCATACATCGTTATTCATTGGGGCAAAATTTCCGTTCTTGTCTTTGGACACACACGGAGATAGAATACATTGGTTCTAACAATCAAAAAAGTATCCTAACGATAAGTGTACTTTCATGGATCTTTAGGGGAAAGGTGGGACAGATTTTCAGTTACTAATATTGCAACTGTTATAAAATACGTAAGTATACAAATAGGAACATGAATTGATCTGTCGCAACAGCGACAAAATCGCAGTCACTTTGTTACATATGCTGGGTCTCTCAATATATACCTGCATATAACAACTTTTCACCAAACAATAAGCCAGAGCGCAATTTTATATCCTAGTTGGGGGTCCCATTAAAATGTAACCTTTATCTCACACAAATCGTTGCTACTCTTTCAACTTGTCCATAACCACAGAAAAATTGAATCAGTTCTGCAGCCAAGACAAATTAGAAGTCCTCCATTTGTGTGTGAACTCTTCGTCAGCAGTGAAAACGGTACAAAGCAAATGGTTTAGTATGCACATAATAATTAGCTAGATGCGCTAGGTATCATTTGCTATGATGCCATGTTGGTGCACTTATACGGATAATAGGAGCCGTATAATTATGGTGTATCGCCTTAGGTGATACTATTTCATGTAATTTGAAGTTTGTACTATAATGGCAAGTAGACAAATTTACCATACCACAACACCACCTCTATAATATTTTTGAAGACCCCGAAGACTTAAGACGATGTCATCACTCCAAAAACCCGGCTGACTGGGATGAAGCTTTATGATGTATTCTATAATGGAATATACTTTAGCAGTATAACTATTGATGACGGGTGTTACTTATACCTACAAAAGTTGTCTTTTGACTTGACTTGAGAATGTAAATGTATTTTCAACCTCCAGAAAACAATTAATGTAAGTACTCATGTTGTAAATACCCATCTACTTTGCCTAATAAAGAGAT
Organism: Yoshiicerus persimilis; assembly: GCA_020352615.2. NCBI lineage: Eukaryota > Metazoa > Arthropoda > Collembola > Entomobryomorpha > Tomoceridae > Yoshiicerus > Yoshiicerus persimilis. The sequence continues at coordinate 24,724,276 of CM060170.1, read as the reverse complement.
TAAAGACAGCTAGTGCTGCAACGGTGCAAGCTGGATTGTGGAAATGAAGAGAAAAGGGACACAAAAGAAATGAACTGACAACAAAGTAACTCTGGTGTCAATGGAAATGCTTAGAATGAAATGTGAAGTTGCTACTGACGCTGATTGTGAGGATTTGCAATTACAATAAGCATATATTATGTATTGGGATGGAAAAGTCAAATAACGTACAGAGGAATGCATAAGATAGAAATGTATACTGTACATATGGGAATATTCGTACTCTTTAATGAGCCAGGAGCGACTTCCAAGATTATATACTGGTGGTTTTGCTTTAACAAATAGTATTATTTATTAGAAGTGCAAGCAATAGCAACTGCAACTTCTGAGTACATAGGACTGGTATAGGTGGAATCTTCAAAAAGGGCGGTCATTTCTTGGGGAAAAGAATTAGTGTAGCAGTATGAATGGCATCGGAGTTTCAAAAAAGAAGTTAATGGGATGAATGAGATGAAGTTCAGTATCTGTAGCAGCAAAGTCAGTGCAGAGTTTTCAAAGTTGCTGTCGGGGAACTTAAAACACATTTTCAGATTGGATCAATTCATCGCGTCAAGAGTTATCCAAAAATACAAACCGTGAAGCTATCAAGTCTTTTGATGTCACAAAGAGGAAATCGTCTCATCTTGCTCGTTGACTCAAAATAATGAACCTTCTTCAATAATTACATGCATGAAGGAAATGCATAAGCTAAAAGACTTGACTCAAAATCCACTACTACAAACTAAAAACACTCTTAAGCTCAAAGTTAAGCCACAGCGCTATGCATTGCACTGACTGCCTGCTCATCATGCTTACCAATGGATAGAATGCGGTAATAAATACGAAGCGCACCATAGCAAAGTATTGGATTAAAGCCACCTTGCTTCCAAACCTCCACTTTTAATTCAAAGGGCTAATAAGATTCACCTGCTTAATCAAAACTCTGGAAATATCTTGCTAGTTTTTCAAAACTTTCTACTAGGGAGGCGGGAGGCCATCTCACGGTAATTTAGCTACTGTACTTTTCAAAAATGCAATGGATAACTTTCCACTGCTTTTGCTTTTAAAACATTTTTTTGGAAAGAGAAAGAACTACTTAAGCTCGTAGTAGTCATGGATTTTCGTTGATTTATGAGGTTCGGGTTTTTGGAGCAAAGGACTAGTTCTTGGAATTTCATTTCAATGCACAGAAATTGTAGAAAGAAAGTTGATCTACATTTCCAGTATTTTGCTGAAAATGTAGGTTGGAGTTGGCAATGCTGAACGAGAAAGGAAATAAAAATTTTGGGATATAAAAACTCTCTTTAATCCACTTATTCAAGCTCATTCATGATACACAACACACATATGGTATTTGTAATTAACTAGCGTGAAAGCTTTCATTAGGACTTATTACTTTTAAATAATATTTACATGGGTCATCATCAATACTAAAACCTTCAATTAGATAGTAGGCCACATTTCACACAGGCCACATGTTTTTCAAACAAAACAAGTCTCCACCTGGTTAGGGGTAATACTTTGTCAAAGCATCTTGGGTTCGTGTAATTTTAAATCCTAAAAGTACAAGACAAGACGCCTAGCAACAAATATCAACATTATCATGACTATGACGTTTAGGATACAATTCTCCTTTCTACGAGGAGAAGCAGTCAGATTTCATTTGCAGAAAAGAATTATAAACTTTCGTTCCTGCAGGTTGTTTTGTCGAACTGTTTTTAAAGTAGCGTAAAAACCAATAACCTAGAAGTGACAGTGACACTTTTGGTAACCAATATATAAAAAATATCTAATATTTACCTTTCCATACCTTAGTGTATGGAAATGCTACATATACAACAAAAAACAAATAGGAAAAAATAAATATTAAATATTTTGCACAAGTCTGCACACTTCTATCCAGTGCAATAATGGCAACAAGTAACATAACAGTAGTGGATTCTGATTACGGAATTTAGCTGAGCTGACGAGAACATTATAAGAGGGATAGCAATCCATTTTAAATTGGAAATCTTATATAATGCAGATTAGGTAGAACAATATTGAGCATTATTGTGCTGATGGTTTCTTCTTGTATTGTATATGAAACCTAATCTAGCCCTAATTGTAAAGGAAAGGCAGGAGCGCCGTCTTACGAAGAAGAGAGATTCTACTTTATGAAGGGGGAATAAGTTCACGGGTGGCAGGTGACTTGTTCAGAAGAACGAAGATTGAAGTTCAAAAATGTTGCTGTAGGCTTAGGCTTCTGTTAAACTCTTCACATTGATTCGGTGTTACAGTTACAAATAGTAAACATAATTTGTTATTACCAAAATTACCATGTCAACAGAAGATTTCTTATCTGCGTCATGTCTGGCTTGTTGGGATGCTTAAAAATAATTTGTGATCTCACTGACAAGTCACACATTCTCAAGTCACAAGACAGTCAAAGTAAAGCAGTCACAGTGCTAGCTTTCCCGTCACATGCCAACATTGTTTCCAATTGTTACATTTTGCATTCTGGTGTCAGTATTTTATGATTTACGACGACTTCCTTTTATATTCAGTACTTTTATTTCATCTAGATTTCACGCAGCTTTTTTACGTTGCGAGCAAGTATGTATGATTTTTAGATTTACAAGGACGAAATGAATCGTTTTATAAACTGATTGACACTGAAGACTTGTTTTTGTAACTCTGGTTTAATAGATTTTGACTTATTATGTAGACGATATTTAAACTAAACGGCAATATGATATTTGGATGTAATTAATTTATTACATAACGTCCGAGTTTTCTGTATATGACTGCGTTGAATGAACACGGTGTAAATATCGGGTAGCAATGGTTCACCGTTGTTGTATATCATCATGTGGAATGAATGTCAGAGTAGCAGAGGCCAAAGGACTCTCTTATCACAGTTTCCCCAGCAAAGAACCCATTCGTGAACAGTGGGTTCATGTCATTCGACCACATTTGGAGAAACCTGATTCGTTTAAAGTGGTTCCTGGATATACTCGGATATGTTCCCGGCATTTCAGGAAAAAGGACTATTCTTTAGATATAAAGAAAAGGGCTCGTCTTAATTCAGGTAATTTTGAAGGAACCTTTTCAAAAAGTTTAGTGATGTAGAAGAATTAATTTTTGATGCATTAAATTTAATTATTAATTTATTTATTTCATTAATATTATTAATGGTATTATATTTTACATTAATATAATTAATATTGTTATTATTAAATTTATTTATTTATTTAATTACTAATTCAATTTTGATAAAAGATTTGTAATGCCTAAATATTAACTACCTATGTATAATGTTCAGACGCAGTTCCATCAGTATTTCCAAGAAAGAATTCTCCACTTGTTGTTCAAAGTGTAATTCCAACAAACCCGAGTACAGAAATCCCGAAACCTAAAGTTTCTCCTCCTCAATGCTTGCACCCGTCGACAACTGCAACTATACTGGGAAACACGGTGACACTGACTCTTCCAAATCCTACCAGTTCTTCAGGAGAAGCTGAAGCAACAACTGTTTCCAAAGAACTTTTTATTGAATCTGCAACTATAACAAAGGACCAGCTAATTCTTACTGTTCACGACAACGATCCCTCTCATCCTATCGAAGAGTTTCAATATGTTCACGACGATAAGAAAGGAATGCGGCAGGATAAAAAGAGGAAGCGGCGGAAATGGAATCGCACTGCGTTTGCCAGACCCGCCAAGGGGAAAAAGAAAAATGAAGATTCTCTGGATGAAACCAACATTGACGGAGTTGGAGAAGCCTTGGCTGAAATTAGCCTTTCGACACTTCTTGCCATAACGCCTGATGTGCAGGATTTGTCCGACAGTTTCGCCAACAGCTTACATGACTCTGTTTTGCCTGACTGCATTACTAACGCTGACAATCAATCCGTCGCTAATTTGACAGCTGTTCAGATTCCATTAGACGAGTCACTACTTCCATTAGATTCTGATCAAGTTCATGCTATAAACTCCATAGAGCAAGAATTGCTTCAAAGCATTCAAGCTGTCCGTATTAACTGTGGAGAAGGAGACCACGAATCTCTTACTCCTGCCACTCTGGAATCGTTGAACGTTTCCTCCGATTTAGTTCCTCATTGTCTGCCGCACTCAAATCAAGAATCTCTTATCATACACGACTCGGATTTAGAGAATGCTCTCATAAACATCGGTGGTTCCAATACTTCAGAAAGCGACGCAAAAGACTTAATGTCAAATCTTGATGTCGATTTACGGATTCCTACTGTATCCGAAATAGAAAAACTGGCTCAGGATTTAAATTCATCTCTACTGACATCCGGAAATCTAGCTGTTACTTTGGATGATATTCCTGCAGAAAATCCATGGATGAATTTATTACCGTTGGCTTCTCCTGGTCCAGTTTCTCCTGCCTCAGTCTCACCAAATTATAATGGTAAGTTAAAAAGGTTATTTAAGGAAAAAGGAATACATTTGAAAGCTGTTAAGAGAGTTTATAAGCAGATTATTATTTTTATGCAGTAGCTACACCTCGCTTGACGAGATTGAAGTCCACAACTGCGGTCAAAGCGGCAAAGCCACCAAAGCAAATAGTAGACGTGCCCAAATTTCCAAAAATATTTAAAAAGGCCAAACGAGAAAAGATGCTAAAAGGTTTTACTGTTGAACGATTTCAAGATAATGATAAGGACATTGAATACTACACTGGATTTAATTCGTACAAAAATTTCGAAGCGTTTTTTCGGTCATTAGAAGCTCATATCGACAAACTGAAAGTTACTGACATGATGTCTGGTGTTTCCAATCTCATTAAGGTTTGACTATTAACTATTACTACTTTATTATTACTTCATAAGTTTAGATATCATTTTAACTTCATAAAACTTGGGTTGTGTTTGAATATGAAATTATAGAATCCAGCCCTGGATGCACAAGCTGATAAGGATTTAACGCCAACTACGAGTTCTTTGGAGATGCGAAATACGGGACAGTCCGACATTTCAGTTCCAGAAGAAATAAAGCGACGAACATATTACCAGGGACGATCTATGTCTCGTATTGATGAGCTTTTCATGACCGTCATGCGACTTAAAAGGAAATTGCCCGAAAAAGTGTTGGGTCACATGTTTTATATATCTCAACCAACAGTGTCTCGCATAGTCCGAGCTTGGACTATGCTCCTATCGAAATTAATAGATTCCTATCCATCGGAGGTTACGGATAAAGCCTCTTCCTCAATAGGTTGCAAATCAATCACGGAGCACAATTACACTAGTAGAGGCTTAGGCATACCAGATTCTTTCAGGCAACTATTTCACAGTGATTTGGCCAATCAAATTGTCCTGACCACGTCCATGACCAGGAAGCCGAGGAATTGCAGTGGCATCAAGCGAGTCCGAAAACAGAAATTAATACCTTTGATGACTGATTGCTTAGTTCCAAGGGAAATCCCTGCAGCTACTGCTGAAGAGCTGGATGATAAAGATATCCAGAGCACAGTTTCTATAGGAAATCCATGTGGGGATGTAGAAGTTGTTGAGGGTCAGTTTTTTGATTTTGCTTATGCAATAGTGTAGGTTTGTATTTTTCAGTCGAGAGTCTAAACTACCGTATTAGATAGTTGAAATCCCAATATTTTTACCAGATGAGAAAATACCTTACTAATATTTACCTAGCCTTACTATAAAGTCCTATAACTGGAGATTGTGCTAATTAGTAATAATATTAGAAATAATTAACTGTCGTCGTGTATAGAACCTATTGTATGTAACACATTAAAGTTTATATTACAAATATGATAATCGAAAAGCAGTTGTTAATGAAAAGTAAAATAATTAACGTTTCTGTAATTTATCACGCAGAGGCTATACTATTGTATGTTTTCAAAGGCCATTAAATTCTAGACATAAAGCATTATACGTAACGAAAAATCACAATACATTGAAATCTGATAATGTCATTGTTAACATTACAATAAACATTATGTTTTTGTGCAGTAGCAAAATTATTAATCACAATGTTTTTGGTGAAAGTTATTTAAAAGTGAGTTGCGATAATACCAAATTTTGTTTTACTTTCATATCATTTCACGCAATTTATTTGTTGGTGCAATGGCATTTTTGCAACTACTTTTGGGCTTTTGTGTACAGTAAAATTTTATTTCTTTGTCTTCATATTCTGAATATTACCCACGACGAAAAAGGTTAAACAGTTTGTTTATCTGAAAGAATACAAATCGTGCACTGGCAAACATGATCGAAATAGGTCCATCAAAACTTAAAATTACTGAATGTACTATTTGACCACTCATGTGCAACGATATATGAAATAAAATACCAGTAAAACACGATGTTCTTCGACGTATCAGTTGAGTTTGACATGTGATGAGGATTTCTGTGGCGAAGGCCGGAGGGCCAATCAGAGAGCTTTAAAATCCATCTAAGTCCAACTCAATGATAAGTCGAAGAACGGAATTTGGCAGCCAGTGTTACACTGAAATGTTTAGCAATGCATTTTTGTTGAATAGGTTAGCTGTTTTTGTTAAATAAAGACCTTGCTAAGTGTTGGTATAATTTTATGAACACTTACATTAGAAGATTAGTGTGGTGTATTTTGTTGGCTTAGTTCTTTGTAAATGGGGAAATAATTGAAGCCATAAGCAAAAATAATATTTGAAATTAAAATTTTTTAATTGAATATGTATGGCAAACAGGGCAAAAATACACTTTCGAATTGATTTCACTTTGAAGTATGCCTCCTCTTTAAGAAGAATGATATCTTCTGTATCCTGTGCATTAATTTGGCGTTGGCTCCCTTTTGATTTTGCAACGGTTAGCGGGGCAGCAAAAGAAGTTTCCATCTGCTTACACTTCATTTCATATTGATTATATAATAGTCAAAAAGTGTTTTTAGGTGTTAAAATATAGGGACCACTTCCAGGACTTTCTAATTTTATGTTTCCAATTTCAGGTAGCGCTAAACTAACTTTTTCCACTTATATTAGTACTATGCGCCAGGCACGTATCCAGAAAAATCATCATGGTGGGGCTTAACGAAAAATATGCTCCAAAAAGTGGTAATTCGCGCGAAGCGCGAAAAATTTTTGGTATTTCGATGAAAAATTTCCTCTTTTTCAAGAATTTAGGTGGGGCTTCAGCCCCAAAGCCACCCCCCTGGATACGTGCCTGCATGCGCTATGCTAACTTTTTAGCTGTTTCCACTTATAGGAAGCACTAAGGGAGCGTTCATATACTACGAGGACCACTTTGAGGGGGGGTGGGGGTACCCGAAATGTCCTCACCTTATATGCTACAAGATGGCTAAATGCTGCGAACTGGTCCTCAAGGCGGGGGGTGGGGGTCAAAAATCGGCCAAAAAAAGTCCTCGTAGTATATGAACGCTCCCTAAGCTATTTAGATTTTCGCCACCACCACGTTTCACTCAACTACTTTCTCTGTTTTGCTGACTACGGATTTTGCTTCTATCAAAGATGCAAATGCCAATTTAGTACTGCCTATTTATGTAGCAGACATGCATCTGTGTGTACAACAGAATATAATTTTCACAGATATATTCGCTTTAAGCTCTTTATATTTCGCAGAGAAATCACATCTCTTTAAGTTGACTTGATCATTTAAAATGAACAGTTACACTCTGATATACAGTTTACTACTATATTCCATTAAGGCGCTACTACAGTTACTAGGTAAATCGACGTAAAATTAATTTAGGATAATTTCACGTATAAAAAATGTTCATACAATTTTCATAAAATTCATTCAATTTCGATAAAATTTATACAATTTCGAAAAAATGCATAAAACTTCGACATAATTCATACAGTTTTAATACAGTTCATACAATTTTGGTAAAATTCATATACTTCGATTTTCGATAAAATTCATGCAGTTTTAATATAATTTATCAACTTTTGATGATATTCATATAATTTCGATAAAATTCATGCTATTTTTATTAAAATTCATACTTTTGATATAATCCATGCAGTTTTAATACAATTCACACAATTTCGATGAAATTCATAAAATTTGGATAAAATTTATGCTATTTTGGTGATTCATACAATATCGATAAGATTCATACAATATCGATAAAATTCATGCAATTTCGATAAAATTCGTACAATTTCTATAAAATTCATACAATTTGTATAATATTCATACTATTTCAATGGCATTTATACTATTTCTTCACAAAGTCTTTTTCTTCCGATAATTTCTACTAAATTGGGGGTGAATGCTTGTAGGAACAATGCTGGAAAATTATGAAATTAATGGGAGATTAAGTTTAAAAGATGGGCACAGGCAGTTCACTTCCTGGAATTGAATCAGTATTTCTCTGGTGAAATCTTATACAGATGGCAAATTCATATATATGTGGTTGTTTCAGGTTTTTCATTTACGGCAATTTATGATATTTGGTGGGGTACTTAAAGGTGCATACACCTCAACTGCATCTTCAATTGGAAATGACTATAGGTCCATGTAGTACTACAGATATATAAAATTTGAATAAATCAATACATTTGATTTAAAAGCGAGTTCCTGATTTTAACAGTACATCCTCGTTATGTTACCATTAAACCATACTTTATTAAATTTATTGTACTCTTTTATGAATAAAATGAATTTTATCACCTTTGTAGAAGGCGCAGATATGTGACGGTACTACATTCATTTAGGTATTTTCTTTTAATACTTCTGAGAAATAAATTTTCGTTGTCGTGATTGACTTATATGTTTCAAAGTTCATATATAATGATAACTTTACATACATAATAGGTACAATAAATCTTTTAATTAAGTGATTCTTGTAGTTTTTAGAACGACCTTCTTTGGTTTTCACACCGACTTTCCTGAAATCAACATTTGGCATTGGGTAGAACTATGTTGCACATACCTAACTGTAATGATCTGGCAATGAGTAAGTTTCCGTACATAGAAAAATATTTTGGTAGATGTTGGTTGCGTATCCGTTTGTGTAATGTGATAATGTATTGCAGTAAGGACAGTAGTGGTTTGGGATTTGACGGAGAGAGAGGAGCGCAGCGGCATTGATTGACTGCACTTGGAATGTGTTTGCAGTAGAAATAGTAGAAAATTGCATCCAAAGCTAATGGAAGTAATATTAAGGAAGATAAATATTGAAGACTTTTTCCTGTAGCAATCATTTCACAATAATCGGCAAAGAGAACTGACTATCTTGTTTTGTGTTTACTGGTTGTTCACGCAAACCTATAATAACACAAGTTCAAATTAAATACCTATCTGCTAGATATAAGTGTGTTAGTTGAAAAATGTGCATTTTCAACTTTTTATAACTTAATATAGAGATGTGCATTTCCATTTATCGTTTATTGTGTTTGTGTTTTTATCTGCAATTATCGTGACAACTATTTGCCCATCTGATTCATCCGATTGTTTACTTAACGATTTGTCCTACTCCATCAATTTCAAGGTCGGTACTATAATTTGAAATAAGAATTATGACAAGATTTGACATTCCTCAAACACTTCAAGATTTGGATAGAATTCTATTTTACTGATTACTCATTAATTACTAAACTCTCTAAGTTGCTTTTACTATATTATTGATTATTTCAATAAAACTATTTATTATGGCTATATACGCTTTATCTTATCATTTATTTTACATTTAACCATGCGGTGTAGTGTTTATTTTTAATCAGCAGAATTTATGGGAGTCCTATTTGGTTAATTTCTCTTTTTATACCATTCTACTCTTTCCCTATTGGATAAGACCGTATTACAGCCACAGTCACATTCAAATTAACAATTGCTCAAAGATACCTAGATAGTAGATAGTCTAATTGAATATTGAAGCATTAGTCATTCAATTTGGTTTCCTTTTATGCTTACAATTCAGATTAAGCATAACTTTAAAAGTCTTAAATGTGACTACTAACGTTGAACTGCAGGTTAAGTTTTTGTTTTTGTTTATTTATTTCGCATTTTCCTAGAATTTTCACAAATTTCGGCTTGCTCAAAGTAGCAAAACAATATGCTTTTCAATGTAAGATAGCAATATTATGTCAAATATAGGGAGGGAAGACACACGACACACGTCGGTGAAAGTACACACAATTTTTGCGAATTATTTAGACTTTGTGTTTGTTTCGTTCTATTGCATTCAAAATAGTTTAAAAAAATACCCACATCGTATTTTTGAAGCAATTGAAATACTGAAAATTTCCCAGAACAGCTTTTAAAATAGGATTTTACGACTACGACTATAGAGCTTCAGAAAGTGTGTATGTGTTTATTAATTAAGCTTATATAGGACCGCCGGCTCAATGCATTATCATTTCAATCAGATTATCATTTTACATCCGAAAGCTTGGTATTGTTATCGTTCGAAAGCCACAGGCAGTAGCCCGGGTTGCGGTCTAGAAAATAAAATATCGTATTTGCAAATGCTATAAATATCTTTAGATGGAACATTAAAAAGATTTTTAAATATGCATATACCCTAAATTGCTATGAAATGTATTGATGATTGGCTAGGAAATAAAATCCCAGCCAAAAATTTTTATATTAGATTCTGCCTTAGCAAATAGTAGTGATATTATTAGAATAACAGTTTAGTAGATAGTTCCTAACTTTGAAGTACTGTATCGAGTTCATCATTAGAAAAGATATGCGTGTTACTTAAAAAGAAATTAAATTACGTAAAAGTAGAGATGAGAGGTGGTACATTATAATTATACAATGGATGTCTGTGTGTTGGAATGGTATGGAATGCATGAATATGAATGCTACAGTTTAACAATTTAATAAACTGCTAGTAAATGTTTATTAAAATCTACTTTTTAATATTCCTTGCGTCACAACTTCCAAAATTGCATATCTTCCCCTTTATTTATGCGTAATTGTGTCTCTATTTGCTTATGGAGTACATCACTTGACGTGTTATCTGGAAAATTAACAGCTTAACAAATGCAGGCCGCAATCTCTGTTGTAGTCAAGTTGTATTCAAGATAAGCTATTATATTATTATTTTTATTATTGTTATTATTTAAGAGGTGACACCCCATGGACTCTTCTCCATGGGGCCAAGCCAATATTAATATAAAATATATTATGTGTACTGCTTTAGCTTATGTGAGCAATCTTTGCACACGAATTTCCTAAAATTGGATTCCTTTCGGATGTAATTTCCAGAAGGTGGTATTAAATTTAATATTTATAACCCGATTGTATTATAAGGTTCGCCACACATCTGCCAATTTGAAAATTGTCAAGTGTATTGTATAAAACATGCAATTGCAGAAGTTTACTAAATTATAAATTATATTTCCCTATGCTCTAGTTTTATATTGATTTTATTATACAACAGTGATATCAGGTACGTATCCATTATCCAGAGGAAGGGCACGTGCCCCATAAATCCTAGAATTTTTTTAATCCGAAAAGCTAAAAATCGTAAAAAATTCTTTGCGCTTCGGCCAAATATGTATCATTTCTCCCCAAATATACCTGGCAAAAAATACCATGTTTTTTATATATTATTTGAAAAATTCTTAGCGTTATTTTTTACCAAACACAGCTGAAAATTTCAAAATGCAATGTTAATATTGTCAGTGTAGTCAGTGTTATTTGGTGTGGCCCGTTGAATCAAATTTCTGGATACGTGCCTGAGAGCTACACAACTGCAATCTCTCAATGTAAAACGAAGTGCTTAAATAAATGAAATAACTTTAAATATTTAAATAATTGTGTGGCCAATTACTGGTTTACATTTAATGTCAGCGAAGAGTATGGTATGTGCGGTATGAATGCCAAGCTTTTTACATGAAAATTTATCACATTTACATGTTTTTCTTTCTCCTTGTCATTTTATATATGACTACATCGTTTGGTCCCTTAAAGGTTGCCTCGTTTCAAAACTGTGCTAAATCTTGATAAAAAATTATATGCACGCAAGATCAATTTGTAGATTTTAAAAATTGTATTTTGTGCTTTATTGCTACAGCTGCGTATGCCCAAATATCTTTTAGTCATAAAATATGAGAAAGACTACCAGTGACTCGCATTGACTCATTACTTTCATTTCACGTAAAATAAAGAAAGAACCAATTATTGGATTAAATGTGTTGTATTTGTTTCTTAGTATGGAACTCTTTTAACTGGACTATAACTGCAACTTCAACAGTCACCTCAAAACAACGTCTTTAACTGGATTTTCCAAATAAAACTATGCTGTGTGTAGCATAGCTTCCTGTGCTATTATGATTCATGAACATCGACCATGGACTTGTGAAACGTGTGTGTCATACTTGCTACCTCAAATGCCTGCGTCTGCAGTAAACTTTAGCTCTTGTTATCCTCATTCAATAATACGTACTGTACCATATGAATACTAAAAGCTAATTGTCTCAAATAACTATAAGTTTTTGTCGTGCTAATGTGTCAAACATTCTTTCCAAATCTAAACATCAAATAACTTGACAAATATAATATTAAACATCTCCTAAAATGTCTTTGCAACTGCCAAGATTTCAAAATAAAAAAAGCAGCTTGGAGCAGGAAAGAGAAATTTTCGAGAAAGGACAGGTACGTTAACAGGTTTTGAAAATATTCCCATATTAGCCATTTAATAAGATTCTGTAGGATAAGAATTTTAAAACTCGTCATTAAGACCAGTTTCTTACTCACTGTATGTATAGTATAATTAGTATATTCTATCGCTGTAGTTATGTGAGGAGGAAAAAGGTACACATGCAATGACATCCTCTTCTTCTTTTAAACAACCTCTGGAAAAGTCCCCTCTAAAATTTTCGCGCCCCTTTCATAGGTATTTATGATTTCCTGATTTCGCTATCAAAATATTTTGGTAACAAACTAAAATTAATGCATACAAATTAAATGCAAATGAACATTAAACACAAAAAGTCACAACAGTAAGCATTCGCATTTGACTACGACAACCTTTTCCATTTCAGAGGCTCTATGGGAGTTTTCCGACTTGTCGACAGATAAGGAGATAAAGCTAATGCCTACCTACACTCACTTAGAGCAGCGTATATATGTCACTGGTGCTGAAAGCATACCGGGCTCTGGCCGCATAATCTCAAAGACCGGTCTCTGAAATTGGCGCTTGCCGGTCCCTGAGAGAATCTACAATATTCACTGTGTTACATTTGCATCTGCGCTCTATGGGGTTTCCCAGAAAGATATGTATGCACTTTGACCTTTAGTAAATCAAAAGCAGTACTGCCTATTAAAACATGACAAATACCATCGAAAAAATGACAAAATTCTGAAGAGAAATAAATTTTAGCCATAATAAAATCGGTAAATTTTGCCGCTCAGAAAGTCTCGAAATAAAAAAGTGGAAAATCGGTTCACAAAATAACCTAGGTTATTAGTGATTTGGCGCCACAAGGTAGTTGGGAGAACCGATTTCAACTTTTATTCTGATATTTTTTGACAGGCCAAATTTGTGAATTTTACTATCAATAATATTGGTTCCAATTCAGAATTTTATCGTCTTTCCAATGGTACTTGTCATGTATTAATTGTTAATAGGTGATACAGTTTTTGAGGGATTAAATTTAAAGTCGGGACACAAATGAGTGAAACCAGAAACAGGAAACTTTTCTGTGGACTGGATGAAAAGCGGACTGAATGAACCGTACCAAATGAAATTAGGTACGGTTCTCTGGCGACAGAGAAGTTGCTAAATGAAATGGGGGACTACTATATTAAGAATGAATTAATACGGGTACGGATTTTCTATTGCATATGCACGGGACGTCCCCTTTTCCTCTATTGAAATAGGGAAATTTTGGAACACATTATATATATCTGTAGCTGTGGTCAAGCTCGGAATAGTAACAGAAAATGTTTTAAATGGTCTAGTGTTAGGTTGTTGCCCTAAGGAATACAAATTGACTGCAGTAGTGGTAGTAGTAGGTATTAAGGTCTAATTATCTTCATGATTTGCATGATATGGATAAGGCAAGTAACCTTTTTACCGAGCTGTCTTTGAAGGTTGTTATTTAGTTGGTGTCTGTAAAGCGACAAGAATGGCCAGCAAATTTTCTGTGTTAACTTAAGACAGTGACGGTGATAATAGTGATGACAGCAATAAGGAAAATGAAATTTCAAAAAGAAAGAAAATTACGGTTGCTATAAAATACGATTGGAAGGAAATCACTGTACTTGAAAGTGAGGTTGAACAGTTTTGGCGAAGAAGATATGATGCCCTGATACGTCCACCGTATATTAAATTCTTTCCTTACACTACTTTCGACTAATTCATTCTGACTAATTCTTTGTATTTCTTATCCATATCATGCAAATTATAAAGATAATTATACCTTTATACCTATTACTACACTACTTGACATTTACAGAGAAATTCTTTGTAATATAATTTGTATTCCTAAACGTATTAACCTTAACAATGGACTCATTAAAAAGATATTTTCCATTGCTATTCTGAGTTTGAACACCTGCCTTATCATATGCACCTAACACCCTCATACATTCTAGTTACAAGCATACAACAGTCTTTCCATGTGCCATAGAAAATCCGTACCCGTATTAACTCGCATTAATGTAGTAGTACCCAATTTCATTTACTAACTTCTCTGTAGCCGGAAAACAGTTCGCTTTTCATCCAGTCCACAGAAAAGTTTCCTGTTTCTGGTTTCACTCATTTGTGTCCCGACTTTAAATTGCGTCCGTTTTTGAGTTATTAAAGGTCAAATTGTATATGTTACCGGAATTATGTAAAATACGGAATTTTGTAAAATTTCTAAAAACTTCAGAATTTTATTCAGTTTTTGAGCCATAAACTTTTTTGAAAATTTTTCTGGTACTATGTTGTCTGGTACTATTCGATGCAGAATTGGAAACCAAAGGAATACAAATACCAATGGATACCGATAACGTAGATTGTTACTTGTAAGTTGAAACTCTAAAGTTATGTTCAACCCCATACAAAAGAAGATATATTATATGTATCTGGCCTACATCAATTTCCTCCATCAAAGTTGAAATAGTGTGATTTCTTTTGCAATTGTGCATCGAATGGTACCCAACAACATTATTGAAAAATTATCTCAAAAAAGTAATATTAAGTTAAATACTGAATAAAATTTTACAAAATTCCTAGGGATTTTGCAAAATTCCGGATTGGACATAATGGCGGTACCACATATATAATATTGGTTAACAAAGAATATTTTCTATTATATTGTAGCAATATTAGTTAGTGTTCTTTTTACATACCCATCTATTCGTTGGAAATTTGACTCATTGCATTTGTAAATAGATAGAGGCCTTGCTGTATGATGTTACTGAACGTATAGCATAGCAGTTATGTATCTGACATACTTAGTGGGCTATGACGTGTCTAAGAGTGCTTTCTGTGATCTCCGAAAAAAGTCCTCTACACAATCTTAAAATTTTCCGGAATTTCACCCCGGTAACTTTCAACTTACCGGGGTCCCAGTACGCTTACCGGGATCCCCATAAAACTTACTGGGATCCCTGAAAAACTTACCGGGAGCCAGGTAAAAATTTACAGGGACCCCAGTAGCTCTTACTTTTTTCCCTGTAAAAGCACAAACTACGAGAATACAGTAAAATTTTACCAGGATCCCTGTAAAATTTACCAGGATCCCGGTAAAATGTGCTTTCAGAAATTTAGAGTGCAGTACTAATAGAACATTGTGCTTGAAGTTTTCTGTCGTATTTGCAGTTTAAGTACCCCTTTAATCTCTTCGTAGATACAATCGGTGGGAAACTGCCAAACTCCTCATAAACTTGTTCATTATGCTATTAGATATACAGTGCACATATGTAACATTTTCGATTCTCTCAAGAACCGTCAAGTGCCACTCTCAAAAAGCGGTATTTGAGGTATGCGGCCAGGGACCTGTTTTACGAAGTTCATAGACTAAATGCTCTTAGAGCCGGTGACATAAATATACATTATATGATTTTTCAGAAACGGATATTGTATTCACCTTCTATTGTATAATTAGCATGGAATTCGTCTCCGTCTGTAAATGTCATATGACTCTAATTACAGGAAAAAGCTGTTTTCTAAATGAAAAAATTCCATAAAATCAAACAGCATTACAATCATAATTTGCAGAATAATGTCATTGGTACTACTACTAAGCTATTTGAGGTTTATTCCATACCATATACCTAATAATAATATCAATTTCAGGAACTTACTAAGGTAAAGTGGGTTCAACGCCAGATTGTTTGATGAAACTGTTGAGGATTCAGCTAGACTTAAACTTTTTGGTGTATTTAGTATTTGTAATGTAAAAGCAATCTAATTACTGTGGAGAATATCATACAAAATGTTTCACTAAATTTTTGCTAAGGACATTTATATGTTGTTACCAGCAGGAATGAATCCTTATCGTTCCATTTTCCGTGATATAAAATTGGCGAAACAAGTAAATCTGCTTTGTTATTCGTTACTATAGGTGAAAATTATGAACATGATGTCACTTTTTCAAAATGAGACCTTTGGATTGGCTGGTTCACATGTAATAAAAAGTCAGTTCGAAATCCAATCTGAAGGCCTTATTTTCACAATTTTTAACCTATGGTAACAGAGTAGATCTTGTTTCCCCAATTTTCCATCACTCTTGGAAAATCGAACTATAAAACGTCCAATTTGAGATATCTGACTTCGGTTTTGTTGGGTCGGGTGGTCGGAATTTTAATCTCTTTGGTTGCTAACTATTGGGTTGACAGTTCCAGGTACATCTTGTCCATTTCATTATACAGAGTATTAATTGTACTTGTGTAGTAGAACACACTTTGGAGGTGATGAGTGTACAATCCATTGTTTATTGATTTGATAAGCCTGTGTGAGTTACATTAATTTATCTTTCGCAGCAGTGAAAAACAGGACATGAGAGAAATTATTGCGACTTATGCAGAGCCACAATCAGTTTTTGGTATCAGTATTGATAAAACCGCTGAGTAGCAATGCTCCATTGTCTAGATATACTTTCCAATGCAACTTTCAATAGTTCTTTACTGTGAAATTGTTCAGTTTAGTACCTAAGGCCAATCGTCGAGTATATATGTTGCATCCTCGTTTGTTCCTAGTTTCTAAGCATAAAAAGTGATGAAGCTGAACATATCTATAATGTTTTAGCAATTTTCTGGAACTTGCAGAAGAGTTAAATTACCCTTTTATTAAATAATCTCTGAAAAATTCAAGTGGAAGTTTTTTATATTTTGATCCCCATATCTTGGTGTAATAAGGGATTC
This sequence comes from Yoshiicerus persimilis, assembly GCA_020352615.2. Taxonomy (NCBI): domain Eukaryota; kingdom Metazoa; phylum Arthropoda; class Collembola; order Entomobryomorpha; family Tomoceridae; genus Yoshiicerus; species Yoshiicerus persimilis. The sequence goes on along the minus strand of CM060170.1, from coordinate 24,706,982 downwards.
AAGTGGGTAAAGCAGAGACTGAGAATTGAGCAGTACTGTGGTTCAAAAATTAATATTATACTGCAAGATATTTAATCAAAGTAATTTTGTTCCACGGCTGTGAGCGCAATTGAATGTGGTTTACTCGGTTGATTGCATTAATGCATCGTGCACGTCTTACATTGGCTGCCTACCTAATAAATATTTTGTGAAGACGTTCTGATAAAAATTGGCTAAATTTAGTATAACAAAAATTAGTATAGGAATACAATTTCTACTAGCAGTTGCGAAAAGTTGATAAAGGACAAATCTTTGACAATTTTACACGCATAAACGAAATCCACCTCCAGTATCTAAATCACTAAGTGCATAAGTGTAAATGTTACTACAATTTTCAAAATGAGTGTTAGACCTGCTTTTGATTTTGGTGGATATGTTAAGCGAGAAGATGTTCCTCCTGTCATTATGGTAGGTTTTTCATATAATTATTACGTAATAGTTAGTAGGCAATAAAGAATACCTTTGCTCTAAAATGGAATCACAGTGCCCCACCCAATGCTTTCTTTGTTGTGAAGACCACGTCATCATATTCTCTTCGGCGTGCTCCGGCAAGCCAGATATGCTTTAGTAATACTACATCTTTTCTCATTCTAGCACAACAGATCAAAAAATTACTTTTAAGTTAAGGCTGTAAATTATAATACAGTGTTATGCAGCACCAGGAGAGCCCTTATGCTTTATTGCGGTACGTCACCAAATGTCGTTGACAAAACTAAAACAAATTAGTAATTAGGTTGTGGTTTATCAAAGGTACAGCTTCAGGGCGCATTTCTGAGACAAATCAGTCTAAGTCTAACTTGTTTATTTTGGATGTTCTCCATTTTGCCTTAATTATAGCATGATAAAACCATCTATCGAAGTACCCATACAGTGTGAGTAAAGTCTCAGGTTCACTTTTGTATTACGTCGCCCCACGCCCCACTCCCTTCTACTCGGTAATGCTGGAAACTGCGGATATACAAGCCTTGTTGTATATTAAACTTACTTGTTTAAAGCTTTACTTTTATAATTGCACATTATATTTTGCAGCAATTGTAAGTAGTAAAGGTTTACAAGAGATATATTGGTACACACTAATTATAAATAAGATTACATTAGGTACTGTTGATAACGCAATCAATGACCCTAGATAATTTGTTCAACAATACCAGGGACAATGCCAGGACAGTACATCCACTTCCATTAATTAAACTTAATGGTTCGTTAAATGTGTTATCACGGTACATAATAAATTGACCGTAATTGAATACGCCCATTCATGACTATGACATTTGGAAAACCTTTCTGCTGTCCTGTCCTGATATATCAATCACTTATCATCGGTTCAATCATATACTTAAAGCTATTATTGCAATTAATCTCGTTGCTTATGCAAGTATATAGCCTTGCAGACATACTATTTGCTATTTGTTAATAAGCAGATGTTGAACTCCACGAAATGAAAATGAAGTGACATGGAACCAGCAAAAGTTATTTGCAGAATTTCAAAAACAATATCAAATAATTTTTGGCGGGCTCCATCTCCATGTAAAATCTACTTTCTTTTCAATTTAATATTGCATTTATGGAGTATATTTTGCTGTTGAATTTGAAGAGTAACTACACAAATAAATTATTTATATATTCATATATTTACAAGTCTACAAAGTAACCGTATTTTGTCAACCAAAACAGAAACTCTTCTCAACAGAGCTTCAGAAAAGAGATTTCCAAAAATACATGTTTGGATCTTTGGCCTCTTAATTGCCTGTAATAGGTTTGAAACCCTGTTTGAAAATTATTTACCTCCTTGTGGCAACCCATGTTTAGGTGGCGGGTATCTTTATTTATTAGTTTCCGGTACATCTCCTCCATGAGTAGGAGAGGGCACCTCACCGGGATTTGAATGGCCAATGCCAAGTTTTTTGTTTTGTATTGAAAATCTCTTAACAATGAAGTAAAAAATACGTAGGATTGGACTAGATATCCTCATGCTTTAAATTTGACCCAGGTATTTCAATCATTTCATTGATTTCATAACAATTTTCTTGTTACTTACAGGCGACATGTCTTTCCAAGGCGATTAACCATCTGGAGACGGCCGTTAAGGAAAAGCACGTGCGAAGTGAGTTGACTATGCTTATTAGCTTCCAATAATTTGCTAAAACTACTATCAAATCGAAGTACACTAAACAGTAGAAATCCAAAGTAATAGAATTCCCGTAAATTATTATTAGAAATATATGACTCTTTCTCTTTGTTTCATTCTATTATTGTAAGTTAATTAGGACGGATAATTAAATAGGACAATTATACTCAATCAGTTCATAAAAGATTCTCCACAATTGTGTTAGTTTTTTCGTATTGCACTCATGCAAGTCGGTAAAGTTTAAGATGAATTATGTGATCGTATTTACTCCATTGCAACGTCACCATTTCATACCAGTTACCATGTTTTTCAAGTAAATATTATGTAACGTTATTTCCCATAACATAATACCACTTAACCCTATGTTAAATGGTACTTTCTACCCTGTGTAGAATGCACCTGTAGACTCCGTTGGAGAATTTTAAATTGAGAAGCAAAAGACGAAACCAGAAGATGCAGTTAGTTTGCCAAGCAAAGCAAACAGCTAAGTATAAAAGCAAACACCTTACATTTTACATAGCTCATCGTTTATCATCTCGAAGTAAAATATAGTGTACCGTAAGCATATTATTATGAAGCTATCCTGTGCATTGTTTTAACTGCATTTTGCGTGGAGTTTTTACTTGGGTGGGTGAATATTTTAAAAGTCTTGCGATTCTGTTCTACTCTTGTGCCTCTGTCATCTCATCTCTATTCTCAAGGGCATTAAACTAAAGCATCAACGTCAATTGTCAGACCAATTCAAATGATATAGTACTGTAAGTAGGAGGTATATTATTTCTACTGAAAGGGTAAAGCTCTTTACAATGTACGATTAGCATACTATGCTTATGCACATTACGGTAAACACGCTGCGCAAAATTATTGCCATCATGCCATCATATCAGTGGACGTAAATAGAATGACAGTGAATATTAAAGGATCAGAACAATCAGAAGTAAGTAGTTCCCTGGCTATGCTATCATGAGTGAGAGCTTCTCACATATCTAACAACTTTTATAAATATTTGCGCTCTTTATAACTCTGAGAGATGCTGAATAATTTTATCAAATTTGTGTTGTCCATTATATGTGGTTTTCCTACGACGTTTAACAATAATGCTATATAGGATGTATTATCTATTACACTGTATTTTAGTAATGCCATAGCTTTGCATGTCATTTCCTGTTAGTTACTGAGACAGTGTGCTTTATTTAGCTTCTGACACCTTCTATTTACATGAAATCCTTTTGCAGATGTTACAAATTATGTAAATTTGCTTAGCAATTGTAAGCGTGACCAATTTCTGCAGTCTGGTAAAGTAAGCCTATTGTCGTGTCAATAAGTAAGAAAACTATATTCTCCAATGTGTTTTTCTTTAATATATATGCGATTTCAATAAGAAATGAGAATATTTTACCATTATGACCCTGGAAAACAAACCCGAGACAAATTCTATATCCTGCGCAAAGTTTTCCTATTGCAATGTTTCAATATACCCTCATACTTTGTGCTGAACTTGGCTTTTTGCAGCTTTGCTGCATTAATTCTATATTTTTTGTTAGTCCATATGCCATTATGTCTTATGAGATTCTTATCTGCTGTGAATAATAAAGCCTTATGACTACTCATCCGTAGTGTGTATTCTGCACTTGTTATTGTTATGCAGGGTCCATTTCGCCTTTTAGATGAATTTAGCATACAAATATGTATATTCAAGTCGAATGTCCACGTTGATTGAGTGAACGTAAAGCCATCATTGATAAATTTGGGACGGAGCTGAGAGATTAATTGCGAAACATAAATGAATGTATCTGTAATGTGTTTTCTCAGGTGCCATAATTGGTACATATCAGGAGAGAGGAGCTTCCACATTTTGGGAATGTGTCCTTCGACTCCCTTTGAAAGAAAATGGGATTGTTTGCTGGAAATTCTGTCATGTTCTACACAAAATACTGCGAGAGGGACACGATAATGTTCTTCGAGATTCACTGCGGTTCAAGTCTCAATTACATGACTACGGACGCTTTTGGGTAATCCAATCAACTTAAGCCATTTCTACCTGCAGAACTGCAGGATACACACCAATTTATTCATGAAGTGTCTTTTAACTCACAGGGACATTTAAAAGCTGGATATGGTGGACTTGTGAAACTATACTGTAGTCTTCTTCACATTAAACTAAACTTCCATATGCGTAACAACAGAATTCCGGGAAACTTAGAAATGAATGATCAAGAACTACGCCAATGTGCTGCTGATAGTGATGATGCTTTGTACGATATTTATTGTCTATAAAATATTGTGGAATCACGAAATGAATTTTATAAACCACTTTTATTTTAGCATAATGAAATATTTAATAATGATTATTTTAGTTTTCAACTGTCCGTCGAAATGTTTGACTACCTTGATGCTATACTGGAACTCCAAAGTGAAAGTATTTGCCTTGCTAATTTCCAGATGCCATTTTCACTCATTTTCAACAATATACAAAATAATAATTGTTTGCATTTTTCTACTTAGTTTTTAAAACCATGGACTCTGCAAGGTGTAATTCTATGACCAATTCGGGCCAATGCCGATTGAAGCCACTGATTTCTTGCATACAAGATTCCATGCTTCTATATGACTACACAACCAAAATTTTGTTTATTCTTCACGCAAGTAAGTTTCATTTCCCCATGTAAAGTTCAATTAAATATAGATTGATTAAAACTAGTCATTTTTATTTACGATCCTCAAAAACACATCGATATTGAAAATAACCCATTTACTCTAGAATTGTCACAAGATTTACTGCTGGGTCATAGGCAGCGTTTTGAAAAAGTGTTTCGCGGACTGCAAAAGTTTTATGAAAAAACGATGAGTCTTCAATATTTCAGAAATCTTATTGAAATTCAGCATTTACCTAAAGTAAATATTATCTCATTCGTTCGGTGGCTATCTGTTCTGGTTTTAATTCCGGAACATTTATATTGTTTAGAATCCTCCGAACTTTCTGATGCAGTCTGATTTGGATAACTATGAGACACGGAAAGTTACCGTATACAATTCAGAGAGAGATGTATCAGACGCCCAAAGCGAAGCCCACAGTGACACTCTTTCTGATTTGGTGGATCTTCAGGAGTCAAATGGGTCTAGTTCTCCAGATCCTGTACTGATGGCTGTGGCCAAGGAAAAGTAATCTTTTTGAAGTTGCTTGCATATTTAATTGTCACAGAATTCAACACCAGTCACGTATAATCTTTGTTACAGAGATCGCAGAATAAAGGAATTAGAAGACGAAATAGAAAGACTGAATTTGGAACTCAGCAGATTACGCATGGAAGCCAAAAACAAAATTCACCAACTTCAATTCGAAATCAAAGAGCTAACAGCGGAATTAGCCCAAAAGGTATTGTGTATATTAAAACTACAGTGGGAAAGCAATGCTTTGTTATTACTCATTTTTAAGAAAGTAATTAAAGCTCACAGAATAGTTGTATGTATTTATTGTTAGTAAGTACTTTAACACTTGTTTATCATATTTCAACAGACAGCAATGTTGGCCGAGAAGGAAGACACTATTTCTGAATTAATGAAACACGAATGTAAAGGAAGTGAGGAACAAGCTCTTCGAATTGATTCAGCAGAAAGTAAGACTACCACAAATAAATGTCATCACTCTTCTTGAGAAAGGTGCTAAACAACATGATCATTAATTCAGGCCAAACCAAACTAAACCAAACCAAAGCTATCATTTTTCTGAAAAGTGCCAAACCAATTTTTTTTGTTCCTAAAGGTGGCAAACTGCTAAATTTAAAACCCTAACCGATTTATCGAAATAGAATACCGGTTTCAAGCAATGTTTTTGGCCGCGCAAAATGCATAATAAAGTACCAATGGAGGATTATTTCGACGTGGATAATTATTTAATTCAATGCATGATTTATTTAATTTTTTAGTCAAATTTGATTACTGAATACCCAATTATAGACGAAACTGAATATTAATAGTAGAATATTAATCGTCCATGCTCATAAGGCACGTGGTTCTGCTTCAGCCATCGTATTATTACTGAGCTGTAATCTGCTAGCAAGGTTATTGCCCACTATCTCTTCGTCTTATCATCTTATCTTATAGACCACACATTCTACATTAACGTACAGCAAATGCATGAATTGAAGTGGAGGATTATTTTGACAGGCCATAAATTTGCAATATTGGAATAATCCCCCATATGGAGTATTATTCCAACTGGAGTATTATTTCGATAAATATGGTAAATGTGGTTTACCACTTTTGGAAATTATGATCAAAGTGGTTTAGCACTCTTTTTGGAATTAATGACCAAATGATTTAACACCTTTTTTGAAAAAATAGAGACGATATGTAGACTTTAAGTGTAGCAAAAATGTCAGGTAAGGATGGACGAATGAAAGGAAGGGGACACTGATTCAAAATCTCCAAGATTACTGTATACCAATTAAAATAAATTATCTTTGCTTCCGAATCGACTTTACAGAATCTAGCCGAGGACGCTTGATTTGAATTTCCTTAAGATTATCTCTTGTTTTTGTCTAAGTCTAACAAAGAATGTACTTTATTATATCAATTACTTCAAACGTTTTTACAGAAAATGCGAAAGCCGTAGAAGAAAAGTTTACTAAAATGAAGAGCCTTTACTCGAACATAAGAGAAGAACACATTGATCTACTTAGAAAAGTAAAATATAATATATAAAATTGTGTCTTAAAAAGTTTGGTGTTTTGATTGTCCTACTTAACTGCCAACCTGTAATTGTAATTCTAGAAAGGAGCTGTTGACAAGGAGCTTATTGAATTAAAAAGAGTTGTAGAAGGCCAAACCGAACTGGGAACAATTGTTGAGGTAAAACTTTCCATCTGCGTAGTATGCCTTATTTCGCATTCAAATATTAACGACGAGCTATTTTTTCAAAGTAAACACGTCTGCAATGTAATTTTCATTTTTAAAAGTTATCATCATGCCACTTTATTTGCTAGGACTTGCGAAAGGAAAAGTTTGAAATGGAAACAGACTTCTTAAAAAAAATTGAGAACAAGGATAACTTATGCAATGAACTGGAGGAGACAGTTTCACAACTAAAGTCACAAATTGAGGTAATTATTGTGATAAAAAGGGATTGTAGAATTGATGAAGAACTTAAATTATTAAATTGTGATGGGTTTTAGGGTAATTGTACATACTGCGCATATTTTTTTAATACTTATTTAATTTAATTGGTTTTCAGACTGTTGAGAGTACAAAAAAGGAAGTAGAGGAGAATCTAAGGTCTGAATTACGCATTAAATCGAATGACATGGACACTTATGCAGCAGCTAAAAAAGCTCTTGAGGATTCCAACAATGTAAGCTAAATTATGAAAATTTTAGTTACTAATAATATATAAAATAGGAAGTAGCTTTAAAGTTAGTTGGTAATATAATTACGCTCAAACTACTTTCTACACTCCTTGGTGTAAGTAGATTGATTGACCAAGTGTTTGCCATTACCTGTCTTATATAAGTATAAATTTCTTAATTTTAATACTCCAGCTCCCATTTTATTAATTTTTCATTTAAAGGAGGGGGTTTATACTCCGTGATTTGGCTCGCATGGCACATCTCAGAGTTTTCATTTCAAGGATAGGTTAGAAGTCTTAGTAAAATTGCAGGACGAGGAAAGGTGCGCGAAGGAAAGGAAGCATTTAAGCGGATAGAGACAGAAATGTTATGGTACTCCCCAATTAAGGGCATTTCTCCTATCTGACAAGTCAGTTAGTGGGGACCGGGAAAAACCATTGCATTATAGTAATATTGTATACTACTAGCTTTGGAAAAAACCCAATCCAAGTACCAATGTCAGCAAGCCCCAAGCCAGGAATCGAACCCGGGACCTTCTGGATAGGAATGAGTGTCCATACCAGTAAGCTAGTCAGGCTTGCCTAATTTTTCATTTTGTATCTTTACGTAATGAATTTTAGAAGTAGTCAAGTATTTTAGTTTTGCATACGTCTTTGAAGAGATGTACATTTAGCATGTGGGTAATTTAAGTTTATTGTTCACTAGCGCATGGTTTAATATTATTTAAATGTGGTTGCAGTCGCTGACGAATCAAATCGAGCAGTTATCTACCAAATGTACGGAATTAGCCTCTGAGTTGACTTCCCTCACTTCAGCGAACAATAATTACCGTGCGCAAATCAGTGAGTTGGAAGTAAGGTTTGGTGAACACCAGAGGAATATTGAAAGCGAGGCACTTCAGAAATATAACGAGCTACTCAGTAAGTCTGCTTTTACAGCCTTCGGCTATTGAATTTTGTGACGGTTAAGATCGTATCTAGCAGGGTTCTTATGTGATGTTATTCCAGATGTTTGCGTAGCGCAGAGTGAATCTATAATAAAAAAGACGATGGACGATCTCGAGAATCCTTTGCTTACTGGAGGAACTGGAGCGTTGGACAATTTTATTTTGTCCTGTAGATGTTCTGATGTAGTTGTACGAATAATGAAAGATGCTACCGCAAATGGCTACGCTACATTTAGTAATTTGAGGCAAATTGCAGAAAATCTACCCAATTTCACGAACTATCTGGCTAACTTGATGATTCACGGAAGTGCGACTTCGCGTACATCAGCAGATATTCAAATGGGAGATGGTACATTACATTTAAGATGGAAATAATCATACATCTGATATTGCAAAGTAGACAACTCAGGTTTATTAACCGTTATCTTTATTTACTATTTTCTCAGTTATGTTAAATGACTGCCGTAATGTCGGAGTTTCCATTTTGGATCTAATGACCAACATTAGACAACGAAGTGCACAGCCCCAGGTAATATTTCTAAGACATTCAATCACACGAATTAGGTAGAAGGAACTCAAAGAGTTGTCATAAGTGAAATTACTTTCTTTGAAGCTGGAAAACGTGTACATGAAGATCAGTTCAGATCTGCAGACGCTTTTAAAGACAGCCAGCAGTTTGGGAAGCTCTTTGACGCCAGAGGCAGACGCATCAGAAGTATTAGACAAGGAATTGCATGCGATGGAGTTGGCCATTGAAGAGGCAGCTAAAAAGATGGAAGAGATTTTGAGCAACTCCAGGGCATCACACACCGGCGTCAAGCTAGAAGTTAACGAAAAGCTAATAGACTCTTGCACTGCATTGATGCATGCAATAAGATTGCTTGTTCAGAGGGCCAAAGGACTACAAAGTGAAATCGTGTCACAAGGAAAGGTATTTCACTTTTCAGTAACCAATTTTAAAGTATGAATATTCCATAACTATTCAACACACATATTTCCCATGTCTGTAGGGGTCTGCTTCAGTCAAGGAGTTCTACAAGAGGAACCACCAATGGACAGAAGGACTCATCTCAGCCGCCAAGGCTGTTGGTGGAGGTGCTAAATTTTTACTGTAAGTCCACATACCCTCTGTTGTTGTCATTTCGATAACACTAAGACACGTAAGTAAACTATGTGATGAATTATGTAGAGAAAGTGCTGACAAAACGGTGACTAATCCTGGAGGAGGATTCGAGTTACTCATTGCATCGTCCCAGGATATTGCAGCAAGTACAATTCAGCTTGTGGTAGCAAGTCAAGTCAGAGCAGACAGGAGCTCTTCGAATTTGTCTCTTTTAAAACAGGCGTCTACGGGAGTCAAAACAGCAACAGCTCACGTCGTCGCTACTGCAAAGGACTGTGCTCAGCTCATAGAAGAATCTGGTAATTTCATGCCCATGTCGTATTTATTTACTCTGCTTGATTTAGTTTTATGTCACTTCTTATGACAGTTAATTAAATCTTAACTTTTTCATTATTCAATTTATTTCTGAAACTCGTCCCAATTTGATTTTTATCACCGGTACAATTATTGTACGTAGGTTAACATTTTTATTAATATTTAGGATACCCATGTGTTTCACGTATTTTTGCACTTTTTTATTGAATTTTTGGCTTCTTTTTTGTGACAAAAGGTTTTATACTCATGTTGCTTTATTTTGTTTCGCAAACTTGAGCATGAAAAAGATAATTTTTAAGGGATTACATTTTTTCAATATTAGGCTTCCCTGGAAAAAGCAGTAATTATAGATTGTCGTGATTTAAATTTAATTATTGTAGCTTTGAGTACCGATATGTTTTAATTAAAAGTTTTTTTAAGCAGAAGAAATGGACTTGACAAAGTTGTCAACTCACAATGCTAAGAAACTGGAGCTGGAAACACAGGCAGAGGTGCTCAGACTTCAATCAGACTTGGAGAAATCACGGATGAGATTAGCGGCTCTGAGACAGCATCACTACCACAATTCAGACGGATAAGTCAGATAAAAATGAAAAGCACGACAAATAGAATAGAAAAAGGACTTGGACTAACATAAATTAATTAAATATTGTCTTGTGCCCAATTATAAGGTCTGTATACATACATTTTCATACTAACTTTTACTGTAACTGGTACGTTGGAAATTGTTTTATCCGAAAAAATTAGTCGTACCACGTTATGCATGTTGCTACTATTCATACATAATATACTATTATAAGAATATTGTACCTAGCTTATAACCAATACTACTATAACATACATACTAATACTAATCATACTACTTATTACTATTATGCTTCGTTAAATGACATTATAGTGTTCTACTAGAATAGTACTTAGACAGGTAATTACTAAATATGTTAGTCCTGAGTGAGTGCATGTTAAGCTATCTAGGGATATTGTACTGTTTCAACTAGTACACCTTGTGGCGATATAAAGAAACACGATAAAATACTGTTTATGATATTCAAAATGACTTTTAAAAGTGTTCTGTGCATTCTCTTAATAACATATTTATGATTCAGCCTTGTCTGTTGTCTAAAGACTACACAAAATAGATTTAAAATCAATTTTGGATTCTAAAATAGTTATCTGGGCAAGGTTCTATATTCTCAGATACTGTGTACTAACTGTAGCCGTAACAGATAGTATATCGTATCATGGAATATTATATATTATTCCATTTTGATTTAATTCCTACAAGAAATAAACTTTGTTTTTTAGCAATTGCCTTCCTATACAGTATAACTAGTAATTATATTTAGATATTTTATCTACCTCAATGTTGCTTTTCCAATTTGAACCGCACTAAATACTATTTACATCACACACAAATACTTTTACCTCATCTCACTTCTTGTATAATAAATGTATCTGAAACCGTGACTTTTGATTACTCGATGGACATACGACATATTACAATTACATATGAATCTTGTTGTTATTCAGGCACTCAAGGCCAATTAATTAGCCTGTAACCTGCAGTATACGAAATACAGCTTTTAATGCATTTAACGTTTTTAAGTAAATGACCGTGAGATTAATTTGGATAGATAAATAATTGCTAACTTAACCAAAAACCAGATTGGTTGAATAGAAGAAGAGCACTGGTGTACAAGAGCGTAAAAATAAATTTGATTTCATTGTCAAAAGGATATCTTTTGTTTCTCTGAAGGAAATTATGTCCAATTCATGGTGTTCCTAAACTTTCTGGATTCTTTCTTTTGGAAATCTGGAATTTCTGGAAATTCTTTCTGGATTTAAAATAGAGGCAAAACAGTACACTGCTTGAAAATTGCAGTGAAATTAGTGGTTCAAAATTTATACTTAAAAAGGTTTTAAATTTTGAGAACAATGCTATATGTTTTCTTGGTTGCTTATCACAAAAGAAAAGGGTGACACCATGTTTCCTATTTTGGAACCCAAGGCAGCCATTTTGGAGTTTCAGTTAAATTGTCCTATAATCTCATGGTTAATTACGCAACTTTTCGGGATCTACCGAGCATTAAAGCTAAAAACTCTGGCAGCTACAGATATCAGATACGATTTATAAAGCTAACTATAATTGAAGACGACTTCATTGTTGTTTATCGATAAATCATATTCTTATGATCGACATGCTTTGTGGGTTTTAAGGAAAAGGCTTTTTAATAACTAAACTGTTGCACTGCCCTCCAATATTTTAACAAGGCCATAACCGGAGGTTGTTTTACAAACATTTTGTATGTTGTCTTATTTTTAGCAACTGCTCCTTGACTAATACTTATGTTTATTTTAAGTAATGCCAAGAATATCTGCTCATTTAAAACCAAATGTTTAAATAGTAAAAATCAGTCATGTAATAACTCTACTTTAAGGCATGCCCAACAATCTTTATATTTTGCACTTTTATTACTCTCATTTACCTTTGTACTACATGCTAAGAGTCGTACATTCGAAGAAGACTTCTACTGGACGTTTGGTCTCAAGACCTATGTATTTATTTATGTTCCCCAATAGATATGTTCCTTTGGAGGAAAGCATTTCCTTATTTCATTTACTACTCTTGCAAATTCTCGTAAAATAAAGATTTGAAACATAATTTACAAATAATCTTGGTTTTGCTTACGACAAATTATTGGTAAATGGCATAAAATCCATTCTTCAGCTTTTTTAAATGTGTTTTCATTCAATCTTTTCCTCTCAACAACTATTTCGTAATTCTCATCAACCGGATACTTGTTCATTTTAATTCCACAATACATCATTATGAATAAATAAATTAGAAAAAAGTACACAACGATGCACAAAGAAAGCCCTTTTACAAATAATGTGTAATAGGTCAATAATCTGTATGGACATAAAAATATTGACAATAATTTTAGGAGTAGCTACTATACGGGTAAAATACTAATATCAATATATGTCCAAATAACTAAGCATCTTCGGAAGATTTTTTCAAACTGCAATAATTATATTACAATGTTATCATCGTAACCAGTTTAAGGCGATTCTCATCAAATGTTAGTGGAACAAAGATATTGTTTGTTACAAAGACTGGTTTTATGTACGTTCTAGATCTGCAAGCTCAGCATGTTAAATTTTCATTCTCATTTGACTTAGAAGATGCTTCTAGATACTTATTTTCGCAGTGTCACTCGTTTTAAATGTTTCTTGTTTCAATACAATGCTGATAATTAACAGAAAACTAATTAAGTTGAAACGAAGAGATCAGTCCTAATTAACAAGATATACATTTACATTTTATTTGATTATGAATATAGATCCATGCATCTGTTAGTGTGTTGTTGTTGGTTGTCGTTCAACTGCATATGTTGTTGACATGAAACCCTGCCAAGATATACCCATACTGTAATATATGCCATATCAGAATTGATAGTAGTGGCATGTACATGATGTTACCAATTTATTAGGGCCATAACTTGTTTCCGAAGTATCCAGCTCCTCATCAATATTTCTTCTCTATTTGACATTGAGGAAAAGTGTAGCGTAGTGAAGATAAATTATGCATATTTATTCGCATTTATTAATGAAAATCACTTAGAGAGATTGGATGCAAACATGCATAACAGTAATATTTCATCATTCATTCCTACTTCGTGTTTTATTAGCAATACTAATTATTATTACGCACGAAAAGCAATGAAATCAAGGAAAATTCACTCTTCTTCATGCAGCTTGTTGAAATAGGTTTATCTTTGTTGATGAATCAGAAAAACTGAGAAACGAAATTTACCCTGAAATGAAATAAAGGTTACTTTGTAATCGTGTTCTACATTTACAAACACTGCAGCTACTTGTGCATGATAATCAACTCTATTATAAACGATGCCATGTACTAGTATCGTCTCAAATGTAATTTAGTTTTAGTTCAGAGCCAGTTTACAAAACTGATGATTTCTCCATAATTAAAAATTGCCAGTTGGATTTCCTGTGTCTATGACTATCTGCGTGATGGGCGCTATAGATTCTCTTTGGAGATGACTACCTAAAAGACGGTGTTTTGCTCGTCTTTGGAATAAAACGTATCATGAAGACTTTATTACTAGTAACCACATTGAGAAGTCTTAGAAAACTTTATAGCGGTCACTCAGTTGAAAAGGGTTTATTAATGGTCATGGAGCTGAGAAGATTCTTATAGGAAGACTTCAGGGTCTGAAGTTCAACGAGGGCGAAAAATGTCTTGGAACGACTTTATTTACAGCTTAGGATTACTTAAATAGTATAGGACAACTATGAACAAGAATATGTTCCCATCGTTGCTGCTTAAGCAAGCCAATTAGCAAACATCACGGAACGGCCACCAAACAGATCGCTGCAAATTTTAATGGATTGTTAGTGAGAGAGGGCCGAAAATAGATATACTCGATCCAGCATGCAACAAATAGATGTACCGATGTCTGTATTGAAGGTTATTAAAGGTCGCTAAAACTCCTAGGAATTCTACTGCTATTACATGTATAAGAAATACAAGGGTGTGACACAATTTTTTATTTCCACATCAAATGTTGTAAACGGCTTAGTTGAGTATTTAGAACAGGTAGCTCTTTCACCAGATAATTAGATCGGATTAAAGGTTGAAGCTGAATATCATTATCAACTGTGGAGGATGCAGAGCAAATGGGAAAAGAGGCAGTCAGAAATGCGTTGCTAGGCTTCGATTGTATGATATTGTGGATGTGGCTCTCCTTGAATTGTTTTGCAGGAAAAGTTGACTGGTCTTGTTCACAACACACCTTAGCATCCAACCAATCAGAAATGCGCCCTAGTTTCTGGTGTCCAGGCCCTCGTTTCATGACCACATCATTTTTATATGTACTCTTCATTTTTGTATCAAACAAACAATCGCATTTAACTAGAGTGAAGTAGGTTCCTTCATTTGCATGTAAGTACTCGAGTTAATAGATGCATAGGTATTTACGTTGTACCTTTGCTTTGGGAGGTATTTTCAGGATCATGAATCATGATGAAAACAACATGTACGATTTCAAATAGTCTAATATGTTTATTATAATGTCCTTACTATTTGCCCACAGTCAGTTCAAAGTGGTTTGTCATCCATTGGAAACTGGACCAGAATTTTCCACTGAGCAGTTTTTATTGATTACTTAATTTACAGAGAGAAAACAGCTTTATGTTATTGATGAACCAAAGAAACAAAAAACTAGATTCTAGTTGCATGTTACTAGCGTGAGATGAGAAAGAAACGACATTAGTTAAATCATCAACTTCATATGAATATCATCAATCCAACCAGGTGAATACTTATTTCAATTCAAGGAGTCGTCCGATCAACCTCTTCTTGCAGTTTGCAGAACAATTAATCAATCTTTCAGCAATCAAAGCAGGAACACCGTGGAAATGGTATTTATTTCCTAATTTCACATTTTACCCGAGACAAATAGTGGAATAAAATGAAATATAGCATTTAAAATAAACATTTTTATTTATAGAGCAAAGTAATCGGCACAAATTATACTTGCAAAGGACCAAAGGTACTTTTTATGACTTATGTAAATATATTGCTCAATGATTTCTCTTTTATTTAATGCCAGCTTTTAGAATTTTACGTTACAATCTTGTTTATTAGCCTGAAAAAGGGAAGTTTACTCGGTTTGACCATTTGACACTCTGGGTCGGAAATGCAAAACAGGTAATTTATCATTTGTTTCCCTTAAGGAACCATGAGATAAGGTTTTAAGTTAATTATTAGAATATATGGCAAAAAATATTGGACTCCTGGGAAAAATGCCGAAAAGATGCATTCACATCACACTGTCCCATGTATTTTCTATTTCTGGGAAAAGTTTTTACTACAGCAGACATACACTATAGTCATTATATCATCTTCAAACCTTTTTTAGAATTTAGGAAGCCAGAAATTGTTAATGTCTCTTTTGTTTTAGTTTTTAAAGCATGGTGAACATTGCAAATGTGTATAACACAAAAGCATTAAAGCATTTTAACACCATTCACAGGTATTGTATAATGTATGCATTAAAGTTTTGAGGTTTTCGATTTTTTATTCGAAGGTCCTACGTTCAAGAATGTGGACCCAGGGTTTTTGAGCAAAAACCTGACCCACATTTTTATCAAAAACCCACGAGTTTTTGGGTTTTTGGTAGGCGGGAATGTGAATTACATCGTCATTTACACAGCAAATTACAGTTTATCCTGCAAAGTATGGCCATATTTGATAATTATTGATAAAAACTATCATTCTTCCTCATACTATGACTCAAAAAAGCAGGAATATCAAGTAATATATATTATTTTGCTAGATCAAAAACCCATAAACCCAAAAACCCACAAAAACCCATATGTCGAGGGATTTTGCATCCTTGCATAGGTCAGACCAATTTTTGAAACGGGACCTTCATTACCTAAGAATACCCACTGAAATCTTAAATTGCAAAATGTTCTTGAGTTAATTACCGAACTAACTAACAGCCAGGCAGACAACCCGTTTCTGTACATTCGCTATTGGATATTGCGGATTGCGGAATCCTTTTACTTTCGTTATATTTCATGTAGAAATAAGCGAAAGGCTAAAATCTGCCTCAATGTTTTCAGGCAGATTCGCCAATACATGTTATCATGCCACTACTTCTAAAGAAAAAGTGATACTAATGGAACGGATATTGTAATATGTAGGCAGCTTCGTTTTATTGCACTCGCATGGGATTTGAGGCAGTGGCTTACAAAGGGTTAGAAACTGGATCTCGGGATGTGGCTGCTCACGTTGTTCGTCAAAATCGGGTTAGGGAAAATTGCCTCAAAGTTTTGTCTCAATTTGGAGATTATCTAATGAATGTAATGCAGTAATGAAAAGATTTCCTCTGTAGATAATTTTAGTGTTTAAGTCTCCTTATGAACCATATAATGAAGAAATGGGAGCTCATATGGTGAGACATGGCGATGGAGTCAAAGATGTTGCTTTTCTCGTAGAGGACTTGGACGCAATAGTGAAGGTTACATTTTATTTTACTTTTGCTTTGCTTATGGTATATGAATATACTTTTCCAACATAACCGTCTCTTCAATTTCTTCACTAATTACTCAAGTCAATTCAGTATTACTTTTTATTGAAGATAAAGTTCACATTTAGATATCCTAAAAATCTAGCATTGTTCATGATTAATTAGATTAAGGCTGGGATTTAATGGTTCGTCTTAAGAATTTACATTTTCGCCTATTTGTACTGTAAGTTGTGTGGGAAAGATGGCCCAACAAGAATGAAGATAGTAGTGCCTACTGCCTACAAGCACCTTGGTTAACATTGCTGCTAAGCGTCCATAGTCCATACACATCCATTACGTGACAGACGAAATATTAAATCACAAGACGAAAAATAAAATCAAAAGACGAAACATTCATATGACGAAAAATTCAACCGAAAAAGACGAAAATGTAAATTCTTAAGACGAAAATGTAAATTCTTAAGACGAAAATGTAAATTCTTAAGACGAAAATGTGAATTCTTAAGACGAAAATGTGAATTCTTAAGACGAAAATGTAAATTCTTAAGACAAAATGTAAATTCTTAAGACGAAAATGTAAATTCTTAAGACGAAAATGTAAATTCTTAAGACGAAAATGTAAATTATTAAGACGAAAATTTAAATTCTTAAGACGAACCATTAAATTTAAGTCTTAGATTAATAGTATCATCAGTTGGCTAATGTTGGACACACTGTGTACCATGCATTCGAGGTTAGGAGAATACTCATGAAATTACTTCTTATAAGTGAAGGGACTATGTTTATTTGTCTTCTGTGTCGCTCATATGCTCATTGGTTAGAGCACAAAGGGCGCAGTCGTTTAAAAATTCAACCACATTGATAAAAATTGAAATTTGCTAGATTCGTTTTTGCAAATCTTAGATTTGCTTTGAGGGCTAGATTTTAGTGAACGCTCATTGGGAGTGACCGCCTTGTATAATATAACATCATGACATGACTACTGGAACAAAGAATTAATTTGAATACCAAGCCATTTTTTTCTCATTGGGGTCATGCTACGTTATCCTGTAATGGTACACAAGAAATTCTTGCACTGAAATTCAAACGGCATACCTAATACCTACCTATTATCGAATTTTTAATATTTCTTTTATTATATATTTTCCTGCTCGTATTAAACTATGAGCATATAGTAGTTCGCATATTGTGCACGTCAATACTCTGATCTGAAAATTAATCCATGCAATAAGTATCTGAGATTATAAAATAACAAAATTCATGTAGTTTGCAAAGTAAGCAATTGCACTCTGGTTGACCATAACTACTACTAACCCCATAGCCAATTTGTTGAAATTATTATAGTATTCATGTAATATATATGCTCATATCTTGTGGATATAATATGATCATGTGTAATAAATATATTCTCGTAATATGTGAGCAATAAATTGTTGATATACAATTTGGGGCACTATGAGTATTCTGTGAATGTTTTGTTGGCTACACTACATGACAATTCATCTCGCAATGAGTTTAGGTCTCCCACAGGAGTAGAAATGCCTAGAATGCATAATCTCTTTGGACATGTTGACATTACCACGTAAGACTAAAAATAAGCAAACTTAGTAATACATAGGTAAATGTCCTATTATTAAGTAGTAGAATTTAAGCCATTTCTATGTACAATAAAGTACAATTTCAATTCATAATACTGTATATGCATACCGAATTTATTCGCCGGCGAATTATCGTTTCAATTAAGGAGTATTTATACCCTCTATATAAAAATATGGAGTAAAGTTATTTCAAAGTGTCAAATTACTGCTTCAAGGTTCCCATATTCTGCACTTCAAACATATAAATCCCCAGGCAAATTTTATCGATGTGGCGAATTAAATCGCGGTACCTGCGGTGTATTATCATTGATAGCAATGAATACCACCTACAAATGGTTTAAATTTGAATATTTTTCTTTTCTAATTATTTGACAGAATGCTTTCCATGCTATTTAATAAAACATTTACTTAAATAATTATATTTACAGAGGGCTTGCGAACGAGGTGCTAAGCCTATCAAAGATATTTGGGAAGAAACAGACGAGAATGGAACAGTTCGATTTGCTATGATTCAAACGGTAAATCACTTTTTGTATATAGAAACCCATAAGCCTGTATGTAGCATGTAACATTGACATGACCAGTTCACGGTCACAAAATATAGAAATAAAAACTACTTAGTAGGTCAAGATAAGCAAACGTGTTGGGTTAGTTGGGTAGTATATGATTGCCTAATTAAAAAATATGGCCAACACACTTACCGAAAGCTAAAGAAATTAAAGAATTGCCGAATCGTACCCCAGTAAAAATGGTGCTATGTTTTCCGGCATTCAATGCAGTAATCGTGTATAGGGTATAAGAAAGCACATGTATAATATGCCATGAATACAGCTAAGTACCCGTATTTTTAACTTAGTATTACACTTCATTCATCTCGAAAACTTTGATTGTGTAGTACGGAGATACAACGCACACCTTCGTTGAGCGAGGAAATTACGAAGGGATTTTCCTACCAGGATACAAGAAGCACTTCTTTGAGGATCCATTGTCATCTAAATTGTAAGTTCTTTTATAACTTTTATACAGTGTTAGTTGTGTTAGCCAGTGATTTGTATTACTGGGAGTGTAGACAAGACTAAGCCTTATATTTTAGTAGGGACTTAAAACCATGTATAAATAACAGTAATAATGTTTGGTAATTAAGTAATTAGTTGTGATTGACAGTTGGTTTTTTCTACCTTCATGATAGCTAATACCTATTTACCTATGTATATGTATATGTAATACTAAAATGTAGGGCCATAACATTGGGCCAAACACGTAGATAAAGTCAAAGACTGTGCTTATATTTGCCAATATAATTAGGGCGAATTAATTCGTTAATACAGTGTACGGTATTTGTGAAATACCAAAATCAACAAGTATTTGCAGTGTAATTACCGAAGAATACTTTAGTAATCTCGACCGAGTATTAAAACATTAAACATTGCAATGTTCAAATTCTGATTAATTATTTAATGTAGACCAAAGTGCAGCCTGGGATTCATAGATCATATCGTCGGTAATCAGCCCGATTTGGAGATGGAAGACGTTGTAAAGTGGTAAATACATTTTATTTCACATATCTAATTTAATGCAAGTATATTATGTCGGTGGGTGGGCCAATGAGCAACAAGAGAGCATATAATATTATATTCATCCCTTGCCATACAAATCTGACACAGGAAAGATGTACGCCGTATGTGAAATGTTATGTAAAAATACTAATTAATAAATAAATAAAACAAAATGCTTATGCAAAAAATGGGGAAAAAGAAGTTTTGCTCAATTGACCAGTCTGAATTCAGTTTCCCACTTGTTTTTAAATGCTTAATTTTAAAAGTATGTGAACAAGCGGCTTGCCAAAATATCACAGAAGAACTAACACACACCTTGCAATGCAATTCTTCAATTTCCACACAACTTTTCAAAAAGCTTATTTGGTAAAGAAATCTTCTAGAGATTTCGAAACGTCGAGGATTTGCAATCCCACGCAAGCGAAGCAATGATGAATCAAAGCACTAAATGAGGGATTTGGGGAGGGTAAATCCTGCAAAGAAACATTTGTAGCCCCAGAACAAAAATATTTGAGCTTAGCATTCTATGTACTGAAGTTGAATTATTTTGTATAGGTACGAAAACAATTTGATGTTTCACCGATTCTGGTCGGTTGATGACTCACAAATCCATACAGAGTATTCAGCACTTCGCTCAATTGTGATGGCCAATTGGGAAGAAACCATAAAAGTAAGTGTTCTAGTTTTAATCAATAAGTCTTAGTTTCTTTATCATCGGAATAGTAGATAGCAATTTAAATATGTCCCCATTTATCGAAGGGAAAGCTCATGAATGTAGTAGTACTCTAATTGATGTATGAAATAATATTAATGAAACTCACTAATTTTTGATACACTTAGATGCCGATAAACGAGCCAGCTCCAGGAAAGAAGAAAAGTCAAATTCAAGAATATGTTGATTACTATGGCGGAGCTGGGGTCCAGCACGTTGCTCTAAATACTTCGGATATAATCAGTGCAGTAAGCAAACTATAATTATAATATCGTTAACTATCGTACTGTATCAGGACATGGCTACGTAAATACCGTAAATGGTATGCGAAATAGAAAACAATACAAACTTTTGGGAAAAGCCCAGTAAGCATAGAATAGGAAATAAGGAAATAATTTGAAAATAATATATAATTGGAAAAACATAGAGCAGTGAAAGTATACTGTTAACAATTTGACTTTACTATTAATGTAATTTACTGTTAGTCTAAAATATGACTGAAATTATAATAGTTTAAAATTAAAGTAACTGGAAATACATAGACAAATACAAAGAATCAAAGCAATAAGAGTTCGGAAATGTAAGAGAAAATATGCAAGAGCATGGAAAATAAGAAGTCAGAAAATCAGGAAATGTCAGACGGGTGATTGAGAAATGTTTGAGAAGGATGGGAAAATTGAATAATTGTTGCATAACTTTTAGGCTGAATACAAATGAAGACATATAGGATGAGCGATAACGAATAGTATTTAATACAGAACCAATGTGAAGTCTATGAAAATGTATATACTTTTATTTACATTATACAGAAGTTTGAAGTTTCTCATGCAAAGTATTTTAATGCTTTTTTTCTTGTATGAAATAAGCAAACAGAGACATTGGAATCCGATACTTACTAAACACTTGATGAAGTAGTATAGAAGAAATAGATAGATGAAATAGAAGTAAATACAAAGTATGTTTAAACATTTGCTTTCAGGTTAAATCTTTGAGAGAACGTGGAACAGAATTTCTCCAAGTGCCGTCATCGTACTACAAGTCATTGAGGGAAAATCTACAGAACTCTAAAGTAAAGATTTCGGAAGACTTAGACACACTTGAGGTATTTCGTTTTATGTATTAACATTAAGTCATTATTGATATATTATGAGAAATAAGAATCAAAAAGGATATTATAACTACTGTAGCGATTACGGAGAGAAGAACTACGACGGTAGTTTCACTGACTAAATGGTCCTAATAAACCCATTACTACCTAGTTTCCCTCGGGCCAAGTTATTATTAGATGAACATGTATAATTACTGCACGTATATTTTATTAAGTCTAAACAACAGTTGCCTTTAGTACAGTTAATCACACTTTGTGACTTTGATGAGCCTTGACTAATGTTATCAGAAAGCATTGTTAAATAAAATAGCCTTTTAATTCTTTGGAAACAATAAGTAACAGTAGATTAGTAGCTTTTAAATACAAGTCTCATTAAAAAGAATACAATTATTATTTCTAGAAATTGCACATTTTGATCGATTACGACGATGATGGATATCTTCTTCAAATTTTTACCAAGCCCGTGCAGGACAGACCAACTCTATTTTTTGAAGTTATTCAACGGCATAATCATAACGTAAATGTCATTTCAATTAGCATCGAATGTTCTTGAAATCAAAAGGGGAAAAATTAAACTTTATTCATTTCTATAGGGATTTGGAGCTGGCAACTTCAAAGCCCTGTTTGAAGCATTCGAAGCCGACCAGGACAAAAGAGGGAACCTGAATTAAAATATGTACACAAAAGAGCCTTTAATACTCATGTCTTTCTAAATTTGTTGTTCTCACTTACGAGTAGTTAGTGGACACTCCGAATAGTAATTAGAACGAGGAAATTGAGTTCAAAATGTAAACTAAACTTGATTCTACAATGTTTACAAAATTATGAATAAATATAAACTATTACATTATATGAATAGTAAAATTAAATACTGAAAATGATCTAATGATCTAATTACTTGATTTCGGGTTACAAAATATGATATATGTGAATATGTGGATATCGTAAACACAGTATCAAAGTAGTTGTATTGCATTGCATACGATGCACTGCTTTTCTAATTAAATGATAAGTGAATTTTGATGTCATTTATGCATTACCTCTGAAAGTACTGGTAGTCCTAAAGAAGAATGAACAGTCTGTAAATTGTCTCGTATTCAAAATTGAGTTCTATCTTTCAATTTTATTCAAATCGCGCCTAGCTAATTATTAAGTAGCGGAAGCTACTTTATAATAATGCCCTGAACAATCTGTCTGTCTGTCCGTCTGTCTGTCTGTTGGCTCTATAACTCCTGAACGGCTTAATATAATTCGCTAAAACTTTTTGTACATGTTCTTGGTGTTCCGAGGAAGGTCCCCTGTGAAAATGGGTGTGATCGATAAATGACATCTACTAAAAAAATTGAATTTTGTATATAGAGCCTACAGTTCAGCACCGGCTGCTGATCAGTTCCATGTATTACTAAAAGTGTTGTGTATGTTGGAAAATTGAGGCGCATTTTCAGCACCCGCATCTGCTCAGCTCCATGTATTACTAAAAGTGTTGTGTATGTTGGAAAATTGAGGCGCATTTTCAGCCCCCGCATCTGCTCAGCTCCATGTATTACTAAACGTGTTGTGTATGTAGGAAAATTGAGGTGCATTTTCAGCACCAAATTGAGGTGGATTTTCAGCACCTAATTGAGGTGTTATAACTCTTGAACGCTTCGATACATATACTTAAAATTTTTCTATTGTGTCGCTACGGTTCAGTGGACGCTGTTAAATCTGTGTCGCTTCTGCTACTTCATTAAATGCATTAGTTGAACGGTTTATTTCTTGTGCTAAGCTTTTGATAATACCTTAATAGTTTGCAAACTATATTTAATTAGTGCTGAGTAATTTAAATAATTGTTAATTTAAATACAACTTCCAAATAAATTGCTTACAGTAATCAAGTCAATGCCCAACCATAGAACTTTATTCTTTTACACTGTGCACAATACGGGTAAGATATGGTTTTGTCATGGACAGGTATTATTTGGGATGGAAAAAATATGTGTCCTATTGTGCTGCTGGCAGCTACTGTGATAAGAAGGTTACAAATAAGGATTATTTTATGTCTGCCTTTTCTCATACAGAAACTCATCAATTACAAAGATGGAAAGCTTTCCTTCCGCGGATACCTACCATTCATTTTAGATTTGTTTTGCTAATGGCTATGTCATTTGCGTAAAGAATTTTCATAGTAAGCAGGTCATGTAATTAGTAATTGCTGAAATAGCCTGGGATAGACAACGCTCATAGTATATGACTCTATAGAACGATAAGACATTGTGTATAACTACATACATTTACCTAAGAATAAGTTTGTGCATTACTGCTGATAAAGTGGATGAAGCACATCCTCCTTAATCCCTGTAACAATCGAATGGCGGGGAAATCTTAAGCCCAGGTAGCATAATAACCAGGGCTCGGATATGTATTTATAAAAATATTTTTACTGTGTGATCGTACACATCGGATACTTCGGATCTAGACGTTTCATACTAAATGAAGAACGTATGCGAATATTTTTAGTACATATAAAAAATATTTTCCATTTTTAGAAAATATATTATTTAAGAACATATTTTTCATTTAAAAAAATATTTTCGTAAATATTTGGCCGATAAGTAAATATTTTTAAATATTTTTGCGTTTTCACCAAAATTTTGGCATTTTACGGCAAAAATGTGCAGTAAAATGCAAAAAAATTTCTAAAAACGTGCAATTATAAATATATTTGTTTCTGAAAAATAATTTTTAGAAAAAAATTAAATGGCTTTGTTATTGAATGTGACTTTTTGATATGTATTTTGGCAAAAATGACAATCTAAAAGTTATAACAACATTTTATCATATGTTTCAAGAGATTTAAAAGAATTTGAGACACTAAAGTACACATTTTAATGGTTTTTTAAGAAAATATTTAAGAAAATATTTTGTCGTTTTTAAGGAAATATATATTTAAATATTTTACGATTTTTCGAAAATACATATCCGAGCCCTGATAATAACCATTGTCCATATGTACAAAACAAAAGCACGGTAACGTAGAAGAAGCTGCAACCAAATTTCGAACAAAGGCCTCGCTTACTGCTCCTAGTCATAAAAGTCAGGTTTGATATTTTAATAAAGCACCTCATCATAACTTTACAAAACATGATTTGATTACCTATAATTTTTCAAATGCTTATATATGTCCCGTGACACCTAATTTTAATAGTTTAAAACACTCATTGAAACACCGTTTTCATCTTTGGTTTGTATACAAATTACTTTAGTGAGCACTTGGCAATTTCCCATTAATAAAATAAATTTTCCTCTAATAGTATTAAAAAACAACTATTTTCAAAAAATTGAATTTGCCAGTAATATTTACTCTCTTAAACAAATTAAAGAAAAAAAAGAAACTTCATTTTATTATGGTTCTAGGTTTTAGGGCAGTCGTAGTTTTGTAATTAAGCACTTGAAGTACTTTTCTTCTAGCTCTCATAAAAATAATAATTAATTACCGATCCCTATTTATGCTTGCTAGTTGGCCGCATAGTTTCGTCACCTCTTTCTCCTGAATTTCTGATATATCTTTAATTTCCCATGGATATGCTTTTAATGGATACAACCAAGTACATTATGTCAGAAGTATAACAGACAACAAAGAGTATTTTTTACCTTCAAATTATAATCATTATAGTAGGTTTAACATATATTGTAAAAATGAGCTCTCAGCAAAACCATACGGTATGTATCAGTTTCGTCTTGCTTCTTACTAGATAAATCTAATAATGGGTCATTTATATTTAGAAGTCCCTAAATGGTATCTATTTATTTATCTGTTTCTAAAACTTGTTTTGGCTAAAAAATCAAACTACCACATTTCATGGTTTTCTTTGGTTATATATAGGAAAAAGAACTGAAATCTCCATTTTTGCTGTAGCTTTTCTTTGGTGACACAGAATGGCCCAGAATGGTAATGAAGCAGTGGCTGACGTTGTTCGTATCAGGCAAGTAAGTTTTTGTGTGAGAGAAGTTAGAGCGCATGTGAAACCCTCGCGAACTCGAGGCTCCCCTCTGCATCAGCAGTAACAACAACAACATTATATATCTGTGTTATTGTGGGCCATGCATTGGTTGGATGCAATTCGACACGGATTAGGATTAGAATTGTGCAAGTTGTGAATTGTGCACTATTGAATCGAATGGTGAAGTCGAAGTGTAGTAATACAGAGCTCCGTAATACAGTTCACTAAGGTGTATGTGTTTTACTGATACTTGCTCTACTGTAGTACAGTTGGTTTGCTAGTGCTTGTGTCTCTACATGTAATTACCTATAAATTCGACGTACATTATAGAGCCAGGCAGGTGGATTTGCGTTATACGTCGTATCGCCAATCTAAGTAAAAACTACAGAGCAGTTTACTTTATTCAGACAGGTTATTACAGAAAACAATACGAACCAGGAGAGATCCGGTCTCTTCTCAATAACAATAATAATAGCAAAGCTAAACAATTCCTCATTGAGTTCGTCTTTGCACCAGGGAAAAGTCTCCTCTGCTTGTGCATTGAATCTTCGGGAGCCACTGTCAGTTCGCTGATTGTGGTCGTCAATAACGGACTTGGTTCATCCAATCTTGTTCATCAATTTACCAATTCTCCGCAGTTTTTATTATTTTGCTCATACGTCCACAGAATAGTGGTAATATTTAATTTACCTCTTTCTCGTACTGTACTTCGCACTAGAAAACCCAACATCGCATCATCACCAGAATATTGTTCTTGATGTGTTTACAGTTTTGAGTTTGTTTACAGAGCTAAATGTACTCTGAGCTGAACTCTTACTCATTACACATTCTATAGCTGATAACTGCGTACTTCTGCTTTAATGTGCATAGACGTAATACAATATCATCTGACTGGCTCTGTTTTCCAGTCAGAACACAAAGTTAGATTGAGCTGTGAACTTTTGTCAATTGACTTGCTAAGTATATCACCGTCACCCTTCAGGGTAAGTTTCAACTTTGTCATTTCCAATGCAAGTTTGAATTGCAATATTGTCATTTATAACTGCTTATTACCAATTGCCAATAATGGAGTTCTGTTTTTAATTGGGAATTTCCACACGTAAACAGAAAATCCATTAAGATTTTTATGTCGCTTTTCATACGACAATATTTCTCTGTTCTGAGATCAGCTGTCAGCAAGCTGCTAGTGAAAAGCAAGGAATAAAGGACAAAGAAACAGAAAGTAAAATAAAATACGAACGTATTTTTATCGCGTTATTTTATTGCCTATTAAGTGATTTGTTTTGGTACATGCGTTATGTAATCAAATCAGCGAAAATAATTAATCGCCCCTTTGAACTTGAAACTCGATTTTGTTTTGTTTTGTCTTTCGCTTTCAATTAAAAATGGGAAGCCAAAGAGTGTGAACAAAGTCAAATGTCTGCATTGCTGATTTTCAAGGAAGAACTAAGGCAAACTAAACTTATTTTCTCACTGCTTTACGCACGTATCCACAAATAGTGAATAACTTAGAACATTTTTTGTCCATGAATATTATATTTCTTAATATTCGATTTTTCTTTACAAAAATCTACTTCGGACCGTGTGTCGAAATTGAACTGATTTCCATTGTCATTGTCCATGGCATTACGCAGCGACAGACTCCCCGACGAAAGACTCTAGTGCAATTGCATATGCTTTTCAAACTGACTGGCACAAAAAATCATTTATTAATGTATTGTTTTCTACTTCCAGGACATAATTTTTATTTTTGATGAGTACCCAATATCCATAGTGGAATCCAAACCAAGTCTCACTTTTCGCTGTCAATGATCTTGCTCAGAAGGCAAAATATAAACGAAGCTGAAGGAGCCAGCTCCTTTTATCATCAGCGAAAACAGCATCAACTAAAGCAACTAGCCAGTAATTCTACCAAGTTACATCTTCGACACCCTCATCCTCCTATAAGTTAATTTCTGTTACTCTCTTGAATAAGCCATCTGCAACTCCTAGATTTCAGAAATAAATCCTAGATCAGCAATTGCGTGCAGCATCCAGCTCTGAAATTCGTGATAAAGGTTGTGTGCAGATAATACTGCTTTGCTAACTGCGTAGCTATTCGTGTCATATGGACTTCGCCACACACTGAAGTTTAACGTGGCTATCCAGAAGTATATCTTTCGCCTCGTCGTCGCTTCATCCTTCTCAGTCTGAAGTTTCTCTTCCAGCCGTTTTCAATAATCGAACCAGATATTAAGGACTATTATTCAATAAGGCATAAGTAAACAGAGCAGTTCTGCTCTTAAACGGACATTTTTAGCTTCATATTCTCTCGGTCACATTTATTTGATAACTGAAGACGCTTCTTTGTTTATGGTTCATGGAGTGCGCCGTTAAAATTTTCTGCTGAGTCACCTGGTAAGAAATTCCTTTTCTAAGCATGCTAGATAATGGCAATTTTTTCCGATGAGTGTGAGTTCCAATTTACAATATTTGAAGTATCAGGTTTAAGAGCCATGTTAAGATGGGAAACCTCACCAATTACAGGCCTCTTCAAAGCAGTATTGCAAAATATAGTTTTCTGAAGCAATAAACGTATCACCCATTTACGGTTGAATTTTGAATTTACGAAAAAGACATTGCCATGAATTGAGTTACACTGAATTTTGAATTGAAAAGAAAGGAGACTTCGAAAAATACATTTCTTGGCTAGTTTACTATCCTGTTCCCAAAACACATTTCTGTAGAAGTGGGGTTTCAAAGTTGAGTACCTTTTTAATCCCAAGTTAAAGTAAAATTGATTGCATGTGTGTGTTGAATGTCTCCAGATTAAACCAGATTTTCATGACCTCAACAGATCTCCGTTTTGCAATGTACCCCATACAGAAATCTTTAGGTGAAGACACTTTGCTGTAATGCACCAAATAGCTACACAGTTTTAATGTAATTCACCGAATTGTTACTGATGCAATATTGTAAATGCATTCAAAGGTTATACATTTGTTACAAGTTTATGTATAATTTTAAAACATCAATTAGAAAGATTTATTTGCAGTAAAGGCTTGTAGCAGGGTGTCTAGGAAATTTACATACATGGACATATGGATAAGTTCATTGATCGATCTCTGCATTAAGGAAGATGAAATGTTATTATTAGAGTTGTAGTTCTGTTTGCTTCGTATTGCATTAGTCACTTTGGCCATGAGGGAGGAAAAGCAGCATCTCATGTTAGTAGAGTGTTAAGAATTTGTGTTATTGTTTTAAGTTATATATTGGCATAATACTTTGGTAGAGAAACATCAGACAATACGGTATACAGCATAAATACATAACGATGACAAATGCTCAGTTCGAAGTGAATTTTAAGTTGAATTTGAACTTGTTTAATGCAAAAAGGAAATGATATGCGTAGATCGAATGCTGAATGCCTTGTGAATGTGGTATAAAATAATAATGATGCTGTGTAATGCATGGCAGGATGTAATTTGAAGAGAGTAGACATGTGAGCAAGTATCTGCGATTAAACTGAGGCTGAGTTGAGTGACTTGGTTGAATTTTTCTCGTTTTACTCATTGGTAGTTGGTAAGGTAGAGAGCCTAGGTGAGTGAGTAGGAGTGAAAGAAAGACGGAGACAGAAGAACATGGTGTTTGGGGCTGGGGAGTATTAACCAGCTGTACATTATTATTACTTTGTCTAACTAAACGTGTTTCTTTGTGTAGTACGTATCATAATAAGCGTTTAGGGCTGCGTAGTTAGTTGCATATTGCATGCAATTCGAAGGAAGACGGTAGATACGGTATACTGTAGATGAGCAGAGCAGACTACACTGCTCTGCTCACTCTACTCCACTATAGGTGTTCAACTTTTTGTTGATAATATTTTTCAGGACGTAATCCTGCTTCAGGCAATTGCCACAGCCATTCAAGTCGAGCTACAGATCCCTTGTTGGTCGGCAAAGCAAGTTTCTGGTCTGATTGTGAGTTTCTGAGTCAGTTAAGAGTTTGCTAGTCAATTTCCTAGTATTCCTTTCTTTCATTCCACTACCTTATTCCATTTCCTGTCTTTGTTCGATCTCTTTCTACTCTCTAGAAGCCTCCCTCTCTATTTATGTTCTATGAAAAACCTTTTCAGGTTATTCACTGCTTCCCCAGATTCTTTACATCTTTTCTACTAATACCGCTTAATATGCAATATCACCTCTTCAATTTCTACCACTTCTACTTAGATCCATTCCTAAGACGAATAATCAACCAAGATTCTACGAAAACTCATATCCTACCTCCTTATCCTTCCTTTTACCCTGAGAAAATACTCAAGCGGTAAACATGTAAGAGGTAATAATAAACAATTAAAACCTACTGAGACAATCAAATACCTCGATACAATGAATTTTAGACAATGTACATTCCTTATCCACCACTTTTTTATCTTTACTACGGAATACCCGTTTAAATGAAAACTTCAAATAACGTTCAAATGAGGTAATAATGCTAATAATATTATTCGTTTTCTGCACATCGTTTCTTATTTGCAAACAGTGGTCAGTAGTGCGCATGTGTTTGAGCGTTATAAATGTAACCAGGCATTTTACCAGTTGTAGCACTGAAAATGTTTTACGCTCTTCATAACAATTGGAAGCGGCAATAGACAAACTAATATTTTCATTTTAGAGTTACCGGCGGGTACTGCAGGGGCGGGTACGGTAAGCAATAGTTTCTGCGTCTCCCCACCTGACATTTTTTGTCATACATATGTTAAGAAACGTAGTACATCAAAGTAACTTTCTAACTTTCCTCCTGCTTATAAACATCTAACATCTCTAATTCAATAAAGACTGTCAGTTGCAAAATTACAGTAACAATGAGTGTGGTGCCTTCACAATCCAGGTCCAGGGTCATGCTGTATATTTCCGATAAACCATTGTGATCTTGATAGCTTACGTACAGTAGATGAACACAAAGTTCTCGGGAGTTAAATATTGGTATTCCCAAGCCGAACTCCTTGATCTCAAACCATTGAGTTAATAAACTTACAAATTTCTGAATCAATAAATGAATGTTGCTATTAACCGATTTGCAAAATCATGGCGTTATGTTACACACTGCTTTATTTCAGCATTTCTTGTAGCTTTGCTGCCAAAGGGCAGTGTAGTTTTAGTGATTGTAAGTTGTATGTGATTACACATGGGGAGTTGTCAAATGCAATCTCTCAACACGGGTACAGAACAAAGCCAAAGTAGTGGGACTGCTTAGCACACTAATTAGGAGAATGCATATTACATAAACTAGGCTGCTAATATTACAAAACATTTTGCTTTCTTCTAATTCGATTACGACTGACAAATATTTACTTTATCAATTTAATTCATTATGCTTTATATCATTTAAATGTTGAAGTAGATATGCTTGTTAATTCAACTTGTTTTTCTTTTGTAATCTTTAATTCCCTACAAGACTAAACTGGTTGCCAACTTCTATAAACTCCTTGAAACCACTTTATTTGCATCATCTCTCAGAAAAGTCTAAAAACTAGGTTGAGTTATAAAATTCTGTGAATTATTTTTAATACGTGATATTTTGAGGCGGATGAAGAGATCACAGACATATATAATTCTAATTCTGAATAGCAACGTAACTCTGATATTCCACTTCGTGTTGTTTTCCTTATCTTTATTCAGTCAATGAAATGCTGAGATTTCTTAAGCAGTTATAGTGGTACTAGTCCATGTTTAACTACCTAATTTATACAAGTAGGTTTGACTTAAAGCCCAGTTATCTTGATTTAATTAGACCATAGTGTGAATGCAGTTAACAATGTTATAAGGTCAAATGACAGTAAGTCATAAATATTTACCTCCACTCCATTGGCAGTGTATTTTAGGAATATTCAAGTCTCACCGTTTTATTATATTGGTGTCATGTCAGTTGAAGTAAAGACAGAAGTTCTGCTTATTTTTCTAACAGCATGTATGCAAGGGAGCTTGCACGTATTACGTACCTCAAATGTGAGTATTTTTGGTGTTTCACAACGATTCTCTTTCAGTGCAAAATACACAGCAAAATCGCTATATTTCAGAGTTTGTTATAAAATGTATAGGTATATGTACCTAAAAACACTAAACAGTTTCCCAAATCTCTTTGACGCAAAAAATTGGAAATTTCTTTTAATGAGATTGGGGCTTAAAAGCAGGATGCGGGTAATAGAACTATTGTCATATGTGCTGCAGCCAAAAGTGTGTGCAATACTTTTATACCTTCCACCTAAATAGAACACGCAATAAAATGTATGTACGTTCTCTAAGGTGGTGAGTTAAATTTATTTCTGACATTTTTCCAATAAAGCTTGTCCACCAGCACAGATATCGTTAAAACGTGTACATGAAGAGTTCTTAAGTACCTTATGCATAACATATATTGAGGTCACAGCGGTTCACATGTTATCTGAAGTCTGAAGATAAATACAACAGCGAAACAAAGCATGTTTAGATATAATAGCCCTGGTCAGTGATATTACACTACTTATTATGCTCCTACTTTTCTCTTTATACACCACAACACTGCACCATATACTGCGTACATGTCCACTGGTTGCGGCCAAGACGGCAGGTTTAATTTATACTTATTATCTGTAGATGTAAGTGTACTATTTATTATTGTTCCATCTTTATTGCGTACTAGTCTTCAACTTTTGCGTGGTTTTTGTTTCCTGCAAATGGAGCAACTCCTTCTTGGAATGAAATTAGTAGTAGTATTTCATATACACGTGTAACAGTTGCTTCATGCAAATCAATGGAAATAATATGAGATTGTCGCAGAGTTGTATTTGTTTTGTTTTATTAAAAAAGTTATAAAGGAAAACACGTAAAACAAATATACCAAAGACCACACAAAGTAATATTTCCTGGCTTGAATATCGATTTCGATGCTGCTACGAGGAAGTGTGCTCGAGATTCGGCATAAATATGGTTTCATCAAAATCAAAATTTCTTTGTACAGAATTAATGCAAACGAAAAATAGGACATTTCTCTTTTATTTACTAATATACTATTCTTCTAAAATCGTTAGCATAGAAGTTCTCGCTATTTGGAATCGAAGGTAAAAGAAACCAATGTCCTTTTAAAAAGCAAATTACAAAACTTGTGACTTTTAAGAATATTTAATAGAAATGTTTGTGCTAGGGAAGTATATAATATTCTTGCATTGCAGAGACCCGAAATTTTAAAAGCCGGTTCTACACCTAGCACCATTTAAGGGATTGCACTTTCACGTTGTTGAACATGAAATATAAATGTAGGACATAGTGGTTACCAGTCAACTAATTGAGGTTGAGTTGAATCTGTAAAGAACTGATCGAACCTGTCGAAAAAACCTGCCAATTAATTAAATGAGGAAACAATAGATCCCCAGGATTATCAAATAAGATCTTGTCTCTGTTATCCATTAAATGGTATTTATAGGGTTGGCCTAACACAATAACGATATCTAAAGTAAAACATGAATAAGTTAGTGATAACGTCGCACTTAAAGATTACTAAAAATCAAATTCTTTACTTGAATGCAAATATAGATAGTAAGTTATAGCTTATATTATATAAACCAATTCCCAAAACCTCATAAATTATGCAATGCCTTTTTCTACTCTTTTCTCACAATCAGAAAGACATTTTTGTGAAATTATAACACAAGGAGATATTACAGATTAAGATGCTGAATATCCGTCAAGGCTAACAGCTCGAAGTTCTATTTAGGTATACCTCATAGTGTTGTGCTATTGTTTGTTGAGTACAAAGTACAAACAATAATAGTATACAACCTTTTTATGACTACTGTCTATTGGTAATAAATAGATTGTGAGAGCTGAGTTGCTGTAAAGCAATATTAACCTTGATATAGGCCTACATATTGTCTGCGTCTCTGTTATTGTATAACATAAAACGTATTATGTTATACTTAAAAACTGGTAGAGGTAGGCTAGACTCTAGATGTAGCTGGGTTAATTCTGATAAGCAGTTACTTTTTGTTGTCAGCATTTAGATAAGTCGTAGACCAGTAGGGGTACAACGTCAATGGGGTTAAAATATACTTTATGGACCGCTCTTCCATAAAGAATCGTGTTGGTCTAGTCAGACTCCATGCACAGGCCTGTGCATGGATCATCCCTCCCTGTACAGGGAGGGATGGTTTCGGTTTACTTTATATGTCAAGACCATTACTGGATTTCAATTCTACTTCTTGTTTCACAAATTTTCTCAAATCTAGTAGTAGTAAGTAGTATCCATCAGTTGAAGAAACCAATTCTTAATTTGCTGACTAAATAATTCTTTGATTGTTAATTTTTTTTATTATATTGCTATATTGTACTTCGTCATGGGAAGACCATTTTCACCATTTTATTTAAGATAATTGGAATATTAATTACTTTTTAAGTACTTATTCATATAAATCATAGAATCCATTTAATTAGAAAATTAAATATTTTTAAAAACAGTAAAGTCTACATGAACCTATACTATATCTGACAGAGAATGAAATACAACAATATAATTCTACTGTAATTCAAATGGGTATTTTTGGGCTATAGACTTCAAAGTAAACCAGGAACAAGTTTCATTAGTGTAAAGCAGTACGATTTATGTCTTCATTATAATCTTTCACTTAAATCACTTGAAGTGAGCTTAAGTATTCACTATAAGGGCTACTTGAATAAAGACTTGGTCCTCAAGAGTAGTCTAGAAGGTATAGTACCTGTTGGCGCACCATCCCGTTTTGTCTACGACACATCTAATCTGTACAGTGTCTTGCTCTGTGTAAATTTCATTTAGACGACCTCAATCACACACCATACCATGGTACATTACACACAACATCTGTCCTAGTCCTATATCTATGCGGTTGCTGTAGCTGCTGCGTACTGCAGACTCTTGTAACGAATACTATTATGTAATATGTTTAATGTGAATGTAATTTAATGTTATGTTAGTTTACATACAAACGGCGTACCTAGGTAGTTTCCTCCCTTCTTAAAGAGGTTTTGTAGCAAATCAGATTACCACAACCAATGTGTAATCCGTAAAGAGTATTGTAAAAATACTTAACTTTTGGTCGAGGAGAATGGTTTTTTCGTAAATAATCAAACAAAGTATACATCCAAATCCTTGTTCACCATATTTCCTGTTTATACAGGCATATTTTTTATCTCTTTGTTAGGTTGTGATAAGCTTTGATAAACGTCACGATAATGTTCTGATATCAAGCTGTATATTTCTTACTTTCTTCTTTAGTAATAAAAATGTCTTCATTGTTAAATAAATATGAAAAGATTATTGAAGTCTTTGTCAAGTAAACATAAGGTAATATGATCCATTGAAGCCGTAGCCTTAGTAAAAGTAAAATCACATTGCGTAACTCGTTTAGGAGTATAGGGGCTGAAGCAATGCATCTCTCTTTGCGCTTAATAAACAAAATTCGAGAAAAGTAGGAGGAAGGGGTTCAAAAGGCCAGAATTTGCATTGCGTATTATGCGAACGTTCTTTACTTGCTACTGGAGAGCTTATACTCCACGGTTATAGTTCAGCTTTGGATCTGTTGAGTGTACCGCAGCTCAGCATATAGTTCATACTCTGAAAAATCCTTTAGATAATAGTGCAAGAAGATTTCTCATTTGGAAATAGTAAATTGTTTTGATTTTGCTTTCAAAATTTCAATAAATACCGTGTTTACTCATAAGAATAATTGAGTCTGCTGGGAACCTTCTTTGTCGTCGAGGATTTCATCTCACACAAAGAAATAAAATGTTTGTTTGCATAATTTTGATAAAAGGTTAGTCGAGTTTTGACAATGCTTCCTACTTACATATTTATTTTTTGATTTCTAAGGTATAAAAATGTATTGCACATAAGTGATAGTTTGTAAAACTTAAATAGGTATTCACATTTCTTCCATAGTTGGAAATATTGAGTTGAATGTTACAAATTACTACCTATATGTACTGTACTATCTACATGATGCTACGAAAGTAAATTGGTCTTGTTGACTATGAATGAGGAGATAGGAAGTGAGTGAACGTAAAGTGACAGGGAAGCTAATCATGAAAGTGCAATGAATCTGTATGGAGTAGGCAACAACTGATAGCGAAATTATCACTATCACGAAAACTGAAAAGGAAATTATCATGAACTCCAACCACAAACTGAATGTTGTTATGTAGCAGCACTCCATCCAAAGAATCCCCTGTTGTGTATTATTGTGCAGCTCGCAGTTCACATTGCCTTTTACTAATGAGATTAATATTTTACGTCAACAAACATTAAATATGTTGCCACTCTACGTATAATCCGTCGCTCCACTTTATGTTTTATCTTTGTTTGTACTCACACTGTGTTGGGATGTGCAATAATAACATTCTAGAAACGAATAGAAAATTCGTTTTTCCAACAGGATAATGGTGTGGTAATTGCCAATTTATGGTATTAAAAATAAGTAAATAAAAGCTGAACTGAAATTAAGGGCAATAAAGGGGATTATATTGGGAGAAAATTTAAAAAGTGGTTAGACTGAAAAAGAGTGAGCTGTGGCAGATGATTAAATAATTGAAAGCCATTAGAGATG
This sequence comes from Yoshiicerus persimilis, assembly GCA_020352615.2. NCBI lineage: Eukaryota > Metazoa > Arthropoda > Collembola > Entomobryomorpha > Tomoceridae > Yoshiicerus > Yoshiicerus persimilis. The sequence continues at coordinate 24,670,480 of CM060170.1, read as the reverse complement.
CAGAAATGGTCTATTATTTTTGAATCCCGGTATAAGTTTTGATTTGAAATGTAACATCATTTTGATAAGTGACCTAGGCTAGATGCATCAACGGAACTTTTAACTGGCAAAGATACATAATATGTTACTCGATGTCAGCATTTATCTCTCTGAACTGATCCAAGGCTAGGCATAGGCAATACTACTAGTTATCTAAAAAGCAAACTTTTATTTTTATTATTATTGCTAGGAGCAGTCTTCTTGCCATGCGATGTTAGTGTGTTTGGGAAATAGGAATCTGATATATTAGGCTGGCTGTTGTGAATTAGTTTACATAATGTTTTGATGGCACTGACTCTTCTCCAGCTAAATTTTAAGATGAGTGTGACTGGGAGGACTGTTGTCCCTCATGAAAGTCAAATGGAAATATTATTGGAAGGGGCGAAATAATTGTCCGTGTTAAGGTTTTCCGCAGTTCATATACATATCACTATTCGAAGAGTCGACAAAGCAAAACCCTTGAAGCCAAATTGTAAATACCTACGCTCTTATTCGTCTCTGTAGCAGGATTGTTTCTGTAGCTGTGGAATCGAAGTGGAGTGACTGACCTGATAGCTGTTGCTCTGTTGCTCTGTTGTGGTAGCTCGTCTCTTGGCATTAATAAACTCAGATGCATACATACATGCTACATCATGTACCTTGCTACCATAAATGCTCTAATAGTGTTCACAGATTAGATCACTACGGAAATCCTGGTCTCAAGCATTATTCAAACTCAAATAGGTCGTATCCAGAACAGAGATTATTTCAACACTTTTCTGATTTCTTGTTTATGTAGTTACAAAACTTTTGCCTCTGGTCTACGAAGCAAATAAATCCTATTTTTAAAAGTTAAAAGTTTTGTAATATTGCTAGTTCAGGTTGTTATTAGTTCTGTAAATTTAAATCTCGTTCTGGAATGTGATTGTGTACTCTGTATTATATTCTCAAACTTTTTGAAATATAATTCGCAAAATAACTTTGGTTTTAGTATATAAGTTTGAGGATGATTTTAAGGGAACTCAGATAGTAACTTTCAGAATATACATTAGGTTTTAAAAACTGTATATCGAATTAATGCATGATCATTTTGATCATTCAAATTCAAATACTTTTTATATTCTAAACTATGTGAAAGCCATTACTTTTTTAGGGATGGCTGCCTTACTCAAACATTAGTGTCACTTAAATTCAAGCCTGATTAGAGCGTTTACGGTAAAATAGAAGTATAATTCTCAAGCTAATGTAATTCACACAGTATGCATTGTTATTTATTACTTCACAGGCTACTATTACTATGCTAATGACAGATTACAAATATTGTGGAGGCTGGAGAATAAAAAGCTAGGTATTAGTTGTCTGTGCTATTTATTTGTTTACAGTACTACTGTGGGGAATAAATATAAACTATGCATTTCTAAACAAAACATGAAGTAAACATAAAAGCAGAGTTGTGATCGTATTAGCTTATATCACATCTGAAATATATATCATCCAAAAAGATCCACATAGAATATTTGTGTGTTGGCAATGTCTGTAATGTAAGACTGTGGAGGAAGTGCGAGTTAATATTACTCTCCAAAGACTTATCAGTTATCAGGTGCATAATTCCAAATGCTATAAACGGCTGTGCTAATGGCCAAAAAGGATCATATATTAGTATTTTATAAATAATGCTATATTCCTGCTGAAAGTGATTACAAAGCAAATAAAATCTCTTTAAAGGAACTGAATACACACTACCTAACTAACTCCCATATGCTATTATTACTACTTGTATATCTTGATGGGATTTCCGGATGGAATCTTGAATTCTGTAGTACAAATTTTATTTTGGTCGAAGTCATAAAACCAAGATTATTTTTTTGCCCTACTATCCCTATCCATCAGGCAATGTTGATATTCGTCTAGTTTTACTGTCTTCTCTAAATGACCTGGACTGTTTTCCATCCAATTGGAATTACACGAATTTCTGTGTAATACATGTAGCAGTACAAGTAAAATGGGGTTCAATGAATACGATCTGTAGATGAAATTGGCTTTCCCAATCCCAATTCAATACAGGAAACAGACTCCTGTTATTAGCATTAGATAAGGCTGCACAGATTGTATGAATTTAGATAACTACAAATTGTGAAAGCCATAAACGATGATAGATAAAACAGTAAAAATCTTAAGCAAGTAGCAATATATAGCAGGAACTTTTCACAGTGTGGTGTGTTTAGTCGGGATATAAATAACATGGAATTTTTAAAATTAGAGCTTGGGTTCTCGTTATTGCAAAAATTGAAAATTGACTTTTGAGTTCCTCAAATGCTTTGTTTAATCACCAACTGGTGTAACATTTGTCAACAATATTCATAATACTTCAGGCAATTGTACATAAATAATGTCTACTACATCTAGAGGTTAGTTTAAATCTAGATTTTAGACCCAAGTAGAATAGTCAATTTTAATGTATTTTATGAAATTGCAGGAAACAGGTGCGGATGTGAATGAAGAAGTTGGTTAAAATCTTACTGTGGGAAGACAGAAATAAGAGAAGTGCTGCTCAGACTTTACTGACACCAGCAAACAAAAACACACGCGCAAAAATCTCTTCTGTTGGAGGACATTCGTTCCTCTTTCTTCACATTTAGTTCACGGAGCACTGGCTTTGCCCGGTGCAACTCAAAGGTAAGATATTTTTTCTGTTTTCATTCTCAATTTCTTTTAATAAATAATATATCTAAATGCTTTTTATTTAGTTTATTATAAATATTACAATCACAGAATATTTAGATATTGCATACCATAAAAGGTAATAAATATACACTTATAATACATAATCCCTGTATTTACGTAGTAACTCGTTTAGGCATAAAAATATAACATGAAACATATGTAACTGCCACACTGTTACGGACATTTAAAAATCTCGATTTTGAATTGCCAATTTCTGATTTTGATTGAAAAGAAAAGCTTCCTCATTTCTCAGGATGTCTCCTCTGCAGCAAAGCAAAATAAATCCTTTGATTTTTATTGTGTGTGCAATTGCCCGGACAATATTAGACCACAAAATCCTCTTTAAATTGGAAAGAAAACAAGCTAAGGAAAATAAAGCTCTCAGAGTTGAGAGAAATCTCAAAATAAGCAAAGGACAAATGTGGTTCTCTGGTTCTTGTGACCGACTGTTTATTTTGACTGTGCCAATATGCATAAATGGGGATACCCATTGCGTCTATGTTGTTTTCTCTCCAAACAGTCCGAATTCCACCCATTGAAAATTAAGATTACATATTCTATTCCATTGGTCAAATTCAAAAGCAAAGTATCCTTGTATTTACATTTTTGAACATAACCTTAAAATGTTAAGCCATTTTCTGAAATCTAGCGAGGAAAAGTGTAAGACTTTACCTAATTCTTCAGGGATAGAGATTTGTTGTTGTAATCAAACGATTAGGAATTCCAATATGCTTGTAAAAACCCATGTCCCCTATTTATAGCAGTATCAAAGTTAGTAGTTGGTGTTTGCTCATATGCTGAACAGTTGCTGAAAAGATTTAGAGTCCATATGCCACTCGATAAGAAAGCCACATGCATTTACGGTCGCTGGGGTCTAAATCCGAATCTAACAATAATTGATATGTTAAGTAGTAGTCAATGTAGAGTGTATTAAGCAATGCAGATGCTAGTCCTACAGAATGCAATAACTACACACAATAATATGGTGACTACTACATAACCTTAGGAAGTTTCATGCTTTGTATCAAGTAGAAAACTGTTTTTAAGCTCAGTGACGGTAATAGGAAACAGAGGTCTGCTCTATTAATAGAATCATCACCAGGTTTATAATTTGGCCACACAGACTTCACATTCTCATTATAAGTGCTTATTACCAGTTTCACCAGAAAGAACTTTGGATTTTTATCCTAATGGGATTCCAATTCAATTACTTTTATTCTTTTCCATTTCTTGTATCCTAATTAATAAGCATTACCAGTTATTAGCAATCACAATTAATAGGGTTCTGTGGTTTGGTTTAATTTTTGTACATTGTGTAGCAATTTTATTTAATTACACAAAAGAGGTTTTCAGACGCTCATAAGCATTTTCATCATTTAATAGTATTTACGCATTTAATATTTATTAAAACGAAGTATACAGGTTCTTCCTACATAAGTCACAGAGTAAAATTAATTAATCAAGAGTACAGGGTTATCCTGAAGTTACTGACCCTATTCAACCCTCCCTAACTCTTAAACGGTGGTTGCTACAGAAAATCCAAAATATGCACTGGAAAGCTGACAAAATTTCCATTCGATATGATGGCACGAAAGCCGTTGCCACATTTCGTAGACACCAATGAAAAATGCAAACAGAAAACATCGTTTTCTGAAGGCATACCTAAGATTTGAATATCAATTAATACCATTTTATATTGTATATTTTGCAGAATGTTTTCCAATAAATGTGGAAATGAGTATTCGTCATATCGAATGGAAATTTTGTCAGCTTTCCAGTGCATATTTTGGATTTTCTGTAGCAACCACCGTTTAAGAGTTAGGGAGGGTTGAATAGGGTCAGTAACTTCTGGATAACTCTGTACATACATTTGAATTGCGACGTATTTCTCTAATGCTTTCTCGAATTTTAGAAACATGTCAGCAAACCTTAGGCGTAATTTGAGTAGGATAATACTTAAATACTTTTGAAAATGCTTTATATTTTGGCTATGGAAAGTTAAATGGAGCTTCCTCCAATCCAGATACCAGATATATCATGATGAAGCATTGTTCTCTTTACTTAAAGAAATAAATCCCTTGAAGACCATTTATTTCCTCTTTTTCATTAGCGTTAGTGAGATACTCAAAAATAGATAGCATTGTTTTTCTGTAAAGCAAGGAAAATGCGTATTTGTTCCCTGATCCCATGCATGTCATGTAACCCCATAGGGAAAAGTAAAAGGACAAAAACAACTACACAAATATACGTATTAGTTCGTATAAAAGAACTATGATTTATCGGACATTTGACGTATTATAGTATTAGTCCCAATGAACTGGCAAAAATGAATACTTTTTTCATTGACTTGGAAACCAAAATTTTGGAAAAGAAAAAAAAAATTTTCTCTTCTGGGATTCGATCCCTTACATCTTCTTTACCCCATCCCCCTTTATACCACCACACTGCAATGTTTTTATTAATAATAAAGAGGAAAAACTTACTTATAAGGTTCCCCCGACAAATTATTTGTAAGAAGTACTTTATTACGAGTTAGTACCAGTCTTTTGATAACAGCTTTGTAATTGCCATAGTAACTCGTGAAATCTACCGCTTTCGGCTGACAACTAAAAGACTTCTAAATGCTCCTCCTATTTTACTTGTATTTATAAGTATTTTAGCTGTTGTGTCAAATAAATAGCAGTTTATACGAGTCTCTTAGTAACAAGTACTAAAAAACTAAAAAATATTTTTTGAAAAGTCCTTTTGTATTACTTAATACTAATGAAATAGTAATTTTGTACCAAAGTACGCATAGAAACGAGTACAATGGCATTTCATATTCGCTATGGGACGACTGTTGGGAAGACATCATAAAAAGTGTGTCACGTCAAATACACAGTGGGGTTGAACAGTAACAGTGCAATATGCAAACATAACAGAATATAATTGAAGTACAATGTACTCTACTGTATAATTGTGGTTATTAACCTCTAGACTACTTGGTCAACGATAACGTTTGTTTGGCGTTCGACTACAGATAAAGTGAAGTTCATTCGAATTTTAAATGAATCGTATTAATTTGTAGTAGTGCAAGTTTGTGTTTGTTTCACTAAAATCATGCATCTGGATCTTTCGCTCCTTCATTGACATCAATTTGATTAAATAGGTAGTAAGCGATTGTATGCGCAATTATTTTTAGTCTTGCTATGATCACAATTGCAAGGGCTTGAAATCGTCATTTTGCTTTGCGAATTATATCCAGGAGTTGAAGAGTTAGGTGGGCATAGATGTAGATATAGATGCTAAATAAAGCATGTGAATGTAATTTAAATTAATTTTCGTGATGGCGCATACACTTACGCTTGCTGTATATGCCTGGACATTTTGTATGTATTATCAATATCAGTCTTGTGTTTACAGGATTGGGTTAGAATAGTCTCAAAAGTCTGTTGGTAATAACTGCTCATGTATTAACCATATTCTATTTACTATTGCATTACATATGACACAGTACTTAACTTTTGCTGAATAACAATACTAATACCCGAGGACTAAGTTCATAACCCAAGTAGTCGAAAGGTTGCACGATACAGTCACAACGATTGCATAGATAGACGTTATTTTGGCTCATTGTTACTGTCACTTTGTCCAGAATAGTGAATGCTATTAATATAGATACAGGAATGAAAGACCAGAGCGTCAAAGTCAATATTACTTATGTAGCTTTGTTGAACTGACGACTGAACACAACAATTAGTGTTGTGCAGTTCTTTAAAGCCCATCGGTTACATTTTGTTTGTATTTCCCAGGTTGTACGCCACTTATGCAAAATATTAAAATAACATTGTGTTCCACTGGAAAGGGGACAAGTTTTCTTTGACCAAAATAGAATTCCTGTTACTGGAGGCATAATTTAGTGATAATTATTAACATATAAATAGTAAATAGTAACATATATGTTGATTTAACAATTTTAAATTTTTGATTAATTTTCCAGAGCTTTGAAACAAACAAAAATAAGATAAGAATATTTTCCCAATGAAATTATGGTTTATATGAAATTCTGTAGCTCAACCAAATATTTTTCAATATTTCAATCCTACCACAAAACTCTGTGTGGATGACTGGTTGCTAAGTATTATATGGCCAGAGAAATGACATGGGTAAACAAGTAAAGTAAATCGAAATTTTGCTTCCTTTAACTCTTCTACGGTGGTAAAGTAAATAAAATGTCCTGATAAAAGAAGACCCGTTTTAAACTGCTTTTATTATTTGTCTGCTCCGGTTTTGTATAGCTAGCTGTAATATTTGAATATGATGTGAATAAGGTGGTCAACTTGAATAGAACAAACATCTGTGAGCATGCCTGCTATGTTATGTGACCTTTTCCATTGCGATTGCTGTATGGAAAAATAAATATGATAGGCAATCTGTCATAACCAAACCATCCTGGTAGTTATATCCTTTAGAATATGAAAAGAGGCTTGTTATGCACACCAATAGCAGACAAGTATGGGATGTTTACTATTTTGATCTTTTTAGTACGGGGAAATGTGCTGCTAAATTGTGAACTACATACGCGGAAGTTTCGTCAAATTTTTTAAAGTAGTGATATATATTAATGGCAGAAAAAATATTAGTGTCTATTGATAAAGAAATTTTTAACTGTCAAATTGTACTTTTGATTATGGATCATGTACGTTTTAATCAATGAACTTCAGTACTTGTTTATGGTGTACTGCGTAGTTGGCGTTAATCGTATCCTACATTTAGCAGAAGGCATCGTAGATTTAGATGAATCTTATCGCTCAAATACATTTTATTATTCACTCAATATTTTAAAACTGTTTTTATATAGATATTTGTATTAAGCATCCTCAAAGCATAAATCGTTTTTATTGGTTATTTCATCGACAGTTGCCTTTTTGTTTCTTTGAGCAGACGTGAGGTATTAAATACAAAAAATGGATCTCCTGTTTATGTAATATATAAATTATACTTTTTAGAATGATGTGGTGCAGTTTTACGTCTTAAAATATTTTTGTTTGTAGCTTTTTCTGCACTTAACGTGACTAACAAAGAATCTGGAATCTGATTAGGTTTGAATAATTTACTCACAGATCTTATTTCAATTTCAACCACTGTAGCATTTGCTGTATTGACTGCTTTAAGGTGTCAATACTTATTATGGTGGCAGGCAGTAAACATACGGGTATTGTGCAATACATCACTTACTGGTCTACACCGAAAGCCTACACCAGATGGAATGTAAACTTCTTTTTTATTTAGTATTCTTATTTAGTTTGCATTTTGTGTCAATGATATCATTGTGAAGCATCATCAAAACCTTTTGCTGCTATTGGTAGGTAAATCGTAAATCAGAATATCAAGAATTATTGAATGAATTTGCTGTATATGCATATTTCCTTAATAATTATTTATTAATTAATAAATGGTATATATGAGAATGGAAATCTCAAGACAATTTACAGTACTTTAATGTATTTCAAACGCAAAGTATATTTTATAGTTACCTTGATAAACTGTAAAATAACTGGAAAGGATGTGAAGCCTATAAAATATTTAGTATAAACGTTCTAAATGCTGCATCGTGTCGGCGGGTTTAAAGCGAAAAAGTTTTATCCCAGAAAGGAATGGCATTTTTGTAAAGTGGGGAACATTGCTTATTAGCTTTCTTTGCAGTAAGGTTAGGCAAAAAATATTTTCTACCCGAAATAACAATTCCAATATTTCTAGTAAATTGCGCATGTAGTAAGGGAACTCGCTACTTTGGCTTTCCTAGTACGACAGTGGGATTATCTAATAAGTGTCATCTGCGAACTGTAAAGGATAAGATGAGCAATGTTAATTCAGGTCTAAGTCGCTCCTTTTATTCTAAACTTGACTCATCGTCACACTCGGATTCTGACTTTGAGTTAGGTTTTGGGAGCAGTGCCAATTGTGCAGAAGACACATCTAAAAGCAATGAATAGCTAACAGAAATTCCTACATTCGCTTCTCGTAACCATAATATTTTCCATTCAGAACGGAATACAATTTGCATGTATCTAAATATGCACACGTATCTAAATATATGTCGGAGTTAAAGAGCTTTAGTGTTGGAGTTTCGGGTGAGATAATCCCGCACTGGGAACATTCCAAATTTTCCCGGGTGGGATTTTAATCTTTTTGAACAAATTCAAAAAGCAGGGAAGATGGGGAATTTCAGGAAATTAATAACATACAAAACAGGGGGACAGTAATAGTTCTAAAGGCAACATCAAAAAATTTCAAAAAATTTCGACATCATATAAGGTGCGAAGTTTTGTTCACCGTTGTGACATATTTCCTGTTTTCCCGACATTTCTTTCCTGGGAGTTTAAACTGTTTAGGTGGTAGGTGTGATAATGGAAACAGTGGCCAAGTGCAGTCCAAATAATTTGATTATAGAAGGTGTAACGCATTACATTATCGTATCATAGATGATTTCTTACATTTATGCCAACGTTGATAGTTTCGAGTTGTCCTTCATAATTCCAATTTTGTTCTGTTTTCAGCACTGGCGGCGGTCGGTCACTTACGGCACCCGTCCTCGGGCGAGCCATACGCAAATAGCGGCGCAATGGTCAAGACTTTTCAGGCTTATTTGGCCAATTGTCACCGATTTTATTCCTGTGTCCACTGCAGAGCTCATTTGGCCAATCATGATGAGCTCATCTCAAAGGTAAACTTTTTTCGATTCTATATAACAAGGTATTTGCTTTTCTTCGAAGTATTTTAGCCCCAAAAATTTGTTAATTTTAAAATTTGGTGCAATTGCTTTTCTAAAGCTTAAATTTTAGTACGCTTAATTACTTCCTTAATACCCGACCAATGAACACAATCTACTCCATCTTTGTATTTGCTTCACAATGAAGCAAGAAATTGAATTTCATTCTGTTTCTACGATGGACCACCGTTCCATCCTACACCTACTTATTTGGGGGATAAAATACATCCCATCATTATTAGTTTGTTCCATCCTATCCCACCCTACTTTAGTATCTTATAAAAGAAGCTTCAGGTAATATTATGCAATAGATTGTTGGTTGAGAAAAGCAAACTCCCTCTTATACGTGCTTGTGCCACAAAACGACATACCTTCGCATCCTGCACATAAAGAGATAAAGTAAACATCTTCCGTCCTACTTATATGCACTCACACATTGGTGTGTATCAGAATGTAAACCCCATAACCAAATAGAACTGCTTAAAACTGCCTCAGAGAAGTGAGATTCATATCGGTATACCAGCATATGTTTAAAAATACCCATTAGATAAATGCAAGTTCATGTTGACTGTAACTATTGTTCAGCTGCCAAATCGCCATCGTTTTGGCAAAGATTAGAGATATTTTGAATTTCTTTTTGTGTATTTCAGAAAAACTCTGTTGTTGTTTTCGAACATATGCTACGGAAAGGTGTTAACTACAACGAATATCTTGAATACAAGAAGCATAAATAGCGCCAGTTATTTAAATAACATTAGTATATTATGATTTTTTTAAACGCATTAAAATGAGATTTAGATTTAGTGTTGCACGTCGGTTAAAGAAAGTGCGTCGGTTTTAAGTTTATGCGATGTGCATCAAAGGCAATTTTGGTAAACTCAGTCATGCTACTTTGAGGAATAATCTGCAACCGCCAATTAAAGTTCATAGGGATTATTGGGTTAATATTCTTTGAACATCAAGCACACATAACAATTCTCTTTAGTTACATGTATCGTAGCCCAGTTTGCTGTTGTCCTTCGTTTTAATGTTCTGTAAAGTTTGCCTCTTTTACGCGAGATCCATTGCGAAATACTGTTTATCAGATGTTCAAACGGAAAAGAATTTAAATATCCATTATGTGCGAATTTCCTGTTTGAATTTGTCAGTTATTTTACTTGCATTGTAAAGTATACGGCAGGAAAAACAAGAGTTATTTTTGCATTCAATCTTCCAAAACAGATCATATATTTTATATAACTGATGACTAGCTACTCTACTTTCATCTTCCATCCAATTCGCTATCTTCATCCGTTTTATGCTAACAAGCGAAAAACATGGCATTTATTGGTTTATTTATAAGTGAAACCCAATAATACCATACCGCAATGATTCCTAATTTGGTTTTCTTAAATAACCATATCAGTATCCTTCCAGTTTATGTAACTACCAACAAAAACACAGTTCTGGCTCACATTATCTTTAAGCTAAGCATGTCGTAGTTCATATTATTACTCCACTATTAATGGCTAATGCGTACTAGCAGAGTCCTGTGATTGTACAGATGTCCTTCTGGATTTGGAAAGTGGATTCTAACATTGATATGAAACCAAGAGAAACACCAGGGCACCTTCAGAAACCAAAAAAACAACAAACAAATGTCTAAATAGAGATCACCATCTCAGTCAGGCTTAGTTTGCTTCTGGCCAGGTAGGTTCAACTAAAAAAATAGCAGGTGAAAGCAAATATTTTGCCACATTTAGTAGATTATAATACGCCAGAAGTAGGCAAAAATTCTTACGACTGCCAACACAAAGAAGTCAAACAATTTATTTATGTGTCAAGAGAGATACTGCATTTGTTCGCGAAGAAGATGTTCAGTGTTACGCAACGATGGGGTGTACTACTTTTCGCAACAAAGCAGCATTGTAGATATTTCTACTTAGTTTTAAGTGGGTAGTAATTCGAAGAATAGTTCTCCGTTAATTCAATTATTCATTTAGGTCACCTGTGTAAATTTTCTTTGCAAACCTTAGGTTTCACCAAATGCAGCTGTACTTTGGCTTTGTGAAAGTCGTACAAGTACTACAGAGGAAGATTTAATATTTTGTCATGTGCCGATAAAGCATAAGTACACATATACCATGTCATGAGAGGTTTCATGGTATAACAATCTTAGTAAGAGGCTGGGCACTGCATGCGACGTTTTTAATCGAATTCTTTTGTTGCAGCATTGCCCACACCGTGTCTGCAAATAGTATAACAAAAGAAATTTCAGAAAACAAGTCACATGCAGTATTCAGTCGTTTACTAATAGCATTTTACCAAAGTCATCTGGTGTTCAGGTATTTCACCGTTCCGTGTTTGGCTTCTAAGAAGGATTTTATTTGTATTTCGTCAACAGTCTTTAAGTAAATTATAATAGTGGCATTATTATTTAGGGTCATAGAAAGTATTACTACTAACCATTGTCTTACTAGTAGTTGCAGGTAGAATAGGCATTTAGCAAGAGTTTACTACTATTATACAAAACTTGTTCATAGGTAGGCTGAAACACGGAACACCGTATTTTTAGACTTACATTACTCTTATAAATATTTTAATGAAAGTAGAATATTCATTAAAGTCGTGTAATATTTATGTTGGAGTATTGTGTATATTTCATGGTCACACGTATATATGCGGAATCTATTGTAGTTTGCTTTTCCTATTGTTATGCTTGTTAGCACGAAAATCTGCTGCAACTTTGATGATTACTGTACTTTAGATATCTGCTTACTAATGCCGTAAATTTTAAAAGTGTTATGCAAAACGAAAGCGTAATTAGAACAAATGACATGTGTAATAATTTATGTAAGGTATTAATATAAAGACTTGTGTGTAACATAACATGGGATAGGGATTTTATTACAGAAAATGTGATGAAATCGCATGCGTAATTTAACGGGTTGAGTTAGCACTTTGTCAATTATATGAAACCAAAGAAATGCTCGTGTAGCTTCTGCAGGGATTCTCTTCTCCTGTTCATTTCTTGGCCTGGAACATTTTCAGTACTAGGGGGAACGTAATCAAATTATGCATTCGTGAAATAGATACGACTATTACTGTAAAGTATACAAAGTCCGATTCCTTACGTGTGAAGTTTGTCCAGTTTACATGCGTGCGTTTTGCACAGATTGCAGCTATAGTTGTTTTATGTCATATGCCTTCATTTTTTACGCACAGCTAAAACATAACTTTTGCCAGTATACTAACTATAGGGTTTTAATCAAATCCCAAGAAGCAGGAGTAGCACATCATGTGTGGTTCGTCATGGCCAGACAAGTTGCTAAGGGAAAGTTTCGGTGTGAAGTAAAGCCATTCTACTTATCAAACAAACAAGTCTCAGGAACAGAAATATTTACTGGCTCTGGCTACGGGAGAGATAGAGATAAAATATTGTTTGCAACCAGGCTTCTGTATAATATAATATTATGCGAAACAAGTATCAGGAAAAGTCGACAACACAGCAACCTGGTTACTTAGGGAATCGTGTGGTGCTACCAGGGCTTCAGAAAATTTAGTAATACCTTCTCTTATAGAATGGCTTTTTAATACTCCACTGCATCTATAGTTTTTCTGTGCAGAAGAACATTAATTCTATTATTTCCTAGCTTGGTGCAGTGACTTATTGTTAGTTGCTTAATCATAATCACAGTAATAGACCACGTGTTAAAAAATGGAAAAATAAATGCTAAACAGGAAACAAGGCAAGCTAATTGAAAAAGAAAAGGCAAATGTATAAAACGGGGAGAGAAGAAACTAACGAGAAAAATTTATAGAAAAGGGGAATTTAGTCAATGTCCATAAAAATAATTACGACAGTACATTACATTTTTGTTTTCTTTTCTGTTGATACTAGAAAATACAAAAAAGAATAAAGTTGTGCTTCGAATATATATTTATGCCTTCAATGATCACGGCAACGTAACAAATTTCTGTAGAGATTTAAATGAAAATAGTTTAAAATACTTCTACCATGATCTTTGGGTTTTAAGCATGTGTTGGTAGTAGTGTTGAAAAATTTTGAGGGCTGTTAGCTAAGTGGCTATGTGGGTGAATTTTCGTGATGCCTGTGTGAAAGTAGGTGTAACTGAAGAAGAAGGGGCATAACTTCATTCAGTTACGTCTAGGTAATCGATTTTGATAGGATCGATACTGAATCGTTGGTTGTGTACAGAAGAGACGAGTACATAGAAATAAGTAGAACAACTTAATGTGACTTACATACAGAGTAACGCTTTTTTCGTTTGAGGTTTGTCCATTAACTAGCAAGTGGAAATGATGTGAAAGGAACATGAATATGAAGTCAAGTAACCCAGAGAGGTTAGATCAAGGAAAGTCAAAGTCAAACATCTGCTAGCTCTCGTTGTCAATATTATTAACTCTGAGCTACTTTGACTTTCTTCTTGCTTTTCGGGTTAACGTCCAGCAGAGTTCGTTCGTGGCTTTTGGCTGGTCTTTCTCTCCGAAAGGTTATTTATACCAGAACCAGCGTCCTATGAGCAGTTGCATTAGTTTGCGGAACGTGTCGTTCCTTCTTCCATTTCTTTGCTGTAGATGCTTGCTTGGCTTGTGGCAAGTCTTTGGTGAACTCGTGGGCTAATGCAGCCCCGGACTGCAACTGGGGGAAAATGATATTTATATTGCTGCTATTCTGGCTGGACAATAAAGGAAGCAAACTTGTATCATCAAATCCCAACTTGTTCGATTCCCAATAAAGTGATAACCATTGTTAGTTGGATTTACCTACTGGGAAATCGCTGTTAGCCTTCTCCGACCCACGCAGAAATTGAACAAATGATATAAACAATCAGCCTGAGTCTCCAGTGTAGATATTTGTAGTCGAATTGACAAATCATTGCATTGTGTTTTGCTGAATTGGCTGTAGTCTGCAGAAGTCTGCTTGAAATGGATGGCGACGTGAAGAGGACATTCATTTTCAGTGGTTTTTCCTCACAGCCATCTTTTTCGCTAGCAAACGTCGTCACAACTCTCACAACCACTACCACACTAATTGCTGCGGTTTATTGAGCATAAAGAGTCCGACTTTGTTTGAGAGTGTATGCTATTTGATTGAGTATATAGAGTAGAACCGTGCAGCCAGCCCATTGCAAACTTTTACTCCACTTTGACGGCACTCATTGTCTCGTCTTCACGAGCCTCGCTATCTTTCAATATATGCTTATAGTCCCCATCACCACATTCACCACTACGAGCAACCATTGTCTTTATCGTCAACAGTCAAAACATAATTATCTGAAGTGGAGAAAAAGAAATTATCGTATTTACCAGCAAAGCCTCGCTGTAGGCTCATGATGGGGAAATTATATTTCATGTAGCGGAAGAATCTTTGATAAATAATGTGTAGATAAGTTAAATTGTAATGGTCACCGGAGAATAAATTAAAATGGATGTAATGAAAAGAGAGGGGAATAGTACCTTCGAAGGGATTGGAATGCAGGAGCGGGGAGGAAGTGGAGGTTCGGGAAAGGAATGGAGGAAGGAATTGAAACTTGTAAGTGGTAGCATTAAATTAAAAGAGGAGAACTAAGAGAATTCTCAGATGAGCAGTGGAAGATTATTCTGATTATTTCAAGATTAGTATGAGCAGTTGAGAACTTCTGAAAGGGACTTACGAGAGGAAACGGAAGAGATAAACATGTTAATTAAGGTGAAAGGAAAGGTAGGGATTTGGCCAGTTCTCCATTCAATCTTATTTTGTGTGTAATTGGTTTTATTCGTTTCTGGCTTAGTTCTCCTCGGGAGCATTACTTCTATTATTTTTTTAAGTATAGATCAACGGAGTTTACTTTTGGGTCCACGGCTAATATCTTATATGGCCTTTTCTTCCCTACAAAAACAAGTCTCTCTTGTGCACTAAGCAAATTACCCTTTTTCAGTACCTCACAGTAATTTATCTTATTGGGATCAGAATTATCTACTTTGGCTCTTCTTATAATTTTCAGCTGCGTTAGAAAGTTTAGCAACATTTTATTTTTATACTTTGGATATAGGAATATAGTTGAGTAAGCATTTGTAAAGTGACAAAGGACAACCATGTACTCCAGTGAACGAAACATTTTGTTTAGGGAGTAATGAATGCAGAGATAAAACTTTTCCTTAAATATTTCATTATTAAAAGCAACAATTACTACGTGGTTATAGTCTTCCTTTTCTGTCCAGCAAACTTTGTCCATCGTTCAGCGAATCCTTTATCCCCAGTAGGATTCTTGACACGCAAACTGAGCACCATGGTCTTCCCACTTGACTTAGAGTAGACAAAAATTATAGCATTCCTGGTTTTCCTAATTCTCCAACCTTCTCTGCAATGTCTCTATTTTGAGTATTTTTTCCTTCGTCTTCTCTCACAGCAAGGTCAGGACTCCGTGAATCGGTTGAGGCTTCTTCGCCTTTTGCAGTTTATTCCATATGAATAATACAGATTAATTGTGTTGGCCAAAAGACCTGCAACTATTGTTAGCTTACTGTTTTCTCTATGGTCTTAATGTCCCAGTGCATCATTCAAGCGTGACGACAGAATAACACTTCCATAGAGAACTCTTCAATCCTTTTTTACATAAATAAACCCATATGGTTAAGTCCACAATGTAACCAAACCATATGTTGTCATTAGAGTAATCATATCTAGGAAGTGTGAACGCTTTGCCACCAAAACGTAAATGTTAGCCAAATGGCAAACAGTAATCAGCGTTAAGTGCATTTATCTAATTTATTCACTTCCTGCTTCAAGTGTATGTGCGACGAACAGAGGACTTAAAACATAATTAAGTTATATCGATGTTCCTTTGTAGGGTATTGGTTTTTTGAGCAAAATCCCAAGTTGCCCTTTCTTGTACTAGGTATTAAAGTTTAGTCTAACCAAGGGAGACTACATTTGATGTACCAATATACAGTAAAATGATGTCACACTGGAAAGAAAAGGGTATAGAGTTTTTAGTAATATTCAACTAGTGATAAGAAAGGTTAAGTGTCATGCCCCACTGACATGTCTTACTGTGGTCCTATTGTTAGCAAAAGACTAAAACGTCGAAAGTGATATAAAAATTGAATAAATGGAAAGTGTAAAGATATCTGGGGATAACTTTTAGTTTGAACCGAAGAATGAATTGTAAGTGTGAGACAATATTTTTTATTTTGCACAAGGCTTCGGTCTATTTGGAAGTTTCTTGGTAAGTCATCATAATGGATGTCAAGCTTTTAAAAATAATATTTCCTGCATTTTGCACGCTTGGAAATTCTCTCTAATAGCCTCCGACTCACCAAATGCACGTTTACAAGAAAACTTTCAGAAATGTCATGTAAGATGTAAAAGTACTACATGGTGAGGAATATAAAGTAATGCTGCCTAAAGGAAATTCGGTAAAGTTTTATTTAGAGTTTCCCACATGATGTCCTAATGCAAATAATATTCTGTAAGATTCTATTACACAAAAGTAAATAGATTCCTCAATTGCAATCTCGGAGGTAACCACCATTTAAGAATATTTCAACACATCGAGTATTTGTATTTGGTATGTTAACACCGCATCCCCGTGGAATTACATTATGTAATTAATTGAATACTGCAGACTCCATTGACCATGAAGTTTTTATTTTCGACACAGCTCCTGTTCTACTTTTCGCAGTATCTCGCTCTGAGAGTTTAGTTTCCTTCAATTTATCCAGCTCTGCTAACAAAAAATCCTCATCAAAATACATATATACTTATGCGGACTAGAGTGCCAATCTAAAACTGTTTGAACAGTAAAGAAATGGACTGCCTTAACTGGACTTTTACTTGCTTTGTGTGTTCTGCTATGTAATGTACCCGGGTTCGATTTCTTTACTCTTCACTGCACTCAACTATGTTATTTCTCCCAACCACTTCACTTCCTTCAGTTCATTTAAGAAGTTTCTTCCTTCGTGTGTACAAACTCTCCCTATAGTATATTGTTTGCTAAAATAGGGCAAACCATCATGTAATATATAGGTAGTCAGAATAGACACTACACATAGATTGTTATGTAACGCAAGGCAACCCACTTTATCGCTTTGGTTCCATCTCTTTTTGTCGCCCTGCTTTCTGTATTAAAAATTTATCGAACCTGGTCATATGTATTCAATGGAAATTATAATTATAAATTTTTTATTATTTGCTACTTTTACTTTTCACTTTTGGGTTTCGTGATCTCATGTAGCCAACAACGCATTTTTTCAAAATAAATGCAACTTACATTAAAGACTACGATAAAAACTACTATATTAATTATTTTCTTTCTAGATTACTATTGCTTACTCGCTAATTTTAGGATGATGTTTAATATTCAGTCAGAATATCCAATAACAGGTAGACTGATTCCGTTAAATTTTTTGTTTGTATCTTTTTGTATTTTGAAGTGATTTTAATTTAATTAACCATTTTTGTCTCAATTACATGATCAAATATGCTGTATTTCAACCTATCCATATTATTGAAGTCATATAATGGACCAAAAGTCTCTTACTATTCAGTAGTCGAACCAACTGTACTTGCGTTGTGTATCCATTTTATAGCAGGTGGGTCACCTTGGTCATACAGTCAGCAAAAGTCCTTAAAGCTGCCTATTACTGGAGAAAGTTTCTTTCTTACATGCAATTACAGTACTATATTCCTTTTGGTGTGTGTATGTGGGCAAACAGTAACAGTATCAATAGTATCAACGCAATAAAAATAAAGATATTGTATGATAGTATATAGTGAGGGTATTTGGTATAATTATGCTTTGGTAGGCATTGAAGAGTTTGAGAGTTAGAGTTCCTCCTTAAAGATGAACATTAAGGCTACCAAAACCAAACTTTCTTCCATTTCAGTCTTATCATATAAATGCAAAGAAATGTTATAGTTTCCAAAATAAATAAATGAAATCTGCAGCAAGGAATGAATATCCTAAATATTGTTTATTACCTCAATATGCGCACCTGTCAAAAATATTAATCAAAATTTTTATGTGTTAGTTTTATTAATAAATCATTATTCAATGTGTTCAATTGAAATAATAGAATGTTAAAAATGGTATTTTAATACTTAAATTATATTTCTATCTACTATTGGATAACAGCGTCACCGGTTAGAAAGCAATTAAAATTAATAAAATGATTGTAAGCATTTGCATAGCAAATAGTTTCCATTGCTGATTTGCTAAAAGTGACGCAAGGCATTGAATCCATATCTCAATTATGTGGAGTAAACTTTATGATCTTCTTGGAATTTATTTCCTATAAAAATGGTGAGTTTGTTAATGTTGCGAACGTTTAATAGCAGAGAAATTTTCGCAAACTCAGTATTGAGTCGTGGGTTTGCAGTTTGTACGCAGTAAAAGTAGAGTCTATGAAAGAGCTCGTTTTGTTGGATCCTTTCCCATTTTCAAGGGCAATCGATTTTCATTCCCGTCACATTTGCGTTCTTCCTTTTCGGTTGGCTTGAAACGAAAGCAGACCAATGTGTATTCTTTTACCAATTCCATGATGATACTAGTAGATGCAGTAGTTTTCCTTATTGTTAAGGTATGCTCATTGCTTTGTGCCAGGAGCTATGCCGTTTGTCGATTCCACTCCACATAATAAAATCATGAATTACACTGCACCGGAGAAATTGTCCCAGTCCACTCCAAAGCAAATGTATACTTACTCTACTAGGTGTGTTTTCTAATTAGCGTTCTAGTGCTCTTTCTTCATGTTTCCGTAGAATGACCATTTCTTCGACTTTGTTGCTTTGTCGTCCTAGTTGTAGAAAACATGCTTGCAGGCCTAGATGTCTGCTCATATTTTGAGCATATATTTTGGTAAATTGCATACAAATGATTTAATGTATATGACGCCATGGCGCAATCAAAAACAGTCTTCTGCGTTATACGACCTGACTATTTGTGATGATAATATGACCAGCTCTAAGAAACTGATTGTTTTTATATAATTAACTAACAAAAAACGATTACTATGCCATGCCTGGAAGACTAGTCATGTCTTTTGAACAACTTGCTGAGAAAATCTATATGAAGCGCCCTCCAAAAAGTAATTTGGCTTTCGATATTATTATAGTGTGATTAACAACAATTCCTTTGACTTTGACTACAAAAAGTACTTACAAAAGCAATTTATTTTGTGGTGTACAATTTTCTTCTCTAAGAACGGAGAAATGTGAATGTAAACGCAATATCCAAAAGTGAGGTTTTTTATTGGTACTCCAAAAAGGCCAATAAAAGAAAAATATATATTCCCTTCCACCTTTATTTGCCCCAGAACTCAGACATAAATTTGTTAAGGTTACCCAATCGCATAAAATAATGGCATTTAATTTCTTCTATTGAGAATTCAATTGTACTATAGAAGTCTGACAATAGGCAAAGCAGGCATCCGTACTGAGAAACCCTGTACCGTTGCGTTGTCTTTCTAAATACAATGTGTATCATTAATTTTGACTTTGAAAATCCCTTGACCATGGCCTCATCCACCAATTTAATAATGAATTCTACTGAGGACAATGTTTTTTCTTAGTCAAATTTTTCTAATACAATTCAGACTACATTTATTTATTTATTTATTTATTTACTATTTATAATACATTTTAAATCGCTTTGCATGTTGCATGGATGGGATGGAGGAGTGCAAGTGTAACTTGCACAACAAAATCTATCTGCTATTATGCTGTTCAAATTTTGCATTGATAACATTAGTCATTGGAAATATATTATTTATTCTGACACACGTTTAGGAATATTTGAATATTAATGAACTTTGTTTTTTGTTTTTGCAGTCCTTTCAGGGAAGTCAAGGGAGGGCATACCTCTTCAACTCTGTGTAAGTTTCATTTTGTGTTCTACTACTATCATGTTTGAGAAATATTATAATTTCTGCATTAAATACAAACAATCGCAATCAGACTATCTTCCACTAAGGATATTTTTTTAAATCCGTCGAAGTTTCACTTCAAAATAACTTTTTGACTAGCGTAACACTAGAGCATACCTATTTATTTACTGAGATTTTTGTTTTGGACGCATTTGCATATGTCGACTACCCAAGTGAGAAAACGTCGGTAGTGCTAACATGGAACGACTTCTTAATACCCTCATGTTTTTATAAGCGGCTGCTGTGGAAAATAGACTTCAATCACAGACATAGGAAAAACTTTTCGGGGAAAAGCGGATAAATACCAATTAGTTTGAGAAACTTTAGCATTCCCACAGAAACTAACGAATTAAAAATATAATGGTTGCGTATATGTAAAATCGAAAGTGTCAGCATCAGCATTGTTGACTGTAATTCTAGTTTATTACGGGCGAAAGATTTCTTCCAGATTTTCTAGAGTTAACTACCTACCTACTTATTTAAGTGAGATTTACGTCGTACGCGTACAAAGAATTCGCAATTTATTGTCATTTACATGCAAAAAGAAATGAAAGCACTGAAGCAATTCTTCCTAAATTACTATCTTCGTAAAATATAAATATGGAGTAGACTATTTTTCTTCGAATCAGAGTTTGGTAACTGGACGGGTGGTCTGGATGAGTGACATCTTCTCAGTCTAGCTTGCATGAGGGGGCCGAAAGACGCGTTGTTCTGTTTTTATTAAATGCGTGGGCAGCATAATGAAATCCTTCGTATTATCTGTACAAGACATTTCCAATCGGTTAATTGGATGAAACGTAGCGCTGGCGTTATATTGCGTCAATAACAGTACACGGATGGCAAACGTGTGACGGTGACGCTAGCGTCCTTCTTGTCATGTTTTTACCCGCAACTAATTCTTTATGGATAGTTGAGTAAGTAGAGCAATGTGATTCTCGCAGATTTTCTTATAACTTCACCCTACAGGATTATCAAAGATGTTGAAATAAAATTTGCCAAATCCGTATTACAAAGCAAAGTTAATTGTGTGATTCAACATCTGTGGATTCAACTTTACAAACCCCTCACCTAACACAGTGGCCACCAACCAATCGTCGCTAATCGAGTGTACTGTGCTAAACGCTGTTCCTGTCAAATAAATTCGTACAAAGCTGAAGGAAACCTCCCAAAACCTAATACCAAATTGCTCGGGAATTCATGATTAACGTTTCATGTAATGTTTTCCAAAATGCAGAATGCCATATGAAAGTTACATATTTAAAAACATAAAATGTTGGTCTTCGATTTGGATGGTTCTAAATATTCTACATTTTTAAAGCCCGTTTTGTAGTCGATTATTTAAAAGAAAACATAGACAATAAAAATATCAAAAAATAAAACCATCGTAATCGAAACAACTTAACATTTCAGGATTCTAAATAGGTAACTCTTAATGCAGTACAATAAATAGGTTGACAGATATTACAAAAAGTAAATCATGATTTGCATACAATTTAACAGTCCCTCCCCTAGGTTTTTGGCTTTCATAGTAGTTGCTAATTATAGGATTGTATAAATCTGCATAACCAGAAATTCTGTTTTGACATTTACAATTAATGACTATATTACTGGTGAATATTCATACTTTGAAAACCTACAAGAAAGATGTAATTTCATACAGGCTTTTATACGATTGCAATCCTTTAGCTTAATTCCTATGACCAGTTAATGTGCACACCTTATTAGACGCATTTAAAGACAGTGAACTAAAATTTGGAAATTCATTCAATCCTGTTGAAGTATGTGCACTAGAATAATTACTCTTAATACATCTTAATGGAAATAGTTGATTAATTGGGGATTTTTTTATCATTAAACGCTTCAAAATACTTTTCTTTAAGTATGCACTTCCTCAATGAATAATTGTTTCGCGATAGAAAGGGCAACACAGTATTTTTTGCTATTACATACGTAGGAATATTTTTTGCTGTTTCCACAGGGTTCCTCTCTACCAAAATAGCAGCTGAATCGCACGAATTTGACATGAAATTTAATAAGGGATTGAATGGAAGTAATTTTAACTTCGTAGGAAAATGACAAAAAGATATTTTGGAAGAACAATAATTAAATACGTTGCAGAATACAAAATATATTTGGTGCTAGTCTCTGAATGCATACGTAGTTGTTGGCATTACATAAATACCCTATTGTTCCACCTAATTGCTACGTAGGAGTGGAAAGTAGTGAAAATTGCAGCAAATCATAACCATTTGCATAGAAATAAGAGAAGGACTGTTGTAATTGTGGAAGAGGATCCTTTGACCTTCGTCATTGCGTTCGGTAGGACGAGAAATACCGACGACGTTCTCACTTTTCCTCTCACGGTCTCAACCCGAGAAAAGAAGGAGAGCATGGCTTTGTTTTTGCGCAGTGAGGAAGCAGGTTCGCTAACTTGATGCACTGTAAGAATAGCAGCCTATACTCTTCGACACTACGGATAGAGACGAAGAAGGAACAGTTCTGACTGGTTCTCGTTATGCTGTTCTTCTTACTGGCTTCGACTCCATTGAAAGAATTCAATATTGTGAGTCAGTGGACATAGATGAGTTGAGTATCCTATAGTCTCTGCAAACACATTCTTTTATCTAAATTGGAGCTTCCTCTTCCATTTATTTTCTAATTGAATCCTTGGAAGGAATGGCAAATTTCTTCTATTTGCAGATAATTTAATTAGTCCTTTCAGAACCAAATACTAAGAAAAACTCTTGATGAATATCGCAATCTAAAATTAAATTCAGATGCATGCACAGGAAGGTTCTATAGCTTACAAAATTAACTACATGCAAATTAAAGCTAACCATCATGACATTTTATACAATTTCCCTTGGAAAAATGATGATTTGATGATGATGAGTACACATCTTTGCCAAATTGCTTTGTTAGAATTATAGGCGGACTCTTATATCAAATTTGCAACTCCGCTTTCTTGAGTCGCTTTACTAGGTACACTATGTGAATACATGCAGAGAAAGCCATTTATAACAACATCTGCTTACATTCAAGTTCTACATAAAAAGATTGTATGTTTGCTGCTCTTCAGCTTTTAAATTCAGAGAGTTTCATAAGCTTACTGAATCGGCATATTTCATTGTATTATTAGTTAGGGTATTATGGCATTGTCAGAAGGAATTGAATTTCCTTAGGTAGATATGTGGTGTTAATTATTGTTTACGTAATTGAAGTGTCGAATCATTAGTATTTGACGCAGAGCTTGGTAATTAGAGACGGATCTTTTAATTTCGCTGGTATAGTTGTTTTGAGGACGTGGTATGGATTGGCGCAGTGCTTTGTCAGTGTCTGTGTCTCTAGGGAAGATGAGTGAGATGTGGTGAAGTTCACATTATGAGTGTCAGCATAATAATGATATCTAGAGCTATTGTGTGGAGAAATGCACCGGGTTGACTCATCGGTCAAGTTCACGTTAGAGCTCAACAACCAGAGTGTCTGTATACATATTTCTACGTGGTGGTTGCTGGGAAACTTGGAATGAATGTGAATATTAAGGGTTTTTGCCTTACTCATGCATTTCCGCTTAATCTAATCTCATTTTATTTGCACGAAAGTAATTCATCAAGAAACGGGTTTATTTTTATTGCACATAATTACTGAGCTACTCGTTATTCAGTTCCAATTGCCGCTAACTTTTCCCAACAATCCTGTTGTGTGCTGTACTATAATATTACAACTCGTGCAGCGATTATGAAGAAACACATGGAAAGTTCGTATTATTAGGTGCCTACGCGGTGCAAACGTCGTAACTGTAATGTAACTCTATCGATCCGAAGCAGTAATCTCCATTTGTCTACCAATCTATCTCAACACAAATTAAGTACCTTGCCCCTTGCAGAGGCCACATGGGTCGTGGGTTTATTTTGGTACTCAGACTCATGTACCTAATCTGCAGTTTTTGCACGCCTTTTTATGAGATTTTTAAACTGCAACTTTAGTATAACTAACTCATTAAACCTGAGCCTGAAATGGCAATTCGGCTGGGAGGTTCGGGCCGTGTTTTGGTTATTTGATTTAATAACCCTACAAACCGAATTCCTACAAAGACCTTGCTCTCTCCGTTTCTTTGAAACCGTAGAAATAATATTGCTCTTCTAGGAATACGTTCTAGGCACACAATTTTCTCTGAAAGCCAGAGGATGAGCAAAAGCATGAACACTCGGGGAATAAATATGCCTATGCTCGCTAGACATTGAATCACCTGACGCAGCATCAACAAATAAAACAAAGGATGCTTTCAGGTATTTCCAAGCCATTACAGATTATATAGTGTACCTTTGTTCAGCAACACCAGTTTCTACTAAATATGTACTGTACTTTATAGTGCAGTGCTCCAGTTTACCGTTATTGTTTCTGCTAACTTAAAGATATCTGGGAATAATAAAAATAAAAGGTAACTCGTGCCACTATACTTAACAGTAACCGTAGCAGTAGTACTGATTACAAAACCTGTGTAATTACTTCAGTTTGTTCACAAAGTTTATATTAGTGGAGGTATTTAAGCAAAACAATGTTGTAATGATTGCGTGACAGTCAGGAAATAAGTCCTTTGCAATCATCAAGTATATATGAGGTACAGAATTGATTTATACGGTAGAGTGATGCATATACTCATGCATGCTCGGTGTCTCGATAATATCTTATTTGGCCCCTGTTCATTTTTTTCCCGACACAGTATCATTTCCACATCATTTCCTTTCCTCATCACTAAAAATTAACCTTTTGATATTACATGAACACAGTATTTCCGTTTCCATCGCCTATGAATTCTTCCTTCGCAGGATGGATGTCGTCAGAGATTCGGATTTCATTCATAGGGAATCTTCTTGTAGCACCCTCCGCAGTATAATTCACCACCACCATTGCATACGACCTCCACGATATCCATAAAGTATTAGACTGTAATATGGCACCTGGTAGTTGTGCACTAATGTTTTTATGCCTAGTACCCTTACACAGACAAATCAGGGTCAGAACAAAACTCATTTTAGTTGATTATTTGGTACTGTTGCATGTTAAAAGACACTTAAACAAAGATTCTCCGCCACTGAAATCTGTGACGTAATCACATGTCAATACCTAATTTCAATTAAGCTAGAAGAATTGAAAAATACACGAATGGATAAAAAGCTGCAAAATTGTAAAAGTCATTTTACTATTTTCGCCAGGCTGAAGGGACTAAATATAACGAGTAACACCAATTGCAATTTTTCTTGCACATTTTAGTTTTCTGCTATTCAAAGGTAGCAGAGCATACAATGAGCATACAAATAAATAGAGTGTAGCTACTCTTTGTCCCCTATAATATAAGTATCGTAGACATCACAAAGGAGGCAGAAGTACTAAAAATGCAGAGTTCGAGCAAAATCATAAATGACAATGGATTATTGGTCTTCTACAGTGTCTACTAATTCCATCTTTGCACCCATATCATTGTTTCTTATTGTGTTTATTTAATGTTCGTGGCTATTTCTGTTCCTACCATAAGAATAATGATTGCATACCTATAAGGAAATAATCAGTCTTCACTAAAAGAAAATTGAGATGAGAATTGAAATCCTAGTTTTTATTCTGATTAATAGAAATCCAGAATGGTATGCAAGTGTTAATATTCACTAATATTACACTGGATGAAAACCATGCATTTACTTCAGTATGGACCAACGACCCAGGGTTTTCCTGATCCCATGTCTTGGTCACACAGTATTCCACCCTTACGACTTTGTCAGTATTAATACCCTAGGCTAGAAGCCCTTACCGGATATCACGTTTTCAGATGAGAGAGACTGATATTATGTGAAAGGCTTCAATGTACATCACCATCAGCATCTGTAAGCATCCATAGATGCACATCCACTGTGATATAGCAATATTAAATATTTATTACTGTATACTTTGGTGCATGGAAGGTTGACAAGTATAGTTTATATGTGTCATAGACATTTTGTGTTGTGCATTCATCATAGTAAAAAACATAAAAGAACATTGTATTGACATTAGTAAATGCGTTGTTTATCTGGTAATTGTTATTTTTTCATGAAAACCTAGACGGCATAGTAGTATTAAATTTTGTTTGTGGCGTCGTTAATGACTTGAAACTTTTTGATACTAAAAATTTAATACACTTTCTGTATATTTCCATGAGTATTAAATATAAAAATACAAAACGACATTGACTGATAGTAATAAAAGAAACCCTTGACATATTTCCATATAGCACAAACAAAGCAATAAAGCGGAGGAATCTGTAGGGCATTCTAAGAATTTCCGCAGACATGGAAAGCAAAAAGAAATAATGATGCATGATGTACCAAATTTTCATATTAGAATAGTGGAGTTCCGTAGGGATGTATTTCCCGAAGCACTCACACCGCAAAAGCCGCTCCCAAAGCCTCCTTCCTTAGTCTTTTATCCGATAGTCTTTTTCCAGTAAAGATATGTTGATAAGCACTGTTATTGAAAATGAAATTGGGAGAAAATATGTGTTACTGTTGCTAGCGAGGTGTATTTGGTGTTTGGTTTGAATTAATTTAATGGTTTGATTAACAGGGTAAACGTGGGATGCGGCCCTGCAGAAGAGAGAGTTCTTCTAACTGGACTGCATGCCGTTGCAGATATTTACTGTGAATGCTGTCGCACGACTCTCGGATGGAAATATGTGAGGAAAGGTTTAGTCTTTGTGGTTTAACTGATTGGTGGATAATTACAAGTGACGTTTGTGTTGCAGGAACACGCCTTTGAATCTAGTCAAAAGTACAAAGAAGGAAAGTACATAATTGAATTAGCGCACATGGTGAAGGAGAATCAATGGGATTGAGAGAAGGCCAGGGTCAACCAGCTAGGTATTCAGCCAATGTCGACGATATTTTCGCGTCCCACGACCACGTGCGGAAGTCCGGACTACGATGACCCGTGGATTGACCCGGAGCCATTGGAGTCCCTCGAGTTGCCCGAGGCACAACATTGTCCGTCTCTCGTGTCTTGTTTGTCCCTCTTCCGTCGACTCTTCTCATTCATCTGGCATTGTTTATGGCGGTGACCCTGGCCAACGGAACAGCTCTACGTTTCAACCATCAATTATTCTGTCCAACTGCATCCTTTGTGTCTGTTGACGGTGCAGTGCGGTTCAAATCCTCTGTGGCGACAGTCACGACTCCGAACACCTCAGCGGACGTCAGCGTCCTGCACACTCCGCAATCGCCGGACTCCTGGGTGACTGCGACACAGAGATTTCATTGATCTCCCATCGTCAGACTCAATTCATCCATTGCAGACGTGGATTAGTACTCCTCCTACCTTACCTGCTTCTTCAGCATTCGCCGTCAACTTGAACACCCTCGCTAAATAAATGGCACACACATTGTGATTTCTTTATGTGTGCGTCTTTCTCCTCGCCTTTCTCCTTCCTTTGCCAAAGTACCGATTACTACTAAAAGTTTATAAAACTCAGCAAAAATGCAGATCGCCGTATTATAGTGAATGAGAGTACTAAATAGGATATTGTACAGCTACTGCTTATGATTTGTTCTCAGTTGCCTTAGAAAGTAATTCTTTTTGGCTATGAATATTTAGTATCTATGTAATTTCCATCTAAACATGTAGTGCGATTCGCTATAATAACTAAAATGGCTGTTACGGACAAGTTATTTACGTTTCGATTAGTCACAAACCGTATTCTAAATGTTGGGGGTTAAACCATTTCGTATTGTTATACTTTCCCTTTTATAATGTAAGATTGTTAAGTGTATGCGGTATGCCCTGCTTATGTCCTATATGAATGGTTTTGTCATAAATTAGTTTAAGACATCTTTATTGTTAAAGTACTTAATAAATATGAACCATTGTGTAGCATAAAGCATTACCTATTATAATATTAGATCTGCAATGTAATTTTGTTAAAGCTAACTAAAATAGCAAGCCATCTTCTCGAAAAGTACAGCTTACCAAAAGGCAAACACACAAAATTAAGTAATAAAGCTTTGGCATTGTACGCATATAAGTAGAATTAAAAGTAAGTAAAAACTACCTGTCGTGTTAAGGGAGATCCTAAGTACCTATACGTATGTGTGTATCAATTTATAAGTACTTGAGGATCTTCGGTGTAAATTTGTCGTTGAAAACAAAGTGTACCGGATTGATGATGGAAAACCAGTGATAGTGTATGTATTTTAAATGGATAATGATGGATTATTATGTGTACGAGAACGAAGCGCAAAGAAAGTCGTCGATTCGGCAAAATATCTCCTCAGTTGTTCTGGGAGTAAATGGAGCAGATTGAAAAGAGTGTTTCTTCGGTGGTGGAGTGTGAAAAACTGATCAACTCGTGAAGAGAGTGTATTATTTGGACAATGATGTTATGCAATAGCCCTGCCTGACCTGAAATGTCAGTGTGCTTTCTGAAAACCAAATTAATCGAGTGTCAAAAATTACGAAGAAGAAAAAGTGAACGGACAATGAAAGGGAAAAGAAATGTCAGTGATTTCTCCATCTGAAAAACACGGTGTGTGAAGAATAGAATCCCTCTCTGTGATAAATATTTTGACTGATATACATTTTAACTGAACAAAGCAGATAACCGGTGACTGGTTGTCTGACGATACTTCAGCACCATAACGATTCTAAGAAACCCCTCCTAAATAAATGCTAATACAAACATATAAAACTGGATACTAAACGGCGATAAAGTTTTATTACCTACATGTACATGTACACGAGTCGAATAATATAAATGTATCGAGAAATACCATGAATACAGTAACGCAACAGAAAAGAAAACTATAATAAATATTATATCAGCGATCGCTACTAATATCTTAAATGTTGAATGATAAACTCGCACGAAAGTAAGTATTTACTAATGTTAATATAAACGTATAAACATAAATTCGAATGAAACCAAAACCAAAAAAATAATTTTTCTTTATATTAACACTATTTTGGGATTTGTATTTGTAAGTATTTGTTAAATAATGTCCAATACTCTGGAATTTCAATTCAGACTAACTCCTAAGTTACGTTTTTACATTAATTAATGGATTTAGTAATGTCTTGTTACATTTAAAATCTATTAGTTTCCTCTAATTTCAGTTATTGCTCTTTCGCGGATAACAATTTAAAAATCATTTTCCTGGATTCAGCCAATTGCTCGTAAATTTACTGTATTTGTAATTATTGTGTTGATTTTAAGGGTGAGTTCATCACATTACGTTTCAGCTAGTTTTATCATTTATTATTGTCTCTATTATACAAATAGGTTACTGGAATATTGCGTTTAGTGTGTAATCTAGCGTTTGTCACTATCTTTTACTTTTTTACGATTATTTAATAAGTATTAATTTGCTATTATCATTTTATGACATTATTGTTACTTATATTGTGTTAATTGTGCATTTAACTATAAAATGAAAAATGCAGTTGCTAGATGTTTTTTACTTGCATTGTAAAACACTTGAGTTAGTCTTAATGCAAACAATGAGACCTAATTAATTATTGTAGTACCTAAGCATTTATGACTTAAGGTATTTAAATTGTATAGTTGTTTTATGTTCTCCAGTGGGTACTTGTAATTACAACGCAAGTTCTGCAACATGTGCTATTACTTTTATTAGTAACGCAAAAATAGTAACTAACGGACATTTATTAGAAGATAGGCGTTATGAATGTTACTATTAGTGTTTAGACTTAAATGGCTACGATATAATTATTATTAACATATACCTGCAAATGTTTTCGATGTATGCTTTTGTAGGCAACCTACCCGCAATGTGAAAATATTCGATGCGTTGTCTTTTCGACGTAGTCATAATTAGCCGTGTTATTCGAACAGTAAACCCAAATACGTTACGATACATTTTGTAGATACGTACGCAACACTATGAAACACTTAATAGCTTAATACATTTTGCTTTATTAATTATTGCAGTTTTTTTATATTTGAGATATGATTAATGAAAATAAATGTAGGTATTGCAATTTTTTTGGTTTTTGTATAAGCATGATATCGTTGATTTTCGATTTACTTATTTGCATTACTCATTTATTCAATGCATGTCTTTATTTCTTGTGCTTGAAACATGATATACATATGTAGAGTGTGTTCATGGAGCTCATGATTATAATGATACCATATTAGCTGGGATTTTCCTATCCGGCGTTTCCTCTATAATATGTACGCAGTTACATCGAAACAGAATTTACAATTGCGCATTATAAACAAATAAATACAGAAAATGTAAACCTGTAAATTTCAGGTTTACCATAAACTTAAGAATCAACTGGTCATTTGACCAGTATAAGTACCCCTAGTGTGTACCAACATTTTCAGCAGTACTTTCACATACGAATTTTTAGTCTAATATGATGAGCAAATAGATGAACATCCATTACGTCAATATAACTTTGATTGTGGGAGTAATACCACAAATTAATTACAGCAATATCTCTCATCAACTCCATTTTCTATTTTAATCAGCAATCAAAAAAATAAATTTGGAAGGTGTCCTTTTCTTCTGTATCTATATTTGTAAGCAACCTTGTCAAAAACAAATTGCCAAACGAGCAATTAATATCCCTATGCAGTTTTAACTAATTTGCCGCGGATGGGGCAACGTATAACGAATAAACACTGTTTCGAATTTTGGTTATGAGTATAGCGTGTAAAATTAAAAACATTTTTCGAAAATTTCATTCATTCTATTGAAAAAGCATTAATTAAGCATTATACAAAATAAACTTTAAAATTCGTAGCAAATTTTAAGTAAATGCCCTATCCAAAATACTGCATCTTACATAAACGATTAATTTTAGTACTGCCATTGCTAAAAGCGTAAAACTACGTATTCCAAAATCTAAACATGCTAAACCGAAAAAATTAATAACATTGTACATGCATATACTAATGTTTTGATTATAATAGGTATATTATTTTGGTTACACCAATGAAAGAAAGGAAACGTTGTTCCTGAACAGAATATGTTTTGAAAATGACTTT
Organism: Yoshiicerus persimilis; assembly: GCA_020352615.2. NCBI lineage: Eukaryota > Metazoa > Arthropoda > Collembola > Entomobryomorpha > Tomoceridae > Yoshiicerus > Yoshiicerus persimilis. The sequence continues at coordinate 24,639,041 of CM060170.1, read as the reverse complement.
CCTCGAGTTCCAATTCATTACAGTTCATTATACTGCCGTTGTTGGCTTTACTTTCTTAAAAGTACAGATTTTGCCATTGTAAGATGGAAGGTATATTCAGAAAATTGGGAAATATAGAGATCACTGAAAAATGACAGACTTGTACTCTTAATGAATGTGTCATTTCTAAATTAAAGTACTCTGAAAAATTTAAGTTGATCTGATTTCAAGTTTCAAGTCGTTTTTGAGCTTTTGAAGTATTCGGGTTGAGTGCTCTTAAGCAATTTTGTTACGCTCTATTGATATAAATCGTTCTGCTTTAGTTGTTGCTTTCTATTCTGACTGTTCTCTTCCAAATTTAGTGAGAAGTTTCCAGCAGATTTGTTTTATCTGAGGTTTTCTAGCACATAAAGTTGGATAATATTTGAAAGATGCATAATTAGCCGTCAAATCTACATTGTTAATACCACAACAATTTTCCCGTCGATTTTGAAATTTTCACATTACGTTGCAGCTTAATGTTGAGTTGGTTGAGTTGGTTAAAACAAAAGAAATGCTTGTTGAAGAACTTTCACTAGTATTGATTTCAATTTTTATTATTTTTAAATTTTGTGGCAAACTTTTATGAAAATTAAATTTATATTTCGCTAATTATTCTTTGATTTCTGATCAATATGTCTAAAAAATTATATTTGTCATGGTTAGTAACGAATATTAGATTCTTTTGCCTTTTTAACTTCTCAATTTTATCGAAAATGGTAGAAATCAGTACAATATTCCGATATCGGACCTCAACAACAAATTGCCCTGAGCAACATGATTGTAAAAGCTAAAGTAAACCAACTAAGAAAAAAATATCCCTATCTTTAACCCGGCCCAAAGAAAGCCCTCTAACCCTTTTCATGGCAAAATAGTAAAAGTTTCTACTGTTAAGTTAGAAACATAATTTAAGAACCGTATTTGCAATTATTTATCCAAGCTGCCTGCCGACCTAATCGAAAAATGTAGGGAGGCAAGTGTTTTTTGAGTAGAATGCCTTTTAAATGATTTAATGGTCAGAGTCACCGTCGAATTCCCAACTTTGAAGTGTACTACGTAAATCCAGTACATATTACAGAATATTTTACACTGTTAATGCACATATGGTTACCCGTCACAGATCAGAAAGCATATATTTAAGTTAAGCTCAAAAGTATGTAAGTCATTTTCGTTGCCTCTTATCAAAAGTTCCTGATTTAGCAATAATGGCTTAATTCCAAATGTAGCTGTACAAGTTGTTACAAAAGCTCACGAAGACGAAATATTAATAATCATTCGTCAACATAAGTAATAAACAGTGCCACAATATTTATATTTTATCTTCCGACTAAATTGTGCATCTTATCTTCCAAAGTATGAATTGAATTCGTATTTATAACATGTCAATATATACACAATCTGTCAGAATGCAAGATAGTCAACAGAATCATGAGTGCTTGTTAACTTTGATCACTGATAGATATGAGCTACAAAATATTAAACATTTTGCAAATGCACTAAATCAGTACATGAAAAAATAATTCTGAATTACCTGTAGTAAAAAGTGACTGGGTTTGACATTTAACAATAAGGGGGCTGAATCGCTTCTTCAATTTTGAAAGCATTTTGTGGCAAGATCCCTGTCTTTCCAAATTTCTCTCGTATGATTTACGACAGCGCTCGATTAAATTTTTCAAAATTTAATCTATAAAAGTGTACCGAGCAAAACTTTGGATGTAAAATTTCCTACTCAATGAATCCCTCTTTTCGCTAACCTGATTTTTAGGGAGAATTTCTTTTATTTCAAGAATAGAATATTTAGCCCTTTCATATGCATTCTGCTTTCTGTGAAATTTGTTAATTTCCTTCCGCTTTTTAATCCAGTGCTGACTTTTATTGATTTATGACTAGGCGGCTGTCTTTTCCTTACGAGAGGAATACTTCATTGTGTCTTGCGTAGTTAATTTAATTAATGAGCCAATACTGGAGAGTATTGGGGAAATGCTATCGACATGTTTATAATGATGCGTAATAAGTTGTATACGTATATAAAATGAAATAGCTTTTGTACTATTATGTTGTATCGTTAATTTTAGCTGTGCAAAATGCAGGCTTATTTACTAAAATAAGTAATAAGCCCAACCCAACAGAAGTGGAGATGTATTGTAATAAATATTTATAATTCTCGTTTGCAAGGTTTGAAATTTAACCTAAGGGTGAACTCCTTGTGTGATAAAACAATCATTACTAACAAGTACACACTGTCTGCAGAAATTAGCTACGCTACAAGTACAACTTATTGCATAGGAAATTAACAATTAAGGGAGCGTCCACATATTATATAGCTAATCTTAAGGAAAATACTTACACAAGATATTACTTATTAACAGTCATCCATTTTTAATAGCTTTCTATTGTCAGCCCTTTAGATGAAATTGAACCACCTTGGTACCCATTGAAAATAACTTTCTTTCCTTTTATTCGAGTTTAGACAACTTGTATGATGAAACAACTATTTAAAATATGAATGGCAGCATAACTTTGCCTAGGGTAGAGGGAGTTAACCCTTTTAGAGTATTTAACTGAATGGTGCTTACATTTGGGTGACATTTAACGACTTTGCCGTTAAAAATCCTTATATTTACATCAAATAGATATATTGTATTCAAAAACAATTACTTACATATAATAAGCACGGTGAAAAGTTCATTAACTTTGGCATCATGTCAAGTACTCAGCAAATGTTTCTATCATTCTTTTGGAATTTCTAAATAAAATACGCAGATTAATTATGTTGGCGAGTAAAGCGTAAATTTTAGCTACTAAAATGATATATTGCTGCAAATTCTGTAAATATAGTATTGTATAATAAAATATTCTACCTTGTAGCACATATTAAATATGTACCAACTTTTCTGGTAGTAACGTTTCGAGTAAGTAGTTTATATTATTCTATTTAATCAAATACTTTTAAATCAGTAATGAATTTATTTAGGGCAGTATAAATTAATTAAAATAAAATAGGTTAATTGTGTTTAGCAGTGAATGATACTGCAATGAATAATATTTATTATTATTGCTTATAAAAAATGTGTAACCACCTACATAGTCATTTATGTTAGTTAATTATTTTTGTACAACAATTAATTAAATTCTCTAAGTGATTAACTTATGCTTTTAGAATATTTTTTATTAATGTGATTACAGTTATGCTAAAAAGAATTATTTATTTTTTGTAATTGTTATGCTTTAACACACAACTGGCTTGCTTTTACTCTGCAGTTGTCGATAATTGAAATAACACAAAAATGAAGCATGCAACGCTGGAAAAGCATACGAAACCACTAAGAACTTGATAGTACACAGTTACAAATATGTTAATAAATAAAAAGGATATTTTCAGTACGTCCCAATGGAATATTCTTGAAAACCCGGTGATTTGTGCTTGAAATTCGATTTGTAAAAACATTTTCGTGGTATTTTGTTGATGAGTCTACTCGAGAAACACTACACCAAATTATTTCGGGAATATTTTCCGGTGATCATATTCAGCATAAATTCTTAAATGAATTTTTATGAGAATTTACTATCCCGTATACACTTTCACTGTGTTTGAATGAACAAGTTTACAGATCTACAATTAGTAACTTCATTTCTGTAATAAAATATAAGTATATAAGTGTAGATAGTAAAAAATAATAATCTTATAGGTACTATTTCAAGACGGAAGAAATATGATGACGAAGAAGCAAACCGAAATGTTCAAAAGAATAAAATTTATTATGTATGTATACCTAATTGTAAATGGAAGTAGTAAAACCATAGAAATATCAATTAATTACTTGTACTGTTACACTATAAGTATACAAACTTGTCATTATTAATCGTAAGCTATGTGTAGAAATGATGAGTTAGTGCTGTTAATGTTTAATATAACAGTTTTTTAACATAAACACTACTGAATATGAGTAAATACCAATAGCATTAAGAATTTTTAATAATAATTCTCCCAACTGTATGTTCTGGGACATATATGACTTACATAGCTGCATTCGTCTACATGCTATGAAGGAGAACCACGGGAAATTAATTACCACGGGGAAAAGCAAATTATTTGATTTCTGTAAAATTATTGCCTGCAACAATACAAGTTATTGGAAATTTAGTAATTTGGAAAGTCCGAAAACATCAACCTTCTTTTATCGTTAAATTTTATTTAACTTACAAGTGAATACCTACTTTTTCTGTTGTATTTTCTGTTTTTAAAACGCATGAAGGGGTATACCAAACTGCAGAGAAAGTTAACAGGGGTATGGTTCATTTCATGAGAGTTTTGCTTCTAGATTTTTTATTCGTTGAGGTTCTGGGAATAATTGATCAATTTGTCCCAGTGGTCTGCATAATAACAAGTCAACAAAAACAATAAACAAATATACTACGTAATAAAATATTCTCTAGCATTAATTAGTATTACTAGGAAAGAAAACACTTTATTACTTACTCAAAATTTCGAAATGCTTACCTCACTAATACGGAGTAATATTATACGTATAATCGTAGAAAATATTAGATTATTGTCTTGAAAATTACCATAAACACTTAATTAAATTCACTGGATCTAAATGTCTAATATTAATTCATATTATAAAGGTGTGTGTTTGTATTTCTTCTAAAATAACATTTTAGGCTAGACTACCTACATTTTAGGTATATGTGAATTATTGATGTCTTAATTCACAGAAACTAAAATTATTACGCAGAAGTTTCTGAAATTGATTTATTAGAAGTAAAAAATCAATCATCAGTAGATGCATTGCTTCTTGTTATGAATCTCGTGTATTTCATTTTTGAGAAGTTATTGCAGATATTAAATATGCTAAAAATTCATTGGAATTATTACTATATAAATTGTGAAAATTTGATAATGTGTGGTTTTAATGTTGGATTACGAATGCCTTTAGGCAGCTAGTAGCATAGAAGTGTGAATTGCAATAATGTAAAAGGCTACCTGCCTCAAAAATATTCTAAAGTTTTCATTTGTTTTTTATTGTGAATGAATATCTCAACTATTCGTATTTGACAACCAAGCTTGCTTACCATATATGATGTATAGACAGGTATCACTGTTTCAATTCTAATTACAAGTCAACGTTTGTAATACGTAGCTCTGCTTCAGCTGGTACTGAATATTGCAAGCTTTCCAGTGTAACTAAACTTAAGATTTATTGTAAGTGCAAGATCTACACCCAAAGTTAATAATAACCCTAAATAATTCAAATACAGTACTTCAATCGATATCTAAAAGTAAAAAACATGCTTTTGAGAAAAACGTAGAAAATTGCACTTGCGATAATATTTCAGCGACAACGATTCTTTGTTTCACTTTTCAAAGAAAATGTAATCGGATAATTGTGATGGATATTCTGTTCAAAATCTTTGAAATTCGATATTATATAAAGAAAATATTACAAATATCTATCTCGAAAAGAAATAGAACGAAATAGACATATATATTATATAGAAACACGCTTCTAGAGAGTTTAATATAATTACCTGCAATACGGTTACCTAAATATCTATTATAAAAGTGTTATTACAAAAATTCTAGTTACAAAGAGAGTTAGTAGATTGTAGTACATATACGTACGTACACATAGAGTCATTAAATAGCCTGACAATTACCTAAAAATTCAACAATGTACCATTAGAGGACCTGACCTAATTAAAATTATGTAAAACTTGACCCGGATCTTATTGTTAGTAGCTTATGTACATGTTAATTGTTGAACATTCAGCTGTGTAAAATATATAACAAAATCCTACAGGCACCTATAGCATTTTGTTAGCGGATTTTCGGGAAGAACAGAAATCAGCAGTAGAAGATACAGAAGAAATATATAAATGTAGAAAGACCAAATTGATGTAAATGGTAAACGAATGGAAAATGTACACTCCAACCTCCAATGTAAAACAATTAAAGATGTACGTAAATTTCTATTGACTTACATTTAATTATATCAATTTATATTATACCTGTACATACACATTCAATATAAATATCGTGCCGTATCGTATATTAATGTTTAGATTATGAACTAACTCTCGCCTCAGCGTTTCGACCTGTCGGTAAGGTCACTATACTAGAATTATTTTATACTGTTGAGTGCAATGCCTATATCCACGATAATAAATAAGTTTTTGAGTAAGACAAAATCCATGATTCTCTTATTTCGCATTCAAAACTATTTTACAACTCTTTAAACCAGGTGCGGTGTAACTCTTTTAACTCAGTCCATTATACAAATTTAAAATTACGACATAAATTGCCATAAATGCCATAAAACATAAATAATTACAAAATGCCATTTTACTGAATCTGTGGTACCCATGCATGATAAAAGTAGACATTATCTTCGCACGTATCTTAGTTTCCATAAATATTTACTCGTGTCAACAAGAATGCGAATGTTCACGCTTTATGTATCCGTATTTCAATGAAGCAAATGTCATTCCAATAAAATAGTTTGCAGAACAAAGAAATGTTGGTGCAGCAAGCACCGTGAGATTTTGAGCTGCCGAGGTACAGGATAAAATAGCTGGGCCTGGACAGTCGCAGACAAGTGCAGAGAATAATCATAGGAATAGGAAGAAACATCCCATCCTCTTCTCAACACTCGTCGTTCCTAATGCTACAAAATATTTATACCGGTTTCTCAGATGGGTAGTCTTCACAGTCACTAGCCGGCTTTCCAACAGAACACATCGTTGCTTTTATCGTTCTGCCGCATATCTCAACCAATACTCACTAGTTAAACTACTGCCTTTCTCAATTGCCATACACTACTATACAACTGCAGCATTTAGCAAGTACAAGTCAATATATATTTTTAATTATTTCTAACCAGCAATTTTAATAATTATTATACGATTCCAACTCAGTTAAGATCATTATTTGTAAAGATTTCAGCGGTGTTAAAATATTGCCAGGAAACAAATCTTCAAGATTATATACCATAAAAATATTGGGTGGAATTATAAGCTGGAACAGATTATTACAACTACGTTTCAAGAAGTTTTACATTATACATAAGCAGTGACGTAACTCTGTAATTTAAAAATACATTTTTAAGCCAGTTTTGAAACAATTCCAGTTCAAGATGTTAGTACAAGTATCAAGAATTTTTGTTCATTTGGCAATCAGTTTCTTTGTTGGATTTTTGATTGTGCAAACCAAGTCAGCAGACGATAAGCTTGTCAATTATATTACAACTGCAGAATTAGCAGACGGGGAGCATGAGATTCGCATGCGATTCGGAGATGTTATTGTCAGAGAAGCTTCAGTTACAGAGAGCTACGAGAAAGGCCATCGGTAAGTAAACAATATGTCATTCATTAACAGACTCTGGACATGCACGCTTTTGAGATCAATAAATTATGCAGCCTCTGAAAATACCAACAACGTTTTCTCCTTCCAATAAATATATATAAAGTCTACTTAAGTTTCCGCATAGTTAACAAGAATTTTTAATTGCTTGATTTGTTGATTATTTCCACGAAGTAAAGTCTAATTTAATTTAATTATTTACTGTTCTCTTCAGAACTTCGTATGTGCCATGTCAGGCAATTGCTTGCTATACCGATATGCTAGTTACATGTGGTATGATGCTCATATAATTTCAGTTGTGCAGAAACATGTGCTCAATGTTTTTGTAGGAACTGTGAGTAAACACTCTAATGAAATGCATGCTATATGCAATAATATAATATTAAGCTAATAATACATATAATAATAATCCTCTGTAATTTAATAGTCCATATAAAACATGTGAGGACACCTCAAAGATACTTGACTAAATGACATCACCGAAATGTTCAGCTAATTCACAGAGATTGAATATTTTCTCGACTTTGATATGGACTTTAAACTCCTCCTTTACTCCCTTTATGAAAAACGTTTTATAAGGTTTTCAAATAGAATTCTCTGAATCCAAAGTACAATAATGATAAGTGACTTTCTGTTTGATGCAAATACTTTTTATATTTTCCGTAGTTCCAGAATTAGTATAATGTACTTACCTATATGTATTATAATGGCCTTGTAGTATATGCCTTAGTTATTGGGGCAATTATTAGTTTATAGGGAAAATAGTCGTTAAAATTAAAACAACGATATTAGATAATAAATGTCCTTCATTTTCCACGAAAACGTTGACTAACTGCTTTCAGTTTGTGGCTTATGTAATTTATTTATCTTTGTTTTCGGGCAAATTCAGGATATGACAAAGTATGACATAACATTTTGTGTATATCCGCATCCAGTGGCAAAGTCCCTAGAGCTAAGGTTGTGGTCGTTTTATGTAAAAAGGACATTGTAAGATCAGAAGTAAATGGTAATTCATATTCTCGGTGTTATCACTTTAATGATTAATCGGTAGGCATAATACTCTGAGACGCGATAACAAAAATACGCTTATTGTGCCTTCTGTAAAGTAATTACCCTTAATGCGTATCAGTTCGCGGATATCCCTATGACGAGAGTATTTGGTTGTTTGTGTTTTTCGTGTTAAACTGACTGCGCAAAGTGTCTGGTGTACTGCGTACAAAAAATATTTTCTCACAAACTAGTAACTTAACGACTACTGAAAGCAAATATCCGGTTTTTTGTTGAATTATGTATGCTAAAACTTTATTATTTATTAGTAAGTACCTCAATTCCATAAAGCCTACTTTATTAAGGAAATTTTCAGCTTGGGATTTTGATCGTATGTTGTTGGTACGTCATGGGTATTAGATAACAATGAGGTAGTGCAATACACTTGGATATTTGTCAGATGCATTATTACATTTAACTAGCCTTGCGTTCTAGGCATACCTAGACATAAGCACAGAAATACTAAATGAATGACTGACTGACTCTCTCTCTCTCTACAACTATTTCATTTTACATAATAGTATCTCATAATATGTTTTATCTCGTATGTATCTTGGATAAATCAGTACAATGTATTTAATTTAAAATTTTTCAAATTATTTGGAATCTTTTAAACTCACAATTAACTTAAAATCTACGTCTACCTCAAATAAAAAATAGGCTAGAACTACTTTGTCCGACATAATATATTTCTCGTGGTACTTACACTTGAGATGACCCATTTCGAAGTGATTGCTTGATGCTTCATTGAAATCAACAATAGGTATATCGATATAATTTCTCGAAGGATGTATATCAATTTAGTGAAAATGTATACTGTATTAAGACGACAATTGAAAATGTACTAATTGTCGTTACAATAATATAGTATGATTATCTCAGTCCGTACATTTCACGAATTCATTATAAGAGCACATATCCTGAAGTAACATTTTTCGTCTGTGCTTAATGCTTTAGCAACTCGTCCGTAGAATAGGTATTTTTAATATTTCATAAATTTCATTTTGCAATGCATAATAAATAATTTTTTTCTTGTGATATACTTACATATATTAATACTATCTGTCTGCATATAGTGTATATAGATTGATATAATAAGTACTACTTCCTACAACAAAGTAGGATCTGTTGCATACACTATCTTTTAAAACCAGTTGAGATTTTTGTCTGAGATTTGCCATAAAGGCTTGACTGTTGTATAGTTCTACCGTAAGGACTATTTAACATTCAATCACTGATCTGTATGTATCTAGTTGTTTCAGTTTCAATTGCATTACAGGACATTAGCTCTTCTTTTGATAAATAAAAATATTGGATGTACACAGTACACACATGGTTGACTTGATAGAGTAGTAGTGCACTGCCGACAACTGACAGATTAGAACCACACCACCAAAATGCATGTACAAAATGTACATGTATTATGAAGTATATACGGAGCAGAGATATAGTGTGTATCGTATGTATGGGATTTAATAAATTACACACTCAATTACAATAGTTGTTCAAGTTGTCCTGTCTATTCTGTCTCTTGTAGTTTTTGTTACATTGATTTACACTATCGTTTCAGCTGCACTTTATCTTCCTCACTAGATTTTTAAAGTCTCATTGTAGACTCGTCAACCTTTTGGCACTTCATTAAAGCTAATGTAACAGAAGATTATGTAAGATTATTATAAATACCTAAACTTGCGGAACACAATTTTTTGCTCATGCCAACATTATTGTCTCCTCTTGATCCTACACAGTTAATATTACTAGGCATTTTTATAAGTACTGTGCACAGAAATCTTTCTTATTGTTATACGAACTTAAGAATTTTGCTCATTTAATTCATACTTTTATTTTATAACTGAGCGCATTGAAACGAGCACACTTTTTATAACTAGCTAACAATGTAATTGTCCGAATTGCTACTAAGATTTCAAAACTATTGTTATATATTTACTTTTGTTTGTATCTTTGTCCGATTCGGCATCGGAATAACAATGTAAGTTTAGCACTTATGGGAAGACAACATTTTAAGACATGAATAGTCATGAAGGACGGGGCTTTCAAATTCCTTTGTCTAGGTCTTCTATATGTACTCCGAAGTAGGGAATAAAAAGAGGAAACAAGAAAAATGTCATACTACGATTATTTGATTTAAGAGGTTCTCTCGAAAGAAACACGTCACTTTTCAAAGCTATCTTATCTTTAAAATTACATTGCTTTAAAGATAATTGTTCTTTCAGTACTGCGGTTTAAAGATTATTTGGTAGCATTTATACCCTTCCCATTAAATGGTCTTACTTAAAAATGTTCTTAATGTTTTTACAAGAAGTTTTTTTACTGATCAGTAATAACGAAAACTACGACTTGATCACTCGTAATTATTTATTGGCTTCCCAGTGTTCATAGTATCTCTTAATCTCTAAGAATAATTAATAAATGAAAGTTGAACACTTTGCCTTTATCTATGCAAATTAAAAAGGAAAATTCATATAGTGTAGTTTTACTTTTGCTGCATGTAATTAACAATACGTCGCCTCCATTGAAAATCTCATAAAATATTAAGACAAGCAACTATTGTGAATATTGTTGGGACCTACGAACATTAAACAAGTGTTCTAGTGTAGATTTCTTTTGCATAGCTACGATGTACCTCCTTATAATGGGAAAATGGGAATTATATTAAATGAGGAGGGGTAACTGTTGGAAGATGGACACTGTATCTATCCCGCCATAAGGACGGGCTCCTTTTCTAGTATATAATATTGCTGTAGGGAGACCGCTTCACCTCAACGTTAATTCACAACTTGTGAACTAACTTGCCTTCACAATTCTAAGGATTTTTCCTTATTTCTCATGAAGTTAAATGAAACATCACTCTTACTTCAACTTGTTTAGTACTTGCAAGTTGCACTTACCTAACTACTAGGTATTACGTGTTTGTTTACATTTGTACCGCCTTTATTATGGTTCGAGGTGAATAGAGCATCGTACGGCTGGTTTTTTATTAATTGCTAACCGATCTTATGTGGTTTCATTCAGAATACATATAGTACACAAATAGTAAATGGAATAGTAAAGATTGCCTTATCGACGCAGTATAAAAACAAATGGAAATAGAATCCTCATTACCCTAGGTCACTATAATACGGAAACATTTATGTAAGTATATAGGGAGCGTAGCCTTGAATTGGACTTCCTTGATTTTTGGTGTTCTAACTAGGCTCATCAGTAAAATTGCAGTCATCGTGTTGAAGATAAGTGAAATTCGCTAATATTTTGTATCCAGAATGAAAGCAATTGAAGCTTTTTTCATACCTATTTCGTTCCTTTGAAACTCTTTATTAAAAACATAAATATTCATTTCCTTTTTTTGAAACGTTCTTCATCCGCCAAAAATATAAGTGGGACTACGATGATATTTATATAACCACGAAGGAAACCAGTAGAAGCCAATGTTTAGTAACCTCAAACGGATTTTACATAGTATTTATTATAAGGTTATTATTATAAAAGTAAGGAAAAGGCAATAATTTCTGTATACACTTAATCAAATTAAGTTTACTTTTGCTTCCCTGTAAGTACTCTGTGTTGAAAAATGATGATGAAGTCTTTAATGGGCATCAATGCTTTACAAAGCTTTTCCGACGACCCAAATAATAACATGTTCTCTAATGAATAATAAAAAGGTGTGTCTGTGTGATTGTAATAAAAATCGGATGCGGCTAAGCTGGAGGCTGAATGTTTTGTTGAATGATTAAAATCTTGCGATTTCCCAATTCTAATTCTCTGTGACTGAGTGCATAGTGCATATTAAGTCGTTCAGTCATTAGTCATTAAATAATGTGTGTATACTTCTCAATCTTCTTACGCTAGCCACACAATTATTAACATTTCATTCATCGAATAAATGAACGATATTATTGTTCTCATACACAAGAACACCGCAAGTACCTCGCATTAATTATTCTTCTTCGCAGTGGATACACAAAGATATTGGCCATTAAATAGAACATTGATTACTGACTTGTGCAAGCAGTAATAAGTTCATGAGTTGAAAGTACAATAAATAACAATTTACTAATTCTATGTTGCTAGCTGGAAAACTGAATCTTTTGACATATGGATTGACATGATACATTTTATTGAAATAACTAACTTCTTCATCACTATCATTACATTCAAAATTAATCCCTTTTTCATAACAAGAACTATTTTTGTATTAAACATAAAATATATTTGAGACTCCATTTCTAATTTTATTGTATTTGTACAAGCTGAAAGTATTTTTTTTATTTGGTAACAATGTTAGTAATTAGAATACCTATATAATTCTTTTCTTGCTGAACTATTTAAGTGCCTGTATCTAAATAGCAATATGCAGTTTTACTGTTTACATTGACATGTTTCTTCGCTTATCTGACGGTGGAAATGTCTTGACAGATCATTTGCTCAATATGAATAATATAATAAAACACCAATAAAGTATAATGCATAGCGTACAATCTGCCTCACATCAGATATGTGTAAGTCTGAAAGACTTTGAGAGCTTTCGCTGTAACGTATAAGAAATATTGCGCCAAGTTTGAGACATCAGTACGGCGCAAAAATTCTTATAGCTTAAAACGAAAGCTCTCAAAATCTTTCAGACTTACACATATAAATGACATTACTAAATGATAACGCAACATGCAAAGCACAGCGCGGATAGGCATTTGAAAATACAATAACTTTTAATATTATAAGTTCACTGTTTTTTAAGTCACTTAACCTAATTCAATTAAAATTAAAACAATAAGTATGTATAGCTTCTATATATACACTTATTTCTTATATATAGTCCTTAATCTTTTTTGCTTGGACTTTGAGTTACTTAGTTCCTCTGCAGCCCATACACCAATTTCTTACTTATAATAGGCTAATAAATTTTTAATTACTAGTTGTGAAATTCTAGTGATCACTCTTCTTCTTCTTAAGGACATACATACGTCTTACTCCTATTAAAATCTCCTGTGTAACTTTTATACAACGAAAAAATGAAAATGTTAATGATTCTCAAATAGCTCTAAATGAATGCAGGTGTTTTTGAAGATAGATATTGTGGTGGTAATGATAATACTAATGAGTCGTAATGAGGCTTCAACAAAGTTTTTAGTAAATGCATATCCGATCTATGCACAATTCCATGGGAAGTTAGTTTACTTGTTAGCTTTACTTACCTGTTGTGCAAGAATATTTTCACTGCTTATGGCTTAGAAAAATGTACAGGAAATGCTGTTGCAATATGTAATAGTTATGCTGAAATACTTATTCTGCATACCTAAGAGCGGAGCAATTTGCATAGTCGTCGCTTTCCGTTTCACTGCATTCTTTAAAACTCCGTCTCATTGTCATATTTGCAATCGTGCTGGATAAATCCGTCAAACCTAGCTTGCTATGCTAAAATAAACTCAGCGTATAAGGTACAAGTAATTTAAGCAATATAATGTTAAAGCAGATTATCATAGAGATGTTTTTGATAGTGGAGAAAGAATATGCACATAATATTACAAGGAACTTTTAAAAATAGGTGTACTTGAGTAAATAGACATCTATCTTGGAATTATAGTGTAACGTGCGGAGTAAACGTCTACTAAGCACGAATTGTCATCTCTTCGCCAGACAGCAAACACGTAGAGGAAAGGAACTGTATTCATAAATAGCTACTGAAACGGGTATTACGTAGTGTGATTGAATGATGAGATCGTGTGTGAATCTGTCTGCTGCATCAGCTAACATTCGACGAACTGCATGGCAATAAAAAATCCCAATGCAACTGGCTGACTGAATTAAAGTATGCCATATAAAATTCTGCGTAAACATTGTGTGCATAGTTTAACTTCTATCAAGGGGCAACTTACGTTTCATTGTTTCTACACTCGCCATTCGTCCATTGGCTCGCCAGAGCATCATACGATGCTGCATGCTACTCACTTCTAATGAATGCATAGTTTAGCGCATTGTTCCACTCTATTATTGAGTATTGCCAGGGCTATGCCTTTTACACCTGTCACAGTACGCGCGCAACTATCTGTAAAAGTTAAATTATAAAACTATTCACCTTATAAATAACCTAGGTTTTATCTATTATTTCCGATTATACCCCATCAGTTTTTCAAGAAATATTATAGTAAACTAAAATACTATTTATTAATCAGATTAATCAAATGTTTTGCGAACTGTAAATTTATGGAACTTACTATTGAATCATAATGTTCTTATTTCTAAGCCATCAATTAATTATACACTTCGTTGTAATATTCCAAATTGTAGTTCATAGTTATGTCAAATTGTTCTTTTAGACAACTTAAATGAAATACGGGGCCGCGAGCAACTAATTAACGAATCACAATTTGTAGATGAATTAGTCCATCATTTCGAACTAGTAGTCTTTTAGCCGACTAGCGACTCTTAATTTGCACCAAATAGAAACCATATGCCGGGCACCTGAACCCAGACAACTCTCTACTCTGCCAGTTATCTCACAATCAGTCACGGAAACTATCATTTTTATTTTTTGTCTCATTCCTGTGCACAGGAATTTCTGGATGAGTTTCACGGTTCCTATTACTTAGTTACTTCCAAGTGTATTCATCTGCCGGGTAGGTGCCACAATGATACTTCGATGAATCATCTCAATGACTATATTTATTAATTTTTACTATCTGCTATTATGACTACTCACTGGAATACCTTTAACTCCACTTTTTAATTATGACGCATTTTCATATCTAGCAGTAATAATAACTGGGTAGGAAATAAGAAAGATATTTATATTTCTCTTCCTTAAAAGACCTATTGAGAGCATAGGTATTCGGGAAACAATCATTTTAACCGAAACTTACCTTATACGTACTCTTAAATGTAGTAGGGTAATGATTTTAGTAAAAAACGTGATTGATTGATTAACAATTCTTGAAATAGAACATAAGAATCAAGTTAGCACAATAATTCACAATTCTGATAACAACAGTTATGTTAGAATTAGGGTAACGATTACCATTGTAAAGCCAGGCTTAAAGACCGGCATTGTATTCCTATATAAAAAACCAAAGGTTTTGATCCTTGACCAAAGGTTGGTCAAGATTACATCTGCAAGTAGTGATTGACAGTAATTTTAAGTTTTTGAAAATTTTCCTTGCAATTTGCTGATTGTTCACAACTTATTTTTACTTGACAGATACCAGTCGTTCGATAATGCTAAAATACATTATGAGTCATGAGAAAAGAAGGAATGAATGGCAAGCTAGCGCAATTGCAAAGGAGCGAGTGACCCTATTGCTTTTGCTGTCAAGAGTGTAAGGTACTCGTGTTGCACTATTTGACAGCAATCAAGTATTTTCCTTCATGCTATAATGACATGTACATTATTAGGTGTCAATATAAGCCAAAGCAAACGCGGAATAATAACATTGGACAGCTAGAATAAGTAAATATTTTTTGCGTTGCAGGTGGTGTATGTACATGCTTGTTAAATAGATCAGTCAAGATTTGCGTAAGAAATTAACAACTGTAGTGCTTGTGTACAAATGCCTACAAAGTTTCGGTTTTGCATGTGTCTGTGGAGAGAAAACAACAATTATTGTTCTGATAAGTTTGGCAATAAAAGTTTGGTTTTTGCAATATAAAAGATAAGTGCAATGAGTGCACCAGTCATTAATAGATAGATAAGGAATTAAAATTAGCCGTGGCGTAAATAATTGTTGGGAAATACAATGGGAGGGACGGAGGGATCACAAAATTTTTATTTTCCTATATTTTGTACCACGATTTCCTTGATGGAAGCTCATGTAGACAAAACCAAGTTCGCTTGAGTTTTAAAATATTTTATTTGCACTAGAGCATGACGTCAACTTTGTATCTCGAATCGAGATTTCTTTAATATTTGACCTGAGTAGAGTAGAGTGCGCAATAATATTGTGAACTGGGTATCATTTTAATTGCCGGCTTAAATTACATGATGATAATAATACGTATTATTGCTAGACATGTGAATAAACATTTTTAAATCAGTTCTTCAGGTACGGTAAAAATGTAATAGCCTCGTAGTTAATATTCATAAAAATGTAATGCCATATTCATTTGGCACAGAACACTATTTTCATATTCTCCGTCATCAAAGCAATTAACCTAACCACATTTCAATTCTACAATTAAGGACGTTTAAGTGCAGAAACTGCGCAATAAGAAAAATAAAAAATACGAAACTTGTTTTTCTTTGGGTGCATTTTGATTGGCCAAAAACGAAGGTATGTCTGGTTTATAGCAGGATTATTTGCAATTAGAATATCAAATAAAAACGTGGTACGTTTCATAACGCCGTGATTATTATGATTGATGGGTTGACTACACTGCAAGGACGATGAGAGTAGAAGGGCAACTTATAAAATTAGTACATCGCAGCAGACACTAACAAATTATAATCAACATTGTCTCACAAAACGCAAAACGGGTCGGTCAGCCCTATGCAAATTTTGTTAGTACCGCGATCCTCTTGCATGCAATTTAAATTCCAGACAATAAATGTATTGAACTGACGTATGCAATTATTTATTATTGTTATTGAAACGACAAGGTGCAGGTATATCATAAAAACTAACGCTGCATTTCTAACGTCAATAATAGAACCGTATCGTCGAAATTGAGTTCGTTGAATGGTAGCTGTGGAAATATATTTACCAGGTCGATCGCTCATACTATATTTACTTTTGAGTTTTCCTTTTTAGGAAATAATTCAGAACTTTAATTCAAATGACTTTGTTCGATATAATGTACACTTATACCTTGGCAATGTCAACTTTCCTTTGAATTTACTAAACAAATAGTGCTACTTTCTTAGGCTTAACTTATGTTTTATATAATGTACAGTTTGGATTTGTCATACTGATGAAAGCCTTAGAATTAATCTTTGCAATTTCTTTGTAGACGCGGCCTGGTCCTAAGACAGATTGCGTCTGGTCCTAATTTACTTCAATTGATTCATAAACGAGAAGAAGGGAAAAAGGGACATACTAAAGATCGGTTAATAGAATGCGAAGTAATAAACGACTGGGGAGCTGCTGACCAATTCAGAAGTCACTTTCAAAAGGAAATAACACGGTCAGGGTTATCCCTAGAAGTTCCATCAAACCGTAACAAACCCTCTGACGATGACGACTCTTCATCCTTGGATTTCGACCCAGAACTATCTGAAAGTCAAAATGCAGATACTATTGACTTAGATCAAAAGTAAGTTGCTTTTAGAATTATTTTGCATTTATTTTGTCAAGACTACCTGCGAAGCCAAAGCAAAAGCAAAGCTAAAGCGCACAGGAATCAAATATTAATTGCATGAATATCTATCTGTATGACCATATCAATGATGAATACCATGACTATGATGCAGGAACGAAGGAAGTATTCATAATTTCGAGTTTCCAGTCATTATTTACATTAAAGAAAATAACATTCTATTTACATACGTACAGCTTAACTCGAAATGAAACATATCAAATGGTTAATTAAGTACAAGAAAGGATACTCTTCTGTATGTAATAAATATGATTCGTATGATACGTTTGCATCTTTCTAATAGTTTGTGCTCACGATCTTAACACACATGTTTGTAGTTTAGTTTTGTTGATGTAATAGATAGCACAGCAATATTTACAAAGTAATAAACGTAACTTTGCACAGGGTTGAAGTATTCCCCTGGAATTTTGCTGGACACCCAATTTAATTCTGAAATGTGCATAAAGGGCAAATCGGCAAATGCTAAAAATTAAACCGTGATTTCTGAAATTGCTCTTTCGTCCACTCATTCATCTCATTCATTTAAGACTTCTATTTTTTTCTTCGGGAAATGGAAATAATTTCTTGTAGTTTTCAGTCGAAACCTTTGCATTACTCGCTGTGAGAATATGTTTATGCTGGTTAGAAATTAGAATGACGTGGTCATTATGATTAGTAAGTAAAGTAGAGTATTTTTGAAACTGGGCAGGCGTAACAAAACCTGGAATAATTGTGAATCTGTGAAGGGCAATACAGAATAAGAAATAAAGTCACTCGGTTATAATATGCAGTTAATAAAGCACTCTAAATAAACGAGCCCATTTTTTTCAAAATTCCACCTTATCTGTATAATTTTTAGGTAGTAATCAAATGTAAAAGAAAGAAGAACATTAAAAATCCCAAAGTGATATTTTGACACCATTAATCGTACGTAATAGGAAAAGAATAAAAATATTTTTTCTTGTTATATTTTATAACTTTTTTCCGATTTTATATCAAAACTATTTTGTATTCCATCTCGAAATGTCTTCCTACCTTCAGGACGAAGGGCAAACCATAAAGCTGAAGTTTCTGAAAAGCAAAGAATTAGGAGATATCGAGTTGGATGTTTTCTAAAAGTAAACATTAGAACTACAATACAATGTGTGCTACCAAAATGCGAAGCATAATCATGTGTGCTACGTTAATTCGAGAAAAACTTTGAATTACCAGCTCGCTTACTGATAATACACATAGAGTATTAGATGATCGATTTTCAAATGAAGAAAATGTGTTGTTGGTTGTAGTGTTGAAGATTTTCGCAATGTGACAGTGAGAATGTTGAGAAACGATGAAGTGGTTGGTGACTTTCAACGCTCATTTGACATTATTTTGCAACAAAGACAATGCAGAAGACTTCATCGGAAAATGAAACGTGCTGTTGAAAAGGAAAACTCAGAAAATGAAACGGATTCAGACAAGCCAGACCATTCTTCAAAGTAAGTAAAATTATTTTATTTTACATATATACTGTGTTCGCCGACGTAATTAAATTTCATTATCGAATTAGTAAACTAGATGAGAAAAACGGTATTCCCTGCAAAATTTTACTTTAATGCAAGTAAATTTGAAACTGCATTCATTCTCTTACAATCACAATACACATGCACTTAATGATTATGCTCAAGCCAGATTATGCTTAATTTTATTAATTTGATATTTTATGTATAAACATAAATGATGATGATAGCACAATTTTTTAAATTTTATGTAGAATTATATAATTGCATATAAAATTTGCATATAGACTCTAAAAACTGCTGCATAAACTGAAAGTTTGCGTATTGAAATGTGATAAGTGCGCCAGGCACCAGCATCAAGACACCTTACATTACACAATTAAAAGTGCAAAGTTAGAATATTATTGCAATGACTATTGAATTCTGCTCGCAGGAGAGTACGACGAGAATCCTTTCGAGTTGGCATAATGCCCGGGACTTTGTGGTGCGGTGACGGGTCTTTAGCTGACCGCTACACTTCTATGGGTGCCCATGTGGGGACAGATCGTTGTTGTCGGGAGCACGATGGATGTCCCTTTATGATCACCGCCATGACGTCAGCCTATGGTGTCTTCAACTACAGAATGCACACTCTCAGTCATTGCACTTGTGACGAAAGGTAACTTTAACATTTACAATTACTTCTCATCTCTACTCTTCTAGTAATTAATTTGAATCATCACATTTGCTTACTGTCAATTACAAGCCGTTTCCATTTCACTTTAACCCTATAACAGTAAGAGTATCAAGAAGAATAGGAATTAAATGTAGTAGGTAAAAATGTATAGGGTAATGCTCAAAGGCATTTTCTTTAAATAGGTAATGACAAATTGATTAAACAGATTAATTTAGTTAATTTCAAAAGTGGCCATAAATATGATAGATAATTAGAGAAAATATTAGTTTTCAACGTTTTTATAAAAACTACCTAGTAAACTGAACTGGATCTTTGAACCCCGTTTTTATTTATTCCTTTAAATGCATTGCTATTTATTGCCTTTAAATAGTGTGTGTATTTCCTAAAATTTCTCGAATCGGTTTTCAAAAGAATATTTTTTACATCCTTAATAAAGATAAAGGAGGTACATTAAATCACAAAAGTATTAAAAGTTAAAGTAATCATTGTATTAAAATGAAATATACATTTTTCACTATAAATGAGCGTAATAAACAGTTCAAGATTTGTAGAATTAATTTCCACTAGTTACTGAATTGACGTTTAGAGATGGGATTGAAAATATTTGAATGGGACATTTTGGTTTCTTTAAATAAAAGTAGAGTTTTCGATTGATCATGGGCCTCCTCAGAAGCGAATGATATCCATAAATCCCCATAATGCAACTCATTGCATCAATCATTTAGTCAGTCACACATCTTTTATTAAGTGAGTGTTGAAAAGATTATTAACTCAGAGATACTTTCTGAATCAACAGTTTCAGACTCTTCATGTAGTGATTTGCTATGCAGCTGAACGTTTTTGTAGTAGTGAGTAGTCTGTTCTAAACAATTGCTTACTAGGGTGCTTTACCACATTTCTAATCAATGCTGGAAGATATTCAATACCCTTTCTCACCCCTCACCTCTACCACTCATATCTAAGATTGTGTAAAGGTATTATCTATTGTATTAACGGTTATCATGACATAAGTGAAGAGTCATGACGCGATTTCGTGGATACTTTTTAAACTTCGGTGCTATTCACCTGATTGACCCTTCTCACAACATCTTTAATATTTGTATTACGAATCCACTAAAATATGTAGTACATCTTGAGATAAGGCTGCCGAGTAGGAGAATTGTATATTCATAAAGCATAAACCCAATAATATTATATTTATAAATGTTTTAGCTATGTATTTAGACAATTGAAATAATCATAAAGTAATACTGCCAGTATACATTTTTATAAGTTGTTTGTAGAACATACTGTTTCCATGCATGCTAGTTAGCATTAGCAGTGTTTTTTGAATTTGATGAAAATTTAACTAAATATCTGTTTTATAGTTTACCCAGACGGGAAAATTTAAAAGAACACTGCAAAGAAAAGGGTAGCAAAACCATATTTCTAATATGAGTGGCCAACCCATGATGAAAATTTTCTTATTGTGATTGTAGCTATAATGTTTGGCCTTCTGAAAGTGAACTCAAAGTAGCTTGTTGCTTGTACACCTTTCTTAAAGGTAAATTTTTTAGTACAGACTTGAAAGTTTAAAGATTGAGCAAATGTCTCAAAATATCTTTTGAAAGGGCAAAGAAAAGTTTACATTTGAATGATAGCTACTGCGAAGTTTTGGTTTTCAATTACACGTTTTGTCCTTTCATCAGCTGAATAAAAGCAGAAATAGAACGGTAACACCAGAAACGGAACAAGGCAAATGAATAAAACTAGAAAAGAACAGTTTTGGGCACTGTCTGTACAAATAAAGGTTTCGAGCTTTATTATTGCCATTGCCCACTAATTTTATTTGTTGTTACATATCGCAGTACATGCTACATTATAGATTTTATTTCTATATCACTAAAACAGGCAACCAATTGACTGTTTGATTTGAGGATTATTGAATCTATTTACAATGCACGACTTGCTCCGATTCATGCATTATTCCAATTGTTTAGTACACATGGAATTTAAAGCAATCTAAAGCAATAATATCTCAACTCAATTAATCTAGAATTAATAATAATTAAGATTGCGTGCTTAATATTTTCTTCAGTTAACTTTTCTCCTTATTCTCAGTGGGAAATGGGAAAATATAGGGCATGTAAAGGGGTAAAGTTAAAATCATTCTAGGATTCAATTCTTTATGTTAAGGGGGAAAATGTAAGTGAAATTATTAATTTTTGGAAACACGTTCAGGAACTCACTTATTTAGGCATACAATATCAATGTTATTTTACCCCGTCCCTACTTCTTTGTTGGCACGTCTTTTCCCGTTCGAAACCATGGTTAAGTACTTTAGGGTAGAATGTTCTCTTAGAAGAGACGAACTGAGAAAAGTTTGAGGAAGGCGATAAGGCAACCACCAGACCACCTAAGATTCAATAAACTGAGAACATAAAATGACGAAGTTGGCTGACTTGTCTTTGTCTGGAATCGAACGGAGTGTTTTATGGCTCAGATCTTCACTCTAAACCTTTCCATTCCATTCATTCTTCTGACTGTGCTGTGGAAGTCATGCCCAATTATTTCTGCTACACCACCTATAACTACATGTATATATTTGTAGCCAATGGCTTACTATAGACAAAAAGGAGGCAACCTGGAGCACAAGATAGTGATTTCATAGGGAATGCAATATATCTTCTCCAGTTTCAATTATTAAGACATTGATTGCGACCCTCCCTCCAAATAACGTTTGCTTACCGTCACCGGTCAGCACCTGTGACTATGACCAGTCTTTCGATATTGCACCACAATCGGTGTCTGATAAAATCTTGTCAAACTATTTTATACTGTGATTGCCTTTTTCTTCTTCAATTTATTCTAATCGTTATTATTAGATATCATATTTATGACGGAAGAATAGCGAAAGACTTTAAATATAAAATTAAAAGGGGCATTTTTAAATGACTTGCCGATAAATACAATTGCAGCAAATAAAATACAAGAAAAGCAAAGAAAAAGAACAAAAATATTTTATTGATAAATATAAAATTCTCTGCAGTTTATGTAATGAAAGTCTCTATGATGAAGATTAATGTTTAAATTGGTCTTTTCCTCAAACATAAATTGTTTGACCTGTAAAGAATTTTTGTGAAAATGTTTCAATGAAGTAGTAGATAGTTTTAAATGGAGATACTGGTAGGATCCTTTTAGCTCATGCTTCATAAGTATCTTGAACGACACCGGTAACAATCAGTAAGTCGGCTGATGTTGGTAAGAAAGTCTGCTTAGCCCTCCGCCTCCCTGACTTTTGGTTACTCAGCATTCGCCAATAGTTACAGATGAGAAGGGAAAAATGTTACGACTACTGTACTAACAGGAATTAGGGATATCCATTGCCATTTAGGGTTGAAATTCAAATTGAAGGCATTTTCTGGACAGCACACCCCCGCAATGTATCACAAGTACCAAAATTCTTAATCTGAAAAGTTTTGTCTACTACAAAGTTTCCACCTCCTGCCTCTGTAAGTGAAAAGTTACTATATTGTCGTCACAATTGTTAAGTACTTATCTGATTTTGAAAACCAATTTTGTCTCTCAATTCTAAGGCTTGTTTAAAATATAGTTAGAAATAATGAGGTAGGTGTGACATTTACTGAAGACTATGTAACAGACGACTTGTATCATTGCTGTTTATAATTGCTGGAAAAATCTTAGAAACACGCTCAGAACTTCTTCCTTTAAGAATACGACCATGCTTTAAGTAATAGGTAGTTTTGTTTGATCGTTTGGGACTGTTATCTGAAAGTGAGAAACGTTGTCCTCGTGTTTATTACATCTAACAAAACATTCGAAAGCAAATGTTTCTTTTAATTAATTATAGCATTACTTTACATCTTCTTTAAGAAACTTAACCGGTTCTAGAGCTATAACAATTTAAGTGTACTAAGAGTACCTAGTAGATGCTTTTTGTCTTTGGTGATAAAGTCAATAAAATAGTACTGCATTGTTACAGTTTGTAGTTTCCTTGAACCTTTTGTACCGTAAAATCTGAAATAATTTCCATTTCGAAATAGTAACTTTACAACTTTTATTATCCAATCACTAGCGTAGTATTTTGTGCCAATCTCGTTGTAGTTTTTATTACATGAAACAGGGATGTCTTTGTGTAGGAGAAAATAATTATTTGTTTTATGATGTGGACCTGAAATGTAAAATAGGCAATGCAATACAAATTATTTGTTTAAGAATTGTTCCAGCAAAGATTCAATTTTAAATGCAAATACGAAAACTGTTTTGAAGGAAGTAGAAGTAAATGTTGATAAAAAAAATTTCTCATTATGAATTTCCTAAACATATTTTGTTACAAAATGTCGGTAAAGATCAAGTAGTTTATAGCTTGTCATTAGCTTAGCATTTCTTATCAGCCTCTAAAATTCAGCAACATTACTTTTCAACTGCATGCAACTGCATGCAATCTGCAGTATACTAGTAGTACAGCATTGAGAGATTTCACCAAACTCCAATTTTAAATAAGAGCTCATGACTCAAAGTTATGAAAGGCTTTTTAGAATGCCTAGAATAAAAAACATGTAATGTTATTATTACAAAACGTCAATAATTGTCACGGCCACAACTATTATCACATAAACTTCAAAGACGGAAGGCACTATAATATGCTGCCTTTTCAAGAGTTCATCATTAACAATCCCACTGCTTTCCTGTACAGACATTTACTTTACTTGCAAAGTCATTTATAGCATATAATATATACGTATAGGTATTTATTTGTGACAATCTCATCTATACTTAGGGAAGTTGTATTAGTTTGACCAGAATGAGTGGATTGATAGAAGGGACAGTATAGCATGTTTCTACTGCTCAATATGCATTGTGTATTGCTATGGATTAGGACGGGAATTAAAGTCTCTAGCTGGTTTTAGTCTTGATGCTAGGAATGTATCTGTACATGTAATTTAGCTGGCTGATATTTCTAGCCAAGTTGTGTTAGAGATCGAATGTGCTAAATCAAGTGTGAGGAAAATGATGCAGGAGTAAAGACTGTGTCTAATTTTCGACAATTTCGACCATGCTTGGTAATGTAACTGCGTTCCCTCTTTTCATGCTCTCCTCCGATCAGACTCGCTCCGATTATTCTTGATTTTTCCTCCGTTTCCTTTTTTCTGCTGAACAATCGTTTCACTAATTGCATGTGAGCTGAGGGTGCGTGGTTAGTTTGGCACAAGTTCTTTTCATAGTTGAAAACTATTTTCTATCTTTTTGTACCCAATTTTTCTTCCTGTATTGCAAGGCCTTCCATTACTATAGATTAAACTATGATACCATTTTACTATATCTGCAACCTAGATATATTACAAGCAGGGGACTCAAACTTATACACTCAGTTTTGTAGATGTCATTTTACGCATTTGGGGCATTTGTATCGTAAACAGAAGTCCATGAATTTCGGAAATCATTATAATAGAATGGTAGAACCGAAAAGACTTGACCGGAACCGTTGCAGATGCAATATATTCGACAAGAAAATATTCGAACCATTGATTTTATAATCCAACATTAATATTGAAAACATTTTCATTCCGCTTTTATTTTTTTAGTGACGAAATGAAAATGAAGCTGCCTTTCACAGTAAAATGGCTAAAGTAAATAAATATTCTTGAATAATTGAATATATAACTCTTTTGGCTGGTTTCAAGATTTGTGCTTAATAATCAAAGACTTTACACTAGACATATATCTATTTGTGTATTATTAAATTTTAGTGTTCTGCATTGTTTGACTTATCAACTAGGTGGTTAAAATCTCATCATGAATGATTGTATAGAATTTTAGAAATAATTAAATGTGTTGGTTAATGAAAATTTGTGAGTAAAAAGGTCTAGGTTTCTGAATTTTCTCAAATTTTCGTGAGCGCTTTTACACTTTTGTTCGCACATGAGATGTAGAGTGTTATTAACGGTTAAAAGTTACAAATATGACTTGTCAATGGGGTTTTTCTACTCACTTTGTTTAATGACTACTTGCTATGTGTACTTTTGGAGGCAGAGCTTTTTTGTGGTGCAGTAGAAGGGAAAGCTGGCTTGATTGAGATGAGATTCTGGTGTAAACTTCGTGTGCCAATGCCAAACTTTCGTTTGGCAGTTCTGTGTCGCCACGTCTTTTAGTGTAGCGCCATGGAAATGCGAAGTTGTGCTCGGCATGCCTTGATTTCTCACACGGGTACTAAATAGTAGTTCTGGATGGAGTGGTGGAGTAAGTGAGATTTACTGAAGGCAGGCCATGGGGTAGGCGATGACAAGACACAAGGACAAGGAACTGAGAATCAGTTTAGGACAAGACAGCAGTAAAGGCTTTTTGTTATCGAAGGGCAATCAAAACTAGATTGTAGTGACCATTTGTTCAAGTCTATCCGTAATCCAGAGGAAATCCAATTATTGGTTTCCGCTCTCTCAAAAGTCTGCTGCTCAGCACTGGGGTCCGTATAGACATAGACTAGGGTTGTCATTGTCACTGCAGATAGCAAGATCTTCCCACATAATAATATTACCTACATTCCTCTATCCCAGTTACTTATTAGACCTTCAGTCTTGTCTCTTCTGACTTCTCATCTAATGTACGGCCCAAGTCTAAGAAACTGAACGACAGACACTTTCTCTTTTTACTCACCAACTTTGTCACTTTCCCGTTTCTACTTATTACCCAAAAGAACTTTCTCACTATTCTCGCTCGCTTTTTATACCAGAGAACACATCCATTTCCACTCCTATCTTTAATACATTTACTTTGTCGAGTCAGACTTTCCTTTCATACATTCCTGTCAGTTAGAGGAACTCTCACTTTAGTTCTAACTACTTTGTTGCCAAAACTAGAAAGAAATCTGGGTACCTTTTTGTCCATCCTTGGGTTTTTGTATATTCCATTAGAATAAAGATTCTGTACGTGTTTTTAAAAATAGAAAATTCAATTTAAGCTAAAGAAAATATCAAGTTTTTATTTCAAATTTCATATTAGTTCATCCGTAATGTCCGTGAATGCAATTGTTGTTCGATACTTGCTTTCACCAATGAAAAGTAAGAGTGTTCTACCTCTTTGCATGAATGTATTTTTATAATTGTAATTTACTAGAAAGCATATACAACATTCGTAAATTATGGACACAAATATTGCATCACAATGTATTTGTGAAATAAAAATTCCTTAAGGAGGTTATAATGAAACAAAGCTTTCAATACTTATTTCACGTGTTCAGTTAAATTGCATGTCGACTACAATTTCTCTAATTCTTTGTACAAAAGATGTACTAACTTTTCGGGGAAAAGGAATTGGAAGCGGCAAAATCCTGACAGACATAAAATAATTGTTTCAAAATAATTGAATGTTGCTTTAAGTTTGGAATTAAATTTACAATGTTGCGTGTGTAGGTTCCGGTCATGCCTGAAGCAGACCAACACTGGTGCAGCCAACTTTGTGGGAAAGCTGTTCTTCAACGTGGTGCAGACGAAATGCTTCGTCCTCAAGCCGGAGCGGAGTTGTGTGAAGCAAAGTTGGTGGGGGAAATGTCTGAGGTACGAGTACAAGAAACAAGCCTACCTTCGAGAGCCTTTACCCTACTAAATTATTGTTCCTGTAACATTAAATATTATTACTACTGTTAGTTATGCGTGAGTAGATAAGGATATATCTCCTCTATCAACTATAGCTGTATATGTTATGGTACTTTATTTAATGTCACTAATTATAATTAAACGTAATCATCGTCATTAATATATTGTGTACTCGCTTCAGTAATCTCGCTACGTTGCGTCCACCGACTACTTGACCTCCAAGGCGAGTCAAACCAATTATCAAATTCCCTTCGGCTCCACAATCTTCGTTTTCTTTTCTGTTACTGTAAGCCAACATAATTATTAGTCGATAAGTACTGAAGTTGTGTAGTATAGGAGTACTTATATCCTACGATATGTTGTTTATAATATATTCTTCGTCTAAACCCAACATGGGCCACAATTGGGATTTTTTATTTTGATTGTTCATACCATTACACTTAGCAGAAATACATTGTATTGTGAGTTATTGACTTTTGCAATAAAATAATCTTTTAAAAAAGAATTTAAGTTATGTTGTGTACCCTACGACCATTTCTACTTCAAAAATAGAATATTATTTTGTTAGTAGAGAATGTCCAAAAACGATCCATATTGAGATTTCATGTATTTCCATAGTTGAACATTCCCATTTGGAACAAAGTAGCATCCTTCTAATACTTCATCTATTTTACACAATTTCAAATTCTCGGTTACTAAGGGTAAAACATTTTATTGCTGAAACTTGGATAAAAATTAGCCCCCATTAAAACGCGCTTTTATGAAGGCATAGACTTACAAAAATTTTAATGTCATGATATTAAACCATTTTATTAATAATTGTGTAAGAAGTGTACACCTCTAGCTTTAGAAATGGCAATGCGTTTCGAAACAAAGTAATGACACTCTAGTAGGAATTGAAACGTTTGATTTTATTTTGAAAATATATCAACACTTAAAAATGTGTATACCTAGGCAGGGTTGTCCATTGCTAAGGTGCCTAGCTGTATCTGAAGACCCGGAAGTAGTACAGTAAAATTGCTAATACCTTTCGAAAGTTACATTGAAATTTCTATTTTGCTTAAAATCGATTGAAGGTAAGGGGGTCAAATAATTCTGTGAAAAGTAAAAGTACAAAAATGTGCTCGGTTTTCGGTGATTCTAATTTTTCCCTGTCGAAAAAACTTCTTTGAAATAATATTTTCAAACCTGCAATGTTATATGAGTGACTTTCCCTGAAATTTTCATAATAATCGAACAAGGTTGAATTTTCAACTTTTTTGGAATTCCTTAAAATTTAAATGTTCTTCAAGGTGAGAATATTATTTCCAAAAAGGTTTTTTGGCCGGGAGAAATTCAAAGCACTGAAAACCGGGCACATACCACACTTACCTTACAACCTGAACCACTAAACTTACCACTCTGTACATTTATATCTTTTATGCATTTTGGGTTTACAGTATTTCCATATGAAATGTACGTCCTTATGAAAGTGAACTAGCCAAGTGGGACTTCGGGTTAAGGCATTCAATAGTTTTCTCGGAGGTCCCCAGTTCGAATCCCGTAGGTAATCACTCGCTAACATACAGTACACACATTGCAAACGTGTAATGATTTTTTCTATGCCTGGCCAGAATTAATATTACCTTACCATTATCCGTACATTATCCTATCTCTTTGTCGTGTCCAATCTCTCTTTACACAACCGTCATCCCAATTCCTTAAGCAGATTTGTAGTTGGGCTACTCTGCACTCTGCATTTGATATGGTCTCGCTTTTGGGTGTTATAGTATTTATTTGTTCACGGCAAGTTTTCTAATTGTAACTTAAGGAGTTATAGTTTCAAAATTTTTTAGAGTTATAGAGCTAATTGTAATATGTATACCAATCATTGTGCAACTGTAATATCGCATCAGTATCCTATGCTTGTAATAAAGGCATTAATTTAATTGAGAATATTCGATTTTAGTAGAAAGAATCTCAAATTATCATTTTAATGGAATGCGTGAATCATATACCTTCCTTCAAATTGTTTTAGATGAACTAAAGAAAGGAATGAAATGGTTAACATAAACTAAACAAAATTGGATTTTCATTTCACACTTCTGTTGTTTTACATTTTCTATACATCATGCAGAGCTAAGTGCAAACGTTATGACAAATAAAATGGTATAACAGTGCATGCCACAAAAAGACCTCTCTAGGAAATACAGTTTACACAAACAGTCTCAGAATTAAATGAGAATTTTGACCTCATTAGCAGAAGCAGGTACATCCTTTCAACGACCATTTTCAGGTTTCTGATAGCGTAAAAAGTTTTTTTAAATTCTAAATTTGGCCGGAAATGGATTGTAGATGCAGGTGCATTATTTATTTTTAAAATAAACATTGAATTCCACGGAGTACTGTTAAATGAGCAAGGATTGATAGATTTTATGTATTCGAAATAAGAATGGATGTTTTCCAAAATCCGAAAGCCATAAACAAAATAGTTAACGATTATCAAACAATATTTCATTGAATTCAATACAGATTAGCGGATCAATGCACATTTAACGTAGAAGTGATTGTTTATAATATTACTTAACGTAGTTCATACCTGATAGTGAGCCAAATAATGGTTTTTGTAGCTTTATTCTTTACATTACAACATATGTTTATTTGTTTCTTTTGCTTATCCCAATTAAAAAATGTATGTTCTAATATATATTTGATCCGCTTGCCTAACCCCATTAAAATAAATCCACTTGATGGCTAGGTAACATTTAGTTTGCTTAAAGGAAATGAAAGACATTCATCATAAAGAATATTCAGAAACAATTATTAGTAAACAAAACAAATTAACAAGAGGGAAATTGTTTGGCTTGAATGAAGTTCAGTGTAGTGTTGCCAGTATTCAGTAGAGACAGGTGACGTAAGGTAGACAGCAACAAATAAGTAAATCTCTGATGGCTTCGGCACTTTTAATTCGTGATTTATTACTTCAGCCAAAGCAAAAAATTATTTCAATGTATTAAAGCCATTTCCACTGATGAATTTCTGGTTCAAATTCAAATCTATCTGGTTGACCGTAATGTGGCTGATCGTTGAAGTCAGATTTCGACCACTGGAAGGGTGGCAATGGATTGTAGGTTGGACCGGCTATTGCAACGAATCTTTGTAGGAGAACCATGTCCAGATCTGTGACTTTCATGTCAGTTGCTCCATGCGAACGATGACCTGTACCCCATATAAGTGATCTTAGTAAAGCTCATAAAAGAAATATCTATTAACGAATCTAACATACATAGAATTATTATATAAATCGAATTAGAATAGCATCATTATTGTATTTATTCACAATAAAAGCTGAAATACGTGTGTCAAATGTTATTCGGAGCATAAAGATGTGCAATTTTATAGATTATATAATGAATAAAAGGGGGTCTGTTTTTAAAGAGTTTAAACCATACCCAATGCGTGGAATGGATAAGTCCCATTTGCAGGATTTAGATCACATCTGGAGGAAATAGCATTCTCGGCGCTGTAGGGAGGAGTGCAGTTGCAACGAGACAAGGGATCATTCTGGAAATCATTGTATCGCATTAATCTCATCATGGATTCCAGATTATCAACTTTGCCTTGATCCCTAGCAAAAATTTCTGCACGTGGAGTGGCATTGAAAGAAAACCAATCGCCAAATTTAGCCACCATTCCAGAAGATCCACTGGCATCAAAAATCTCTGGGAAATAGGGAACGTTGTAAGAAGCCCAGTAGCCCTTTTCCTGAAGCACCGATGTCACGTCTCGTGAAATCACAATTCCTATCATTTATTACAAATACATGAATTTCCAAATGTATAAATAACGCATATTTTTCTATTTAAAATTGGTCAAGTTGAGTTTTCTACGCACACAGTTAATTCAGCGAAATCAGAGCTGACTGCACTCAATATGTGAATTTGGTAAGTAGAACCTTTATTAAATTATATAGTTTGAGAGACTAACCTGGCAGTTGTTCAAGAACCCAAAGTAAACCAGGTCTAAGTTCTTTATGGTCAGGTTCAAAGACATTATAGTTCAGAATCATCCATTGATTGTTGTAAGTACCAGAGTTGTATCGAGTAAACAGCTTAGTCCATTGTTGACCACCTGTAGCCAAACGTGTGGCAACCATTGCTCTTAATCCGGTAAATAACTGCAAATTTTTGATTGACAATGCTAATTTGATCTTAGAAATACATGTAGTAATGACCCTGACTAAAATTCTGATGGATAAAATCACTATAACCAATTTCAAAATTACAATTGACTATATTTCATTTATAGCTAACCAGAAATTAGCAATTCAAAAAACGCAATTATCTTATTTCTTTCTACAATTCTTTCCGAAAAGTTTGTTATGTATCGTATTTCAAAATCATAATTTTAAATTAAAATGGCTAATTAAATAACTTGGCAATTAAGGCGTTAGAAATGATGGAAAAGCAGAGAATCTTGATATGATATGAAAAGAAAAGTCTTACTGAATTAGTGGATTTGACTTTTCCCCATAAACTAGCATTGTAATTGCCCAGACTGGTTTCCGTAACAAGTAGCCCGGAAGAAGAAATGTAATAGTCATCCATAGAGTGGAGCATAGCTGGATATGAGCTGAAGGAAATGCTGGAACCGGGAACTGGAGGACTTTTCTCATCAGCAGACGTCTTATAGGCAATGTTATAGCGCTTGATAATTCGCAACATGCTTTTGTACCTTTCAAATCAAATTATACAGTTAATACAATCATGCTTATCATATTACCCTGGCCAAATACTTCAAAATACCATCAAAAATTTTCGTCCCACCATGAATTGCCAGTGAATAACTAAATATGGAATGCCACCGTTCCTGCTGCGTTAGCACACTCTCATCGTCTACATCACTTAATAATTGGACGAAAAAATTTGCAAACAATGTGTTCAGTCTGTTGAATATTTCATTGGTTATTACCCCCATTACGTCATTACATATTCTGTTTTATAAAACCATGAAAAACTGGAGTGTAAAAAGAATGTCTTGATTCCTCAATATGTTATCAATAAATATATGCATTTCAAATACATTTCATACTTCTTAAATGAAATTCTTGCCACAATGGGAAAAACAATGATGTAATTAGAATGCAAAAAGCAATAGCTTCAATGTAGACTTGAAAATCATGTAACTACTATTTCAAAATCTTCTACATTGCTAACAAAATATAATTTATAGTATAATACGTATTTACTTACGTGTACCACGTTACATGACCAGCATAAATATCTTCTTGACCAATAAGCTTAATTAGCGCTGAGCAATGTCCGTCCTTCATGTTAGCTTTGCGCGAAGGATTAGGATTAAGAGCTGCTTGTAAGTCATCAAGGTCTCCCAAAATGTTAATGAGCCTGCAACATTACATATTATTACTTTGACAAACTATATACAAATGAATAAAAATACTTCAAAACTACAAGTGCAGGGATGAAATTACTTACAAAAAGTCATGTCCTGAAATCTGAGGGTCAGTTGTCTTGGCTGCTTTTTTGTACCCCTCTTGTAGTCCCTTAAATTGTTCTATCATTAAGTTGACTTGATACCAGTACGGAGAAGTATTTTTTCCGTCTTTAGCTGCTCGTTCGGTCCATGCACTATTTTGTCTCACAAACTTATTCACATGATTGCAGAGCTGTTGTTTGTCCTTACAGAAATTCTGCAAGAACATTTATGCAAGTTTAATAAATAACTTTTCTCGGCATTAAGTATTCATTTATAAAAATATTTAAAAAACATTTTACTTCAATCATATTTCTCCAGAAATACGCAATGAGGTCTTTGGTAAGATAGCCTTCTGCCATTCCTGCAGCAAACCCTTGCATTTCGTCTGGCCATGTTGTCTTTGTTTCCACTTCCAGATAAGCCCACCTGGAAAAGTTATATAATGTGCGTCGCAAGTGACAGATCAAAATAATCCACAAGCTTTTCGTAGTCAATTATTTAAATAATTGCAATTTTCATACCCTGTTTTATTCACAAGATTTTGATATCGGGCTTTGGCCACCCAGTCCACGGAAGGATTTATTGGGTCAGCAAGATTTGACGCAAATATCTGTAAAATTACAACTTCAACTTTATTGACTTCAACGTTCGACATACAAGACTGTTTGTTCATGCTAACAAAGTTAAGTTCTTTTATGAACTGCTCTAGCCTTTGTTAAACGAAAAAAGATTTTAGAGCAAAGATTCCCAAATGATATCTTCAATATTTTCCACAACAATTGATTTGCTACACTTTAGTTGACTCAATTTAAATTGTAAATTGTAGGAATATTATTTTATGCCCCACCTAAAGCACATTAGTTTGACTTTTCTTTTTTTTAATACAAATATTCCATTTGATATAAATGCTTGTTTTTCTCGATGGAAAAAATTGGTTGGTCAGCATTTTTTGTTCTGATAAATAAGTGTACTTTGGATGTTCACACTCTCCTTCTTATATTTCACTTAATCTGGCATTAAAATGTAGGTAAATGCATGTTAGCAATTAAAATCGGACATAATAAATAAAATTTAAAATTTAAATATATTTTATCCTGGACTTTACTCATCTGTTGTGTGGTACGTATTCAATCGATTCCGATTCATTTGGATTCTTACTCTATAAGCTTCACGTTAATTAATTTTACCTAAAATGAATAGGTTTATATCCCATTGCACAAATGTTTATGTACGTACCTTAATGTCATACCCCTTTTCTTTAGTCCACGTTACATAAGCGAATTTTGCATGAATATGAGGTGGACCATTATCGTATTTTCCATTTGAGATTTTTGCATTGCAGGCTAGAATGATTAAAGCCAAGGTGGCTGTGCCCAATACAATCTTGTGGAGTTCCATTCCCTAGATTACAAACGAGTAGAATTTAACAAGCTTTCCTTAGGAATTCTGCAAGGAAAAATGGAAATGACACAATGCGTATTTTAACTGCGGGACCTATGACCTTAAGAAAGACTACACCTCCTAAATTCGATGCAACTCTCAAAGTACCTAAGTCATCAGCCACAACGCACTTTAGCCAGATCCAAACTCCAGATATGAAAAACAAATGTCAAACAAAGTTAAAAGGAAAAGAGCTGGTGTACATTACAAGCTTTGCTCCACCCGGCTACCAGAGAAGCTTATTTTTAAAATCTTCCAAGTAATTCTGCTTATTAAGTTAGGAGTTGTAAGAGAAGTACCTAAGAAGGAATTAACATCGAGGCTTCGTCGTCTTATCATTTCTGTCTTTGCATATTATGAAAAACGTATTCCTTTATGATGGACGATAATAAAGCAAATGAACATGTATCAACTACAGGGCAATGTTCTATGATATTCTACACTCCCTGGCATCGTGCAATGTCCGCAAGAGCAGTCATGTTAAATCTGCGCACATACTTACTTTTTTTACTCAATGTCTTATCAGCAGACATTTAAATGGTGGCTATATATCTACACTATTTGTTAATTCATATTTATTTAAGTTTTGTGTGGTCATGAAGCTCAATAAAAATGCAGGTTAACTAGGGAAATTAATATGTATATAAAAACATACGAATATCTAAAAAATATACCGGTAGTTCGCTTCGTTGCAGGCTTATATTATAAGGTACTCGAAGTTTAATAGGAATTATATAGTCATATGCATATCATACTGTCTTCATGTATATTTTGTATATTGATTTCAAAGACGGTCTTTACTATATCAAAATGAATCAAGTATATTTCGAAATTTTATGTAAGTTGCTGCTGTAAGTTAATATTCTACACATAAAGGTAGTTCAAATAAATAAACTGTTATAACAGACAATGTAACTAATTAGCGAAATACATAGACAGTCCCGCCTGAAATGAATATTTAAAAGGTATTTTTTGTTATTGAAATGATTGGGATGATAAACGAAAAAAGCATTTGGTGCTGGTGGTGGTAGAAAGCTGCATCGACTACGGCCGATTATACCCAAGCTGAAATGGTAATTCGCTTTTATAATTTTCTTATGTATTTTTCGATAACTTACAAACCAAATGGCATAGGGAGGCAGATTGAGATTGCAAAACTATATAGAGAAAGTGCAGTGTTTGTAAATGAAGCCATGATCACTGAGCCATGATATTATAGTAGGTAGGTCCTGATATTTGAAAGTCTAAAAGACGGCAGAATGGAGCGAGATAAGAGTATTTACATAACTATGATTAGGTACACAATATAATATTAGTGCAATTTAAGCCGACAGAAAAAAAATGTCGCACAAAATTAAATTATGTGTCATCTTCCTCCTAGGGGTCATTCCCTATACTGCTTATGCAATGGATAACTAGCATCATATATAATATAACCGGATAATATTAAATATATATGAGGAGTGTTCTATTAGCAACAAAATACACAAAGAATTGTTTCTAAATGCTTTTGGCATTTTATCAAAGTTAGTAAAATAGAGTTATCTGTACAGTATTTCAAAAAGTATCTTTTGAAAAATATTTGCAATCGTAAAAGCGGTATCAAATATTAAACCACCTATTGCACAACATTTACAACAGGAAATTTCTTAGGCTGGCAACATTAAGTAGCCACTTTTAAAATTGCCTCTTACATAATATTCCAGGTTAAGTAATACATTGAAAAAAATGAAAATACTTACCTACCGGTTTCCAACAGCTAGGTTTGCAAGTTACAAGGTTACAACAAGCAAGCCGAACAAGTCTACACAAAATGTAAGTGAGTCAATAAAAGTAGTCAAATATAATCTTATTGGTAAGATCAAATAAAAATGTGCATTAAACTAATTAAACTATGATCAAAAATGGAATACCTTGGAACTGAAGCACTGGATTTTTGGGTAGTGTGTGTACAAGGGAGTACACCGCACACTAAAAACCAGATGCAATTGGAATGCAATGCAAGTCCAAGTATCGTAAAGATGTAATGTGCGTTCTCCTGCAGGAAATCCACTACTATGGCATCGCATCACATAAAACTCACGTTCATCATCTTTTACGAATTCCCTCAGGCCAACGGCAGTCGGCAACTCTCATTGAGTGGACAGCAGAGAGAAGCAGGCAGTAATCCGCTTTAATATTTCTTCATTTAAAAGACAAAATAACTTTACATGTTCCAGGGTTGAAGAGTACACTTTTTACAGTCCTGTAGTTCTATTCTATTGCATTGCTGCTGTAATGGCGAAATAAGATAAGGGTATATACTCCGCGAGGTGTGTGGCGTTTTTCCGGGAAAATCATGTAACGTAGTATTTACAGCAATTGGCGAATAATATATCAAGTCTTTTAGCTGTTGAATGTCATTGTGGTTGACTTAAAATTCAATACGTTATCTTAAAATTTGAGGGGGAAAATGTAATGTAATCCAAATCTTGTGCTTTATAGTGGGTTTTATTCCGCTGACGCTGAAAGTATTTGAAAAGTGAATTTGTGTTGTGTCGCACATCTTTACGTATTTCATGGATAATGATATTTTGTACATCTCATTTTCAAAGTTACCCATCGTGTATTTAGTATCTGTGAGTTAAGAAGTGTCTCAAAGATTGGTTGAAAATGGGTTGTAGATGCCAATATATATGTTATGCGTAAAATAAACATTGGATAAACATTAAATCCCATAGAGTAATTTTAAATGCGCAATAATTGACAGATTTGATGTAAACCGAAATAAGTGTAAGTTCAAATTTTGAAAGTCAAAAGCAAAATAGTTTCAGAAACAAATATTATTTCATTGAATTGGACTAATTGTAAGTACAGTTCGTTGGCGAATTTTCCATGAATATCATCGTATTTTCCATTTAAGATTTTTGCACTGCAGGCTAGAATGATTAAAGCCAAGGTGGCTGTGCCCAATGCAACCTTCTGTATTTCCATTTCCTAAATAGAGACAAGGTTTCCGCTGAACTTATGTGGTCTGAGAGAGATTACACTCATTACACTGCCTACATTCAATTCAATGTTTCAATGCAACTCTCATAGTCTCAGATTTCCCTGGCATTAGCCCCATCCCCATCCCCATCTCTCTTTAATCCATAATTCAGATATCTATTGTATAATTGTATAAACATTGGCAAACCTACCAGCAAAACGTTTTTGAAGATCCCCAAATGCTTAATGTTATGAATTGCAAACCAAGTACCTATGAAGAAATTAAGATTGAATCTTCTTATCCTTATCATTTTTGTCCTTGCATATTACAGAAAACACTATACATGACGGATGAATGAACATGGAACAGCTACAAGGTACTGTTCTGCATTCTCTGTGCTATAAGAGCAGTCATATTAAATGTTCACACCTACTTATTTTTTACTCAATGTCTTATAGGGAAGCAGATATTTAATGGTTGTTATATCTGCATTAGTTAATAAAGTGTGGTTATCACTGAAATATCTCAGAAAACACCTATTAAAAATTCTTGGTGATATTAAATAGCAAACTATTGCTTAGTATTTACAGCCTACAATTTCTTATGCTAGCAAAACATTAAGTAGCGAAGTAACTAACATTAGAAAAAAGCGGACTGTCAAACAAATAATGTCTAGTAGTTTTACTGGGGTATAACTTCCTAAATATTAAATTATTGTTACTAAAAAACAAGACAATTCAGTGGAACAGAATTTGCAAGCACACACGGCAAAAGCGATACAACATTATTTTTTGCTTTAATACTACAAAGCTTGATAATAAATCAATAA
Source organism: Yoshiicerus persimilis (assembly GCA_020352615.2). Taxonomy (NCBI): domain Eukaryota; kingdom Metazoa; phylum Arthropoda; class Collembola; order Entomobryomorpha; family Tomoceridae; genus Yoshiicerus; species Yoshiicerus persimilis. Next base: position 24,600,834 of record CM060170.1, on the reverse strand, counting down.
TAGTCCTGTATGCAGTTCTCTAAATAAAAATAATCAAAAACTGTAGTGAAATCTTGGCCGACTTTTTCTTTACACTTACAAATTGCCTTTTACATAATATTTTCTGAATTAAGTAATGCATTGAAAAAAATGAAAATACTTATCCACGGGTTTTAAACAGCTAGGTTTATAAGAAAGCAGAATAGCTCTATTAAATATTTGAAACTGATTTAATAAAAGTTGTGAAAACAAACCTGTTGGTATGATGAAATAAAAAACAGTGCATTAAGATTATTAAACAATTACAAAAATGAACTACCTACCTTGCAACTCAAGCACCCGATTTATAGGTGTACAAGAAAACTACACCGCACACTAAACCATAGATGCAATAATCCTTATTCGTAATGTCAACCATTTTTTTCCTACCTTTGGTTGACACAGGAAAGTGTATATCAAAGGCAGCTGACCGAGGTAGAAAAATTTGGTTGACGCTACATCAGCATGCGTGTGGTGGACGGTGTGTGAAATGTTGGCTGTCTTCATTTGCGCGTTTGGATGACTTAGCCGACTGCTGGTTGACTTCAGCACCAATGGTTGCTATTACGAATAAGGGTTATTGGATTACAAATACCGACTATGTAAAGACGTCGTTCCTATTCTCCTGCTGGAAATCCACTACTGTGGCATAGTATCGCATAAAACTCTTGTTCTTCAACATCTTTTACGGATTCCCTCAGGCCAGCAGCGTCAACTCTCATTGAACAAACATCAGGCGATTTGTAAGTGGTTTCTCAGGGAAAGTCATGTATTACACCACAGAATATTGAAAGCGAACAAAGACGGAGCAAAAATTAGTTAGCTTCCAAAACTCCCCAATCGTCTATTAAAGTTGTTAAAGTTACATAGGCATTCTTTTAATTAGTAAATAAGACATCAGAATAATATAAATTTGAAGGCCATAGTTTAAGAATGAATTTATGGGTGATTCAGGGCTAAGTTTAAAGCAGGAGTTTAATTGCACCCTAACAATGCATTGAAAAGATTGTGTTTAAGTCTTATCTTAACTACGTTCGCGTACTGTGACATATTATCATATTATACACTAATAAACTAAAGTTGCTTACTGCTTGATTCTTTTCTAATAGTGAATCGATATAACTCTACGGTAATTCGGCCTTGATTTCTTCATTGAATGAAGTGAAGTATTTTATCTAAATGTGAACAAAGGGATTTGTTAATTTGTTACTATGATCACGGATTTTATTTAGATCAATCAGGGGAACCATATTAAAATATATTACGTCATATTATTAATTTTCAGCCATTGAAAATCAAGAGGAATTACCGTAGAGTTACATCGATTTGATGATGCTGTCAACTGACTTGGTGCAACTGTAACCATGCAGACATCCGGCAAATAAAATAATTTTAAAAAGCTACACATCCACTAGTCGTCACAAAGTTATTCGCGTAATGTCTTTGCAATTTGCATACATACTTACCATGGCATCGATCTTGATTTTCGGGTATTTTTTGCCAGTACCAGTTGAATTAATCGCGCAGAGAATTGCAAAGGGTGCTCCGACTCCAAGTATGTCGTATTTACATCGTCACATATACAAATATATTTAAAAATTGCTTGGTCAAAATGTCAAAGGTATGTACAGTGTGGCCCACGGCTAAGATAGATATAGCTGTATCTGAAGAACCGGAAGTAGCACAGCAATACTGTTAACACCACTCAATAGACAGTACAAAGTTACATTGAAATCTCTACTTTGGTCAAAATCGGTTGTAGGTAAGTGGACCGAATAATTTTTTGAAAAATAAAAGTACAAAAATATGCCCGGTTTTCAGGGATTTTGATTTTCCATTCCGAAAAACAAAATTTTTGAAAATATATTTTCGCAGCTGCAATTCATGTCATATGAGTGATTTTTCCTGAAATTTTCGTAATAATCGAACAAAGTTGAATTTTCAATTTTTCTGCAATTTCCCTAAAATTTTGATGTTTTTCAAGGAAATTCCGGAAAAGTTGAAAATTCAACCTTGTTCGATTATTACGAACAGAAAAATCACTCATATGACATTAATTGCAGCTGTGAAAATATTTTTGTTTTTCGGAATGGAAAATCGAAATCCCTGAAAACCAGACATATTTTTGTACTTTTATTTTTCAAAAAATTATTTGGCTTACTTACCTACAACCGATTTTTACCAAAGTAGAGATTTCAATGCAACTTTGTACTGTCTTTTGAGTGGTGTTAACAGTATTGCTGTGCTACTTCCGGTTCTTCAGATACAGCTATATCTACGTACCTTAGCTATGGACCACACGGTAAATACTTTGACATTTTGACCATGCGATTTTTAAATGCATTTATGTATATGTGACGATGTAAATACGTCATACTTGGAATTGGAGCCATTGCAATTCTCTACGCGATTAATTCAACTGGTACTGGCAAAAAATACCCGAAAATCAAGATCGATGTCATGGTAAGTATGTAGGCAAATTGCAAAGAAATTACACGAATAACTTTGTGACGGCTAGTGGATGTGTAGCTTTTTTAAATTATTTTATTTGCCGGATGTCTGCATGGTTACAGTACAGTTGTCGATGATTTTCCAAGTCAGTCGACAGCACAATCATATCAGTAATTGTGGGACGTATTATTTTGCTTCCATAAAATCATTTTCATTTTAAACTGTTGGAATCTACCAGGTAGGTCTTGTAAACTATAGAAGATTCTCTGTGTTCTCTTGTATTCCACTGAAAGTGTATGAAAAGGGAACTTCTATTGTGTTGGTACCCATTTGAGCATTTTTCATATTTTGTATTTATTCATTTTCTAAGCTTCCCTCTACCCTGGTTTGCATGTTTGATGTGTCAGTCTCTCGAAGATGATTATTTTCACATCAAGAGATTCTAAAAGCTGTGCACCATATTTTAACCGCTAATTTCAATCATTTGGTTAAACAGAACTGTATTATTGCAGCTCCGAATATTCAGAAAGTACAACATTTTAAGTAAAAAATTTAAACGGCACCAAAATATCAGTATTCTTAGACCCAAAAAGTATAAAATTTCTAGGGAACATTGAAAGGAGTCGTAAGATCTCACTAATCTTAGATGTTTCACATCTCTGGCACTTTTGGGTTTGGTGCATTACGCTACTAACAGGAAGAATTAGTAAATAAGCAATACCTAATTTTACTAAAACACTGGCAGCAAAGGATACGTGCCACAAGGCTACAGGCGACAGGTGTGACAGGTTAAGATGCAACATATTTGATGTAGCTAAGATTGTATTACGCAGTCAGAGGTTGATTGAACACTCTAATGGATCGAAAAGCAGTATATAAAATTAATTTTGGGAAAACTTGATTTAATAAGAACAAATTTAATTTCAGATTTGATTGGGTTCTGTTAGGTTCGGAAAATGTTCGTCTATTACTGCATTATTAGAATTTTTAGTATCACGCAGATTTACGAACCTAAGCTAATAAAAAAAACTTCATTATAATTATATTAAGTTCTTTCTCCCAAAATTAATGTCAAAATTCATTAGTCTTCAATCTGATAAGGTGCCTTTTAGTACTACTGCATCATCCACTCTGTGACTAATGCAATATTTCGTTTGTAGCGTTCAGAAATACAAATCGGGCTACAGGAAAATACTTGGCTTATAACCTGTCGCCTAAAGTCTATTAAATCAGTCCTGCAACCTTTCGCTATCAGTGACTTAGTCCAGCAATTATAATTAATATATCTAATTTGTCCTTGACAACCCTATATTTAAATCGGCTCTTCATTTAATACAAAACACAATGCAATTAAAACTTGATGTTGCTAAATTTATAGAAGTTAACTACCCTGAGCTAGCCGAGAAATGGGGAAGAAGAAAAATCAAGGAGCTATTCGTTTAGAGTTTAAGCAGCCAGAAATTGTGAAGCAACATAATCGAAATGGTGTGCCAGGAGGTGGTTCAAGTAGACAGGGTTCTTCCACATGTACGTTGACAAAAGCCTCCCTATCAGGATCGTTAACTTCCCTCACAGAAACAGTTAGTGGAGAACTAGATTATGAAACTCCTTTGGAAAAGATGATCGTAAAAGTTAAAGATAAAGTAAGTATATACAAATATTTCAGGTTATTCTACTTTTCTACAAAATTTATTGTGTTTTTTATTTTCAAAAGGACACTCTAATGACTTGCATCGACGCTTGGGAAGTGTATTTAAAGGGAAAAAGTCTTATTTGCACGGCTAATGTGGACGCTACATACGAAGAGTTTGAATCTTTGATACGCAATAAACAGTTGGATTCGAATTTAACGAAATGTACAAAGTTTGTCAAGAAATTGGTACGTGGAATTATTTAACTGCTATGATGAGAAATAGTGATTAAACTTGGATTAACTTTGATTCTATGATATACTAGAGACAATACACGGAGTCGCAACGGACATCAGTGGAAAATGATATTAAAGGATTAAATTTATCAAAATACTTGAGCGAAATAGCTAGCGCTATAGTTGAATCAAAACTTAAATTAATTGATTTACGTGAGATTATTAGTATTTGCTCAATGCTGCACCAAAGATATGCTGAGTTTTCAACTGCCTTATTAGAAAACTTCAAGCGTATACTCCCTGGAAAGAGAGTAGATACGGTAAAATTTATATTGTAGTTATTAAATTGATGTTAAAAATATGTTGAGTGAAATTAATTGTGGTAATGTTTTAGGCATCCGTCTCCATGATTAAGGTTACAGTGGATTTCCGCCTATTGGCTGAATTAATTCTTCACGGCATGATAACTGTTAACGATGGATTCCCACTTTTATTATCTTCGTTGAAAAACATGATAATGGCTCTCAGAGACGGAATGCAATGTGTTCTCCCTATTGTGTCCCTATGCCGTGCCGTTGGATACGAACTGACTGGAATTTTGCCCAAAAACATTCGAAAGCTTTGCGATAAGAATGGAGTTCAGTTGTCGAAGTCTAAAGTGATTCCTGAAGACAAAAAGCAACAAATGCAAACTCTCCTCAAAGAATTCTACTCCATTCAAACGAAATTGCTATTGAATGTATTATTTTACAGTATACTCCCCTAATGTTTCCATCTGTCGTAATGCTAGTTAATATTAAAATATTCTATGCTTAATATTTATTAGGTCCACGAAGAAAGCCTTCGTTCTGAGATGCATAACCGTAAATTAATGAAAACGAAAGGGGAACTTCTTCCTGAACGCTCAGAAGCTCACGCAGAAATTACCTCAAGATTTGAAAAATGTCTTCTTAATGTGAAGAAGATGGCTTACATATTGGATATGGATATTCCTGAGTTGCGAACTTTGCCGGCAGCAGGTACGGCTGCTAAAACACATACAAACACAAATACCTAGTACTAGTACAGATTTGCTTGCGTCTATTAGAAGGTAGAATTCCAAATTTGCATATAATTTAGATCCAGAAGAAGAGGTAGAGAAACCGATACTAGACGAAGACGGGCAAGATGCTACTCTCTCCAGCATTGTTTTCTTCGATGACGAAGAAACACGTTCATTTTACCAAGATTTCCCGGACTTAAAATTGTATTTACCTCCAGTGGCCTACAGAGAAACGGTTTTGCAAGCTGCTAAAGAGGTTTCATTTCTAACCAATCCTTTTGTCATTGCTTTTCTTAAGCGTTGATTTACAATGATATTTTTATATGCAGGCGGAAGCTATAGCTGAAAGAGAGTTGGAGTCCTCCAATGTTGACGAGGAAACTGAAAAAGCGGAATTAACAGCTGCCGTCTCGCTAGAAGATTTGGGTGACGCGGAAGAAAATGATGTACCGCCTTCGATGAGACCAGGTCTAAAACCATATAGCATTCATATTGTAATGGCAGTATAAGTTATCAAGCTTTATAGAATTTAGTAGTTTTATCTAAATCTTTCCCTAATCATTGTAACAAATTGTATATGTATCCATTTTAGGGGAAGAAGAGAAAGATTCTGACAAAGATGTTAAGCCGTCTTTTAAAGCATATTTAGATGGCTTAAAAAACTGTGTCAATCGCAATATGGTGGACAAGGCAGTTTTCGAATTCATTGATAAATTTAACAATAAGCAAAATCGTAGAAAATTAGCAAGGTAACGTCCTTATTTATGTATTTATTTAATATTTATGTAGAATTCCTTATTTAAAAGAAATGAAATGTGTTAAAATCCCCGTATGAGTAATTCGTTTAAAAATAGTACTCAGTACAGTAATTGGAACTCGAACTCACCCAACCGCCGCTCAATATTTTTGCAAATGTCGTCTAATTACAGAAATATCTGTACCAGAAATACATTTATATTTTTTCAATTGTCACGTCACCCTTGACGCCTTCACTGTACTTTTGAATTAGAAATGACAAAGGAACGGAAAAATAGTGTAAATGGCTATGAACTACTGACGTTTTCATATCTACTTTCATGTATTGATTAATGTAGTAGTAAAGGACTTCTGAAGCCCAATTTTAAAAGTCTCACGAAATTGCTTATACGGGAGCTTTAATATAACACATAATCTTTAACTATAATAAAATAATTTTTTCAATATTTTTTGCCAAAGGCTTGCCACATTGTGCTAACGTAAGCTTTTCTTTATAATTTTAGAACTATTTTTCACATTCCTCGACAACGCGCTGATTTACTGCCACTGTGGGCTCGAATGGTGGCCATTCTGCACCCCGTAATGCCAGATTTAGGTATCGAATTATGTACCATGCTCAAGAAAGACTTCCAATACTTGATAAGGAAAAAGCACCAAATCTTTATTGAAACTAAACTGAAAATAACGAGACTGATAGCTGAACTAGTGAATTTCAGAGTTTTTCCAAAATCTGACGCTTTACATTGTTTAAAACTTCTTCTTATGGATTTCGTCCATCATCAAATTGAAATGTGTTGTGCATTTGTCGAAACTTGTGGCCAATTCTTGCATCGCCATCCTGAGTCGCACAGAAGAATGCAAATCTATTTGGTTAGTAACTATAAACTGGGTAACAACTTAAATTTCAAACACTTCATTAAATAAGACTTCAAAATTAGTGATGATCGTAAATTAAATGAAACTAATTACTGAATGAAACCAATGGTTTAAAAAGCAAATGTTCCCTCTGCATTAGACATTGCTGTCCAAAAATGGCAAACAGTATTTGAACAATTGTTTATTATAGCCAACAATAACTGATGTGCTGATAGGCTAACATAGTCTTTCATTTATACCGTTAAAATTATGTCTAGGAAGACATTTTTGGACTAATTCAAGACTTTCAGCATGCCATTCTATCCATTTCAATCTTTACCTTTGCCTAAGTCAAAAATAAAAAAAATTTTCGTCGAATACAATTGTTTAGAATGTAAATTATATAAGGCACACGTAAGTAGTAGACAATGTGCTCACGCCACTACGAGAATTGAACTAGAGACTTCGCAGGTTGGCAAAGATGCGCTTAGCCGCTGAAGCAGATTGATTCGCTAGCTCTTAGTAATATTATGTTTTGCAAATTTAGGATGAAATGATCCGGAAGAAAAAGGTAAAAGCTCTGGAGCCCCGGTATTTGAATTTGGTGGATCATGCCTATAATTACGTCTTAAGTACCAAAGAAACAGTGGCTCCTAAGGCAAGATTACTCCCTTGCTTGGAAGCGTATATGCAGAAGGTGGTTTGGTGTGACTTGACCAAAGAAAATATAGAGGAGACTATCGACATATTACGTCGCTTAGACTGGGAAAATGATCCGGAAGTAATTTACTTTTTAATTTTCTGTTCTAACAAAAAATACTGCAAATAATCTAATAATTATCATATTCTTACAGACTACTCCAACCGTCGTAAAAGTATTGAGCAATCCTAGTGAGATGTCATATATGAAACTACCAGCGCTTGCTAGCGTCATTGCCGGATTATCGGATTACCGGGTAAGTTTTAAATAATTAATGTACGAATTGGATAATGTCCTTAAACGTATTGCAGACGACGTCTGCGCCCTGCTTTATACTGGACTGCACCGAAGATGAATTCAAACATTAAATTAACAATATAGTTGTTGGAATATAGTAGTTCTATACATTATATTATAGAGTGACTTGGGTGTCAAAGTTTTGGATGGGGTTCTTGAGGAAATAAAGGTAGGCATGGATCAAAATCTAGTCCAATGTAACCAACGGCGTATCACACTTTGTGTATTCCTCGGACAGCTTTATTTGTACCGTGTCGCCAGTGGAATGCAAATTTTCACGGTAATTGACTATTGAACTCTTGAAAAATGAAAGTTCGTTTGACTTTTAAATATTTTTTCATTTGTGAGCCAAATGAATATTGTGTGAGAACAGCAACATTAAATCCATTTTGTTTAGATTTTGTGTTTTAATATCCATAGACTCTGTATGACTTCATTTCTTACGGGGTCAATTCCTCAAGAATGCGTCGTGGAAATAGAAGAATAGTCGACCGTCCTGAAGACTTGTTTCGCATTCGATTGGCTTGCCAGTTGCTTAAAGTGTGTGGCGAGTATTTTAATCATGGGAGCACTAAGAAAACGTTGGACACCTATATTAAATATCTTCAGGTGCGGTAAAATAATTTAATAAATTTCGGAACGATAGACTTGATTGTCTTCTAGAAGCAATTTAGTAACTCTATTATGGTGTTACCTTTCTTCAGCGTTACTTTTGGATGAAGCGAGTGCACCCGTATTGGAAAAAGCGTTCTCAACGATTTCCGTATGGCATCTTGGAAGACCTAGAAGAAACAATAAAAAGAATCCGACCAAGCGCAAAAATATATAAGACTTGGGACGAAGCCTATGAAGCTGTCAAAGAAATGGAAAACGAAATGTCAGAAACAGTGAAGAAGGAGTTGCATCTAATTGGATATGATGCCATCGTTTCTATGCAGAATTTACCACTTGAGATGAAAGAACTTTTAGGTACTAATATTTTGCCTTTTCAATAGTTCAGAAATGTTAAATAGTAACATTGATTTCTCAAAATTGTTTTAAGTTTCATTAGCCTGTACGGGGCCTATATGTGCTCTCATAATTTACTTGTCACATTTAGTCTTTCATGCAGTTGGATGTTTGTTTGTTTTGTTTATTTGCTTACATGAGATTTCCGTACATTGCAGAGTGCAAGGTCTATGTGTATTCCAAATTGGAGCATTATTGCAAACTCCTCTTATACAATGTTGTGATTATGAGGATGCTTGGGCCCATTGGTGATTAACCTCACCTCGAACTGGGAATATGGTTATTCAATAATATGTACTTTTGTCCTAGATCAAGCTGCAGTAGAAAAACAGCGATACATGACTCATCCGGAACATCGTGGTATTGTACCTCAAGGGACCAAATCTTCTAGAACCCCCGACACATCAATAGACGATCCATACCTGAAATATGAAACTTCCCAGGAAGGTGAACACGTAGCCGCAGAGGAAGAGGATCTTGCCTTTACCAAAGAGTTGGAAAGACTGTGCTCTCAAGTCAATTATAATGCGGCGAGAGATGGAGGGAAGCATATGACGTCTACTATTCCTATACCTCTGCACATTAGCAATTTCTCCGGTTCCAAACCAAGTAAGTACTTTACTATTTGTGGTGCATAAATTTGTGGGTGGTATAAATGTTTTTGTGAATATTTTGTAATTTGTATGTAACTATCGCTTGTGTGTAAAAGAAGTATGCAAACATTGGGCATCTTTGCATAATGGTTTTGTTTGCTGTTTCTAGATAACGAAGAAGTTGGATTTCCTGGGGACCCTGCAGAGGAAGAAACCGTTAACTTTACTTTGATCACCAGAAAAGGAAGTAAACAGCAGTTTAAAAAATTACCTGTTCCTGTGTCTGCGGAATTTGTTATAAATTTAAGAAGCCGAGAAGAAGTAAAACAGATATTTTATTTTTGGCTTAGTACTTCGATGAAATTCATTATTTGGCATGGTTGTATTTTTTTGAATCGAAACATCATGATTATTTTAAGTGGTTTCTTGTTTTAGGCGGAGCGAATTGAAAAGGAGAGAGTGAAGAAGATTACTCTTGGAATGAACGACCTGCAACTAGCCGAAGAGGAGAAGATGTTCAATTCTCATCTCAGCAGTGTTAGAAAACCTTGTACATAGAGTTTATGAGATTGATCATACAGAGAACTATAATATGTATTGCATAAAAGGGTAGATTTGTGTATGGGAACAGAGCGAAGATGGATGGCTTCATTGGATTCGAATATTCGACCTACGAAAAGTATCGTTTGAATGGTGCAGACCGGCGCACTAATATACGTCAGCATTGCGTATTGAAGGGATATTGAGCATCACACAAACGGAAATGTGATATCCTCTTTATCGTTGTACGCATCGTTTGACAAACCATAGAACAGCTAAGTGGTTTAATTACTTCCTTACCAGAGTACTGGTAGGAAAGTATTCAGCGCTTGTTGCCAGGTTTAAAGAGTCATTTCACAGGTATTGGATATGCAGGATAATATCATAATTAATTGCTAATAGGACAAGACGTCTTTGTATACACCGGACTACAAAAATAAGAACTTACTATTTTGTACATAAGACATTTTTTCTCAGGAATATTTTCTAACGTTTTCTAATGTATTACAAAGATTTAGTGTATAAATTTTTTACGATAAACAACTACTACAGTTAACATGTACAACAAAAGAAATAAGGTATATTCTTAGCCTTAAATATATGAATTTGAGGGAATTCTGACGCTGCCGCCAATTTGAATGTCTCGCCTGGACGGTTCTTGCAAAATTTGCCTAACTAGTACTTTGTATGTACACAATCAGCAAATGTATGTCAAGTAGGAAAAGTATGTGTTAAGCTGGCTATGCATTCTGTACAAGTATTGTACGTACCTGATTCATTGGTTTTGTTAAAGCCTCTGTTCCCATATCAAAGCACCTCTTTTGTAATTTAGTAGCCACATTCTTTTGCTGGCTTTTGAACATTTTTAGTCATAGTGTTAGATTTATGGAATCGAAATTCTACCCGATATAATATGGTTTTTGTTAGCCGCTTCGTTACAATTTTCTGTCCACCCATGGGGGTTTCGATAATATTTTTAATTTTTGTTGACTTTTGTGTATTTTGCAAATATAGGACGAAAAAGCCAATTTTCGTAAAGGAATGAACTTGGCTCAGCACAATGGTAAAGGCCGATGGAAGCCACGCTGCAAAAAGATAAATGTTAATCGATACACTGTTACTAGTCCTAAGAAAAAAGGACGGTCACAGTATTAATGTCATTGGATTATGAAGGTTTCTCAAAACTGCACTGTATACACTTCAATTTGTTTCCTATGCGTCTTACAATACAATTTCTAAATTTACCCGAATAAAAAATAATGAGTTTGCTTAGCTTTACCTTGCGCTTCTTGGTCGGATTTTTTTCGAGACGTGGATACCTCTAGTTTAGATTTAAGTTTGCTTTACCAAGTGTATCTACGTACGTGCAGACATTTATTCTTTGTGTGAACTTCTGGTATATTCCATGCTGTGAGTTTCCCAATAAACGTGTTGTAAATTAACCTCTAAATAAATAAATTCATATATTATTGTTGGGTTTAATTGTGGTGATGGGCGAAATTATTGGGGACTGAAATGCATCTGGACCATGCGTAGTGATTTTTCTGTAAGGAGATGACTTCCACAACCTTTGTAAATCATATGTTATTATTTTCACTCTTACACCCGGCTCTAGTGTATTTTTAATTAGTAGTGGATGCTATGAAAATACCAAAGTTTCATTTGTAAATTACTTTTTTAAACTTAGCAAACATTTTTATCATATAATGGTTAATATAATGTGTTCATGGTCTTCTTATGATATGATCGAAATATCAAGTTTCTAAGCGTATTAATTAATTTTCATGAATTATAAATGCGAAATGATAATCTTGTTTTCACTGGCTAAATCTACAAATAGTTTTGCAATGGAAAAGCTACGTTTAGTTTTTACTTAGGAGTGTGCTGTTTCGAATGACATAGTTAGTTAAAAGTAGAGAATTTTACAATTAATTTTTCAGTTTTTTATACATCCTCTCAGTTTATAAACCAAAAACTGTTTACTGTGTTTATTTGGTTACTTTGTACACCACAACACAACTGCGCATGTGTGCCTTTGTAGCCATTGTTTATAAACGCTCCAGAAATACACAGTTCTGGAGCAGTGTTATGTGGTATAAACTAAACTAGCGCACCGCTCACCGTAAAAGGTTACAAATATTGAAATATTCCTTTACTAAACAAAGGAGATGTAACGTGAGTTACTTTGTGCACGTGGTCAATCAGTTGACAGTGATACTCTGCTATTTTGAGCCCAGTACTGTGATTTTTTCTTAGTTGGGAATCGCAATCGCAATCTTCCAGTGATTAACTAGTCATTCTTTATCAATTAAACTTCCATATTCAGGTGAGGCCTTAATTATCTTGTACTAAAATAATACATCAATTGCATATGCCAGCTGTACCAAAGCAATAGTTTGCCGGCTTGGCGTCACAATCTTATATTTTACCTAGCTCTCGATCCCATTGCCACCTTAAACTTGAATACTGCTGTAATTGCATTTATTTTTTCCTGACATTGTTATTTGCAGAGGCATCAAAGTATCAACAAACCAGTTAGAAATTATGGATTCCAATTCCAAGCAAATTCCTGACTTCACAGTTGCGGAATTACGAAAGGAGCTGAAGAAGCTGAAATTGAATACAAGAGGAGGTAAGTCACAACTGGTTCAGCGGTTAGAGGATTCAGTAGCTCAGAACGGGAAATGTGCAAATTATTCAGTTCTCCCCGAATCTGAAAAATCGACAGCTGATGGTACTGACGCTGAATGCAATCGTGGGAGTGAATCCTCGACCTCCTCACGACGAGTACGGAAGCTTCCAATTTGGTTTCGTCCTCTAAATTCATCCTCTCCGAACTGTCCGAACCCAGGAAAAGAATAGTAGAGGTGTCCAATTAATTTACCGATTCCCTCAATCCAAAAACAGTATTCCTGTATGATTGACAACATGTGAATATTAAACTGGACGTGAATTGTCAGATTGCCAAATTTTCTACTGTCATACATTTTTTAGACATTTATAAATTTTTATTGTTGTTGACACAAACATCACTGCAGTGCCTTAAAAATCATATGCAAAAATTTCATGCGTCTAAATGAGACCAATATAATGTACTTTACCGACTTTACGGTACGCCAACATTGATTGTAGCTATATCTATGGAACTTGTAGATCTTTCAATTTACAAAATAGCCTGCCAGTATTCGCTTATTTATAACTTTTAAATTTGAAATGCAAAACTAATTTCAATAAAATTATATCTTGAATTATGATTTCATTTGTGTATTGTATTCATGCGAACGATCAAATTGTTGGTTTCAAGTTTTTATTGTTGATTTTGATTAGGTACACAATTTGACAGTAAATGACATTTAATTGTTAATTGGGTCAGAATTAGGGGGATGCAATATTCATTATGAAGTCGTTGTGATTGATGGGTTTTCGTGAAATCTAAGTAAGTTCTTTGTGATAACGATGGAAGTATTTTATTTGTATAAAAGAGAAGGTATAATATCCTGTCAATCCAGACTTTTGAACTTCGTTAGTAAAGAATATTCTCGTCTGCCATAGAGAAGCTATAATATATGTTTCCCTGTAGACTTAATTGGTGCCCTGCCGCATGAGACCATAAGAATATAATGCTTAGCATTCAAGAAAGAAGTACGCGAGGGCTAAGCTATATTATTCTTCGGGTCTTACGAGCCACTTTGCCGATTAAAAACGCACAGGCACATATGTCTTTCTGAGAAGAGTATTAGAGGTATTGCATTTTATGAACTCGTTTCTTCACTGTTTTACACGATATTTCAGTAGATAATACTTCCTTAATCTCAGCTATTTATTGATTATTAGAATTTAGCTAAGACCAAAAAGAAAAATTAAGTTGTGTCTATCTTCCTTCTTATGTGTTGTGGCCCAAGTCAATTCTTAATCTAGTAGATGTGTAGTCAAAGAAGGTAGTGAGGTCTTTAATGTGGTAAAGGTAGTGAGATTGTAGATAGTAAACTTCTTCTCTTAGGATGAGTACATAGGAATTGAATTTCCGCCATAATAAAATCCTTTCGCCCTATGATAAATAAAAAAGTATTAGAATTATTTTTCATTGCCAAATGCAAAGTTTTACAAACCACCTAGTGGCAATTTATTTTTGTTGCACGCTGAATTCTGTACTCCTGTCGGATAAGTTACTTTTGTCATAGGATGAAGACTAGAGGGGAGCTGGTTAAGCTTGCAATATTTTCGTCGTTTGGTCGTTGGGTGACTGTATAAAGATTTTACCTCTAATAGACGCTAATAAGAAGTGAAGTATATTTACCGTTTGCTTGCGTAAGGCCATCAATAGAGCTGGGAATAATGAGGAAGAGCATTTCGATTGTTGTTGCTTGTTCTGTTTGCCCCTACTAGAGCATAGTAGAGAAAGAGGAAGCAAGCAAATGTGATTTGCAGAAACCCGAACATTGGTTTGTGACAAAACCAAATGCAACCCATCGTCGAAAGGCAGAGGAAAGAAGCTGCAATGAAGCTGAATTTGGTTGGTCCGACAGACATTAAGTTCTGCACTACAGGATTTCGTCTATCTGCAATAATTAAATTTAAATGTAATGATCTTCATTTCATTATCAATAAAATACTTTGTCGGTTACTAAATTATCTTCGTACTCATCAGTGTGATGACTTTGGAAGCCATAGAAGATCCGATTATGGTTAAAATCCAAATACCGCATCGAAAAACCCAAGAAAATATCGTCACCGAAGAATGCTCTTGGTTAAATATTTCCACATGGCTTTTCTTGCCCTCGTGAAGAAAAGCAATTTGAGAACCCGATGCTGTGTAGTATGGTCTGAGTTCATTGCCCTTTTGTCTTGCAATAACGCTCACCTACAAGGTAATAAAACGGTATTCCAATATTGTAGTACGGTATCAAAAGTATGTGCTTCTATAATTAATTATTCAATTAAACTTTTGAACAGTAAATAAATTAGTAAAATATAATTAAATGAAAATATTATTGCATGATCAGGGATTGCATTATTATTGCATTTGGATTTAAATATTATTTTCGATTTATTTGCATTTTTCAGTGGAGGTATGATCAACGATTTCTCACTGATCCATCAAATTGCAATTACTTAAACTATTTAGAAAACCATTGATTAATAGGGTAGTTAACTTTTCAGTTATTGGCAGGCACAGGAAGCACTTTTTTCTCAGGAGTATGCGTGACCTATCTTCATGTTAAAAAGTCGTAGTATTTTCAAGTCAGAAAATTATTAGTGAAGCAGTCAAATTATTACACTAGTAGTTTTAAATTTTCACTATGGGACATTCCTTTTGATAAATGGTCGAAGTTTTATTTGGGATAACGAATCGAAATTTCGAAATATTTCCCAATTCGATCCTAAATTTTGACTTTCGGTAGTTATGGCCTTTTGACTAATAAAGATTGGTTGTTTATTGCAGAAATAATTCTTTAAATGAAAACATTTCTCCTATGGGAATTAAAGTTTGTCAACATTATAATACTTAACAGCCTAGCCTGAAACAAAAATTTTCCGGGATGTAAATGAAAACTGTAAAACAGTTGGAATTATTATTTTGACAAATGTAATTATACTTTGGAGCATTACAGAGCAGGTAGTCATATTTTATGGATCATTTCTCCCCTTTACCTTTCACTACGAGGAAATAAATTTCACAAGGAGCCCCGGGAATCCTTGCGCCAATTTAAATGAATGTAAACCTCTCTTGGAAATACCATTATGTTTGTCTTTGGGGTTTCTTTGGTTGGAATTTTGAAATAGTTTTCTTATTAAGAATAAGAATTATTGTTCGCAGAAGCCATTCACAGAGCACTGTAATTTGAACTATAAATAGATTACATAAGAATCCGTCGGTCCCGCAAAAGAGAATTGAATCCTTAGGTCGCCTATAGTTGGATTCCAAATATCCCCCGACTGGTAGTAAAGGCCCATGTGCATTTTTATTTCTTGGTTATCCGGTCTCTCTCCACTAGTGAACTGAATAAATTGATTAAACTTCTCTTTCAGTTCCGGACCCAAAATAAATCTTCCAAGCATCACCGATGGATTCGTGCGCACTTCGCTGGTAATCTGCCAACTCCTGTAAATAAAACATAATATTCTAAACAGAACCTTTTTACCACATACAATAAAAAGGATAAAATTTAAGCTATAAAAAAGTGGATTAATGAATATCGTGGTAGGACAAAGTACAATTGTAATTTCGGGAAGTCAAAGCCAATGATAAAAACCTGAAAATTTTTAGCTTTAGATGCATATCCCTCCACATTAATTTTGGAATATGTAGCAGGAGATTTCTGATAAAAATAAAAAATCTGAAAGAGAAGAAGACTTACGTTGGATTGACGTGCTTAGGTTTTCCAATAACAAATTTACTGCTGTCAATCAGTTTATCCTTCCAAGCCATTGTGTATTTGTATGGGTATTGTATTTGAGAGCTGTCAAATTCGTCTACATCACTACAACAGTCAAATTGGAATACTATTATAAAGAAACATTATCCTAGAAAATTCACCCTGACTAGATAATGAATATTGCTTACATGCAACACAAAGAGCATTTTATCCTTGTGGGTACACACAAAGACTTCTCGTAAATTTCATATAGTATTTTATGTCGTATAATGCAAATATATTATAATATTTTTTGTGTAAGAAGAGGGTGTGTATAATTGATTTACCTTAACTTTTCTTCTACCCACTGGTACATTTGTACTCTGCGTTTCAATCTTACAGCAGAAATAGACACTCCATACGGTTGGTCCTGAAGGGGTTCTTCAATACTTAAGAAACCGTTTACATGAACCAGTTCATCATCATTTTCCGGATAGTATTCATCTGGGCTTGAAAGCAAAACAACTGAGCGAAGGCCCTCATGAAACGATAGCGAGACTTCAACAGCTCTTTTCTGAGGAAATGTGGTTTGTTTTATAAAAGTATAAGTACATATGATATGCATCATAAACATGACTAACATACACATGACAAGCAAACTAACAAAAATATCACAACCTCTAAAGGGGGTTCTATCAAATTTTGAAATTCAGAAAGTACATGTCACAAAATTCAATACAGCTCCTGAGAAGAAGCTTTAAATAAATAAATATGTATACTTACCTCATTCCAAGCTAATCCAATGAGAGATATGAAGATGAGGAAAAGTCCAAAAATTTTCTTTATCCACCCCAAGTGGTATCTGTATTGGAATCTCATGCATTGGCATTTCTCCAAAGTGCGCTTCCGACTAAGATGGTTTTTGCCGTACCAAGAATGATGCAAACCTGGAGTCTCCGGATACTAACCAGCAGACCGTAATTAAGAGATGCCATTTCCGTTTCATTCGATGGATCAATTATTGATGTAGTGTTTAGTATTGTGTTGCAGCACAGAACGGCGCACCGGAATTCACATTGCAAGCAAAAAGTAAAAACTCTTTAATCATCATAACACCAGAGTTTGGTTTTGTTTTAGCCATATAGGAGTCTTACGCTTAATAGTAATTATACAATTGTGAGATAATAAGAGCATAACACTTACTACTATTCAAGGATATAATATGAAGCATATTATGGAAAAGCTTTGGAAATTTTTGATGTTTGAAATCATCTGCCCAAAAATGCAGCATTTATTTGTAGCACAGAAAATGCAAAATTAAATGAGCAGAAAATGTATCCATCTCTTTCGTGAATATAATTTTGATAAAACTTTTAATTTCGATAATAATATCGACATAAATATTAACTGCACAATGACTTTGCATTTAAAAATATCAAAATGGATTACCAATTTCCAATATGAATATATTAAATTAAGAGAGGCATAAACGTCAAATTAGTTTTAAAAGCTTTATATAACATTGTAAGCAAGGCCAGGTTGAGTTAGTTTATACATACAATTGTGTGATACATTTGACGAACTCGGTCCCAAGGCAGCTTAAGCTTCGTTATGTCTAATTTAGGCGATTCCACAGGCCACTGGTAATTGATCTCATCTTGACTAAAAAATGAATTTTAGTGTCTTGAACTCCTTGTAAGATTTCCCTCCTGACAGATTTACTGTTTGTAAATCGGTAATGAAGTAGATTCACAGGATAATAAAGTCAGAGACCTTTTAGAGATTTTTATTGGTTCGTAGAAATGTCCGAATTGACAAGTTGCATGTGCATTGTGCACTGGTTTTCATATGCTTGTTTATTGGCATGTGAAGTAAGGTGGGTGTCAGTTACGCTTTGGTTGTATTAGACAGTAGTGGGATGTAAAAGGTTCATTGTTATACATCGTTTCACTTTTATGTATCACGACTTGCAATAATTGGTCACATTGCAGAAGCTGTACTATTTTCTTGTCGCTTTGGGATGGTGACAATAAACTTTGCACAACGGTTGGACTACTTCGGCTGCGTACGTCTACATATAAATTATGTGGTATAATTGGCAACGGCAGTCCTCCACAAATACCAAAAGTTGAAGGATGCTGATATAAAGAACATTAAATTTAATTATTTTTCAAAAGATCTGTCCTTTGGGTGATATGTTACACTGCCGAAATGAAAAGCGTCTGATACCCTTACTACCGCATATTTTGTAGAGAAGAATTCTAAATCGCAATCCTAGATATCCAGAGGACAAAGAGAAAATAATACTAGGTTCCATGGCTTGAGAAAAACAAATTACTTCAAATGGAAAACTATTTCAAAAGAAAAAAATGCTAAATTCAACCTAAAAGGACTACTTGTAAACCGAAGCCATAAAACCAGATATCCTCAGAGAAGGTTTAAAGAATCGATTTCCTCTTTTTTGAAGCCCTGGAGTGGCTAGTGCATAGTGATGAGTTAATTAGTAGTTGTAATACTGAAAGGGTTGAATAGGTAATATAGGTAGGTATTCGTTATGCGACACTTTGAAGCAGTGAATGTCCATTTTTGAAACTTAACCTTATTTTTCAGTTTTCGATTTACTTCTTAATTAGTTTATCAAAGCGCTCCCTGCAGATAAATCGAATACTGATTGTATTTCATAAGCAACTTTTCTTGCAATTAATATTTATGGGTTTTGTATTGCATTATGCCAATAATTTGCAAAAATTAAAACAAAAAACTACTAATGTAATATACATGTAGGTAAATACTAAGAATCAATTATTTGACTTTACTTTTTCCCGTCCTAGTCTACGTATAATAAAAGATCTCTTTTGCTAAAGATTTTGATTTACTTTAAAAAAAGAATTATGATGAAGAGCAGTAAAAGCAGATTCTTGAAAGCTGAGAAACGCGTAAATCACAGCCTGACTATAATATTATTGCTTTATGATTGCGTAACTTTTGTTTATGTTTATATAAATGGAACTGGTCGCGGTTGGTTGAAGCTCATTCCGTGTATCAACTTTAGCTTGTTAGCTAGACGTACAGTGTAGTTCCTTACGAGTTACGATCGTTGCTCTGCATAAAACAATTACAGTCTAACCTCAGTATTATGACTATCCATTGGGCTTAGACAATTTTATAATGCGTTATTCTCCAGTGCAGTACCTCTTTGATAAAATGTCTCCTGTAAAATGGAATTTATTTTATGTACTTACAGAATTTACAACTGATGTCTCAAAACAGGTATACAATTACGGAACTAGTAGTTCATTTCTTAAAACTTTGCTTTATTGTTAGTTTTATAAATACGTTACCCTTGAATCTCTGCTTTATGATATGGATATGTAAAGATTCGAAGGTTGGAACAAATAATATGATTCCGATAGCTACGAAATGGCAAGTTAAAGTGCATAATGCATATATTGCAATATTTGGTGTACAGAGCGGTTCGTCGTGACTCTGATTAGTTGATTAAAAGCAGAATATTCTTAAACTGAAGAATAATAGGCTAGTTGTAGATGCTAATATTTTTCTCCTGGCGTAACTGCAAACAACGGCATGGTGTAGTTATATCGAGGTCAGACTGTAGGTGGTTTCAATTTCTTTCGATTTATACCTACTTTAATGCTTTTATTATCGTCCACAGGTTGCTTAAAGAGTTCTAAATACTCAGCCAGGCGATACACAAAGAAAAACAAAACCGCACTATCAAACTTTTAAGTACCTAGTAATTACGACTTACGACTTCTATTATCAAACGAGTGGTTTTTATGCCTACTGTTATTAATAAACAGAATACAGTAACGACTGTGTAGTTGTACGCCTTATAAAACTGTTTTTAGTAGGTAATATCTAAATTGTGTTGCAGTAACTATATCCTGTTATACACATATTTACACATGTATATGTTTTATTATTTTCTATACTTACCTAGTTTACGTAAGATAAAGGAATGGCAATTGGCAAACAACAGAGACAGAGACAAGACCACGTTAAATTTGTCAAAGTTATGATATAACCCCAGGATAGTTCTTACTACATGTACATTGAATAATTTTTGTTTCAATTTAATTTCTCTACAGAAAAACAGTGAAATCTTATAAGATATTATTTCTATTACAAGCAAGTTTTACAATCATTAGTTTAATTGGCACATTGTGGAAGATAACAGTTTCTACCAGCTCGGTATACCGATTTGTCACTACAACAAATCAGTACACTAAATTAAACTGAAATGACAGTTTACCTTAAAGGAGAAGAAGTATAGGAAGTTTTTGTATTGCCAACTTGTGTACACACTTTGGAAGACGAAACAAGATCACCTTCTTGATTTGGCACAGAAAGGGAACTAAACTGGCAGGGAGACAGCAAGAGTTGCAGAATTTGGCAAAATGTAATTTCATTTCAGAAGTTGTGTTTGAGTGAATCGGGGAACTCTTCTTACAGTAAGCTTTCTATCGATCCGTCCTTATTTCGTTGTAAATAGTGGAACGTAAAAGTAGCAACGAGTTACTGGAGTCAATGCAAGGAGACTGCGCTCCTCCTTGAACCATAACAATATTATAACCCCGAAAACATCCCGCTTTGCATTTTGATTTCGGATCGGTGCGCTTATTGTGTGCGGCTGTTCTATTTCGTTGCTCCGGGATTTTTTCGGAATGTGTTTAAACACACTCTCCGAAAGAGATGTTTTTACGCTCCCAGCGAAATACTTCTTCAAATTGAATTTTTCTCTATAAGCAGCTTTTACTATATCCGTCATTCATATAAGACCGGACACTTGTGAATTCACAACTCACAGCACAACACAAACGGAGAAAATTGCTCCACATACAGGATACTCTCTGTGTACCATCAAATTTTCCATTACCCGATAGTGCATAATTTAAGAATTCCCTAAGAAGATTGTGCACACAACCGCACATCGCATCTGAATTTCTCTTATTGCTCCTGAAGGTAAACTTGTCAAATTGTATCCAGAGCAAAGCAATTTTTCAAACTCAAATTCCAAGTAAAGCCAGGCATCCAATCAATTAGGAATCCATCCACTTAGGAAAATTACTTTACATATTTACGTTAAGTGATCATCAATATTAAAACTACTTCAGAAGTACTTACAATAACTGTAGCTCAAGTAAAAACTAAAATGCTCTACACCAGACATCAAAATTTGAGTTACGTAGATGCATTAAACTTAAATATTTATCATTTTAAATCATGCAGTACGGAACTTATTTTTAGTCTATTAAAATTTAACGCAGTCTGTATTCTGGATAATCTGGAAGCATTCCATGTAGTTTGACAGCACTTCCAAATATACAGTAGTAGCGTTTTAGGGATACCCGTGCGTTTGGCAAAGGACCATTTGGCAAAATCCTTCTTTTGTCAGAGTCCTGAATTTTTCTCCAAAACAGCACAAATTGGCTGTTTGGCAAACAAAGAAAATCGTTTGGCAAAATACCTTATCACTTTTATTTTCAATTGCACACATAAATTTTAACAGGCTGTGATTCTAAGCATGTAAACCCTCTCCACAGTTTCTTCAACCATTGTTATCATGGTAATTTACATTGGGTATGTATTGGACTCGCCAATGCATGTAAATCGAGGTATTATTTTAGAACTGGCTTTGAATTATGCAAGCCATGTAAATCAGGTCTATATTAGTTGTCATTTCAAGCTCAGAGGGCCAACGATTTTTAGTTTCCCTTTTGTAATGCAGAAGTCGCGCACAATTTTGTCTCGCAAACTCTAAATAAAGTAACGCATAAGCTCGCCAAAAATGAATACTCCTACAGTTTATGTAAGACTGTTAAAGGGAACAAGTATTGTTGCTGCGCAGAGAAAAAAACTGTGCTGCATCTCTGATAGTATTTATAGTTGGTAATTAAAAACTAAATTTTTAAAATTTGATTCATAAGATCGCCAGGGAATATTATTATTTTCGACAAGTATCTGTTCACCTCTTGTGAGACATGCCTTCCAGATGGAACATTCAAAGTAAGTTCTAAATTGTGTAGAAATGGGTAAGTGTACTCAATCCATGTATTTCATTTTGAAGAGTATAATCCCAAAAGTAGGATTGCAGATTATTCAAATTGAGAAAAGATAAGAAAGAATGTAAGTAAGACAACTTTATGTTCTTTTTGCTCGAGTCGGTGATACAAGAAAAAGGTGATTAATAATGCATACCATAGCTAATTAATATTTAAATGTTTACCATATTCTTATAACTATCTTAAACGCAGATTCACTCAAAGTATCCTCTCAGACAGAAAAAGTTGTATTTACATCAACCTGCTAAGCACAACGGAAAAACTTGTATCTTGCAGCAAATAACTTTTAGAAATTCATTTTTGGTATGAGTCATGATTTTTAAATAATCTTAACTGACTTTTAACAAAATTTGTGCATAATGTGCTCGATTTGCCATATGGTCTGTTTTCTTTGCCAAACGAACCGGGAACCGGTCATCTTTGGCAATTCGTCCTTACACCCAACCCAAAAATTCCGTTTGCCAAACGATCCTTTGCTAAACGCTACATCCGCGTTTTAGCTTAGGTAGTCTTGTAACATTTTGGTAGTAAAACAAATCTTTAGTAGTACTTATGTTACTTAGTTATGTAGTTCTGATCGGAGCGAGATAAGTAGCTCGCAGCAAAATCTTTACTACATTAAACAATGGCATTCTCATTACAAGATCCACATGATTTTATAACTAGCACCACGCAAGCAACTATGACATTGCTATTGTTTTCATATGAGACGCTTCATTTAAGAAAACAGTTAGCACACTTCTCTTTACTTTGTTCTCTTTGTAATTATACTACCAATTAACGCTAGTGAAGTTGATTTGATCGTGAAAAATCATAGGCCAGCAGACTGTGGCCTCAGGTTAATCTTGATAAATAAAGATAGAACAATGCAACGAAAGCTCTGCAATGGCATTGTAGAGGAACGTCGTACTTGTGTAATCAGCAGTATATGTACCTCGTCGCCTGATGAGTTCTTTTCGCCAATTTCGTACACACACATTCTACTAGATATCATCTAAATATGGATAAAACTGTCTTGTTTTCAGATCCTAAAGAGAATGGTTGTATACTTAAGATAACAGATGTATGGGAGTCTGGCAGATAATTAAATGTAGTCTTATGCACTGTTTCTATTTATGCACACAACGATACATAATATTAATTCGCGTAGCCTGTTGTTAGAGTTATAACAAAGTAAGCTAGGCTCTTCCGAATTTGCTTTATTTGAAATTTCAAAAGATGAAGACAAACACAAAGCTGTCCACCAAATATATAGTTTTAGTACCTTACTCTCTCGTAACACTCACAACAGTTCATATGTCTTGATATTACATGTACTGAATCACATCATAATATTTTTGTCCTTTGCTTTTTCGCCAGTGCATTTAATTAAAAGATACATAAATATGTGCCAAGACTGAAATACTAAAATTCTCAGTGTCAAATAGCAGTCATGATTACCCCGAAACATTAGTATTTCATTAGTCAATTTAGATTATTATCTAGAGATTACAACGTAGACTAACCTTAATAGTTCTTTGCATGATTCAGTTTGTAAGTGGGAAGGAAGGAAGTCAATAGGAAATAATCTTCTTCATGTTCCTGGAGCTGAAATGCATTACTTTTGTTCCTAGCGATCGAAAGTCATTCGAAAGTAAAAAATTTGTAACAGTAGTAAATGAATTCAATGCCTTATTTATGTGTATTGTAAAGAACGGGCTGTAATTACCGACACCCTAAAAAATACTCAATTTTATCACCGAAAATAGAGCTTCTCAAAAATACGACTTTTCCTCCAATTTTTTTAGTTAGTACCTTAGTTAATATATAGTTTCCAGGTAAGCTTGTCAAATTGTCTAACAGCGCATTGTTTCGCGTGAGCATCTTTCAAAGGAGGTTGCCCATTTTGTTGGATGAAATCTAGTTTATGTTGAAAAAGAGTTAATGCCACTTTTGCATTTAACTGTCTTCCACTTAAAACCTACTGATCTGCTTTGGTGGCTCATTTTGTCTTGTGAGAGCTCGTTTTAGGTATGTGTAAAGTGACTGAGACTCCATGACGTCTTTTGCAATCCAGTACTACAAATAGGGGATTATGTAGTTTTTAAAGGGCAAAATGGCATTAAATAGAGTACTAAGTGAAGAAGTAGAACTTTTGAGAAATACTATTTTGGGGGTAAAATTGAGTATTTAAGGGGTGCCAAAAATAATATATCGTAAAGAGGTAGAACTAATAGGTATTAGGTTTATTTTTTGTAAAATATGGTATTCATTGAAGATTATTTGTACATAGCAACACTGTGTAAGGCCTAAGTAGACCAAGAACTGAGAGAGTGAGCGCTAATTGGAGGTTTGACATAGCTGTGGAAGATTTCGTAATTCAGGGTTTTCATTCGTAGGACAGCCTTACAAAGTTACACACCCAAATATTGACTGGGATGTAAAATAAATAACGTGAATTACTCTAAGTACACATACAAGGATATACATATCCATTATAGCGAGTTTTTGCATGAACTCATTTCATTTGCGAGGAAATTGCAGAATGAATTATTCACGAAGGAGCAAAGTAAATTGAAGAGGAGAACAGAGCTAGTTTGCTTGACTTGTTGCAGTCTGCGAATTTGCAGCATCATAAAACATTTGTGTGATGAAAAAGGTACATTAGCCTCGATGTTTTCGAATTCATTCAAGTCACCACCATAAATTCTATAAATTTTTGCGATTTAACAATCTAATGCATTGCAATTTGATCTGCAATTTACATGCCCTATTTCTTGCAGCTTAAAAGCATTGCTCGCATGATTACTACTTTTACCTGTCTTCAAAGCTACTACACAGATAATAGATAGCAAATACAAGTCCAACAAATGTACAATCGTAAAAGGGATATCATGTCTTGTCTTTAGATGACAGACACAAAACATACCTACACAGCTAAAGATAGGGAACACGTGTGTTAGTGCATAAATTACAGCAAGTACAAACAGCAGAGCACAAAAGCCACAAGCTGACAGTAATAACTCGCATTCGAACACCAATGGAATGCAAATGCACAGAAACGATTGTCTGTCTGCTGTTAGAAGAAACAAGGACTACGGTAGAAGTGTAGAAGTGACATGTCTGTCAACCGCTGTGAAACAAGGTGGATTCCCAATGGTAATAGTCAATAATGGCTAGTCAGGTACACCACCCCACCACGCATTCGTTATTCAGTGTGCAATAAAATTCTCATATTCTGTATTCCGCTGTGTCTTGAATAGGGTTACAAACAAAGCAGACGCTTACAGTTTTTATATTTCACAATTTTTCATAAAAATAATACATGTAAACTGACTCCAATAATTATATTCAACAATTTCTATTTTATATATCATTTTTTCAATGATCTTAATTGTTTGTCGTCCCTCTTCTTTTAAGCATTCAATCTTGATTATACATTCTCAAATAACTCTTCGAAAATTAAAAAAATATAATGCAACAATCTTTAATTTGGTTTTTATTTAATCTCTTAAATATCCGTAAGGAACAGGTGTATAATTTGCGTTAGGATTTTAAATCTTCGGGTTTACCATTATGGTCTCGGTTTGCCCACCTCTAATAAGCACGCACAATGAGTTGCAAACATTCTCATTACATTATTGGCATTATCTGTATAAGTAGCCACCTTGCTTTGTTTGTACCTTGTACGTACCGTGATTTCAAGATACATATTTAAATGTAAATGAATATCACGGAATACAGAGACGCTTAAATGTTAAGAGTAAGGTACAAGGATACACTTTTTACATCTCTGTGGATGTAATTACTTAATACAAGAGAAAGATAAGCAAACAAGCTATAGATTTAGATATGCCTAAAATTAGCATAAGTATTGTAAACAAATCCTAATAAGCGAAGCCATATACTTAACGCTGTTGTGCACTATCTGCTCTAAGACATCCACAAATAATATCACAGGCAAACGAGCCGCAAGAGTCGAATTAAAGTGAAGGCCAGATTCGACCTCCGCACTGGGAACGACGTCTAGTTGTGTAGCGACTTCGTGGGTCGCCAACACCAACTCCCACCACCACAACAACAATAATCCCGCTGATCCCAGCAATCCTGCTCTCGCAGAGGCTGATCGTCGTGTGTCTGATCTTCCTAGTGAATCTCTGTCGCCTGATCAGCCGGTCCACCTCCAAACAGTCCTCGCTCCCAACTCTCTGCCAAACCAACTTGGCCAGCTCTCTTGTCCACAGACATCGCCACCGCCGCCTCCACCACTGCCACAAACTCCTTCCTCCTCCAGACACACACCGGACTCCGCAGTTGACACTTTCAGCCACAGACACCATCCGGCCAGCGCTCCCCCCCTCCGCACCCAAATTCTGCCTCTCCGGGATTTCTCAGCAGCAAACACCACAGATCGACCCAATTCCGCAAACATGACTTCTTTGCAGGCTTATTCAAGTAAGTTTTCTATTTTTCTTGGCATTTTATTAGATATGGAAGCGCCTAAGCATTCAAACTCGATAGAGTAGATTCTAAAGACAGGTTTTTAACTCACCAGAGTTTCACACTACTGGATTGCCTTAGAAGTGTTTTGTATTGTACTCACTTTTCGGCTAGTCAACCACAATAAGTATTTATTTCATGTTTTTTAGTAGTAGAGTAGGGAAGTAGTAGCAAAAGTTTTTTTTGCAAAATTCGTCGTTTTCTATTTCGGAATTACGTCAAATCAAAATTAAGGCAAGCAAATCTTAGAGAGGAACTGTTAAGATTTCTACGCTTGCCTGTCAGTTTTTAAACTGAGCAGAACAACAAAATCTAAAATCTGCTGCTCTTATGCTCCAGATGTTTTTGTGATTCAGACATGTCATTTTTCTCTGGCCTAAGTCGTTCTGCCAACTGTCTGTCAGGGTGTCAGGTTATAGATGAAACAACTGAATTTAATACCAAGGCAAACGAAACGCAATACATAACCATATACACTATAAATAACAGCTGACTATAGAAAGACTTGCTCTATCCATGGGAAAAATTCGTTGAAAAATCAGCAGAGAGGAGTTAAGTTGGAGTTCCTTTTCCTTAGCATAAGCCGTGATCATTGGTGTGGAAACACATGGGTTTTTTAGCAAAAGCCCACGACCCTTGGGTTTTTGTGGGCTTTTGGGTTTTTTGATTTATGGGTTTTGAGTATTTGGTCTACCAAAATCAAAATAATGTAATATTCTGCATATATTACTTGATATTCATGCTTTTTGGGCTACAATATTATGAAGAATGATAGTTTGTAACTATGCTTATTAATAGTTCATATTATGCAGGATATACTGTAATTTGCTGTGAAAATGACGGTATACATCACATTCTCGCCTAGCAAAAACCCATGGGTTTTTGATAAAAAGTGGGTCTGGTTTTCACTCAAAGCCCAAAAACCCTTGGCCGGTATCCTTGACCGTGATAACTAATTACAGATGTCTTAAAGTGACCGAAGTCAAATTAACAATTACGGTATACTAAAGATACATGTGCGCTTTATAAGATTAGGAACGTCACCAGGGAATGCTCTTCTCATCGTCGAAATTAATCATTTCAATGCTCGATTTACTAAAAATGGTCTGAACGAATTATATTAATGTTTTCGTGGATTGCCTTGTAATAACACACATACAGACATACTACAAAGCAAAAAAGCGTAGAGGTGACCCACATTAATTATAGTGTGGATTAAAAAAATGAAATTTATGTTTAACTTTTAACTTAGATTATCGAAAAGAAAATTTCATCGCATGTAATATTTAGTAAATGCGAGATACTTTGCTCACAAAAGCTGGAAAAGTTTAATAATTTCCAGGCATAGGAAACATTGCATTCCGGTATGCATTTGGACTATTAACTGCAGGATCAAAACTGGCTTAACTGTAATACAAAGGCCTTAAACTTTAAAATATACAAATATAGTGAAAGTGAAATTATATGTAATAATGTGCTAATAGGAAAATCATGAGAAAATATGCGACTAAAATATAAATCTTAATGAGTCCATGAGATTGGGCTCTAGGATTTGAAAGGTATACATCATCAAAAGTTTTGAAAGTTTACTGTTGAATGTTTTAGAGCATAAATTTACAATATCCGTTCTCTGCGTGTGACTCATTGCAATAGTAGGAAAGTACAAGTACAGCTAATCCAAATCCAACAGCAATAAAATACTTTTTTAATCTGCCACCGAGTAAGTACCTACATAAACTGTATCTGTGATTTGTGGTATCGCATCAATGACCTGCATAAAATGCAATGCTGTGGAACATTAATTATTCGAATTCAATATGTGCACATCAGAAAATAGTCGAACGGGTTCTGGTTGTATTTCCATAGCCTGTTTCAAGGTATCATGCAAAATAAATCAAAGTGCAATTCTTTACTTTCATTAAACGAGAGTACACAATTGTCTAAGGTATGTAAATAGGCATACCAATGGAATGGGGTACCCACATAAACACACAATGTACATCGTAATTGCAGTCATAATGCGACTTCAGAAAACGACTTAAGAAGTTAACAATTGGGTGTGCTTTTTAAATTAACATTATATTACTCGTATTTCATATGGCAAAATAGTGAACGAATTTCTTTTTCCTTGGGCGAATTATATAGGTACACGTGAATCATTTTATTAGCATTTTATTTATTGTGATTACTGCAATTTAGGCCTTAACGTTAATGACAATCTCTGATGTAGCTTCTCGTTGTTTGAACAGTCATTCAAACAACAATAAATAATGATTTTGCTGAGGTATAAACACGTATACATTGCTTAATGTGCAGTTAGTTCATTCTGTCAAACTTAATTTAGGTGCTCGTTAGCAAATAGCATATTACCAACGAGAATGGCCTTTAGCAGTCATCATAGGAATCAGCAAAGGTCCTATAATTAATATAATTTCTAGCATATCATGAAGCAAAGCTATCTGCTAATGTTATCTGTCTGTATCTATCTGTACTGTTACAAATACTTCAATCTGCTGCTAATTATTATTTTGTAAAATAGTACTGCATAAGCCAATGCTACAGCTACCTTATACAATGCAGTGTTAACAATTATAAGGTTAGATTGTGATTTCTTTTCTAAGACATACAATTTTATTTTTGAAATGTTATTAATTTCATGTTTTTTAGAATAAAAATATCTCAATTCTTCTTGTTTAAATTGCGATTTAAAATTTTGAGGAAATGGAAATGAACATTCTTTTAAATTGCAGAAGTGCGACTTAAAAACCAATTTTGTCAATCAATCTTTTGCCAAAGATAGGATACCAACATTGCTAATATAAATGTTTTTGTCTTGCAAGACCCCTTAGTTAAACCATCATTTGGTTATGTCAGTTAAATATTTTTAATGTACAGTTATATTTAAAGTGTAGCAAACATAAGATGAAGTATTGTATTAGCAGTTTTGTCTTAGCTTGGGCTTGGATAAGACACAATTTTTCCTAAATGAATTCCAATACGTACATTATGAGGATTTTCTTGTCTCAGAACAGTTTTCACTAATGCATCATACGAAAGGAGGATCCAAGCAGACAAAACACTTTCTGCACTCTTGGCCTACCTTAAACAAAGTTTTATTTTAACTGTCATCTATGTGTAGCCAAAAAGATGCATATGCACACACAACATCATGCATCCATTCGTAAATGTCGTTTTGGCAACTTTATCTTATACTTTATTACTTTATAATGAATATCTCAAGCATTCTTGTTGAGATATTCAGCAATATGATATTAAAAGTTCATTGCAGCATAAAAATTTGACCTCACAATCAGATCTCTGCAGTATGGGTTGGCCCATCTCACGAAGTAATTTATGAACCTGAATCTTAATCCATTTCATCATGTACATTTAATAATATTAGTATACTACTCTTCTCTGCCGTTATTCGATCGATACTGGTTTTTGCTGAAGGAATGAAGACTTGCCATTACTTTTGTTACTTGAGGCTTACCATTAATACTTAGCTGTTTTTCTTCCAGACATCATTCTTCACGTCTATCATAGCATATCGTACATTATAGCCTGCATTCTAATGGCAATGGCACATGGCAACGAATTACACACAATACAATAATAATATGTATAAAGTTTAAAGGACGGTTAAGCATAATGTTGAGTTTGGTTACAAGGAGTGGAGGAGGACACTCTGCCTTATTTCTTATTCTTAATCGCTAAAAAATCTTTCGTCGTTGATAATTACACTGTTTCCAAACCAAAGAACCAAACTTATCTACTCTTTATTTTTTTTAATTAAACGTTAATTAAAATTAAACTAACTTTAAATTTTAAAAAAAACGCGATATTGTTTCTAATTATGACCGTAATTTTTTGAAATATAAATTTTTTGGACAGATTAAACCAAATTTAGTAGTTTTTGAAACGCTCAATATGCTTTGAGACCACTACTTGTAGTTTGTGCTGTGAATAATACACAAAGCACGATGGAAGCGGAATATAAAAGTGTGTAGTTTTGCCACATATGTACATGAAGCCAAAAATTAATGAAACCGCATCCCTAAGCAGATACTTTTAATTGTATTATTGCTGATGCTCAATATGCAATATTCTTCTTATGAAGGAACTATAAAAATATATCACGGAAAATTTTAAAAATAAAATTTGTCAATTTCTATCAATACCTGGACTTAGAAATACAAAGATAGTAAAACTACAGACGAAGTTACTTTAAATTGCATCTGTACTCATCTACCTGCTACACAGTGGCTGCTAATAACCTGGTTAGTATTATAGTGAACAATTGCATTTTCAATTTTGATTGTTCGTGAAAATAAGAAAGCGTTTTTGCTTAGGTGCTTTGTCTTACTGTATTCATTTCGTTCCTGATTTTGATCTTCTGTTTTTCAAATGTCGGGTACGATGGAAGAAATAGAGGAATTATTTACTTACAATTCACGCCACTGCACTAAACATTTTGCTTGCGAATATAATTACTTATGCAAACCCCATCAATTATTCATTTTAAATTGTAATAACGCATAAGCAAATATTGAGCCACTACATTATTGTAGCCTCAATAAATAATATGCCCTACAACAGGTATTGTACTGCAATAATATATTTCTTCCTTTAGCAGTGCAGATAATCATTTCTTGCTAAGTATTGTAAGTATATTAGCATAGAGAATTAGCCACATGGTTCTACAATGAATGATTGTAACAAAAGGAAATACAAACATTTATTATTCATCTGTAATGTTCTTGTCGAGGTGTTGAAAGTCGCTAATTGAACACGCAAGTAAAATATTATGGTTTCTAATTCTAATAGTACGCATGCCTCTGTATCTGTTCATTTGATTTCAGATAATTACTACTTATTTGGTTATTTCTGCGCCCTTTAATTTTTAATCAGTCAACACATTGTATAAAGTATCTAACTTTGTGGCAATTTAAGTATGAGGTTGATAGACTCTCAACTTGAAGACCTTAAACCCAATTCTCAATGCAAATTGTATGTTTTCGAAAAGCACATTTTATAATTATTGAGACACTGTAAAAATTCATTGCGTCTCTTTTGGGGAAAATTACTTTTATTGTAGAGGTAAATTATACACACTGGCTATTTATTGATGACAGTAGATAGAATAATAGAGAAGTGGCAAGAAGGCATATTATGGTGTGATTTCTTGTGACAGTAACTCATAAACTAAATCCAAAGTTGTCGAAAGGTATGTAGATGTAGCTTGATGTTTAATAGACATAAATTTCACTTTTATTTGGTTTTAAGTGCACGGATGAGTTCATGTACACAGCAGTAGTAAAGCAGATAATAATACAGAAACACCAATATGTAATGTAAACCCATGGATTGCGTAATTGCGTTTACTGTGCCTAATGAATTTGGAAGGCCTTGATTATTACCTTGTAAAACATTAGAAATGTAGGCATTACAATGTGAATGTATTCGTATTCTATTAATAATTTCCTAAGTTATAAGAAAACCAGGAGTCAGGGTCAGCATGATAATACTAGAAAGAGGTATACTACAATGAAATGATCTTAAGACTATTTCAGTAAGTGGTACAATGAGGTTAAAAAATTACCTGCAGATTATGCAGCATACGTACATGTAGTGTCGATGTGGTACAGTCTACAACAGCTTGATATGCCTAGTGTCAATAAGCATCTCATAGTAAGTGAGCGTACAAGTTACACTGCTCTTTCCGCTTTTGAAGAATTATGCAACGAACAGTAAACGCAAACGAGTACAAAGTTTTATCACAACACTCCTACCTACAGGAAAAGAAGCATCAAAATGCAAGGCAGACTAAGATTGAGAATTAGTGTACTTACGTACTGTGAATACTGAATAGAATGGAGCGGATTGCCGGATTACTAGTTTTACTGCTTGCTGAGTCGTTTTTGAATGTCAATATTTAATCCGCTCATAGAAAGGAAACGCGGACAAGAATGTGTGCAAAAATGCTAAAGTTCACAAAGGGATTTAGTACTTCATATTATACTATTCAGTTTTTTATTGTCTTACTGTTGAGAGTTATTGGTCGAGGTACTTCTATGAAGGACAGACAAGTCTGCCATTTTTGTGAACTAGGAGGAATTTAAATAAGAGGGATATCGGGATTTGTATCAAAACTTACATAGTGCATAGCTATATTAAATTTTTACAATGGGGATTTATTTTTATATTACTTCAAAACCATTATGACAACAGTGACAAGACATAAAATGTGTTCCGGTAAAGTCTATCCTGGAGGGTTGTCGCATAATCTTTCGCCCTTTTTACAAACACTTTTACTAGTCATTTTTACTACCTTAGAAAGAAGGCTTTTAAGCTTCAGATTAAGAAACACTTTTGGTGCTACTGTAGTATTACTCATATAAATATAACACCCAAAATATATCAGCTGATTCAGTTGAACTAGAAAACATTTAAGAAGTTAGAGAAAACAAAGAAATGAAAAAAATGTTGGTAGCGCAATATGGCTCATGGCTCATTTATTTCTAAAGTTTCAAAAGTATTTTAGCGATTGCTTTGAGGAAGAGCAATAAAACATAAAGCTTTTAAAATGTAACTTACAATATATTTAATACTAATATTACTAAGACTAAACTTAGAAGAAAATCTGGCAATGAAAGCTCACAAAAGGAGCACTCGATTATAGACGCGCAACGCTAAGAACGCCTTGTAGGGATAATGCTGCTGAGCGGGAAAGAAAAATGCCAGAGTGAGAAGTGGAGACATGGAGGAGACTGTAGAATCCTTGGATAACCAATTGGATTACTCCTGTACTTGCAATATAGTTGATCACAGCGCGAATTTTGTATTTCATTTTTATCGTATTTCATTTGAGAGGTCCCTTGAAATCCTCCACCAAAACATTATTCTGAATTCTGAATTAGCATTTAATGGATATTAAAATATATTAACCAGAAATCCAAAATCAAGTGAAAGACATCTTTGGTAAGTTTAATTGGATTTTCTAGCTAGTTTACCATTTGCACAAGGTACCTTACGTCATATCATTACCGGCGATATGGGATACCGTTGGTATATGCGTGCAAATCGGCAATTTTCAAGATTCAGATGCATTTGTACCATAAAGTTTTGAATTCGCAGTGCTCAAAAAATATACCATGATTAAAGTTAAAATATTTTAGATTAGGTTCTCAAAAACAAATTATAGTTGTTATTCTATACCATCCTCCAGTTTACGGAAAATGCACGATTTCCCTTGGCTAAAGCACCTTCATATAGATTTTAAAAACAGCGTATTTCTTCCATTTAGGATTATTAGAGTTCCAATCTAGTACTTTGCCATTCAAATTTCTCAACAATTAGGAATCCACACCTTCAAGTGGATAATTTCTTTTAAATTCACTTAGATTTTCTACATTTTGGTTTTACAAATGTTAACTGTATATTCCTCATCCCTGGATTAGCATTACCCATTAAATGAAATATAAAAATGGAAAAGCAATTACATAACCTCATAATCTAAGAGGGTAGTTCGAGCTGTCAAAAAAGTTGTGTGAAAATTTGAGGAATTGTTCGCATCGTCTGTTAGGTCTAGTAAAGAACTGTGTCACTATCATGGTACATAATACCGGTTTTGAATGGGTTCTGTCATTGAATTTTTTACTCATATGACGCTGATTTCCTTTACTCTTCCCAGAAATGATGAAATCCAAGAGATCGTGTAGACCAATAGTGGTGTATGGTACCTTTTACATGTTGACCTTACTGTTATCATTTTCCTAGTATTTGCGGTGTATTGTTTTGTCGACGGTAAATTAAGAGTGCTAAATGCTAATGTATAAATTCAATTACCAAGTAGAATAGAAGAAATGAATTTCTGTGGCAGAGACCGTACACTTTGCACTGGAATCAACTTTCCCATCAATCAGTTGTGGTGAGCACCTTAGAAGTTCATAAAGTCCTACCAATACAGAGGATATTTTAGAAATCAAGTCTCCAGTCTACCAATTTTCCATTATTTGTAGCATATAATAAATAATTCACCAAATTTCCCTTTTCCCACCTTCAGTGGGAAACACTTTCTAACCTGTTCAAGGTATGTGTAGGGTACGGGTGCGGCACAATCTACACCCTGTATATATTTCCATGTATGATATAACCTTGATCTTGTGCATGGCTGGTTATCTCTAATATTCAAATGATATGTAAACATTAATTTTTGCAGTCTAACGAAAGTATTGATGCTTACGTAAGATCAACCGGTTAAAAATCCAAGGTAATGCCATGCATTGGAAAATTATGTGTACAGCATTTAAGCCGCTCCCTGTACGTGATGTTGTGTTTTATGTTCAAAAATCAAAAATATACGGTAAACTATCTCCATTTGAATTATCTCTACCAAAATCCTTTCATGAATCTATCATGGATAATATTTAAAAATTCCACCACTTGTGAAGTAAAAGGAAATATTTTCATTGGAAAAACATTTCTTCCCGAAAAATTTAAATTTTAAAATATGCGAGGTAAATATTTATTTATTTTTAACTACCGAAAAAAAGTTATGGCTCTGGCACGTCTTCGCCTCTTTGACCTACGGCTGCTTGTTTTGACGGTTATTGGAAAGATAATCGACTTTTGTTAGGAAGGCCACCTCTCTTACAAAAACTTTGTTCAGCTTGCATTTTCTACATTTCCTGCTCGCTTACCATTCTTCTACATACTTTACATAGAACTACCTTCCATTATACGCATTTATCATTTTTATTTTACATTTTCTTCCTTCTATGTGCTATTTGAGCACAGTTTACAAAGTAAAAATGCGATAGTAAATAGTGGAGTAGAAATTTAAAATGCTCAACTCGTTTATTTGTACTTTAAATGTTCTTTTATTACAAACGAATGAATTTAGATGTCTTAAAGTAAAATTTTATAACTCTTGAAGTCTAGGTTTTCCCCTCTGACTTACAATGCTATTACATCATCATGTATCTCATTCTCAGCAGAGGTATAAATCTGCTTTGCAATTTTTATGTACGGATAGCATGTTCAATGTTACAGCTACAACTCGTACACCTATAAGAGAGTGCGGTGGGATATATATGTCTAAAAGATTAAGCTCGTCATACTTTGAGTAAGATAGCGATCTTTAGCAGAAATAATGTTTTTACTTCCATTTTTTCGGTGCTATTTCCCTGCACATTGCAAATTAATGCGATAGTGTATCTGCTGGCGATTACATAAGGCTGTCTATATGTATTATAAATAAGATTGGCTTGAGGGCTTTCGTTTCAGATAATGCTTGGCTCATTTACAGAACTATACTGATTTTATAGGGCCTACGTACGTATAGTAATTAGTACACGTATGTAGCGTCTTCTGGATATGAAGGATATTTGTACGGGGGAGGGTGGATTCCTGGCAGTACAATTATTTAAGTTTTCTTTTTGTCCATTCAAAGTATTTCCCGTTGTTGGGGAACAATTTTTATTTCGCAAGCGTACTTGGTGAGTACACATCTTCCAGCAGCATTCCCAGGTTATCTCAATTATTTATTCATTATTCTATTATCCATCCATCATTTGCTCATGAGGATGAGAATTTCGTTCGTGCGCGACACACTGTAATCTATAATATACCCCTATATCTCCACTAGTGAATATTTTAGTACCAAGTTTCCTCCGTGTGCACTTTAAAGTTCTTATTTATTTTAACTGTACTATAATATTGTATAACAGTGTGTAAGTACCTATATTAGTAGGCATTTCCTTCCAGCAACCTCTTCAATTTATAATTACTTACCTCTCTTTCAACTATTTCATTACCACTAGCATTCTGCAGCGGCAACAATCCCTCATTCTTTTTCTCAAGTAAACTTCCTATTGTGCTTTTACGTCTTGTTTATTTTCCTACATTTTTAACTCCAGTTTTTATACGAGGAAAAATCATCAACTTTACATTTCCACGTTTTCATTATATATAGAAATACACAACCTTTTGTACTTTTACTTACGTGTTTAGTGATTTGTTTTCCGACCACTATTCTACTTCAGTGGATGCGGTCGGTTTCTGATATTTTGTCATAACTATTGAACTTGTTTTCTTTCAAAAATCGAGGTAATTTTTGTATCATTCTTTATTTTCATCGTATTTTTTTATATTGTAATTTATCATTTTTAATGCACACATACTAAATATATATTGCATACACTGGAGCAAAACCAGAAAAAATTCTTAAAGCGCTTCCCCTGGAAAGGTGGAAAATAAATACCATTTATTTTGCTCTTTCTTCGCAAATATAGCCTAAAATAGTAGTACCCATACAAATACGTTTTTGTCATTTATTACAGCACTTACTTGTAAATTAAAATTAGGAATCTAGAGGTGTGGACGATTCTTCTCGTTTTGCGACGGCCTTGAGTAAACTCATTTAGTCTACAGTTATGACGGATAGCTTCACCACTCACCACACATAATAATATATGCGTTAACCATAGTCAGTTAGTCTACTTTAAGTGCAATGATGCCTTTTCTTTTCATTATTGCCTACTTTACCTATAAATGAATTGAACGATATATGATTGATTTGGTTATCTCGTGCCTTGAATTGATTTTGATAAATTCTGATCCATTAGCCGATTGCCTTGACGCTCCGCTGAAATATTAGTGCACCGTTTCTCTCCATCATTGTTTGTAAAAACGGTTTTTTAAAGTTTTATCTCTGCCTCTTTCTGGAAGTCGAAAAATTATCATGCAATATGCATGGTGTCTACTTAATTTTAAACCTCTACTATAAATTTTGAAATGTTGAAATTTTCGGAGGTACCTTTAAAAAAGTGACATCATTTAAATCATTAACAAATAATTTAAATCAGTTCAGGAAAGACAAATTGAAGTTCCACCTACATTTTCAAAATTGAAAGTATACAGCTTTTATCTTTTGTAATTTTTTAAGACATTTTTTAAACTGTAGGTATTAACTACAGTGAAATTATGTCATAAGTTCATAAATGTACTTTCCAGCTTTGCTGTGATTTAGTCGGTAGTATGGCATTGAAGTTCTTGTAGGTGTTATCGTTTCAATGTGACTTTTTCATTCATGCATTGCATGCATTAAACAATATTTATGCTTTTTAATGAATGCTTCCATTTTATCGCCATGTGCCAGTCATCACTTTATATAATATGTAGTTCTTCTACCACTTATATGCAAATGCATATTTATATAGCTATAGTATGAATTGCAAATTACGTGACATATGTCTTGCCGGTTT
The DNA here is from genome assembly GCA_020352615.2 of Yoshiicerus persimilis. Lineage (NCBI taxonomy): Eukaryota > Metazoa > Arthropoda > Collembola > Entomobryomorpha > Tomoceridae > Yoshiicerus > Yoshiicerus persimilis. Next base: position 24,562,522 of record CM060170.1, on the reverse strand, counting down.
CTTTTATACCTACGTGAACATTATAAAATATGTTATGTTATGTAATATTGTATGTATTGTGTTGTGTAGCGTAGACACAGCACAGGCAGTATTGTTTATACTGCATATTCAATTCGACGCTACTAGTAATGGAGTGCAGTAGTATTATGCCTAACTGCCAAGGCCTCCATAAAAACGGTTTTTCGATTTTTTTTTGTATTTATGCGTTTCATTTTTTAAATTGCTAGAACACACCGTGGCATAACTTTTTATTACTGTTTTATTAATTCGCCAATAATTTCATTTTTTCATGCTTTTCAATATATTAATAGAGCTTTATTGATCGTTTTGTTAAGTTTATTTACTTTTGCCTTGCCACTAAAAACCGAGGCATTCTTTGGTGGAAAGAATGGTCGCTCAATTGTTTGACTTTATTATTATTAAAATATGTAAAATTTTAGGGTAGAATTATGCGTCCATACTTGCAATTCCAATTAACCACTAATCTAAAGAAAAATTCAAAACCCTTTTGTAGGGTTTTGGGGTTCTTTGAGATAAAGCAAAGTCCTGTAAAAGACAACCACAGAACTGTGCTCACGATTGACAGAAGAGGTAGCTCAGCTCGTAAATGTAGATCACCCGTTAGACTGCTTCGTTGTGTTATATCTCAACCTTCTCGGTGCTAAGAGTTTATCTACCGTTTTCAAGCAATCGAGTATTATAACATGTCATATCTTTTTAGGTCAGTAAAAGTGGAATGCTGCTATTGGCTGCGGGAACAAAAAATATAAAATAGTGATTTATTTTTTGAAATAGTAGTAAATAATTTATAAAATCCCTAATCAGGCTTTTGAATAATTATTCTAATGTTCCATTATTTGTCCGTTACATCTAGAAATGCATTTCTAAAATTGTCTTTTGCATTCCGAAAACCTGTACCAAATATGACGAGCAGAGTAAACATATTTCTTTATGTGTAATGATTTGCTGCACTTGGGAGGACTTGCTGATAACCTAAACCATTATGAATACGCTTTTATGCTTGGTGCATTAATTTCTTGTTGCAATATAGATATAATATTTTTTCTATGATTGTACCGAGGCCCAGTCGAAGCGCTGACAAGATACTCAGTGTTATCTGTCAACTCATGATTTAACACAATTTGCTTAATTGACAAACGGACTGCGCCGTTCGTTCTATAGTTAGGTCGAGTTCTTAAGCAAAACAATTGTAAGTAATGGCATAGGTATTCGTTTACATTAAATGAAAAAGGTTGCTCAATTTTTCATTGGTTTGGATATTTTGGAAACCTGGATAGACGACACATTACGCGTTGACCACTTGTGAAGGTAGTCATTCTCTTTCTGTCAGGGCTATTATTAATGTTTTGTAGTCGCATTATAAGTGTAAGTAGTTTTGAGTGATCGTGCTTAGTGAGTGGTTTTAAGAATTTCCCATATATATCATCAGTCAGCATTATGAGTGTTAACACTAAAACATTATTGAAACATTTAGACGAAAATGGTATAATGAATTTAGTAATTAATTGGTAGTTCATTGATATAAGTGGGTTTTTCATTTTTGCAAACAGTAGCTATACAAATGCTTTTGATTGTTTTAACTGTCATATTCAAGTGAATGCAATTCAGCTTTCATTGAAGTAACACATTCTTTAAGTAATTCGTCAAATCAGAAAAACTTTTTGAAATGTCTGTTTACAACCTGTGGTAAAACAACAAGATTTGTATTTGCTAAAGACAATTTTATTAATTTACAGGGGAATTAAAAGCCGAAGCTTTGGCGATGTTGAGACAGGCTCTGAAGTGCCCCAATGCGGCGACAGGAGAACATTTGGAAAGCCTTCCTCACATTTTCATCATCCTAGGAGCTTCAGTAAGTGCCGATTTCCTTTAGCATTATTTAAAGGCGTGTATTTAACTACCCATAAAAGTAATTAGTTTTCCTTAAGCAAAATAATCATTTTTCCATAAGAGTAATCAATTATATATATATTATTTTATAAATATATTATTTTACCATAAGAATCGTCACTCAATACAAGGATAATACTTATGGCAAATTGGATACTCTTATGGAAAAATAACAATTTTTGTTTATGGAAAATTGATCATCTTTATGGTTGAGTAAAATTATCACCTTCAAAATTATACCATTAGTTCAAAATAAATATCATTAGTGCAAGTGTATTTCAATATTTACCAATCGAATATTTGCTTCACCGAATGTAGTGAATTCCATGACCGCGTTATTGATTTTTTTCCCATAATAATTATCCTCACACCCACTTTTCTCAGAGAACAACGACAATTATTGTCTGAGCAAAGAAGAGAAATGCTCCAATAATTGATAATGACTACATAATTGATACCAAATCAAAGAAGTGATGAGTATATAAATTTTGAATTAATATTTGTAAATAATTAAACTTCATAGTATCCGAAAAAGAGCCTTCGGGAATAAACTTAATCAATATAATCAATGTAGAATAAATATTTTTTTTAAAGATTTTTTTGAACAAAGTTGTTCAATCCGAGATACACGTGCTAAATGAGTGAAACCTCTCTACGTACTATTTTTAATGAATGGATGTATAATATCTAGATGAATGTCATTTATACTTGGTTGTAATTATACCTTGCATTTTCCTTGTTTTATCTAATCGGAAATCTTAAAGTTCACAAAGACTGTTTTTTCAGTTGAAATTATTTTAATTTACTGGCATTGCATAGTATGCTAAAATACTTCAGTCAGTAGCTTTGTATTTCTTATTGAATATACTTTTGTGGTTCTACATTATTATTGTAGATCATAGAACTAATATGACATGTGACATGTTTCAAGGAGACATGGTAATTATGAAACTGTAAACTGGGAATTACAATCAAGAAGATAAAGCATTGGAAGTTGGAAACTATATTTTATGCCAATTAGGTATTAAAAATATTTGTACAAGACATTTTTACTAGAAAGAAACTGCAGCATGTGTCGGTATGACAAAAGCATTTCAAGTTTATGGAAGGAGTACGCAGGTGTAAATATGTTTAGCTCCGTCTAATTCTGTAGTTGAATTGAATTTTAATGTGTGAAAGCGCGAGTGTAAATAAATCAACGTCTCATCACGATTATTCCAACCAAAATAATATGCAGTTGTTACAACTGCACTGGAATGAAACATCGTATTTCACTGTTAAAAATAGTGTAATGCCGGCAGTGCAATGTGACGAATGCGATTGAATGGGTGTGTTGCGGTTGACTCGGAACACACACTTCGTAGATTACAGTCACTAGTCAGGGCATAAAAGCAAATAGAAAATTACAAGTTGATAACACTCAAATAACCAGATTATGTACTACGTGGGCATTTAGTACATTTGAATGTAAGTATATTGCAAGGCAAGCAACCTTGAAAGGTGCATCTAAACAGACTCACATTAGTTCCCTTCTAAACTATCCATGTAGGTAACTACAAATCTGCTTTTACCTTTGGCTTTCGATACAAGTAGTGCCGTAGACCACAAGGCGTCAAGCTTTTATGCAGCACACAGTAGCATAATTAATTAGAAGATGATAATGCATAATATATCCTATTATTGACGAGCAATACACTCAGAAGCATGACAGACTGAGTTACTATATTCGCCAAAAGCATCCTGCGAACGACAACTAACGGAACGAAAAGTAGATGATTTTATCAGAATTGGTGAAAACATATTTAAAATGATAAATGAGAGTCTAATATAATGTACAACTAATTAGTTGATCTGATTTATACAAAAACTCCTCTTACCTAGTATCCATTTGTTGGCCTATTTGGAATATGAGATAGAGTATGAATTGGCACCGCTCAATTTTGTCACAATTATTCATAAATAGAGTAACTAGAGATATTTGTACTATGCCATTAGTCTTTCTTATTACAATTTGTATATTTTAGGGTGACCTGGCTAAAAAGAAAATTTATCCAACAATTTGGTGGCTCTATCGGGATGGCCTTCTTCCGGCAAACACTTCTTTCGTTGGTTATTCACGTTCCAAGATGACCGTTGAAGAAATTCGCTCCAAATGCGACCAATATATGAAAGTAAGTATGCGGAAGCTTTATCAGGGCAGTACATTTACTGACATAGTTGTTTATCGATATCCTTTCTATTATTTACTGAAGACTCTAAGAACGTTTGTTATTGTAGGTGACCCCAGAAGAAAAGGAAGCATACGAAACTTTCTGGCAACTCAATAGCTACGTGTCTGGAAATTATGATGTTCGTCGTGATTTTGAACTATTGAACCAAGAGCTGTCAAAACAAGAGAAGAACGCTTCGGCCAACAGAATTTTCTACTTAGCATTGCCTCCATCAGTCTTCGAGCCTGTGACTTCCAATATTCGGAATACATGCATGGCAACTAGGTTGGGGCGTCATGCATTTATTTGCAGTCTAAATGAATATTTTAATATATAAATTGCAGAAGAATTTGATTCATTGCCATACTATTTTTAGAGGATGGACGAGAGTTATTATTGAAAAACCGTTTGGCCGCGACTCTGAGACTTCAGCTCAGTTGTCCAATCATCTAGCATCTCTTTTCAAGGAGGAACAATTATACCGAATCGATCATTATTTGGGAAAGGAAATGGTCCAAAATTTAATGACTATAAGGTATTTTATGAACCCCTTTCGATAACTAGCTTGAAGTAATTTAAATACATTTATTGGAAATTTCGAGGCTGTTAGATCAATTGGTTTGCGAGGCCTAACCTTTACAAGTATTTCTGTATTGATATTTAAGATTCGCTAATCGGATATTTGGTCCAACTTGGAATCGCGAAAATATTGCATCCGTCTTGATCTCGTTCAAAGAGCCATTCGGAACCTACGGCCGTGGTGGTTATTTTGATGAATTTGGTATCATTCGTGACGTTATGCAAAACCATTTATTGCAGATATTATCCTTGTTTGCTATGGAGAAGCCAGCTACGACCCATCCAGATGACATTCGTGATGAAAAGGTTTTCATTTTAAAATTAATACATTAATTAATGTATTTTTTGTATTTATGATGTTTTTAAATTACTAGTTTATACTGTTCAATCATATGCTATTTTATTAACTGTTAGTAAAGGCTCTATTTTAAATATCATTTTGCCTAAAGGCTGATGTGGCATTATTTTGAGCTTTTGATCACGATGGTGTTGTACGCTTGGTAAGTTTTAATTCATGTGCTTTTAATCAGGTAAAAGTATTGAAGTGTATCAAAACTTTGGAACTGGAGGATGTTGTCCTTGGTCAATACACTGGAAACCCAGATGGCAAAGGAGACGACGAAACAAAAGGATATACCGATGATCCTACTGTCCCTCCAGGTAAAGTATTTTGTCATTGCTTTGGTTGTAATTTTTCATGTTTTCTTCGTATACAGATAGACAAAAAGGCCATCTTTTGTGATAATATATAACATATTTAATATATATTTTTGGGATTTTCAGAATCTAATACACCAACGTTTGCCCTTGCTGTATTCCGAATCAAAAGTGAGCGATGGGATGGTGTACCATTCATCCTCCGTTGTGGAAAAGGTATTTTTGTCACCCTACAAATAGGAGCATGAAAAATTCATGTTTTAGCAATATTAATGTAAGTAACCATTTTTCAGCTTTAAATGAAAGAAAGGCAGAGATCAGAGTTCAGTACAACGATGTTCCTGGCGATATATTTAGCGGACAGGCTAAGAGAAACGAATTAGTTATGCGAGTTCAGCCCGGTGAAGCTGTGTACGTAAAAATGATGACCAAAACTCCCGGTATTAGCTTCCAGATAGAGGAAACTGAATTGGACCTTACTTATGGAAATCGCTATAAGGTGAGAAAAAAATTGCGTTCAAAGTTTTTGCGTTCACAATATTAAAATTCAAATAAGGTTCAATAATGACAAACATGCCACACTTGTGTCACAGAAGTTTTTGCATCCTGATTTTCAGAAAGTATTTATTTTTGTATTTCATTGTAATTGCTAATCAGCAAAATCGGCAATCGGTAAACATTGAATGCTTGCAAGTACATATATGCCGACTATTTGTAGAACTTGGATTATCATTTAAATATGGTTAAAACACTCCAATCAAGCAATTTAATAAATAGTGAATAGCAAGTAAAATTTTATCATCCGTAAAAGTAGCGTTCATTAAATTGACTAAGGCAAACAACCTCTGCCTTCTAGGAATGGTTAACGTTAATGTATTAAAAAATTTTGTGACAGTCTAATCTTTTAATCTCACGTTTATCCAGGACGTTAAATTACCTGACGCCTACGAGCGATTGATCTTGGATGTGTTTTGTGGAACACAAATGCATTTTGTGCGTTCTGATGAGTTAGCCGAAGCCTGGAGAATTTTTACACCTTTACTTAAACAAATAGAATCTGAGAAAGTTCTGCCGATTCCATACAAGTAAGCCGTTGTAAAACAATTAACCTAAGTATTACATTTTTTAGACTATCTGTACTAAAGCTGCTTTATTAACTTTTAGATATGGCTCTCGTGGTCCCACTCAAGCAGACGAAATGTGTGACAGAAACAATTTCAAGTACTATGGCTCGTATAAGTGGACTCCTCCAAGGTTGTAGTTCGCAAATTAATCTAGGAGATTATGGAAACCATCCGCGTATAGTAAATATTAGCGCCTATCACTTATAAGGGTCCATCTTTCGTACTATGAAACCTTAAAGTTAGTCATGATTCAAAATTCTATAAATATTAGTAGTGCAATCCGTATACCTGTTGAAAATAAAACTGAAACTCAAAATTAAACCTATGTGATATTTGTATTGTATTATTTTTTTGAAAAGAAACGAAAAGTTTAATACTCTATACGATATTTGTATTGTATTATTTATTTTGAAAAGGAAAGAAAATCCAATTTTTGTGTAATACCTTTATTTTGAAAAGAAATGGGAAGTTGTTGGTGCTACATACTAAGGTGTGGTGAAATTGTTTCCAAGTTTCGTTTTCGTCATTAGAAAAGTTTCTTTGCTTATGCACAATTATTTCTATTAAATGTAATTACGATGTTGAAAATTGTCTATCACGCATTAAAGAACAGAATTCTGGGATTTAATTATACATATTTTTGTAAACTAGCATACCAGTTATTTACATTAAATGCCTTAAAATAGATGTTGTAATAATATAACAAAAAATAAATTACATGTGTTGCATTTGTAGACCTGAAATACAAATATTATAATATGCATACCATCCTTATGTCAGACCCAAGCCTGTCAATACAGGTAGAAGACACTGTCAAGTTTTAAGTCTAAAGACACTTACCCTTTACAAACTAAATGTCTCATACATGCACTAGCATAACACAAATATAATATGAAATATGAATTGATTTTTGAATTGCAAGTTTTAAATAATAATCAAAAAATATTATAGTTAATTAGCAAAGGAAGGTTTAATCATTAATTCATTTCTTTTTAATCATCTTGAAAGGAAAAAAACTGAAGTGTACACCAGAGTAGGGACTTCATATTCAAGTAAGAGAAGCATTAGAAAATAGATTAGACCCGTCAGCCAAAAATATTGGTTTTCATCGATTTGCATTATTTTATACATTCATATATGAACAATAATATCAGTAGAAAGTTATGATGTATGTTTATGGATACGGAAATTCTATCTGCGGTTAGGGCACACACTTTCGATTCTATGTCATCTTGAAGAACTGTGATTCGATCTGCTCTCGACAGGTGAATCGATCGCTGTAACAGGGAATAGAACGTTACATTTTCTATGTTTAGAACGCTAGAGCCAGAGCTTAGAAAATGCCCATTTGTGACAACTGACAACCTACCTAGTTGTTGTTTCCCACTTGAAAAGGTAGTTCTGGCTTTCTGCATGTGGATCACGTGTGCAGGCGAGCACTTCTGCTAAACTTCCTCTTCAGCCCTTGTTAAAAAACTTCTCTTTTAGATGTAGGAACTCACTCTGCTTATTATTCATTGTTTGCAGTATCAAATTGATATTAAAATTGCAAACCATTCTTTATTTCCTTTTACTTTGATTTAATTTCATTCCCACAAACTAATATATAGTTGTAAAACATTGAATAACTTATTGTCGTTATAATTTGTATCCGAACATTCACCTACGGACTTTCTGCGTTTCTTATATAATACAGTACATTGAACAGTTATTTTTGACATGCTTAGTTAACACTCTGTCAAGCATAGTAGTATATGCTAAGTCCACACAAATTCAGTTAACCTATTGTTTCCAGTTTTCACAAAAATCTAAATGTGTCTTTAGAGTTAGTTTTTCGATATTTTCTGATTTAGTGATCTACGATCGATCGACCCAAATGTCAATTTTTGGTTGTTCTCAGTCAATATAGAAATGGGTGATCAGTTCCGGAAAGTGGAGCCGTATTCCCCTAAATCCTCTCCAAGAGGTTCTCGATCTCCAGTTGTTCAGGCAAGGCAAGATTCATCAGGAACCCTCAAAGCAACCATATCCTTAGGCAAAAATCCATCTATAGTGCATACTGGACCATTCTACCTCATTAAAGAGCCTCCAAGTATGTTCTCTGCCAATAAAACAAGTTCGCAAGCAAATTATCTCTTTTAACCTATTTCTGTCCAGGTAAACTAATGGGCAACCATTTTGTTTATTTTTATTTCGTTTTCCTTAATCCAGGTGAAAGTGAACTTACGGGAGCTACTAATTTAATGGCTCACTACGGGCTAGAACATTCGTATAATAAATCTAGTGGGCGTAAAGTAAAAGATACTTTATCTTCATTCCTCCCAAATTTACCCGGCCAGATTGATAGCCCTGGTCAGAATGACAACAGGTAATATCCTTATTAGAATAGTTCAAAAAATACTTTAATTGAATTTACTTAAGACGCATTTGCAGTGGAGAATGTACTGATCGTTTAATATGTGCTCTTTTATTTTCTTATGCAGTTCTTTGAGGTCAGTCATTGACAAACCCCCTATAGGTGGAAAGGAATTATTACCTTTAAATGCCCTTCAGTTAACCGGTTTCAGACTTCATCCTGGACCAGTAAGAACAACAACTTTCAGCAATTTTAATTTATTTTACGAAATTTATTAAAAAAAAACTCACTGAAAAAGTAACCTCATTAATACTTTTTGAAATTATTACAGCTACCAGAGCAATACAGATTTATGAATAGTGTGCCGCAAAAGAAAAGACACAAGCATAAAAAGCACAAGCACAAAGCTGGGGAAACGCCGAGTCATCAGGAATCCAGTGCCGCCGATTTGGCAGCTGCTGCTGAAAAGAAGCATAAAAAGCAAAAACGGCACGATGAAGATAAGGAGCGTAAAAAGAGAAAGAAAGAAAAGAAGAAGAAGAAACAGAAGCACAGTCCTGAACATGGAAGCACTAGCCAAGCTAATAATCCAGCTTTATTTGGCTCTGGGAATAACTGACGATTACTTAATAGGTAGACATCGATTTTCATTAAATATGGGAATTGAAAGAAATACGATTTAGTGTCGAAGAAAACGGATGCATACCTGTAGTTAATTTAACCATTATCTAAACTGTTATTATTATGGATGAGGCATAATATTACTTCATAAAAACTACCTCATGTAAAACATTTATTTATATTCCTTCATTTCATATATTGATATTACATTTGAAATTGTGTTTACGTGTTAATGTTATTTACAGTAATTTTTTTACGTTAAAACTGTGAAATAATACAACAAACCAAATAATTGGGGTCTACTAATATTTACATAAGTGCATGTAAAAAAGTACACTTATTGAAATATGAAGGAAGACTAGATATACAAACTTGTGTACTTTGCATGCATTTTTCCAAATTAGTTTGTTTATGTTTTGAAAATGCTGTGTTTATGTTATTAGTAAAAGGAATTTAAGATCCCGAAATACGTAAAATTGCCTTTGTATTGGATTTTATTGCCTAATTAGTTGAATAGATATTTATGCAGGGCTATATTTAAACTGTGAATAATAAAAAATGGAAATGTGTACAGCTAATTGGGAAAGCGATCACAGTAATATATTTATCTTTCCACAGAACTCGAGCGCCAAAAATAGAAAGTCTATGTTTAAAATTGCTCAATGCTCAAAACAATCTTCATTGTTGCACAGATAAATTAATTTAACTTCTGTAGCTTTTTCTTTCGTAATACATACATAAACAGTCTTCAAGTGGAGAATATTTGCACCGTAATTGTTTCTTAGTTATTCACCACATTGTAATGCTTTACACTAGATGTGTTCTCAATGTAAGACGAACCAATAACCTAGCTTAAATTTCCCAAGTTATCTTACGTCTTCAAATAAGATGTGTATTGAATGGCTTGCAGCACCAATTCTTTTCCTAATTTGGAAAATCAGAATATTCTATGATAAAATTGAAGCCAGTGAAAATTATTAAATCCAGAATTGACAACTTGCCTATGCAATTCATTCAAAGTACTGATTAATAGTGAGGTCGGTTCCCCTGCTACATATTAGAGAGAACTATTTTCCAGCAAAATTTTGCTTTCGATTATATTATGTTAGCGAGATTCGTAATATATTTAAGGAAGTGATGGCATCTGTAAATAAGGACAGTTCTAAAGGCAACAATACGAAATACAAAATGAATTCCAGGAAAAAATGTGTTACATTACTTTGGATTTCACAGTTTTGGTTTGGAAAAAGCTCAAAATATATATTTCAAAAACTGAGACTTTTAGTAACTTGAACCACAATAATTAAGGTCCGCGTCTATTATATTGGCGTATTTTACCATTATTTATGGGCTTTACGTTAACAAGCATCAAATAAAGAATAATAAATTAAAAGATATTTTGACGTAATGAATAGGAGCATGACTTTAGAAAATGACTGATATTTTGATAAATGTGGACATTTAAGGATTTCGAATTGAATGCGATGTGTTTCATTAGACGATATTCTGTTAATTACTTGGTTTGTATTTCATGTCGAAGATGAAAAGTACTTAAGGTGGCCGTATTTGAGATTGCATGAGATTGTCAAATGGTCTTTAGGAAAAATGTCCAAAAAGTTATTAAACCGAGCCGTTGTCGAATCGAGCTGGATGAGAATTTCAATGTTTGTAAAGTCAGACTTCATTTAGGTCCATGACAATGTTTTCCAGCAAGAAACAGCGTTTTTGTTTGTTGTCAGAAAGCATTTACATGAACCTCAATGAAGCTCGCATACTCCATGTCTTTCATAACCAGCTCGACTACCTATTCGATAACGGCTCGATAACGGTTCGCTTCGATTACTGTTCAACAGCTCATTAACCAGCCTAGTGACACGAAAAAGCCTGCAATAAAAAATCTCCACATTCTATACTGAAAGAATTAAAAATACTCTATTTATTATCCAATTTTGTCATCAGGTCGGTTGGCACAATTTACAGGTGAGGATTAATTAATTTTGGAGCTTAGGTATATTTTTGTGTCGTTCCCACATTAGCAGACGTATCCGAGTTAGTTACACGCTTGATTTTACCTATACCAGGTTTTGTGAATACCTTTACCTAAAGACAATGCAAAATAAGTGCAAACTCATAATGGGATGCTTCCAACGGAATGAAATGTTTGATGAAAAATAATTGAAGGTTTAGTGGAGTTATTACATAAACCTCTGAGTTTATTTCCGTTTTAATTGACTACCGATTTCACAATAACGAGAAAACCAAAAGATACATAAAATGCAATTAGTTTATATAGTTGTTGACCTGAGCAGAGTTGACAAATCAATTGCTCTTAACTAAGGCTCCTATAAGACACAAATAGCACTTAATCGGTTTCATAGCAGAGGTTGTGGAGGTCAATTTTACAACATTATAATACAATACGCCGAAATACACTGCGACAGATTTTGTAGTCACACTGTTTAAATATTTAGATGATATACCACTACAAAGTATAGTTAGACACGAAAATCAGTCATCTAATTAATGTAGTAAAACATTAAATTGGCAACCTAAAATTGATAACCATTTTGATAAAGGTATTATAATTTAAGTGCAGATGAAAAGTATTAAAATTTATTTTCAGAGGTTCAGTATTATATTCGTTTTATACTTATTTATAATTATGTACTATTTGAATAGCTTGAGATTAGCTTAGATAAACATGTCTACAGACAGTCACAGAAGCAGACATTAACTCACAAAACAATGCACTATACTTTCGACACAATCTCTAAGACTGATTCTTATCGTTAGTTGAATCTTGTGTCAATTACCTTTCAGATTGATTGATATGATAACTTACAAGTGTACCGTACACGTATTTAACGTAGATTGTTATCTATAAATTGTAATTAACGTTGATTGGTAACAACTAGTCAGATCTACCTAGTTGAGGAATATTAATGTCAAATGTGAGTTATTTTTCTAGATATGTGGAGCGCTAAAATTATCATTTTGGACATCGGCAGACGAAAAGTTCATAGTTACGACTATATTCGTAGGTACATTTATGATATGATTTGGATTTCGATCAGTGCATGAAGCCACTGACATTGAGAAGGCATGACTCTTTGCACAGTAAGTGTAGCAAATGCCATGCCTTGGCTAGCCAGATTAACTTTCGCCTGAACAACAACAATATAGTATAATACAAGTTGAACTGTGAATGTATCACGAGAATGGATTATTATAATAATCTATTATAGGAAATTCTAAACTTTTGCTACCAGCTAGCAACAATCTGTCATTCTGCAGCTTTCCACCTAGCACCTTGCTCCGACAACGACCTGTATGAATACGCCCTTTGCAGTATAAAAATAGAATAGTAAATGATTGACGAATAGGTGCTAGGTGAAAAGCGATACTCCGTTGTATATTTCATTCACTTTTGCAGTGCTAATTTTAACAATCAATCAAACTTCTCTATATTAACGACCTAATTATCTCTTAAATGGAAACTCTACAATTACTTTACATAGGTTTCTTGGCTTTTGCGGTGCTACACGAGGTAAAAGCTATTCTAACTATATAGTAGGTATAAGTTTGCCATAATTACTTGCTATTCTAAATTTTGTAAGCTATCTTCACTATTCCAATCGATTACCTTTTCGATTTTATCTCTTATCAATAGCAACGACTTCACAAAATTTTAAAACAGGGAACAAATACAGATAGAATAACAGTGGACGAGAATATTATGTCCGCAGGCACGCGATTCCTACTTTGGACTGTTACAAATAACAACACAGTGTATTATAATAGCTATGATTGGCAAAACTTCCACCAGATAAAAATTTTATGGACTAGTTTCTAATTCTTTGAAATACCACTTAGTGTTTTGCATCTAGGGAAGGAAATTATAAAAGGACATTATTTTAAATTCGGGTAAATGCATACTGATGACTGAATACTCTTAGAATTGCAATCGTCAAATAACCTTTCCAGAGTAGTTTGAGGAACGAACTACTATGAAAAGGTACAAATATCCTGTTGTCTGACTTGGTTACAGAAGCCCTACAATTATAATTATTTTACATTAGAAAAACATTTTGCCATGCAAGGCTTATGATTGTGCAACTACAGAAATATTGATTTTCAAAAGCACAATAAATGTTATTAGTTCTAATGACATTCATGTTTCTTTCCAGAGTTTATTCTAATAAACAATGGTACTCTTTTGTATACAGGTTGTTAATAATTACTATTGTACCCAAATAGCTGTAAAACATCTGGCACCTCAAACATGCTGGCAAATAGGATAAATATAATGCATTGTGTGTACTCGGTATGTGGTGTGGTGTATAGTGTATGCGGTATTTAAGGAAAAGGTAAATAAGACGCTGACCATTAATTTGCATAGTTAAAATCGGGACACTCTCCCGTAAAATACTATCCGTAAAAGGAAACGCTCTAGTAATACGTATTCAAAATGAACAAAACATTTGTTCATGGGCAAAACAATTTGATTTCCCAAAGACGCTACTGGTAGAACCGCATTTAGAGCCTGTAAAACATTATTCAACAAGAAAATATTTTATTACAATTTACAAGTTGCGTGTCTATGGGAAGCTATAGCTAGTTACTAAATTTTAGCGTTTTAATGTTCAACAAAGAGTAAGGAGTATTTTTTCCATTATGGTACCCATGTTTTCATTTTTATAGGACCACTACTTTGGTTTATGCTATACGATTATAATGTTACCAGTGATTCACTATTAATAAGGAATGAAGAAAAAATTAATGGTCATTTTAGACTTAAGGGTTTTCGAAAACTGGACAATTTGGTTGCAAACTGGACTAACGGTCAGCATAGTACGTAACAAGAACTAGTATTTATACATATTATATTGTATTACAGTGTTCTTATAATTAATACACAGATTTTATTTAATATATACATAATATTCCAACAATGATATTTTTATTACTATAACTAAGAAAACGTTTTATTTATAGCTTGAACCAGGTACCATACACCACAGCAACTAGAGTATGCTTCATCAGCGTTTCTAACCATTCGAAATACCGATTACTCAACTCGATGTCAAGTCTGTGGTTAACTGTCATGCGCAGTCCGGAGATGTTGTCGAATACACTATTTAGGAAATACGCCGAAGATATTAGTTACTTTCAAGCACGAACAACATGCCAGGCTAGAATAATTCAAGAATGTTGAGAAAGTACATCTAGGTGCTGTTAGACCACCACAACAGACTTCATCTGAATTAACAGTGCCTACCTTAACCGTTTTTGATGCTGTAAAGGTTAAGTATATTTTGTAAATAGGCTTCATCATATTAATAGAAAGCGTTAGCGCTGTAGTGCGAGACACGAGGTGCCTCTAGACGGGGTGGTGTATGGCAACAACTTCATTATTCAGAAACTAGCAAGTCATATTTGTTAATGTAACGATGTCGGGTACTGGTGGCACAACGCATCCTGAAATGGTCCAGATTCCAAATAACCATTTCCCAAAATTGCCATAAACACTATACATTAGAAAGTTTAACTTCATATTTCAAATAATTGTTTTCTACATACATGAATGATACATGATATGATACATGATATGTTCATAGATGAATTATTAATTCCGTGTCTATCATTGATTGTGCATGCATTTATTTTTAATTATTGTGTTAAGTTGCTATTTATATTTTGCTAAATATTATGCTGTTTTTACAATGCTAAAATCTCTACCGTTTTTCTTACCTATTCTGAATAATTTGCCTATGACTGAGCTTAGATTGCGGCTGGGAATTCTTTTAATGTGTTGCACCTAGCACTGCCTCAGATTTTTATGTACTCCTACTCACTTCTTAATTAGAAGCATTTATTGCAGTGTTTCCTACTTTTGCAAAGATACAGATAGTTAAGAACAATATTTGCAATTGAATTACAAATGAATGCGTATTGTGAAAGTATCAGTGATTTTCTATGCAACAGTCCAATTCGAGTGCAGGCAATTAGGCAATTTCTTCGACTCTTCCCCAAGCTTTTACTCGGCTTGACGTGATGACTTTAATTATTTACATTTCGATGCTTTGCAGCTTGATTGGGTGGCACCATTACAACGGCAGACAAATTTGCCGAATTGCCAGCATCATTCCTATTAGCGATGACATAATGTCCAGAGTGAGTTTTGAATTTGAGTTGACGCTATCGGGGCAATACAGTTGTTCCAATGGTGCCTGAAATAACAACATACGCAGTTTATACGGATGTATTTCGAAATAAATTTTTATATTAGTAATGCCAAATAATGAGCTTTGTTGCAAATTACAGAATCGTACTAAATAGGGATAAAATGTTTTATGGTAGACCTAAAACAGGTAGTAAAAGCGCACTTTCACTACAGAGAATTAATAACTTTGTGTCACTTCGTTTATTTCTGGCGCAGACCTCAAGCTATATATATGTTTACCTGCTTTCTTGCTCCTCTGGCGAGACTTAAGTAAATATTGACTGTCCCAAAATTAAACTATTGGAGGTAACACAACAAAATGTAGGTAAGCAGGAATATGTCTGCTATAATTTTGCTTTTTAATTCGAAATGAGATTTTATTCAAACTTCTACATTGATATCTTCCAAAAGAAAAGTTGCATCAATGCTACAATTAGAGTCCGTAATCGCCATTGTATTGTTGTAAGATGTCTTCGCATAGTACAATCATGTCTCAAGTATCAATGTGAAATACAGTACGCACTGTATGTGTGAAAGTATCTTACCTTATCTATCTCGTATTCGTGTTTATCTCTTGAAGACCAGCATTTGGTTTTCAGAGCTATCGGTAGTACTTTATCCCTGTTGGTTTGAGTAGCTTTAATGAGCCATAGCTTGTACCAAAGCAAGTCACATCCACATTCCAACGGATTTCCTGCAAAAAGTTTTTTCATTGTAATTAACTAGGACACTGCATTGGTTCTACATCAACACATATTTATTCTAAGCTTAGATGCTGTGGATATCAACACTCCCCTTAACAGTAGAAAATACTGAACTGTTTTACACAGAATACAAAGTCAATATAATGTATACATGTACATCATCCTAATCCCCACCATTGTACAAAGGAAAGAACTGTTTAGCTTCAATCCCATCACATTTTCGGTAAATAACGCTGTAGCATTAGAAACTGACATATAGTCAATCTCCATTTTGACAGTCACCGTGACACAGAAATATGACGTGGGTATGGGTTCACCTAGTCCCTCGCTACCACGTTATCTCATTCAGTAGCATGAGGATTACAAAACCTATCTTAGTATTATTAATTTTTGTAAACAAAAGCAAAAGGAAAATGTAACAAATTATATATACCCTTTAAAAAGTAAGTCATAAGTCTATGTCGCCAAAACAAATATCTACTGAATGGGTCCTGAAAACAATTAACTTGAATAATTGCTGTTGTATTTATATTGAAATCTACTTTTCAAATCCGAATTTAAAAATTGCAAGAAATAACGGGTTCAAAACCAGAAAATTTATCAAGATGTTTCCCAAGCACTGCCTAAGAAATAAAACCATTTCCAAAAGTTAAAGGGGAGTATTTAAATGGGCCTCACATATAATCGGTTTGCCTCAATAAAATTAATCACTTTGCCTCAAATAAATTTATTTACATGAATATTTATGCCACCTCAAGTATCAATCACTCAATACTGATAATATACCTTTGCCTCATGTTTTAATACAAAATTCTAATATTTATTACAAAAACCTCAACACTACTAACAACAATAGTACTAAATATTAGCATTTTGTATCATATTTATTTATTTATTTATCATATTTTGTATCATAACATGAGGCAAAGTAATATTATTAGTATTGAGTTATTGATACTTGAGGCGGCATAAATATTCTTTAGGTAAATAAATTTATTTGAGGCATAGTGATTAATTTTATTGAGGCAAACCGATTAAATATGAGGTGCACTTAAATGACAGCCAAAGTTAAAGGCAGTACAGGCTACAAGCATCCAGATACCTCTCAAAGCAAATTGGAGACAGTTCCAATTCGCAAGAGCACTTAGCAATGAATGCTTGAATTTGTGTAGTCCTGTTTATATTGAACTACTCGATGGTGACTTAGTATTTTCATACGGGCGCTAGCGTCGTTGTTTTACATTGATAAAATTGTATAGCAGTCAATATAGTATATGGATGTGGACTAAAGAAATACAGGAAGTGATTACGTTTAAGGCAGTAAGGGAGGTTTATGGGGCATACTTTACCCTGCCTCTGCCTCCCACGGGAGGAAGTGTCAGGAGGCACAACATAAGTCGTCTGATCGTCTGGCTTTGCCTCTTTTCTGTGTGCCATGAGCTACATGTACGGTTTTAATATATATTTTACATTTCCTTAATTTGAAACGCTGCATTGTTTTTTTCTATGTAGAGAATCTTAGATTTGATTTCCAAATTTAAAAAGCTCCTGCTTGTGTGTCCTGACACTTATTCTACTCTATGTTACTCAGATTTAAAATACAGACAGTACTTTATCCCCATCCAATTACTAATAGATTCTTCTCTGAAAACTATACCTACATTAGTTTCCCAAATGCCTTCAGTACGAACATGCTGTATTAGAGATTGGCCAATTTTATTTTCAAATTCATGTATAAAATGGAGCACTCGCTGTAGTATTCCCTATATAGCATTGAATAAACAGGCTTTCCAAGATTTTAGTTTTGGTTGCTGTGCTGAATTAAAGACAGGACCTAAGTGGAATGATTCCAACGGAATAGTACTTACAGATAAATGGCAAAAGCTTTTTTCGTGGCATTCTTTTAATGCAATGCGCAAAAAATACAATGGAAATTAAACTTGGAAGATCTTTGTTATAAATAATGGCTCTTAGATTTGTCTAAAAGTTCTTCCCTAAACTGTCTCCAAAGAAGAAGATCGCTCCTCAGTTGCAACTGCTTCTCTTTGGAGGAAGAATTTTTTTTCCTCCCATGAGATCTCACATGTATATATATTACTGCCTCCCAGTAGACAGCTTAATCTGATTTATTCTCGTCAATCTAATAAGCTTAAGTTATTGGAGATTGCTAGGAAGAAAACGCCTACAATCTGAACTAAAATTAGGGAAAAAAACCATAGCCAGAGGAACTCTTCCGGAAAATGCTTTCTCTTATCAAGAGTCTTATTACACAATTTCTAAATAAAATAAAAATTACTGAATTCATTATTGCCAACAGCAGGTGAATAGTATTGGTTTGGAATAAGTATTCAATAAACTCCGTTTTAGGAGACTACGCGTGGAATGGAGACTTGTGAGACCGAGATTGAGGCAACAGATGGTGAATATTGTAATTTGGGTTGTAAGGAATAATGTGAGTTAATGGTTGTTGAGGGTAATTTTGACAATGAATAATACAATACACATAATAACATTGAACATGACGACAATAAGCGGTTGGAAAGGAAAATGAAATTGCTGACAGTGCTTAGGAAGGGAAGATATGGGACAGGTGCAAGACAGACCCATTTTCGGTAGTAAAAAGTGCACTTAAGCTTTAATTCGTTGATGGAATGGAAGGAACCACAAAGTACACTTACCATGAACATCGAGAACTTGTACGGTTTCAATGATGGGCTGGAATACGCTTTGTGGTAAATGCACGATTTTATTTTTACCCAAATCGATTGTCTCAATAGAGTGCATATTTGCAAAAACGGGCATGGGAAGTGAATCGATTCTGCAGAAAACACAAAAGAAAGGACACTTTAGGTGTTAGCATTAGACAATGTTGAAACACTGAAAACCGTTGACTCTGAGATGGCTCCTCATCACTCATTACCTTCTTTTCTATACAAATATTATTTCTCATCTCCCCGTCTTACATTCTTTGTTGTCTTTTGTCTGCTGAGACTCAACTCAGTGATAGTGGAAACTTAAGATAGCGTTTAGACTGGGGAATCAGGCAGTAAATAAATACAGTATCCATACATTTCATAACTAGAGTATAAAAGTGGAGTCGCATAATAATGCTCTGGCGAGACCTACCTAGGGAAATGTTAAATTTTACTTGAGTAGAATTCCTGTAAAGTCGTCGACGTATATTATATTCCTTGCATTTGTAGGTTTCCAACCTTTGCATCCCATATGCCATGCCATGTATCTTGTCCTTTTACTCGTAGTCCAAAGTAAATAATAATGTCTTTTTAGAACATCTGAAAGACAACATCTATTGTAAAATCTTTATGTGCTAATAGACTCAACAAAGTGTAACAAGAAAACTAGTTAAGCAAACAAATTGTTAGCAGAAAGTGCAATATTTACTTTTGACTCTCATGGGTACCTACAATGCTCTACATCTTGAAATAAGAAAAAATATTGAATTCCCTGTGAGATTGGCACACTTACTCGGGAGTACCTTTTAAAACAGTTGCATCACAATCTTTGGGTAAGGGTACAATACATAACTCGAACTCGACGATAGTAATTAAAGTGAAAAATGCAATTTTCATTAGAATGCTTAACTTCACAGAATTGGCGCCCCGTGGTAGCTGAATAATGGATTGAAGGTATAATATAAACTTTTGCACTTCTCATGCTAACTGTTTGGATTTTTGATTGGAAGGTAATAAGATGTTTACAGCCAAGAGTTTGGGAAGATTTAGTATAATAAAAAGTACATTTCCCATCTAAGTTTTTATTAGAACTATTTAAATGTACACAGAATGTTATGAACATGAAATTTGTACTGCTAGGAAAATTCTGAGGAATTGGCATAATATTGTTTATATTATATCGTTTGGATCCACACTACTACAAGCTAATCCCTTATCATTAATAATATATTGCTTTTAGAACCACGGTGAAATTTTATGCTTCTGGTTTTGAAATAAGAAGAAGACTACCTACCTTATACTCATACTCAGCTAACCAAATAATACAGATACGTATCTTAAGTACACAACACAATGACTGTATATCTTGTCCGTAAGTTGTTTATCACCAAATTTATTGCTAGTAGGTTAAAGAAGAAAGTTATCTTGCCTATTATTCTGCAAGTATAGAAATTTGATGGTGTTTCCAAATCCTTCGAAGTCGTCCTCTTTGATTTCTGAGATGTTATTTCCCTTCAAATCGAATTCTCGCAGCCGGTGCATTTCCTTAAGAGCTTCAGAGGGGATTTCACTAATGCTATTGTTTCCCAGCTTGAGCCATTCTAGTTTCTCTGTAAATGAAGTTAAGAAAGATTTAATCGAAAACAGAGTCATTTTGCGCACATCTTTCCAGTTTCTCTCAAGCAAAGGACCTTATGAAACCGTTTCACTATATCGAAACTGATAGCTTAATTTCTGGAGCAATTTATGCTGCCAACAGCGTTAACTACTTTATCGGACGGACAATGTTAGTTTGCAGACAACACAAACTTTTTGATCGCTTTTGTTGCAACTTCCACCATTTGTGACTTAATTTTTGGACCATTTTCCATATAACCTTTAAGGACATTATTTATTAAGCCATCAAAGTAATGCCGTAGAATGCAAGTGAACAATCTCAGATTCAACGTCAGATTCAGAACGTCAGTAATAATGGTTCGAGCAGATATACAACTAAGCTAAGGGGAATTGGACTAGATAACCCATCTATGATGGTGGCAGATAAGAATTAATGAGAGAATACCGATTCTGCAGCTAGCCATTGTTTTGCATCGAAACCTAAAATGTCCCCAACAAGTGAATGTCAAAACATTCATTACTAAGTTTTAATCAAGTTGAAAAGCACTGAGAAATAAATAATATGTGGGAAGAAATTCAAAAGCTTCAATACAGATATTTAGAACCAGCATCATAAAAAAGTTAAAAATGTTGAGAATAGAATATATTTAATATAGAATTGAGTTAGAAAACTAAATTCAGGGATTTAAAATAAAAAGAACTTTGATTTGTAAATTTAGCTGAAACCCGTTTTAGCTTACCAATAAATTCAAATTTCCGGGATTGCTTTTGTGATCAAGGTGTTTGTTTAGAAGTGGTATGTGGCAAAGAGTATCGAATATATTGTTTTTAAAAAGTATTGACAGATATAATTGAAATCCTAACTAAAGAATTCAACTTTTGAAATTCAAATAAGCAAATGCATTCAAAAAATAATTGTTTTAGTACAGTATTTTTAATCCTTTAGACAGGTAGAATTACAAGCAGTGAATTTAAAGTGAAGCATCTTATGTTATGCATATCAAGAACCTTTAAGCTACCGATCATAACTTCCTTGGAAAGTACAAATTGGATTCCGTATAGACAACGGTGAGAGTTACTATGCTCTCTGTAATCACGAGTGCTGATTCTGCTAATAGCTCAATTAGTAGGTCAATGGACTGCGGGGTATCAGCTATGCAAAAGACGCTCGACGCTGTAGTTGTAGTGCTATTAGCTGTGCTTACCTATTTTGGTTATATAAACACATTGCCCTTGTAGCACTAGTTGTTATTTTCATTACGAAATGTAGATTTGTTTTAATTATATTAAGTCTTTTAGTTCGAGAATGTTCGTATACCTAGACAGCAAATGCATAGAGACATAATGTTTTAAGGCAGACCAAACTGTACTTATCTCATATCTCAGCAAACCAGGCAGAGACTGAGCAATTTCGGCATTTGAAGAGTACATTAAAGCATTCTGAAGTTATTCAAATATCCAATGCCAGGAACTAACAAAGGGAATATCTAAGATCTTTTCCAATTATGGTATCAAATAAACATACTTTGTTGACGTTTAGGAAACCTCCTGGCGTCTTTCACTATCTGTTAGCAAAACTGATGTGTTTGTAGCCATGAATATTTCTGCGAGAAAGTTTATACGAAAATGGAAACGTTTATACTCCTTTAAGTACTGATAGTCAAAGGTTATGGAATAGCTATTCACTATAATTGGTAAGCATGAGATTCAAGTAGTGGTGGTGAATCTCATAAAGTTTTCCTTGACATAATTACCTGCCAGGGGTGCTTTCATTCCAACCTGCCACTCAAGTACACTCCAAATCGGTCATAACTCTTAAAGAAATCAGGACACTACCACACTGGTGGTCCTTATTCTTTTCATGTGCTAAATATGTATAAGTATACTCGTTTGTACATTAAATTGCCCTTGAAAATTCTTTTTATGAAACAATTGCTACTTATTCGGCATTCATGAAGCCTATATGAATTTTAAGTTTATTGTTTCTTTTCTACGAAGAAGTAGAAAAGAAACCCTTGATTTTTAACTCCAAATAGTTTTAAAATAAATGATCCTTATGTCGAAATATGATTAATTTGAATTATTTCTGAAAGTTGTGAGCCACATATGAGTAAATTTAAATTGTACGACCATTGAGGCAGCCGAATACATATCTGTAATAATTTTAGTAGCACTCCGAAGTATTACTACAATGATCAAAGATGAAGTACACATTCGATCATCTAGTGACCATAATTTTTCTGTTTTCTATAGGTAAATCAGTTTTGTAAACTTTTTGCGGTTGTCTCGCTTTGGAATTAAGATAAAATTGGCGTAACCCTTTTCAGAATAATGATCACTTTGTCATGTCACTTGTTATTCATAATACTGTTCTAGCCTGTTCTACCATATATTTTTCTTTAAGAAAATGAAAAGGCAAAATACCGATGGGTTCATAAATTTAAATACTTATGGCAATTACTAATTAAAAGACCGAAACTTGAATTTAAGTTAATGATGGATTTATTTGATGGTTTTAGCTACGCCATTATCATGGTTTCAGGAAGTTTATCACTGAATGACTTTTAAATAGGCAAACCGAATATTTGAAAAGGTGTATGAATTTATATTATTCTGCGTTTTAACTATTCCGGCCAATTGCTGCTACAACTTGCAGCAATTCAGAAAAACAAGAATAACAAATGTATTCATTGTTTCTTGTTTCAATAACTAGCTATGATTGTGAAGCTTTGACAATTTAGATACTTTATAAATTTCTCTTTACTTGAAGCAGCAATAATAATGTGAATAAGATTGATTGACTGAGAAGATATTGAACTGTCAAATCACTTTGGAATTGCAAATAATGCTGTTCTTCCAAAATTGACAAAAATAAAGCATACCAAACAAACCAGAAACAAATGTTTCTCCTATATGTTTATGTTACTGAAGGTCTGTCCTTATCATATGCATTTTAGAAAGAAAGTATTAATCATGGCACATTGATAAATCTCACGTTCTAGACCGGTAAAGGCTTTGTTGTCGATTCCTTTAATGCGGTTAAATTCCAAATCAAGAGAACTCATTCGAGGAAGATTCTTGAAGACATATTGCTCCAATTGAATGATCATATTGTGCCCGAGCTTCAATGTGTCCAAATTGGAAAGACCTGGAAAGAGAAATAAATGGCAAACCTTTTAACTGTCCATTAGAGGAAAGCTTTTGGAATAGGGGAAACGTGAGATTTGGTAAAATAGGTTTTTTTTCCTAGGAACAAGCATTAAATAGTTAATTTAGATATCACTGAGAAGCACATATCTCATTTAACAGGCCTAGATAAACGGCGAACATAATTTGAAAAGATAATGTTATAAGCTAACGAATTTTTGTAATCATTGTGCTTTTATTTACTTTGTGACATTGTGGTAACTCGAACTTAGAAGTAACCTGATAAAAGGTATGCCATGAGATTAGGTAACCCATTTTATAAAAATAGCGGACCTAATGAAAGAAACATAATCTTGCTTTTGGACCAACTTTTGATTATTCATTTCCCAGAGGAGTATAAGAAGGTCATGTTTTAGTAAATCCTTTTACGACATGAGATTCTGTAACATTAAAGGAAAGATTAGCTACCTGCAAAATCCGACTCCTTGATTGATTCGATTCGATTTTCCTGAAGCTCCAATGTGCTAAGATTGGGTAATTTGGAGAGAGCTCTGATGGGAATGGAAGTTAACTGGTTGCTTCCCAAATTAAGATGAACCAAGGATCTGCAAAAATATTTTTAAACGCACGTGGTAAGTAAGTGTATATTGCACTCACGGAAGTGATCCTAAAGCATACATTGATAGTCATGATAAATACTAATGGTTATAATTAGCGTGGAATGAAAACCGAAGAAAATGGCATACAGATTGACTCCTACGAAAGCATTCGAGTCAATATGCGTAATTAAGTTTTGGTAAATGGACAATCTTTCCAACTGCAGCATTCCTTGGAAGGCATTCTCCCCAATTTTTGTAATGTTGTTATGATTCAGATTGACATATCTGGTTGCATAAAGATGAGAAAAAGCCTTTGTGGGCACAAGTGATAGACGATTTTGCGACAAATCCAAAATTTCTAATTTTGATGCAAGAGCTGTCAATGACGATGGCTCCAAAATCGCCAAATTCGTATTGCTGATAATTAGGTGACGAATATCCAGACCTGCTAAGAAAATCAGAATCATTGTTCATTGGAATCGAATTTAATGTTTTGCCAGCTATTTTACTACACCATACAACAAGGGCTAACTCTACGGTTCTAAGTACACATTCTTTCTTACTGTTGTCTCCGTATTTTAATCCCCATTACTTTGTAATCTGATACTTACAAGGGAGCACAGAACATTTTTGGAACATTGACGTTTTCCCCTCAATTAAATGATTAAATACTCAGCGCCCATCTCACTTCATTAACTTTTAATAATTTAGTTCTCCTAATTTCTTCTCTAAAAGTCGTAATATTATAAATTAAGAAACGCTGTATGTCTAAACAAAGTCAATATTTTCATTCTAGAAAAATCCATTTTCCCGAGGTTGAAATAAATTCTCTGATGACTAACTATGACTTACGTTTTCGCTCCCGTATATTTCAATTCATTTCTGTTGAACTATTTTAATACTTTTCTTTTATGGTTAAAAGTAAGGTCAATAAAACTAATAATTTGAGTATCCATTCGCATTCTACAACCCATAGTATTCTGTACTCCACATACTCCTTATAAGTGAAGGCACTACGTTTATTTGTCTTCTGAATGCCCAATTGTGTCTTCTGTGTACCCGAAATATTCATTGGCTTAGAGCAGAAAGAGCGCAGGCTTTTAAAAATTCTACTTTCAACAAAGTTCAACCGCATTGATAAAAATTTAACGCTAGATTCGTTTCTGCAAATCTTAGATTAGCTTTGTGGGCTAGATTTAAGTGAACGCTCTATGGGGCTGATCGGCTTGTTCTACAGTAAACACGAGGAATCATAGTTCTTACATAAGCACATAAGGCTTACATTACATGAATCTCTTGTTAGAGTTGCATAATACTTCTCGCTATAATGTAACTAGTATTAGTTTTTAGCGAGCCAGAGGCTCACTTATGGAACCGTGTTGTCTGTCCGTATGTACGTACGTATGTACGTACGTATGTACGTACGTATGTACGTACGTATGTGAACACCATAACTCTTGAAGGCATTGACCGATTTGGATTAAACCTCGGATTTGGACTCATCTCGGCCTAGTTAGGAACCCTATTTAAAATGGGCGTGGTCACCTCACCCCTTTGGGAGATAACGCGCGCTCACTTTATAAGCAATAAGATATGAAAATGGGGTTTTGGGTACTAAAATATCTTACACCGCTTCTAGTAGTTTGTTAGCGGGATAGTAAAAAATATTTTTTACCGCTTCCACTTTATAAGCAATAAGATACTCAAATAGGGTTTTTAGGTGTAAAATATAGTTTGTGGGCGTGTCCACTTTTGGGAAGCGGTACATTCATAATTTTGGTGGTCTTTTATTATATGAAGCGCTAAGGTAACATTTTGGGTGTTTCCCACTTTATGAAGCGGTAAGCTAACTTTTTGGGTGTTTCCCACTTTATGAAGCGGTAAGCTAACTTTTTGGGTGTTTCCCACTTTATGAAGCGGTAAGCTAACTTTTTGGGTGTTTCCCACTTTATGAAGCGGTAAGCTAACTTTTTGGGTTTTTCCCACTTTATGAAGCGGTAAGCTAACTTTTTGGGTGTTTCTACTTGTGGGAAGCGCCAAATTATTTTTTGGTTGCTTCTACTTATAGCTTTCAGTTAGCAAGGCAAAATTTAATACATTTCAATTTTTTGAAAAATTTTAATCCATTTAGCGTTGCCATGGCAAAAATTTAATATTTTCCAGTTTCCATGAAGAATTATGTTTTCCATTGCTCCGAGAAAAGTATTCATTTAAGATTATCAAATTATAAATGAAACAAATAATTTTATCCTCTGGCTCGCTTCATGTTACGGCTTGGCGATGTTTTTTTAAATAGTGATTTAGACTTTTCCAACCCAAGAAATGGTTAATAAAAATGGAATTTGAGAGTCACTGGGTTAACATTTTCGAAAAAACTTTTATTTATAGGGTTTCAATTGACAAGCTTTCGCCAACTACGGTTTTCTTCTTCAGGACACAGGATTATTTTATAAAGTAAAAGAGGTTAGATGGATGCGTGTTTTACTGAAGCATGTAGGTATGTGTGGAGTATTAAGTGATTTGGGTAATATAGTAAAATAGTAGTAGTTTTAGTTAAGTTCCGGTTTTCTATGGGAATCTGCTACTTCATATTTTTATTAGAGGTGATAGAGTTGGTAACCAAATAGTGTTGATCTTCATGCCCGTGTCGAGATTTTTTTTTGTTGTTTGAGTTTTGTATATGCAGACTTTCTTTGAATTTTCATTGGAAAAACCTTGGTCCTTTTTCTAAACATCGAGCATTGTTTTTATTTGCTTTGTGAGAGGGATTTTCCGCAATATGGACAGCCACTGCTGAGGATTCCACTCGATTATGCCTTATGTCTGTTAAATGCTCTTTGAGTCTGGTCTTATAATCTCTCTGCATAGTAGAAACCGAAAGGGATTATAAGACCAGTCTCAAAGAGCATTTAGCAGACATAAGGCATAATCAAGTGGAATCCTCAGCAGTGGCTGTCCATATCGCGGAAAATCCCTCTCACAAAGTAAATGAAAACAACGCTCGTCTTGCAGAAAAAAACCAAGATTTTTCCAACGAAAATTCAAAGGTCTGTATACATACAAAACTCAAACAACAAAAAGAACCTCGACACGGGCATGAAGATCAACACTATTTGGTTACCAACTCTATCACCTCTAATAAAAATATGAAGTAGCAAATTCCCATACAAAACCAGAACTTAACTAAAACTACTACTATTTTATTATAGTACCCAAATCACTTAATACTCCACACATACCTACATGCTTCAGTAACGTAAACACGCATCCATCTAACCTCTTTTACTTTATATAATAATTCTGTGTCCTGCAGAAGACAACCGTGTTTGGCCGAATTGCATCTTCTAAATAAAAGTTTTTTCAAAAATGCTAACCCAGAGACTCAAATTTTATTTTTATTAAGTATTAGTGTTCTTTTAAATATTTGCCTTAATTAAATGCTGTGAATAGTAAAGCGTGTGATGCAAATGTAGAGGGAACAAGTGTGAATGTAAACTGACCCAAGAAAACGAAGTTGGTAAGATGTGGCGTATCAGTGAAGCGAATAGTTAGGTATTGGACTATAATCCCGTGGTGCTCCTTGAGGTTTTGCATACTCTTCTTAATAGAATCCATGTTAGTGCGTTCGCAGGTAATAACCAGCCCTTTGGTTTTCACAGAACACGTGCATGGTTCAAGAGTTCTTGGGCAATAATTTTTGGCTTGGCCCTGCTTCGTCGTCGTGACCAAAATGACAATCACGGCGACGGAAATCGCATCAACCCATCGATCTCCCTTCATCTCCTTCCCATCTACAATTCGTCGGCTCGAAATTTCTTTTTACCTTCTTTTTACATCGCCCTTCGTCTTTTCACAATCTGTCATCTAAATTAAACAAAAATAGATTCACAGAAAATAAATTTCAAATTTTACATTCATGATTTATTACAGAACACCTAATCGAAATACCTCCTTCTCTCTCTCCGCTCTACTCAGCTCTGCTAATCAAGATTGATAAATGAAAGGTTTTACGTTGCGGTACAGAATACAACATTTTATACAGTAAAACCTGTAAATTTGACCGTCTGCTTTGACCACCACGTTTGGTGGCAGACAAGTTTTTCTCATCTCGAATTCACTCTGTTAAAAAATCATTGCAATTCCGTACATCTAAAGAGAGACTCATCTCTTCTATAGAACGACCTCTGTCTTAAGACCCCAATTCATTAAAAAAAATTAGGTATCTTGACCTTAAAAGTAAAAACAATTGACTAAAAGCCTCAAATTTCTATCATTTTGAAACGAAAGAGGCAGTATTTGTTGCAATATGGTATATCAATTTATTTGGGGCATACCGGAATTTTTGTGAAAGTTATTAAATGAAACGTTGCAAATTAAGCAAATAGACCGGTCTTTAATACCAATAGAAACCAGATCAACTTATATTATTTATTCCTACTTTTCTTGCATTCAGTTTAGTACCCAATCTCGTTGCAATTATACTTACAGTTATCAAGTTTTTGTAAACTTATAAACACTTGTAAAGAGCTATGGTAATCTACATACATCCTGCTACAAGACAAGAGGAAGTTAATATCCATTCTGCTATGTCAATTATGCTCATTACTTAGTTAAGTTTACTTGTAATTATTATTTTATATCAATTAATACATCCTATATTAAGTCCAGGATAACAAAAAGTGTGCTGAAAGATAAAGGGAGTAAGCGAAATGGCTGGTTTTATTTTATTGTGTTTCAACACGCTTTAGAGGCGATCTGCAGCATCACTAAATAATTTATTTGGCATGAAAAATGAAGTTGAGGTAGCCAATTGATGTCCAAGAAGTGAATGTTCACGGAAAGCAAGATAATAAAACAGATAAATTGAATTGCAAATAAACCCATTACAATATTACGTGTAACCAAGCATCGGGTCAGTTTAATGGTTAAATTAAGTCATATAGATAGACTACAGCAGCAAGTGGTATTGTTATTAGATTCAGTGGTATTAGCTGGCAAATTTACTAAGTGTCCGATTAACTCCATATTCGAATTAGACCATCCCCTAAACTTTAAGAGCACATTAGAAAAAGTTTGAGCTACTTATTTCAATTTGATATGGAGTTATCTACCGGAAGGACTAACTGACGGACAGACAGGAAGATTGTTCCGTTCATTCCTATAAAGATTCATCCAGCGATTCTTAATAAATACCGCATACATTGTCCATATGAATGAGGAAATGAGGATAGAGGTTAGGTTTACAAAAGATCAAGGTTTACTTACGACAACGACATGAATAGTTCAGTGTTTGGTTAATCGCTTTCAAGTTGTCTGACAACAGCTATGCAATAACTATCAAATTTAGGTTAGAGGCTACTTGCACTTTATGAACAGCCATAAGTCACTAACCCATTACATGTAAAACTTCATTTTCCGTTGTGATGACCCTGAGTCAGTTTGCAGTGACAATTGTCAGAATATGGAATTATTGAATGGATTTAGTAACCCACAATTGCGTAAGTATTGTAAAAGCCATTGGCTCTTGATCCATATAATGGAATACAGAATTCAGTGGTGATATACAGTAATTAACTCTAGCATCAATTACAAGACCTTGTGGACCAAAGAGGACTCTCTTCGTCTGATCTACAGGCACACATATTTAAGAAGGCTTATCCTTAAACACATATACTGCAGTGTCTCTTCTAGTTTTGACTAAGTAATGAATTTTGGCAATTTGGGAAAACAGTTATATACAGTACCTAACTAGCTTTCAGTAATTGAAACTAATTATGTAATTATCGTTTAACACATTCCATTTTTGCAAACCTTATTCAACAAAACTAAATTTTAACTGAACACAATGACCTTGCCTTTTGAAATTTTAGAAATAAAATCTTAAATTAGTACACAGAGAGCTTTACCTTAGCCAGAAAATGTAGCTTTTCAGATATTCTGAAAAGCACAAATGTAAAGCTGTCTCTGTCAGCTAAGGTGGGGAATTACATGGGCCTAGGTAATTCGATGACCGAATGACCAGAATCGGATGACCAGAATCGGATGACCGAGTATACCGCCATCTAGAAGAACTCTTCTTATCGCTAACTCGATCGACACACCATCAAACGGATTGTTCTATTACTGCGTATAATAGCGGTTTCTCATGAACATATTCACTTCCTGTCTACTCTGCTACTTACTGCCTTCTTAAGTCAATTTTGCCTTATTAAGCCTTATTTTGAAATCCTTGTGAACAAAATTCAAAAGGTTAAGAACTATGGCATTTTTAAATACAATTTATAAAACTGTGAATTCTCCATTTTCGAGTGAAAATGATTTATTGCTTTTGAAAACCTTGTTGGAGGATGTGGGAAACGGTGCTCACATGGACAAAGTAATGACTAAATCCCCTGTAAAACCAACTGGAGGTAGTGTAATATTGTATCGCCTCAAGGACAAAGCTGACAGGATGTATATGGACGATCAGTACTTCAAATTTGTTTCAAGAGGGTCAAAAATTTTGCTAAACAACCAAATAATTAAAAAATACTACCAGTTGTCAGCTCCTGTTTTAAATGAAGTGGAAAAAACAAGAAAACTAGTTGACTTTAGAAAGCATATTTACATGCTTGTAAATCCGGAAAATCCAGACGCATCAGCTGTAATTGTGCATTATTTAGGAGATGAAAAACTCTTTCAGCCAAGTCCACACGGAAATTCTAAAACTGACAGATGTTACGTAAGAACCAGTGAGAATTTAAGAAAAAAAATGAAAATTGCTACAGATAATCCATTATGTCGCCCAAAAAACCTATATCAAAGCTTAGTCAAAGATGCTTTAAAAACAGCAGATTTTAAAAGTGCAAATGATCAGTGCGATGCCTTAGCTCGTGAACCTGTTGAAACACCCCGAAACGAAGAACAGATTCGAAATTTCAAAAGACAAGCAGTAAAAAAGCGAAAAATAAATAATTGTGAGATATTCTCCATTTATGAAATGGCAAAGCAAGATCTTGGTTCATTTGTTTTAAAGTTAGAACTAGTTCCTGAAGAAATAATAATAGTCGCCGAACCAAATATATTGGCGCTAACAAATGATATACTTAAAATATCAAACTCTAATCAGAATGTTCCTCAACTATTGTGCTATGACACCACGTTCAATCTTGCTGATACATACGTCTCCATTCTTGTTGGGCGAAATATTTACATTAGTGGAAATCCTGTGTTTCCTATAGCATTCATGCTGCACGAGAAAAAAACAAAATACATACATGGAATATTTTGGCGGACAATTCTCCAACATTTAGAATTAAATGTTTTGTCAAAAAATGTGCCAATATGTACAGATCGCGAGCCGGCGATAACTAAGGCTATTAGAGAGGCAATATCTGATGTAAATTTATTGTTTTGCACTAATCATATCAAAAAGGACGTTAAAGAGTGGATAAGAAAATCATTGGGAAAAACGGAATACGATTATTTTGTGCTGGGAAATCAAATTTCAGCTCTTTTAGACGTTGATTCAGAAGAAGAATTCAATTCACTGTACGATTCTTTTCAATGGAAGTGGTCACAATCCTATTCCGAATACATTGATGTGTATTTAAAGAAGGACATTGCCCAATCTGCTAGATTTCGCTCATCAAAATTTGCAGCTTTCAAGGA
The DNA here is from genome assembly GCA_020352615.2 of Yoshiicerus persimilis. Lineage (NCBI taxonomy): Eukaryota > Metazoa > Arthropoda > Collembola > Entomobryomorpha > Tomoceridae > Yoshiicerus > Yoshiicerus persimilis. The sequence continues at coordinate 24,530,431 of CM060170.1, read as the reverse complement.
TCAATGTCCAACAAACAACATCAGTGAAAGCATGAATTTCATAATAAAGAATGAAAACAATTGGAAAGAACTTTCATTGGACACATTAGTAGTACAATTTCTACTACTGCAGTGCAATTATTTATTGGAATTTTCAAGAGCCGGTAGATGCTTAGGAAAATACTCAATGAAAAAGGAATTTGTAAATACTAAAGTAGAAATCTTCTCCCCGTATATTGCACTCTCTGATTCAGAACTCATTGCAGAATTTAAAAAAAAATGTTCCGGAAAGTGATTTGACTCAACCGTTTAATCGTACACACTATACATCTAAAGAAGTTTTAGCCAATAAATGTGTGAAAATGAACATGATAACACTAGTGCCAAGTCTTCAAACTTTCTTGGTTAAAAATCCATACACGGAAAAAGTTTACAAAATTGAGTGTATTCCTGGACAACACAAAAAGCCAGAATTGGCTTACAAGTGCAGTTGCAATAACAACAAATTGTGTTTTCACAAAATAGCGGTAGTGATATCAGTTGGGCAGAGTTATTTTGCAAATACTCCTACGTATCAATTAAGTGCATTAAAAAAGAGAGCTCGAGGCTATGATAAGCGCTGTGGAAGAAAGAAACCTAATCCAAATGACTTGATTGATTTTGTTAGTGAAGCTCCGGATTCAATGTGTGCCATGGAAAAAGAAAACTGTGAAAACTACTCCGATTCGAATGAATCCTTTGGGGATGACTACCAGGATCACAACAAAAAAATTCATGAAAATATTTACCTAGACAGTTTTCCAATGGACGCATTTGAAACTGTAATAGCGGAAATTACAGGCAATATGCCACATCAAGACAATCTCTTAAAAAACACATGCCTTGATTTAGGGAATTGGCTTGATGATAAAACAATTGATAGCACTATTAATCTTATTTTAAAAGAACAACATATTACGAATGTAGTATACGTTGATTCTGTGCTGTACCGTACCGTCGGAAGTGAAAAGGAGACGCAATCGTTCAATCATATCCTGCAGTTCTCTTCAAATAATTGTGCACTAAATAAGGATGCTGTGTTTGTCTGTGTGAACAATTCTGCACATTGGATGCTGGCTGTCATCATATTTCGTACAAAATCAATATACCTAATAGATTCTTTGTATTATCGTTGTAATGAATTTACACCACGCAAGGAGGTTTTTAAGGCATTAAGTAGAATTACTGCAGCAATTTGCTACTCTGGAGGATTGAAATATAATGCCAGTGAGTGGCTATGTATAACAGCCACCGATGCAAGTCAGCAGGAAGATGGGACGGAATGCGGAGTCATAGTGTGCCTTGAAGCATTTGCGTTGTTAAAAAATTTGCCTTATCCTACCCAGTGTACTTTATCAGTGGAAAAGCAGAAGCGGAATCGTTTATGGATTCTGAATTGTGTTCGTCAAACAAAAGTTGCTAACAATGTCCCCAAGAATGTTCGGTTAGACAAAGTATTAAAAGCAATTGGATTGCATCTTTTGAGTCAAGACAACAGTTCTTATTTACAGTCAAAACTTATTGAGGCCCCGTCCAATGAAGATATTAGAAAGGAGTTGTTTACAACTGACTGCTGGACAACATGTGGGGGAAGTTCTTGTACAGGGGATAGCGGACACGATCAGGATCAAGTTCTCTGTGTGTCTTGCCGATTATGGTATCATCGGTCTTGCAGTAAAATCACATCGATGAAAGAGTGTGACTACTTTTTTTGCAAGACCTGTGAATGCAATAAACTTGTAGATTCATCTTAATATTTTAATATTTTTATTAAAAGTATTCCCTAATAGTAAATTGATTTTAAAGCGTGCTTAGTGTTTTGCATTCATTTGAGTTAGTAAATGCACCTCCTAAACTGCATAGTAGCATAATTACTACCCCAAGTCAACATGGTATATTATTTGGATGTGTAAAAGGCGTTGAGGTTCAATAGATACAACAATTCAGTTAGGCCACCAGAGCTTACGTTCTTCGTCAACAACTTTAACGCATTTTCTCATGATTAGAAAACTATTTATTAAGTAGCTCCAGATGATTTATTTCAATGATATAAAACTATGGAGTGGAGCTTAGCTTTTTGGTTTTCGATATATATTTTCTATATGTCTGTAAATTTCTGCAAAAAAACCGGAAGCTAGAAATTTGTTACATTTGCCAAGGCATCACCTGGTATATAAAACACCTTAGATATTCCTTAGTGTGGGAGCACCTTCGGCGCCGTAGTAGGAATTTTTTAGGAGTTGCAAATTATATAGTCAAGAGTCTTAACTGCGGTATTCTGTTCAGTCGAACTTCGACTTGACTTTTACTTAAGATGGACCTGAGACGTGGAAATCGAGATCTCAAGAAAAAGTCAAGTCCAAGGAGAATAAACTCTTGCTCTTTACCAGGAGGATCGACTAGAGAATTCCACATGGGGGATTCTGAACTTCTTTAAAGGACGTTTTTGGAAAAGCGTGTAACTTGGCATTAGTCGGGATGCTAAGTAGTACTGTATTTCAGAAACCAAGACAACCACCTTGGTTTTGGTACAGTCACCATTCGAGACAAAACAAGTGGCGAACGGTGCAATGGAAGCGCATTTTCTGATTGGTTTGATTTTCGTCATTTTGGAGATATCCTATAGGCTCATTCACATTGATTAAAAAATAGTTTTCCTGTGGGGATGATTTTATGTTACCATTTGCCAAAATTCTGAAATTCTTCGAACATCATCCTGAATTTGAAACAATAGGAGTACTATTACTTTGCCTATTCTTGTGTACTATTATAATATTATTATACTTTAATTGTACTCCTATTATTTCGAATTCAGGATGATGTTCGAAGAATTTCAGAAACTTGACAAGTAAATAGTAACAAAATCACCCCCAGAGAAAAACTATTTTTTTGATCAATGTGAATGAGCCTATAGGATAGCTCCAAAATGACGAAAATCTAACCAATCACAAAATACTTCCATTGGTTTTGTCTCTAGTGATGACTGTCACTGTAAGTGTCTCTACCAATTGGACTAATGCCAAGTTACAGGTTTTTCCAAAAACATCCCTTATAGAAGTTCAAAATCCCCCATGTGGAAATGTCTACCCGATACTCCTGGTAAAGCGCAAGAGAACACCCAGGCAACGGTTTATTCTCCTTGGTCAAGTCGAAGTTCGGCTGGACAGAATACTGCAGTTAGTTGCTTAGTAAATAGTTAAATTGCGAATAATTTAAGCATCCGCACAAATTGTACAACTTACTTCGCGAATACCTCAGAGACTGGTATTCATGGAAACGTAATATTTGCGGTTTTCAACACCTCTGACCAACATCTCGGTTTTATTTTTTTGGTTTGGCGAAATTCGAAAATAATATTCATTTGTATAGTTCTGTACTTATGAGTGAAATGCACTTTTCAAAGTCAGTAATGCATTTCTGCTTGTGCGTAGTAACGTGCGAAAATTTTAATTAACCCCCCTCACTTTTGATGCAGTTTCCCTTAGTTACTGCGACTAAGACCCTACACTCTTTTCAATGTCATTTTCATTTGAAAAGAGTGTAAAGCCTACACCACATGTGCAGTACAGTAATACAAAATTCCGTTTGATGGTATAACGATCAAGTTAGCGACAAAAACAGTCCTGCTAGATGGCGGTATACTCGGTCATCCGATTCTGGTCATCCGATTCTGGTCATTCGGTCATCGAATTACCTAGGACCGAATTACATCAAAAGACAAATAAAGAGTCTACCAAGTTCCGATTTTGAATTGGTCTTTTATACAGTCCGGTAATTTACATTGACAGAATATTATGGGAAAGTCTAAGCAAAGCATAAATATCGCGCTGGATTTATTTAGAATGTGTTCTACATACTCAAAGTAGCGATAGCTAAAAAGCTAGAAACAAAACATTTACAACTTATCGCAATTTTCTAGACAAATAAAATTGCCCTGTTAAAGTAATGAAAATAGATGCCTACATACATAAGCAACACATTAACGAATATCTTAATCTTACTATTTGTAGTATAAATTTTCTTTGTGCTGTATGCATGCCTAGTGTCGCTTCATTGCAGTATTTTACACAACTAGTAAATATACATCATGCTGTGCTTGCACGAAGTTAGAAAGCAGTTGCCGTACCAATTATTTTTATTTAAAAACTTTTGCTATGTACGTTTAAAATCTGGAATAAGGATAAGCTCTAAAAGGCCTTGTCATTAGCAAATGTAAATATTTATTGCTTCTACATGACACCATTTAATTGAGTGAATAAGAAAACTACATAAGCAACCGATACGGTTTGCCAGTTGCTTTCTAGAGCCATATGTGCACTCTGTGGGGCCATGTAAGGATTGGGGAACTAATTTATGAGTTGGCCCTTTGAAGGTTCTTTTTGCACTCATGATTTCCGCTCCTCTGGAAACGGTGTTATAATGCAAAAGTGTAAGATGAGATAAAATATTTTGGTACTTTAACCTCTCCTTTTGAGGAATAAACTATAGCGAGTTAAAACATGTTGATTCACACTCTTCCTTCCCCTTCTCTCGGGATTTCTCCACATTTTCTTTCAAAGTTGCTTTTTCGTTAAATTGGCATCAAAGAGACCCTGAAAACTTGAGTTTCTTTTATGTATGTGCAAATATAAATACGCAGACAGCTACCACTGGTCTATCTTTGTAAATGGATTCCTGTGTTGCTAGAATGTTATCTGGGACACAATGCATAGTAAGTTGCATTACTTAATACGATATAGGCATAAAGAATGAGGAAATGTGAAGGTAGATCTCGGAAAAACTTATTACTTAAGATAGCAGAAATGGAGTCTGAAGCATTCGGGTTTCTAAATCATAGTAGTAGAGCAAAATAAAATATTCGGTATTCAGTTTTGAAGTAAAGGAATATAAAAATTAGTTTGCAGTCGTTAGCAGAGCGTAGGAGTACTACCTATATGTGCGTTAGCCTGCTCTTTAACTAAGCTAACTAGACAACCTCTTAAGTATATTTCTCTTTTATTTCAACGAATGTTCATACCGTTTAGTGGTATTGCATTCTTTAACGCATTCCATTCGTTTGCTCTTGCAGGGAAAATACATGGCGTGAAATAATAATGGAAAGCTTCAAAGAGAAATCCTTCAGGAAAAGAAATAATCACTTTTATGTACGGTGATGTAAATAAAGCACTTCAATGCTAAATAAAACAGTGTAAAGTACACTGGAAGCTGGAATTCGAAGGAAAGTAGAAAAATAACAAAAGTTATCCGACAGAGAAAGTGCGTTAAAATAATCCAGCAAAAGCACCTTGCTTGTTGTGTCTTCCATATGAAACATTAACGAGAGATCCGTTTGTGTTGCACATATCTACGCATAGTCACAATCCACGGCAAGGCAGAAGGGCAATGTGATATGACTAAAGGTATGACTCGTTTCCGCTATAACCCGAAGGTATAGTGTACATGGAGCGGTCACAGTTGAGGGCACTAAATGCAGTCTAGGTAGGAGTTGCTCTATTAGTCCTTGGAGACTCATACAGAGAAGTTAAAAGCTCCCTTAGCTCCTTGAAAAAAATCGCCTAGAGGAAAGCTGAGAAACGGCGACAGCAACGATGATGATAAGAAAGTTCTTTTCCCCATGCTTTCTAATTTTCCACGATTTTACTGTTTCTTTGTGGCTTCCTATTACAATACTAGTCAGTTTGCCGAATCTTTACTTCTGCACATTCTACTTACATCCACTACAACAATTTTATCATCGTTGGCTTTACTTTCTCTGAACATTAGTTGGAATTCGGTGTGAATAATACATGCGTCTTCCTTCATGTCTTTCCTTTAGCTCCTATAAAATTAAAATTCAATGTCTATTTCTCTACCTATTCTTGCAAATGTAAATGCTCAGCCACCGAAGGAATTCTATTGCTTTTTCCCTCTAAGTCTAACATCAATGAACAGCCATGGAAATTAATTTGCCCTAAACTTTTATAGAATTCTCAGCTAAATGTACGGCGCTTTCACCAAACTAATTAACTTGCATTCCTTTAAGAACAGAACAATAAATTCAGAAAACACTTGTAGCGTCCTTTCGATCTCCACTATTGGTGTTCAATTAGAAACAATGCCAACCTGGTCAAAAGGGATGCCATTATCCTCGTCTAAATGGGACATTATTTTCCTCCAATGAAGTCTCAATGCAAATAACTCTCTAAGATTTGTTTACCCTTTCCAAAGAAAAACAATTTCTTAAAGTACTCCGCATGTATTCTATGTACGTCGGGATGCATAGATATGCGTAGATGTTTTCCACACCAAGCATATTTTATCCTCCAGTGTTAACAGTTAGAAACTGCTAGACTACCTTACTCCACAATTAACAGTAAGTAAAATTTCCCTAACAATTCAAGATTGCTCAATTCCACTGCTTCATCGAAGTCTAATGCACTTATAAGAAATCCAAACTGCTGCGCAGAAAATATAATGCCGACAAAATTATATAAGTGATTATAAAAGACTTCGCTTTGCGACGTTGCTAAATAACGGTTTCACAACATCAAGCGGTGTAAGGTATCATTCTTCAGACCGTGAAAATTGAGATGTTGGTAACGCCTATTACGTACCAATTTTATTATACAATTTCACGTAGCTAAATATAAATGTTCACTGGGTTCTTCCATTCATGCTTATTATACTAATTCCTCTTTGTCAATTGCCATATTAAGTTCCACAAGAGATAGCATTGGGAAAACTGTGAATATAAAACTTTCTAAATTATAGTACCCTGTTACATAGAGGCTTTTTTAAGATTTCAATCCGCACTAAAACTTTCTTTTGCAATTGTAATGATAAGAACGATTCTTTTAGTTATATTTTTAATACACCTGAAAGGATTTCGATAAGCTAAAAACATTTAAAAAGTACTTAAATTTAAACACTCATTAAAACAATGCTGAGTACCATTAAATTTTGAATTAAAAGATGATTAATGATAAATCATTAAAATTAGTAAAAAATGGCTATTTAATTAATCATTAATTAACTTTGGTGTACCTTGTCATTAATAAACGTTCGACTTACGATAAGAAGAGACGACAACAAAGATAAGGTGCTGTACTAGAGAACCTTTCCAAGAATATGCCTCGTGATAACATGAACTTTTCACTTCACGAATACAAAATAAGAATTTCCGTGCCACTAAAACTACTTACATCTGCCTACAATGGGCGAAAGCTGAACCACATAGTAATTAGGATCAACTATATATTGACAGCGTTACTACGTGTTTTTTCCAGGGAAGGACCAGCCAAAAATTACCAGAACGAAAATGTAGAAATTGATGTGTGACTAACGTCATTGTAAATGGAATACTTTCGAAGACTTAGTGTCATCAGAAAACACTGCATGGAAAGTTACTTTCAATAAAGACTATTCGGAAGAATCTTCCTGCACATGTATGTACTATCCATGAAAACAATTCATCTGCAAACATGTTGTCGGCCTTGTCGGACTAGCTGCTATAAATAAACTGTTACGGTAACCCGCAGCTGTAAAGTATATTCCATTAGGACAGAAAAGGAAAAGGGGCAGACCATAAGGGGCAACGAATTTGTTGCTGTTGATGTAACCTGGCTGGGTGCGCTCAGAGACGGACGGAGAGGTTTCTAACTGCTTCAACTATTTACTCACCAGGTTTAAAAGCGATTGGCAGTGTCAATTATTTTTCGCTCGAAATATATAAATGCAGAAAATATGAAAGAAGAAATTTACAGGTCGGAAGATATCCAAGCCCTATTTTATGACTTTACAACAACTAACAACGTAAGCTATAAATGATTTGCACTGACGAAATGTAACTTAGCAGTTTTTAGACACTTTTTACGACTAATTTTAGAAATACGTAACTTTTCCTGAAATTTTAATTTTGTATAACTTATTCCAGTAATTTTTTTCAACAATGTTGAACGCTTTGCCGCACTGAAATGTTATTCTGTGCTTCATTTACACCTGGCGTAGTCGGTGGTGGTTGTTAATTGTGTGAGCAATGTAAGTAAACAATATCTTCTGTAAATATCTTTATTTTCAAACATTTGGCTTGCCTGCTACTGCCTGGAATTACCATGATATTGTTTTCCGATATACTAGCCGAACTGTGTGCAACTGCATGCATTAGACTAATATCACAGCATTTCGAGGAAAAATTCTTTAATATATATTTGTACAACCTATTCTTCTAAAAAAGTAGTCCTTTATTTAGAAGAAATGAATTTCGAGAAGACGCAATTCTTTTATTTCCCGGTCGAATTAAAAGCCAGCTACAAAAAATTAAGTGATTTACCCCAATGCTATTTGTGTTAAAAGGGCTTGCTAAAAGTTTGGAAACGACCAAAGTAGTAAAATTGCAGGACTTCCTGTCATTGAAGTACAATTGTTTTCGCTTAAAAATGAATTGATTGATTATATTCAGCTCTCAGAGTACTGATAGTTTTGTTTTTTAGATAATCTTGCTACTAAATCTCTTCGTTTCTAATAATCCCTTTCCTAATCGAAAATATGGCTTAAAAATTTAAAAAAAATCAAATCAACTGGAAGGCTTTGGGAAATAGAAGTCATGTAGTTGATCCCACGTTAGAATTGAAAGTTCAATTGCTTATCACGAACAATATCTACATATATAGGTCAGGAAAGGTTAAAGTGAATTTAAATTAAAGACTTTGAAAGCACATTACAAAAGAATTACTCACATTTCGTAGATCGATTACTGCCAGACTATAATAAGGAAATTTGCTATCCTACATGCATTTCGCCAAGGATTCCTAGTACAATTTGTAATGAATATTTCAAGAAACACAATAAAGTATTCTAATTCCTGATAGACAAGGACAAGAACAATTTTCTTTCTTACTTTTCTTTTGTGCACCCAATATATCTTAAGACATTACCTGTTACACAAGACGGGACTTGCAAGCTGAAGATGCAGGATTTGCACTTTTGCATCTGTCACGTCAGTGCATTTCGTGCAAGCACGGAGACAGTAGCTCTTTCTTCAATAGCCTTGCTGTCTTTATTCTTGAATAATAGTATTATTAACTATAGTTTCTAAGAAGAAAAAGTAAGGGAAAGTTGAGAAATAAAAGGAAAAATGTCTATTGAAGACATCAAGGTCTACTATTTCACATATGAATAGTGATCCCTTGAATAAATAATGAAATTTGACAAAAGTGGAGGTACGAAGGCACTATGCATAGCAACAAATTGTATTTGCACTGCATTGAGTCACAACACAATGTTTGCATGCACTGACTGGTGAGTGAAGGTAAGAAATATGATAAGCAAGGAAAGCAGTGGGAGTTCCATAGTTCCATCGTGTTTGTGTATTATGATTTTTGCGATAGCAGAAAGACATGGGAGTCGGCTACAGTAAATGGAATATGAATTGATTTCGATTGTTAGTATCTGCTTAAGAATCAAAAAGCTTTCGGTTGGTTCTTTCTTATGCAAATATTTATGCTCAGTGGACCATTAAGGCTCGTGTTCTCTCTTGGAAACTACATTCAAAGCAATCCAGAATTACATTATCATACCATTCGATACACCTCTTTGCAATCGCAATTCTTCCTACTCATTGTCAGTCCTCACAAAGACTCTACGAATGACAATTTTGAATTTTCCTCATCATCTCAATAAGTATGAATATTTGCAAGTCACAAATCCATCAATTGATGCATTGTATAAAACGACGGTGTAATGCATCACTTGCATTAAATATGTAAATCAAAGGAAATATTAACGGCAGGATATACTTGAACAATAAAACTATTTTTTGACAGAATCAAAACACTTTAACTTGCAATTAGAATAATTCTGCAAAATTATTATTCTAAAAATTAATTAATTCTAAATTATTATTATTCTGTATTACAATTTACAGTACAGCAGTGGTACGTTAATTCAGATTTAAAAATAGTTATGTACAATCATACTATGTAGTTGGTATAATAAAGTTCAAGCCGAATTACATGAAGATTCGTAGACATACAATCTATGTACTTAAATCCTTATTGCATTTGAAAGATTTGCTGCAGCCAAAAATGGTGCAATAAATTTTTACCTAAATCGTCGATCTGCTACAGCGTTACCAGTTGCGATCGTGATTACCAGTTTAATAGAGCGTTAACTGTAATTCCTTGTAACTGGCATCTAAAAGTTTTTAAATTAAAATCACCTTAAATAAACTGACTTTACTACATGCAAAGTACCTATAATAGTCCATATGGATATTTTGATTTATCAAGGCATAAAAAATATTACAACATCAGTGTTGACTGGGAAGTTGATAAATTGCTCATAAGTGTGCCAAAGTATGTGCTAAAGACAAAAATTTGTGTTCCTACATGCGATGTGTGCTAATAGTCGAAATATGGTATCAAGACTTGTCTTTGAACATTTGGGTTCTGTGATATGCATGGCATGCAACTACTGCATACTGGTGAGCTCTTACAATGTGTTCACAAACACATCCACTCCTAGATTATAAGTAAAATCAATAAACACTGGAATTGAAATACATTCCAGAAAATTCCAAGGTCTCTTCAGTGTGGGACCATTTTTCATTTCAGAGACGTGACATTGTTAATGTAACAACGAGTCAACATGAAATGTGCTTCGTAACCCTTTTGAATATGGAAGTAGGACACACCACCCAACTGTTAGCTCATGTTCCTGCCTACTCAACCAGAACCCATTGTATTTTTCTGAGTGACTGGTATTTACATCAGAAGTGTTCTCAAGAGGCCCCGCAGCCCAGTTACGCTCCTGACTAGATGTCCTAGTTTATCACACAAAATAAATGGATTACCTTTCTCCACTTAATACTTTATCCCAGTAAATGTAATTTTAATGACATACGTTAAATTACATGCAAAATGTCGTTTTACAAATCAATTTTATTGATAACAAATCTTGAAGAAATATAATGTTCTGCAATTGTATTTACTTATTCCAACTGAATTGGTAGTGTAAACCTACTAATATTCTCCAGTAATGCAATAGAATTCTACTCAATGCGATTCTTGTAATATCCACGTATGTATAATATTAGAATATGCAATGGTTTGTATTGCACCGCTTATATATGCACTATAAGTTATCAAATAAACTTCATAGTCAAAATATTATAAAATTTAATGAGTAGAATTCTGCCAAAATGAACGAAACTCTTTTAGCAAACATTACGCTTATTTTAACATCTTCTCATGAAAAAAGTTTCTCAATTATGTTTTTGCTGCAATAATGCATTTCAAACTCAGTGGAAAAAGTTGACGTGTTTATCATTAAACTTTATCATGTTAAGCACAAAGTGAAAGTTTGCTTTCTTTCAAGTTCCTTTGCTGAATATTTTCTTCACTACAGGTGCTTTGATTTTATTACCTTATGAAAAACCCTTACTGTGGGTGCCATTTACTGCAACACCAAAATAAACAGAATTATGCTAACAATATTTTCAGGGAAATGAGAAAATACTTTTGCAGTTTTTATTAGTTTTTTGATTACGTCCCAAATACTTATTTTTATGAACATATCAAACAAACTACTGCATTATTAGCATATTATTTAGCATATTTCGTAACTAACACTAACTAAGCATAAAAGTTCAACATTTATTTTCCTCGAACCAGTGAAATATTAGTAGACCTTAAAATATTTACTATGAAGAATATTACTCCTATTTTTGCACATGTATTTGCATACCACTGCTTGCAAACCTTATATCCTTATATTTGCAACACGGCACATATTAACTTCTAAATCTATCATTTAATATCAAATAGTGTACATGGGTATTTAATCTACATTATTTCTCCCAGAGCAAGTTTTTGCATGCATTTCTTTGAAAAGGAACCGTGCTTTGCTGAAAACCCCATTGTCGCTTTGGAAAGAGTAATATGTCATCTATTTCTGTCATGTGTACAATGGCATTCAACCCAGAAAATGTAACTCGGGAGGAAAACTCATTTATGAATGCGTTAGCAGTAAATGTGTCTGATGAAGAACTTTTTCTCTCATCTCCTTTGTCTCAATTTCTCAAAAGTTTCTTCTAGCAACTATGACAAAGACTCAGCTATTTGACTTTTCATCATTTTTTAAGACACAGTTACCATCAATTTGCACATCTCATCTGGCTTTGTCAGTCTAACTGTAGCAGAACTTCCCATTGCGCCTCTACACGAGTTCGCCCTTTTCATCAATGCTCCGTCGACCAGTCAGTTTGTGTAGTAATTTCAGAAACACTCAACTGTAATAACAAACTGTCGTGCAGGGACTGGAACACATCCGACAAAGCCCCTAACAGAGATTACACTGGAAGAATGAATAGAAATCGTCTTATCTTCATCCGAACGGAACCATCAAAGTCTAGCACAACGTAACCTTTATATATCAGCAATTTTACGGGACCGGAAAATAGTGGTGATTACTATATAAGGATTTCCACAAACGATAACATAAGCAACTTCGTTATATTGGGATTCCGTATAGTCAGTAAAATTTCTTTGTAGCATAAGAATGCGTGAAACAACCTGAACGAAATCAAAATTTTCATTATAATTAGCTACCGAGATACACATATGAAAAAAATCCATTCGTCATTGTAGTTATTATAGTAATTTGAATGAATTGCTCTACAGTAGTTCTATTGATAATGTTACTTAGGTATTTTCTGGATGTTAACGACTAATAAAACACATTATTCAAACAGTTGTTTTAGCACACTTACGTAAAAGACATTTTCTTGAATTTAGAAAATGGGTTTATAGTTTTCCAAGACCTCTTCTTTGCATGATATTATTCAATTGGACTTTATAGCATTCTTTCATTTACAGCAGTATTTTCAGATGGACTATAGATATTACTCATACATGGTTGTCTTCAGTGAATTTTAGATTCCCTGCGTAATTACTCATTCAAATTGTCAGATGTCACATTTCAATGTTTTGCCTGTCAATTTTTGAAGGAGCCAACAAAGATATTTTGTTTGCTTAGGATTTTAGTGCTTGAAAAATTAAAGGACTGTAGCAGGATGACTGGAAACACTAAAATTGACTTAAATCGAAGAATGTTTCATTTTTAAATAAAGGTACTTTTACGCTAAGTCTGAACATGGGACTATATTGTTTATATCGGGTTTACATAAAGTTATTTATGCAGTTGTGAAACAAAGGTAACTTACATAACTAAACAAAGGTAAGAAGTCTGGAACTTGACATTACCATGTAATTGTAATAATCATAACGTAGTCCTAGCTTCATACTATTCAAATAATGTGTGCATAAGCAAATCAATAAAAAAACGATGGGGATTTCCCCGAAATCCATTTCTCATATGGCGCCCTTTGCATCTTTCATCTAAAATGTTTTGTAAAGAATTGATACCCTAGATTTGTAATACAGAACCAACCAAGAACATGTGTTATTTAGCAAATAAGCCACGAAGAGTAAGAGACCTGCTGCCTGAGTGGGTTGGATTTTGTCTTCAGGTGCGCGGAGCTTGATTGGTCTTACATTTATGAGATTGTCCAGCCGACTCCTTTCTTGCCTTACCATGTCTACAATATACGGACCCCACAGTTATTTCCTACTCTACTACCCACTGCTACACATAAACACATATTTTATTATCTACCACATATTGCGTTGCATTCATATTCACACCACAACAATGTGAGCGTGGTCGCAGCCGCAATATTTTAATATTAAACACCATAACACGGGAAATTCGGCAATTTCGTAGTCTTAGGTTACGTTTTCGGTCATTTCACCGATACCTTTACGACGGAACGCCTGCTTTGGTTGAAAGCCCTATAATATTACAAATATCGTTTGTGCTCCCTAAAGACTTTCTTTTCCAGGCAAGCATTTCTATAGATATTTGACTTGTGCCAACAATAACCTCACGATATCAGAAGCCTTGCAGTAAAACCAACTGAAAAACGTTATAATATTACATAGTAGAGCAAAGCGTAAATCGATAAGCTTTTCACTACTAGTAGGTAGTCTTGTCATGTAATACTCATATTACAAGATTAAAAATGTCGTCAAAATTTAAGTACAGCGAGAGTTGCTCACAACTTTTCTGTGCTCAGATCAGTCAGAGTCATGAACAGGGCAAAGATTAAATTTTACAAATGCAGCGTTGAATTCCAGAAGAATTAGAGCCAATTCCCACAGGTTTGAGGATCATGAGATATTACACAACAAACTGTCACTATATTATATACTGTGATATATGGTTGCAGCATTTCGAAATATGTTGTGCCTGGAATAAAGTAAGATCGTAGACAGTTAAGGACTTTAGCTTGGGTAGATATCCTGACAGCGTTGTTCGGGTTAAGAATGGTTCAAACTTTTTGTATGAAAAACATTGGCCATTAAGCGGGCTCTTGGGTAAGAAGTTCTGAAACATCTATTGGATATATATGAGTAGGATTTTGACCACAAGTTGCGGTTTACTCCACAAATTCGTTTAGTATGAAAGTTAACGAAAGCGAAAGCCATACAATTAATTTTATCTCATATTTTTACGGCTGCTATACTGAGCGCATCAAATAATAGGTAGACATGGGTTGCAGGAACTAAAGATGAACAAAAGTGACGATCTAAGCCTAATTCAGTAAATAGGTCAGCGAAAACTATAATAGCATGACACCGTACAGGGTGCTATGTAATTTACCGTGTAATACCGTCTTTAGGAAACACTTGACTGAATAAGTTTATAAGTTTAGTGAGAAAATAACTAAAATTTTATTATTATTAAACACAAAAATTGAAATAATTACAGTAATTAGAGACATCAAGGAAACAAATGTGTTTTTAAGCGAAATGTCGGGTTTTCAAAAATATTTTTGCGCCACAATTCAGCATAATCAACTTACATAAAATAAAAATATTTAATTGTTACTTCCATTTTTTCTGCGTCTCAATTCTCGAAGTGTACCATAATAAGTGTACAAGACAGAGTAAAACAATGGTATCATTGAATCGGTTGTAACAAATGTTTCCTTTTCTTTCCGTTTCTCTACTCCTTTTATCAATATCTCTTTTCTAGTAGGATAATCCTTCTTCCTGTTAATTTTAATCACATTCTTTCTTTTCACTTCCCCATTTTCCTCCCTATTTTTCCTCTGATATTCCCATCTCCTTCTCAGCCCCTTCCGTTTTATCCTAGTACTTCTTTCATGTTGTCCGTCATCCTCTCCTCTTCTTTCTGTTAATTCAATTTTGCCTTTACTTCTCCCTTTCTTCCCATTTCCCTCTAATATTTCTACTTTCACTTAAATTTGTCTTCTTCGGTCTACTGCTCTTCTTATCTTTTTCGTTGACTTTACCTCTGTTTCACATTCTACTTCACATTACAACTTCTTTTCTTACCTTTTTTCTTCCTTTCAACTTAGCCGCTCTCTTGCTTCCTACTTAACCACTTTCGTCCTTCTTACTTAACCAATTTCTACCATTTCCCCCATGTCTTTCTCCACTTTTGTCTTCTCTTTTGAAATCTTCCTCTTTGTCAACTCCAATACCAATTCTTAGCATTTATTGTTACATGCAAGTCACGCAATAACAATATTTTGGGAAAGTAAACAAATGATAAACATGAGATTTTTAAAAAGAAATCTGTGTTAGCTAATATAGAAGACAAAAAAAGTTATTAAGGATAATTCAACCCTGAGACACTGGATGATACCAATCTGTTCATCCGATCTCACATTACCTCAATCCAAATTAATCTGATTTAAAATGGAAGTTAAGTTGTAAGATAAAAATAATCTACCCTTATGTTGAAAAATGCAGATGCGCTTAGCATTATTCATATACTTGACTGCCTTTTTATACAATGGAAGAGTTAGAAAATAGATAACTTAAAGTTTTGAAAATATATTGACAGTGAGATACGAAAATTAACCAAAGTTATTGGGACAAATTATAAATATAATTCCTATGATCAAATCACTTCCATCCACTCAATCATCAATACGACAATTTAAATCAAATCTGCTTGATATATGTCAGTTTAACTTTGGTACAGAGCTTCCACTGCAGTTGACATAAAGCCATGTCAACAAGTTGATTTTTATGGTGCGTCGGTGTTTCTGACAACTTCAAACTCGATTTATTTTACAGCAGAAGAGCTTTTCCATATATCCGCTTAACAGTAAGATTTTTGCTTTTATGCTCTGAAATCATCGAAGCAATAATAATATTATAACTGATGTCCAGATACAGTTTTCCATTTCGTACATGTTTTGCGTTAGAGTATGAGAGAAAAGACTTTGTTGTGCATTGTAATATAGAAATGTAGCACATAAACGTGAAGGCGTATGAATACATGAAACGGAACAATCCGACAGCTTTCCTGTAGTTCTGTACAACTGCAATCTACCTCGTAAAAATTTTTATTATTCGCTTACCATTGTTCAAAGCTGACTTGCTGTCTACGTCAGTCAAGGTAATAATATTTTGCCGCACGTGCTTTCTTTTTCTTGGTGTCCCAACTTGACAAAAGGTCAATTGGCAAAAGTTTTCCCCAAAAGTAACCTGCTTCGATCCCTTGACAAAAACAATGGTTATGATTCAGTGATGGAACAGTGAGTATATACATAAAATGAAGACTAAATTCTTCATTGTATGTACAATAGTTTCTAACTGCATGTGCAATTAGGGATTCTTTAAGAAATACTATGTTTTTCTCAGTTCTTCTCAATATTTTATATAAGTTTGTTTTTTAATTCATTTAATTTGCCCATGTAAATAATTGGATGAGTAATTTTAATTGCTCAAAGACTAAAAAATGCTATTTTCCATTTGTGCTGTTTTAAGACCTTACTTATGAATATTAAAAGTGAATTTTTACTACAATCTGTTTCAAGCAATTTGTATGTATTTATTTTCAATATGAAACTTGAATTGGAGTAAAACTTATGTTTAGTACACTATGAAGTGCCGTATTTAACAAATTTTCTAAATTTCACACTGATTTGAATTGTCTTTTCGGGGTAAATTTGTGCTGTAGCTAAAAATTCTCTGCTAAGAATTGAGAACTATTATTATATACATGTGGAATTCAATTTTTCAGATTTTAAGGCAAAACTTGATTGCTAAAATTTCTGTAAGGCCCTTGCTTGATTTTGCCAAAGTGGCTTAAAAACTGTCTTCGCCTACCATTATTTTGCCATTCCATCCGTCTGGCCCATTTTCGATATTAGGTATTCGTAGATTTTTGAATGCAAATGTTTCACTCGTCTTCCTTCAGAATCTGAAGATAATGGCTTTTGTTAGTTGCTATTTGGTAACCCCATACGATGTCGGATATTTGATGTATTCCTTTGTTCTTTGTGCTATTGTATTTATCCCTGTTACATGCAATTTCCGTCACTGATACTTTAAAAAACATGAAAAGCTCGTCATATCATCATGCATTGTATTTTTTAGTCGAAATGGATATGAAGACAGACACAAAAGTGCATTACTGTCTCCTGATTTGCGATGTCACATCCTATCCTCATCTCATCGTTTTTTGTCTGTATTTAGTTCGCCTTTCTCATTGTCTGCTCTGTATTACCTATACCTAGCCTTTTAAGAGCCAGATGTAATAACTCAAAGTTGACAATGAGTAGACGCGTACTGGGAAATACCTAACTAGGTGTGTCCCTCCACACATTATATATTATTTTTTTTAGATTTATCTGGTCGCAGAGAATGTTTGCGTAGTAGGGAGAAGCACACAATTATTCTTTTGTGGTTACAGCAATGGCTACAATAAACTTCAACGGTTGAAAGAAGAACGACATTGACTATAGTGTACTATTGACCTAAGAAATCGTTAATTTCCGGATGACGGCTCGTTTTGTGTGTTTGTCCATTTATTTCCAAATCCCAATTTAATAACGTAAGGGACCGGTACGACTCAAATGTGTAGTACCGTATGGCCAAATGGCCATATGTACAAATGGCCATATGTACAAATAAGTAATTTTATTTACAAATAAGAACAGTAAAGTAGTTTTCAATATTAAAAAATTAGATTACCTTTTAATTTAAAAATTGTTTTGGTTGTTTTTCGAATCCGAAATAATATGTATGTCTACCTTTTTAGGAGCAAAGATTAGATATACGTACTTTCACTAAAATATTCCAAGATATTCAAATATGAAGAAACGAAGTATACTTACGGTATAAGTCTGTAACTAATATTAAAAAGGAAATTCAAATGAATATGTATATTGATTCAGAACTTGCATTTATCCTTACATAATTTTACAGTAACTAGAGATACAAAATGGTGCACTTTACGCCTGAATTGAAACAAAACACTTCTTCATGTTTGCGTGGTCAATGGATTAATAGGGATAAGTGTATGATCATTTTAATAGTCAGAAACTTTTGGAAAATCTCCTGAAATGAGTGTATAATGAAACGAAAGATACTTAGAAGGGCTTGTCATAATCCAAGCACTAATCCTGTCTGTGTAATTTGCATTTTACTATAATCCTCCATGTCAGTTAATTTACAAACATTTCTAGTAATCATAATAATATGGCATGCATTCTAAAATCAACGTTACCGTTGCCCAAGCATACGTGAAATAAATAGCAAATAATACTTGAAAATAATGAAATCATCTTGTAAATATAATTACAAGTTCACTAAATTCAAAGCGAAATTATAGAAGTTGTAAAATTTTACCTACTCCACCTTGGGAAGAGATTCATTTTTTGCACACACAAAATAATAAAAAAAATCCTGATTCCTCAGTTTTCGAATTTCAATGCAGATCGATCAAATATGAAACAGAAATATTCGAACCATGTCCTGTATAAAAATTCAAAAGATAGGAAAGAAGTTTTGGCTGACAGTTTGTTTCCTAATGTAAATTTAATTTGCCTTAAGTAAAACAGGAAATTGTTTAGCATATATTAGTGTCCTAAAGGTGTGTGTTCAATGCACACCCTGCCACTGTTTGATGCACTGCCAACTGTTAAACCCTGTCACTGTTTAACATATTGAGTTCAACTAAACAAAATATATATAGTCACACGACAAGGACCCTTCTTAGGATTATTTGTGCTCCTCTTATTTGACTGGTTTTGGCTCTACTTAATTAACAGCAACCCAACATTATTAAGGTAATTTCTTTTATTCCATAATACTTTTATTAGCAATTAATTATTGGTAAAATACGATTATATTCTTGCGATACGATTTAAGTAATCTTATATTGTTTGTTAAATAATACTAGGAGGACAAGCTTCTTTAAATTTCAAATGTTTATCTTCAAAGTTAACCTACTTAGTGCACAGTAAATATGTTGGAATAAATAAAGTTTCCTAAGCACCAAAGGTGAATCTGTAAATGTACTATACTTAAGGATTAAAGTCTACAGATTGCTAAGTCCAAGCAGAACAAAGTTTTCAGACAAAGTTGTTGCATATCCTTATAGCTAAACTTTTAAGTATCGCGAAAATGAATATGCAAAGCAATATTTAAAGCGACACTGTGGCCGGGGCATCAAGATATGCAAAGTACCCAAGGATGGAAAAAAGCAAGCTTTAGGAGAAGAAGCTTCGAGAGAGGAGAAGAAGAAGAGAGTAGAACGACAGTGTGGAGTAGAGACGCGTGCTGCCCTTCGTCAAGTGTGTAGACGAGAATTTTGTGAGAATTAGGCATTTTTGATCAGTATTTTTCTTTAATTGATTGTCATTGTTGACTAGTTATTTCCATTGAATAATTCTGTATTGTGGCAGATTATTTCTAATTGATTTAATAAAACTAAATTTAAGCAAAATACCAAACTGTCTAAAAGCATCGAAGAACTTTTGTGTGTGAAATATATCACGGTTGATCTAAAGCTATCGGACTGAGTCGGTCGGCCGTGACAGACACTGTTGTCTGACACCTATCTGAATAAATATTCAGACGGGGCTAGCAGTTATTTATAGATTCTTAGAAATAATAAACTCAACATATATTGCTTTCTGTTGTTTAAAACATTATTATAGTTTATAATGCCTACATAACACTTAGTAAAAATAAAGCGTAAATTTGTCTAGCTAATTTTGCACCTAAAATTGCATTTAAAATACCCAAACGCATTTTGAAAATTTGTATGCCAAAAGCTAATCCTACCTCAATAAATGTGATTTTTACACGGGGTTTCTTTATTTTGAATTGCCAAATATTGGTGGCTTGATAACAAAATACAGTCCAACAATTGTACTTCAATTTTAATGACTTTATCAATCCATTTTGCATAGTAGGCAGTTTTTATACATGTATAAAGGTCTATTTATAGCTATCCCATTCCTATCAGTATCATTTAAAAGGGATCATTCACAAAGTAAAAATTTCAGTTCTCATAGTGACCCCCGAAAAACAAAATTCGGGTAATGTGAAGTTTGTTGTGAACGATCCCTTTTAAATGATACTGATAGGAATGGGATAGCTATAAATAGGCCTTAAAAAAGAATACTCGTATGATAAAGTCATATTTAATCTGAATGCACTATCTGTTGGCAATAAATGTTTCACATTTAAATGAAAAATAGCGTGCAGTTGTAGAACCGATGCAATTTAAGATATTTTAAGTACATATTCAATGATTTAGCCATGCCATTCACCGTGAATGGCCACACAAGTATTTATGATGGCCACCCTAAGTTGACGCCTCTACATTTTTTTGATTCGCTTCTGTTCACATTCCAATTCACTCAAGAAATATTTTATTGCACGAATGTTTCACGACCATTTAATAGAAGAACAATGGTGAAATATATGACAATAGTTCTTATATTCATTTATTAAGCGCAAATTGATTGCATTTACATTGCTACATTTTCCCATGTCAATTGATGCCACAACAGGCCACACGTATTTGGGATCCTTGAAGTAGTAACACTTTCTACATTAATTTGCACTTGTGTAATTGTGCACATACCAAACCATTTCTATTAGTAGTACGTACTTGTGTCTATTCCAATGGTAGTATTTACCATTAGAAGTTTATCCTGATGAGCGATGAGTTAGTAATTTCTACGTTAACTTTCACACATGCATGCACTAAAAGTAAAAGTTGTGTACAAACAATTAGTTGAGGTCGCTCAAAGTACCCACCTATTTAGTTGGTTATCGTTATTGTGTTTACCTTGCCAATGTTAGCAACACAGAGTTGCATGCACAGAATGCCTAAAGTTTTCAAAGGCTACACCTAGGTAATAACGTAAAGTGATTGAGTAAAGTATAACTTTATATGCAGGGAAGAAAACTATTTTTAATCAGGGAAATTGAATTCATGGACTAACTTTGGATCGGACATGACGATGTGGAACGGAATATATATAAATTTGAACCGAAGTTTCGAGTTTGGATTGCCACTGAAAGTTCACAGTCTGAAAGTTCAGAAAGATTCCACAAGTTGTAACTTGAATTGTAAAGCTCGGCCAACTTCAGTCCCCCACGTGACAAATGCACTGTTTCAAATGCCCATTATTGTATGTCTTTGGAAGTGCAAGAAATTATTTACAATCCTACATCAAATGTAAATTCAGAACAATATCTTTACTTCATTTTGTCCAAATGATTAATTTCGAAAGAAAACCTTCCAAGTCTGCAGACGCTCCTCAGCATACAAAGGAAGTATATTGTCTTCTCTATGTAACATGCTATGTAATATGAGCAACAAGGCCTTGTACTGTCAAAAACAATAAATTGTGCTCTGCAAGATAAAATACACCCGACTAGTGCATGCTAAACAATTCAACGAAATAACATATTTTAGTATGCATTTATTCCTCATCTTGCCAAAATTTTCCAAATTACATGCTACATTCGTATTCTGCCCTTAGCAGAAGAACTTTATGAGCAGAATACATTCTCTGTTGTATGTGTTATATAAATGCTGTCTGAAATATATATTATATAATTTTAATATCAAAAGGAATGAAACTCAGATTTTTCTAAAGCCCCGGATATTAAAAGAGCGCTTCTCTAACAGCATTTGCAGCAGAAAGATCTAGTCAGCCATCTTCTCCATGCTATCGTCTAATTTTATACAAATCAAGTAAAAGATTGCTATTTTCTATGACTTTTCCCAATTCGCACCTACCTAAGAGACTTCCATCGTTGAAAATACATTTTTCGCGAGTCAAAACGCTCTTAATTTCGTTTCGAATGATTTTAATAGTAGAAAATACTGCGGTTGGTATTTCTCAGAACGTGACTTACAATTTAAGAAGTATTGGCCACGACTGTGGAAATAAATAATTTATTTTCTAAGATCTGAAAATAAGGCACATTTCATACTTGTTTGCTGGGTCCTTCCGAGTTCAGCATTCTTACATTGTTTTAGTGCAAAGTCTGCCAAATGAAACAAAATAAATGAGGCTGCTACATGAAATATGAGTCTTCACATGTATCTCATATTATGGTTCCTTCACGGTCAATTTAAATATTTTATGCTAATTTTCTCTTTGAGGAAATGGCAATTTAATACAGAAAACGTTTTCACAGAGCTCTACAGCAATAAATATTTGATTTTTGGAGACATTTGCTTTTAAAATACTTTTGACATTTTTGTAGTTGCATTTCCACTCCTAAGGTAAGCTGCGTCTACAAATAGATTAGTTGAGTGGATGTTACAGTACGAATCTAAATTGCGACATCGTAGAATTAGATACCTAACTATGTACTGCTACTGCATTAAATATTGTTTGTATGCTTATATGTAAATGTATAAGTTATAAGTCCACGTTTGTTTGGTGCAATTTGAGTCTGTAGCTAAATGTAGTGCAGATTGTAGGTCTATCTTAATTTCCCAACTTCGACTTGCACATCTTGGCATTACAGGATTCTTGTAAGTTGTTTGCCTTGCTCGCCTACAAATGAAAGTGGAGAAAGTTTTGTTTTGCTAGGATAAATGTGTTGCTTGCTCTCAAGTTGGCTAATGAACCAACTGAGGGAATCATCTGCAAGTATACACAATGCAATAATGTTACCTGTTGTAACTGTAACTATCTAATTTTCTTGAAATATTGCTTTGTTGGAAATCCAATTTCAATTTGAGCTTCATCCGCAAGCCAAACTACATTATATGACCTAGTCTTTTCAAAAAATACGCTACCTGAAATATCTCATCTTGAGCGAACGAGATATCAACTATAAATACTTAATATGAGTTTTACATATAAGTATGTATGCAGTGTTGAAAATGTATTATTCATCTTTGAATCTACGGATGGAACATTGCTTCTAAATAGAGATTACGGACAAATAGAGAATTCTCAAATCACCTCGGTAGTCTCTCTAGATAACAGTGATTACAAAAATGGTAATTTTCATGTCCTTTAGTGGTCCACGCACTCTGTATCACAAAACGGCTAATCAATAGCCTCATTTATGGAAAATATCGCTGAGCCCATTGTAATAAAAATTCCCCAAAGACAGATCATTAAAAATGTATTAGCAACGACAAATAAAAATTAAACCAACCGAACATTCTTGGTCTTTCGCATGGTAGAGTTTCTTTTCACAAAAGTCTACTGCAAAGTGTCCATAGTCAGTGGCTAGTCAGTATTCAATTATTTGTAAAAAGTTGCTTTCTAAATTGTAGCACATTTAGGATTTAATTTTCTAAAATTAGTACCTGTCGAAATTTTGAAGTAGGATAAAATTACACTAAGCAAATCATAAATTTAAAAATTAGCACTTATCAACTACTAATTAATTTTTACTAAATTGCACACTAAAACATTGGTGTATGTAAAAATATATAATGAACAAAATGTCATTTGCTTTGCAATAATAAAATTTCTGAGATGTTTTCAGAGCAGCCCAAAATTAAATTGTCTGCCGGACTATAGTGCAACGCAACGTTCATTACTTACTCCTGGTGTTCTCAGGACCACTTTTAGTGCTCAGACCTTTTTCTAGTTTCATAACTTATGCATGATTTTGGAAGTTTCATAACATTACAGTGCCTGCAGGACTTTAGATCATTGAAATTTCATAACTTACTTATTGGGTACTCAAAATCCCCCTTAGTGTTCAGCCCTTATTTTAGTTTAATACCTTATGAATGATTTGGTAGTTTCATTATCCCTAAGAAATTATTTCATGCGTGACTGCGTGACATGAACAAATGTAGGCCAACATTTATCCCATAAATTTAGTGGTCGTTAGAGTTGTTGTACCACCTTTAAATTAATATCCATTATGCCAAGCTTTGTCGTAGAATTGCCATGTTTTGGAAATGCTTAAGTAAAAATTATACAAAATGTATGTAACAGCGTGTCATTAATTTGTCAAGGTTCTCAATATGCCATGTCTATTGAGTCAGACTTTAACTACTGAGAATTTCCCTCTTTCCTTGTTCCTTGCCCATTCATTAATAAAATTGTTGCCATGAATTCGGAACTGCTTTAGAAGAGCCTTCAAACTTTGAACGCCTTGACATGAACTTTGAATTTATATGATGCATTCTTTGTCTTCAATTATATAAGTGAAACAAGATTAAATTAAATTCATATGGTTAAACTATTGTTTGGTCTACAGTTTAGTGCCCATTCATTACATACTTTATTTTCTACGTCTCTATATAGTTTAAAATGGTGCCATTGTAGTCAACTGTAGTCAATGCATTGTAATTTTGTCATAAAAGGTTGTCTAGTTATTATAAATTATTGGCCTGTGTTATATAGCTGTCTAAAAGGAATAAAACATACTAAGTAGTTTTATATTAGTAATCATATAAATTCTTCGGTATTATTGTTACTTTGTGGATACTTCAATATTAAGAATTATAAAAAAACTAATGTTCTCTAAGATGATTGCAAAGACATTACTTTTCAATTATTGGGGTTTTTCGGTCCCAATAACTCTTCAAAATAACAGATTCGTACAGTCAGAATTTAAACGAAACGTAGAATTTATTTATAACAGTAAAACATCAATCATATAGTTCATAAGGACGTTTTCAGTACAATTATCCAAGCTTAGATAATGTGTAGGTAGGTACTTATCACTCGTCGACTTGTCACTACAAAATCTTGGGTAAGTCTGTGGAAGTGTACTCTTTTCACAGTAATTTAGAACATTGTTTAGTTATGAGATTAAAACATACATGTAGTAAAAACTACCTTAGTAACTAGCATAAATTTCTGACATTACTCATTCTCATTCGATTCCTTGCTACATTTGAGTAGTTCTCTACCAACCTTTTTTCCCTTTTTGATCACAATTTAACCAAAAACTGGGTTTCTTGCTTTCCTGCTTAAGCAATGCGTCACTAGCAATTCGCAACCTCTTTGCACTCATTTTGTTGTACAGAATATATATTTTCTGAATTATTGTACTTATAGATTATTATAAAAATAAGCAAATACTGAGACCAAGCCTTTTTAGTGACCATTATTAGCACTAATAAGGGGAAAAGAAACAGACATTTCGTTAAAAGGACATCTATGAAGCTCCAGTTATTTTATTAACTTAGTTTTTGAAATACGTGGAAACGAATTTGGTTCGCATCAAAAATCAATTTTTATTTTTCCATTCAATCACACAAAGACGTACATGAGCCTGCCAGGGAGTCAGCAACAAAAGGGATTTTTAACTTGAGTTCACCGTTGACTGAACTGTGGACATTGTGCAACATGCGAAAAAGACGACTGGCCTTTGCACTGTGTATTGTATTTATATTTTATTATACAGTGAGTGAACAGTGAACTGGGAGCGTGTGTAACTTAAAACTTGGCATTACAAAATCCCCTTATTTGCTCAGCTAGTTTTCTGTGTACTCACCTGGGGTTTCTAATTAACGGCAGCCGTATATTCTTTCGAAGAGTTTGAACAGTTCACGTAACATTAGGTAATTTCCTAATGCTTCCATGTACCTACAACATTGTAAATAATAAATCAATAACCTACTACTCTTTTGTCAGATTCTGGGTTTCGTAATGGGTGAACAAAAACTTAGCTGATAAACACAGAGCATAGCATTTAGTGGCAAACAATTGAGAGAGAAACTTATAATCCTGTAATATAATGATTACCCAATATAGTCATTCTTACTGTGCTCTCCTAATCAAAGTTTAATAGCTAAAGCCGTGTAAAGTGTTGATACTAGAATTATTACACTAATGGGTTATAATTACATGATTTGTTTACCGAAGGATTTAAACCATTTCAGGTACACTTTCCTTCCTTGGTCAGGT
The DNA here is from genome assembly GCA_020352615.2 of Yoshiicerus persimilis. Taxonomy (NCBI): domain Eukaryota; kingdom Metazoa; phylum Arthropoda; class Collembola; order Entomobryomorpha; family Tomoceridae; genus Yoshiicerus; species Yoshiicerus persimilis. The sequence continues at coordinate 24,504,189 of CM060170.1, read as the reverse complement.
AGTTAATATTTAAAGTAAATCTATGAAGACCAAGCACCACAGCAGTTTCCTTTTCCCTTCATTTACAGATATGCCAAAGAAGCTCTTGTCAAAGAACTTCCAATGAAGATCTCAAAACATTTATTACCTTCTGCTACTATTTGGTTTTATGAAATGGTTTTCAAACAGACAAACAATGTACCTATGATCTTTGAAAGAAGGAATGCAAATATGTAAAAAGCAATTCTTTTAACAGACTTCTATCTCTCAGAGATTGCTATCAATGCAAATATTAAATTTCGATTACAAAATTTTGTTTGCTGTCCACAAACTAAAAATGAAAACAGACCTCTGAATAGAATTTTGTATTTCAATATTCTGTCTTGTTTAAATAAATTGTGAACGGCTGAGGACTCGGCTCTATCAAAGAGATTGTGGTGGATAGTCGAGTAGAACGAGGGGTAAACATGCATTTGAAAAGCATCCTGGAACGAGTAAATAAAAGGAAGTTATTTAAATATTCGAATTGCGTAGTGCAGTATTTGCGAAGGAAAAAGGAGATTGAAAAGGCAAATAACCATTATTCGCATGGATTGAAGGAGAGCGTCGAGTTCACTTTAAAATAAATGAGAAAGCAAAAGTTTAAAAATTGCAACAAATAAGTAGCTAGTTTCTTTTCGAGAGCAACAAATAAAATAGGCCTCTCTTCCTGATGAGTATTGATTTATGGTAGGAAATTTCACCAGAGAGCCGCACAAACTCTCCTTTCACATACGTTACTGGCAGACTTGACAAACTCATCAGCACAGCTTTTGCGCTGCGTATAAACGAAGTGAGTGCGTGATTGTCATGTAAACTTTCACTCTAGGCACAAGGGTACACCTATAATAGTCTACGTATATGTCACAGTCAAATGATATTTACACAAAAAATAGGCCATTACTACTTGGGAATTAGTTTTGTTTCGTTGGCTTAGTAAATTTTTAGCCGTATGGCTAACCAATAACAAATTACTTTTAGTTGGGGTAAATACACAAATACTTAACCTATAAGTAAAAGTACTTCAACATCCGATACCTTAACAAGAAAAAGATTCGCACACTTTAACCAAGTGTTGAAGTATAAGATATGTCTATGTTTTATAGACCCTATCTTAATTTTACTTTAGTTACTGGGTTTCTTAAACCAGTTTACTCCAATAAATTTTAACCCAAATATTTATTTTATTTTGAAATTGCAAAGACATGGATAAACTTTAGTATATACTGACGAAAAAATTTAATTTTGCTTCAGGAAGGATGTCATAAAGGCTGAATCTAACATGCACAGTATTTTACGTATCTATAGGGAATTGTCTTTAGTTTGTGGCCTGACACTTCCAAGATTGTATGGGGAATTCATTTGTGTTGTACCTGCAGAGTACTGGGAAATTTTCTGAATTTATTCTTGTTAGGTATTTATTTCCGTCTCTTATGAATTTGACCAAAAAATGAGTAAGGGACTTAAATATTGAAAAGAAATATAAAAATTATAATTCAAGTATGTTGAAATGACTTTAGAATTTCCAGAATCAAATGTTCAGACTCATCATTCCATTCGAGACGGTTAAAATTTTAAATGCCTTCAGTGGTTTGACATATTTCGGAAATGAAATTATCTTTTAATTAGTAAACATTTTGAAAAAATCTAATATCCATTTTTAGAGATAATTGGAAACATATTTTGAAGGTACAAATTTATAAATTCATAAATTTCAACGCCATTAAACTTTAGAGAAAAAGTTTCTTCACAATGATCCATTCAACACTTTCACTTACCTACTAGTCTTTCGTAACATGTGCTGTAAGAGGCAAAAACACTTCTGTACAGACACGCTGTTCTCCGTAGAGGAAATGCTGTAAATAATGGAGAAATCAAACATCTCTCCATTTATATCAAAGCTGAACCTCTTTAAGGCAACCCATCAGAATTGTGAGATAATCCTAACTTCTAACTTGCACAGATACTAGTAAAGACATAATCAATAAACTATATTAATAAATTACACAACTATACCAGTGGTGCGATTCGCTGTCAATTATACAGACGCTAGTGTAGTTCGAATCCCTAGTGAGCTTCAGATCTATGTTCAGAATTATCTTAAATAAATTAGAACTGAGATGGTATCTATCTATATCACATTTGTGTAATTAGTACTGATTTGCGTATCCTTCAGATAACGAGAACCTGCTTTTAGGAGGCGTAGGTTGGGTACAGCTAGATCATAGTTTGAGGTGTTTGTGAACTCAGATTCTTTATCCTCATTATAATCTCTGATATTCATTCAAGTTATTACAACACATGTACGTCGTAGTCTCAGAGAGGACACAGACATAAAGATTCAAAGAACAGTCTTTTGGAGTACGGCATTTCAGTCCCTGTATGGACGTATAATTATCATTGTTTACCATGTGCTATTATATTTGATAGTAATGTTTGTAAGGTAGTTTAAATTTACACACATGTTTTTAGTTATTTAAAAGTATCAAATGATAGGCAGAAAATATGCAGCTTAAAATAAACCAAAATAGGAAATCTAAATTGGCACTAACAGTACTGTGTTTTTTAGGCAAATTAAATCCACGGTTAAAGTAGAACAGCCGCTACCCAATATTCTTTTGACATTCTTTCTAACAGTGATGTACTGAACTGAGCTTTACGTAAGAAGCTTTCGCCACTTGGAATCTTTGCGAACGCGTGCAGTCTTTGTTAAAGTAAAGTATTGCTATTGCTTCACTGCAAAATGCACTCCCAACTTCCTCAATCTACAGCGATAGAAAAGAATCTGGTATCCTTATAGTTGAGACGGAAAGGATTTTAGGAAAACCATTTGAGTAGGAAATAAAGACATCACACCTTTTCATTTCTTTGGCCAACTGCTCCCTACTTTACAATTTGCTTCTTTCTAATGTTCAGGGCACTGAAGAGGGGGAATGGAAGAAAGACAATTACTTTTTCCTGGATCTTTCCGGAAACCCCAAGCTAAACCTTACAATTTCAAGACATTTTCTGGAAATCTGAGCACCACAAGGATGTTTTAATATAGTAAGGATTTAGAGGAAAAGTGTAAAATATTTCTGTGCTTTGGACAGGTTTGTCGTCGACATAGGGGATAAAATAACAAAATGCGAATAAAGGGCTCCCAGCTATAAAGAGTTATCACATCACTAACTATATTAGGAACCCACGCAGTCAATAATGCATAGCTGCTAGCACTTCACTAGTGCCAGTGCCATACTCAAAAAACCGTAGAGTGTGTGCAATGTTTGCATAGGTTCTGACTAGAGTGCATGCAAAAATGATGAATACTGCCTAAACGTAAATGGGGATTTAGTAGAATTATAAAAAGGTAGGAAGTTTTTGTTGAATTTATAAGTTGAGGCATTTTTGGTTTCAGGTTACTAATACGCTATGGTTCGTTGTGTTTGAATCTAAACTACTTACGCCTGTCTGACATCCACTCTTTCTGGCTCATACACCTTTTGTGCTTCTTTTATGTACGCTGAGGTCTGAAAGAACAAAAAGGTTAAGTGGAGGATCTGCGATTTAAATGTACCAGTCCTACACTCTGGCTACCTGTAGGTGTTCGATGTCAATGGAATAAAAATCAATATTTGGGACAAAAGAAAGGACCTTCGGCCAAAATTATGAGTATCTCCATAAATCAACCAAGCTCTAGTTGTTAACTCACAATTGTTTTAAATTGTAAACTTAAGTCTGCAAAGGTAGTTAATAATGAGTTCATTATATTTGCTGACTCTTGGCTAAAGCAACTGTCCCAGGCAGCATTCAAAATTAATACAAATGAGTCGACTCAACCAGACTACCCACTTGAATTAATGAATCTTTAGCAAAACTAATCCAAATATATGCCTACAAAATGCATTCCATGGTGAGGACATTTCTCATTTAATACCACTTCACGGTATTCTTGGTAAAAGAGAAAAATTTCAAGTTAGATACTTTAGTAAACAAGAAATGTGTCGACTGGGGCAAAGTAATGAAGGAGCTGGTTCTAAAGATTCTAAAGAATCCAAAAAAATTATATAGATACGCATTCATTCACGTATATTTGGATTTGAGAATCTGTTTTTAGAATTCTTGGATAAGATCTCTCTGTATCATTAAATCGCATAAAAGAAACCTCAGTTTTGTTTACTTCTAACCTTAATGAAGCCCTCACACCGCAGAATTAATTGCAAAAAATGGCAAATGTGAAGAGCACTAGAAAAATAGATATTGAACAAAATGCGCCTTTTCGTTAGAGATTAGAATTTAGATTGACAGTTCTAGAGAATGCTTGCTTGTACAGCATGTAAAAGAATTATTAACATAATTATAGAGTAGCCAGGGATATAAAATTAAAAGGATCTGCTCATTGGTACTGCAGATGTGGAGGCTGTAAATCGTTAGAAAATTGCAAAAGTTTTTGCTTTTGGATTTGTAGTTAAAAAGACATCAGTTAAGATATAAAAACCAACGTGTGAGTTATGCATTGCAATAGAATGACAAAAGTGGGTATATGCTTGCTATAGTGAAGGCAGAAGTTAGGTAGACAATAACGATATTAAAGGCAATAAACGCTGACATAATTTCCCTCTAATATTCTACAGAACTATGTCATCATGCCTATTTAAACAATTTACAGTTTTTTCTCTCACGTTGTAGCAATCGACTATGCATACTAAATCTAAACTGCAATTGCCTGCCGTCTTGCTTCTGTATTTCCCTATTATCTATGGACGAAACGGGGAGATAGAAAACTTAAGGAGTGAATTCCATTCGAATCCAAGTTTATTACATTAATTGTAGGTCTTACAGATTGAAGATGGCAACGAGAATATAAAAGAACTCCATAACATTACTAATGAAATCGTGATGGGAAAGAAGAAGCATACCCTTTGACTACATGGGCTTCACGGGGAACCAATGAAACCAATTGATGCATACGAAAATCACATTGAGATGTGTTCAGTATCACAATTCGAAATGACCATGACGGTTGTAAGTCTGTGTCTGCGAAGAAACATGAAATTCTATGTCCTCCATTTGACTTTGAGCAGGGAAAATGCTAACCTAGTTTACTTAACTATGATGTAAGTGCATTTTCTCTTAGAACTTACGCAGGAAGCTAAAAGAAACGTAAACCTACTACGGTTAGGTAAAAACGGTTGCTATCAAATGATTTAATCTTTATTTTGACAATAGTGCTTTGCTATGTATGGAGATGCTCCTTAGTGAAATGGTGAAGGTGCACTAGACGGCCGAGGTAATTTAAAATAAACGGGATTGTGCTCATGCTGCGATTTTCGCTTTCCTCGATTCAAAAGATAAGTAATTTTCTCTCGTTTCATTCAAGTTGAGCTGTGCCACTTGCAGACAGACTACAGGAGAATTTGAGTGTACACGCTCAATAGCTCCCACTTACTGTTTGATAGCGTATATTTACTACCAGAAATATCACCCAATAAATCTACGTTAGATTAGAGGAACGTTTTTATAAGAAGATGGTTTTCTTTTGAGGATTCCGATAAGAGCAAGCAGTTCGGTTATGTTATTAGGAGAAGAAAGCTGAGCTGCGGATGCTAGGTTAAACAAGTTCCTTCTTGGGTTAATCTTCCTTTTAAGAAAGAGATGACTTACGATTAGTACAGTTCGTTAGCTACCGTTACAAACGAAGATTTATAAAATGAGTTTGGTAGAATGAAGGAAATGAAATGCATTAAACTACATAAAGTACGCTGTTGCTGGAAACTCATAATTACAGCAATAAACCCGTTGCCTTGTGTTTAAATGCAGCCTCAACTTTGCCAATGGTTTTCTTAGTACATACCTTTACGACTTTAGCAGTTTACCATTTCGTACTTAAGAAACTATTAATATTATTATCCTTCCTATTCAGTCCTAACTTTGGGTGAAAGTTGCCTGGTAAAATAAATATATTTCCAAGAAGTTGGTGGCTGAGAGCAAGAATGCTTTGGACAACAATTCCGCAAGAAACACTGGGTGAGTTTATTACCCTGGAGCACCAAGTGCATTAGCAGGGAGAGTATTGTTATGATTAGTGAGAGTATGCGGAGCCATGCCTTAGTCTAGAGTGGAGAATAGAGAGAGGACGATCTTACCTGTTCGAGTCCAAAGTAAGCACTCACACAATTGAGGGACTGATCCACTAATTTAAGAGAAAGATGAGACAACGAGTAGTAGCCATGAATGGCTAACTACTACTTGAAAAATCTGAGATCGAAATTAGGAATGGTCCCTGTTTTATATCAGAATAGACCGCAAGCAAGAGAAGTTCTCAGTCAGCCCTGCGTTTCAGCGAAACGCAAGCGCTTCAATCTTTCGCTCTCTTCTTCCCCAGCTTCTCCTTTCTCTTGGCTTTCCCTTCCTTTCTCTGCCTTCTTTCTCCAGCAACCTGACTTCCTTCCTTCGTCTACCATTCCACTCCTCTCTGCATTTACATTTAATGCACTTTCCAACTACACTTTCTCCCAACAACCAGCAAGACCAAATTCAACTATTTCAAACCAACAACATACAAAGCTAGTCCTCTATTTCCGACTATGCACGGCGTTCGAGATGCTATAATGTTGTATCAACCCATTGTGAAAAAATATTTGTCTTACTTACCTTCCCAAATAATATTATTAGGCAGCTGTACTCTATATCCACTCAAATTCACATATCTCCCTTCAGTAACATCAGTTCCCATCATAAGAATGGATATATTCATTATTCTCTTGTTGCATTTCTTCCCCTTATATTTATACGCGGTAAATAATTCACAATATATGTGTCTCCGATGGATACACAACGTGTATAACACTATTTCCAGTATCGGAACGGTGTTTTGTCTTCCTACGGTGTGAAGACTAAAACTTTTATCTGAATTCTATTGTATAACCGTCGAGCATGTAAGTACATTATTGTCTATCTGTCTGTAGACATCTGCTCTCAAGTAAAAACTTCTTACCTTTTTCTCACGTAGTAGTCCTAGTCGTATACACTATACTTACGGCCACCTTAGTCACTACTTTCACTACTCCTTCTCTCTCTCAAACTTCTCAACCTTACTACACACACACAAATCTCCAGCAATAATAAGTAGAATCTCCTCTCTCAGTTCCAGCAGCCCACATTTTATTTTTAAGACATTATGTTGCCTAAGGTCTTAGTCTTACTATACTAGCTCATATATTATACTGCAAGTACTATACTGTAATCCATTTCTAAGCTACCAAATGGTAATACTATGTTGTCATCAGTCCAGACTCAGGCACGTCTATTCATCAGTCGCGTTAATGGACTCAGAAATTCAAGACGTTCAGAAGTTCTTTGGAGAAGCTAAATTTTTTATTTTTAGGAGCAATTTTGCATTATTTTAAACTTCCCCCATTTAGCAATTTTTATGAGTACTATATATTTTGAAATAATCATGATTTCAAATTTTAGGAATTATATATTCCCGAGGAACCGCATGGGATTTCTCAGACACATCATTTTAAAAAACTCTCAAGAATCTACAGACATTTCTTGTTTAAATTGGTAATATAAAGGGACACAGTACTATTTAGATATTACTGCTATACGGTTTATGGACGAGATAAGAAAAGGTTTTACGTTTACCTCATTACTTGAGTTTATGAGAAGAATCGACCAACATTCTAATGCTACTGATTCATTTAGTAATCAATAATTATAATTGGATCTCAAAAAGTAGACATTGCCTACCTGTTAATTCTTAAGTAGCAATAAAAACCACTACAAAGTCATTATTTTGGGACGAATTCAAGTAATCCATCTGGAAGACCCCATGAGCCTAAAAGCAAAATAACATCGTATGTCGAAGTTATCGCCACAATTGCCGCCTAAGACTTCAACTAATGAACACCCGTACAACGGTCTAGAGATATCATAAATAATAGAGAGACATTATACATTAACCCTAAATCTAAAATACTAGTGCTGTTGGATAGTGTTTTGTAAGTCATTTGAATGGTATTTATTGTATGATGAAATCTTGTGAAATGTTTTGGAGTACACCAAGTTCGCTTAGGTTAAGTTATCATTATATTTGTTGTTAAGTTTATATAACTTATATTGAACTGAATTGACTATATTTCCATGAAATGTAAATCATTATTTTACCTATTATTGAAATGTGTTTTAATTATTCAGGTCTATACTTTCTATGTTTAACTTATGTCTGTAAAATCAATTATGCATTATCTTTTATGAATTATGTTAATTAGCTTGAATGTTCAATTAATGTAAGAATTTGTGTGACCTTACTTTTTATGCTCTTTTATGATTGGTCAAATGTCTTAGCTTGGCTTCACTTTTTCTCCTATAAATAGAAGTCAAGCCGTGTATTTCATTAGTGTTCTTGGACCTGTCTTGCCGAACGTTACTCTGCCAGTTTGGTAAATAAACATACACGAAGACGATTCCTTCCGCTGTAGTCTTATTCGCACCATAGGGCACGTTCATACAAGGCACACTCACATAACCTTTCATAAGAGGACACCATACATAGACTCCCTGCTCTGACTTTAGAGACTCTGACGAAAAGAGACACTCTACTGCTCAGAGAGGACATCAACCACAAGCATACATTCATCATATCTTCTCATCCCAAATCTTCATCAAGCTATTATTAAGAACTTAGCCATTCATCCCAATCCAGCTAAATCAGCCCTCAACATATGGTCCTTCGAGCCGGATGTCAAGCTGAAGATTGACACCCAACAAAACTTCCGGGAAACTGAACTGGATTGGTGAGAAACGAAGATTTTGATCAATTGCCACCAAGGAGGACTTCACAAGATCGTGAGCTGAACTCTGAGGAGGGCATCAGATCCTGCAGCACTTTTGAAGGTAACGAAAACCTTACAGTGCTTACAAGGTAGTGGAGGGAAGACCGTCAGTAGAAGAAGCATTAAACGAGTACACCACCCATCCCTATATCTACACGATGGACGCGATTCGGAGAAAGCGGAAAGGACTGAAGGCCAGCGTCACTCGTAGTGAGACAGCCTTAGCTCCATACAGTGCAGCTCGTCCTCTCCAGCCCCATGAACTTGCCGTGCATGAAGCAAAGATTGAAGATTTGCTGAAAACAAATAAAGCACTCCTGGATGAAACAGCAGACGAAGCAGACGATACAGAATACGACACAGAAGAACCCGTGTACGCTGCAATAGAAGACAGAATCCTGAAGCTGAAAGAAAAACTCCTGATGATGCGAGGAACTCCAAGAGCTTCACCCAATCCGAGCACCGTCTCATCAAGAGGAAATGAGATCCAACTACCTCGTCTGGAACTCCCTTCGTTTAGTGGAAATCGTCAAGACTGGCTGTCATTTCACGATCTCTTCAAAGCAGCCGTCCACGACAACGATTCCCTTTCAGGAGCCCAGAAGTTACAATACCTGAAAGCAGCGGTGAAAGGTGAAGCAGCTATCCTCATTCAGCATTTCCTGTTGACTGATGACAACTACAAAGAAGCTTGGAAGACACTGGCAGCTCGATTTGAAGACAAGAGGGTACTACTGAACGTGACCCTTGACCGTCTTTTAGCGACTGCAGTTCTTCAGCAGGAGAATCCGTCAGCGTTGCAGAACCTCGGCGACAAACTTCGAGAATACGTTCATGCAGTCGAAATTCTCAAAGTGCCCCGAGAGCAAGTCTACGCTCTTCAACTCATCCAACTCGTCACGAAGAAATTCGATGCAGAGTCTCGCCTTCAATGGGAACGATCTGTTAAGAGTGATGTACTCCCTACCATTGAAGACTTCTGCAAATTCATCGATCAGCAAGCAAGGGTGACTGGAGCAGCCAGAGCCATCTCAAAGATGAAACAAGTACCAGATCAAAGAAAGCAAGGAGCAGCTGTCCATTACGGGTCAAGTGAGACTCAGCAGACCAGTTGTGTTGCTTGTAATGAAAAGCATCCCATCCATCAATGCAAGACCTTCAAGTCGATGTCCTTGGAAGAAAGAGTGAAACTTGTGCGAAGCAAGCATCTTTGTTTCAACTGCTTGAAAGGAGGACACCGAGTCAGCGACTGCAAGAGCTCTACTTGTAAACGATGTAGTAGCCAACACCATACACTTCTTCACAAGGAGGAAGAAAAGCAGTTCGAGGGCACCATCGCCTCCTTCTTCTCCATGAGCAGACGAAGGAAAGGACTTCTCTCAACTGCACTCATCAAAGTTCGAGACAAAGAGGGAACCTACCAAGTCTGTAGAGCCTTACTCGACAACGGGTCCGAAACCAGCTTCATTACATCTAGATGCGCTACCCGGCTGGGACTTCCAAGACGAACAACTGGCGTTCCATTATCGGGTCTGGCTGGATTGGATGCGGGAACTGCGACATCAATGGTTGACCTAACTTTCGCATCCTGCTACAAGAACAATCATACATTCAACGTTGATTGTCTCATCTTGAAGCACATCACCAAGGATTTGCCAGCAGCCCCTTTTCCCAAAATCAATTGGAAACATCTTGAAGGATTGAAGCTTGCCGACCCTCTCTACAACGAACCCGGGCGAATCGACATTCTTCTCGGTGCTGACATTTACTTCGACCTCATACTGTCTGGAAAGAAAGAGGGACCACCTGGATCTCCAACCGCTCTCCTGACGGAAATTGGATGGATATTGGGAGGAAGGATCAATCCAGCAATTACTTCGTTGGTACCCTCCGAATCTACTCGATGCAGCTTGGCCATTCCCAAGGAGAGTCATGCAGCTGAAGAGGACACCATTTCTTCATTGAAGACTTTACCTGAGATTGTGCCTCACTTCACTGATCCAAGGAAAACCACATCTATGCCACCTCTAGGAGAACATCGTAAGCAACTTTCAACAAACACTTGGAAGCTACCTCATCTTTAGTTGAATGCGGTGATTCAAGGCGGGGAGAATGTTGGATAGTGTTTTGTAAGTCATTTGAATGGTATTTATTGTATGATGAAATCTTGTGAAATGTTTTGGAGTACACCAAGTTCGCTTAGGTTAAGTTATCATTATATTTGTTGTTAAGTTTATATAACTTATATTGAACTGAATTGACTATATTTCCATGAAATGTAAATCATTATTTTACCTATTATTGAAATGTGTTTTAATTATTCAGGTCTATACTTTCTATGTTTAACTTATGTCTGTAAAATCAATTATGCATTATCTTTTATGAATTATGTTAATTAGCTTGAAGATGCTAATGTAAGAATTTGTGTGACCTTACTTTTTATGCTCTTTTATGATTGGTCAAATGTCTTAGCTTGGCTTCACTTTTTCTCCTATAAATAGAAGTCAAGCCGTGTATTTCATTAGTGTTCTTGGACCTGTCTTGCCGAACGTTACTCTGCCAGTTTGGTAAATAAACATACACGAAGACGATTCCTTCCGCTGTAGTCTTATTCGCACCATAGGGCACGTTCATACAAGGCACACTCACATAACCTTTCATAAGAGGACACCATACATAGACTCCCTGCTCTGACTTTAGAGACTCTGACGAAAAGAGACACTCTACTGCTCAGAGAGGACATCAACCACAAGCATACATTCATCATATCTTCTCATCCCAAATCTTCATCAAGCTATTATTAAGAACTTAGCCATTCATCCCAATCCAGCTAAATCAGCCCTCAACAAGTGCGGTGAAATAAAGTACGCTATTAAAGAGTTGGGGACACTTTAGAAAGAAACTTGTGTTTACAAGCACATTTGTTGAGTATCGAATTTTGTTGCGACAAGGAAGGAGCACTAAATATTTGAAAATGATATTTACAATTTAAAATTGTCACTACCTAGGTAGCTTTTTATCCCTATCAACTACAAAAAGGAAAGCATTTTAATAATACTGCTGTTATTTGCACGTTATTTTGCACTATATTCAAATTTGGATAAAACTTTTGATATTGCAGAATTTCAAGTTTCTCATTTTTCTGTCTTCTGCTCCAACTAGTTATGTGCAATTGAAAAATGCAAAGAAGGCAGATTGGGGTAATGTGTAAGGAGGTTAGCGCGCTTGGCTACATTTTCAGAGCTCTATGTTCCTATAGTAGTGCCAGTGCTGCTTTTCATATTCGGCAATTCATATTCAGATACTTATAGAAAGCATTGCCTAAATCAATAGGAGTGCTTACCGAATTTAAAATGACCATGATTCACAACGTTTTCTTTTGTACTTCCAATACGAATTTCGACATTTGAGGCAGTTTCCTTTGTACAGTATCCGTCAATATTACTGTTGAGAGTTATCCAGACTGAATCTAGTTTCGCTTTCTCTCTGCTTCTTTACACATGTGTGCATCTTTTTGCATGTTTAAAACCTTACATTCGCAAAAGGATTTCCCTTTGCAGAAACTATGTGAAAGTCTGCTGAAATAATCGTTCCTCCTGATTCAATATTGAAAAGCGTCAGTTCAAAGCAGTGAAAATGGTTGCATATTTTTGCCGTCTAATCATCTAAAAAATTTTCAATTAAATCCATTCTGAAGATTATGGCTTTTATTATTCTTACCAAATGTTTTTAATTCTTTAAATTTAATCCCCAGGATTAATTCATTTAAGCTAAAACCCGTTTTGCCATCAGCATTACAATAGATACAAAGTGGTCTAGTAGGGGCACTTCTTATAAATCAATATTTAACCCAAATTCTTGGGGACTGAGTTGTTCGATGCAATGCAACAGTACGATGGAAAATGTAGTCTGGTTACAATGTAATCGGTTTTGAGCCAAAACAATAGATGCAGTGTGCGGACACATAAACGCAGCACAAGTCTAAAATTCACTACAGGAAAAGCACAGTGGGGGATCAGAATGAAAATGCACGAAATAAAAATGTCACGTTCGCTTGTTTGCGTAGGGAACGCACTACAATCTATGTATCTTATTAGCATACAGCGATACGCTATAAAGTTTATTGGTATCGAATAGGAATTTATTGGTATTACATTTGAAGGACTGGAACAAAGTTAAGAATACAATCAAGTAATTCTGTAGAGCTGAATGCATTCTCTACTTAAAAATTATTATTAAAATTAAAACCAGGAAAATCTGTACCATCTGATAGTGTACCACTACAAACAAATTAAAAAATTTGACTTAGAATTATGCTGTATTGTATCCCATATATAATGGTAGCTTTGATGATAATATTGGACCAACAATCTTGAAGGAGGCCATTATAAAAGCATTACCTAAGGTAAAGGCTGTAAACACTCTAATGACAAATATCAATTACTAGCCCCGCCCCTTTTCACATTTGATGGAATTGGTTATTATGTTTACTAGATTAAATAATAAATTAAGTCCACATATAAACAAGAATGAATACGGGTCACAAAAAGGGTGCAACACCATACATTATCTAATAAAACTCATAGACTGTCTTGTTTGCATTAGATAAGTTAGGCATAACAACAATTCTGTGCTTATTCGATATATCAAAGGCTTTTAAGCTTTTGGACTGCTTACTCTTAATAAACTACCTATATAATCAAAATAATAATTGTAAGATCGATATTTTCACTATAATGTGTCTAGTCAGCTTTTTAAGTGAAGGAACACAAAAGTTAAGTGCGAAAAGAAAGTTTCTACCTCACATTTGAGAAGTTGCTGATCGCCCCAGGGTACGAAAATTGGACCATTATGCTTCGTAGCACATATAATCTTTATTTTAACAATCTCGAAGAGAAATACGAAAATGAGCATGAAATACTCATGTATTGATGATGTAGCTAATGGTGTTCTGTAAGTACCTGTGTATGTTGTATTGGTGTACTGATATTATCTGATATTGTAAAGACCTCAAAGGGGGTGATATTTGTAATAAATTCAATTCAATTCAATTCAATGACAGGAAATGTTGGATGACATGACAATATGGGTAAATGAACGTAGAATGGAATTTTTCTATGTTTAATGGAAGAAATATGGATTTATGGTAATTGACTTTTTACGAGACGAATCAAAGAATGGCATTTGGACTTCCCATATTGGAGGACAACAAATTCAGAGTGAGAAAAACAGTTCTTTTGAGGTATTACCCTTACTGGGGACCTACAGTAGGGTGGTCATGTAGAAAAGATAAAAATTCTGTTAGTAACCTTGAAACGAGCTGGGTTTAATTAAAATGAATTATTACTTAATATAAATAAATGTTACAATACCTATCGTTAAAGGTTAAAGGGTCTATGCATGTCATTTATATCTAATATGTAATGATATCTAATTATATTATATCACAATATCTGGCATTAAAGAACCGCTGATTGGCTTTAATGAAAAATTCGGTGTCGAAAGTGTAAATTATGGTAGCTTTGAAATATTACCATTACGTTGTCTGTTTAGTAAATAAGAGAAACGTAAACCAATGTTTACTGAAACCAATGAATACTCTAATTAAAATACGGTATGAAAACATGATAAGTATTTCGTAATGTAATCTAAGCTATCAATTTTTAATCTGCAAACTACTTGTACTTTCTGATTGTAACTTCAGTTCTTCGACTGCCTATGATCGTTTTCAAAATATTTAAATACATACACGTGTTCATATACCATTATGAACTGTAACTTTGTGAATAATGACGTTCCTTGTGAGAAATCCTCTGTAGTCTGTAGAAGTTGGGATCGATAATTTCTCTGCCACAGATGTGCATTATTGTAGTATTTCTGCAAGATATTAATTTAGGTGGAACTTTTCATAGCAGAGAAAAATAAGACACTTAGGAGTTCCCTTGTATCGGCGTTCGTGCAGGGTGCCCGCATAATTATCATTTTACTCCTAATGATTTCTATAATCGTTCAATTACCAAACTAGAATTTTTCATTTACCAAAAATAAAATAAGTATTGAATACATAAATGGAGAGCAAATGTGTTTGCACTATATTTAGAAATCCGTTTGCAAACTTTACTGCAGTGCATTTAAATCTAACGTGTAAAATGTAATTAGGGTGTTCAATTTTTTTAGGGGAACACGAAATATTTTTTATTTAGACAGTTTTTACTTATTTCTTAAGATATTCCAGGGTATCGTACAATTTTTTCCACTTTTGCTTTATTTACAAAGCATCATTTTCAGTTACATATTTGTATTGCTTGTCAAACAAGGACGCAAGTACCTAGTAGTATTCACAAGGCATACCGTTTTTTTCACACGCACATCTAGTATTTGTTTGGCAACCTGACTTGACTTTCTGCTTTGCTGTATGAGTTACAGAGCGGATGGCTGTTATTGTTATGTATGTATTTGACATATGTAGTTAGCCATGACGTTGGGTCTAAGGGTGCTGATCATGTTACTACTGAACTCTCCGAAAAAACCTTCAATTATACCAACGGAACATTGTAGATAGAGATTGCCATTTTGATATCGTTGTAAAACAACACATGGCAAATTCTATTGACAGGTCGGTCAATCGGTCAATATCGGTCAATTCGAGTGATGGGTAAATACAGTTTTCCATGTTTTCCCTTTCTGTAATTTCAGTATTGCTTTCATCTCCTCGTAAACATGATCTGCTGGCAATTGATCACTATTTCGCACAATGCAGTCTGTAAAATATGAGGGAATCTCCATTGTTGTTAGATTTGAACTCAATTGCAAATGATAGTGTTTCTCATTTTGTCCTTCCTTCTCCTAGTCCTATAGCTTCTTATCGAATTGACGTCGGTCTTCTTAGACTTACGATGCAGTAGGGTCATTATTACCGTTATTGGAATACCTTTCTATTTAGCACATTAATTTCTTCATCACAAAGAAATAATTAAGCGTATTATATACATCCTCCAAATACTATCTATCCTCCAACTTATACCTTATATACTTTTATGCTAATGCAATACATAAATTACATTTTCTTTAAAATGATTAACAATATCTATAATGTAATGATATATACCATTCAGTATGAAGTATACATGGTAAACAATGATAACTATCCGTCCTCACAGGGACAGGAATGCCGAACCCCAAAATACTAGTCTTTAAATTCGTTACTTCAAAGACTAGTTTTTGAATCTCAAAGTCTGAGTCCTCTGTGGGACTACGACATCTGTACCTAATGTACCATGTGATGTATATGTTAGCGGCAATAAGGAAAATTAGGCATTTTGGAAAATGCCTAGGCATTTTCAGAAATGCCTGAAGAAAGCCCGGCTATTTCTTCTTAGCCGAGGCATTTAGGAAAATGCCTAGGCATTTTCAAAATTGCCTAAACTTCACTCGGCATTATGCGAAATGTTTTTCCTTATTGCCGAGTAATCATTTTAGTTTACTTAATGACTGAATTTTACCAGGCAAAAAGGAAAATATCTCACATATTAGTATGCTGTAAGTGTGTTAAGAAGGTAAATAAGTTGAATACGTCAATTATTTCCTAAAAAAGCAATTTATTGTCAGCAAGATGTAATTTTAAGAGGATGTTTAAGCGCTGTGGTTGCTCCCGCATGACAACTCTTTGTTACATATTCCCCAGCATGGGGACTTTTGGGGGTTTTCTCTAGGCCATGGCCACAAAGCAACTGTTCAAATCTTTTTACTTGATCTTTTTTTAAAGTGTAGCCAATATGTATGTGGATGGCGTGTGCTAGGCCTCCACGTTGCTGTTGCAGTCCTTCTTGGTAAAAATTGCAGTTGAAGTGACAAAATTGCACATTTTAAGCATGGCTCACTGTTGTACTTGTGGCACTTACTGTTGCATTTTTGCACACTATATTTTATGCATTTGAATTTCTTTGCGCAGTAGCAGAGTAAAAATCCTTGTCCTGCGCTGTACCATTTGAAGATTTTGTCGCAACTTCTCTGTGTGACTTCTACATTAGGGATATTTTCTGGACGTATAAATTTGTCAGTAGTAACTGTGAAACATCCCGAATATGAAAATCAGATAGAGAGAAGGCATGACAAAATCTTCAAATTGTGCAGGACAAGGATTTTTTCGCTGCTACTGCACATGATGTCAAGATGCTAATGCATGATGCAAATGTCAAGATAAGAAATGCAAATGAGTAAAAAATAGTGTGTAAAAATGCAACAGGAAGTGCCACATCAGTGAACCTTGTTGTAATAAAATAATTATTTCATTCTACATTCATCTAAATATACTTTTTATCATTACATCTTGCTGACAATAAATTGCTTTTTTAGGAAATAATTGACGTATTCATCTTAGTTACCTGCTTAACACACTTACATCATACTTATATGTGAGATATTTTCCTTTTTACCTGGTAAAATTCAGTCATTAAGTAAACTAAAATGATTACTCGGCAATAAGGAAAAACATTTCGCATAATGCCGAGTGAAGTTTAGGCAATTTTGAAAATGCCTAGGCATTTTCCTAAATGCCGCGGCTAAGAAGAAATAGCCGGGCTTTCTTCAGGCATTTCCGAAAATGCCTAGGCATTTTCCAAAATGCCTAATTTTCCTTATTGCCGCTAACATATATAAAGTCAGAATTTTCGTTTTGTTTCTGTGTCGTCGACGACAATGTTTAACATGATAATAAGACAAGTCGTTACATTTGGCTGTATACCAAGTACCAATCCAAGGTAAAAGGACTCATCGGTGCATTTTTTCGTATATGGCGTTCTGTAATCAGAAATAGGACGAGTATGTATGTCACTTCCGTCCATACTCAATAGAACAATGGCACTTTGTCTCGTTTCGTGCTAAGTAAGGTCTGAAACTGTCATGTTGGACGATGACACTGTCTTGTTATACACTATTCTATTTTTAGCTTCGTACAGTCAGGTAGTGATAAACTTAAATTATTAAGATCATTAATATTTTAAAAGACCAGTCAAAATTAATGCATGCTTTTTCTTAAAAGTGACTTTGGTTCAATGATGTTTTCTCCAGTCAATCCCGACAACATGATTTTCCTAAAATATGTGTCATGCCCCTTTGTATGCAATAACGGCAAGACAGCAACAGCACCTGACAGGCTGTAAAATGTATTAAATTCGGTTGCATGAGAAATGCGCACTACTTGGAATGAAGCCGACATATGCAACGGAGGAAATAAATATTGAGTTCATCCATTGCTGGATGTCGTATTTTCAAAAAGACATTTCAATTACAAACGACAACATGTCACTTTATTCAGCGAAATCTTATTTTGTAAATTATTTTCATTGGAAAGGAGACATTCCCTTTTGATAACATGTATCCACAAAGTTTGCTTATTCTTTGAATCAGTAGAGGACAACAGTTCGTTTGCGAGAATATATTTTATAAAAGATATAATATAATAATATATATTTAGTAAATTTGTTGCTTGTCAAAATGATTGTGTCAAGAGGACTGCACCTTGTACGCAAAAGGGCGTACATAAAAATATTTGTAATTAAGAGAGTCTATATAATTACGCAATATAGCGATATAATATTGTAACAGAAATATAATTGAAAATATTTTTCACCTATATCTATATATCTCTATACATAATGTTAACGAATTGTACCTACATCATATAAGTGGTAACGTTGCTACGCACCACAATTATATAAACGTTTAAAATATTTGAATATTTTTGCAAAATGCTGCTATCTGGTTAGAAATGTTAGTAATGCGTTGAGTTTAACTAAACTAAACACTGGGAGAATGGTATTCTACATCTATACTCTAGGACATGGTTAATACACCATTGTAAGTAAATGGTTAGTAGCTCTGATCTGTGTTAGGATTGGACTTTGCGCAGCTATAATTTAAAAGTTCAATAAAGTCAAAGTTTTCTTGAGTCCTTGTCATTAAATATCTGTAGTCACTAAGGTATGAGAAACCAAGAGCAAAACTGAAGTTTTGGACATTAGAATGAGATTGAGGCCAGAAGACTAATCTCTCATCTCGTTGATCAAATCCCTGAAGTCAGTGACGTACCATTTGGATTTCGTTTTCACCTCCGATCTGTAGGCGTTGCCTCCAAAGCCTGTGAACACAAACACAAACAAACCGAATCAATTTCTGTTTTACCAGGCTTCCCATTCCTCTGCTCTGTCTATGATACACAACAAATAGCATCTGCAATATAACTTCCTTTCCCACACAAATTAATGTATCTGTAAAATCCTTATGCATGCTAAACACGGAATTTACGTGCTGTTACTAATGCCAGCTTTCTAATACAAATGCCACTGCATTATTCTATAAGGATCATGTTTTTCAAATAAAAGGCCATTTATTCGTGTCACTTTGTAAGCATAATTAAACACTGATTTACACGCAATTGTACAAATAAAACGTGAGTTGGCAAGCAATTAGAGTCTCAGCTAAACCTTCGGTCTTAATAACTAAATTACTTGGAATGCAAACCCAACGGTTTTCTGTGTAGGTAAGTATCTAGGTATACACGTGTGTGCATATATTTCAATTTAATTAATGCGAACCACAAAGACATCGTGGACTTACCAATGAACAAATCTGCAGGTGGACAGGCTTCCCAGTCGGTGATACCATCACCCACCATGACAACTGTGTCGTAGCCAAATTTCTCCTTTAGATCCCGAATAGCTGCTCCTTTACCACCGCTGCGGGAGGTCAATTGGTTTTCATCAAAACCAGCGTATTCACCTGTACAAAATTAATGTCACATTTAATTTCATGCGACGTAGATTTCATTCATTTCCTGTGCCTCTTCTCAAATAGAATTTTCAATTACTGACAATCAGCCATTACATAAACTTCAAACTTCAAACGAGAGTGTGGTTACATCAAAGAATGTATAATAATATATTCAACAGCGTTGATATTTACAGATAAAAGGGGACTTGCCCACACCATTTTTACATAACTTTAGTTTGCCTAACTTAGGCAGACTAAAGTCGAAAAAATGCTTAGGCATCCTAAACATTTTTTCGACTTGTGAGACAATACGCAATTATTATTTCCGTAACTACCAAATTATTTCAATTTTAATTTATATAAAGTTGCATGCAATTCGGGCCATTGCAAATAATAATGCAAATTAAAGGTTTGCAACATTTGCTTTATAGGTATTTCGAGGAAAATACAGAAATACATTAGCGATTTTCGGACTTCAATGCGAAACTCGGAATTTCGGAATCAAAGTATGTCAGATGATGTGCATTGTTTGGAAACAACAATTTTAATGCAGAATAGGCTGTAAGATATTCAGTTCCCGCACCAACATTGATACTCAGTTAGAAAGACTGTTTCTATTCGTAACAGTCTAAAAACTTATACCGGATATTACTGCTTACAGCTTTATGAACATGAGAATCAGGGCATCATTTGCATGCTCCGCAAGCTGTCCAAGAAAACATCACAGAGAGAGCATTAGCAAACGGAGCTGCAGCTGCAATCGAAGGCTCTGTATTTGTTCTGCTCTGCTGTGCTAACCACTATAGAAACACTACCTAGCTAAAAATTATATTTCCCTCAATCCGCAGTCAGTCTAAATGAATTCAAATTTGGATGAAGTATTTCTGGCATACATCAAATAAGTAACTTATCCTAATTAATTAATAAAATTAAGAAATGAAGTAGTTTTCACTTCAAATGTTCAATTTTCAAGAAAAGCACTTTCTGTTATATTAGTGTTGTACGGTATTAGCTATAAAGAAGGTGTCTCATCATCTGCGGAGTTGACTTTCCATCCGCTGACATTTATATCACCTAACCTCACTGTTAAATGGAACAGAATTCAGAGGTTGCAAGAATTCAGCGTTGGTTCAGTAATCAACGTATTCCATTAAGTTTAAATTACACCGGGTTGTCTGATGCCTACACACCACTTTTGTGCACTTCCCATACTGCTATAATTTCATTTCTATTTAGCAAGCACTCACACCTGCGAAGTCACCTTCACTTTGGTGTGTAGGTGTACTATTTGATGTTGACAGTCGGCACTGTTAAATCATGAGTGATGTGGTTTATTCCAATATTTTTGATTATGTTTTCATAATGAAAGGGATTGGCGAGTGCAAAGCCTGAATAGCTGAACAGGCACAAGTCTCCGATGTAAGAGCGATAGCTGCATTACAAATTTACAAAACACGAAAATAATTTCCGGTCCACTGACTGGGTTTTTAGACCAATAAAAATGTGAACCCAATTTCTAACTTGCCTACCGTTAAACTCTATTGCAAATAGGTAGTACAAGAATTAAAAGCTAGTGACACATAAAAGGGTCACAAATATCCGGGAAAACTCTACTTTTAAAATAGTGCCTATTGCATGCACGAAAAGTATTCAGAATTTATTAACCGTGAAGAGTCTTCTAGGACTACCTACTTAGCCAACAACCACAGTAGAAATATTCAATGCCTGGAGAAAGAATTCTCTTATTCTAAACTGCTTATAAATTCCAAAAATTGAAAACACTATTGGTAAAACACATTTCGAGTTTGAGACTTTTGACTTTTATAGCATCTGGTCTGCATTACATTACCAGTAGTTTTGCCCACTTTTGAGATAAATGCAAAAGTTTCTCAGCTAGATCCATTAATTTAATATGAAGTGTATATAACATGTTGTATACAAGTTGTCATATATAACACTATGTAATTTGAAACTCGTGCCACTACAGAAGGACCGTCATTTGTCTTGTCTTAGGGTTATAATTCGCAAACTGATATAATTAAATGGCCAGGCTTTGACTGTCTCATTGGGAAGTGGATGGCACTAGATGTGGAGAGAGGAAATGAGTGAAGTGTGTGCAACATACCATCATAATAGAATTTCAATTTGTTGGCGTAGATGTTTGAAGTCGGGATTTCCAAGTCTCGAGCTATAGGTTCAATTATACTTCTAAAGCCACCGGATATAAGGTAAACTTCCTTCTCTCGCTTGTGTAGCTCGTAAATCAGCTCTCTGCAAATTTCAAATAAAATCATGGGCTATTTATAAAAGTCTTCATTCACCTGGGTTTAGTTTCAATAGTCATACATATATAGTAAATCAAGAACACCTTCGCAATTAATAGCAAATAGGGAGTATTCAACAATAAATATCTAGACCAGCGGTGAAATACTTAAAAATTACGTGGATTTTTAGAGCAGTCAGTACTACACAGAAGCTGCGTTTAATGGTCTAAAGCCAAAATGAAGATTTTCTTCTTCATCACCGCATCACAAAATAAGCATTAGCTTAAATGGAGTAATTAACTACTTAAACATACCCAACAGGATGGCATCAAACTAATCACAAAAATTAAGCCTCAATGTAATGCTAATGCAAAGCATCATGCGTAGTATAACCAAAGGGGATTTACATAATGTAATCACAAACAAAAGTTTTCCAAAGTTCACTAGCACTGCAGACATAGGTTTACTATAATCGGAATAAAATTTTTGTTCAGGGATATGAACTTTGCGGTTGAAATGAGACCAAAGTTTCCCTAAATTAAATCTACAATCTACGCTGTATTTTGGGTTCGTTACTGCGTATAGGAGATTTATTGTGTACAATAAATTCTTACCCAGCAAACAATTATATTTAAACTTATTTATCATAACGAATTCCATACAATCAAATTACACAAATTTCGGCCTTCATTAAGTAAAGCGTAAATCATTTAATATTGACAGTATAATGAGGTGAATAACCAACAAAATTGTAAAACCGAGCTACCTATTTGCAAAAGATAATTTCATTTAGCTGTTGAAACAGAGACGAATGTGAAGCTAAAAGGGGTAAGAGATGGCAATAATTCTCTTCACTGTGTAGATGAGGTAAGGTAGATTCCGATGCTATTTAGTAAAACAGAATACAAACGGAATAAATGATTTCAAGTTGTATGGGTGTTTCCCAATGATGAGACAAACAAGTGTAGCTCTATTATGCAAGCCAATAATAACGCAAAAAGTGACAAACCTCCTACTGTTATTTACATTGGGATTAATTAACTTTAAAAGCACAAAAACATATTTATCGACAACAGATTCAAGGTTGGAACTTTTTTGAGTTTTTACCACACCCATCAATAAAGTATGACAGTAATTAGCAAATTACACAGTTTATGTCGGATGAGACGACAAGTCTCGCAATTGTAAACAATACGTCATCACATGATTTACAAACAGGTCCCAGGCTTGTTGTCCCCTATATGCTCTAGGCTTATTATTGCTATCACATGTTATGCAACTCGGTGTCCTTCTGACGTAGCTGAAATAACTGTACTTATGGTTTACAATCAAGGTGCTACGGTATTTACAATCCCTCATAGGAGATACCACAGACCAATAGAAACCCGTACATAGGAGACTAGAAAATCGAAAATGGATCCAAAGAATACATTTTCTTTATGGGCGGTCCAAATGGATGTCCATGTTAAATATTATTACCGAGATAACTTGGCAAGTATTATTTAATGGTCCTAATATTGGTGAAATTTATTCTTTCTTGTTCAAATATTGTGTTCGGCTAAAAATAAACTAATAGACACAACCAACACTTTCATTGTTTCATTTTACATTACCTAGTTTTACCACCCAAAAAAAACCCTTCATGGTGAGGCTGATTGACCTTTGTTATAAGATGATGGGAAGTGTTGTAAAATAAAAAACAATATAATAATAATATGCACCTGTCAAGAGAATCGAAGTTAGACATACACACAATATTCCTAATGTTATGTCATAAAATAGAACACTTCAAAGGATTAAAATTTTGATTTAATTTTGTCATAAAGGGAGTTTCTCTTACATTCAATGCAATTGCTGCAAAGTTCGATAAACATTGCTAAAAAGGAGCGCGAGTGGATTGGCAAGTACCTATAATTGATTTTCAAGCAATAAAACAAGTATGCAGTTCTGATAGGGAGTTTTCTTCCTGCTTAAGATCTAAATCATTGTTTACGCTAATAATTTTTTCAAAGGCTATTGTGAAAATCAAGCAACATTTAAAGAGGAATTAAATAGTCGGGGTTGTTGGCTATTTTTTTGAGGCGTGAAGGACAAAGTTTCTACACAGTAGATTTAACATATATCATTTGTTAGGTTTTTCGTCTTAATGTTCTGTCTGACAATACACTGTACTAAATGGACAAACATAAATAGAAAGGGACATGGCTTAATGCATAACAGGGAGCAAAAATGGATTTTTAGAGTTATTTCCATTTGCATTGTACAAATTCATCAAAAAATCACAACAAAAGTTTGCGTATTGTATAAAGGCTTATAATCGATTGGGAGCCACTCTATTCAATTCATAATTATAATAACAGGTTTCAAAACTTTTAATTTGATTTCTGAGCGTCTGGCATTCTAGTAAATTCTGCTGTGCCCCTAAGTAAGCGTTATGAACAGAAAAGGAAAAATGCACCGTTTTTTGATGATTTCTAAAAAAAGCAATTCTGTTTTGTTTCCTGTCCCTGCCCTGCTGTGTTCCTTTATTGGATAGAAATTACTCTTTTCTGTTATGAAAGAAACATAGGCTATAGGTGTTCTATTCAGGTCAGTTGGCAATTATGTATAATATTTCTCAAAACTGAGGCGCCACAGCTAGGTATGCCACGTATGAGTTATGTGAATGTGACTAATTAATGTGCTTATACAACAACCTGACGTGATAAATCGTAGGTACTTTCTATTTCCACAAACCACTGCACTCGTACACTGAGTACTACGTTAGAAAAACCCAGAGTTGTTTGTAGGGAAATTCCTAATTTTACAATTATGGCAAAATGTATGTATAGCGTCGTAATAATACTAAAGTGCATAGAAACATTATAATAATAGATCGTGCTACTAAAATGAAGCAATAATGTAACGAGGAAAGGATAAGGAATATAGATTCCATCCAACACAGATGCTATATCCAATCAATGCAGGTAACCTCACCACACATTGATACCCTTCTATAAGAACTCAATTACTATAAGAGCGTATTCCACACGCCACATTTAACATTTCTCTATATTCACTCAATTCTTAATAAGAACACTGTAAAAACAAACTCTCTTCACTCTACATATAAAAACTCTTTATATTACAGAACATTTAAAGCCTACAAGTACTTTTGTGAAAACCCATGTCTTTTTATAAGAACAATTTAGTGAGAAAACAATGTTCTTTCAGAAAGGTTTCGTGTACTGCTTATAACATCTGGTTCAGTAGATATTGTGCCACTAGTTCATGATTTTATTTATTGCAAGCTGTTCTCTTCTCTCCACTTTACAATAGCTATGTTTTATGTCCCTATATATTATAATGGCAGCGGAAAGTAGAAAAGCAGCACAAAGCTACCAATCAACCCTAAATCAATAGCTCCACAGGTTAGGCAGGCAAGGCACCACCACAATAATGAATAAAACAATGCAGAAGGTATACTTAGTATACTGGGCTATAAGTTTTCCTTTTTCATGTCAAAACCCAATAGCAATGACATCCTTAATGATTGGAACTTTACTAATCAAGATTTTTATAATTGACAGGATAACAACTGCTAAATATTGAGAGGTAGCAGAAACACAGATTTGCATTCATTCAAAGTACATTTGACATTTTGACATATTATAGGAACCCACCACTTGTTATTTCCACCTTTGTTTTATGGCGTTGTTATTCTGGAGTGCTTGTAAGCTATTAGGTCGTTAGAAAATACAGAGAATCAATACTGTCCTGCTCCCTCTCAATGCTACACTTTATCAGAATTCCGATTCGCGACAAAATATGTTTCCTGCTTGCCATTTCCTTTTATTTTCAGAAATACATGAATGAGCTTCTTGATAATTTCTTGATACAAGCTGAGGGATTGAATAGAACGTAACATTTGACGCTAACGAGTTATAAGCATACACCTGAACTGTGTTCTGCTGTGGAACACATAAGAAAATGTATCGCCTGCTTAAATAGTTTCAGCCAGATTAAATTAACACTACCAAAACAGAATTTTTCGCATGAGTAAGTCAAATTAAGCAATGAATCGTGTAGTAGCTAACTTTGTGCTACTATTAAAATCAAAACAGTATCATCCAGTAAATATAATGAATATTTAAACCACAGTTATATTGTGACTGTATCTGTCGTTAATGATTGAGATACGTAATTCCTTAATATTACACCTTAGAGTGCATATACTTGCTGGTCTATTTATAATGAGTAAATATTACATACAGTGTACTGCAAAATAAACCAAAGAGCAATAAAACATTAGTCTTCTATTGATTTTTTTGGGTTCATTGTGTATACATTTAAATTTAGAATTCAGGTTTAAACCAGTTCCGTTAGGATCGAGATGTATGTTATCTAATTCATTTAAGACCAGAAAGTAATTTTTGAACTTGTTAAAAGTCGGCAACTGTTATATATACACATGCATTGCATATCAATGTAAGAGGTTCCTTACTTTGTACCTTTACAGTAATGAATGGGTGGTTGGTGTATAATATTATCTTTAGGCAATAAAAAGGTACCTATGGACATTATGGAGAATGAAATATGTAAAATGTTCAACAGTTCTCCCAATTTTTAAGATAAGTATATTTTTTGGCTTCTGAATTAACGTCAGAAAAAAGGTAGAACAAACTTATCAAAATCAGCATTCGAGTTAGTGCTACAATAGACGATTCCGCGTGACTCTTTAAAGAATGGATAAGGAAAACTTGTAGGTGTAGATCCGCTTTATTAAAAGAAGATGGGGACAAGAAGGTATCTACTTATTCATACATAGCATAACGCCTAGTGACTGAAAGTTGGTCAGCAGAAATGAACGTGGAGACAGACATGTCTGTAGCTGAGATAACCAATGAGTTTGTCGGCTTGAATTGATAAAGAGATAACATGTAACAAGCGAAACCCCGTGCAACTTGGCTTTGGCAATAGAGCTACTGTAATTTGATATCTTTGTTGTTGCTAATCAATTTAATTCGCAGTTTGGCAGTTGAATGCAAAATAAAAGGATATGCCTAAGCATAGAAAATCTTTAGTTGCAAGAATATCAATGGACTCTAACAACAACATTCCCATTTCTATTTGCAAAAAACTGGCTGGCGCAACAGAGAATTCGAGTTTCGTATATTTCTGTAATTTTCCATTCGAACAAACCTCTTTGTTAACATGACCCTTTCCCATGAACTTTTGCAAACTCATCCGAATTCTGCCTAAAGCGCAAATATTAATACCTATCTCCTGCAATAACATATTTTACTGTATTTACACATGTATGTGGCAAGTATAAATTTATACCGAGGGGCGAAAAAGATACCGACGGTACATTACATAACAATATTCATTGTAAATATCATTAAACCTTTTTTTAAATAAAATAAACACAGAACAGAGGAGATACTTACCTCTATATTTAATGCCTATGTGTTCGTGTGCACACACGACATGAAGCTACTTGGTTCTACAGTGAAAAAAGTAGCGTGATTATATTATGCAATAGTTTGGCTGATGTCATCAGAGAAGGAGAATTATATACTAATTATGGTCATTCAACACAATCTGTATACCGAAGCTTTTCATTGTGCAGTCAAGTCAAGTCAAGTAGCGAGTAAACAGCAATATCAGTTAAATATCTGCATGCATGGTGACCTCGTGTTTCAGATATAATACTTGGACAGGGTCCAGTAGTTCAAAGCTGGATAGCGTTGGTTCATTATCGTTAGTTAACCGTGTGAAAACAAAGCGACCTTCGTAATGCGTAAATAACCAATAAAAACAGCCAAATTTAAGGTTTAGCCACTACGTCATTCCATACACCCATTTTTCGTAGCCTAATAAAAGTGCTTCACTCAGCTGAATAGTTAATAAATAAATATAAGGTCATATGTTCAGATATTAGGAGCAAACAAGTTTTCCTCGTTATCTTTTCTCTCTACACAGAGATATTTATGTAATCCCAATGAAATAAAATCGTGGTTTTAAGAATCATGGATCATACCAATCGAACCGACGCATTCTAGATTTACCAATGGCACGTTGCAAAGTCGTGTACACTGGATTTAGAGGTCTCAGTTTTATAAAAATCAATATGACTAACAAGGTTTCAAAATATTTTGCATAAGTATTCATTCCTAATAAATAGATTGCCTAGAGAGATGAATAAATGTTAAACGTGTTGGTTAAATCTGGGTCTTAATCCTGAATAGTGGAATTATGCAATGAACCTGTTATGGACCTGCTAGATAAGAATTTTGATGATGTGTATAATATGGGGTTCAAAAGACATTGGAGTTGTTACATGTCTATTAGATAAGTTTGGAAGGAACAATGTCAAAGCCACGTGATCTGGGAAGTCATGTAATTATCCTTAAGTACTGAAGTACAAATTACGGGGAATTCAAGATTAAAAGATAGCAATAACAATGGCTTAATTTTAAGTGAATGAACTATTGAACTATATCCACAGTCTGAATTTCCTTTAAGCAATACTTTATTTACGTCCTAAATGTAGACCATACTTTTCCATGACGTCTACGTATTTACTGTGTAACTAATTCAAGTGCTTTATTTATCGTTTCAAACGTTGAACTAGGTTACGTTACGTTGAAACGAAGATCAGATTTAATGTACTGTTGGTTTTATTGTAGATATATATAGCTTTAGGATGTATATTAATTTTTTTATTTGTTGAAAAGCTCAAAAATAAATTGTTTGTAACAATATCGCCTGATAGAATCCAACCGGATGTTGTTACAGTGAATGAAATATTGTAGCATAATATTTATTCAAGGAATTGTTTTGCTAAATTCTGCTGCTCAGTCTAATCACATAAAAGAGTATTATAATAGTACAAAGGATTCCTCTATTAGAAGCCTAACGAGTTAATATCCTTCCTTTGAAGAAGAATTAAATCTGCGTTCTAAACAAATGAGCTATTATTGTATTCTAGTAATGGGCTGGTGACCTTGGGAGAAAAGTGATGATTATTTTAATTACTGAATTGGCTGTTTCAAGAATGTGTAAGTGCTTACTTAATTATAATTGATGACTTAGGGAAAATGATTTTAGCGCATTCTAAGCTCCATTCCGACAAATACAATGTCATAATATTGGTTTTGTATTCGATTTCCAATATCTCCAACTAGTATTTAGCCAAACAATAAAAACATAAAGCGACAAGCAACGTGGTTACTTTTCATATAGCACATAATTAAATAAATTGCGAGCTGCGAAGCAGATTAGGGTTGGTTTGCTACATGAATAATCGCAGATTGGCCTAAATTAAGAAAATGAATAAATAAAGTGTTGACATACTTGACATGGGGAGTCAGTCGAGACTTTGGGCCGTGGATGAAATTTCGCAATTGAGTTAAACTAGGTCTAATCAAATCTAAGCGAAGAGCGAGGGCTTGGCGGAAGTCCATTCCTCCCTTCATTGCTTCCATAGTTCTGTTGTAAAAAAAGACATTTCATTACTTCATCACATTTCTTAAATATACGCATTAGGGTAGCTATTCAAAATAAGAATAAAACTACGCCCAGTCCACTCCTCCTTTATCTTATGCATAAGTGCTTTCCACATTATTGAAAGCAATAACAAATGGTTATGAATACAGCGAAATAGGTCCCTTCCACTTTGCATTTGTTGAATTTCAATTGAGTATCTCGTTGAGATATGCAAACTGCGAAATTCAGGACGTAAGATTAAATATAACAGGATGCTTTTGAACAAAAATGTTGACTGAGTGATATCTTCCTTTAAAAACATTGCAAGTATGTTGACTATATGTCCACACAGAATGCAGAAATGAGAGTGCTTCAATGCAACCCTCCGCCTCCACTGCAACTCAAGTGCCCCGATAAGTTACATGTGCAGCTGTATGAATTTTTTATTTCCTGTGGTCGCCAAACATTTTTACAGTTTTCGCAGTCAACATTTCAAGGAATCAAAAATAAGATGCCATTGCCTTATTGCATTTTATTACACTTGTTCTGGACTACTTTTCAACGACCATACATAATTGAAAATATTCTTACTTTATCTTTTAGTCACTTTTCCAAGCCAGGTCAACCAAAGTGATAAAAACAAAAGGAACGGAATAATGAAAGTTAAGTATACTCTTGGGTGGGAAAGTACATACACTCTTGTCTCACTGGCTGTGAACTTTTCTTTTCTGCGACTTTTACAATTCCTGAATTTTGTCTCATGTAATATTCCTGTTGACGACGCAAGGGTTTCCTTGCCAGTCATTCAATTTTTTCCTATTGAATTAGATGTTAAGTGCTGACAAATTGGCAATTTATTTCTAGAAGTTTCGAGTTTTTCTTACCTCTTACGTAATGTAATTTTCAATTTAGATTATTATTTCATTGGATAACTGTGCCCTCTTTTCTACACCAACGATTCTTCAATCCATCAAATTGCATTTACCAAAGATTTATTATATTTACTAGCTAAATATCATTTTAGTCACATAGGACTAAATTGCTGAAATGTCACATTGCTCGAAACTGCTTAACTATTGATGCGCTTTTTGCGTAAGAACCCTGTATGAGCTTCTATTGTGCAATCATCATTGATTTTTACTCGCCGCGAACAAATTGTATTTTGTTGGCGATAGTGAGACTCTAAAATAGTGATGTGCAATTGGTAAATGAGACCGATGAGAGAGACTACTAACTAGACGAGAACTAATAAGGCATATATATTATATGTATACCAGGATGTGCATAATATTCTTTTTGAAATAAGATTGACATGTGTACAGGGCGTAATTACTAGCAAATGCATAACGCAGCAAGATGTGCATACTAACAAGAGGTAGATTAAACAGGCAACCAATTATATCTGAATGGTAATAGCTCGCTAGCATCATAAATCTATCACATGCACAGTGAATGATCAGATAGGTAGTTAAACGTGCATTTCTAATCCAACGACTTGGGAGAATTGACTTGGACGCCGAACCAGAACCTATCTTACATTTCTGGTTGAAGCTGAATATCTCTGGTTTGTGGCTTGGTTTAGGGAAGAGTGGGGTGTGTCATTTAACACCCAACTCAGTGGACAACTCCGTTGTAAGAGCGCCAGGGTCCAACACCACATTTCAAGAAATCTATTTCCAGTACCAGACAGAAGATTTTAAATCTCCAAATCTAAATCCCTCTAAATAAATCCAACCTCTTGCATAACAGAAAAACTAATTTTGGATGCCATGACGTAGATTTATAATTCTTAGCACTAATCTGTTTGAGCTAGAGAAATACACTCCATCATGTAATGTATTTAATTGCATTGAAACTATTCACAACCGGGTGCATAAAATTGATTATGAATTTCCTGCCAGATAGCTTTTGATAAGCTATCACACATGTTCAAGGTACACTGAGTTAACCAACTAACTTTGATTTTCATAATAGCTTATCTATCAATTGGAACATTGGAAGTCGTATACTGGCTAATGGATGGTTTCAATTACAAAATTTGCAGATAGACCACAGATTAAATTGTAATTAATGTGAATAAGTATTATGTAATGTTGATACAAAAAATCTCCACTATGCAAGATTTATTTACTTTTCCTTAACACTTATTTGGTGAACATTTAGCGATGATGCCTTTGCTTACTTTTGTCCTTCCAGTCATACATAGCCAGCTAAATCTAAATCTGCTTCGCATTTCTGATATGCTTTCTTAATATCTTCTTTTACTGTGTTCCATGCATTCCATGAGCAGAATGTGATCTTTTGGACTCGAATGGAGTAAATATGTTTGTAGCTCTCCATATGCTAAGGATGACCTTGGTATTACTGTTAGAAGCTATGTATTATATACAGCCAACCCCAATGCAAAACACTTAGAAAAAGACAAAAAAAGACATATGTATGTTAATTGCTTAATTTCCACGATATCTAACTATTCTAGAATGCTATGCAATTTATAGTGCATAAAGCTACGTTTAACTGGAAATTAGTGAGAAAGTGTGGCTATTCTGCATGCCAATGATGATATCACTACAAATGTAACATAAATGACATAAAGATTACAAATGCTATTCTCATGCAACACGTTGGTGGCTTATTTTATGATAGTTATCAAGATAACATGCACGTGAAACAACACATAACGTGTAATGGGACAGCCTTTACGATATTACACCTTAAATGATGATTATGGTCGGTGAACCCAGAAATAACTGGGAAACGAAAATGAGAAAACTAAAATTCATTATGTCAATGTACTAAAATAATAGGGACGTAAACAAAATGTACCTAACGATGTCTATAAAAAGAGCAAAGTGGGCTACTAGGAATTACCGCTGTACGTAAATACAACGCACACTGATGCATAAAAGCAGAGAGCGATGCCTGACTGTTTACTCTACCCTTGAAAATCACGAGAAGAATGAGACCAAGAGCAATTCGGTTTCCGAAGCTTTAAATAGTATGTAAATCGGCCGTAATGTGTGTTTATCACGAACCTTATGAGAATTTCCAAAGGTGACTGGTTTATTTATAATTCTACGAGAAAAGGGACGGAGGGAGAGAAAATGTAAAGTGTACTCACAACTGTTGGACCTCGTCGCCCTTGCCGCAGAATTTGGCCAGTTCGTCGATAGCTTCCTCCTGGATGACAGTTGAGTCCACATCAAAGCAAATGGCATTGGCCTTCCGCCAAATATTCTTAGCTTGGTTCATTTGGTTCATGGTGAAGGAAAATTTGCGATTTTGGCTTGGAGAAAAGATTTTCGGAGGTTCCAGGTCGGATTTTTTCGTCTGGATGATTCGAAACTGAATAGACAGACAAGTCGAAGAAATGTTTGCTGTCTCGGCAACTCTCTGGAATGAAAAGACAGATAAGTCGACACCTCCTCTCACTTATACCACCAGCAACTCATCCAGTATCTCTTATAAAGACTAAACCAGTCACAGCCGAGGTTACTCACAATAATACAGAGGCACTCTGGTAATATTCCACTGGCAACGATACTCTCTATGAATATTATTTATGCATTGCTAGAATATGACCGAACGAATCAAGCCTTTGACTCAAAATCAGTTAACCATTCGCTTAATACAGAGCAGCACACACACTAATATTAATTGAGCTTCTTGTGTACATGTTCTACGTGAGCTCCACAGAGCCTACAATAATGCATGCACGGCACGGCCACTCATATGCCATTACTAACAATAACAAGTACTTTATACTTTAGCCGTTTAGCCTGTACTTGTTCATTACCACAGTAATCATACATAGCTTGAGTGCGTTCAATCTGATCACTTTCTAAGCACACAGTGTCGAGAGGCTAGCCAAACAGACTACTCGGTGACAAGATAGTCCCTGCGTGATCATGTCCGCAATACGAGTTGAAAACCAAAAATTTCTTTTATTGTAATCTGTAGGTAGGGATTACTAATCGTAACTGCTTATTTTGGTTTACTAAATTCAGCTATAACTCGGTCTCAAATAATAATACACAGTGTATATGGTATCTGTTTTACGTTTTCTGATTTCAAAGTCGAAAAGATCAAAAGGCAGTAATGCATTTTTAATATTTTTTTCACTTTTTAGTAACGTTGAACAACTTCATGAAATACATACAAGATTACATAACGTGTCTGCTAAATATAATTATATTGATTATTGGTACTTTAATTGATTTATTAATCTTCAAATGCACCGCGATCTTTAACTACGTTACACGAATAACCTGCTTATTTGTAGAAAGTGAATACCCCTATTATTTTTATATACGATACGTATTACATGTATTTACTGCATTCACCACGTATTTACTTCAGTAAGCACTTCTATAATCTGTACTGAGCCAGTATTGTACCAATGCATACATTTTACTGTAAGATGTGCTATTTGTACTGTCGAACTCACTCAAGCCAAAACGATTGCGCTCATATCAAGAAAAAGTTAGAATCAATTTATGAATGTATAATACGCTCGTTTATACAGACTCCAGTTATTAGGAATTGGCCATCAACTGTAGCGGATGCCGGTGCGTTTGGCAAAAGACTGTTTGGCAAAAAAATAATTCGTCCTCAAAAAACACAAACGGAGCGTTTGGCAAACAAAACGGACCGTTTGGCAAAAATGTGTTTTAGTAGTATACGACATGAAAGAATACATGCGTACTGGTACATTTAATGACTATTCAAGGGAATTTACAAGTATTTGTATGTAATTATTTACATATTTAAATGTATTTAAATTTTAAATACTTCTGTAATGACAAGTAAGACATGTATTGAGGCCTACAGAGGTGGAAACAATCATAGGAACCATATTGGATGCCCATAGCGGACTATTTTGAGGCCGTCTACGTAGGCCAGCTATAGAAACCTCCATAATATGAACAAGCGCTTTGGAATATCCGAGATCGCGTTCATAAAGTCGCCGTTAGATTTACGTATCGGAATTTGATTTCTGTATTCCTTCCCGCATTCAGAAATTCCGAAGCGTTTAGAGTCACTTACGAGTTGACTTCTACTTCCGAATTGTACTCAAATCGTACGTATTTCTGAATTCACGAAAGTTGAAATATTTCAACTTTCGTGAATGCAGAAATCAGATGCAGAAATCAAACTCAGATTCGGAACACTAAAGCCCACTTAAGCACATACCGAGAGCAACTAACTCTATCGAAATATGGTATCATAGGTTTCACATATGTACGTTGTTTGGTCAGATTAGTTGAGGACAACTGTAAAAGAAGCCACCAATGTGGAAATTCCTTGTTGTACGTACTCTACATGAAACTAAACCAAAAACTCCAAAGACAACTAGAAATTACGGAAAGAGACGACTACCATTTCCGAACTTCATTAAAACACTGTCCGATTATAAAATAAGCTCATACTACTCATTTCTGTATCATATTTTTACATTGGCTTATTAGAAACCAGTACTGTAGATGTGCAATAAAAAAAATTATGCACAAATGCTTGTTTTTGCCAAACGCTCCGTTTTTTTTGCCAAACGGTCCATGTGCATTTGCCAAACGGTCCGTCTGACCGAAATTTCGTTTTTGCCAAACGGTCTTTTGCCAAACGCGCCTACATTCACTGTAGCTAAAGCAATGCATTAAATCTGCTTTATGCAGAATGGAAATTTTCCATTTAGGCAGTAAAATCCCAAAGTATCAGAAATACAAATATGCCGTTCCTGGATTGGGTAACTTGTCGGTTATTCGAACTGACCAGCTCCATGTGTTTTCATATTTATCGACCGATTTATTTTATAGGCTGAAATTTACATTATTCATAAAGGTACACACCTTTTAAATGTTTAGTGAATTGGCAATTATTTATTAATGGTATGTTTTTGATAAATGTTTTGAAGGGCGCTCTATATTTGCCAAATTCCATTGCATAAATTATTATAGTTCAAGAGCATACCGTTAAATTCAAAAGGTATGAGAGCGATGCGATGCCTGTCAAAACTACCTGCACATCTCTAATTTAGTTTCTTAAATGCCTTAGGTTTTCTCTACATTATACACGTTAAATTCCGTATTTTCCTTAAAGAAATGAACTGATTCCATTCATCACCGTCAGTCACCTCTTAATGTGTCCTCATCCTTTGCTTATGTGTAGTAAAATAACCCTGGTTATCGGATATTATTTCTCAATTATGTATTTTGGATTGCAACATGGTATTTATACATATACGACTGAGATTGTTGTGGAGTGTGTGTCCTGTTTGCAAAGCAACTGCAATATTCTTTCATCGTTTCGTCAGCTCTGAATAATTTTTTATAGTGGAGTAATTATATCTATCTTTTAAGATTCCATTGACGTAATGTAGTAAACTAAGTTGTTCTGTTATCCACGTTTGCTGATAAATATAATACTTAATTGTCACATGATTACAATATTGTCAATATTGGTTTGGTTGAACTGCGTATGTCTTCATTGATACCCATATTATATGTTTACTGATTAATCCGCATTAATACTACACGCCTTTCTGGGATAGTGTCTCTGAAAAATTAAGAAAATAAATCTCTAAATCAATACTATTCCCACTTTATTTTTACACAACGTATCAACCTACTATTGCCTACTAATTATAAATAGTTTATTAATTACTGCTTATGACAACTCTCATTCGGACTGCCATTCTGTGTTTAGCTATTGATGAATATTTTTAAACCTTCTGCTGAATCGACACAATATATGCACATGATGAAATAATTCCCCATTAGTACATTAAAGTGAACCCCGGTAACAATAATTCCCTGGTGTTTTATATGGAAAATACGATATTATGATGTACAACACAACCGGCAGTTCTATTGCGACGGATCTCTTTAAAAGAACTTCCTCTCAAGGTTGTGTGTTGTCCAGTATGCTTTGCAGTTTTTATTTTATAGATCTTCATATTTTGAATTTAAAAATATTCGTTATCAAAATTTCTTACGAAAACTCTTTGACCAATAAGGACAAAAACAACAGCAATTAATTAAGGTCAATTCATTTTGTCGATGGAGGAGACTAAATTTAGTTTTTCACAGAACGATTGTTGGTGGTCTAAATATTAGAATTTAAGAGTATGACAATACAATCTAACATAATGTAATTTTCATAATGCTTCTATAATTTTGTAAGGTTCGTCAAACCACATCTCTCTTTACTTGCATTTAAGATATTTTCATTATTGCAAAGTATGCTCTGATCATACTCAGCATTATTTTGCACCAGTTGAGTAAAAACGTATAGTAGTAAATACTGGTTTTCTATATAAGATTCCATTCTTTTAAATTCCAATTAGTGATAAAACAGTGATGCTAAGCTTGTTCGAACTCTGACTAAGTTCCGAAAGCCTTGTTTACAGCTTGGTAATTGGGTTTTTACGCAGAACTTTCTTTGCCGAAATCACCCATTCCACATTCCCAAGTGGAAAAGTCAGGAAATCTATTTTCTAACGTTTAATACAAATGCAGTTTCAGAGCAATTTGATAGCATGTACCTTAATTGTACAGGATGTATACCAATTAAACCAGAATAATAATTTCCAGCTATGATCCAGGCCCATAATATGAAAAAAACTATGAAAACTCGTGATAATTATAGCAAGAGTTTCCTTAATGATGATTTGGCTATCAAGGCTATCAAACACTTCCGTTCTTTGGCTTGTTCTTTGTTCTATCTAGTAACATTAGTCTGCAAACTTTGTAGTCATTGAGTAGCCAGTTCAACAACGGTGCAAATCAAATGTTACGGCATACTGGCTACATTTCATTAATAGACCCTTTAGGTTCATAATTTTTTCATGAAATATATTTGGCAAATCTGTACTTTGATAATAAATAAATAGTCGATTAAATTTATAATATTGATTATGCAGAGGATCTTTGTTACATTATAATAAAACATATTCCTAACCTGTATATATGGTAATGAGTTCGTTGGTCTATAATGAACTTCCGTGTGGCGTCAAACTATTGAACACGATGCCAATCTCTTCATTGAAATAATCATTGTGACTTTGGAGACAACATATAGAAAGTGCATTTAGCAATTCATGCTTAGAATTATTTTTCACGCCTTTCATTCTAGAGACAGATGCTCATATGTATCATTAAAAGCTGTTAATAATAAATTTTCCAGTTTGTCGAAGCAAACGTTTATGTCTACATATTTTTAGACGAAAACTATGCTTGAAAACGGTCTGCTTCCAGCAAGGCGATACCGATAAAAGAAAGCTAAAGCTACTGTTTTATTAACCGTAAAGGCGAATACAAACAATTAGAATGCCTTTACTGTATACAGAGAGTAAAAGTCTTCACTATATTGTCTTTACTGTCTTATAAGAAAACAGAAATGATACGAATTGGTATAAAATAAATGCTTGCAAATGAAATGGGTCAATAAGGTCGAAATATCTTTAACACAATTTGGACTACTGAAATATATAATTACTATGTCATGTGTTTCATCCTGATAAAAGTTTAAGGCGGGGTTGTCTAATAAATTGATAGATGGTTTCGGAATAATAAAACCTGAATAAATGCTGCCATTCTCACTTTGAGTATTAATAAACCGCACACAACGGGTGTACATATTATCAGAGATAGTGTATTGAATTTGGACAGTTACGTGTTATACTATATTGTTGTTTCTTGTTATATTGTTATTCTTGTTATATTCTGAGGGACATATTTAAAAAGTGTTAATAGTTAAATAATCAATGAATAATTACCCTTGTCAGAAGAATGCTGGTTCGTTCTCCCCAAATCCCAAATTGATTGGTGGTGAAAAGTATTCGTCTCATATTACTAAAATTCATTGTGAATTGCATCATAGAGAAAGCTAGTATACGACGTACGGAATGATGCAATTGATCCGATCTATTCACAATGTAAATTAACCGCTTTATTGTAGACTTTGGTTTACATTTTTTGACAAATTAAATTTCCTCCATCCTAAGGCACCTTAAGTCCAGCCAGTATACTTATTAGAATACACTGCTACATTTAAGGTTTATCCGAACTGGTACATGATAATGGCGAGCTTAAAGACATTTGAAGTAAACGTATTAAAGTCAATGAAATAATTTGCCGTTATAAGTTAAGTCCGTAACCAGTGAAATGTACAATAATACTTGCAGTTTACATGTAACTCAGAAATTGGAGAACGCACATTGCTACATGTGATTTGATGAAACAGTCGAATTTCCCGAGGATTTTCTCCATGTCCGAGTCCCCGTGTCAATAACATAGGTAGCGGTATACAGTTTCCTTTACCATAGACCTAAGTTGGAGAAACTTTCGCTAGCCCCTTTTATTAAGGCCTCGACGTTAGAGTTTTTTCAAATGGGCTATGGATCTTTTCCATAAGAGATTGCATTTCAACAAAAAAGTTAAGCTTTTGCTTTCTGTGCAGACTAGACAAGTAGGTATACGAAATTCAAAGTACCCAGTGCAATTCAGGAAATTAAACCAATATTCGACTTTTACTACAACAAACATGGCTAAACTCTGGTATACAACTTTTTTGTACTCCGTGCATCTTATAAGGTGCATTGCATGGACTATGGACTTCATGTAATTCATGTTGTCGTTGTGCGAATTTAAACATGAAACATGGATTAAACGGAAAAGACCTAATCACGTGGTAGAATAAATTAATGGTAATGTAGCAACACCAGTGTCTTGTAAATGATGCATTATAAAACTTAAATGACCACCAGTAAATGTTAACCCAAAATATCTTGTCCAAAGGCACTAGTATAATAAAACAAAAGAGCTAGATATGAAATATCTTATATGCGGTTTGGTTAACGACTTAATTAATCTACTCAAAAAAATTCTTTTTTACACCATCTTGCTACAACAGGAGCATAATATACAAACGTTTAATGTCCCAAACTGGGTATTAACATATATTTATAAAACACAAAATAAATAATGAAAGTTAAAATGTAATTAATACTTCATTAGTATTATAAATGCTAACCAAAAACGAAAATCAATATGAGGATGTTGACAATCGTCCAATTTACTCCTTTTCCCTTGATTTTACGACATCATACGAACTCCTCAGTATGAACTTCAAAAACCTATTAATTAGAGACAATATTAGTTTGAGTTTATCAAGTCAGCACAACAGAGCTTAGTATTAACATATTACATAAAATTAAAAATGTAACTGGAAAAGACACAAACGTTAAAGTAGGTAAAAAAATAAATTTCTCAAAATTTATAAACATTTCAAACTTGTAGCACAACCGAATAAAAATACAAATATTCCAGACACCTTGAGCGTAATTCGAAAAATAAAGAGACTAACTATTGTATTTTGTTAATATTGGGCTACAATATATGGATTATTACCTCAGTTTTGGATTTTTCAATGCACCCGACGAGTAAAGAAGAGGATGACGAACTGTTACCCAACAGACGGGGGCTTGCCAGTGGTATTGATTTTGATTCAGGAATGATGGCCAATTGATTAACACTTAATCCATTTGAATCTTGTACTTGGCATTTAGTGTAGCTATCGTGAGCCAGTGGAATTATTTCCAGAGATGTAAAATGTAAAATATACAAGTTTGGATGCCGAAACGCTGTGAAAATAGAATGGAAAACGCTGTGAATTACATTCAAAATTTAATAGGCTAATTATAATAATAATGGTAGTTTTAACTGTTTACCAACGGCGAGGGGTAATTTAGTCCACACAATATCTTCGCATCTGCTACGCCTGCCATATCCATCAACAAAGGTGGCCATGTCAGGAAAACAGAGCAAATACTCATCAACATGGTTATTTCTATCCTCGCTACTCTTGTTGGTGCTACTAACATTTAGAATTGCCATAGGAAAGCTTGCGAATTCTCT
Organism: Yoshiicerus persimilis; assembly: GCA_020352615.2. Lineage (NCBI taxonomy): Eukaryota > Metazoa > Arthropoda > Collembola > Entomobryomorpha > Tomoceridae > Yoshiicerus > Yoshiicerus persimilis. Next base: position 24,463,935 of record CM060170.1, on the reverse strand, counting down.
GCATGAGAATAAAAGGTAGAACATTGTATTGTCCGATTCGTCTATGAACTCTGCAACAAATAATCAAAGTTCATGAAAAATTTTTAACTGCCAAGAACAGATAAGAAAAACAATAAAACAGTAGTATACCGTCTAGTTCAAAAGTCTTCAAGTCCAATTCGTAAAGCTTGTCGCTACCAAAAATCACTGAGTCTCTTGTAGGTAACATGCACGTTACTGTTTCTCTTGTTGGAATACTTTGGCGGATAACAAAACTGTCATTACTCCAGGTTAAAACGTTGATATGCTTTTGGGTGGCAATAATAACAAAAATGTCATCAGTCCCATTAGTTTTTACACTAAACAAATGACAATATTTTATTCCCGAGATACTTTGGACAGTTAATTTAGGCTTAGAGCAGGCTGCCGCTTGAGAACATGCTTTTAGCAAACCAAGTGTAGCAGAGACAAATCGCCGTTCGTTGCCTAAATATCAATGAATAAATGACAATTAATTTTAAGTAATTAATAATTATGTATAAATGTGTATATTTCATAGCGTACCTTCGATCATAAAAGCTGAATTTAGCTTAGCGACGAATTCCATTTGATACACAGCTCCCACACCTTCTATTTTGACAGTATAATCTATTTTTCGTTTAGGATCGCTTCTTCTGGAGAATAAACCTTCTTCGCATCCAAGCAGATAAAGGTTGTCTTCAATACACTGGGCACAATTTATATCGAGTCTGCCTTGTCCATCTTGCTTTAAAATTCTCTTCTTGATTATACTAACATCAACGTTTTCATCTTCGTTTTGTAACTTAATGTCATCAAAATAACATGAGGTCTAGTCAGAAGAATTTTATAACACATTTAAATAAAAATGAATTTTCGTTTTAAAAGCGAAGCGTATATAAAGCATTTCGGTTGTCTTAATTTCTACTGCGAGAGTTATTAAAGCACGAAGAACTTAGATATATAATGTACATTATTTGGTGAAAATTTCATTATCGCTCTAGTCCAAAACCGTTTCTCTCTTGAGTTTTCGGTTAGCATATACATGGTATCTTCGTCTTTCCAAATTCTGTTGTTTGGGTCCTTTGGAGTGACAATCTTAATAAGGAAAGGTAGCCGACTGACTTCCAAATTTTTTATCAGTGGCGAATTTGAATATTTGACATCCACCCGAAGTTCAACCTGTATTTAAATTGATATATTTATAAGAAGAATATTTTCTTAGGTTGCTAAATACGGAAGATTTTCTTATTTAGTAATATAATAAGCCTAATTAGTAGTTGCGAATTTTTAAATATTATTTAAAAACTTGATTTTATTCCTTACTCTTGTCTTGCTGCACAAAGGAAAGCTTTCTCGGGTAGCATTTTTACAACTTTGATCTGAATAAAAACACATTTTATGTTTCTCCAGTCGTAGATAATGTCTTTCCCAACTGTCTCTGAAATGTTTAACAATTAGGGTTATAGTGATGCATAATACAAAAAAATTACCTTGCACAGTTATTCAATACTTGATACCCGAAGCGGAAATAATTCAAAAATGGTTATGTAAATATGAAACAGGCCAAAAATGCTTCATTCACGGTTCAGTCAAGTAAGTAAATGAACTACAAACAAAGTGCATGTAAAACAATCAAAGTATTACTCACTTTGCTAATTGAATCCAACCTTCTGGATTGTTGTCGTCGAAAGTCTCATCTAAAGTATAATTGCTTTCAGAATTAAAGCTGCGTTTTTCGATTTCCATTACGACATCTTTTGGAAGGCCACAAGTATTTTGGGCGCTAACAGCGCATGGAATGTGAAATATGGCCGGACATGCAGTACACATTGAAAAATATCTTCCAAAATACAAAGGATCTTGGCATTTCCAGCATTTAGGAGAGGTCTTCATTGCCAGCTTATCAATTAATCTATAAACAAAGATGTACACGGAAAATTTAGAGTTTAAGTTGCATGAAATGTGTGTGAAAGACATACCTATGTGGAATATCGTGGGACATCCTTGGGGTGCCTAGCGTAGAGGCTTTATCCTTTAATAAAATGCATTCTTCTTTTTTGTAACTGGGTGGTAAAGTAGGGTTTTTATGAGTGATAATTTCTTGTCGCGTCTTGAGAATAGCTAACTTGTTTTTCAATTCTGTTGACATGTCCTCCAAATTTTTCACTGCTTTGTGTTCGATTATTAAGCGCCTTGGAGTAGCCAGGACGTTAGGCGTCTACATTCATTTATTTAAATTAAAATATGATTCAATTAAAAACAATATTTGAGAGCCATTAAAAGAATATTCACAATATATACAAAATGTTATTTTGTTTTCAAAGCAAAGTCAAGCCATTCGACACCATACTTGTTGGAAAATATACTAGGAATTCAAAACTAAAAATACAAGCGCCGACATTATATTGATTAGTTTAAGAACTTGCATTTGACTCTCTTAAAGGTGTAGTATTTGTGGAGTCTTTTTCTCCACCAAACAATCTAAACTTTTTCTTCTTAGTTGAATGTAGAATTTCGTTTTGGGACTTTAAGAACTCAATTAACTTTATCTGCTGATTTATTGTAGCTTCAAGTTTGACTGTATTTTCAGCAGTTGTGGCTATCAGCAAATTCTTTTCTTTGGAAATAGTTTCATACCTAAAGATATTAAAAATGATAATGGTGATTCAAAAAAGGATGAAATTAATTGTTTTACGGAAAAAACGAAAATTGCGTACCGAGTTTTGTGTTGCTCAGCTTTCCTTATAGCTTCTTCTAATGCTGTTTTCAGTTGAATGTTTGAGTCTTTAAGCTGCACTAACTTTTTTGGACAAGCAAAAGACAATTGTTAGGTAATTTCAAGCATTCAATAAGGCTGAGATAACATTTTCAGTAACATACCTCTGTTATTATTTGTGAAACTTCGACTTTTAATGAAGCATTTTCTGTCTTTGCATTCTCAATGATTTTCGACATCTGAGCAATAGTGATCTCATTTTCTTGAAAATCTGAAGTCACCTTTCTTAATTTGTGTTCTAAATCCTCGTTTTTACTTTGCAATTCATTTACATTATTAAAAAGACTTTTCATTTCTCTGGACTTTTCTTTTTCTTCCGTTTGTAAACACAATTCTACGTCCATTAACTTTTTTTCCGAATAAATTTTTAGACTCTTTGCTTCATTTAAATCAGCTCTGGCTTTTTTGAGGTCATTTCTCAGAGTTATATTTTCAGTTTCAAGAGTGGAACTGCAATAAATAATTATAACTTAGGTTTTTCTCAATTAGTTTTCTACTTCAATGATTAAATTGTAAATTAGTAAAATACTTTGCCCGAATAGCCTTTTCAAGGTCGTGACCCTTTTGTGTTAACACGGTTTCAAAATTTTGTAACTGATTTTCCAGGACGACGCAGGCTTCGCGCAACATTCCAATGCTCTGCAAAGTTAAAATTTTTTGGATAATAGTTACCACTACTTTTTCACTTGTAAAATAGGATATCATTTAGTGTAGAAACAAACCTTATTAAGAGTATCGATTTTTCTATCTTTGTCCTGCAGCGACGAATCCTGTGCATTTTCGTTTGACTTCATTTCTTCTATTTTTAACTGAAGTTCTTTTATTTCAACTATCTGCCGTTCTTTGCTTTTTACGTCTGTACAATTACATTGAAATGATTATACCAAAAATAACATTAAAGTAATTTGGTTCACTTCATCACATTACCTTTGGCAGCAGCGGCTAACTCATTTCTTAAGCGTTGGCCCTCAACATTATTTTCTTCCAACATTTTCTGAGATAAATCTCTATCCAATATTGCAGACTTTTCAGATTCCTGGAGGGACTGAACTTGAGCTAGTAAAGTAATAATTTGACTCTCCTTTTCCGCTTTTGATGTCTCCAGTTCAGAAATTTTCTGTTTTGATTCTGCTATTTCGGCATTCAGCTGGGTAACATTTTCTTGCAACTTTTTATTCTCTCTTGTGAGATATCTAACATCCACTTTTGCATTTCCCAGATCTTTATTCATAACTGTAATTTCGTTTTCCAATTTTTCTACTTTATGTCGCTGGTCACTAAGATCACTTCTGCAGGTTTCCAAGGATGACTGACATAATTCAAGTTGATACTCAAGAACCTCGATAGCCCCCTTTTCAGCTCCTTGAATTTTGGCGTTTTGAAATGCTTGATGGGAATTTGAATATAACTCCTCATTCTGTAATCAATTTATTTAATTTTCATACAAAATTCCCATACAGTAAAACTTGAGTACAAGGACTACCTCCGGGGGAAGGTTGCAGGTTGCATGAATGTAAATAGTTAACCTCTAACAGAATCCACCGAGAGGAACCAAAATGCTCCAAATCACAAAGAGGTCTTATGAGGGCTATTTTATAAATATATCGAACTATGTAGCAAAATGACTAACCTTTTTCTCCACTTCTTGTAAGTACTTGTCCATTCTTTCGATCATTTTCCCCAGTTCCAGGATTTTCTCCTCTTTCTTAGTGCATTCGGTTCTCTCTGACTCAAGCAGGCCATTGACCGTATGGTTTTGGGTGCGAACTATTTCCAATTCTTCCTTCAGCTCGTCAATCTTTTTATTTGCTGAATCCTCCTTCACATCTTCAAATCCTTTGTAGTTCTGGTTTACTTCCTTTAGACAATTTTCCAAATCAAGTATTCGTTTCTCATATATCCGTCTTGCTTTTTTAACATTAGCGAGCATATCTTCTCGGGAATTCCTTGATTCTTCTAAACGACCACTAAGTTCATTAATTTTCACCTTGCTTCTATGCAGTTCGTCGTGCAACTCTTCTAATTCTGTCTGGAACTTTATTTCCTTTTGTTTCAACTCTTCTTTGTGCTTTGACTTTATTTCCCTTATTAAGACTTCATAATCGAGGGACGTCCTTGTATATCTTGTTTCAATAGAGCTCATACTTTCAGAGAGGGACTAAAAAGCAAATGAATAACAATAGTTACAATCGCCCCTAATTCACAAAATTATCTTGCCAAGTTCTTACCCACAGTATACAAGAAGTATACTTATTAATTTTAATTGTTCTGCTAAAGCACCGAGTAATACCGAGTAATACTAACCTGTTGATGGGCCTGGTTCATGTCCACTTCTTCCAAACTAAATGTCACAATTTTTTTCATACTTGCCATCGTAATTTGGTATAAACATGTAAATTTGCTACTACAATATATGCATATTGTTTCTGTTCTCAAAGGTATACTATTTATAACCCAATAAAACTCACGAGAAATGGACTTTCTGTAATTTTCAAAACAAAATTAAAAAACCATGAAATGTACAGCTGAAAGCTTTCATTGTCATTGTGTTTTATTCTCTTCTCACATCTTCCCTGTGAACTACAGTGGCTTTTTTAAAATTTACTGTTAAAAAACAACATCTATATATATATCAATGTGTATATCACTCTTATGTAGACTTTACTTAACGAGTAAAGTTAAAAAATACTTTATAAACGGTTAACGGTAGTCTTTCACTTAAAAGTTTTACGAAAGCTTATTGCACTGTCTTTCTAACTGACGGCTGTACTTTATACTCATTTCCAACGGCTGACTTTAGAAACGGCACAAGTTGTTTTCCTAACCGCCAACGATTTTGAAAGGATGGGAAAAGGGAGGATCGAGTCGAGGTTCCTTCCTATTGGCATTGCAGTATCGGTCAGTTGCCGTGCAGTGTTGGCTATAGCTATGCATTTCAGATAACGTGCTCAATAGAATATAATACCTATAATACTGCCAACAATATCGTGTTTTACATGATTTTTGTTTCATGTGTAATGTAGTTAATGAAAGATTAGCGTTAACTTGGCGGTCACTTAATACTCAGATATTTGGAAACATAAGTAACTGGGTTGAAACTTTTTTCTATAAAAATGAAGCAAGTAAACAAAAGGAAAACAAAACATTTTGGACAGTGTTCAGCAATGGACGACATAATATATCAAATTTGCAGTATAAATAGTCACTGTTTTTGGAAAACCCTGGAAGAACTTATAAAGATAGAATCCTTTGTTTCCATTAGTTCAAAAAATGATCAGAAATGGTTGGGAAGGTTTTTGACGTTTAGCTGAACAATCCCTCATAAAAAGTGCAATTAACCTTAATTAGTATCTTGAAATTCTCGAAATAATTTGAAGCTACAGTTCTCTAAATTAGCAAAGATTTGAATTTTAAGAGTGGAGAAAAATGTCCAACATATACCCCACTCTGCCTTTATGCAGCTATCAAAAATGTATTTTTACTGTGTAACAGCTAGGAAATCCAATAGTTCATTCTTCTGCGTGCAGAATGCCATTAACAATTAAGTAACAGACTGTACTGTGACACAAATCATCGCATGAATCAAAAGCTTAATTCAAATGCAAACTTCTATCAGCGAAACATTTATACAGCTACAGAAATCTAGACATCCAAACAGCTATTCCAAACGCAATTTTGGTGTCATGATTGCTGACTTGTTGACAAGGAAATACTAACAAACATTTTCCAGGGATTTCCTGGCTTTCGCAATGTTATCTTCCACCACAACCTACATAGTCATTACTTATTTTAATTAGCTTATTAATTGGCCTACACAATTCTTATGACGCATTTCAGGAATTGTCTCCCTATAAATTTATTTTCATGTAAACTTATTGCCCATGTAAAAAGTAAGACGAATTATATCACTTGACTAGGACATTGCAGAACTACTATAAAGGACAGCATTTCAGTTACCAATCCATATTAAATGTATTAGACGTATATTAGACTTTACGAGTAATAAGTATTACTATAATACTCGAGAGAACTATGCATATACTACGACAATACTAATAATAAAATTATTAAAGCGTTCTAATCAGGACAAATGAAATCGTGATAAATGATACGAGTTCATTCTTCAGTGTAAAAATACACGCATGTCCTATTATTAAACAATATGAGCCTTTGTTAGAAGACTTACACAATAGCTTCACAGGCGTATCAATATGCGAAGCTATTAGTCAAAGTTTTCCTTAATACTGATAAAAATAAACAATACAGTAATTGCGTTGTGTTATATTCTGTACTGTGGTCACAAATAGAAGCACAGCACCGTAAAAAGCCCATACTTGTATGTACTAATTTATCAACAACCCAACGATGCCTTTATTATTTTCATATCACTTGACTTTACATGAACGCAACTCCGTATCGCTGCGCTGAGGCTGTACAATTTGTTTAAGGATGTTATGCATGTACATTTTTGTGGAGATGTACCTACCGATAAGAAGCATAATACTGAGTCTTATCAGTTTCCAGTTTCTTGGAGCAGAGCTGCCTCAACACAATAATAAGTATTCTTGGTCCAGTCGACTTTGCCTCGAGCATTATAGTTGGGAAACAACCTGATGCGCTATACATGCATAATTTTTTAAGGATGAGTTTAAGAAAACACAATGTATTGTGAGTTGAAGGGATTGTTTGTATCTTTGCCTCCAGTACGTGGTGCAGCTGCAATTCCACAACAGTTGATAGTCACTGGAAATGTTTTTAAAAGGTTTATCTTAAAATTTAAAGTGTTCTACAAATTAAATTGCAAGTGGTGATTGTGTGATAATTTTGTAGTTGTGGGAGGTCTAAATTCTTTCGTTCTACAGAAATCGATGTCTCAACCATTTGCTACCTAAATTTTCATCGACAACTCTACATGTGTTGAAAGTCATGGTAAAAGAAAAATATTTTAGTAAGATTTAAAATCAGAACCAATGTAAACGAGGTATATATCCTTAGATTCGTCGTCTATGGATTTTCGTAATAATTTTCAAGAAACCTTCGTGAATAATAATAATAAGCATAATATAAAGGTTATTTCAAGGCATAATCAGTAAGTATAAGAACAACCTTAACAATGAAATAAAAATTGTGATTTTAAATATTAATATATCACTAATTTTAAATAAGATTTTTTATGTAGAAACAATAATTACCATGTACTATCCTACGTAGTTAACAAATCGTATTAAGTTAATTTCTTTCAGATTCAAATTCCATTTGATAGCAATCTAACAATAGAGCTTGGCATGAGTAACTATTTATGAAAAGGTCAATTGTAATGTTGGTAATAATTAAATAGCTGTCGAACTGTAGTAGAGCAGTGGACGGATTTAAAATATCCCGACACAAAGATATCCAACCAAACAAACGACACAGTGCATTAGTTATAATAGGAAATATTAATGGAAATGCAGAGCAGAGAATTATTCCAAAAGTCCATATGTAATGCATTTAGTAGTACCTACCTAAAGTACCTCATGTTAATGTTCATGTTCGTGTGCTTGCCATACATAGACAAATAGAAGAACATTAAATGGAGAGTATGTGTGTGCTTTATTATGTATGGCTAGAAAAATGACTATACGCTATTTACTGCAGTTTATAACTAGCATTGCTCTTGCGAAAGAGCCATAAATATTTATGAGTTTCAGAGTGACATGGAATAATAGCAATGTATAAATATTATTTTAGAGAGTTGGAGCAAAAACAAAAGCAAACAAGAAAAGGAATATTTTAGTGATCCCAGGAGTTTTGTGTGCGTATGCATAATAGTTCTCGCTAATGGGAAATAATCATTCTTCCACCCAAAGGAAATATGTGTTGCCGCACGGTGGCCGTGCCAATGGTGAGCTCAACACTTCGGCAGAAGGTGAAAATGAGACTGGACAATCCACACGCAGATTCAGCGATAAGCAGTCGACGGCTGGGGCCAAACCGAAGAGCAAATTGCGACAGGCTCTATCTCTCTCCTCCTCGTCTTCTGCAAAACCTGGAAAACAGAGCAAGAAAGCGGGTCTCGATTGCTTCGATAGTCAAACAAAAAACACTCGGCCGCCTGCGCTGCGCCAAAATAGTGCTCCGCTAAGTGCACCCAGTCCCAAAAAAACTATCAAAACTGGAATCTCTTCTGGAACACAAGTCTTGCTTGCTAGTCAAAGGATGAATTGCAGTTTGGAAAAATTGGCTGAGGTAAAATATTTCATTAATTACAAAAATTACGGAGGGTCCTGTAAATATTTTCAAAATATTTCAACTCAAGTCTGGATTAAATTTTTTTAATATTTAAATTCACTAGTAATTAAAGTTTAAATACCGTTATAAACTTTTTGTGACACTCAATGAAATTAATTAATATTCTAATATAAAGTCCACAAAAGGTGTAGTAAAACACTTCTCTTGCTGCGAAGGATTTATTATCAGCCCTGACGATAACACCAATGTGCTGAAATGGAATCTATTATCATTACCTTATAACGTTTAGCACATGCTTTATGTGCTCTATTTCATTTGACATTTATTGTGAAGGCTGGTTCAAGAGCCTGTTAGTTTGCATGCAGATAAAAGTCATTCATTTCATTACCGAATGTTTTATATGAATTATCGCAATATTTACATATAGTATTTATTTTAGCATATATTTGAATATGATAATTACTCTCTGAAATCCCGGTATCGTTATTTCCAGGCTTTAGCTGAATTGTCAGCACAAGAAGGACCTAAACGTGATGCTTCAGTTATCAAACGCGATGTCTTTATCGTAAGAGAATTTTGTAATTTGTTTGTATATCGTACTTATATATTTCGTAACTAAATTAATAGGTTATTTATAATATCTAAAGTTAGGTATGCTTGCCAATTATTTTAATTGTTTTTTAAGAACCAAAAGTGTTGATTGAAGGACGATAATAATCTAGTTTTTCTATTGCAATGGTTCAATATATACATAAAAACTATGCATTAATACTATACCTAACCAAAATGAATTTCTAAAACCTAACTCTGCAATGAATTTTATGCTTTTAAACAGACAAAAGTTACTATTTTAATTTTTCTAGTCTTACAGTTTTATTAGGACTGCTAACAGATAATTTTCTGAAAATGTTAAAGTCACATTTCTCTAAGTTTGTAACTCATTTGATTGGTTGTAAATGTAGTGCTGTCAAAATTTAATTACTTTAAAGGTATATTAAGTGGTAACCTTTCGGTAATAAGACCCAATGAAATTAATGATAATTACTGCCTTGCAGAAACACATGATTCCTCAGAGTGAGATTGCCTGTAGATATATGTGGACGTTTTTATGTAATAATCAAGATGCTGAAACTATTACTAAAACCTCGTTCGTTCGTTCGGCTGAAAAGTTTTATGCACCTATTACAGATCAAGCTCAAGTCAACTTTTACCTCAATGTAAGTAATTTTTCCCTTGTATCTTGTGTTACATGAACTTTCAGAATACAATGTTACACAATCCATTTAGGCTGACTACTCTAAGATATAACGCCCTATTATATAATGCCTATATCAAACTATATCTTTATCATGCATAACTTCAGAACATAACTTGTTCAAGGGAAATAGTGCTTCCCTCTTCTTTTTCCTTCATTCCAGAAACTCCATATTAGGGTAGGGTTCTTCTTCTTAGAATAGTTCAAAATGCCTGGGATATGGAAAAATAATAAATTGCTGATAAGACCATTTAATTTATATGTTTAGTGAACCTATTTTAACTTCGCAATTCATTCAATTGAGGGATATTAATGCATCTGAAAAACTGTTGAATAGATCTTTGGCAAAGGAAGTGATGTCATGAGCAAGAATGCATTCTTCGATTTTCTAATGAGTTTATACCAACTATCGCCAAACGTAGCTCCACAGTACGCAAGTATCACAGATTGTTCGGAACCATTTGACGGAAAGCATTGGATGGAGGCTGTTATTAAATCATGTGTAAGTAAAACTGTATAAAGGCATGACTATGTTGACTTTTAAATAATGAAAGTTAATGTTGTATATTTATTTCCTTCTAGTTTCATATTAAAGATGAAATGTCATTGTGCTTTCTATCAAATTGGATTTTGACTAATCTACCCCGGATTCTGCTGTCGCCGCATAAAGATGTGCTCAACCAATTTACTACTCGTTTTGCACAATTAGCGGCCGAAAGATCAAGTCCACAGGCTGCTGTGAGTATTTATCTGGTCTATTTACGTATTTCCTATATATAACGAGTTTGCGCTCGTATAGGATAGTAAGATTTAAAAGAAAATTACATGGAAATTTAGTGTTGGTGTACAAAGTGGTAGGCATTCCACTATACTGTAAGCGCAGCCGATTCATAAAATGGACAATTCTATTTGCTTCAAGATCTACTGAAATTGTTCTGTTTAGTGTGAAGTTGTATTGATTGCGCAATGGTTTCTTTGGAGGTGCATGAGTACATTACTCTTAAAAAGTCATGCAGTTTTATTAATAAATCAGTTCTGAATTGAACTTGGTTGAGTATAATTGTCTATTGTAACATGTTAATATAGGTTATATCAATGATAAACAAATTTTAATTACATTTTTAATTCAATTAATTTTTTCCTAATTACTATTTGATAAAAAATAGCACCATTGACGAATCACCGTACTTGCCATCAAAAGTCTGTAAACACATTTTAGATTCACTATTCTAAGAACCGCTAATAGTTGGTCTTACTAATACTAGTAACTTATAGACTTTAACATAAAGTTAGTAGAGTTGTCAATTTTATTGATAAGATGAAGATGTATGTATTGATTTATTGAAGATGTATTGCAGCAGCTCCAGTGAATCTCAACTACCGTATAATATGCATAAATATTCTTTGTAGACATCCAGTGCTGGACTTTCTGTGGTGGACGAATATCTTCTGCTGAAGGAGTCTAAGTTAAATTCCAAAGAGGCTACCCTTTTGGATACTTCGGAGACAAATCCTTCAAACTCTCACAGCTTAAATCAAATAATGTTTTGGTTGCTTTCTTTAAGTGTCCCGTCTACATATGTGGCAGTCTTTGATAAAAAGCCTGATCCAAATCGAGCTCTTCGTCCTGATCCTCCAAGCTCGAAAGAGCTACTGATGAAAATGGTAAGTAACAATAATATATCATTTGAGGCATTATGAAGGAAAACAAATTATATATCTTTTCATGTCAAAACTTGAAGGTAGATTTTCCGAAGTAGTACATCCTGGGTGGGAGTCACATGATTTTGCATCAATATTTAGCAATGAGGTGAATCATTGCTGGGTTTCAAGTGTATTCAAACATTGCAAGTGAATTCATTAGAAACAAATTAAATTTTCATACATAAAACATTAGTTTTTAATTAGCTTGAGTTTACCTGTGCTGTGCTGAAATTTACCTAGCAGATGAAATGAAGTGCATTTATTTATAATCACCTCAAATAAAAATGAGACGAATGATGAAATGACAATGTTGTAAATGGTTGCAAAAATTGAGTTACTTAAGATAAAGCTACTATTTTTGAGGTGATGAATTAGTTTTTATAGTTCAGATTTTTGAAAGCACTGTAAAGATTCTTCAAAGTTGTGAACATAGCAGAAACGGAAAAGCAATAATTAGTATCCTTTAATGCACAAGTCTCACCTGTATACTTGACGTTTTATTCAATGCAGATCAATAATACTACGGAAACGGACAAATGGACAATGTTGTATCATAGTGATGAACATGGACTCAGCGTAAATAGACTTCAATTTCACATCTTCAATTATCGTGGTCCGACTTTAATGTTCATTAAAGCAGAAAACAACTACACGTTTTGCATTGCGTCTGATGTTGAATGGACGGAAGGGGTTCGGTTTTGGGGCGGTGAAGACTCAATGCTCTTGCAGTTGCTTCCCGAATTTCGTATTGCTGAAAGTGAGTTTTAAAACTACGACAAGTTAATCAAAAGTGCCAATCATACTTACATAAACCAAAGCTTTCAGCCAGTTTGCTGAATGAAAGGTCAATTAGCCTCTTTTGCATTTCATGGACACGTTAATGACGTCGGCCCAATTTTCAAAACATTTCCTTCATATTTTACACAATTTAAATTATCACATTTCTATCTACCTCAAATTTTCTCGAATTTTTAAGGCAGTGTTACTTTCAATTTTGACACTTATTGGCTCAAAAATTACAAATTTGCGTTTGTAGTTTTAACCTTGCTTCCATAATTGATTTGCCAAAAGTTACAAATATTCTTCATGGTTAATTTTAAGTGTAAATTTGAGAAAATATTTGTGATTTGTTTGTTGAAATTCACAGAAGGAGCAAAAATTATCTACACAAATTTTTCCATACGTGGCTATCCTTTTGGAATACAAGTTGGAAAAGATCCAAGAAATGTGTCTGTGGAAATTAAACCAGATTTCGAATACATCAGCTTCAAAAAGATTCCGTGCAGAATTTTGACTATTGAAGTTTGGGGATGTGCTCCGTCACAGGAAAAGTAAGTACCTCCCTTTTAACACGCCTTTCTGAGCATCAAGAGTTAAAATCCTGATTAAATTATTCCATTGTAAAGTTAATCTATTATTCGCTCTTTATCTAATTGAAGTAACAATATCTAGGCAAATCTTTCCGAAAAATATGTTTCTCTCCCTACCGTCAGGCTATTTTCAGTTACTTTATATAACAAGAAAAAGACATTTTAAGAAAAATGACATTTCCTAATTTTCATTTATATTCTGTGAAAATCAAGTTCATTTGCCTTCAAATTTCTTTCGAATTAAGTAATCTGCAAAGTATATATTGTGTAGCAGGGAGTTTTTGATTTTTAGTTAAATGTTTGTTGTTTACGTAACCACGCTTTCTAATGTTAAAATATTAAAGTAATTTTCACTGCACTTCTTCTGGTATTATAGAACTCCCAATATTATTGTCATTGCTTGAATATTACAAACTTTTTGTGTTTAGCTTCCAATTGTATACCTTCTTCAGTGACTAAAACTTCAGATTTAATTGCTGCACTAACCATATTTTCTGCTAAAAATAAATCATAATTTATTTGGAATTTTATAGAAAGGCGCAAGTGGAGCATAAAAAGTGGGAAGCAAGGGAAGTCGAAAAACAACGTAAAATAAATTTGAATTCTGTTGACTGGAACGATAACCCCGACAAATATCTTTTGGAATTGGGTGGTGCTTACAAAAGTTATGGAAACAAGCAATAGTTTTTATAAGAGTGATGTGATGATTGCAGTGATCTTAATCTTAATACTAAAGTAATGCATGGCACCTACGATGCCTTTACAGTTAATAATATAAATTCGAAATATATGAATATATAGATTATTGCGTTTTAAGAAAACTGGATGTTTTAAAAGCGTAAATTTAAATAAAAAATAATTGTGTTAACTGATTTCTATTTTTCATTGAAAAGCTAGATGCTAAACTCATCGACTCTGGACTCTTTACCTCAATAAATGTCGCTGTAGGGAATTCGGTTAAACCGTGAGCGTAAAATGGAAGATTAGGGAAACATATCTTAACCATTGTGTACGACACTTATTAAATGTCATCTACATTGCCGCTTTGATAAAGGTTTTACTATTTCCCAATTATATTGACTTGAGAGACCATTCTCCTGTACTTCCTCTTTATCTTCATCTCCTCGCCTGAGCTGTTCATTAGCCGTTACAATTGTCTTTCAAGATAATATTAGTGTACAATATATTGAGGAAATAATGACTATCGTGAGTGAGTGAATATGCTACATGCTGAGATTTAAATTATATTCTATTATTAAATTTAATTACTATTGCAATTAACTCGGGCAGCTTTGCTTCATTACTTGAGGCATGATAGCATGAGTTGTACTTCCCTTTTGCCAAGTCACATTAAAAGTTAGTAACCTTTAAACGTCTATACGTGGAGTACGTAAGTAGTAGTAAATGAATTTGTACTTGAATGACATAAACAGGCTGTGTGCACGATAACTACAGAATATATTGAGACAATTAGTTTAAAAAAATTATGGGTTCATGAATCCACAGGAAATCAGGCTCAATAATGGTATCAATTGGTTCATCGGTTATTGCCTATTTTGTAAGTTAAGATAGATTAACCTGTCCGGGGTACCTTAAAACAAATACACGGTGGATCCTAACTGGGAGCTGGTAATTTCACGGCAAACGAGATAAAAGCTTAAAGCGGAATTTATACTGACTTTCTGACGCATTTACGAAAATAAGGGTTAATCGCACTGGGGACGATTGCCTGTTGCCTCCGCAGTGGACAGAAGATACCCATAAATATTATTAAAAATTGGAAAATGTTTTCAAAGTTTGCGTGTGTATTTCGTTAGCTAATTTGGCTGTTATTGGAAATTTAAATGGGGTGATGTTTAAGCTAAAAGCGTATAATCTGGAGTTTATCTGGTGACATTGATGAAATACAAGTACTTCAGAAATTTTTGGTGATCAGTATCACGTGATGGAAATACACAGTCTTATAACTTGTATCATGGAGAGTTTACTAATGGAATATACTACACGCTGCATTTGAATACTTTTGATAAGAAGTCTGGCGACACATAATGGAAATACTGCTTATTGGTAGTATTGGAATATTGACAGGTATCCCAACTACTATGCTTTGTCAATCATCAACATTAATATCTCCAACTGTTCCTGTAGACAGCCAGCGTTGATATTGACATCCGAAAAAGCATTGGAATGCAATACAGGGAAGCGCTGGGAATGACTTTGGAATCCTTGAGGTTCTTCTGTCTTTTCTTTTTGCTCATGCATATCTAAGCAAGCATATCCCCTACATTACCATAACACACAGCCAAACAGACGAATAATAGTTGCCACGTTTCTTCTGCCTAGATGGGATTCTTAAAAATAGTTCCTGTACTCTATTTGAAGACAGTTTGGTAACTCTGCTTCACCACAATAAGGAAAGATGCATGTTCAATGCTCCCATAATGCTCTCTTCTGTAAAGTAAAACAAAGACAATTGTTTGGTGGACACAGCGGACAGATGAATTTTTTCCATGTGAAATGAAATAAAACATAAATGCATAGGTACTTATAATATTACTTCTTAAACACTAGTGCCAATAGTCCACAAGCATTATCAGCGAACAGAAAACTCGATTTTTCTCTTTTTTAGAAGAAATCATGCTTGGTTGAAACGAGTGCACTACATGATTTACTTAAGGTCTGCTTTGTTGCCACTCTGATTGCCCAACTCCTAGGGAAACTTATTGTTGAGTAATGAAGATTTCTTTTCCAAAATTTACAAATTTTTGTTGTCTACTATTTTCTGAAAAAAATTAATTTTAACATGATAAACATTTTGGTGTTCCTTGCAGAGAAAAAAAGCTTACTTATGAAAAAAAGTATTTCTGCTTACTTTCAATGCCAAATTCCCAATATTTGAATCTTCATGAAATATAAATTTCAGAAAATTCTATTATTACAGAAAGTTGTGAATTCTTGAGGTTTGTTGAAATCTAGCTTACATTTGACAAGATGAACTTGCAAAACTTTAATTACAAGTCATTAAGATCTTGTTAATTCGTATTTTGTCCCATGATGTAACTCTTAAAACCTGATTAATTTTAAACAATATTTAAATTACTTATGCATTGACAGCGTAATATGCATTTTTAATCGTTTCAACTACAACTGTAACACATTAATTTTATTTCTTTTAAATTACATGCTGCATTCAAAATCCACATAAGTATGGTATATATATTCGACAGTACTTAATAAGCTTAAAATAGAACTTATATCCTATGTGCTTGCAAGGGTAAACAATTTCTCGTACCTTCCAGTGGAAGTTATAAAATTACAGGTTCAGTTTAATAGGGAACTGCAAAATGCAGAGACAACTCTTGGATTGCTAAAGAGAATAGATATGTGATGGTTTGGGTATTATTTAATTCCGATTTGGAGTGAGTCACCATTGATGGAGTAGCATTACCTCCGCACAGTCCTTATATAAGAATATGCCTATAAGAATCTGAGTTGATTTACAAAATACAGGTATATGCATTACAAAAATTGAAGTAAATTGAAGCCAAAGCTTCAATATGCTTGGTAATGCTACACAAATCCGAGAATATTAGCAGAACTGAATATTTACATTTGAAGGAGATTAGTTAAATGACTAGAGAGAAGTGAGCTACAATTGCAATTTTAAATAGAGATTTTGCCATGAGGATTAAAACGAGTAGTGAGGATTAACTGAGACTTGGCTTGTCAGAAATGAAGGGCTAAAAGAGAAAGTACTTTAATTACTACGAACAGTCGAATTAAGTCGTCATGGAAAAGTCGGCTACTGGACTTCAATCTCTCTTCACTCCCCCACTTAACCGTAGTATTTATTACTTCATTATAACTAGCTCACAGATTATTAAGTGGGCGCAGTTCACTTTAAGCTTTTGTTTTGTCTGCCTGCCTGTCTGTCTGTCTGTTACTCCATAACACAAGAACCCATTGAGATAACCTGATGATATTTTGTGTGTGTTCTTGCGGTCTTGGGGAAGTTCTAGTTCAAAGTTGGGGTCGATCGGTCAGTTGGTTCCGGAAATACAGTTAGAAAGACAGGGTACCGGACAGCCAGTCAGAAATGATGGTCAACCGCTTTCCATATAGTTATACTCTGTTCCTCCCAACTCGTTTACCTTTCTACGACTACCGCGTACATTTTACCACAGCGTTTACCACGGTTTATTGTAATTTGCAGTATCATAATAAAGAGGATCTAAAGAGAATTAATTCCGAGACATTTGGTATCCTTAGTGGCCTTGAGAGATAGATTGAAAAATCGCAGAACCAGACAGAGGCTCTATGAGCACCACTGCAGCCGCACAAAATCATAGTGAAAAGTCACATCTAAGCTTATAGCCTTATGCATTGCTTCTTGCAACATGCTTTCTCATGATATCCATGTAATTCAATAAGAAAACAATTTACTGGAATAATACTGGATACACAAAAAATTCTTCAATATCCTACAATGTACTATTATTACCCACATGCATGTAATTTTAGTAACTTCACGCTTTCTAGGCAAAAATTTAGTAGATAATGGTTAAAAAGTCAATTCCTATTTTCATATATAATGATTTATAACTCAATGGTGCTCCCACATGCATAGAATTTTCTCACAAATCCTGATAAACACTTTATTAAGAAGGCAAATTTGGGTCTGGATGTAAGGGTAATTACCAAAATGTCACATAACATTTTAAATATGCCTTAACTATAGCATTTATCCAAAAAATATTTTAAAGCATTATTGAATACCTGAAGTTTAAAAATTACAAAAATATTGGGCTTTGACAACTCAATGTCATTGTTGTCCTTATAAATTGTTTTCATGATAATTTTCAATTACGTAGTAAAATAGTTGATAAAACCTTTAAATACATTTGATTTTAGATAAAAATTACCCTTTCCTAGTTGGTTCAGCAGACAATGTGAGAAAGCTATTTTAAGAACGATTTCTACACTATTGACATATTGGTATCACAGGCATCAGTAAGAAAGCTGCCAGTGTTGAGAATTGTGGATGCCCCTTCAGGCAAGTCAATTGTGTATTGCCAACTGGTTTTAATATAGAGCACCTTTAGGCTTTCATTGAAAATGAGATGGAAGATGGAACACTTGAAGTTGCTTACAGGGGAAAACTACTTACAATTCAGAGCCGGTAATTATAATGTATTTTTGGTTCGTGTTCGATAAGGTATCACGATATCTGCGAGTTCATGCAATCCTTAAGCACTTCCTGTAAAAATGGTTCATGTGAAAGGCATTGTCAATCAAATAATTGATTTATGTAATGCAATTGATAAATTAGAAAGAATAGAAATTATTAGGCTAAGTATGAAAGCCATTATGGTATCTATTGGTATGCAAGGACACTTAATAGCCGAGAATAAGAGAAATGCTTAGGATTAGAGAAAAATACGGGTAGTCTAGTTGTCTGGTGGCATGGCAGAAAGGCATTTCTAAGATAGTGCCTTTAGAGGAGTAAGTGGAGAAAGTACGTAAGCAGAGCCAGGAGAAAAGGCAGAACGGAAAAGCCGAAGAAGCACTTGCGTGCTGGGACAAGTTATATAGTTGAAGCAGAAACCCATCATCGTCTCTAGTTCCCTGTCCGATCTGATTTCGAGTGCATCCTTTCCAGTGCTCTCTGTGTGATGTGTGAATTCCCGGCTTGACCGCACTCAACACCACAAACACATATTCACTTCTAAACTATTAGTTCTGCCGTGTACTTTCTTAATTTATCATCCGCTGCACAAACACATCTATCATACTACTTAACTGCCAGCTAAACATTTCTTGTGTGTTCTATTGGGTCTGATTGTAAATCCATTGGAACGGCTGCATGCAGAAAAGTACTCATAGTCAATACAATATTAAATGGGTACTTTCTTTACATTCCACCAATACTAAGGCAAGAGAAATTAATTAGCTTTTTGACTTTTATTAATTTGTCCCGTTGAAAATTGCAAATTTTAGTACATATTGAAGTAATTTATGTGCAAACACAAAACTGTAATTGTAAACTGTATAACACTAGCATAACTCTTTTGTGGAAATGATTTATTGTAGTAAAGTAATGAGCTGCTCTGTATGTTTGTCTCATTTTTCTGTTCATTAATCACGGGCAGTGGAAAATAGTTTTAAAAGCATAGCATTTCTCCATTTTCACGCACAACAACCGTAAGAGATATAAGTGTTGAACATAAATAAGTGAAAAGGAAATATAAAAGGAGTGTAACTATAGTAGTGCTAATTCGTGCCAAACTAAATGACTTTAAACTAAACGGTGAAACTAAGCAAGCAAGTGAAACAAGACACTCGATTGCATGGGGATTAAAGACGCATGATTATCATTTGTTAGACTTTAGTTTCACATCATCAAAGATGGGAAGAAACTTAAATTCCTGGAAAAATACTAATTACATAAGACGGGCAAATATTGCCGAGATAAATCCAGCATCCAGCATTCCAGTTTTGGAGTCTCAGTGCAGCGGAAAGGAACTCCCATCCTTCGTGTCTCTGGTCAACGTTGTATTTGGATACTGAGCAAGCATTTGTTTACGTAAGTAGAGTACCTAAGCTCGTTTCTGTGATGTGAACTGTGTTGGAGGCTGGAAAAGTGATCACCGCTGGAAATTAGACAAGGGAAGAGGAAGGTTGGACAGGACTTCTTACTAAATGGTGAGAGAGGCCAGAGTGACAAGAGTGGAGCGCAGAGAGAGTCCACGTCGGTGATAATTACAAGTGAATGGAGGTTTGCATAAAGGAGAACTGTGTGCTGCCCGTCTGTTCCTCTGTTCTCTGTCTATCTGTTCTTCCAATCTGCCATGCATCCGGTTGACTTCATTAAAAGAAATAAAGCTTTACTTTTCCTACGTGCACAACTGACTGGAGTGAATTGAGTTGACTTGCTGGAGGAGCGGAGCCGGGGAAAGCAAATGGGAACGCACTCATGTGGACAGTGTGATAGGCAGAGCAAAGAGGACACATTATTTCGCATCAGTCACAGTCTTTTCGAATGCCACAATATATTAACTCGGAGACCACTAGGAAACAGCCAATCCTCATCTTATTTTCCAAAGCCAACAAACAAAGCGACAATGAACCTATAACACAAACTGCTCCTTAATAAGCTATACTCCACCTCCGGTCTATGCCAATGCGAACAGTCAGACACAACTTTCCAGAGGAGACCAATTAACTTAGATTTAACGGACAACTTCGGTGCGCACTCCTACCAACTTGTTCAACAGAGCAAACAAAACAACTACTGCCTCTTGTAAGAAATACACTTCTGCCAAATTATTATTTGTAATAACACAGCCATGATGAACAACTACCTACAACTACAATAGTCGCCCACCATATCTTCCCTCCAACACATTTCACGAATTTATCGGGAGGTAATTCAACCAGTCGATTGTTTTCCAGTACTTACGTCTATTTATATCATATTCCGCAGACAGGCCAAGGAGAACTGATCTCATTAGAGGCAACAGAGAAATCACGAACTCCCTAATTTCCTTTCTACTTACAATACAACTTAATTTCCCAAATAGAACCACAGTCATTTTACTTCTATCTCAAATCATCTTAGTAGGTACGTCATCCCAATTCCTCCTCACTTCAAAGAAAAAGATCACATTTTTAATGTCCAATTTTCTTCCTACATACAAGCATTTCATCAACTAGTTAGCGTTAGCACAATCCACCCGTATTTGCAATTCCCACGCCTTCTTTTATTCACCAGCCTACTCAGTTATTATTTATACCTTTCATTTGTTCAGTAGAAGTGGCACAGCATCATATCTTGTACCGTACCAGAGCATACATGATATTTACTGATTTCCATTTGTCCTCGTTTGTAGGCGTACTGTAATTCACATCAGGTTCTGCAGACCTATCTTTTCTCAATAGGGTGATCCCTGTTGTTCATGATCAAGTTTGAAAATAATCTTTTGCAGGCGATTTTAATTAAATAGTCTCTTGTCAATCACTCTGTTAAAGTCTATGTCATTTAAAGGATATGCTAATTTTAGGAATAATTAAGAGTATGACAAATGACTTTTAAGAATTAGGTATCTAAACTATTGTTATAAAAACACACGCTTCGTTTTTGGGTCAGTAGCATTAGAGTAACTCAGAATCATTTTTAATTATCAAACGTGCTCTTTGCAGCACTTTATGTTCGTGTTTAGAAACTGAAATGTAATCGTATGATATTTTATGACAATAGGTTAACGGGCAGCCCATATAGTACAGTAAATGTCCAAGAACAGCATTATTTTAATCCGACTTTTAGTTTGCTACTCAATTTTCATTTAAAATTGAATTTCATTGGATTGAATTGAATAGGCAACAATCCAATACTAACCATCTGGTTACTACTAACTGTACACTGACTCCCTATATTAATTGGTAAATGCACCTATTTTGCATTGCATAAATAAAAGATTCAATGGTGGGAATTCTATTTGCAATTTAGATTTCTTTATGGACTTCTATTCGATCTCAATTTATTAGTAGTGCTTGTTAGACGCTGACGCTTGTTAGAAATCCGACGCTTGCGAGAGAGTGCGGTATGGTATGTATTTTATAAAACCTTTGTACATTTTTAAAAATGGTAGTTATATAGCTGAGAGAGAAACGCATTGATTTGGAAATATACTGAATGCGTAATTACCACAGCATACGTAATATGTTATTATGGTAGTTGACAAAAATGTTTGTTTCACCAGATTATGTAGTAACTATCATGTCAAAAACGAAATTAGGTGTCAGGAAAATGTGAAAGTTACTTTAACTGAAGGCGATTAGAATGTACAAGATATTCAAAATTATAAACAGGGCAAATTTTGACTAAATGAGAAATAATAAGATTTCCATTATATAACTAGCTATTAGACTGCGAGCAATTTAGCATTTTCCAGTAAGACTTTCAGCTGAAGAAGGTATACATAGAATTTAATTAAGTAGACTTTCGCTAAGAAGACTTGGCTCTCCAACATTTTCCATATGATGTAGCTATAGTTTCTTGACATGAGAAAAGAACAACTATAGTTGGTGACCGCAACCTCAACGGGAGTACAGTAACTCTTTGCATGTTCTATTTCTGACTAGCTTGTTAAAATGTGTAGGTGCTGATTTCCATTCCGAAGTATCCAGACTCTTTTCTCCTCTCCTGTTGATTCTTCTTTTATGCCATATTATTTTGTGAGAGCAGCACACTAAATGGCTACTTGCGCACGTATACCTAGATGCATATTTCTCTCTATCGGATTTTCCGATCTTTAAGCAGACATAAGTACATTACGGGCGAAATTGTGGGTTAGGTACCTTTTGCAGACATGCACACGTCCGTGAGTAATAATACCATATTGTATTTGTGCAGTGCACAAGAAGAGACAGATTGCTTTAGATTTGTCGAGATCAAAATATTCTACGCATACAATCGTTTCCTACATACGTAATTGAATACTGACAATAGCAGACACACACAAGATACCCTCTTGGCTTTCCAATAGTCTGTGCAGGAGAAAACCATGAATTCAAGCTCAGCGCAAATAAAACATAGTACCATCATCCACATGGATTATCTTATAAGAAACCCAGTTTTCCACATTCTTTCCCTTTGTGGTATTCTATATATGAGCTATGATACTGTAGTCGTTACCCAACAGATAAATCCCTATGAGAATCATATTATTACGTATCTATTGGTTAATGTACCATATTTGAGTATCCTAGAAAATCTACCATATTTTCCACTTTTTACAAGTGTCTTGACATTTAATATTTGCTGAAACACGGATTTCTAGAAATTCTGCTAATGCACCTGTTAAGTTACCATTCATGTTTAAAATACGCCGTTTAACACAGAAATGTATTATGAAACTGTGGCTTTTTGCAACAGTATCATTAGAATCACAACTCTATTACCATGGTTAGAAAGTACATTTTGAGGTGTAAAAAAGTTGTCAGAATTTGCCAGTGATCCTGGATGGCGACGTTGTGGTTACCAAACTACAGAAATGGAGTATAGGATGACAATCCCAATCCAACGTTACTCACCGCCACATAAATGCATACAGGTGGTAAGCCTGACTTGATGTAATCCAAAAGTAAACCGCTTAGCAAATTGCGAACAGAGGAAAGACATTTCATTTTATACACCGTCATGCATGGAAGTACATTAAAATGACAGTCCGACTTTTCATAAAACTTGTCATAGGTACTTCTAAGCTTAATATGACCACATGGCCTAAAGCTGAATAATTAAGCAAACACCTACATAATACATAATATGCCTAGATACTTTCCCCAGTGGCTATTATTTTCATCTCCAGTGGAACAAAATATTTGATATATTAATAATACAGTCATTGTTACTCTAAGGGGTAGAGCCACTAGTATTGTGTTCTCAGACGGCATACCGATACCATGAAAACAGCACAAAGGATATACCTAAGTCAACTTGAAAGGGATTTCGATGAATGTTTATTAACATCATCCAAGCGAATTGAATGGCAACCGGTAACGATAACGACGATCTTAAGTGAACTGAAAAGCCGTTTCGTATGTCGCAATACTACATTGTATCGCAACCTAAATTCGTAATGATAAATATTATGCATTCATTCGCGTTTATGTTGCTATCCTTCCCTATTCACTATTCACCAGTCCGCTCTCTGCCTCTGCTTAGATACTCAATATTATATATTTCACCGCCTCTGAGCACACCTAGCCTCTGAGCGCACCCAGGCTCTGTGAGCAAAAAACCAGAATTTATATGCCCTTGTTATAGATGAGGAAATTAAAATCGGTACACACATTGAAAGACATATAATCTGCATTTTCACCAAATTTTATCCTCAAAGCTGGTACAGGAAAAAAGTTATTAGTGAATAACATTCAAAAAAGGATTTTTTAATTGATTATTTCACTTTTTTCCTGTGCCAGCTGTGGGGACGAAATTTGATGAAAATGCTGATTATAGGTCTTTCAATGTGTGTACCGATTTTCATTTCCTCATCTACAATAGGGGCAGAGTTATTTGCATATAAATTCTGGCTTTGTGCGCTCAGAGGCTGGGTGCGCTCAGAGGCTGGGTGCGCTTAGAGGCGGTGACATATACTGGTAATAATGCTAGGCCACATTGGTGTAGCATACTGTATACAATACTGCTATTTATATTGTTAGCAGCTTCGATACGAATGACAGCACTAATTAACTATGTATATTACGTAGGTACTCTAACACAATTAAAATAATATTGTGTACAATATGTCTACCGCAATACAATATCTCAAATGCAAAATCCAATCACACTACTCCCGCACACCGTATCAAATAAAACTCGGAATCGCGATTCGATGTAGGAGAATATTATGTGCCATTCATTTGGAATTCAGCCAGTAAAACGTGAAACGCTTTACTATCTCGCCCCGGTATGTTATGTAACAACGCATTGAGTATTCAAAAAGAGCCCGAATGTAGCATTGACATTGACTGAAAGGAATAGGTGGGCAAATGTTCTTTTGAGAAGAAAGAATTAAAATTTGAAGGCTTCAACGAAATGTATTTTAAATACACCGTTTTCCTTTCATAATTTAGCTACTAAACATATATTTTGTGATATTACTTTTAACAGTACTACATTTTAATATTTCATTTTCAAACGCTTCCAAAGTTTTGCCCATCTATGCTTTATGCTCCAATGGCACTGCATATGGTTTTTAATAATAAATTATTATTGGGCAAATGGCAAGAACAGAGTCAGGATATCTTACGTAGTAAAAATTTCAAGGAAATTGTAGGCAATACTATTAAACACCATAACATAACTGACTGACAGAACTTTACTGGTCACTCATGTTCCACATTTACAATTATACACGTCGTAGCCATACGGTAGCAATAATGTTTTTTATAGTAGGCGTCTGTTTTACCGTCTTCACATTGTGTACCTTCGTTTCTCCTTAACAAACATCAGATACACATAATGGTACATAAAATGTCATGCATAGTAATATTGTATCATGGTACGCTTGCAACGGTAGCTAAGTCATTTTAGTGTTAATGATGATGTTATACTTATGTTTCTCTTACAACCATAAACTTTCCCTATTTTTCAAAATATATTGCACTACACCTTCTATTGCGTAGATTCATAAAAGAAACTGGTCGTTTATTTGCATAATTATAAATGCACCTGACACTCTTATTACAATCCATTTAGGTCGCGTTTTTAATATAAGTACATATTAGAAAACAGAGACTATGCAGAAATATGCTATTAAGAGACTCACAAAGGTCTATGCAAAAGTACTCTATTTTGTATGCCCGCCCGTCGTCCGCCCATCGTATGTATAAAGTGTGCGAACGCCATCCCACATTTTTTGAAAACCAATCGTACACGACGTGGCGCGTTTCACTGTCCAAACAAAACAGACCTGGCGCTAGAAATCGGACACAAAAATCTACTCCTCATTGTCCTTCTTACTGACTTTTTCTATGATTAGAAAAGAAAAAGCTAAAATACATCATTTCTTCCTAATTACTGTAGACTATGCTAGTTACAATCTAGAGTTGTAATGTATTACCAAAAATGCAAATAAATATGCCATTAATTATATCCTCTCAATGGAGTACTTGAGATTGTTTCAGAATTCTCTCTAGGCGTATTTATTATGAGAACCGTATTTCTTGCGTCTATAAGTAATTATTAATGGTTTCCGTAGAGGACTTTAGGCAATATGTGTAATATTATGCATTCGTAACAATTTTATTCGACTCTAGTCAGCGCGTGCCCTAATTGTATTCATGTTTTAGTGAGCTGACAAGACAACTCAAGTTGCTTTCTCCGAATTGAGTCTGCCAACCAAAAAGCAAAGCCATGAGCTGCCAGTATTTAAAGATACGTCACTAGCTACCACAACTGCCAACATATCCCATAGGTAAGCAAATTATTTTCTTTGTATTTCCACTCTGTTCACACGACATCCTAATCCTACTAACAAGCACTTATTATATGCAGCACATTTTGCATTTACCAAAATGTATATCGCCGCCGAAGGGAAAACATAATGCTAAGTACTAAATGGATTTTCTTCTTAAATTATTGGACAAATTGACATTAAGATGATGTAAATACATGCCTACTTTAAAAACGCTATTCATCGCATCAGAATAAGTTCTTATGATATACTTTAGTTAATTAACTAGCAAACTACACTATACAATCTATGTATAGTTTTCTCTAATGCACTACGTAATACTTTTCTTTTCAAATTAACCAATTATTACAAGTCAAAATAAATAGGACAGAAAAAAGTTTTCTCAAAATTTGACTATATTTGCAAAAAGTTGTCAAAATATTTATGCAGTAAACCATATTTTCTGTAAGTTACACAGCTTAATCAGAACTGCTTATTTATGTGGCTAAATAATCTGGTTTTGAATTACAATGAATTTCGGAGGACGGTAAGTCAGTAATACCGGAGTGTCCTTTTGAGACATCTGAGGAGCATCGTAAGCAACCTGGTGGTTCAACCTAACCGCAACACTACCACTGCTTGTAACTTTTAAAACCGTTCACATATGTTTTGAAATTAATTTTATTGGATTCCTGATGATATTCTCCTTCTTTTACATGCATATCATTAATATCAGTAGTGACTGGGTTTGGTAGGAATCACACCTCATTCCAAAACCCCTTTTCAACTTCTAACTGTATACCTTTTCCTTTCTGTAATTTACGCTATGCTTTCACTTATAACTTTTGAACCCTTTGAGCTATAGAGTGAAAATAGCTCACTGAATTAGTTGTAAAATAGTGCATCTAGAAATGGTCTGTGAGTGGTATACAAAACCTTAGGCCACCATAACAGCAAACAGTACTCAAAAGAATTTCCAAAACATTGATTGCATTAACAAGTAAAATTTTAATCATTTGATACTTGTACATTTTCTTCAAAGAACATTAGGATGGATTCGATCAAGGGTCGTGTTATGCTCTGTTAAGCAATGCGATTTTGTTCGCTGTATACGCCTTGTACTTCAATTGTATTTTTTGGATAAATTGAATATAATATATATGTAGTACTGAATTAAAATATTTCTAAATTGATATATCTTAGATTAAAACTGAGAAAACTTAATTTGTAAGTCTTCTCACGTTCATATTGACAAAAACCATTTATAATGTTTTCCACAGTGCCTCTTTTTAATGAATCTGGGAAATTTATATGCCACCAAAAGTGGTAAATGTAGCAGCTAATAAATAATGTAATAGCTGAAACAAATAAAAATCCTCTTTTCTCTATACGAAATATTGTATATAAATGCAGAGCTGTATTTAGCATCCTAGGTGAAGAAAATAGCGTAGAGATGTAAATGCTGTGTGCTAATGGCTATCTGCCTATAATATGTACAATCAGGATTAAACCCTGACTTTTGCTGTGCTTGCTGTGAGAAAAGACAAGTGCAGAGGCACGCCTAAAATGGATTGTCCTATATTTAATGGGTGACCTCGATATATTTTTATTATGCAATTGTAATTTTTATGATTTACTCGCCGTACTTCTTTCGTGATACCTTACCTAATCTGCCCAGTTAAAACATCGGAACAAATGCAAGCGTAGCATGCATAACGCTAAGAACAGTTTGGAGAACTTACATAAACGAAGCCTTCTACGTGATGGGTGAGGTGATAAGTGTCTGTAGGAAACTTCAACAGTCAAAAATGCAGATTCTAGGAAATAGTAACTAATTAAATGGAACTTCTCTTAGGGATTGTGTAAGAGTACGCAAAATTATTTAGAACCATGATTATGGATTTCTGAAAGGAAATAAATGCTGGAAATGTTAGATTTGGTTCATAATATTCTAAGGAGAAGTTAATTCTCCTGCTCCATCTTAGCTACAAGGGCTTGTCTTTTTGGTGTTCTATATTCTGGTCAAACTATTTGATTAAATGTATCAATTTGTATGTAGCGAGTTATATTACGTAATGATTTAATCGATCTGTTTGCTTTTTTCACTTCGTCAGGATACTAAGTCTGTATCTTATCTATTATGTAAAAGGTAACAGTAATACAATAAAAAGTATACGATACGCATGTATAAATTATGTGCACATAGACACCGCACTAAAAACACAATGCCTAATTTAAGTGTACCACTCAGATACCATTAAGCCAGGCTATATTCACGGAATCATGCAATTTGCAATTTTTTGACGTATTTAAGCAATGGGTGCTATTTAATGTGTCCTCTTAAATAATGAAATGTGCGTTTTGTTTGAAGGAATTTGTCGTTGTCGTCTTCTATTTAATTTGTCGTTTTAGGGATTATTTGTAAATTTAAAACGACAGATTAAAGACTATTTCGTGTTGCGGTCGCTTGTGCCTATAATGCCTATATACTAGCTACTATGTTAGGAAAGTAATATTGTAGTTACGCAAACATGGAACATGCATATGATAGTTAATTTTCATGAGCATATGTAAATGATGATAAGGTTATGAACTTGTACCTAGTACCAAAAGAGAAATGTTTGATCAGTCTATTGTTGTATTCTAAGTAAGAAAGAACCATGGCTTCTCAAAGCCTTGTTTAATCATCTGACAGTGATTTTTCTGAATCCGAATCGAAAAATAGTGACCAAGTTAAATCAAAAATAGGCAAAGTTGTTTATGTGTGGAGTTTTGTGAGAAGCTTTGACTGTGCACAGGAAGCACTCGATTACACAAAGCATGAGTGGAGAAAACATTCGTCTCTAAACACGGCCCTGTGCAAAGTTATCTATTTGTATTGCAAATCGGGTGGCAAAGGTTGCCCAACAAGGATGAAGATTGAAGTTTTTTTAGATAAGTTCGAGCTAAAGTTTAATGGTGGCACCCATTTTCATTTTAAATATACAAATATATATTAAATATAAGTCTCTATATAATTATAATATATATTGTAATATATACCAATTGTTATTACAATTCGTCTTCTATTTAATTTGTCGTTTTAGGGATTATTTGTAAATTTAAAACGCCAAATTAAATCGAAGACGACACATTCATGTAACGGCAAATTCCTTCAAACAAAACGCACATTTCATTATTTAAGACGACTTATTAAATATAAGTCTTTAAGCAATCTGTGAATCGAACACTTCAATTTGCATTTAATTAATATTAGTTGGAGATGATTGTTCAATACTCCTATGGAAAATAATCATTGTTTTAATTCCTAAGATTCCTCAGATCAGATTCCTGTGCAAGTACTTCATTAAATTAGGACAATAATTAATTCAATCATAAATTACATAAGGATTACGTCTACCTATATAATTGGAACTACGTTTATGTCAACAGAAAAGAGCGGAAAAGAGTACAACCAGACTCTTTGGGAATTCATCATTACACAAATATATTATATTTAAGTTATTACAGAAATTTAAATACTGATAAGCTATTATTTCGCTTGTAGTAAATGTGGCTATGTAATGTGTAATGTAATTTATTTATAAATGGGTAATTATTGAATAATTTAGGTTGCTTTAGAAAGGGAAACTCCATAAGAAGGTTTTATGACAGGTAACAGGGAATATAAAATGACCTTTCTATCACGCATGACGTTAATGAGATATGAAAGCACAAATTAATATATTGCTAGGTATGAAAGCACACATTAATGTATAAATAATTAATCTATTTAAATCGTGTAAAACTGGAAAGCTGTCTCTTCTTTGCCTCTACGCTACAACTAAGAATGTCAATATCTATATCTCATTCCATGAATAATATTAATACCTCCATGTTAAAATAAACCATTCAACTAATGCATTTAATGAAGTAGCAGAAGCGACACAGATTTAACAGCGTCCACTGAACCGTAGCGACACAATAGAAAAATTTTAAGTATATGTATCGAAGCGTTCAAGAGTTATAACACCTCAATTAGGTGCTGAAAATCCACCTCAATTTGGTGCTGAAAATGCACCTCAATTTTCCTACATACACAACACGTTTAGTAATACATAGAGCTGAGCAGATGCGGGTGCTGAAAATGCGCCTCAATTTTCCAACATACACAACACTTTTAGTAATACATGGAGCTGAGCAGATGCGGGTGCTGAAAATGCGCCTCAATTTTCCAACATACACAACACTTTTAGTAATACATGGAACTGATCAGCAGCCGGTGCTGAACTGTAGGCTCTACTTACAAAATTCAATTTTTTTAGTAGATGTCATTTATCGATCACACCCATTTTCACAGGGGACCTTCCTCGGAACACCAAGAACATGTACTAAAAGTTTTAGCGAATTATATTAAGCCGTTCAGGAGTTATAGAGCCAACAGACAGACAGACAGACAGACGGACAGACAGACAGACGGACAGACAGACAGACAGACAGACAGACAGACAGATTGTTCAGGGCATTATTATAAAGTAGCTTCCGCTACTTAATAAAGAAATTGAAGATTGAAAACTTGAAAACTTTTGGAGAATATTTGCTAGGGGGCGATGTTAATTAGGTTCGTCTTACGTACATAAGTACAAGCTAAGTAAGAAAATGCTAAGAAAGAACAGAGAAGAGAATAAGAATACTATAAATTTACTAATATTATTATGTATTAACTATTACAACTCAAAACAAAACTAACGGTAAGGAAATATTCACAACTTCATCGTGACACTGCGCAAAGAGCTTTCCAATGTCTGTATAATTTTATAAAGTTCAAGAAATTGTCGCTATGCCTGAATTCCACTGTAGTATTTCAAAATAACTAAGTGCAAACTATTTATTACCGTTAAGTATGTACTGTAATAGTATAACAGAGAGAGGAGAATCGAGAATTAATGATTTGTTGATTTATGTTTCCTTATTACGAGCACTCGCTCACACTCCGAGTTGATTGCTCCGCATGGGAAAGAGAAATCATTCTTACAGTAATACTACCAACCATCCATGAGGAAAAGACCCACCACAGAGTGTAATATGTATCGCAGTAACACTCATTTGGTTTTGAGTATTAGCCTTCCACTCAATGCTTTTAGATTGAATTATTTATTCATAATCATGACAACAGCGAGACACGTAGCGTACGGTGACCAGTCTCCTTGGGTTTTCCTCGATTGATTTGCAATTCAGAAGCGCTAAGCGTACCGGATTTCCCCGAAAGCATATTTAAATTTCCGACTAGTTTATCGAATAAGATATGTAATTAGGGAAATGTGATGGAACAATGTAATTAGAATTACAAACCTTGGTAAACGCATTTAGTGCTTTTGACCAATGCCTCCTTCTTCCTTCAGTATCAAAATTGATAAAGTTCATTGCCGAATGAAGCGTTTATGTTGTAATGTGCATATCGGCTACATCAGTGCCCTATATTTTCATATTCATAGCCTTGATATATTTATTCTCGCCAAATGAACTGGGAACTCAAATGAACCAAGTGAACCAATCTGGGAAACAAATATTTCAAGCATTTTATACAATCAACAAAATTAGCTCCTAGCAGTCACACAAAATTTTTCAAAGCCTTTTATAGATACTGTTGTATAGCGGCAAATTTTTGTATCACGTCCACTCATCTACTTACATTTCACCGAAAAAACTCACAGATAGAACCCCACCGAAATGCAATACAACTGAAAACAACCCACCGAAAGTACCCTACCGGAAACTACTCAACGAAAACCTAAGTACTATTAACAGTAACTTATTGTTATCCCAGGAAATTATTAATCATAATGGGTAACTAGAAATTCCACTATAAAAAAGAATTTTGCTATATTTTTCATTAGGTTAGGTTATATAGAATATTTAAAAAGTGATTTCCATATTATTTATTAGGTCTTTTATGTTAAAATTACAAGTAAATACTGACGTTTTGAGGGGCTGCATTCAGTGTGTGGTTTTCCTTGAGTTTATTTGGGGGTGTTGTTTTTG
This sequence comes from Yoshiicerus persimilis, assembly GCA_020352615.2. NCBI lineage: Eukaryota > Metazoa > Arthropoda > Collembola > Entomobryomorpha > Tomoceridae > Yoshiicerus > Yoshiicerus persimilis. Next base: position 24,431,622 of record CM060170.1, on the reverse strand, counting down.
ATGAGTTTTTTCAGTGGCATGTTTTCGATAAGATGTGATTTTGGTGGGTTGTTTTCGGTGTCTTGCTTTCGGTGAGAAAATTTCGGTGACTTGATGCGGATCCAAAATTCTAATATAGATAATGCTTACTTTAAAAATTATATTTAGTACCATATAAGTTTGTGATTTAAAAAATGTAGCCGGTTTCCCGTAAAACGATTTTCTGTCATGTAAAATGTAATAAATTTCTAATATCTAGCAATAGGTTTGTCACATTTGTAAGTAAATTCTTTCGATCAGGTAGTCAGTGTCCATATACTACAGAAAATAAGCCACAAACGAAATATTTTGAAAGCAATTTAGCTTCAAGAAAATTTTCTATGCGATTCATACTTAATTGCAGTACATATTACATGCAGAATATGCACAATTTTCTCTACGTTTGAAACAGGAGCTTCCATAAATAACGATTTATACCTGTTAAATTTGGACTCATCCAGTGTACTGCTCGTTAGGGCAATGTATTTCGCTATAAGCTACTTATTGACTGTTAAAAGCAATTCCACTGTTAAGCAACGGTATCAAGCCGATTGGCAATGACCTTATATCTTTTACCTGTCGCTAGTTATGCCACAAAACATACTGTAAATGTATATTTCATATTACAGTTCGCTAGTTAAAGGTTTGATATTTCATTTAAGGCTTTCTGGTTTTCTAGAACAGAATTCGAGTTAATATATTTCGGGAAATAGTGGTTTTCCCAAATTCTCAAACAATTGTTATTGCTTCTATAATGGGAAATCATTGACAAAGACATAGACTGAGCGAACTCATTTTTATCTTATTAGTTGTACCTGCCAGGGCTAAGAGTGCAATAATAATATATTAGAAAAGGAAGAAAGCTATACCTTTTATCGTATAAAAATATTAGCATATGGAAGTGTCAGAATCAGGAAACTTCTGTTTTGTGTTTTCCAGTAAAATATTTTTGGATGGACTGTTGCCTTCTAGGATTGCATATATATTTAATTTTTGCAACGGTTGCTTTGTATCACTTATTCTATTTCCCTGTTCTTAAAAAAACGAGTACTGGAAAAAATCTGCATGTTTATATCCCAGCGGGATAAAATGTGACATGGCACAGTATATATGACATATTTACATGATGACAACTATTTGATATAGCGTACGAAGTGTATCTTTGCTTGCATCACGACAATATTTTTCTTATTGTTAGTAACTTAAGGAATTTATATTTTGGTTGTGTAAAGTAGGTATCTGTGAAAGAACGGCGACCCACTCAAGATGATTACACAATCTTTTGTGAACACTGAGTGTCTTATTTCCATAATCTTACCATACAAATACAATATAATATACGGGATACAAAAGTTTCATCCGGCCCTCCGTCAAGCCTCTTAGGTACTCCTTCAAGTATTCAATGTGCAATTTTTTGTAAATGTGAAGTGAAGATGGAAAACGTGGAGGATTCTTGATAGATAGAGCCGGGAAAGAGCTACATGACTCGTGGGTGTGAACTCCTTACGTTCTCAGAAATACCTACACTCAAGCACAAAAGTAAGATTCCTGAAGACATCTAATCTACAGAGAATATAATAAGATGTTTCTTTTGACTGGGAAAGATTTTAATACGCTCAGTCCTTGGGATAACTCTCAGAGCAAATGGACAGATAGCATGTAGTGTAGAAGTCAAAATAGTGGCTGGCTTTCTCCCATCCTCATTGTTCTTTTATTTTCTTGATTATTCTCTCTTACCCGAACCAGACCGTCTTCCTACACAGTCAATTCTCGCTAAAAGAACACCACTTTATAAGTTCAGTGCAAATACAGGCAATTATTTTGTTGCACTCATCATTTACTATCGAATACCTATTGGTCGGATAAATTGGAAATTCCTTTCATTTTTTGGCAATAGTGTAACGAAATGGGTGATTAAATACATATTAAAGACAATAAATATAATATAATATAATAAATATAATAGGGTGCTATTTAATGTGTCCTCTTAAATAATGAAATGTGCGTTTTGTTTGAAGGAATTTGTCGTTGTCGTCTTCTATTTAATTTGTCGTTTTAGGGATTATTTGTAAATTTAAAACGACAGATTAAAGACTATTTCGTGTTGCGGTCGCTTGTGCCTATAATGCCTATATACTATCTACTATGTTAGGAAAGTAATATTGTAGTTACGAACATGCATATGATAGTTAATTTTCATGAGCATATGTAAATGATGATAAGGTTATGAACTTGTACCTAGTACCAAAAGAGAAATGTTTGATCAGTCTATTGTTGTATTCTAAGTAAGAAGGAACCATGGCTTCTCAAAGCCTTGTTTACTCATCTGACAGTGATTTTTCTGAATCCGAATCGAAAAATAGTGACCAAGTTAAATCAAAAATAGGCAAAGTTGTTTATATGTGGAGTTTTGTGAGAAGCTTTGACTGTGCACAGGAAGCACTCGATTACACAAAGCATGAGTGGAGAAAACATTCGTCTCTAAACACGGCCCTGTGCAAAGTTATCTATTTGTATTGCAAATCGGGTGGCAAAGGTTGCCCAACAAGGATGAAGATTGAAGTTTTTTTTAGATAAGTTCGAGCTAAAGTTTAATGGTGGCACCCATTTTCATTTTAAATATACAAATATATATTAAATATAAGTCTCTATATAATTATAATATATATTGTAATATATACCAATTATTATTACAATTCGTCTTCTATTTAATTTGTCGTTTTAGGGATTATTTGTAAATTTAAAACGCCAAATTAAATCAAAGACGACACATTCATGTAACGACAAATTCCTTCAAACAAAACGCACATTTCATTATTTAAGACGACACATTAAATATAAGTCAATATAATATAGTAAATTAAATGAATTGCAAATAAACACAAATTATTGCGAAAAACATAAAGGCTAAGAATATTTTTTAAATTTGTTGACAGAGTTGTTAAATATTAATTCATTAATATGGCTGACATGCAATACAATCGTAGAATTTCATATTAAAGCTATAATGAAGTTTTCCAATTCTGACTCTACCATGACACTTTTTTTCATATCGTGACTTGGTCCTTAAAACTTCTGGTTACATTCGGTTTGCTCTAGGTTTGACTGTAATATACATGTATATTATTCAGCAGGCCCAACAAATATAGCTTCATGCTCGAGATGCTAGGAAACTTTTGTTTTTCTACATAATAATAGGACAAAAATTACAGAGGAGAGGAGCCGCCACAATAACTTCTTTGTCACATCAAATATCAAAGTGGGAACACTACAGCTTATCTATAGTATTTCATATCAGAAAAAAATATGCATGGAATAACAAATTGCAAGACAAAGAATGTGAATTGAACATAAGGCAGCTACAACAGGGCGCAGAGTACTGATAGAAAAATACATAAAAATATTTTGGTGTAGAACCTTCTCGATTATTGTATTCAATGTATGAACAAATCATTAAATTCCTGGTGGGTTACAATTTGTTTTCTGTTTTCACAAAACAGCATTAAATATCAAAGATACTCATTAGTGCAACAAAAACAATCGACTTATGAACTTTGTAAACTAAATTTATATGAAAATCATGCCTGTATGTCTGTGTATGCGAAAAGTTCAAAAATGCAATGGTTAAAATTTTAAAAGGGTCTCCTTAGGACTAAATGTAGGTTCTTATTTAAAAATTGGCTTTTTCTGAACCGTGACCTCAGAGTAAAAAATAAGAAACCTCAAAATAAAGTTAAATACGTTGAACAATACTTGTGACTGGTGATAAGATGTTTTCATGATTTCTGCTTCTTCTTTTGCTTTCGCTACTGCGTTACATGCATTTTGTAATGGTTTATTTAAAACATTGAGTTTTTTGCTTGAACCCTTTGAAGACCTTTCTCAATTTCACATGATTGCTCATTTGTTCAAAACAACTAGAAAATGTATTATCATTGATTATGTGTGAATTCTACAGAGGAAATGAATTTCATTAAGACAAATTTGACCTTCCGTAGCTGATGAATACATCTGTGCATAAATGCGGATTAGGCGACTACAACATGCATATGATAGCTTCTTTCATTTGCATGATTTAGTACTTTTATAATGATAGGGGAATCAAAGTCTAAAGATTCTAGCCAAAGGAAGGAAGTAGATCAGATTCTGTGTACTTGCATACACCTGAAAGAATGTAAAAATGGCTGGAAAAGCTGGCTAGAAAAGTGCTTGCTTTTGTGAACATACCTGCCTACATTCGGGATTACATACCTTTGTCAAACTATCATGCAGATTGCAGAAGTAGCCTCATCTAAAGAAAACGCTTTGTGTGTAGTCATGATACGTAAAAATGCATACCGAAGAAGTATATGTATGCATCTGCTCTAGGTATGCAGAGCATCTACGGGTATGACTGCTAAACTAAAAGTAAGGTACAAAGATAGTTTCGATCCTGGAAATAGCGCAGAACTCTCCTATTCATTTTTTATGTGTGCAAGTTCTCATTTTTGTATCTGCGGACTATATGGCTGTCTCCGTTTCAACGCAACTGGGTTCCTTTTTCCTTTGCACAAGTACTGACAAATACTAAATCCTAGCATTAGAAATTCTCTTTCACTGAAAATCTGTAGAGCACATGCCATGACCGTGGCTGTTCTGCTACTACGTGTAGTTGAACAGTTATTTGAAACTGGCAAGCCAGGTAGGATCATTTTGACCTTCTGACTTGTCCAGCTGAAATTTCTTTCGCGTCAGTGTGAAATATGCTACTGTGACACAGAAATGTGGGCAGATAGTACGTCTTGTCGCTTTCCATGCAGCAATACGTAATGAAATTGCAGAAATAAATAAGATGTGATGGACTGAACTGATTTGCAAAACCAATCTTTTAAATCAGATATGCAAACCGTCCTGCGGCTTTCCTCCGTCTGTAGTGGGCGGAGTTGAGAATTGAAAGTAATGATGGCTGGCATTTATAAGGTCCAGTGTATGCCTACTAAATTAAAGACTAACTTTATTTTCTAGAACATCAGTTAATAAATATCACATCAAAAGCTATTTACAAATAATACAATGTTTTATTAACATTAATTGTTACAAAGACTTGTATTGACAAGAGAAACTCAACGTAGAGGTTTACTTCATTTAAGGAGAGGTTGACGATTCGGAAATTCCTGATTCCAGAAAAACGGTGTACCGTGGAGTAGTAAGGCTTTCATTCTTGAATTCTATTCATACCTTTCTATCAAACATGGAAACTGGATTTTAAAGATCAAAATATGAAATTATTTGGAGTAGGAGAAATACATTGTAGAAATGCCTTTCTATTTTTATGTCATCTTTAGAGGATGACAACTCAAAAAAGCGCTTTCAGGTTCGATCGAATTTTTCCATTTTTTTGATATTTTTAGAACATTGTACGCTCTTTCAAAGTCTTGGAATCCAGAAAATGCGATTTTCCATGTAAATTTTTGGTAAATGCTGCGAAAATATTTGCGGCAATGAAAAAGATTACAGAATTACGCACACCCAAACTTTAAATTTTTTGACGCGCAATATAGACTGTACTTCAAGAGAAAGTACTCCACCTTAATCATATTGGTTATAGCAACTATGTAGCAAAAGACTTCAAAAATCAATTAGTTAACTGTTAAATTATATACAGTTTTACGTTGAGGTTTAACAACTGATTTTAGTGTAATAAAAGTTCAAAAGAAGTTATAAAATTTCAGGTAACCTAATATTACAGATGGCTAAAGGAATATTTCAGGAATTGAGGGGCAATATTTCGGACAAAATATTATTAGGACAATTTTTGTTAGGTATATGCCCATATTTTGGTGGTGCATTTAAACTTTCCTTATTCATAATACATTATAATGAAGAACAATGATATTTTTGAATACGTACTCAAATTATGGTTTATGAACCAGTCGTCCCTTTCCCCAATAAAGCTGCATATTTCACACGGTAATCATTACATATGTACACGTTTATTGCCAAAGCCAAAGTTGCGACAGCTTCCCATTTTCACAGAACTAGACGACTTTTGTGTGAAATATTCTGTTTCCTTTCTTCTCGTTGAGTCCCAATGTGTTTCCTCGTGTTTTTCATATACTCTCATCTTTCTTAGTCATTCGATCTAAAGTACATATTGCCAGCTGTAAGCGGAACAGAACTTTCTTTTATTGCATTGTTTTTCCTGGATTACGCCTTCCGAATCCTTCTTCTCATAAGTATTCCAAAAATCTATTACCCATGCCTAACAACTGCAATTAAAGGTAAATTGGGGGATTACAATTTGGTCGCTTTAAATGAGGCCAAATTAAACTAAAAGCCACTTTGAGCTTAGAGAGCTCGCCTGTCCTCGAGGAAAAATCGACATGGATACCCACACCTGCCCATAAGCCCTTTTGCGCCCTCAGCCCAAACTCATTTAAAAATTGCAATTACACGCCAATTGAGATTTTCAAATTGAAGCAAGCAAAAGCAAAAGCAAGATATTGTAATGTTTCCGTGCTCGATTTCCATTTTTCCGTAAACTCCATCACATTACCTTTTATGACCATAGGATGAATGTGTAATCTGCCAAAGGTATGGAAATATTATTATGGTAAGGGGTCGTAAACACAAATGGTGTTGGCAAGATTTTGGGACCCAAGGAAATTGCCTCTGGGCTACTAGGCGGGACTAATGAGGAAAACTCAAAACCAGCCAATGAGAAGGAAGAGCTCGGCGAGGAGCTGGAGAAGAAAGGAAATTGAGTTAGTGCGACAACAAGACGGAGATCGAACGTATTGTAGACGTGTCCTTTTCCTATTGATTTGATTAGTATTTTGAATTGAATCTTTTTTGAAAATTGATATTTTAATTGTATTTTATTGATTCCTGGAACCAGTAATTGATTGTATCGTAATTGGAAATTAGTGTGTAATTAAATAGTTATAAAAATTACACTCTTGTTTTGGCCGAAGCCTACCCAATTATTGAGCATACACTGAACCGAACATTTTGTATTTTATTTGTGACTGAGCTATCGAGGGAGGTGCATTGACATTCGGCTTTAGCACTGTAGAGCAGTTTACCAGTCACATTTTGGTCCTTCAAGCACAAATCGAACAGTTCTGTGGTGAAACAGTGAAAAAACGAACAGTTCTGTGGTGAAACAGTGAAAAAACGAACAGTTTGTTGAGTGACATTTGACTTTTGTGATTGACCATCTACCGTTGAGTGATTAGTAGAAATGGAGCTTCAACCTGGAACCAGTGGGGGCATCAGGAAAAGTGAGCGGTCAACTAAAGGGACGAAGCCGGACAGATTAGGAACAGTCGAATTCGGTTCAAAACCCAGACAGGGAAGGAAAAAGCTTGGACTAGGACTACCCGATGAAAATCCGGACCCGGAAGCTGATGACGTTAGAGAAGGTGAACCTGATGAAACCGCCAATGAAGATGCGAATTCTACTAAAAGTCACGTAAGCAGTAAAAAGTCAGACAAATCGCTTAAGTCTAACGGAAGTAAGGTTTCCAATGCTAGTTTGGCCCGAAGGCAAGCAAGAGAAGCCGAGATACAAGCAATGCAAAATTTGCTAACAATTGACGAAGAGCAGATTGGCCATGAGTACCTGCTGAGTCAACAACAGACCGCGATGAAGCAAAAGCAGTACGAAATGGATATGATGATGAAACAGGCCGAAGCAGAAATGCAGCAAAAGAAAAAAGAGTTGGAGTTTCGTGCCAAGTTAGCTGCTGCAAAAAAGAAAATTATTTTCAAGCAATTGGAAGTTGAGAAAATGAAAATAGCTGACGACAGTGACGACTCCCAGAAGCTGAGCGACGACGAATCTGAGTTTGGCACCGCTGTGGATGATGAACCTGCCGCTAAAGAGAAGATGACATCGGAGTGGACTGAGAGTGTGAAGAATAATCCTCCACCTCCCCCACCCCCTGAGGTTGAAATAGATTCAATGGAAACAAATGTTCCAACTCAAATCCCAAGTGTTCCTTTAGTGAAAACAGGAAGCCCGGATCCGGTTGGTGCATCTCCATTGAAACCTGAAAATAGACTAGATAAATTTCTCGCCAGGCAGTCAATGCCAAAAGACTTGCCTTGTTTTTCTGGAAACCCCATTGAGTGGCCGAACTTTATAAGTGAATTTAGAACTGCCTCTCAGCTGTGTGGATTTTCCAATGTGGATAACATGAACCGACTGAGGAAATGCCTCAAAGGAAAAGCTCGTGATGCGGTTATAGCCATGATGGTTGTACCCGACAATTTGGAAAAAGTGTTGAAAATACTTGAGAGGAATTTTGGAAGGCCCGCTCAAATAGTTGAAAGATTGGTGAAGCAAGTACAAAGTGTGCCTGCTGCCAAGGAAGACAAACCAGAAACTCTTGCTGAACCTCACAACTACGATGGAGAATCTACAGGAGCCTGGACATTTGTTGAACCCTACCCTAATCAATGAAATTGAAAGCAAGCTGCCAGCCAACCAACGACTAAGGTGGATGGAAAAGAAATTAGAAAATCCGAAATCCACTGTGCTTGATTTGTGCAACTGGTTGGAGAAGTTAGCTGATACTGCAAGTGTAATGATCTCTTACGGTGAAGAGAAAAAGGGAAAGGGGAAAAGTAAAGAGACTGTTTTTGCGGTGCCAGAAGTTAAAGAGAAATCGGGTTCCTCCAAAAAGTGTTTATTTTGTGAGAAAAATAACCATATTACCTCCAATTGCCGTCTGCTGATCAAGGAACCATTAGAAGAAAGATGGAAATGGGCAAAAGGAGCGAAGGTTTGTTTTCAGTGCCTTGAAGAAAATCACCGGGTTCCCGACTGCGATAAGAAGAAAGAGTGTGGAAAGGATGGATGTAAGTTACCTCATCATTCTATATTACACTATGCAAAGCAGGAAAGGAAACAGGAGATTAAACAGGAAAGAAAACAAGATATTAAGGAAGAAAGTACTGAGAATAAGCCAGAAACTGTGTGCACCACGATGTCGTTATTTGGATACGACAAGAAGGTACTCCTGAAAATTATTCCTGTTACCCTGTATGGACCTAAGGGTAAACTGATGACTCACGCCCTATTAGATCAGTGCTCAACTATCTCGTTGATTCATCCTGCTGTGGCTGAAAAACTCGGAGCCGAGGGAACTCAAGCTTCACTTGATCTGCAGTGGCTGAAAACTAAAACTGAAAAAACTGAAAGTGAACGAATTACATTGCAAGTTACTGGAAACGCTTCAAATCAAAAGTTCACCCTTAACACTTACACGTATGGTGATTTGGATCTGCCTTTGGAAAACAATAATTTGAAGCTACTAAGAAAAAAGTGGATGTATCTGAATAAATATCCAGTTCCCGAACTGTGTAGTGCGAAGCCAATGATTTTAATTGGTGAAAATCATGCTGACTTGATTTCCAGTTTAGAAACTTTTCGTGGACCGAGAGGGGCTCCGTTTGTGTCTAAAACGAAGCTGGGTTGGACGATCCACGGCCCAATTGAAAAATCAAATGAAGGAATGTCACAACATACCTTTTTTGTCAATCAAGAACATTCGGATGAAGTTCTCCATCACCTAGTAAAGGAGTCCTTTCAAACAGAAAACTTTGGAGTTAAAGTTGTTCCTGAACTCCCGAAACCGAAAAATGATATCCGAGCAGAAAAGATAATTAATGAAACGACTCGTAGAATTGGAACCCAGTGGGAAACCGGGCTCCTGTGGAAAAACGATGAAGTGCAACTCCCTGAAAGCAAATCCGCAGCTCTGCGTCGTCTAACATTTATCGAAAAAAGAATGGACAAAGACAAAGAGTTTGCTGCTGCCTACTGTAAGAAAATTGATGAGTATGTTAAGAAGGGTTATGCAAGAAAGCTGTCCCCTGAAGATGCAAAGCAAGAAAGTTCCCGAGAATGGTACCTACCCCATTTCGGAGTGACAAATCCGAACAAACCTGGAAAACTCCGTCTAGTGTTTGACGCTGCTGCGAAATCAAGAGGAGTCTCCCTGAACGATTGTCTTCTATCCGGTCCTGATCTGCTGTGTTCGCTGGTAGGAGTTTTGTTTAAATTCCGACAAAGGAAAATTGGTTTCAGTGGAGACATTGCCGATATGTTCCACCGAGTGTACGTGAGAAAGGAAGACAGAGCAGCACAGAGGTTCCTCTGGAGAGGGACGGACCGCAATAGAATTCCAGATGTTATGGTCATGGACGTCATGACTTTTGGAGCGACTTGCTCACCTACCTTGGCTCAAGTTATAAAAAACAAGAACGCCAGTGAATTCGAAAAGGAATTTCCTGAAGCTGCCAAGGTTATAAAAGAAAAACACTATGTAGATGACTACCTTGACAGCGTTGATAATGAAGTCGCGGCTGTCAAGTTGATTAAAGAAGTGACTGAAATTCATCGTCGTGGGGGCTTCGAAATCAGAGGATGGACAAGCAGCTCCAAAAATGTGATACAAAAAATTTCTCCTGGATCCAGTGGTTCTGAAAATATTTCTAAGAACTTACAACTGGATTCAGAAATGCCGATTGAACGTGTGTTGGGTCTTTACTGGGATCCCAATGGAGACAACTTCAAGTTCTTATGTAAGTTCCATAAAGTTGATCCTCTAATTATACAAGGAGATAAATGGCCGACTAAGAGGGAAGCTCTCAGACTTGTGATGTCCGTTTACGATCCTCTTGGGTTTGTTTCTCATTTTACCGTGAAGGCGAAAATAATACTTCAAGATATCTGGAAAATAGGACTTGGATGGGATGACGAAGTCACCCCAGAAATATTTGATAAATGGAAAACCTGGCTGGAAGAATTGAAAGGCACCTTGGAGGTATCAGTGCCTCGTTGCTATTCCATCCGAATGAGGGAAGATCACCATCTTACTCTTCACGTCTTTTGCGACGCTAGCGAGCAAGCATTTTCTGCTGTGGCGTATTTTCGGATGGATAATGAAGAACAAGTTGAAGTAGCATTTGTCATGGCGAGAACTAGAGTGGCTCCACTTCGTGCCATTTCCATCCCTCGCCTTGAACTGCAAGCAGCTGTGATGGGAACTCGTCTGGCCGATGCTATAAAAAGTAACCATGAATTAAAAATTGAAAAATGTTATTTCTGGAGTGACTCGCGTACAGTTCTGTGTTGGATTCGCTCGGACTCCAGAAAATACAAGCCGTTTGTGGCCCACAGAGTGGGTGAAATTCTGGAGTCTACGGAAGTGACTGATTGGCGGTGGGTTCCCACTCTGGAGAACGTGGCAGATGTAGCCACTCGTGACAACAAATTGTGTGAGTTTTCTCCTGACTGTCGTTGGTTTAATGGGCCATCTTTCTTGAAGTTATCCAAAGAAGAATGGCCAAAGGAGAAGGAAATTATTCTCAGTGCAGAAGAAGAGTCTTGTATGGAAATGAAACCTGTAGTCGAAAAAGTGTTCGTAGTTGGCCAACAAGCTGAACAGAAGTTGATTGAGGATGCCTTGCCGCACATTGACAGATTTGATTCCTACAAGAAAGTGAATAGGACCACAGCATGGATTCTCAGATTCCTGAAAAGATTTGAAGAAAAATGGGGATCCCCTGAAAAGACATATAAACGAAACTGGCCTTGTGAATTGATGCCAGAAGAATTGGCTTCTGCTGAAAAGCTATGGTGGAAGAAATCTCAGTTGGAAAGTTTTCCTAAAGACTACGCCATCATGAAAGCCAACAAGGCATTAAGTTCTAAGAATAGACTGTTCGCACTTTCACCTCGGTTGGATATTTCGGGTGTGCTCCGATTGGATGGAAGGCTGACTCATGCTAAAGAATTGACTGATGATACGAAAAGACCTGTTATCTTGGATCCAAAGCATCGTCTCACTCAGTTGATTGTTATGGAATATCACAGAAGAGCGGGACATCATGGCCAAGAAAAGGTACTAAATGAAGTAAGACAAAAATTTTGGATTTTGAAAATGAGAGCAGCGGTGAAGAAGTCTTGGAATGACTGCCAGTTCTGCAAAGTGCGAAGAGCTGAGCCAAAACCTCAGCTGATGGGGCAGCTTCCAAACTTCCGGGTGACTCGACAGACTCGACCATTCGTTAACACTGGACTGGATTACTTCGGACCAGTTCAAGTCACCGTAGGAAGAAGACGAGAAAAAAGATATGTGGCACTCTTCACGTGTTTGGCTACTCGAGCTGTTCACTTGGAGCTAGTGAATTTTCTGACTACTGATTCGGTTATCATGGCTTTGCGACGTTTTGTAGCGCGTCGAGGTCAGCCGAAAGAAATTTTATCGGATAATGGCACCAACTTCCGCGGAGCCGCGACTGAACTGAAGAAATCAATTCAAGAATTGGATCAAGCGGAACTGGAAAAAGAAAATACTAACCGAGGGACTGAGTGGAAGTTCATTCCAGCCGGCGCACCGGCGATGGGCGGGGCTTGGGAGCGGTTAGTGCAAGCTGTAAAGAAAGCTTTGGAGGCTACCTTGAAGGAAAGAGCTCCAAAGGAAGAAATTTTGAGAACACTGTTGGCGGAGGCTGAGCATAGTGTAAACTCCAGACCCTTGACTCACGTTAGCTTGGATATGGAGGACGACGAAGCTCTCACTCCGAACCATTTCTTATTGGGAAGCTCCAGTGGCGTGCTGCAGTTGGGAGTATTCGATGAAGACAATTGCACACGTAAGCAGTGGCGGATTTCCCAGCATTTGGCTGACCACTTCTGGAGAAGATGGGTAAAGGAATACCTCCCTACCCTTGTGAATAGAAGCAAGTGGCATCTGAAACCGGAACCGGTGATGGTGGGATCACTTGTTATTGTGGTGGACGAAAACTATAGAAGGAACTCTTGGCCTAGAGGAATCGTGACAGCAGTGTACCCCGGGAAGGATGGAATCGTGCGCGTAGTGGACGTAAGAACGAACTCCGGCACTTACCGAAGACCGATTACCAAGATCTGTGTTCTGGATGTTGAATCGGGTGTAAAGGGAAACACTTCCCTTTACAGAGAGGGGAATGTTGGCAAGATTTTGGGACCCAAGGAAATTGCCTCTGGGCTACTAGGCGGGACTAATGAGGAAAACTCAAAACCAGCCAATGAGAAGGAAGAGCTCGGCGAGGAGCTGGAGAAGAAAGGAAATTGAGTTAGTGCGACAACAAGACGGAGATCGAACGTATTGTAGACGTGTCCTTTTCCTATTGATTTGATTAGTATTTTGAATTGAATTTTTTTTGAAAATTGATATTTTAATTGTATTTTATTGATTCCTGGAACCAGTAATTGATTGTATCGTAATTGGAAATTAGTGTGTAATTAAATAGTTATAAAAATTACACTCTTGTTTTGGCCGAAGCCTACCCAATTATTGAGCATACACTGAACCGAACATTTTGTATTTTATTTGTGACTGAGCTATCGAGGGAGGTGCATTGACATTCGGCTTTAGCACTGTAGAGCAGTTTACCAGTCACAAATGGAAAAAAAGTTATTGCAGTTATTTCATTAAGTCGTTTGCAATTTAAGAATAATGATTAATGACAGAATGTGTCAAATAATTAACGAGTTATATTCTGATCACTGTGATTTATGGATTTAGATCATGTTTATTTTAGCCATTCATATTGTATATGACAATATAAAAAAATATCATATAGAGTCAGGTAAATATTTATAAAATTTAAATATACTTATATCTTCAGTTAAAGGAAGAATATTTCTCTAAAAATAACAGTATTGTATCTAGGTTGGTAAACTAAAAATTCCCTACCTTATCATTTTTGGTTGGGAAATGTGTATTGTTGATCTTTGTATTGCCTTTGGTCTGTCAAATAATCGATTTGAATACGATTAGACTTACATCCTTACATATCCGACTCATGAACAGCACTATAAAAGTTTTATAGTGAATTTTTATTTACGTATGTTTCTAGTGTTCAGAATATTGTTCTTCTGCCAGAGGTATGCGTTATATCACGCACGAAACTAGAGGCTTGCCTAGCATTTGTTTGTAAGTTACTGTAAGCGATCTCTTTGTTTTCCTATCACTTTGTGAGAATGACACAACAAAAGTACATTAGTACTCGAGGTGAGCACCGCATTTGCATTCCAATGGTGTAGAAATGTAAAAGTCCATAATAATTTAGGTGCGTTAGTTATAATATGATGTTACTTTCATTAGAACCAGATGCAGGATTCCTATAAAATTGCCTTATTGCATAGGCGTCTACTATTACTTAACGTCTGTCAATTAATGTGGGCGATAAATAAAGGAAAAACTCTTCTCGGAAATTCTGTCTCCTAATTAAAGAACACGTTTATTTTGACGAATTAAGATACCTAAATTGCTTGTAAAGGCAAATATCTTCAAATTAAAATGTGGAAATATTGCTGTTGGTGTTGGCTTAGTCCAGTGGAGGTATTTATAAGCTAACTTATATGAAAGGTAATTGTGTGACTATTAGTATGTAAGCATTCACCGAACATTATATATGAAAATATTATTATGTAGTTGAGGCAAACAAAAAGCTTTATTTAAGCTTTCAGCAAAAGTTACTAGGGTAAAAAATTGAAAAATGGAAAAATTTTAATGATTTCGTTGAATCCGAGTTTGGCTTATGGAAAGTTACTTTGAATATCGCCGATTGGTTGCAATCACAATGTTCATATCCTGTCTTTCAAAAGCTATCATATGTAAACGGTGACCGATTTCCATTCCTACAGTGAGAGTATTCCAACCGGACACCATTCCTACTAGACTGATCACTCCTACGAAGCGCTTTACTCCTACAGCGCGCAACAGACCTAAATACATACATACATAAATACGAAGGAGCTTATTCCTACCAAAGGGTTATTCCTACAGCCATCATATTGCAGGGCGTTGAATGCAGTTTACAACTTTAAGTTACCCAGATAACAAAAACCACTGCTAAGTACTACAAAGAAAAAATAAGTATTCTAAAATGGGATATGGTATTCCAACCTCGGATATAGTTAATATTAAGGGAACTTTTGTTGAGACTCAAGTTTGACATTTTAACAAAAATTTCATGTAATTTTAGTCAAGCTTTCAACGCTCACAAACGTATTCATCAGGACAAGAATCAATTGAAAAAACATAGAATCAATTCGTTGTAAACTTAAAAAGACATTTCAGTTATAATTACACTAAATCTTAAACAAATGTTACGGTTTTTAAGACCACCACCATTAAATTATCATTATAACTAAAATAACTTGTTAAGTTTAAAACGAATTGATTCTATATTTTTTCAATTGATTCTGGCCCTGATGAAGATGTTGTCTACCTCGAGTCTCAAATGTTTCTTAAAATTACAATTTTTTTCATACATTATTTAAATAAATGTTATGTGAACATTTACGAAAAATAATGTACGACACACAACAACATTCAACTGCAATCATGCTTAGTAATGAATGCTACTTTTAAATACAATTCTAATGATTTGTAGTATTATTAATTTGTAAGCGATAATATGCATACATATGTATTTGTAAACAATGTTTTAGACCTTTCACATATATTCTAATTAGAATAATACTGCTGCGTGCAATGTCGTGCAGATTTGCTCGTTGGACTGATGCACTTCGTAGGAGTAAAAGTCACAGTAGGAATAATATTCGTAGTAGGACTGACAGAAAATTCGTCTGTTTTCCTGAAAATATCGAAGTTTTTTAATCGAGGAAGCATATCTGTAAATCAAAGACGCTTTTTTAAAAACGAGGAACGGTTTTCCTGGCAGAAACATTTTTTAAATCGAATACATTTTCCTTTAATTGTATTCCATATTAAAATTAAGCCATACTTAACTATATACCTACGTAATTATTCTATATGTCCTGCAAATTGTTATACCACAATTCATTTTTGGGACCGCTTACATTTACGAAGCTTATTTCCATCACTTGCAGCCCTTGTAACAGCTTCTATTGCAAGGTACATCGACATTACAACACATCTTTTATTACACCAGCTTCACACAGAGAATGAACCGGGTAAAATGCAAAGCATTTATTCGTCCTATGTCTGCAGTATCAGAGCTAGTCTTTAGCCTTTACTACTTCTATGAAATTGATACTTACACTCTCGTTCAGTGTCACTTAAAATAACAGTAGTCCTACCAAAATAGGCTTTGCTCGAAAATTTACAATAGCTGAATATCTAAGGTTGACAAAATGTTACATTGATATTATTTTTATCCTATAGCGTTTGTATTTTGTAAAAGCTTGTATTCTTTAAGTTTTCTACTTTCCAGTTTTACAGTCTGAATTTCTTGAGATAATCGATGTAAGTTTATATTTCTTAAGGGCAAGGGTCACATAATTTCCTCATGACAAGACAAAAACCACCTTGATAATTATTCGAAAATTTAGAATTGCTTGGTTTTTTATATTTTATAAAGCGTATTGCATTTTTATACTACCCTTTATTAGTTATTCAATCATCAGGCCATGGGTTGGCATTTTTAAATTCAGATATTGGTAGATACATGCAATGTTCATTAGAATTTTGATTTAATTCATCATCAGTTACTTTGTTGTTAGTTGGCAATGATATTTATGATGCAACGGACCTTTTACCTATGAGAAATTCTTAATAGAAATTTTCATAATTATCTGAAGACATCTAAACTAAAAGTGAAGTCAGCAGTTTAATTTACATACTTTCGTATTCATTTCTATTTATAGGGGCACGAATTTCTCTATTCTTGAGATACGTAATAATGGAAATTCTCAGCAGGAAAAAGGTTGGTTTAAAACAAGATGAATCTGCCCAGAGTTTGCCTGCATAATTCAGAAGATTAATTTTCGTAAGAGACGAAGGCAGAGTGAGTTAGTCAACACTTAGCCAAGGTAGCCATACAGGAATGGCTAAGTTATAACTGAGAACGGTATAATTCTTGATACCCCGATTTCACAATATTGGAGAATATAGGTCAGCTATAGGTACTAGAGAGGTAACTAACAATACGATTTTCCTTGTCAATCTTTACCTAACATCATATCATGTACATAGTACACACCCTACATAAAACATTTTATTACTTAGGCAGTACATGTACATACTTCTTTAGAATACATCTTTATTACGCCTTCTCGCTAACTTAATACATTTTTAACTTTCAAATTGGTTTCCTCAATTTGAAGAAATCGTTCCAGGTCTTCAATACGTTTTACTAATACTTATTTCCTAATAAATGACAGGATATTGTTATTTCACTTCTAGCTACAGTTTGCTCTTCCAAAATAATGCGAACCATTCTTAAGAGTCGTATAAAATTTACAATATTGCCCCTCATAAAAACTTCATTTGATCTAAATTGCACTATTGAAAGACTCTTAATAGAAAAACTAGTTTTGTCCTTCAATCTTCGATTAATTATACACCTATCGTAAAAATTATTCTTGACGCATATTATTTTCAATGACTCATCACATTCTAACGGCTTGATTAACATAATGATATCTAACTCACCTTCAGTTCGTTTCTCGTATCTCTCGGATAGATAATGCTGACGGCGACGAATTTATGTGATGAAAATATTGAGTCCGATTTTGCAAAAATGTAGTACACGTATGCATGGAGTAAACTAGTGGATGTATCCATGACCTAAATATAATGTTCCTGGTTTGTATTGGCATTCAGAATGGACTGGCAGTGGCAGTCCTGGTTTTGCAGCTTGCTTTCTACCTCATTCAGTCAACCGTCTCAATACTAGACTTCATTAAAGATTGATCTCGTCTTGAACTCGTAGTGCATGCAAAAATATCCAATCAATAGGCAAATAGCACATACCTGCTATTTTTTGGAAAAGAAGACATAGTAGTAGATTGATGAGAAGCGAGTGAGCAATGATATTAAACTCGCTTTGGGCAAAATTGTGGGTATAGTAGGATCAAACGGTTATTGGACCTACGTAAAGGTGAGCATTTCCTGGAAATCCCCAATGTATGTCCACCAGAGCCAGCAACTCCCAGCCTGAATTTAATACGGACTTTTCCTTTAAGCAATTTTCATTTTCCTAAGAATTTTTAACATAAACTTTTCCTTTATTCAGTAGGGGAAAGCTACTGTATGCGAACGGGGTTGGCTGTATGTCTGTCAATTAATTAGTTCGTTAGTGTGTAACCAAAATATCTTGGCTGTATGTCTGTCAATTAATTAGTTCGTTAGTGTGTAACCAAAATATCTGAATAATTTTGAATACCTAATTCAAACTTTTTCAAAAAAATCGAACTGTTGGAAAGAATTAGAATTTTTCGAATAGATTCAAAGTTTTAAAGTTGTCTATTTCTTTTGTTTTGCTTCGTCTAGTGCATTATACACGTTTTGCAATTGGTATATCTTTTACTTATGATCACACAGTAGCAATGCAAAAATGGTAATAAAGCAATTGCAATAATATAATGTATTGCAAAACACCAGAGAGCAATGAAAATCAGTAAGCGAAAAGAAAGGAGGCCAAGCAGAGAAAGCCAATCGAAAGGAAGCCATAAAGTTGAGTATGCAAAGACGATCAATTCAGTCTTGTCTGTCTTTTCAATTCTGCCCTTATATGTTCTATACGAATTACGGATAAAAATGCAACATTCTCCGGCCTTTATTCCTTCCAGCTGTCCCCTTCTGCATACAGATATTGCAATTGCATCAAATCTGCTCTGTCGTACTGTACTTGCTAATTGTCAGTTCCTTTTCATTAAGGGAGGGGAAGGAACCAACCACGACCGGCAATCAGGCCCAATCAGTTACTTCTATCCTTAATGTCTCTATTTGAGTGGGACAAGTCATTCAATCATTGCCATTGGAAAACAAACGGATTGAGCCGACTTTGTGATTGACCTAGAATTGCGGCTATTTTGAGTTGAGTGGAAATGCCAATTTGCAATAGCCAGAGTCTGAGGAAATAGTAATTACATTACAATTGGCTGCCTTTGTGGCTCAGGCAATTCTCTTGGCGTATCCATATTCATGTATACACATGTCACATAATTATTACGTATTAGGAGTAACTACCTACTAATAATACGGTTTAAATGCTCACAAAGTGGGATGTGATTCGGATGAGGGGCAGTACAATTTCGTAAATATACAAGAGTATTATTTCTTTTGTGAGTTTACTTATTATCATTAATATCGCGCCTCAGTTTATACATACGGCACATTCAGAGTCGCAAAGGATATTTCTATGCAAAATGTCTAGTCATGAAGGACGTAGCAGAAACCTAGTAGGATTTTAGAATGCCAGGAATATACATTGTCTCCATGTTGGATTTCCCCTAATCTTGTATTACTGACAATGTGACAATAAATATGAGTGTATTTACCACTACATTGTTGTATTCAATTTAACCTCAACCTTTTCTGAGACAGTTGTACCACTGCAATTCCAAGGTACACACTCCTAAATCAGCAAACCGTCAACTGGATGACAAGTAGTCAGAGTAAATTGAAATGGAGAAGACGTATTCATGAATTTTTAAAACCTTGAATACCACACAACAGGCTTTTCCTATGTTCCTTTCTCAAGTGGAAACTAGGCTTACGTAAAGGATAGAGAATCCAACCCAAATAGACTTATGAGGCAAGTCTTACACTCGACCTACTGTTCCTGCTATATTTATCATGAAAAAGCACTTAAACAAAACAGTCAGCTATTTTATTGCTTCTCATCGGATGGACTACTGAATTCATGTGTCCCACAACTCGTTGTCTTCACTAAGCAATTCATGGTTACAGTCACGGAAAATTAAGCGGTTGTAAAGGAAAATTTACTTATTTAAAGGGCAAAAATACAGAAGTTAATAAGTTGTCATTGAAAATATTTTTTAAAGAGGTGAAAACTAGATTTTTAAAAGGAATGCAATTTGAATGGCATTTAAAGATTTAGGTCAAAATTAAAAGATCGAAACATTAAGGATTGTCATTAGTCATTATTAGCTTAGAAATTCAAAAATACTGTTGCAATATTTCTTGACAATTTAAAAAAAATATTTTTGTTTTAACAATGAATACTATTCAGACAATTCCAGGAAACAGATTTTCGATATTATCTTGCTTATTATTTTCTAATCAATGTCGTGGTCAACATCTTTTGATCATTGACGCTTCAAAATGTGAATCTCATAACAATTTAATTCCTTAACATTTATTAGTATTGGCAAGACGGTCATTTAGTTAGTAGGAGGGCTGAGGATTAAACGACAATTGCTTCTGATGGCTCAGTGAGAAATTATTAATGGGAGAGAATTGTATTTTCAATTATGTGGTTCCGTCAGTGTGAAAGGATTTTACCCTTGAATATTTAACTAAAGCACAGTATGGGGTTCTGAGTTATATAGGTACAGAAGATGGAAAAACTGATTGCGAAGAGAATGTGAAATGCGACAAGGTCTACTTAGTGTACTACGTATACGCCGTTGTAATACGAGTTAGCATGTTAATACGATTTTAATCCAATCTTAAATTCTGCGTTAGACTAGACACCTTTCTCAGGTTTGGGCTCTGTAGAAGTCGCCAAATTATTTTGGAGTTTGCAGAAAGTTGTATATTGAGTGCAGCGTTATTATGGCTTTCGCGTTCTTCGCTTCCAGACTACAACCTACTATAGTATAGACTTTCGTGTTTAAGAAGAGTGAAACTGTCCAAAAGCGGACAGTTACGTTTATGTTCTTCTAACATGATCAATCTAGTAATTGTGATTGAGTATGTTATAATATTGATTTCATATCTCAATTCGCTAACAGTCACATTTACAATAAATACAACTTTTCCAATTACTTAATCCATAAATGCACAGAAAATACTTACACGCGTGCTAAATTATTACTCTCATGGTAAAATGATTAGTTACGCCATGCTAAGCACCAGCTAGGTTTACCTGGATTAATTTTCTAGATTTAAATATGTCCATTACAACGGAATTCTATCTATCATACATACAGTTCATCTGTATGTACTCCACTAACAATAAGGTAATAGGGGAAGTAGGAATTAATTAGGCTGAAATATTAAGCCGTCGTTTTGATCGATTACAATGTATAGGATATTCGCAACATTGTAGAAAAGCTAGTTCATACATGCTACTAGAGTGGATTGATTTAAACCTAGGAGGAAAATTTAAATACTATTATGCTAAATTTGGAGATACAAGAAAAGTTTTAATTTTTTCTTGATTTTATGACAACTATATAAATTGTCATAAAGTATTGTTTTTAAATTTAGTTTTCGATGGCAAGTGAAACATGTCTTTCTACTTTAGCGACCGTCTAAAATTTAACCAAAATTTTACCTTGGTTGCATAACTTGGGAACATATTTCTTTTTGTTGCATTAACTTGACGAGAGTTGCTGTGGTCGGATTTCCAGATGTTTGGGTCTCCTTATATTTCGAGATAATTGCGAAATCAGTTCTGGGAGGAATTGAAATGTAATAATTATAAGTGGCCAACCCGATAATGCGACTAATTAGGTGCAGCAGGTTGAACATCTGAAAGTGCTTCGTTTCGGGCTTTGGGTGGAAACTACTGTAACTCCAAGTAGGGAATGTGATGTAGAAATTAACAAATCGCAAACGTCATGATGTAGTAATTGTCAGTTAATTTAAGACGTTTTTAGGATAACTGGAGAGAATGCAATTAAGGATGTTAAATTAGCTGCCATGGTGTAGCTCAGTGAGGAGTATGGTTTTCTATTATGGTTTTTCATTTAGATTTCCCAAACAGTGAGGAAATGCAATATTCTCTTAGGGATTTCAGTTCCTATGTTTGTATATAAACATGTCCCGAGAAATTCTTGGTGGCTTTGCTTAGTACTTAAATTGAGCTTCAATTCAATTGCTTTCGCAATACTTTTGCGTAATACCGAGTTTGACATACAGGTCTACGTCTTCAAACTCAGAGGAAAGAATCAATGTAAATATATCAGATTTATGCATTTCGCATTCGCATATATTATTAATGCTATGCTAAAGTGTTCTTGAATCTAAGACAGTACTCATTAAAATCGGTAGTTTGGAAATTATTTTCTCCTCGCTATAATTTAAAGCATTGCCATAAATGCGGTAATTGCTTCTATAATAGTGACAATTGAAAAGCAGTAATAGTAATTCGCACTTTTGCGTTCGTTTCAATATTTGGGCAGTATAATATATTCCAAGAGGAAGTAGCAGAGAGGCAAAACAATTTTGAACATTACAAGTAAACTGAGCAATGAAGCACGCAACGAACACTTGTAAAAATGTAATAGGGAAAAAGCAGGACGAGTGAAAGGCATACGGAAAGGCATCGGGCATACGCATACCCGAGATGGATCGAAAAGACAGAAAACTACAAAGACAGACTCGATGCGTCTAACTTATCCTTTTATCGGAGAACAATTTTAAAGATAAAGTGAATATGGATGGGCATATTGAAGAAAGTGGATCTATATCTTACGTACTACGTAATGTATTAGATAAAGAATTGTAAAATAGGATTATGGCGATATATCCACACTTAAGTAAAAATTCCTAAAAGCATGGCAAATTCTAAGCGGCAAAATTCGGGGTTTTCAAAAGTTAAATCAATCACCAAATTGTGATTTGCGATTGTCCAAATTGTGAATTAAAATTAGTTTTAATTTATTATC
This sequence comes from Yoshiicerus persimilis, assembly GCA_020352615.2. Classification (NCBI taxonomy): domain Eukaryota; kingdom Metazoa; phylum Arthropoda; class Collembola; order Entomobryomorpha; family Tomoceridae; genus Yoshiicerus; species Yoshiicerus persimilis. The sequence continues at coordinate 24,408,992 of CM060170.1, read as the reverse complement.
GATAAATAAAAATATTTAGAGAAGCAAAAGTTTCTATTTAATATTGAAACCTACCCATTAACTGTAAATCAAAATAACAATAATATTATTGAAATTGTCCAAATAGTGTAAATTTGGTTAATATTTTATTACCACGTAGGGTGTCTAAAAATGTTTTCATGAGAGATTTTGGCAGAATTTGCCATGTCTTTTATGTGTACTATGTACATATATAATATACTCATAAGCAAGTATGACAATAGTAGGAAAGGAATGCCTTACAAAAGGAGAGAAAATGCTTATTCTGACTTTGCATGTAGTACATGCTATAAAATGGTTGAATAGAATCATATGAGGGTAAAGTTAGTTTAGGTGTATCTGGAAAAGAAAGGAAACGAGATGAAAATTTGATTAAAACTTTCCCTTTGGGTGATCTATTAAGTGCTGAGAAGAATAGATGGATGAGACGGAGAGCAAGAGTAAGCAAAGGCAAAAGGTTCTTCTATCTCTTCCTTTCGTCTCTGTCAGAGCCTCTCTGAAAGTACAGGGTTGCTCTGAAAACGAATAGTCGCTTTCAAATTCTCTGTGAGTAACGCTAATGAGGTTATAACATTATTTAGCTAACACTCTTGAAAAAAGAATAAAACTTGTCTTAAAATGTCATTGGTAGATAAGATAAGTACAGACGGTTGCCATGTATCTTGCAGCCGGCCACTTAGGCAACTAACCCAGGTGCACGTTTCCATTCACATTAAAGTGTCATAAAAAGTTATTTATCCATATTATATTCCAGTTATTACAGAAGGCATAATGAACATACAGATTTTGGCCCAAGTCTTTTAGTAACACTTTTTGACTAAGCTGAGCAATATTTCGTTGCAACTTCATTTGATACGAAAAAAGTCTAAATAGATGCCTAATTTAATAAAACACTTTTATGGCTACCATAATAGGGAAATAACTATTGTGTAAGCTATTACTAATCATTAATCATTAGGGAAAATAATGCAGACAAAGCGACAATGAAATAGGCAAATGATTTTGATATTTAAAAATAATTTCAAGCGATTTAGTAAACTTTATAATGTGTTTGCCGACGTAGAACGGTTTAACACAACCTTATGTACAAACCGTAGGTTTATGTACACGGCTAGGTATTGTATTGACAAACATAGTCACACTGCCATCAGGTATTTGCTTTTAGGTATTTCAATTGCCTCGTCGTACCACACGCACACACACAGTATACGTACGCATAATAACAATAAGAATGACTTGAAGCACACTTCCAATTTAGGATACATTGGTGAACTCTAAGCTCTTTCACTCATCTAAGGCTACATGAAGAACATTCTACACGGATCCCCATGGATGAATGTTGGCTGTTTAATTTTTTCAGAACTTTCACGAAACGCGTTTTCTGAAAGCGTTCCACACCAAGGGAATAGGTAAAGGGAGTGTAGTAAGTTTGGGGACATATTCAATGGCTTTAACATTCAATGAATTTTCGGGAACTCGACGGATTTACTACAAATTATGAGTATATGTGGCGGAACACGGCTAGGTATTCAAAAACAGTGTCGCCATAAATTAGTAAAACGTTCGTCGTAAAGAATTTAAAGCTGTGAACTTCAATAATCGAAGTTCATGATTGCATTTCATGAACCATTCTGCCAACCTTTTGTAAATACCAGTTCATTCGGCTGAATGAGCTAGCGGTTTTATCACCTACTGAGGAAGGAAAGAGTGAAGTATTTAGGGGAATTTTTTAACTCCTATAGGTTTGCAAAGAATTTTCCTTTCATATGCGATTTATAACACAACTCTTAAAAATTACTTTTGTTGCGTTATCTCGAAGAATGCAAGGAAATATTGTCCACCGTCTAAGTCCCTTTTAAAGTTTAATTTATGTACAATTATATTTAATTGCATAGTGCTTCTGCTACATATCCTTAAATAATATATGAAGAATATTTCTAATATATGAATATTAATTCACGCTGTGATACAAGCTTTGGTAGGTACCCTTTGGTCTCTGTACAATACAAGGTGCTAATGTTAGAAAATACTGTTGGTCCTAAAAATGATAAGGAATAACTGCAATTTCCGTACTGATGTATCTCACATATCCAATATAATCTAAACTTGAACTGTGTGATATTTAGGTGACTTCCTTCAAGTCTGGGGTTCCAAGTGGCGCTTCAAAGATGCTTCATTGGATTGCAGGGACTCTGGGGACCTTAATGGGCTTATTTGGAGTCTTTTCAAATCTGTACATACTTCTTGTTCTCATTATAAACACAAAGGTACCGAAAAATACATAACTTTATGCATTATTGTAGTTAACCCTTTGATGTGTCTGAATACCTTTTGCTTTCGGTTGAGGACAGATTTATTGGTAGTATTATTAGAGTAGGAAAATAAGTAATGCTCAACCGTTAGGTCGCAGAAGGCCCCAACAAGGTGCACATGTGTAGTACGACAACTGTCCGTAGTTTAGATTTCGCTGAAATTACTAGTGTTGTCAACACTGAAGACTGGAGCTGTTAATTGAAAACACACAGAAGACTCCTCTAATGTAAATACTACGATTTGTTCTCCTCTGAACTGAAATGCCGGATGTTATTATATGGATTTTCTAAGAAAGTATGGTCATCGACAGACAAGAGGATCCCAAAGTAGCCTAGTTAAACTCAATTTTTGCGTTCTAGTATGCCTATGCCCTTGTTCATTACTCGTGAATTGGCAACCTCAGTTTTTTGCCTGTGACCCAGATGTATTTCTGATTGGTTAAAATTAATAAATCATCAACTAATCGATTGCACTTGACACACTCCGTAGCCCATTTTTCTATCAACTCTGCTTATGCATGTTATTAAGAGGTGACCTAAATATTTTTTCATTAAGTCATAGTGGGCTCATTTCGGCACCTCTCTTCAAATAAGTTTCTGTCAAGTTTAAATTTAAGCAATTACCTTTCGACATGCTTTGCAAAATGTGATTCCCTTTTAGATTTTAATTTTATAAAAAGAAAGCGACATAAAAGTCGTTCATTTATAAGAGGTATTTGACAGTCCCTGAAAGGGTTAAGAGAGGCAGTTGTATTGCATTTTGCATTTCATATTGGGAATGTTTCCCACTAGTAAAAACCTCTGTCCAGAAGCTCAGATGGTCATATTATCAACTTGGTCCATGATTTCGATCACCCAAGCATATCGAGTTTCACAGAGAAAATTATTAAAACGATAAATGATTTACATTACAGCTTAGGAAATGCACTGCTATAAGGACTGAAATTGTAGGAAATAATATATTTTATGAAGTTGGATTTAAAGGGCAAATAAGAAAAACTAGGCATTATAATCTTAAAGACTAATACTTTAAGAATAAGGTGAGGCCCTGAGTTAGTATTTTAAAAATGGAGTTGCCTTAACAATCTGCTTTAAATTTAGGATAGTACTGGTAACGGGTGCAGTGTAGCTTCTACTAGTAAATAATTTTGAATGGCCAGGTTTAGAATTGGTAAGGTAGAAAGACGGAGTTGGGGAGTATTTTCGTGTTCTGAAATAGGTATGAGGGCAGAGAGTAAAGTTCTACGAAGAGAAAGCATTGGATTTATTTTTGACGTCAGAGCGTAAATTCAATTAAGTGATCTCCTTTCTCAGATGTAGAGCAGTAGCAGTGACAGGAAAACCGCAGTAATTAATTAGTTTTAGGCGCTTCTCTCATTTGTTTCTTAATTCGTCGCTGCAGTCTATTAGATAGAGTAGCTACTCTATTAACTCACTCCTACCTCACATGAAGATAAATAAAAAATGTAGTCAGCACGCACATTTCTCTCCTCTATGATCTAACCGAAACCTGATTGCTCATCCTCAATGCCCAAGTACTGCTCGAGTGCTACAGCTTAATACAGTAATCTGCAGAAGTGGTAGTGTATTTAGATGAAGTACGCGTATTGTATGTATTAGAGTAATGAAGATAAAACTTAATTTAGTGCCTATTTTATCCGATCCGACATATTTGATAAATTACTCATAATATATAATGAAAAATTCTTCGAGCTGGTAAAGAGGAAACTCGATCCGGTTGAGACATTTTGGTAGTATTAGATCAATATGGAAACTCAAGTTTACGTTTTATGAATTCTTGGACTGCATAGAATTGTAAAATTCTCGATTAGCTTTATCGTAATATTTTATTGCTGCAAGGGTTTCCTTCAAAAAATTGATATAATTTTTTTCATCTGAGAAAAATTATCATTGCTATTATAAGTATATCGTGATGAATTGTATTTGTGAATAGTAAATATTCTATTTGTGGCTTTTATTGAAATTACAGACAAGAAGTAGCAATGAGTGGATACTACTTCATCTAAGTTGGTGTGGGCTGGCAGCAAGTTTTATCAATTTGTGCTTTTCCAGTCCGTCCATCTTTCTAGAGGATTGGATTTCGTCTTCAGTTCCATTCTGCAATTTTGTAGGAGCGAGTTTATTAGCAACCCAGCTTCTAATCACCTGGAGTATCTGCGCGTTAAGGTACCTTCAAACTGTTCTGTATTTGGCATTGTCTTGATCGTTACTATGATGTACTTTTATGAATATTGTCTGACCTTCAACTGGGTTAAACTAATAATAGTCACATTTTGGAGCGATTGATGTTTGTATTGTGCCTTGTATATACAAGTTGTATGCAAACTGAAACTTATCAGTGAAATACTATGAACTATTTTTGCCTGGTAAGCAGTGTTTTGTGACTTTCCTACTTAGGAAACTCTATCACTATTTTATTTTGGTACGCAAAAAAGTTTTACCAGATGCTTAGAGATAAGTTGCAAAGTTTAAGAAAACACACACCAATGATAATTCTCGATGAGTCTGTCTTTGTGCTTCTCGTCTACGAGTTCTTAATTATATTGGAACTCAATTCTTTTTGATTACCAAAAACAGGGTCAGCATCACTGACTGCAGCAACACTGCAGTCAGTACTGCAATTCGTGTTAGAACTTCTCACCTGCAAGAAACATGCTAAACCTTTTAGGGTTTCATTTCTTGGAAATTTACAGAATTTATAATTTTTCTTCTTAATAATTAGAGAGTAATATATGAGTACCTATATAACAGTGTAACAATGCTTGAATATTAAATATTTTTCAGTACGTTATGTTCTTTATTTCCAAAGTGTTAAGTATTACACCAAATTTCTATAGAAAATTTTAGGTCGTATTTTTTAAAGAGACAAAATGACAAAGTGGATACACAATTAAATTTCACTATTTAATTATCTGCAATAAGTAAATAGATCTTTGCTTCCACAAAATTGTAAATGAAAATTGTGAAGTTGCAATTGTAAGAAGCCATGAACGTACAGATTTTCCAAACATAGGATACTTTTAATTGAATTGTGAACAACATTAATAAGTTAATGAAGTTCAATATTATGCAGTCAATTTCTCCTAGAGGTTATATTACAAAATTGAAAGTATTAGATAACTCATTTTACTGGCGAACTTGGAATTCGGATGAAAAGGCAAGAGTACTACTGTAATTCAATTGACTTGCAATCAGATAGTAGCATTAAAGTAAAATGTTTGTGTAAATGCGATAGATAATATGTTTGTGGAATTAATGAAATACTAATGATGATAGTGATCTGTTTATAGTGCGGATCGCTGTGCTGCGATAGCGTCTCCATTGCGCTACACGCAGCTTGTGACAAGAAGGAGAATTGCGTTTTACTTTGTCACTGTTTGGCTGGTGAGTGTATCGATAGCCGTAACGGCATTTTTTATTTCTCCTGCTCAAAGACAGGCGACTGCTCATGAAAATACTCTTCAAATTAAAAATACTGTAAGCGATTCTCTGACAACGCAAGAAACCTCCGAATCGACGTTGTCCCCACTCACATCTTCTGGACACAGTCCGAGCAACTTAATCTCGACAGCCAACAGCAAGCCAGCAGGCCAGGAAGAGTTGGACACGCTTGTCACGGACACTTTGAACACAATTGTTTCCACAGAGAACTACACGAACTTCGGGACCAACGATATTTACTTGAATGGGAGCGTTGGTGGTCACGGAGAGTGGAGGGCCCCCTTCGAGTACCGCCCCCTCCTGGGAGTCTGTTTGCCAAAAGTCTACGAACTGTCGTGGTCGAGTGTCCTGTGGACTTCCGTATGGTCTTTGTTCATCTTAGTTATCCCCATGTGCACCTTGCTCGTCTGTGATTTGATCGTCTTGTCCATCGCCCGGAAACAAAGACACAGAATCGTTATGGCTCTGTACCAAATTACGCTGTCTGCTCAAGCCACTGTGACACGAAGCAAAGGAACTCCTCCGGGCTTGTGGCTTAACCGAAGTGTTCCTGCCAGATCTCGAGCTTGCCGTGCAGTCTGGGAAGATTTGGCTGCTCTTTTCGCTCTCCAGTTCCCTTTAATACTCCTCATGGTAATTCTCCCTTTTCTACTCTTTATTCCGTACCTATTTCCATCCGGTTATAATTATTTCCAGTAAATTCCTATCTTGTGCCAATTTAAAATTTCAAAATTGCTCTTATATTCAATTAACGATTTTAATTTGCAATGATGCGTTTTCTATTGGTGGTCAAAATCAGTTCAAATAGCTTGCATTGTTTTTGAAAATCTTTTTCATAACCAGAATAACCCAAGATTGAAGGATTCTTCATTCATAGTATGTTGAATATATATTATGAGGTACCCTCCTATACTAAATGATATCTGTATTAATTTAGGAGGTTAATAGTATTCTTTGAAGTGAAACTAAAGGAAATAATTGCCATGCATCAACAGGTGCACACTTTAGTCCGATTAATTTAAAAAATAAAGAATGCGCATTAGAAAGTTTAGACAACAAAAGTGTGTTCTTGAGATTTTAAATCAATGAAATTCTTGAAGTCGTTTTAATTTAGCAGAGCTGGTTGATTTAAAGAATTGCGAAGTTGTGGCAGAAATTAAAAATCGAAATTGTTTTCAGAAAATTATAAACAATTTCAATTTTTTAGGAGTAAAATTTTGACAATCGTAACTGTTTTTAAAAATAGGAAAAATACACATTGGTATTTTGGTATAGGTGCATCTGCCACAACTATGTACATTTAGTCGGACGACTATATATACTATAAGATTTGTCTTTTGAATCATTGATTACCTACTATATACTTAGTTAGTTACTTAGTCAAAAATTTCAGATATATAGCACCCAGAATTCTATACAAAGGATTCCAATGTTTTAACGGTTTTAAAGATTGGTAAGCCAATTACCAAGTTAGACAGGCACTTTTCTTATCTGAAATGACAGTTACGGGTATCTTAATGCATTTTGTGTCTGTTTGCCTTTGTAGTGTATTTAGTGCCTAGGAAGTTGTGTGGGATTATTTATATTATAGAGTGCAAGTCTCCTTGCAGAATTTATTGAGAGGAAGGACATGGCGGACTGAGTTTAAGTGTCATTGCGTTTTCAGGTATTGGAAGCCATTTCCTCGGATCACGAAGCGCCAGAATTAGTAGCTTTTATTGTAGCTTTGACTCTTTACGCAACACCGAGCTTTGCAGCTTTCCTGTACGGAATTCGAGCTCGACCTTTAAAAACGGCTTACAAAAGCTACCTTCGCAAACGACTGACGAACACAACGCTTCAAAATGAAATACAGCAACGCCTTTCACCTGTTGATGGCTCCCCACGGCCTTCGTCCCGAACCAAGAGCTTCCGGTAAGTTCTGCTCTCTTCACACGTTCACTTCCCTCACGCTCTCGCTCTAATGCGATCTCCCATTTATTTCCCTGCTCTCCATCTGCCCTACCACTTTAATTCAATCACCTCCAGTCCCCTCTCCTCACTCTTCTGCCGCCGCATCAAAAATTCACCTCTCCTCTCCATGTATCACCAACCACCAGAGTAATTGTCCTCCTCTTCCACATCTTGTCTTTTTATTTAAACCTACATTACTTTCCAATTTGAGAGACTATCTCCCCTGAACTGCACGCCATCCGAAAAATACCCACTCGAACCCAGGTCTGACTGACTTGGGATCCAAAACCGAATTCTTATGTCTGTTAGTGTTTGTTCCGCACACTCAAGTATGAGAATGTCTTTGAAACACTTAACTACTTGAATCTAACTTGCAGTAGGGAGTAGTTGATTGAGATGCTTTGAGGTTTCTGGCCAAACTGAAAGATTAATGGTGCTGCATTGTCCGTGACTCTTAGATCATCCTCTCCATCGCCAAATTCCTCACCAATTCAGACACCCCGAAGACTCTCCACCAACGACTTGCGACCACCTCCAATTCATTTATCTCTCACCACGTCGCCCTCACACGACCACATCGGCAGAAGTCACACCTCTAGACACCTTCAGGAGAATTACCAGGAAACGATGGGGACTGCTAGGCGAGTTCGTTCCTTTCTCCATCTGCCTACTCAGTTCGACATGCAGGAGTTCTGGAGTGGCCTCAGACGTCCCAATCGATCTCCAACCATTGTCATCACTCATGAAATTCGTATCAAAGAAAGTTCAAATTCCCTTTTCGCTAACTCACAACCTTCGTCACCGACTGCAGAACAACGACTCTAAAAATGTTGCTTTACCCAACCACCTGAAATAAAGAGTACTGAGTCGATGTTGTAATAAAATGTATCTGATCTCATCCTCTCAAAGAATAAGACTTTGACGTCCTGTGACGTCCGCCCCGTCTGACTCCTCCCCCGTTGTCGAAATATAAATGTATTATTTTATCTACTGAAAAGGACTGTAACGCATTTCTGCTCGTATGCAAAGCTTCCACACAAACCTGCTACAAAACTATTTAAATAGTACATAGCAAACACATCTAAAGAATTCTACTATATATACAAATGTACCTACCTGTCTACGTTAATATACAGTACACATAATATGACTTTCTAAGCATTCATTCCCTTAAGTAAATAAAAATATATGTATTTACGTTGGTGTGGTATAGTAATGTTTAAGTCATTCTTATAGTTATAGTGGAATCCACCAAAGTGTTTATAAGTGTATTTACTCTGCTTCGTAAGTACACTGAATATCAAATGTCCTCAGTACCTAAATATTCTACTTACTATACTAATAATGCAATTTGGAATACAAAGAAGTGCAAGAATCTCCTCCTACATTTTTATTACACTCACTCAACTTTTGTATAAATTCAAATATTGTAGAACTCAATACCAATGTACTTTATCGAATCGGCTTATAAGAATGCCTGTGTCAAATGAGCAAAAACGTTTAGAAACTACCAGGCATATTTGGTTGGAAGATTCCGTCAATACTAAACTTTATTCCACTGGTAGGAAAGTATTTTACAATATTTCTTAGTAGCACAGTGTGCTCCGGAAATGCTGAGATATCCAGAATTACATGGCAATAGTGAAAAACACTTTCATTCACAAATCCAGTGTATGACCCTTCCATTCACCAAAGACCTTTATAAAATTTCTCTTCTCTCACTACTACTATAGTAATGTACGACTGTGCTACTGTCGCAGTGTCGTACATTACTACAACAGTCCTGCTCATTTTAGAGGACGAAATCGAAGAATGTTTGAGTGACGAATTTCACCAATTTCAATTTGCCTCAAGAGATTTATTAATATCAGTTTTTGACACATTTCAAAATTTTTTATTTTCTCTTAGTACACTTCGAAAACATTCTACTATGGATGTAATTTATACTTTTCTTAACATTCCAATATTTTCTGGATATGTTACTTTCTAATTGGATTATGGATGTTTCAACCTTCCCCAAGCACAAAGTAGTGAATTAATATGGAATGATTTTAGGTTCCCTATTCCCTTGCCCCCTTTGGAAAATGAAGTATATTTAATATTGACACTTACTTTGGATCGCTCTCTTTTATTTTAATGTCACTTTTGCTCTAGATAACTTCTGTTTCCAAGTTTTCATCTTGTACAGTCTGTTCTACCTGCTGCACACTCAATTTACTATGTGCTAAATACTCGTCAACTTAGTGTAATGTTTTAGAAGCCACTCGTTATTTTTTCTTTTCATAGTTCGCCTTTCAAGGTTGCCAAAATAAACGTTCGACAAGCTAGTAAATAGGGCATAGACCTATACAGGCCACAAATTAACAAAGATCAATAGGGAGATTGGTTTTTAATATTAAAGTGGACCATAGGCTAAACTCGTAAGTATTTTCGTATATAATATAAAAGCTGGATATTTTTGTCCGCAAAAATTCCATTTCGAACTGCAACATACCTCATGAAAACTAAGACGTTTAACGAAAATTTATAACAGTCTTATGCAAGAATTAACATCCTAAAAGTTGAGGTTGAATTATCAGTTACGCGTATTACATTTTGTTCTAAAATATTTAAATAGAAACTAATATCAATATCATTTGAATAGTGCACTTCTTTTCATTAGGTTACCAGTAGGTTTCATTAGGTCATCAGTAGGTATAACCAATTGACACAAATTTTGCACTGAACCTTCGTTAGGATCCTAGGAGCACAATAAAAAAGGTTTGAATGGATCATACGGTATGTTGGTGCCCATGGGATTTGTAATAGGCGGAAGGCAGGTTTAATTGTAAAAGGAATATAAGTACCTGCTAGAATGAAAAAGTGGACTAAAACCTGATATTCAAATACCATAAATATTATACAGTATACCTTGATTAACTTTATAATATTTGTATTTTATTTATTTTCATGAACATGTTTTACCTTTAGTCTATAATTTTTCAGAAACCAAGGGGCCAGGAAATCTTACTTTATCAGGCATTAAAGGGTAAAGGAAAGAAAAAAAATGAGAATTTCAATCCTAAGATATGAGTGTTAAATAATCCAATTTTCGATGGGTTTAATTGACAACTTGACGTTTTCATTAGTGTTGTACAGATTGCGTAGATCGAAATATAATGGTGACTATATCAGACAATCTAAATAGGGATGTATCCCTACAACACAGATAATAGATTATCATAAATGCATCCTCAAGGATGTATATATTACCCAATTAAAGACTTTTAATTCTTCAGAGAACGAATCACACAGTAGCAGCATTCGTACAATTCAAGATCGATATTACAATGCGCTCGTTGGCTATGAAATAGCTCAAGATATGAAAACAAGCTTAGAAAACATCGATAAGCGAGCAATATGCCAATAATTAAAGGAATTCCAATAGGTATCAGAGAATGAGGTGCAAACAGAGAAACAGATTCCTCAAATAGGTTTAGGGTGGTGAGATAAGATTGTCACGAACATTCCACATCAACAGTTTGCATTCCACTATCGATATCTAAGGGTGTTGAATTAAAGCTACCCACTTCACTCCCACAAAAGTGTTGAGACAACCAAAAGGCCGTCAACTGCAAACACTGAGAGTGAAAATTAACAATAAATAAAAGCTGTTAAATTTTTGGAATCTGTTGTACCAAAAATTGTTGAATTAATTACTCCAATTACTTAAGAACGAATAAAATAAATAAATGCAAATTATTCTAGGTTATACCATGCTCTTGGTATCATTTATTACTCAGCTTTCCAGTTCTTTGTCAGTGTATGTACTCTAGTTGTAAAATTAAAAGCAGCTAAATTTGCTTTGTGACCATTCATGAAATAAACGTCTATACCTGAAAACTGTACGTGTATGTGATTGCACTTTGTATTTCAAAATCATTAAGCATGTGATTGCAGTCCTAGTGATAAATGGTAATCCTCTTTCTAGACACAAAATGTTATACAGCGCAGATTTTTTTATTGAACTGCAAAATTCGCCGTTGTTATGCAAAGACACTACTATTACATTTACAAGGCCCCATGACAATGGTTTTTTCAATCCCCTGTAATAGGCCCCCTGTAAGCTTATGTCAATTAATGCATATCATTGAAATACCAGTGTTGCCAAATCTTCTAATGCAACTTATTGCACGGTCATAAACTTTTAGCAACAATACATCTATGTTACAAGTGGAAATACAGATAACTAATATCCATATTTATGCAGAGAATTTAAAAATGAAATAAAATGTCTATCCAAGGAGAGGAGAGGAGTATTGAGAATATCGTCAAAGAATAGCAGAGAAAAACAATGCAATGCAAATTAGGTTAATATAAAGCCTGTAACTTATGTTTTGACGTAATGGTTTTCCCCTATAAAAAGTTGTATATCTAGAAAAAGTAATATTATAGAAGTTTGAATCTAGTTATCTTGGATTACTGTCGGTGCTCGACGGCGCCTGAAAATGTTCATTGACGTCGGGGTTTGTTGGAGGCATCCTTACACGGGTACACGTGGCTAGAAATTGAAACTGTGTTTAGTGGAGCAATTTACTATAATGTCTATTCGTCTCCTTGTAGATTGTGTGGATGATGTAACCTATGGGATTTTGTTAATTCCAGAAAAGGATAGGGGATCCATGGAATAATAGGAGCTGCCAATAAATTGTTAGATTTCATTGTGAACTGCGATTGTGGGTGTATTTGGTACATGAGGAAATGTTGAAGGGATCCGTTGTCTGCGTTGGCTGAAAAAGAGTTGAGAGCATAGTGGAGAGTTTTGAATGGGATGAGAATAGAGTATAAGAACACACTTGTTCATCACGGAACACGAGTGAAGTCATCTGTTGTGACCATAACACAAGTAAAGCCTTGTAATCTGGTTCTTGCCAGAAGTAAATAGTTGTGTACAATGGAATAAATAAGCAGTCAGTGAGGAGAAAGGAAGATATAGTCATTTTCCTGTGACTATTGACTAGAGGAGGAAGATGATGAATAAGAAGAAATGGAGCGGAGCAACTTTGGAAGATGAAGCATCGGAAGTTTCTACGGATGCTCTTCACTGATAGCTTTCGAGAGCTGAAGGGAAAAGCCTGAAACTTTGAAGAGACAATGCAAGGCCAGAAATGGGAATTTTCAGTCTCAGAGACAAAGTAGCTTTCCCTGCCTCCTCTCCTCTTGCCCATTCTCTTTCCCCTATAATATTTTTAGACGCTAACCCTACCAGATGCCGACTGGGCTAAACCCGGACCCAAGAAAACCCAAGTCAAACTCGCAAAGTGCATTAGCCAACTCCTCTTCTAGGGCACACTACTAAATAGCTCTTCACAGCTAGATATATGCACGTGTTGCGAAAACCTTTACTTCCTGTCAGTCTCCAGCACCAAATCAAAAACCTCATTCACTTCTCTTTTGGCGCCTCTTTCGGCATCTCCGGCTACAAAGAATAAATTATCATTACACTCTGCTTTAATGACGCAATTGAGGACCCGTCTTGCTCGAATTAATAAATAATCTGCACTGTATTGGGAATAGTTCCCCACTAATTGACTTCCCACACTCCAGTTAGCGTCCGGAGAATGGGTCTTATGGTAGAGAACTCCTAACTTTCGCTTTAATTTACAATCCACCAAGAGTTTTATGGTATTACCTGCACTGTACTTGGAAACAGTACACTTTACTTATCGTCAAAAGAAAGGTAGACTAAATGACGGCTGACAACACTCTTTCTTGATTACATCACTACATCGCATCACATGCGCTCGATGATAAACGTAAACGTAGCATATTGTAAAGTTTAAGTCATTCAAATTATTCAAATACCATTTCCTCCTAACGATAAGTAATCCTCCTTCCATGCGTGTCTTCCTCTCCAAAATTCTTTCACTTACAAATGTTACAAAGGAACAATGTAGATCGATACTTTTTTCCTTAATACCTACTTCTCCATATTACTTCTCAACATGTACACCCATTACATGCCAACGAATCAGGTATACATAGTTTTTAAATCCTTATACATATTTTACTTTCCTGCATTTCAGTATTAGTGATTAACGATTGTATATAAAATCCAAGTTTAAGAGCCAATAGCTTCCACTATTTAATGAATTCAGTATTCCATGAAAATTCACTAGGAATTCTATTTAAACATGCTTCCATATGGGTTGACATGTATCATTGGCAGTTAAATCCTTCCATTTTCCATGCATTGCCTCAAATACTTAATATCTAACCACAGCCACTACAGAAATGGGTACTGCAATTCTTTTACCTTATTCTGCTCTACTTGCGTCAGTTGCGTCACTTAAACTTGCCAAGTATACCAACCTAGTGCTGCCACTTCTTTTCTCCAGGATTAAAAACTATCTATTATTAGCTTGAGTAAACTGACTTTCTACAATACTTCTAAGAACGTAAAATAAAAATACACACATACATAAATATATACATAGATACATAGACTACCAAGAAAAATAACGAATATTTTCTTAATACTGCCAGGTGCCAGACAAAAGTTTTATTATTAATACTTTTCCTTAAATATTACGGTCATTTCACAAGTTTCAGACATATAAAATTAAAAAGAATTAAATGACTTCCGTAGACCAATCTAAATGTATTGATTGTAATGCACAAAATATCGGCTAAAATTAAATATCTCGGAAAAGAAGTTCCTTTAAATCGTTTTTACTAAATAAGGTACACGAATTGTGTTCTATCAAAATATTTTTATGTCGTTTGTCTTCATAATAGTTCTTTTGTCAGATATATATTTTTGCAAAGAGTAGCAGTATGATAAGACTTTATTATTACAAAATACTGTCACTCACCGTATTAGGCTTCTAATCAGCCAAGTAGAAGCAACTAATTTTCTCTTGTGTCCTTGAACTGTTTTTCGGTTGTCTGCTTTTCTACAGATAAGGACTGGAACTGTATATAAATTAAGACTACTACCGTACAGCGAGATGGTGTATAGAAAGTGTACTATTTATATATTATTAGGTTAATAAAATGTAACCACTTATCAGAATTATCAAATACATCTGAAAAAGGGCAAGTATATTATACAAAAATATTAAAAGTCTGTACGTAGAAATTTTTATACATTTTTTTCGGTCCACTTTAATTCAAATCAGCATTTTTCACAGAGGACAATGTCTAAATTCATGTGTTGACCAGTTTGCATATATATAAAAACACTAATATTAACTTAGGAAATAACCATGTAATTTTTAAACTTGGCAAGCGAGTTATTCGATTAGGACTATAATAATGACAAGACTGCCATTTCTTGTTTTTCATTAAAACACCAACTACAGTGTCTTGCTAATGGTAATTTCATCTATCTGTTGCTGGTCATAGGAACAAACTGAACTGTTTAGACACCGAATGTACATTTATAAAAGATCAACAACCTATTGCTGCAGAGCAGAAGCACATTAGAGTAATTAATCGTGATAAGGAAATCTCTTCATCCTGCACAGACCTGGTAAAGAAGAGCAATGGCTGTCAATAAAGCTAATTAATAGATTAATCTGCTTACGCCTAAGTCCCTAATGTGTAATGACGATTACGCAACTATAGTGCATAGTAAGCAGAAATGATCGTTTCTATACACTTGCAGAGTTGCTCCACCGTAGTGTTAGTTATTGCACCAAGTCCCAAAAGAAAAGCTATTTCAATCTCCAAACTTAGCTGTATAAGGCAATTTACTCAATCAATAAAGCTAGTATTTTTCTTGATGTTGCAAAATAAAGAGTTTTCAAGTCTCTTGAGGACATAACTTTATGAAAATATAACCGTAATTAATTTTTCATAGATAAATGTTCCATTAAATAACATTGACGACGAATTCTTCCAATTTTATTACAAAAAGTATTACAAACTAGAGTTTGAATGGTCACAAGGGAATATGCAACCTTGGACTACTTTGCAAATTTAACTTTATTGTGCCTAATTCAAATCAAGGGTATTTCCAGTACAACAAGTCATTTTCAAGTAAGAAGACCATTGAATTTCAATAGTTGTGGAATTGCACTTGTTGGACTTGGACGAATACAGTCATTAGACTTCTTCCTTGCCGATTTTTGGAGCAAACAAATAAATTGGGCGCATGGAGAACAATTTAGACAAATTGGATTGCTCATTAAACTTCAACTAGATATTTCCTGCATTTTCTTCTTCAGAAAGGTCAAATGTATTGAATTGTATTCGCCTAAAACTTTTGCTTTGTAGTAAACTAAATTGAATAAGAAAATAAAGTGGACAAACTGGATTTGATTTTTGGCATTTTATTTGTTGAGTTTTCGTCTTATGTACATTAAGGATTTTTCGTTCCCTGATTACACTAAAAGCCAGGAATTAAAAAGTATGATTATACGTAGCTAGTTTTGTACTATACAATAATAAAGACAGGACGATAGAGAAATAGTACTACCTATTAGCACACACTAGACTTAAATCATGTTGGCGATATTGAATTTCTCTCATTTGTAAAAATTCGGGGAAAAGGAAATGGATAGAATTGTAAAATAATATTATCTTGTAGTGGCCTTTACACATAAAGCGATTGCAGAATTCCTCATTGCATATTTGAAGCTGCAATCAAAGCAGAAAGTTAAAAGAGAGATAAAACACACAGGATTCTGTCAGGAGCCGACAAAGTGTTGGAAAGAAGTCATGTAGGACATGAATGGAGAATAGTGCGGAGCTCTATATTTGCAGAGACTCGGAATAGAAGAGTTGAGACGTAGAACAGAAGAACGGAACAGATGTTCAGTTCAGTGTGTATGCAATAACAATTAGTAGCACACTACGTTACTTACTATTGCGTGTATTCGTGAAAGAAGGAAACTGGAAAGTGTGGAGTTTCCATGTCAAGGGAAGAATAGTATCAAGTCTAGCAGTAGGTCTCGGCGTTCCAGTTAAAAGCCAGCCGAGTCTCCTTTTTTCCTGAAGTCAGCATTAGCCAAGATGATTCCTGTCATTTTCGTACGACACACCGCGTTGACATTCGCCAAGTAGGTCCCATTCACTATGCGATTCATACGATGGCCTCTTCGTCTCAATTCTGCCACCACTGATTTAGGAAGTCCGTACTCGTACACTAACTCATTTGGATCAAATTTTGGCATCATTCGTGGGTAATCGATGGCTTCCTTGATATTTTCTTCGCGGTACAGAGCTCTCCATGTCGCCTGCAGTATTTTCAAAATTCTTTTACAGCCACTACGCCTATACTTAAATTAAGGCTTCATATATCCATAATTTGTCAGATCCAAAGATGTGCACCACAGAACCTCACCACTAAACTCTTTAAAATTACACCATGTGTCTAAAGGATTAGTGCCAAACCTAAAGCAGAAAACTCAATTCGACAAAATGTCACTGCGTATCCAAATATTGGGCGAAGGTGAAAAAACAAGTAGTTCAGGACCTGCCTACGGAAAACGGAGAGTGACTGTCGTTTACGAGCAATAAATGGAAGTGATATTAAGTTTTTAATTGTTGAGACCATCATTTGGCACAGTTTTAAACCTGCTTATCATTGCAGGCATAACACCTTCTTCTTAAGGCTGAGTCTACCCCTAGAGAGCGTATTCTAAATTCTGTGATGAAGAAATGACCTTGAATGAAAGATAATCATAAAGTGTGCGTCTACCACAATTAGTAACAATAGTAAACAAAAAGCAGCTGTGTATGCTTTATTTCTTTACTCATCTCATTCCACCATATTCTGTACAAATAAGACTCATTTCAGGTTTCCCCGAAATCCTCGAAGTCATTGAGTAATAATCCTCATTGGTTTCGATTTTCAATGTAATTTTCAAAAATCCATATTTGAGGATTTTTTGAACCTTTGGAGGATCAAGATTTATAAATTCGAAAAGAGGACAAAAATATGTAGGGACCATAGCTTTTGTTTTTTGAAAATATATCTTCAATTACAATGACGACCATGTTTTATCTGTCTCACCATGTTATAAGGATAGGAACAAATTTTTGTGATTTTAACTTTTCAAATTGGAATAAAAGCTATATTTTAAGGTATTTAAAATTTTGAAGCCCTATGGTCCCTCGGTAAGGAGTTGGAAAATTCCAAAGTAGCCACACCTAACTGAAATTCGGTCAAATAAATGAGTTATATGGAATTTAGATTTGCAATGTAAATGGGTAGACTCAGCCTTAAATAAATTACGTTTGCATTTATAGTTACCGCTATGGTGGGTTAATTTAAAACAAAATATGTGACTGTGCCTATAAAAAGAAGCCAATTGTCTGAAATCCGAAAAATGAGATTAAATAGTCATTAAATGCAGCATTTCTTGTTCTATAAAATGGCACTGGCCCCATATTTTTAAAAAATTCCCATGATTTTTAATATATCTTTGAAGTTGCTGCTTTTCTTTTAGCGTAGCAGTTCTTCTACTGTAATTCAGCTTGAGTTGGATTCCGAAAGTCCGCCTGAATTAATTCGAAAACTGACATTTTCATTACTTAACCGGCATAGAAATAACAGAACTTCCTCAGACTCCTCTGCGTAATCGATAGCGTAGAATTCAAATATGGCTACCGCTATGTCATATCTTTGGCACCCCACGATATAGCGGGTATACCACACATATCGGTAATATAGGAATTCATTTATTTGAAATAAGGTTCCACTCTATGGGGTAATCGATAGCGTAGAATTCAAATCTGGTAACCGCTATGTCGTATTTTTAAAACCCCGCGATATAGGGGGTATACCTTATATATCAGAAACATAGGAATACATTTATTTGAAGTAATATTTCACTCCCTGGGGTAATCGATAGCGTTGAATTCAAATCTAACAACCCCTATGTCGTATCTTTAACAACCCAAGATATAGGGGGTGAAATATCATTTTAAATAAATGAATTCTTATATTTATGATAAATGTGGTATACCCCTTATATTGCGGGGTTTTAAAAATACGGCATAGCGGTTACCAGATTTGAATTCTACGCTATCGATTACCCCATTAAGTGAAACCTTATTTCAAATAAACGAATTCCTATATTTCCGATATGTGAGGTATATATCGCGGGGTTTTAAAAATACGACATAGCCGTTACCAGATTTGAATTCTACGCTATTGATTACCCCATAGAGTGGAACCCTATTTCAAATAAATGAATTCCTATATTTCCCATATGTGCGGTATACCCCCTATATCGCGGGGTTTTAATAATACGACATAGCCGTTACCAGATTTGAATTCTACGCTATCGATTACCCCATAGAGTGGAACCCCATTTCAAATAAATGAATTCCTATATTTCCGATATGTGCAGTATACCCCCTATATCGCGGGGTTATAAAAATACGACATAGCGGTTACCAGATTTGAATTCTACGCTATCGATTACCCCATAGAGTGGAACCCCATTTCAAATAATGAATTCCTATATTTCCGATATGTGCAGTATACCCCCTACATCGCGGGGTTTTAAAAATACGACATAGCGGTTGCCAAATTTGAATTCTACGCTATCGATTACCCCAGAAGAAAGAGCATGCTTATGTAAATTTTCCGAATGTTAAATTAGTACATTGTTTGATTTCGGTAAGTAGTTTGCTGGATGTTTGGTAAAAGCAGTTTTGCAAAAATAGCAGTTTGGCACAGTTTATCTAAATGGTTAAAATGCTGTCGCTTGCTTTAGGTGGATTTATCTCTATACATAAGTTTAGTACAAATGGCTTCTTTTTATAGGCACAGCCACATATTATTTCTGAATTTAAAAGGGCTTACGGTAATCAAAGCAGGCAAAATTCGTTCTGATCCAGATCCTCCAGTTGTCAAAACAACTTCATTATTTGAGTTGAGGAAAATCAAAGGAGCCATTGATGATGCAGGTCGCTTTCCTTTGGACAAAAACCGTTTGCACAAAAATTATTACAGAAAACAGCCACAGTAAATTTGGTAATACGTTTTGAAGTAAATAGTCTTAGTGGAGTTAAATATCACGCAACTTAAATTTTATTGTAATGGAAAAGTAAATACCGGGTTCAATTTTGTTGTCTGGGTTAGGTCCAAGTCCAAATACATCGGTTTGATTACCGATTGAAAAATCATCAATCTCGTTATTAAATATGATTCCAGTTAAGTTCCCCATGAAACCAGCACCAAAACTGAGACAAAATGCGGAAAATGTTGAAAATTAAATTGCATGTTAAAATAAATGATTGCATAAAAGCGTACTATATTTTAACTTTGTCATATCAAATTTTAAATTACAGCCAGGGGATTAGTGTACGAACAGCATTCTTAAAGGACAGAAAAATAGTAGAAAATAAAATAAAAGTTCCGACGAGTATCTTCAGCACACCACCTCAAATTTGCATACAGAAATATCGGCTAACCGTAAAACTCGCTGAATACCGTAGAGAATTTTATGAGACTAGTCTTCTCTTTTAATGCAGCACTCCTAGATGGAATTTCTGCAAAAGTCTTGTAGTACACAGAATTACAAAATGATTTAGATAACAATATAATGCCCTGCAAAAATAAAAATTTAATTGTAAAGCTTAAAATGATCAAATAGAATTTGATCATTTTCCGATATTTTAATTGTTTATTCCTTTTTGAATACATCAGCAAATTATTTTCCACTATTAGCTAACTCTGGACGCATTGGTTTCATTTTTCCAACTTTACCGTTTTGAATATTTCTTTGAACAGCTTTGAAAGATACAAATTCCTTGTTGCAATGAATGTTGGATTGTGACATAAATATACATATCCTAAATAACAAATGAATTGTCCCTCTAGCTGTGGTCTAGTGGGTACACCTAAAAGAGCAGTTTAAATAAGTCTCATTAAAATTTAAAGTTAGATGCGGTTTTACGATCTTCTAAAATGAACTGGCGTAGAGAAAGTTGGGAAAGTACTAGACGGAGAAAGTTAGAGTAAGCCTTACTGTTGGGTTTTTGAATATATGCAGATAAAACAAAGAATTTCTTACTTTTTAATATTCTGGAGTCTTATTTGGGTTATAAAAGAAGACTAAAGAAACTGGAGATGAACACACAAACATGTTCCATCATTAAAAGCTTATGTACATTACACTCTGCAATTATTAAGAGGAGAAGTACGATGTATTTATTTGATGTAGTAGTTATGCATTCTACTGTAACATCTTTGCTGCACTAGAAGTATTTAATAATAACTAAAAATGACGTAAATCATTGAATGCTCACAAAGTAAATATGCGAAATCTCTGCGTAGTCTCATTCCCCCTTCAGGTAGAAAAAAATAATCTTTTTGCATTCTGTGTACGTAGCATAATTATGGTTTAATTTGACTCCAGTCGACCTTTCCCTTGTGTTACCGTATTCCACTTCATTTGACTTGTCTTATAATTTAAGTTATTGTGATATTGAAATATATATGTTGTTCTACTGAACTGTGAATATCTTTAATTGGAAGATATGCCTTGTTGATCAGAAGAATTACTAACGTCACGATGAAGTACATTTATGTGTAATTGTATCACTGATCTTGTTGAACTCTTGGAAGACTCCGTAATACTATAATTATAACGAAGTTGATTTGCTCTTTGTAGTGGAGTAAAATTTGGAAATAATAATACAAGAGTCAATTCCTGTTGATGTTATAAGATATACTTTTGCATATTGGAGCAGTGGTATTGTTCTACTTAGCATATCTACTCATTATAAGTAGGATAGACAAAATTGAGCAGAGTAATTTGATATTGCGTAGAGAAAATTGCCATTAGGTGGTGCATTATGAAGATACTGGCAGCATAGTAGTTGGAGTACTTTAATGTTATTATATACAGCGTTACGGCAGTAAGAAGTCTCGAATTCCGATTTGGCTGCTTGGTAGATGTACAACAGCACTTCTACGTGTGTCCGGGATAACTGGAAATAGTAGGACTGACATGGGGAAAGGAGAAACGGAAGGGAGCGTTATGTGTTTGTATTTCGCATGTATCGACTAGTTTGGAGTAGGAAGGAACGAGAGAGTATTTTGTGTATATGAAATGAATAATGCAGAGGAGTACATAATAGGGGCTGTTGTGGTAAGTCCGCAGAATTCTTCGCTGAGCTACAATAATATTATTAGGGAGCCTGGCGGATAGGAGCTGGATAGGAGGGAGCGCAGGTTGCCCCACGGAGAAGCAGAGAATGGTTGGAAAAGACAGATATCACAAACCCGAGATTGATGGTTGCGGTTAAGGAGACTGCATCTCCGTCTGGTCCAATTATGGAAATATGAGTTGTGCCTGAATCACGCGCCTGGGCAAAAACTCCTTGATAATGACGGGGGTCATCAAAAGTTTTATACGTCTCTATTTTCCCTCGCAGCTCATCCGCATACTCGCGCGACAAAACTTTCTCCAGAAACTACAAGAAATACACAGAAATAGATAATTGCTCCACCACACACCCATCATTAAAATAAGCTTACAGGCTTCCCTCCGCCTCCCAGTCCTCATTTCATAATTTCAATGAACGCTATTTTTACTCTCCCTTATCTCTATCCAATCACATTTGATTTCAGGCCAGTCATGTATTTCACATCGCAGATACCTATTTGTTCGTGTCTCTTTTTATGCACAGCGATAGAGACAGCCAAAGCTCTCATGAATTCGCTCACTCGCAAAATGAATACCCAATTTAATAGATGGCTACATTCCTATGAATAATATATTATTATTTCATATCATTTACCGCAGAAAGGTCTGAGAAATTAGGGTCTGCAATCCTGGCCCTGTGGGTATCCGTAAATTTTAGTGTTTCTGCCAAACGATGAGCATCCAAACCCACGTCCACTGACTTCATGCTTGAACCGTTCATTTTCCTGCGAACCGAAAAACATTTATTAGTATTCATCTATCGCTACCGTACTTACCTAAACACTTTTTATTTCCAATATTTACTAAACTAGTTTGCAGTACTACTTTAATTGGATGCTCAGATATCTTTAACTCTGTATTACTCTTACACCCAACAAATCATGTCAGTTAATTAGAAATTAAAAATTTTCTAATTTAATTGCCCTAATTTAATTTTCATGACACCGTTTATGATTTTTGTGCACTAATCTATTTTTGACGCATTTTTCAGTATATAGGTACAGTACTCTATCAGTGTCAACGTCAACATTAACATTACCAAATACGCCGACTTCGATTGAGTTGGATAAATTATTGATTTAATTGTTCCCTCAATATTCAGATATTTATTTGACATATGTAGGAAAAAACAGAAATGATATTTATAATGCAATTCAATTAATGAACTGATCTGACTGGTGTTACAACGCTACAATATGGGTCATAAATTTCACTATGATTTCAATGAAGCTGGTAACGAGCAATAACTGTATTTGAGCTTGCGCTGAGGAAAACTCAAAAATAAAGCCGAAAAGAATGCTGAACAGAAAATAGCTGACCAGCATGAATTAAACGATAAGGTTTGAAAAATGTTTGTACCCAAAGTCTTCGAGGATTCCAAGAGCTAAGGCCACAATAGGTCCACTTGAAGGGAAAGGCAGCGAATACATCGTTAGATTATTGTCAAATGTCTTTCTCATCGGCTCTGCCCATTCCACACTGAAAGAGAATTCCGAGAGATTCAAATTAATTTTGTGAAAGATCTTAAAGAAGTCAGAGTTACTGAGAGATTAAAGAAGTTATTGTGAGTAAAGATTCTAGTGGGAGGGATCCAGACAATTCTTTAAAGAATAATATCCAAGAGAAAGTCTCTGTAGCTATTTATTTTACGTAGTCTTTGCATACAATAGACTGTGCTGGTATAAAAACGTATTATGTAGTTTTTCAAAGCGATTCATAGTCGTGACTCTTATGCATTGTAATGTAACGTTTGAGTGAATTTGAATTAATTGATTCTGGAGAACTGCGGTTAAAAATAGAAAATTAAGTTGTTGGACTGGATGTCATTAAAAAGCATGGGGAATAAGCGAAGGAGTGTATTTGTACTTAATATTCTGTTTAATAATATTAGAGAGGATTTGATAAATTGACAGACCTGTAACTTGACAAATCATCAAGAGTTACGATTCCCTCAGCGTCAGCAATATCAGCTTCAATGTCTGAAGCTAAGCTGCCATTATAAAAGCCTTGAATGCCGTTCTGCTGGATATTCTGAAGAGTTTTTGCTAAGCGTTGACGAAGAATCACATCTCCTTCCACCCAAGTCGCATCTGTTATTGGATTTACAAACTCCGACCTGCTTTCAACCAGTCTCATTCAATTTAGCTTAAAACTTGAGTTTATGACTTTTAGCTACAATAACAATCAACCGAAGATTGCAGTATTTTCCTTCTTAAGAACAAAACTGTTTTGTTGTTTCTTTATTGTTAGTTGAGTTATACGGATATCATTAGGAGAGGAGGAAGGAGCTACATTCTACTACGGGAGAGTCCAAAGGTACTCATTGTCATTATAGCATTTATTTATCATTCCAGCTACACGCTACAAAACTCTTTGTGTCACTCCGTGTGCGTCATACTTATGTTGCAAGTCGCCTCGAAAGCCATTGCAATGCGCAATGGTAAGATTAAAAGAAATGAATGAGATAGTATACGACGTGCCTTAAGATCGGGTCAGCTTTAATTGTTTCTTCATATTCTTTCAGAGCATTTCCCAGTTGTGCACTAACGGTAAATCCATTTTCGGCTAAATCTGTAGCAAATTTTACTAAGTCTGACCATTGAACCTTCCCGAATCGTTGGTGTGCTGCCCACAAACCGGCCAATTCTCCCGGGACTCCTACTGCCAGGCCTCCTATAAAATTCCAAAACGTACTATATAAAAGTGAATCATCTATCGATCATTCCCCATAGTTTTCGTTATACTTATCAGTTTAACCCAAATCGGAAGGTGTACATGTACATGCACTGCCCAGCTATTCCCTCCTACCAAATCCTCTACCAAGCTAATGCACTACAATACGCTCTATTGACAAGACTACACTCAGTCAAGTCAATAAATAGATAATCTTTATTGATGAAGTGATAGTACACGGCTTATTTATATCCAACTACCCACTCCCTATAAACTAACTCCAAGTAAGCAGAATCCACAGATAGTTGATCAATAAGTACCTAATACTTCTCGCAACTAAGAGGGACTATAGGCAACAAAGTCCTATGTGGCACTAAGTAACTGTATTTCTGTCATTCCGCATTCCCTTCTCTAAATTTAATAGATGTCCTAACCATTCACGAAATCAGTGTCTCAAAAAATTACTATAAGAAAGTAATGGCCTTTTCATTAGTTCTTATTGTTAGCAAATGTGTCTCAGGTAGGCACACAACTTGCACAAAAATCTTGAACCTTAGCATTCAATAAACATCCCATCAGGCTTTCAAAGAAAGCATTCTAAGTTACCATCCAAACTCAATTTTCACAAAGCCAGGAAAATATTGCCAACATATGTAGTGCAAAGTACGTATTATTGTACGCCTTCTGTAATCTGATATCTGATGATATTGTTACTAAATTGAACTAAGGAGGCAGTATACATAGTTTTCCTTTAGATGCTGCATGATGTGTGTCCACATGGTCAATTGTCCCTAAGTATGTCACGTGTTTTAGAAATACAATACTATTCATTTAGACAGTTCATAGCGTTCATAACATATTATAATATGATTTTATATTCTGTACGATAAATCAAGAATACTATCATACTGTGTAAGTAGTGTACAAGTACAGGTACTTGATATCACTGATTCCAGTTCACTATTACTGACAGTAATAGTAATACAGTAATTTAGTAATTTCCTCCTTTACTTCTCTCAATCAATTCACAAACAACAGGTACTTAGTACTACAACGCTTGGCACTTTTGTGCAACATTTTTGAAATTAACAACTGGCTAGCGAATATTTTTTTACTAATTTAATGCAATACTCGCCTTGACGAATAACTTTTATAATTTACCTATATAACTAATTCATGGTAAGTCATTATAAATGTAACCTGTAAACACCGTTTCTTGTAGACTGCTTATGTTAGCTCTTTGTGCTATGCACGCTCAATACTTTAATACGCGCATGTTTTAGTGTTAGTTTATGTCCTAGGAATTACTTTTCAGTTCATTGGGCCTCCAACTAGATGCAACGCAAAACTTATATTCTTCCCTTTGTATACTGAGACTGCTCTGGAAACCCTTCAAATAGGTGCTGAAATACTGTTACAGTTGTACAATACAACAATCAATGCAAAAAGATTCCAAATTTTAAATTTAATAACAGAATGCTGCTTTCTGTAGACTGTAGCAGAAGGCGTGAGGACCCGAGAGCCGACATATCTGGTGTCGGATTCCGGCACCGTACACTAGAATTCTGTTTTTCCAATATTTTAGTAGATTTGTGTTAACTCTCTCTCTCCTTTTATCTGTTCGGGAGTTGTGTTTACGCAGCTTATTTTTAGTGTTTACCGTAATATCTAAACAAAAAAGCATCCTAGAGAAAAGTGGAGTACAAAACACAGATAGAGTAACATTATGTTGGCATTAGTAAGAATAGACCATAGACAATTCATTGATTTTGCCTTAAAGTCGTGAGTAGTGTATATGTAATATTAGAAATAATATAAGATGGCAATTCGACCCAGATGAACCAGAAATACGCGTACACGAACAAATATACCTTGCCAAGCAGTTTGACAGCGAATACCTTTTAGTTTTCCCTTAGAACTGTCAACCTTTGTCCTAAAGGTCAATAATAGTAACTCTATAGTGTCTGACAAATGTTGCATGCCTTAAGGTGCTCATAATAACTTCATTTTTTATACTTATGGTACTCTATTGTTACTCTTACTCAACTAAAACCTAACCTTGAGAAGATGCTGAAGGATTCTCTTCATAAATTTTTACATCAACATTTTTTGGAGCTGTTTCTCTGGCGTTTACAGCATAAACTTCCCCATCAGAAAATATTGTCATGAATAAGCCACCACCAAGTCCACTGCTTTGAGGAGAAATTACCCCATGGCATAGAGTCATTGCCACGGCTGCATCAACCGCTGATCCATTGTTATTCTCTAGTACTTTCCTATTCAATTTAAATTTAAATGAATACCAAAGTATATAATTAAGTATTTAAAAAAATAATTGAATTTTCTTCGCCACAGCGTAAAATTATACCATTTTTCAGAATAATGTTGTCTACAAAAAAGTGAAATATGGTACAACAAATATTTATAAAAGCGACTGGGTTTAAATGCGATTTTATAGAACACTTTATGTATCAATAGTAAAATCATGCATACTGACCTTCCTATGTCTGCACAAATGGATGACTCTCCACTGATGCCTGCGTTATCAAATTTTCGTAGGACAGACGGAGAAGGTTGTAATAGTTGATCAGGATCCTCAGGATTTAAAGTATTATTTGCAATTGAGTCTAAAAGCGGTGGCAATGTGATGGCTAAGGTAATTCCTATGGATAGAACAACCAATACTATGATGACTCCGGCCACTATAGACAATTGTTGCTTCTTTCTCCTGCAAAGCAAAAGATGGTAATAAAAAGTTGCATCATTCAAAGCGTTGTATTAATTGTCAGACTTTGGTAAATGTCGTTAGATACATATTTTGTTGTATAATTAACAAATTTTGTTTAACAGTTTTTACCACGCATTTAATATGCAAATACTGCAAACAAAGAGCAATGGTTAATCTTTTATCTCTTACCTGTTTTGCCAATGAATTTCTTCAAGTACATTATTTTCTTTATAGCTGCCATAGAAAGGGTTCTCTCTTTTTTCGATAAGTCTTGTTTTCTCGGAAAACATTTTGAAATGCCGTTGTAAAGCGTTGTATTTTTGTCCCTTTGGTAAATTTTATTGTAAGTCGTATTTATTATCACACTATTGTATTATTTGTCGTCACAAACCTTTTTTTCAACCTCAAAATTTCATGCTGACTAGTGAGTTGAAATTTGATTTCTTTTAACGTACACCTTTAAAAAGCTATTTTATGCTCCTTCTGTGACCTGTGACAGAAATAAAGTAAAGCCTACTAATGGAATAGTCATACACTATAGCATGAATACATGCTAAATAGCCTCAACAATGCAGTAAATACGTAAATCTTGCACAAATTCAAATGTGTAATTCCCTATTTAGTGTCCCAATCCACTAGGTCGTTTTTAAAAATGTAATGAAGATAATACGAGTGTAACTATTTTCCTGAACTAATTCAGAGGAAGCAGTCTCTGTAATGTGTTTTGTCTTCAAGGTACAGGAGGTCGAACATGGGGCCTTATTATCATCAACACTATCCAATATCCAACTATAATGGAGGGTATTTGGAGTATGTTATATTGGAGATAATTGTAGATAGGGAAATTCGTATGATAAATGGGTAGCACACACTTTGCTTTTATTACAACAGACGAGGCACATGACTCGTTTGTACTTGCTGTATGATCTACATTGGGTATATGCTTCCTACATACCTTACCATGTCTAACAAACTATGCAATTTAATTAGATAGGATAACTACAGAGGGTTACAATAATAATAATAATGAATGACAATAAGTACTTCTATTCTGTTCAGTTCATTTATTAATACCAATTTATCTACTATGTATTTACATTTACATAAGATATGATCAACAAAATCCAGAACCCGCAAGTACAGCATTTTTCCTTAACAGAGGCGGAGGCGTAGAGTTGCCGCAGCCGCCGATAAATTGCAGCCTTGTAAATCAGTTTACAGCACAAATAATTACTATCCATATATAACCCTTAGTTAATTCTTTTCAAAATTTTGTTTCACAGTATAATTTCTACCTACATTTATCAAATTGAAAGTATTTCATTTGATCTTTGAGTACTGTTTTAGAACATCCTATTTTCCGCAAATAAGAATAAGCTATTGGGTATAGATATATCTACGACAGTTATTTCCAAATTTTGTAGAAAATACTCAAAAGATGTTTTAAGCCGACATTGTTGACTTCTTAATTAGTCATTAAATGCATGTCAAGAATTTACGTACCAATTGTTTCTTAAAATAATTGATTGATTTCCACTTTGTCTATTTCATTTTAGAATAAGGAAATTTTTCTAAAACAAGTTGCCAATTTTTTTGACCATGCCGGATTGAAATGAATGCGACGGCCACCTTCGCCACCTTTGTTGACCGCCACTGTGGGACAAAAAATTCCAACAGTTGCAACGGTAGAGAATGAACAATGATTTCATTATACAATATATACTCAACGAATACCGTCAGTGAAAACTTGAAAAGTAGTGTGGTTGGAGTCGTAAGTTGTTATCGAGTGAACTGGTACTGATAGAGAAGTGCTTATGCAAACACTTTTTTCATCACATTGTTTTCCATTCCGTAGTACACGCATATGAAGATAAACTGACAATGTGACAATGAGCATGTTAATATTCTCAGTGTCGATCATTTACTCCCTTTAAACAACTAATAGTTACGATACTGCATTATAATAAGGGCAGGGTTTGTCAATAATGGAGAATACTCTGCGTCTACTTAAATACCGTTATCATAATTCTACACAGAATTGGCCTGCAGGAAGAACCAGAAGAATAAATATCCCTTCAAAGGTTAAATGGTTATTGTGTTCTTTAGACTTATTCGGTCAGCCATGCCAGGAATAGTTTGAAGCATAGAAATCCAAAATCAACTTGAAAATTAGTTATAAGTAAATAAATAAAAGTCAGTCTCCGTTAGTCAACAATATTTGACTATGATCCGCATTTGCTTGCAGTGGTTAATCAATACGCGCCTTGTATGTAAATTACTGAATCATATTAATGCAAATGGAAAAAACTTTGACATAAAAATGGATTTACATTTATATTATGCAGTGGATTTTAATCAATATACGAATGGAATGGCTGAGCTCAATATCCTACAATCCCAGCTTTAAATGGTGGATTCTTCCGAGGAAAAGAAGGAAAATAACTCCCTCTGAGATGTTCATGTTCCATTTTTCAATCATTACTTTTAGAATTACAACGACAAAGACATCCTAGAAAGTAGAATTCCCATTATCTGGAAAAGAGAAATAATGTAGTGTACAATAGGAATATTATAACGTTTGAAATGCAAGGGAAGTCCCGTGTTCTCTTAATTCGTGCACAGCAATCTATACATAAGTGTGCACCTACCAAGCAACTACTGCGTAGAAATTCATGCAATTAGGTGGCCCTAATTTACCAAAAACATGATGAAATGCTAGTCTATGTTTAAAGACGTCATGCATTTTGTAATACCTGTCTTTCAGAAACTTTCCTTGCTGATTAAATTCTAGTGGCATTTTATTAATTATACATAAACGAATTTTAGAAACTGTCCAAATTTTTATCGATTAAATAAATAGTTTGGAAATTAATAACTAACAATATTATCGGTATCTCATGATAAATACAACTGATATAGATACTAAGAAAGTAATAAGACTAAGAAATATATCAAGAGATATTTTGCTTGAAGTTATTGCTTATTCCAATCTGAATTATGGACTTCTCTATACATACCTATTATTCGCATGAACAAGGGTAAAGCGAAATCCTTTTTCTGAGAATTTAAAATTGAAAGTCTGCTGAGTTAACTAAAATGAGAAAGGATGAATTCTGATAAGACACCTCTTTTGCATTATTTAACATGTGACAAAAGGATACGCATCATAGGCTTTTGCTTGAGTATTTCTATCCAAATGCTAATGTGGTGTTGCAAATAATTTTTTTAAATCAATCCTCCAACTAATTTAATTTACGTTGTGCGTAATATGACAGGAATTCTAGCATATAATATTTCTGCCTTTGCAAAATGTATTTTAATGATTGTAAAAAATATATGTTCATTCGTTTGTTGTATTTGGAAGATTGGCAATGTCTTGTCAGATTTTATTTTTAGGTATATATATAAAGGCAACTGGTGTTTTTTGTAATCTCAAAATGGTCTTGTTGTTATTTATTCTTCGTGAGGTGGATAATGGGTAACCATTGCTTATGTAGGTCGAGAAATAAGATACAATTGACATTGACACATTTAACACATTCCCAAATAATAAATATTGGTTCATAGTTGAAAAGAACATATCATAGATGCCATGGTTTAATGTGGTGCCATAAAGTATTCACGTTTTTCGCTTGCTGAATAAAATTTTATTATTTATTTGACTTACATTAGTTAATAACATAATTTACCTCGCAAAAAGTCTTTCAGTATACTCACTATTCATATAAACAACATAGTATGCACAAAATATCCGATTTGCATGACTATATAAAAGTTCCAAACGGTAACCTTAACTTTAAATGTAAACAAGCACATTGTAAATGTAAAGGTTGCATATCATTCTTAGGTTGTATAAACAATTTATTTTGATTAATTACTAAACTACAGGGACTGAACTATTGATTTCTTACTTTTATTTTCCTAACACATGAGAAGAAACACAAAGTACGCTAATATCATACTTACTGGTGAAGTGAAATAAAATATGAATTTCCTGTTTGTGACTTTCACTAGGGAAATTCTTTATTTCCGTAACTTAAATACAATATTCCAACCGATACCTACCAAAGATGCATTCAAAAGTTAAATGAAGTGAAGAGCTAAATCAAGTAAAATAAATGGGATATTTTAAACCAATATGAAACAAATAATGTATATAAATATTAAGCTATTCGATTGACGAGTAGTCGGCACTGAGTGTGCAGCATGCGCAGGTAAATAGGTAACTATCACTCATAAATAAGTGCATTGTCTCGGTGCAGTTCAAAAGTTTTAAATCAGAATTTTCATAAACGACTAATTACCTTTGCATAGTGCTTTGGACATTTATATATACACTGAAAAATAAGAATAAGGATTTAATAACTCGAATACTGCCATGTAAAGAAAAGAGCTCTGGAATTATTTTTTTCTGCTGTAGGGATTTTTTGGTATCCCTTCCCATAACAGATGCTGTATTAAAACTGAAAAGGCAGTATTCCAGTATCCACTAAAATCTCTACTCTATCACTGATATTTAGATGCATAATTGAGAAGGGGCTTATTTAACAATATACATTACACATTTCGTTCCCACTCCAAATGTGCATGAATGAACTAATAAAATGTGAACATTATTACAATTTAATATAGTTTGAAAACAAACTTTCAAATGTGACCCTTTTCGCAAAACAGAAATAAAAACTTAAATATGATGCATGTTTCCTGCTATTGTAAACTAAAAAAGCTTTTTATTTAGTTTCTGCACTAATTGAATCAGACCAAAATGAACGACTGGAGAACCACAAAATAAATTGGTGGACAAAAGGAATAATATTGACAAAAGGAATAATATTATTTACAAAACTATTTAGTATGAAAGTGAATAATCTCCTTATAATTAATTGCTAATATCAGTCGAGGGACGCTCAGCAACAAAATGTGAAACGAAAAAGAAACATTTCCAGTACTTGTTATCTGCAATAACTTCCTATTTACATGATAATTGCAAATCTTAACTAATCAAATACGGTTTGCATCCTAAGAGACTCTACCCACTTAAGTGGCTGTCAACCCCTCTTGAATATTGTGTTTCCCGTTCATGCTACGTACTAAATAAATATTGGGTAATCTGACAGAACATCTAACTGGGTTTATCTATGGTTTTACGAGATTTTCTTTGTTCGAAAGATTCATAGAACGCTTAATCTCAGAAACTAGCACATAAGTCCCGAATAGATAGTGAAAAAGCAAACAAAGTTAAGTTGAGCTCCAGAACTGCGTCCCCCGTAATTTCTGCAGATATATTTACAACAGTGCGTATATATTGCACGGAATACGATATCTATTATATTTTACATGCATCAAGAGGCACACTAAACATCTTTGATCAAACAAGATTGGAATCCGCTAAGCTCAAGGGGAAAATCCGAAAAGCAAACGCACACTGGACTTTGCAGACATGATCGTTGAGGATTTGGCTAGTCTTGTACGATCGTGAGAGACGAATGCAATTTTCAATCTTCATCGACTGGCACATCGGCTGTGAACACAAAGAAAGGCATCGTTATTTTCCTTTCAGATCTACTTTGCATTGAGTGGCCATTCCCTTCATTTCTTCCAAGAATCTCAAAACAAAATTAGCATCATTAATTTCGATATTTTCATCTTACCCCTTCTTTGGTGCAAGTGCACATTACGCAAGGAGAAATTCGTTCAGAAGCTCCAAGTGTAATATTTCTTCCACTCATTTGACAATTTTTCCGATCTATCCAATGGTCTAAGTCAATGGATGGCAAAGAGGCACAAGGAACTCTTGGATTCCTGGTAATAAATGAAAGCAAAGGTAGAAATAGGATTCCCTTGAAGATAATGCCTAGGGTATGTAAAAATAATAATAGCAACATACAAAAAGGGTTCAGGAACATCCAAGGCGGATCTTTGAATCTTTCTCATTTCATCAGCATTCTCACAAATTAATTTCGCAAGAGAGGATTTACGTATCTCTATTAATTGAGAGGCAGTGAAACGAGTTAGTGGTTCGGAATTTTCATACCAAAACCTATCACAATTTCTCAACAGCTGAAACTGTTTTGCAATGATGCAGGCAAATGTGGGACCAACTACACCTCCGTGGACGGCTGTTTCTGCCAAGCCACCTGGAAATAGATCTATATCGTCTACAGAAGCATAAATTTTTATTAGTTTCTGAATCAATCTTGGAGGAATTTCTTTTCGGAGATCTTCAAAGTTTCTTGCTTTGGTTAAGTTGCACATTTCTCGGTAACTATTATACCCTCTTATTCCTAGAAAAGCAAACAAATGTATACATAAATACAAATGAGCCACAGTTAAGAAATATTTTTCGAGAAAAGTTAAATTAAGTCTATCTCCATGAAATATTCAACAGAGGTGAACAAACGAAGATATTCATAGATTACATCTACGTCATAAGTGGTTCGGAATTACCATGATCTCTTGCGCGTTGAATATTCAATGCAGCCAGGTCCATGCCAGACACTGGAATTTTTTTATCTTCGAAGAGATGGTTGGTAACTTCTTCAGTTATGAAGTTATCGAGGGTTTCCATTGGTGTGTTTGCCAGTCCAAATAATAATTCGTCGATCATTCCTATTCGGAAGAGCAGGTCAGGATTGAAAAAGGAATTTCTCAATTGTACACTTGGTTCTTTAATGCGCAGATCTGGAGCGAGTCTTTTAAAACTTGGTTTCAGCAAACTGTGTCCAAATCGGAAGGCAGCTGCTCCGAATTCGTTGAAAATGGTGGCATCGCAATTCCGGTCATAATTGTGGAAATATCCCTCTGAAACTAACTCAAGGTTGTATTTGTTTACAGCATCCCAGCCTAAAATGCGAGGTACGAATTCTCGGAAAGTAATGTGTTGGGTGACAGCAGACAAAATCCTCCGAGCGTGATGGTACAACAATTCGTCGTCCCAATGTGGATTTCGTGATTGAAGCTCGAAAGCTAGTCGGTTATGCTCTCGGAGCCAAGTCGTATGAATGGCAGCCAAAGCTGGTTGTTCGCTGCTCCTTAAATCCCCTAACAAATAGAAATTAATGGATGTATTATATACTTGAGTCAACTGAGCATCAACTCAGCGGCAACAGATTTTCCCCCCAATTTAGACGACAAATAATTTTTGCTTATAACTCTTGTTTATAGCAAACCATTAAATGAAACTTCTCTTCACATTCTTCAAACAATAAGCACGATCGTGGCTACCATGTAAAAGTAGCTCCACACCAACTGTATTATTACATACTAAATATTTATTTGTCTAGCTTTTCTCTCCACGTGCCCATTTACTTCCGTGGCTCACCCAAAAAATATTATAATACCTCTCCTCGTAACAAGCATAATAATTTTATTTTATTCTGCACACACTAAATGTAAATGGATATTTGAACTTTTCCTCTTTCTATCGTACCGGCTTCAAAGCAAAGCCCAGACGGAGCTTTGCACTCAGGATGGCTAGCAGTTTGGGGCAAGAGGTCTTTCAAATGCCGGCCTGCTGGATGTCTCGTTGTATTCATTCGGCCACCAACGAAAAGTCTCAGCTTCGCAGCTTCGCAAACATCAGAGCCGTACGTGTGAGACGCGTCAACGTAAGTCGTTACTTGATTCAGCTGCTGTCGGAAACCTTCCAGTGAATAATATTGAAATAAGTCCCCCTTGTAAGTATGTATTATGTTTCGTCATTGCCAATCAATACATACCTAATGTCAGTTGTCCTGGAAGAGATCTTGTAAATGGTAGGCAATTTGCTAACCCAGTAGTTCTGTTTATAGATTGAAAATGAGGGTCATTGTCTGGAATGGGGATAGGCCAACATTCGGGATGGACAGTCTCTTTCGCATCGCACGAATGGCAATCTAGAATTGTGTTCCCAAATCCTTCCACACCCACACACAAAATTATTATTTGCATTGCACTCATTCAGTACTGCGGTTATAAGCTTGTTTACTTATGCTCTGTTAAATTGTGCAAAATTAAAGTATTGGGCAACTTTAATGTACCTCAGTCGTGTTTTTACTCAATTTACTCACATTGCAGTTAACCTTTTGGCTTAATATAACTTAATGTTCTCCAAATCAGGTAGAGATGCGTGAATATTACTTAATGAAAGAGATTTGAAACATTCAATTGAAACTGAAGCTATTTCCACATCTCTGGAATTGTAGATAGTACGACTTAAGAAGAATACACTCTTTGTTTGCTCTTTCGTTTTATCAGGAGTATCGAGTAGATATTTCCACGTAGGGGATTTTAAACTTCCATAAGGGACGTTTCTGGAAAACTTTACATTAGTCCAATTAGTCGAGATGCTTATCCATACCAAGCTGGCTGTCTTACTTTCAGAAATACATTAGTCATCCCGACTAATGCCAAGTTACAAACTTTCCAAAAACGTCCCTTATAATATTTCAATTATCTACTCGATACGCCTGGTAAATCGCAAAGAGAGGACTACGGCAACAGTTGCATCTTCTTGGTTCGATCTTCTTTAGGCCATAAAAATTATATTATAAAACAGTACCATCACTATAAAATATAAAATCTCTGCAAAATTTAGATTTCCTTCAGTTAAATCGTTGCTTTTACAGTAGTCAAAGTTTGCATCTACAGAAGATGAGAATGTTATGCACATGTTGCTGATAATAAGTAAACATTTTACCTTCTGGCCTTATGTAAATGAGTGAAAATACACTTTGGACAGACAGACAGCATTATTAATGCAAACCGCTATGTAATATTATTCAAATATAACCAAAAGATTGTAATAAACAAACCTCTGTTCATTGGTGTATGCGTCAAATCATGATCCAATCTGAAAATGACAACCAAAAACATTTGAGCCACTAATTATACACATCATGCTTATTTTATTTCAACAAGAGTTACCGTTACCACTATTCTGCATAATGTAAATTCCAAACTTCCAACAAATATTTTCTTTGCAAGCCACTTAATATGCATTCATATGTACCAATGACCAACAAAGCCAATTTTAGATATAAACTTTCAATAGGTAACTCTTGTTGAGATTTTACAATCCAAGTGCATTAACTGTGCTTTTACAATTGGGCATATTGCATCAAAAGCAAAGTGTAACGTTGATGCGGGGCGCTGATATCATCGTGGATTTCGGTTGACACCAATCTGGGACTTGGAAGTGGTATTCCCTGAATATTCGACTCGATCCTTGGGATTTGCACGCCTGTAAAATATCATCCTACAATTTAAGTATTTAATTACATTCAGAGGCATAGTTTAAAACTTATAGACCTAAATTGCTACAAGAACAGTGTACAACTAAGATTTAGATGCTTTGATAAATTATTAAGTCTCCAGTCGTAAAAGCAATAATCTAATATATAAGATGCACCACGTGAAATACATTATAATATAAGCACAGCAGGGGACTAATTTTATTCCTTGGATATCAATTTCATTAGTAAATGCTCACCTTATGTTATTCATGGATAGAGAAATTCAAAGTAGCATTTAATCTAAAAACCGTTTGAGTTCTAAACTATTTAATGGAAACATTTCTATGATCCTCTTCAAGTATTGATTATACCTCTGACATAATACACTCTGCGCTCTGAAAACTATTTTTACACAAAATGTTTTTATATTAAAATACCTGCTGGACAACTTAACTTGTTACCTATCGAAGATCATTAGAAAACTGATCGAAATTTATTAAAGAGTTGCTTAACTTACAGATCAACTATGGTATGACTGATTTGTTCATTTAGCTATTAATGCCCTAAAGTGGCAGCGCTTGCAGTAAATATACCGATAGCTAGCATTATAGTATATCTAACAATCTAGCAATTTTACAGGTTAACTAATTAAGTTACTTCGATCGAGACTTATTTTACTGCATCGATAGCGTGCTTTAGAAAATCTATTATATGATGGCTGAAATTTGTTTTCCAAATAGTTTCACAAATACGTGGTAAAGAAGGTTTATTCACCGTCATGATAATCTGGAGGAAGAAGTCTCTCAAATGCTCTAAAGGCTTTCCCACGATTAGGATCTTGTAAGTTATTGCACCAGCCAGTAATTGAACGAAATATGGAGGTGTGGTCACAGGGCAAATCATGTTCTCCACACTTTTGATTTTTTGGAAGTTCAGTTAAAGCAGAAATTTCAAAAGTGGGTAGATTTAATAATATCTCTTTAACTTCTCTCGTGGAGGATGGGGAGGATTCGCTGTCTTGAAGTTCACTAGCATATAAAACATTTCTTTATTTTTAATTGTAGGTCAAGGAAAGCAAGGGTTACCACATCGGAATCAAAACATGGCTATTATGAAAATAAACATTTAGAAGGGAAACAAACTTGTGGGATAAAACTCCATTTAAAAATCGAGTGGTGGCAAACTGGAGGAGGAAGGACGTGTTTGCAATCTCCAGCGCCTGATCCTTTGGT
The DNA here is from genome assembly GCA_020352615.2 of Yoshiicerus persimilis. NCBI lineage: Eukaryota > Metazoa > Arthropoda > Collembola > Entomobryomorpha > Tomoceridae > Yoshiicerus > Yoshiicerus persimilis. The sequence goes on along the minus strand of CM060170.1, from coordinate 24,371,252 downwards.
TTATTGAATCCGAAAGCAGTTCCAGCCGGAGATAGAGGATCAACATTTCTTCCTTTGAATCACAAAGAAAATACATACGTAATATTACTTATTAACAAATGACAAGGATCGAGCCGAATTTCAGAAATCACAACGGCTTTCATTGGCTTAGAGAATGCAAAAGTTAGACAACTCTGTCGGAATGAAAAAAGTCGTCCATCTCTTCCGAAAAGCCTATGCAGAAGTTGTACTTATTGTTAGTTGCGGTAGCTAAAACTTATGTAACACATCCTTGAAAGTATGTAAGGAATGTTGTTCCTATTATAACAGGCGGATGGACTTACTTTGCTTCCATAAATCAATTTCGTGTGAGTGAAGCTCCAATATATCGATTCTTGCTTTCTGAATTGCGTCTTTCAATTTGTTTGAAGGAAAAGACATCTGAGGTTGCTCATTATGCCATTTACTGATGTCGATCCCACGGATTGCATCTCCATCGCAATGCATTGGAGCATTTCTATATTCAAATTTCATAAATGTAGATGCATAAAACATAGAACTATACCTAAATAAAGTCTTTTTGCATTATCAACTTTAAAGAACCTTCATGGGAGTGGTTCGTATGACTTTCTCTGGTTTCCTTATCATCAAAGGTAGCAATAACATCCTGTACTCATCTCAATCTCAACCTCTATTACTTAAATAAATGCTTAAGTAGTATCTTTGTTAGGATGATTTAATCTCTGCAGGATATCTAGATCATAATTGCTTACCTGCCGGTCAATGCATCGCATTTTCTTCAATCTCATGAACTATAGAAACAATATTTAACTAGTGGCTGTTACTACTGTCTGCAATATTTCATTCTCGTTATTTATACGGAAGAAGTACTAAGAAATATTTATTATATTATACTATTGTAAAATTTCGTTCGTCAGGTCAGGTAATAAATTCGTCATAACAAGAAAACTTATGAAGCTTATGATTAAATATAATTTTTGCTAATTATCATTTTTTCTTCATTGCCATTTAGTGTGAAATCATGCCTAATTAAAATCCATTTGAAAAGAGTTTTCATACATTCTTCACGAGTTGCTAAAACACAGCTTAAATTATCATTTGTTTAACACACTACTACCTGACAGCTCTTTGTTCACTGAAATAGGTTTATTCTTACATATGTTGCTGTTTACAATGGTACTGATAGGTAGGGATTAAAAAGCGTGCCAACAAGTGGGGCCAAAACTGTTGCTTAAAAGCAGCATTTTCTCTAGCTGATTCTCTATGTGTAATTATGGAATGTATCCTGTGCATTGAAAAATTAATTTTAGGTAATGAACTTACAAAAATGGGTCTCTACTCAAAAACACACTTGGCTGGACATCTTTCACAGCATTACTGTTGTCACAAATTATCCTTGCATACGTAACTTTTCGGATTTCTTGAAGTTGTTCTATGAAATACAAGACAATTTGCAATTCCAATCTTTTAAAATTAATATTCATGTGTTCATTAAATTATATAATATCAAGCCATGTGATTAACATACCAGATGTAAATGCTGATGGTGGTAAGTCATTTTCATACCAAAATCTATCCCCATTACGCAACTTTTGAAATTGGATTCCAAGAAGGCATCCAAAAGTAGGACCGATGACTGCTCCTTCTAAGGGGATTTCCGCAAGGCCTCCAGTAAACAAGTCAATATCTTCCACATTTCTATTAAGGAAATAAATCTATCTGTTTAGTTCTATATAATCAGTTATACAAAGATTTCCGTGGAGTAGTACGTAGACCAATATTCCTGCACTGGTACTATTATTTCATTAGATGAACATTAAATTGCGATTGAAAACTATATACTTTTCTTAAAATAGCCCTAGCTGTGTGGTCTCTTCTCAGGATACCCATACATTACTTCATAGATAATATGTATACATAAAGTTATTAACAAACACTTAAGGTACATTTTGATCGTACACATGTTACGAAGTTCTACTAAGGTACGATTATACGACAAATTTAAATTCCCTTGGGCTAATAATCTGGAATCTGATTTACAACAGCTAAAGCACCGTGTGAAACCAATTTACATTCTCATGTAAACCTAAAACAATATTAGTCACAAGGGCAACCGATTAATTGAGTCTGTTTAATTGATTATATTTACAAGGCAGATGCGTTGTGGAATGAACTAGTGAAAATAACCAGTAAACGATTATATTCGGATATATAAATCACTTCTCTTATTGACACTTAACATAGAATTGCCATGAATCCGTTTTTCGAATTCATTCCTAACAAACAGGGAGTAGAGAGTATTTCTTGTGATTAGAACATCCAAAGGTTGATCAATCAAATTTGTTTTAAATTTGCTTAAAAATTTGAATTTGTTTTAAAAATTGAATTTGTTTTAAAAATTCTTTTTTTAGACTGTTTATATGCAAATATGGAAAACATTAAAGCCGATGCTCATTTATTGAAAGTATACGTACTGTCACCATACTATGTTCACTTTATAATTATAATTATTGCATTAATTATATATTAATGCAATAATTATATACCACTGCATTAATTACATGCATTAATTATAAGGACATATTATGTACACCGTGTGTAGAACCGTGACACAAATATTGGCAGTTAGTAAAAGTCATCAATTACACTTCGTTTGTCTGGCCTTAATTATAGGTTAGATAATCTAGATTATTGTATAATGCCCCACAGGTAATAGTAATATCCGTAATATCCTATTCTGCTGCAGAACGAAAACAAATTCTAAGTGCTTTGAGTAAGGTAATCGTAGTCTCTGTTTCCTTTGAGATTAGTTTCTTTAAATGCCAATGTATTTTATTCGTTAAGGAAGTAGACTCATTGAATCCATGTTTTTACAATGTGTTCACTTTGTCTGCATCCTCTTTGCTGTCCACAGCTAGTATTCCAATAATGCATTACAAACTCTAATGGCAAAATATTAGGAAATGTAGCATCCTCTTTCTGATTTAATTTAGAGTTTAATATTACTCCCTTGAATAAATTATTTGCTTTCAATCAAATTCAATCAGAGGCTTACCTGTAGACAGTCTTAAGAGATTGTATTACGTCATGAGACATCGTTCCGTTTAAATCTTGAAACAGATTTACTTTTCCTAAGCCACACAGTTCTTTATAGAAAACGTATCCTGGAATACCGTTATCTCTTCCCTGTTGTATAAGCTGTGCTGCAAGGTCAAGTCCGTCTCCTATCACAAATTGAGGCAATTGAAAATATCTCGATTAACTTTGCTTCGTTAACAAATATTTGCCAAATTTTTTAAGAACACGGGAATATTGGCTATCATCTAATGCAATTATGACCTACAATAAAGTACATTTAACATTTATTAAAGGGTTGAATCGAAGGGTTATCCCTGTCTGTCCCTAAAAAGATGTTGGTCCGGTGGGGCAATATTGCATCTTATGTCATGCGCTGTTAGTCAGATCCTCAGTCGCGCATTGTTGCTCTTTGCATGCAATCGTCGAGTATCTATAGTCATAGTTAAAAGTCAAACCACCCCATGAGAGTCAAAAGATGGTCACCAAGATGAAAAAGTCTACACGTTTTCATTGTTATAAATGTCAAGTGGTATCCAACTATTGTCGTTAAATGTCAATGGTGACGTCAAACAGGTCGGATTTGGATTGCCTTCATATGGGTAAGGAAGATCATCAGTTAATTTGGACCGGAAGGTGTTCTTTTTTATGCGCATTGTTTCCATGAATTCCATATGTTAGATTTAATGCTTTATATTTACTAATTTATAAGGACCCTAATGTTGCCGATGAAGAATTAAGCATACTTCCGTTGGCAGAACAGGTTAATTTACTCAGTAATTGTTAGCACCTGTAAGTGGATCCTCAAACATTCTGTTTGTCATGATGTCATTGATGAATTGGTCTTCACTTTGAGCTTTGCCTCTGAGTAATCCTCTTAAAAGTTGATCCAATGCACCGTTTCGGTACAACTCAAAAGGAGCGTAAAACGATTCACTGATACTTTTCTCTGCCAATTTCCGTCCGCTCTGTTATTAAAAAGCAAATTAACTTGAATTTCAGCTCGTACATCCAGCAAAATAGTATTATTTTGCCAGTCAGACACAATTCTTCAAATTAGATACCTTATTGCAATAGCTCTCCCTTCATTAAAATTGGTTCATGGCTGATACTTGTACAATTCTACGCATCATGTAAATATAGACAGTAGTAAACTGCTTTCCTAGCCATTAGTGTTTCCATTTTGTAAATAAAGTAAAAAAAATTTATTCTGTCGTTTTTATGTTAAAATTAAAAGCACATTGAAACGTAATTTACTTCAATATATTTTTTCGGGAACCATCTATCTCATTAAGGTTTAGTGTAGCAAATAAGTATGCAAAATAATAAGAGCTAGCTATCTGATATTATAACTTTATAGCTGAATGAAGTACCTCATCGTAGAAGGGCATTGTTTTCGGCATGAGCGATGCAAAAAACCAAAGAGCAGTTGAAGAGACGGAGTTGAGAACCCCAGCATTAGTGTTGATATCGTAGCCGGTGTAGAAACCGGATGTAAGGGGCTTTATTCCATAATTTGACATAATTGACTCTCCTAATACGACTGGAAGAAATTCGTTGTAGGTAATATGTTGGATCTGAGCAGCGACGATTCGGCGAGCCTCTTGAAAGAGAATTTCATCAGACCAGTGAGGATTAATGTGAAACAACTGTCTGGCTAAACGGTTATGTTCCCGTAGCCATAAAGTGTGCATGGCTGCCAAACCGAGATGCTCGTTGAGCCTATCGTCACCCGCCTTGAAGCATCTGCCATTAAAAATAATTGCAGGTTAACAAAAAGCATATACGCAACTATCAACAATTCCTGCAGTGTTGCAGTCAAAAATATTATGGATAAACTTTGTATCTCATATCTTGTATACTGATGTCATTGTAAGGATAATGCGCTGGGTAAATAACCCCACATTTATTGGCATAATATGGTTTTGGATATGTGGATGGTTTTAGCTGTACACTTTCTTGTAGATTATCAGACTAGTATTTCCATTTTATGTAGTGTCATCTTATAGACGTAATATTGTTACCTGATAACTATATCGGGAGAATCTGCGAGAAGCAGAGTTGATGTAAATTAGAGAGTCTACCTGAAATGTCCAGAACTAGAGCGACAATATTTAGGACTGCTGTCGGAAGGAAGCAGTTCCCCTCCAGGTCCTGCCTGAGTTCGCAGAAGTCCAGCTTGGTACAGTCGTAACTCCTCAACCTTTTTCCTAGAGTTTCCGTAAATGTTAGAGGCGTCAAGGAAACTCGAGACTTGATTTATTTGCTCTCTCGGTCCTAAAAATACAGTGAGATATTTAGTTTACACGTCTGCACAACCTAATAAAATATCGGTTGGCGACGAGGCAACAATAACTCTCACCCTATTTCCACTTACATTTTATTAGATAAATACACAAAGCTACTACAAACTAGCAAAACATTCATTTTTACATCAGGAGATGTTCCTTCCTACACAACAACAAAACCTGCATGGGTTGTGCCAATATTATTGCTATTATTATTGCACCAAAGCGTAGCTATAGACTTAGACTACTCTTATGTATCCATTACGATAACACCAAGCCTCAGAAAAGCGGATCCGTTTTCATGTGTGTGGAGGTAAAAAAAAATTTGGACAATAAAATTTTGCCCACCAGAGGATAAATTTGGAATGATCGTTTCATAAAACGCTTACTCTAAGAGATAATTCAAAACCAAGATTCCAGAATGCAGAGAATCTTTAATTTAACAAAAAATAAATTGTGCATTTAAAATTTTTTAACTTGTCATTTAACTTGATTGCAAAATTGAAACTGTTGCCGAGTCTGCCATCACAATTTCAGAGAATTTACTTTGGGAGGATGGAGTGTAAAGTAAACATAAGCATCCTAAACATGAAAAATGAAAATAAAAGTAAAGTTCTAACTAAGGTATATCGGTGTTTTGCTGTCTTAAAGATCAAAGGCCATTGATCAATTCCAATATTTTTTATCAAGCGATCTCCATAAGACAAAGTTTCGTGAAAATATTCCCTCGGGTGGGCAAACTTTATTTGTACAGTGTTTGTCCAAACTTTTCTAGAACTCGACATACAAAGTTTTCCAGAGTGGCAACCAACTGGACAATTTAATTAGTTGGCTAGGCAGTCTAACAAGATGCAGTTGATGTTTAGTGCCGATACCTAAAGTACACCCAACTCTCGGAGCTGGACTGGATCGAACATATTCTTGACATCGGTCTTCGGCTATTCCATAGTAAGGGTCAGTCTCTGGTAATCTGATTGGGTAGCAGTCCGGGTGAAAATTATCAAATTGCACTCCACAGCATTTAATGGGCGATCCTTGATGTCCAGAAATCTGGGGCGTGTGAGCAATGTCGTGAGAAATAAATTCCCCCCATACTGCCGTTAGTGCCATAAGATGTGCGTGAGGTTTGTCAGAGTCCTTATGTATACTCAGAGATACGGATCTTCCTGACGGCAGCAAATTCCCATCCACTGCCATACGAGGAGAACTAACGCCTAATCAAACAACGCACAACGTAAATAATCAAACACTCTCCAACAACAATAACATCAAACATTGCTAAGTAGTTCATTGCCAATCCAACACATATTTTATACCTTCTATATATCTATGCGATTCCCTGGCTATTATTGCACTTTCTTATTATTCCGCATTATGTTGACAGCATTTACTCTTTCCAAATACTGTAATTAGTACAAACGTAATCAAATACATGCTGCTTGACGTGTAGCTCGTTAATAATTCCCCTCTATAGTCTACTATAGCTTAATTATTCTAAGTATGGTATTGCGAACTTACATATGTACTTTAAAATTTAAAAATTGTAAAGCTGCAAACATACTATTTGATTGCCTATTACCGCACGAAGCAGACATCAATGGTTGTTTAATGTTGGCAATGACAATGGCATTCGTAAATCATAATTATTCTCTCATTTCAAGTACGTTATTGTTTTATAATTTATCTATCTATCCACATCGCGAATTTACCTTTACATGATACTATGTACAACAACAAAAAATGCATATATGCAAGTAGGCAAAGTCATCAAAATAGATAACAATTTTACATGGACTTCAAAATAAAAACTCCGTTTTCACGTGGGGCTGTTGTTTAAACATTCATCCTTTTTAGACCAACCTATCCTCAGTGTGATACAAATAGGTTCATTTGGCTCAATTCCAGACAGATGACAAAATTTCTACACTACTGCTGTACGTAAATAAGATGCAACTTCAAAAATCATCGACTGAGAACTAGGCGAAATAGAAACGTCATTTTCAGCTCAAAATTATTAAAAGTTCAATAAGAAAATACAATATTATTAATAGTATTTTTACTGTGAGAACAGCATTTCCACTTATTTGAATATGCACTGCATATTCAATAAAAACTTAGTGTACTGCCATTTGTTTCTGAACATGTAAAATGAGAAGCCACCGACGATGCGGTGGTATAAGGATATCCCACGCAAATATCTCAATTGCAGCTTGTACAACTTTACATAATATTAAATGTACATATAGTAATAAATAACAAACAACAATGCTGCTAACATTATTGACATACACTTTAAGATAATGCTGTATGTTGCAATAAATACTACAGCCCAATCGTTTTAGAGGTCACAGCAGTACAGCAAATCTAAACGCGTATGATGAAAGTACGTTATTATTTCTCACGGAAGGAACACAAATATTTCCATTTTCCACGAGATTCCATAGATACTGAAGTAGGATGCATACATTCTCTACCTTTGCAAGACAGTAGACAAGTGTCAAACATAATAACATATTGTGTTTGATTAGCTTGGACTAGAAATGCATTACCGTTTGACAAAATTACACACAATGGTTAGACAACAATGATGAACTGCTAAACAAGACAGAAAACAGACATGTACGTTGGTAGAAGGTAGAATTAGAAATTACATTTTCCTCTTGACTGTGCATGTTATTTAGGCGAATAATAATTTCCATAATTAACTATAAAGAAGTTCAAGAATTATTTATAATTCACTTTCCATTTTCAGTTATTGTAAAGATCAGTGCACTACTTTAAAATGCCAGATTTGAATTGGTAGGTAAATTATGGCAATAAAACAATGAGAAATTCGGACTATAGCCTCAAAAGGTACTTTTGATTGCAGGTAGAATCGACCGATTATCTAACAGTAATATCAGAATAATGATAAAAATTTAGTAAATATTTGCCGCAAAAATATGGTAGGAGTGCTTAAACGTAATATGATTTATACGACCGTTGAAATAGTAAAACTGGAACTGACACCTTGTATTAGCATTACACAACGGTTTGAAAAGCAATATACTTTAAACTTACCGTCTGCATATCTGGGCATTAAAAATCGCAAGTATCGCATGTTGGCTGAACCCCATCGTGGATGTTGGACATTATTGCAATAGCCATTGTAAGCACGGTACTTCCTCGGTTGACAAGGGAAGTCCACTTTCAATGGACATTCGTCATTAAGCAGAGACTTTCGAATATCCAAGTTTGGAAGAGAGTATACTATTTGCTCTCTACTCAGTCCATGTCTGCAAACAAAATAAATTGCATATAGTAGATAAGAATTGCATTTCGGTATAGCTTGCCATTCATTATAGCCATGTATCTGTAATTTTTCATACCACAGATTGCTAAGGGAATATTTATGACATTGAAGTGAATAAACGTAACAGAAAGATGCTTTTATTTCCGAACATGTTTAACAAAATTTATTTTGCTTTGGTAATAAAATTGTGGACAACCAGATATTCTTTTCCTAAACGTCAAAATCAGAGGTGACCGGAATATTTTTGCTTTTACAGTTTGGGAGTATTGATCAGAAGGGACCACTCCCTACATAAAAATGGGCTGTCATTTAAAGCGGCTTAAAAACATAGAATTAAGTCTTAAAAACCATTTATTTTGGCTTAAAAGGGTATTAGCTTAAAGAAGTAGGTTTGTGGCTTATTACATGCATTTAATTTGGCTTAAATTACTTCTCATATTATGTCAATTATAGTAATTGTAAATTAGTCAAATTGATATATTTTTAGTCACTTATACAAAGTGAATTAATAATAATAGTGGGTTAATCATCGTCCGGTCACATACTGCGTACTTTATTACGTAAAATGAATCCATGTTTTCAGGAACGTCATCATTTTTGCTATAAAAATCTCAAGTCTAAAGTCACTATCTAATTTCAAACGCCAATATTGACAATGCATCAACATAATCAAACATATAGGCATATGTATGTACTATATATTAGATTCTTCTAATTTACCATGCTTTAAGCCATAATACCATATCCTGTATTAAGCCGTATTAAATACATTGGCTGCTAATTTCCTCTTAAGCCAAAAAAATTGTTTTTAGGACAATATGCATTATTTTTTAACCGCTTTAAAATTAACTCACAAAAATTTAACTACCTCTCACTTTGATGAAAATCGCTGCCACAAAGCCTACAACAATTCTGAAGTTATTATTTGAAAATTATGATTTTGAGTTTGACAAAAATCTCAACCAATGTAATTGGTACACATTATAATATCTATTGGAAACATTATGACTAAAGCAAGAATGTCAATGAACATTTTCCATCAATTTCATGCAAAATATCTTGTGCAAAATTTGTTATAATACCGTGGTCATAAATGTCTCTTTTTATACCAAAATTTACATGCATAAAGAAATCATTTTTCCTTAAGATGTACATTGATTTTAGTAATATTATCGTCGATATTAAGAAAAGAAATGCCTTTCTATACTACACTACACTTCTTTATATGTGATTAGTATGCCATTTATTCAGTAGTGCAACTACTGTATGCGATTGGGCTGTCTGTCTGTGAGTTAGTTAGTCAGTCAGTTAGTTAGTTAGTCAGTTAGTTAGTTAGTTAGTGAGATAGCGCTGTAACTCAAGAACGGTTAAACTTTTTTACAATCTGTTTCCACATTATGAAAATATAGGTTCTCCTTATGAACAAGTTCGTAAATGAGCAAAATTGGGTAACGCCTTCCCCTTAAAGGGGGAGGTTAAACTGTTCGTACTATACGTATGTTTAGTGTATGTATTGGATGTAGTTTGTATGTTGTGGTATGTGCCGCTGTATTGGATGTTGAGTATGTTGTGGTGTGTGTCGCAGTCTTTAGTTGCACTACTGTGATATATCCGTTTTGTAATGGTTTATTAAACTTACGTTTGAGCTAAATAACGTGTGGCCTCTTCAGACAATAGAGATACTCTGGACACATTTACGGCCGTCGGATTTGCTCTATGGGATGCTGCCATGAACCATGCTGCTGATCCGGGTTTGTGTTGAGCTTCTGAAAACGTAACAAAACATAGCAATCAAGGAATACCCAAAAATAAGGGTGGGATTTAATCGTTCGTCTTAAGAATTGAACTTTTCGTCTTTTTCGGTTGAATATTTCGTCAGATGAATTTTTCGTCTTATGATTTAACGGGTCGTCTTGCGAATTAATAGGAAAATGCAAAAATGCTAACTAAAAATACTAAAAGTAATGTATGTAAATGTAAATACTATGTAAATGCAAGACGACCTATTAATTCGCAAGACGACCCGTTAAATCATAAGACGAAAAATTCATCTGACAAAATATTCAACCGAAAAAGACGAAAAGTTCAATTCTTAAGACGAAACATTAATTTTAAGTCCAAAAATAATACCTCGGATATAAAGCATTTATAGTAAATTTCGAAAGCCGACAGTTAAAATTTTGTATTCATAAGTAATAGTAAGCATCAATATTGACATCATTATATGCAGCGTCAATGTAGAAGGACTGTCGTTGTGATTTCGAGGAGGCCCTCCAAGCACCATTGAATAGAAATCTCAGTTCTTCTCCGTAGAGACTAACCTGTTGATTTGTCTTTGCTCCTTATTGTTTGAGAATTATTATTGGCATGTTCCTAAGACTCCTCGTTGTATATTTTTCAAATTCTTATCGGGAAAACTTTGATCTGATTTTCAGCAGAGATGGAAATTTAGGTGAGCATTGAGAGATAGCCTCTCATTTCTCATTTCAGCAACGTCATGACTCGCTCACTCACACCCCTCATTTCTCAAATACATTTGACCATACCTCTCACCCACTCCTCTCATTTCTCACTTCAAAATGATAGATGAGCTTAGGGCTCCCCAATTCTCAAAAGTGAGAAATGAGAAGTAATTTTAACTTCTGATTTTCAGTTTCCGTTGGGACATTCTTTCGACTATTTATATTATCAAGTTTCATTAAGGTGTGGCTATGTTAATTTCTGGCAATTATTGTGCATATAGATAAATAAGTTCCTTTCTATGCATTGCTGATATAAGAAATTTCGTCAAAGATAGGATAAACAAGCGATCTTAATCTTACAAACTTAATAATTATTTCTCATTTCCTTTTGTTAGATAATCATCGTGTTAATTTCTATTTTAGTCGACTACAATAGACGGTTGGTTGCTGTATTCATGCAGCGGTAATGCAATTGTTCACTTTATAATCCAAAGATTCAATTGTTATTCTTGCATGAGTATAATCATAAACAATATTATGGTAGCACTATGTCAATCATGAATTTATACTCATCTATTCGCAAATCACCATTTGGCGAACAAAGTGAAACATGTATTGTAAAGTGTTCTGTATCACAGTTTATTTCTTTCCTTTCAATTTTCATTACTTCAGCACCCAGAGCTTGGAAAGGTAGGCAAAACAATAATGCGATAATTCTTTTAATTCCGATATGTTGCACCTTCAAATTTTTAAGCAAGCGTCTAAAGATATACTTCAGAAATGTATGTTCGGTTTTTATGTACTCTGTATTTTGCGTATTTAGGTCATGCATTTACATTTTGGTTTTCTGGTTCATTTTCATTAGAAAGATATTTTGGGCTGTTGTACTTACATAGAATCATGATATTTACTACAGTTGTGATTATTAGGTACAAAAGGAAATTACTTAGCTTCCATGTTCGCATTATGATAATAGTATTGACAGATTTGCATCTTATTTCAAGTCTTAACCTATCGTAATACATTCATTTTCATTCATTTCAGATACCATATTCATTGTAGAGTATAAAACTATGCATTGACAACTTGTATACATTGGACCTACCTTTCCGACATCCTTAAGCTGTTGATAGGCATAATAATAATGACTTAATGATGATTTACATAGATTCACATATGTAATCAAGAGAAAGTATACAGGTACACATACCGAATCATTTCATGAATACTAAAACTCATAATTATAGCTAGATTATGTAAGTATAGTATGAATCTTTTCTAGGACAATTTGAACTGTAATACCCTGAGCATGTATGTAAATTGAATGAATGGAAAATTACAATAGAGATGCTTACATTGCTTAGGTACCTAGATCATTTACACTGTCAAAGATAATGTCATTGCAATGACATGGATACAATGAAAATAGTTATTACTTGAAGAGACACCATTCAAAGTCCAACTTAGCAACCGACATGTACTGACTCATGCTGACATTTAATTAATCACTTACTAAACCCTGAACTCGATTTAGGCTAAATCAATCAATACCCACTGACGATATATTAATAATACCTAGTATATACTACTTAAGCGGGGAATGAAACATAATATAACCAGTTCTAAATAAAAAGAAGAAATCCTAAGAAGAAGACGAAATAGTAATGGAACTGTGTGATATTGACGATGTCCCGATTCCAAAGACGCTTGAGTTCAATTTTGCAACCTCATTGAACATTTATTATAGTGTTCAATGTAAATATTTCTCAATGAAGTATAGGTACATATCTATATCAAGAAGATGTATAATGTTTGAAAACTAAGTGGTAAAATATGTTTAATTTTGTACAAGATTTAATAGAGAATTTGGAAAACCCCAAATGGCAGTAGTTAATTAGTTATGTTCAATGATATAAGGGCAAGTTGACAGTTTTAGATTTATTCTTCGACAATGAACGCAGTAAAAACTTTAAATAGTAGTGTCAGAGTATTATACTATGTACATTCAGACACTATGAACACACTATGCAATAATTACTTGTAGGTTATTGAATTCTATGAGCTATAAAATTGGAATTTGGACCACCAAAAGAAATACGTGTCGTGACACAAACAAAAACTAAATGAAATTGCTTTAGCATTAAAAAACTGAGCAAGCAGCTTTATAAAATACCAAAATCTTTTTTCTTGAATTTTACTTCTTGTTACTTAATATCTATTATTTTTTTATTTATAGTCTGATCAGTTTTTGCAAACTAATTAAAATTTGCAAATGATAAAAATCAGACGAAAGTTTTCCAATTTACGATGAATTAACTCGATTTTTGCAAACCAGATAAATACAAGACTGCAAATATTGTGAAATGGGAGACCCTCAAAGTTCAATGAATGAGAAATTGCAATTCTTTAACATAAAGGGTATTACGCAAACAATACTGTTAGAAGTTCATTATTTTTAATCAGATTAAAGTATTAGTACATGTGCAATATTCTTGAAACGCAATAAGAAACCAGCAGTGTTAATCTGCATTATTATGTTGATTAGTTTAAATAATTTTTAATAACGGCCGTAATTATTAAACGTTAACATTCGACGACATGAATGACCTACTAAAAACTTAAAGAGGATACATAAAGAATTATTTATTCAGATAAAATTCATAAGTAAACGCGCTCGTTCATTCGTTAGTTAGAATGAGCGACCATTAGATTGATGGATAAGGAAGGGTTTTCTTAAAAATGAATCATTGCAGTCATTTACTGACCTTAGATGCCGTAATGTGTAGTTTTTTCTGATAATTCATTGTCATTCGTATTGTAATTGGGGTTGCATGCCACATTTTCTTTCATTCGTAAAAACCATTTCTAACAAGATTACTTTACCTGCTTTTGTATCTCCAAATTCTCAAAGGCACGTACTTTTTTCATCATAAGTTACGTTTATCATTACATAAACTAAGAAGGATTATGTTCTTTTATTGTATTAAGTAACTGCAGTTTGCAATTTATTTGTATTTCTAAATCTACCAGCTTTGTCCAAATTATGCGGATGCCTAAAGTAGTGCAATGACTACAGCCAGAGATTTTCTATACAATACTTTCAACACGATATCAGGCCAATGCTATTACAGCCGTGTAAAGATTAGTACTTTTATTTCAGTTATGAACATCAATTGAAGTTTTATTCACACGGAAGTGCATATTTTCCCTATACGTAGCGCTTAGAAGAGACCTGCCACATTATTACATATGGTATTGTATGAGGTTTGCATAACAAAACAGGCCCATTCTGTTGGCCAGAGTATTTATATTATAAGCATATTTTATGCTGTTGCACATGTAATTAACTGCTACTTAAGTTTGCCTTAGTGCAATTTTTAACTACCTATTAGGAATAATAAATATTTATGTTTACCAACTTGTTAAGTACTGTTTGACTAATTTCAATTACAAGGTTCTACTTTAAAGCTAAACAACTATTGGAAGCCGTAAACGAAAAAAAAAACAATGGAAAAATCTTTAGATTAGGTATGCTTTTTGCTATTTGCAATAAACACTAAACAACCTTAGAACTTTGATTGCAAAATAAGTCTAGAAATTTTTACCTCTCTGTAATTTATTCTATTGTGAGCTTTTGGAGTAAAACTGCTATTCTTTCCATTATAGGTACAAATCGCATTCGCGAAAGGGAGCTTCTGTTATTACTAAAATAAACTGGTCATCTATTTGCCGTTCGCAAACAAAGATATCAAGGTTATTTTTTCGAAACAGAAAATTAAGAAATGAAGCATTGTGCATTCCGAAGTATATTTGCAATATATACAATGACGGTGAAATTAACGTCTAAATATTAAAAATTGCAGTATCAACTATTTACTCCATAAATCAATTCAGCAGACATAATACTGTCCTGAGAAAAAAACAAGTCTTATTTCTGTAGTTACAGGTGAATCTGTGTATAGAACATTTTCGTAGGAGAAACATATCATTGAAGACAAATAGAAAACAAACCTTGTTACTATAAATTGTTTCATATTTACTTGCCTAGTTTTTCATCGCATTTGTTAATGCCTGTTAAATTTGTGGTGTTGTGATATCGTAATAAAGGTGGTCTACAACACAGAGTTTACCGTATTTGATTTCAAGACAACTGATTAGTTTCATTAAATACTCTCATGCTGTCTTAAGTCTTACTAAATTCCATTATTCTTACTTCCTTTGATTTCAATAATGTTTTATTTATCATGGGAGATTTTTTTATAGCTCGTCAGGGAATAACACTCATGCTGATTTGTAAAGGTGAAACTGTGCATGTGCAACGCAAAGTCAAGTTTAAGGAGATTGAGCGTTTACGATTTTTTATAAATGCTTTGACTGACTGCTATATAGTGATCTAAGATTAACAGCGAAAAAGAAATCGAAAAACGCCATAATGAAGGTTACGTAGTACTAATTTGCTAGTGGTAAGAAGATTTAAGTAAATCGTGACATAATTAAGGGATGAAACATCACCAATAAATGTACATGATGTTGTCCCACAGGACTTTCTTGTCTTTAATTTTCACCTTGGTTGCAGATAATAACTATTGAAAAGAAAAGGAAAACCATTATCTAAGAATGTTAACTTTTATTAGTAAGTTAGATACGCCGTGTGTGGTCACAATAAGAAAACGACTACAGTAGTATTAAAGGAAATAGTAGAGCAAGCAAACTCTCCTACTTGATGATTAATTTGATGATGGAACCCATTGGGCTTATTCGCCACGTTTAATCTCAGAACATCATGTTCAGCAAATGATCTAAAATGTAACTCTTATCACATTCATTTGCTAAATTTTAGTATTTCCATCATGGTAATTAGATTTCTTTTTAAAAATAAGGTTTTTTCAAATTTCTAATAACTTCCTGTTTTGGAGTGCAGAAGTAGTTACGTTTTGGTTTCAATTGATAACTTAATTGCTGCTAACAAATTTGGAAAACGTTTTAGTATCGATATACCACAAGCAACATTAATTACATCATTTTAGAAAGAACTACAAAATTAATATATCATTTTTGGAAAGCAAGATGCATCATTAGTATATTTGAATAAAGATAAACGCCCTATTAGGGTATACATCTATCGAAATCCATCTTATTTATACAAGTAAATTGAGATTGTGTATTTAATAGTATATATGGTGAAGTAATTGAAATATCTACCAACCTGCATTATAAATTTTTGGCTGGAACACAGCAAACCTTTGCAAAACTATTTGCTCAGCTCGAGAAACGGCTTGAGCAACTTCTTCAGCAGTAATATTGATGAGAGGAGTCTGCCTTTCGATTTGTCTTTTTTGCCTTAATGCTTCATTTGTACCACTAACGCCTTCACTTTTAGTTATATAACTCAAACGTTTATCACTTTGTACTGCAGTTGTCAATACGTTTGACTGAGGTCTCCATCGGGGGTCATATATATCATAATTACCATCCCCAAACTTCCAACTGTACGTGGTGGCCATCCATGTACTTAACCACAGCAGAACGGAAAAATAATTCCACCTAAAAGATAAAAGAAAAATCTGTTAGTTTCATGAAGAGTAATATCTATAATTGAGAATCTACAAATAGCATTAACAATATAAGCCGGAGAGCACATGAGTTTATTAAATACTCGTTTATCGAGCTGTAAACCATTAATAAATTAAAGTGAATTTTATTGCTTATAGTCCAAATGAATCACGGAAGACTGTAGGAACCCATCTATCATTATTAAAGCACACGAGCATACGAGTCTTTGAACAAGATTTCAAAATGAAATATGTAAAGAACCATCAAATTTCCAGCTTTGAATAATTTAAATCCATTTGTTAATAATAGAAACTACTTTTAGGAATATCACATTTAAATGGAAGTATGATATTAAAACAGTAATATCCAGAGCTCTTTGTTACTATTCGGAGCCCGCAGGTTTACGTACACTCCTCATTTTGACATGAGGCACCAAAACAGTAATTTTTATCATACCGTTTCATACATCGTACTTTTTGTTGGATAAGAGAGTGAAATAATATTGGTAGTCAATCCTGGTTTGATGTATGCAATTATCTGTTACAGCATTTAATTTATCATTTCATTTACAACGACAGTTAACCTGTCATTAATGGAGGACTAATATTGAGTAAGTTGTATGGGAATGAATGACAAAGTGAAACAATGACATTTTTGAAGCGACGACAATATATTAAGAATGCACAATCCGTTGCAGCAGCCTTTCTTTCATTGTTATATAATTGCTAACTCGTACCATATTTTTGCCTCGTCTCCTTTCATTGCATTGTGTACAATGTGCAAATACAATGCAGCTAATAAATTGTAACTTGTACTCTTAGAATGCAATTATCAAGTACCTATGCATTTGTACTGACTTACAAAGAATATCATTTGCACCATCTAATTTAAATTGCATGCGTGTCTATCTATATAAATTCAGGTACAGTCTAAATAAAGCATGTTGTCATAAAATGAATGGCAAAAATATTTCTAAAATTTTAGTTAATGGGCTAAATAGTGGACATAATTATAGAGAGGAAAAGTTTTCTAGGTTTTATACACTAAGTTGGGCACAAGGTAGACTTACTGGCCAAAACAGCTTTTCAGTTATAGTATATTGTTATAGTTATAGCGTCAGTTCATACAGTCGGCTTTTCAATTATTCCATTATAATTTCCGTATTCTAGTATGCAAATGCATTACAAAATGCTGAAATTATATATTTCCCAAGCACACCTAATCGGTTGTATTATACGAAGGAGACTGGAATTGTAATTAGCTAATTTGTAAATTAACAAATAAAGGTCAAGGCAAGTTTGCATACAAAAGATAACATAATATTCTATAAACGTTAGCCCCGTTTCCTATAACATTTTTCTCCAGAATATCGCCCACAGGTGTTCATGTATTTAGAATACATAAGATTAACATATAATTTTTGTTATCTTTCCTGACAACTTGTAAGCTCTTTCCTTTCCCGTATTTATTTACCAATGATGATTGAGTGATAAATTGCCTAAGCAAGGATAATTGTCTGCAGCTCGAGCTCATTGCGGAATAAAAATTCTTGAAACGTTTCTCATCGCTTCACTACTAAATGATTTTAGGTCTGAAATATCTATGTAGTAGGTATCTATGCAGTTTCAACTAAGTACAAAAATTGCTCCTACTAATAACAAGCGTAATATTAATATCTTGATCGTGGTTTTAGCGAACATATGCAATGCATTGGTGTATTATTCGTGGTTAAATGAATAGGAAGTATTAACTGTCAAAAGCTAGTAAATAAGAAGGCCGAATTAATTTGTGACGAACGCAAAAGATCTGGAACAAATGTTAATAGGTAATTTATATCCAGGCAAAATCGAAGAAAACATTTATTAACGAATCTCCCGTTTCCCAGTAAAATCCTCATTGTCAGTACTTTTAATTATTTGCGATTAGATCATCGTAAAACGAGGTTGGAAAGTTATCAATGAAATTCTATATTCACGAAGTGAGCTAAGGTATGGACAATCAATCCGTGCTAAACAATAATAGCAAAGTAGTTAAAATTTGAATGTGGTAGTAAATCAGAAAACTAAAAGCCATTCAGAAAATTTATTTTCATTGGTGCTATGCTGTAGAGCATTTGACGGTTAAAGGCCAGAGAGAAACTACCATGGAAAGTATTTTCATGGTTTAGACATAATTTGAAGATTGAGTACATAAATAAAAGGAAACCCATTGCAAGAAAATACTGAAATGGTTTAACGACTCTGAAAGTATTGTTGGATGAATTTAACTACTTGCTTTTTACTACGACTACCGTTATATTCGCCAGGAGAATTACCTACATTTACGGGTTGCAGTTCAACCTACAATAACAAGTAGTATACCCATACCGACACATAAACAATAAATACTACGTAATGGAAGTCAGCATGACGAGTTTGGGAGCACAGGCAACCTACGCCATGCATTTATAACACCTACCCAGGTTCATAACTCCATGTGCATACGTAAGTCGAATCCCACATACATCAACAACTCTCACTTTCGAAAAAAACCATTACAGCAATTAACATTGCGAGTACATGCTAATATGTAATGGTTACAACAATAACAATAACTACCAACTCCCACTTACTACAAGCTGTGCTACACTTATTAACCGCATTATTAGTAACTTTTAGTTACTATACAATGGCAATGAGTGAAAATTTCAAAATTACTAATCACTCGAATTGCGATTTTTCTTTCCTGAACTTCAAAATCATATTGAGTAAATAATAATTGTATTATGCATATGGACAGAGGACAAAGGACAAATTCCGCTTTAAAGAAACCAATTTATTAACTTCAAGTGTGCAAATAAGAGTTGCATTTGCATTCCACTTGGGAAAATAATTAGTTCTAAAAATAAAATTAGGAATGCATTTAACAAGTGCTGCAGGGTTTCTATTATTTATTTAGTGCAAAAAGATAAATGTTAATGTCACTTATGTAAAAGTAAATAATTTGATTGTTAAGTTATGGTACTTGTGATTGTGTTATGGTCATACGAACAGGGTAAACAGATAGTGATCATCAAAGTGAGCTAAAAATTGCCAATTCATACTTGCACGTTGTACCTGACCTGCAGCTTACTGTATCTAAGATTTGCGAACAATAGGATGAGTCTAGGACATGGAAACAATGAGATAATAGGAATTCCCTTTGTGTACCTCTTTTGAGTGGGCCGGCATCACAGTTTCACTCTTGCTCTTACGTGGGTTGTTCAGTGTAAACAAAATCGACTAACAATAAGTAGGTTCTTCTTCTTGTGTGTCAGTATGCAATGTCCAGCTTTTTATGGAGTCAGGGAACGTTCGATTGTTACGTAATCAGCGTTTAGCATTTCTTTTTCTTCTGCACCGGCAATTACCTAATACAATACTTCCACTCAGAATCAGAGGACATCCTCTCATTCTCGACTGCATGCAACCAAATTAGTAAAAACAAATAAGTCAACGAAAGCACAGTGAGGCAGTCTGATATTTATTGTTTTCTGACTCCTTCTCTGCAATAATTATAAATACATAACACAGGGCGACCTTACTTTAGGTTGGAAAGTGATTAGGTGCCTGAGTGAAGTATCCAAGTCTTGTTTTTCATGGTACCTAATATCTGTGTTTGTGAGAGGCAATGTTTATTACCTCTCTGTCAGAATAATTGGAAGTTCTGTAGCTTACTGTTTCTCCTAGCATATTACATAAGCTTAATATGGAATCGCGTTGAAATCCACACATACTATTTCACCGTAATAAATACATTACATATTAAATCTAGTTATTTTATCCTAAGAGCGTAATAAATTATTAGTCAATAGCAGATTGCAAATGATATTGAAGATTTCCTCATGTGCCTCAACTGTCCAACTTTAAAACATTCCCATTCATTAATGGAATTGACGGCCATTTATTTTTATGCAAATCTAACTAACGATCTGAATGAGAGAAGTGAATTGGTATATTACGCTAAGCTTTCGTCCCTGTTCGAAAAGGACAATTTACAAGTTTTAATCAATTTACAAACTACAATTTGTGTCTACGTGCCTTGATAACTCGATATCACTCAATCAGTAATTGAATAATTATTTTTACTCCGAAATGTTTATGTCTTATGCAAGATGAATGAAACATCAAAACGTAAAACCAAATATACAAATGCATGCTAAATAGAACTCCTACGGACCTATAATAGTTAACTTTCGTATCTTTTTTAGCTTCAATATCTCTATGCCAGTGTAGCACTCTTGTCATTTTTTTCATATAGACTAGACGGTGAGAATCCCTACTGATATTGATATATAAATGGATGCATTGCCATTTATAGCATTAGCGTACAGTTTGCTACTATAAGAATTCAGTTCATGGCTCTTTTAATTTACAATTATTTTACTGATGCAGAAGTCTTCAGTTTAGATGCATTTGGCGTTTCATACCTTTGTAACTAATAATTCATTCAATTCACATTTTTCCCAGTATGTTCGAATTACCAGTATGTATTTGTATACCTACCTATAAAGTAGTTTGCCTATATTGGATAGCACGAATGACCAGAGGCCATAGTTTTGTTATTTATGTGCTGTATTAGAACCAGCTTGTAAGAAATGCACTTGTACCTGATTCACGGCAGTACTTTTCCCCTCTTCCAGATGCAAATCCTCATTTTCTGATCAGCAAAAAATCTGATTTCTGAATTCTATTCTTAGTTAATGCTGTAATACAAACACGATTGGCAATGAACAGAATTTTTTTCTGGGAACACTAAATATGCTAATCACGAATACTTCAGCTAAACAACCATAACTTATTTTTTATCCAGTAATTAGATTTTCGTGGGAAATTTTAATATCCACTAAAACTCATCATAATTAAAACATCTTTCTATCTGAGCTTGGATAATGATGTGCAATAATTGTGCGGGCTTAAAAATTAAAGCACTTCGGCTTTTTAGCAATGATTTATTGCATTAGCTATTTTAAATTATTTTGGGGTATGTTGAAACTATTCTGCATTTATGTATGTAGATATGTATACTATGGAAGATATAATATAATATATCTAGCCCAAATATCCATGAGTAATAATAAAATATCCATGAATCTAGTCCTTTACTATGTGATGCCCATTTATAGACTGCTTAGCAGAATTTATGTTAGATGTGATTGCCTACTGGTTGATAAAGCATTTTTTGTTAATATGATTGGAATTATTGCAAAACCTGTAAGAAAATTTTTATGAAAATCCTTTCAGTTATACCGAAATTAGATATCCGACATCACACGTAATGCACTTATACAATTATGCGACATTTATGATATCACAGTATAAAGATGCAGTTTGTTCAATGCCACTTTTCTTATAGTGTTTTAGTTTTTATACATTGTGACAATAGGGAGAAGACTGGTGTACCTTTAAGTATTTTCATTCTGATTTGAGGGTGGTGAGTTTTAACTGTTATAATAAAATAAATATGGATTGGAATTTAAATGTATGTAAACATTTTGTCATTATTGTTCCTTGTCATTCATGTTATTATAGACATTACAGTGAAAGAAACTACTATGTAGACGTCTTTCTTAGATATTACTATTATCACTGAATATCAATATTATCGAATCTAATAAGACATCTCTTATTATAGTCACGATTTATGATGAAAACAAAATAGTCATGAAGTGAGTAATGATATCCCTCATCGTCTTATTTAATCCTTATGTCCGTACGTGAAAAGTGACAGAGTTAGCGTAATGTCTTTGATTTTACAAAAGTAATTGTACAAACCAAATATCAATTAAGTCTACCTTAAGAACATAATTGTTATTCTTGTAGGTATTATTGCAACCGATTCATTCAGGTACTTGCATTAACGAATATAAGCGACTTGTGTCCTCAGAAATGTGTGTGGCATCCTTTCGTCAGTTGTTTACATTTTTCAAGCTAGCATTTCAAAGCAGGCAGATATAGCTGTCTTTATTGTTGTTTGCTATTTATACATACATAGTGCTTAGAAGACAAAGAAGAGACAAACAATGAGAAATAAATATTCGTCTGTCGCTTTACGCACTGTAATAGCACTGAATGTGACTGAAGAGGAATTGCGGTGTATAGGTAGTAGATACAATAGACCAGTTAATTTTAGATGAGTGAGTTAAGGCTAACGTAACGGTCAGCAAAAGCAATAATTCCTAAAGTAAAGCACTGTCGTGTTTTAAGTTCAAATTGCTGTTTATTTCTGTGTGACATATTTTTGGAAGTTTTCTGTTAACATAAATTATAAAAGTTCAATCAGGGACCAAATTTTCTTTGAAAATTGTCAACAATTAATAATTTGCGAAATGAATAACCTTATTATATGGATATTTTAGCAAATTATTAACATTTGCGTAATGTTATTTGAATTTAAAAGTTTTTAAATGTTAGATTAAAATTACACGCTGAGTAAGAAACGTAAGTAAACATACCGACAAGAATTAAATAAGGTACACGCGGTATGCGGAAATATACGTTCTGCTATTCTAAACCGTGTTTTATTATTTATATGATGACGTTAAAGAGTGACGCCACTTTCTGCTTCTATGGTATTCAGAATTCCAAATGTCACGTAAGCCTTAATGCAAAATTAACATTGCATACGCCCTTTTAAAAAGTTTTCCGTTGCATGACTTGACATGACTTACCTGAATTTATTAATACTCATTCCTAAGAAAGTTTTTAACGGTCGAATACCAACTCTATGTAAGTCGTCGTTACATGTATGGATAACTGATAGTGCACTTTCAATTATCATGTTGTAAAATATATTAGATTCATATCTAATTTTAGATTTATATCCACAAGGTTTTTATCCATTCCATGTCCTCAGGATTTCCAATTTTGGTTACCTGAAATGGTACCTGCTATCAAAGAATGAGATGAGGAATTTTCTGTTCCTTATTCCACCTTTAAATCCAGGAAATTGTCTGTATTATTTTTGTCACGTCTAGGACGATACCAATTGAAATGAAAAGTGACGTACTGATCCTACGCTTCATTTTTTCTAAAGATGCACTCTTTATTAATGCAAACACGTAATGCTTTGGTATACCAAATACCATCATTTATGTTTTACAAACTTTTTACTTCACCTTGCTGCTTGTTAAACAGAGTAATAAAAGGACATTTATTTCTAATCTGATTTCATTTTCTGCATTCGCCCTAATCACAGTTCCTTTAGTAACTTCACTTGAAGTGTAACATTTCCATAGACCTTGATTAGGCTACTAAGATTTTTGAAACCTCGATTGTACTGTGAAGAGATGATGATAGAGCAACAAAATCAATTTCACACCACAAATTAGACTAATCACAGTTCCAGTCTTATGTGTCTGCTTCATTAAGAAGATACCCCCACAACATAATGGTTTATTGCAAGTATTGGCTAGACGCATAAAAGTTTTTTTGTACTGCTCGCAAGACTGTAGTCACTCAGTGTTTTCCAAAGGATGAAATTATTAGCAAACAAATGAGAAAGTGCGGATAACAGCGAGCAATATTTCATATTTTGTAATAAGTACACCGTGAGCTACAAGATGAGATAATCGGTAATTTGAATGAGTCATTCTTTTACTATGTATGAACCAAATGGAAACAAGTTTTCAGCCGTAAAGAAAACATTTCGCTTTCGGGTGTACATGCAATCAAAATACGAGGTTTCTGACTTACTCTGCAGGAGTTTGAACTTTCTGTAAGATCAAAGTTGTTTTAAAATTACGAATTGTTACAATTATGTAGTTGTTGCACAATAATGACCTCAGCATTCTAAACAAGTGTGACGACACCGCATACTCGGAAACTGGAAACTTTTATGGTGCTATTATAAACAAATTGAATCCTTCCCAGTTCAGGTTCTTACCGAATGAGGAAATATTTTTCCAGTCACAATTCCTGCATCTCTATAATTCTGCTTGCTAATACTTTTTCAATTGCAGGAAGCTAACTTTCTGGACACTCATCATTACCTAGAAGAAATTCGACGCAAACCAATGTAAATACAGGGGATAGGGAAAATCCAAAACTAAATGCCTACAAATAATTCTTAATTATTGTTTTATTCTTCGAATAGTGTTATATCCCATAGATGATACATGTATATGCTTTAACGAAATGGATTAAAAATATTATCTCCATTTTTAAGTCAAATGGACTCAATTAACTTTATTGTCAAGCAACATAGTCGAAAGGTAATTTAGTTTAATTATTCCTGTTTTATTGTATGGTCAGCATTAAGTACGAGTTCCCTGAAATAAGTCTGTAATTTATTAGTCAAGTTAGTAATATCTTCATTTCCAATACTACATTGAGAATTGCAGAGTGCAATGAATATTTAAAAGTGCATGAAAAGGTAGGTGGACCTGTTCTCTGTGGACGTCCAACCTTGCAAGCATAATTGCTTTAAATTTATTGTCTGTACTGCAGTGCATTTGCACGCATACTGTGCACACTGCATAATCCAGTAATACATGCAATATATATTACATAATAGGTTCTGCAATCTTCGAATGAAGTGAGTGCACAAATATTCTATATATCTATATTTTGACTAGCCTTAAGTGTACCTACGCAGTATGAGAACCTGTCAGTATGTCACCTATGTAGTTGACATTTGAACCTGCTGGACAGGCTGGACTACTACTGGAACTGGATACGAGAACTTGCTCCAGGAACACAGTCTAAGCACAAAACCACTTGTTCATTCACTTGACGTTCACACAGTTCAATGCAAAGGAATCACGTTCCATTTACTTAAGTATGTAGGTATACGCAGTGCTCGCTTCACAATTGAAGGAATATGTACCTACTACCTACGTATTTATTATTCTGCCCATAAAAAACAAATATTATGGAAACCCGACTTTGTGCTTACGTGTCTGAGTTTCTAAATGCATGTGAAAAAAAGTAGGAAGAAAATCTGAAAAGCTTAACTGTTAACATGTGCAGACTGGAAGTGGTCGAACATGCATATTTTAAAACTCTGCGTATTTGCATAAACATAAAGGTTGATATTTCTACTCTTAATATAATGATTTAATCCCCATTCTAGGACGGAGTTGCAGGATAACGGATGGAATTTGATGATGTGATGTAATATGTAAGGTATCGCATACCTACATGAACGAATGTGTTAAGGAATGTTAGCCTAGAATCTTGGGTGCTCAATCTGGTATTGTTCATGTAATAAAAACCTCTAAATACGAAGCAAAACAGTGATTTACACATTTTAGGTATTAAAAGTTCTTACCTTTTCATGATGTCAGATTCAGGGTTTCTGAATCTCTGAAGAAGAATGGGGAAGTTCTGTTGGAAATGTAAATTTCCTGATAGCGATTGCGAGTAACTTTGCAGGGTGACACTTTATTGCACAATGGCATGCACTGAACTACTTGTTAGCTGGAAATGGCAAATAAGAATAGAGTTTAATCATTTAATCCAGAGAGTTCGATTGAAAATCGGCTTGTTAAAGATTCCACTATCTGTTAGACACGTCAAATCTCATATTCGCAATAACTGCTGGTATATATTCACACCTAACCCCTACTTAACGCTGGTAGGTGTTTTGTATTGGAATGAAATAGAATCTTGTCAATCCTGAAAGCGTTCTAAAAAGTGAAACTATAAAGATTTCCGCTGGATGACATCATGTGTATATGTAGATCGCGCTCTTATTATACTTATAGCTACTAAATATTGTGCAATGGCTAGGGATGAGAAACGATATGAAGAAGACACTTGTAGTATAGTGTGGAGACGAAGACGAAACTGCGGTCCCGTGGTGTCCAGGTAAAAGAACTCCTTAGGGTTGGTATTACAATAGAATACTTACGTATAATACTACAATGCTAAATGGATGTGCTTTTCTGTAGACAGAAAAGAAGAGCAGTGGAAGAGCAAGTGTGGATAAAAAACTTTATAAATATTTTACAAGCTTTGCGAGAACTGGAACTGAGAAAAAGAACCTTTACTGTGTTTCTATATGTGTATTATTATAAGGTAAATAAGGAGGTGGTATTTAATTGCAAAAAATGCACAAAGTGGTCGTAAGTGTTCAGTAGTATTATGGTAATACAAGATTTACATATCGAAATGGAAAACTTGACTTGTGCAACGTAATGAAGGTAAAAAACAGGGTGTATTTTGTATTTTGAATTTTAGTTTGGGAATTGAGTGAAGTAAGTAGAGTAAAGAGAGGTGAGTATAAAAATGTGTTCTGGATAACTGGACGATGAGTTACTGGCGATTAGGTGTAGTTTATGCAAAGTGGAGAGAGATAGCTAGTTTAACTGTGAATAGAGCAAGTAGCACTCCCGAGGTGCAGCGTAGCTCGCCTTGTGCGAAACTGACGTGCTAGAAGAAAAGACAATGAAATGCTACTCAAGATTCTCCCTTGCCCATTCTAATATTTGTTGCGGATAACAATTGCATTTATGGACGTGTATAATCATTGCACTTGGGTATAATATCGGCCTCTAGGTATCCAGTACCTGAATAACCTACTCACTTTTATTATCACGGTTAGTGTCTGAGCTGAGCTACTTCTCTTTTTTCTAATGCGATAATACCAGTAATACTCTACTCCTTTTATTGTGATTCATGATGCTACAGGATGATTACATAGTCCATTGTTGCATACTGCAGCTATATATTGGCATTAATATTGAATATCTTACACCATGTTCAACGACAATAGAAAGGAAAAGCAAGGTAATGTTCTTCGATCATCTTTCTTACTAATGACTTCTTCATTATCATATTTAATTTGCAGTATTGTAAATATTGAGTAATAAGCCTATTATAGATCTCCATCCTATAATATATTTATTTAGCGAATAATAGGATAAATGCATAATCCTATATAATTATTTGTTTCGCCAACTCTTACTATTTACGACCAATTCCATCACGTAATATAATATTATGATAGTTGTAAAATTATTCGTTCTGTAAATACTCAGAGGGTGCCATTGAAACCCCTTCCTAAGCTAAAGAATTGATTTCTATTTTTTCCATCTTGAAAATAGAAGCTACTACAAATTATAAAGTAAAGAACTTGAAAATTCATGAAAATTAAAAGTATGTATTTTCTTAAGAATTAGTGTGATTGAATGTCATTAATGCTGATGTTAGTGGTAATATGTCAATATCTGAAAATAGCCCGGTTATTTTCATTTAACCGAGGCATTTATATAAACGCTTAGAATTTTACTAAATGCCTAAACTTCACTAGGCATTCAGCTAAATGACTTTACTTACTGGCGTGTAACTACCTTATTTTTCCCCAATACCTGAATTTCAATCGCCAGAAAGGAAAATTATTTACATTAATGTAATCTTGAAATGTTAAATAACTATTAAGCTTAATTGTGCCGGTAACTAGCTTACCGGTAACACTTATAGTGGTCAAGCAGAGGTAACTATTACAAATTAAATATCATGACAGCAAAAAATATTTGGAAGTGTTCAATCTCAACCAGCTACCTCAACATAGGTACCTTAGTAACCATTCCAAGTAATGAGAATTGATTTTTGAAAGGACGAGGGTTAGTACGCGCGTTTTTGACGACCCTGTATGTGTGTACGTGGTTAATGGATTTCTTTTTTGGCACGACAGTTTCATGGAAGTTTTTCAATCTTCTTCAATGTGATTCTATTATGTGATTCAATGTCTAAATACAGTAAATTCTATTTAGTACTTGAATATATTATTAGTAACACAAATCTTTTCATGGCACATTCTCGACTTTTTTCATTTACATATGATAGTAATGATATAATGAAATAATTGTATTGAAAAAACACTGCGGAGTTGCACTGCTGTGATTTTGTTCTCCCTCAACGGCAGTACACTAAAGAAATTCCACAAAAGGTCATATTTAAGGTTTGTAATTTCCTAAGCAAAAATGATTATAGTCCCTATTTTAATCACTTTCTGATTATTTTTTTAATCGTGCGAATTTTTGGAAATTGTAATTTCTTAAAAGTCAATTGCCCTCCCAGACGATTTTTCTGGTTTTAATCTGTGCTGCTGAGTAGTAGGGTCTCAAATTGCCCCTATCAAAGAAAATTGTATTTTGCAGGAAAAATTGTCACAGGACTCTTTCATCATGGTGACTACATTAAAATGACTATAATAACGGAAATTTGCGTAAAGAAGTGTTTGGACAACTACTATAAAGCAAATTTTAAATAAAAACTTGCACATAGTAATCTGTGCAACTGTGCAAGTGTGCATAGTGTGTGTGGCAATAACGAAATAAGTACATGTGTACACCAAAATAAATATGCATTGACATTATGCAGAGCAAGAAGAGTCTCTCAGAGCAAGAGAGAGAACGATGTCTCAAGAAGTCCGTTTTTGTGGATTTTTACAATAGTTTGCTTGACTCATTTCTGCTACACTGTGTATGAAGGACTACATTTTCTTTGGGGAGAACCTCAAAAATAATCACTTTACCTCATATAAATACATTTAGCTAGTAAATATTTATTCAGTCTCAAGTATCATTACTCCGAACTGATATGAGCTTTTACCTCAAGTTGTAATGCAATTTACTAATGTATTAGTACATTTAGCTCCACTATAGTGAGGATTTTGTCCTCTAATTGAGGTAATGTGCTAAAACATTACCAAATTGCATTAAAACTCGAGGAAGAGGTATATTTATCTTTTCGGAGTAATGATACTTGACACTGGATAAATATTTGTTACCAGCTAAATGTAATTATATGAGGTAAAGCGAATATTTCCCTTGAGGTAAACCGAGTATTTTTGAGGTACACTTAAATACAAGCCATTTTCTTTGTATGCAGTGTTTACAATTTCCCTTTTACCAACATCGATGCAGTGTAAATGTAAAGTAAAATAAACTCCGGACAAAACGTTTAAATTGAGTTTTTGTTTATTTGAATACTAAATCCACTTACGCATTCATTTCACAATACAAATGATACATATTTTAGGATGATTTCCTGTGCTGCCATTATGAAGATTACGGAAAATTTGCTTGGGATCAGTTTCATAGTATAATGCCTTCTAAAATAACTAAATATAGCATATAATATATCGTACAACTATCTACACACGAATTTATATTTTAAGTCTAACGATAGTAAGACGATACAACAAACTCTATTGACTTTTCACTCCCCCAACAAAACGTAGTTCGAAAATCTCCTAACATTAAAACTATAATTTTATTGACTTGAACATCGTATATACCTGTGAAGCTTATTCATAACATTTTTGTTAAAATACGTAATTTTACTTGCTGAATAGTAGTTCATTTGAAAATCAACAACTACAATCAATGAATAGCACGATAAACCATTGCCTGAGTTTACTTTGGACAAATCGGGCATTTCAAAGTTTAATTAAAGTTGGCAACTCCTGCAAGTATTTGACAGTAAATATCATTACGTTGTGCAAAACAACATCTCACTTGAGCTCCAGATTTTGATATTAAAAATAGAAAAAGGAATGAAGAAAACAAACAAATATTGAAGATGATAGGTTGTTTTCTACGATGCAGAATTCCATGTTTGGAAAACATGCACTGCACGGTCGAGCCTTGGCAAAAACCATTTATTTGGCATCCAAGGAGATATTAAACGAACGGCAGATTAAAGAGTAAAACCACTTATGTATTCAAGAGTGGTGATTGGTGTAGAAGAAAAATTGCGAAACTTTTAACGACTAGTAGATATTTGCTCATAAAAATCTTACTTTTATTGAGGTTTTCCTGAAATAAAGGACAGACCACCCACACCGACAGAGAAAAAATCGGCGCTATGGATGATCAATAGCTCAATCTTTCAGGAAAGATTCCAATGTAAATGTAGTATAGAACCAAGTTCAGTAGTTCAACATATTACCTTCAATGTTTATTTGTTTTACTTTTCCAAATCTTCTAATTCCTAATCTTCCTTCTCAAAATGCTTTTCAATGACAAAATTTTTGCTCTTTGTTTTGGTACACAATGTATATTAACTACTCTTTCCGGTAACAGTACTGTATTACATATGGATGCAGATCGATATATATTATTTGTATAATCATTTTTATAATTGGCACTTATTATTAAATAGACTACGATGACACGCTTATCAAATATATATTTCTGAACCAACACTACGTATCGGGCGAAGAGTGTTCATTTCTGAAATTAACAGTCACAATAATCCACCTAATCCAAATGGTTACGTTATCCACCATGCATCTGAACATTTTATTTCTGTTTGAGATCAGTTTAACTTTGTAGCCATTATAATTATTACGTCAGGTAGCATGCAAATATGATGGCTATTCTTATAATAATTAAACATTTACTAAATATTAGCGAACGGGTTCTTTGATGGGCTAGGGTTTTTGCCTGTAATGAACACAAACACTTAAACTCATGCATACGTAAATTTCATTGAAACATTTTACAACGTTATCCGTAGTTAGATACGATGATCTTCAGCCAAGATCCTCAGCGATGAGAAGGGAAGCAATCGTTCGTTACCTATAGTAAAAAGGAAACAACGATTTCGTCTAAATCCGTATTTCCTCATTATAACACAACTATACTTCATTGCAAATTATAAACTATTTAAATAGCATTCTACCTTAAAGGTATCTATTTAACATAGTCAAACAAATAATAAAATAATTAGCGTTTCATGCACCGTCTATGTACAAATGAATAGAAACAAGTTTTCAAAATAATAGTGTTAAACTAAATACATCCTTAACGCTTCATTTTATCGATAATAAAAAATATCAAATTATAGAGAATTACCAGTTAAATAATCACATAAGTATATAGAGTATACTAAATCATTGTATCTATCAAAATTATCAATCTAAGCATTTCATTGCACATGCTACGGTCCTATCTACACATTTAGAATTTTATGGATTACAAACGAAAAAATAAATAGAACAACTGAAAGCATACTCTACTCTCTTAAGACTTTCATAAAAAGACCGTTGTCTCCAAGCCCATTTCGGGTGCAGGGGAAACTCACATTATTACGACGAATAAATGGTCCGTTTGCAGGATACCCTTCAAAAGACGAACGACGGTCCAAACCCAGATTTGAAGATTGATCTTGGGTAGGTAAACTCGTTGATCTAGTTGGTACGGGGTGATGAGGAAAAGATCCTTGTACTCTTGTTATAATCATTTCCGGCGGATGTGTATTTGACGATTTTGTGCCCTGTTTTAGTAATCAATAATCAATAATCAAATACCTTCAAAAGCTAGAATTAAATAGCGTTATGCTTTCTTTGAAACATTCATTAGCTTATAAAACCGTGTAAGAGGCTAACCAAGATCGGTGGACTAATTGCCCATTGATTTCGAGCATAAAAATTTGTGCGAATTGTTGAGCATAAAGAAAAGTAATCCATAATTTAAGTCATTACTCTAGGGATAATGAGTATTATAAAAATTCAAATAAACGATACAGAAGACTATACGATACAAAATGCATATTCAAGCAGTTTTGTCCATTTTAAAGTACGAAATAAATCTACCAAAAACCCTCATGCTTTTTTATTCCAACATGCAATTTTCCCAATGTCCAATAAAAATTATATGTTAATTTGGCTGTAAACAAATATATTTACATTTTCCATGTTTGAAAATATTTTGCAATTCATCTGTCGCATAAATAATCATTTCATTACTTATAATATACAGCGAGGATTTTTATTTAATTCTTCGATTGCTAATCATCAACCAAGCACTACAATGTTTTCAGAGTATTACTTTTAAAATCACGGTGAAAACGTGAGCGGCTTGCATACTGATAGTTTTTTCATACCTAAATGACTGAAAAAATGATACGATAAACACTTCTGTCTGCAATTTGTCAACTAATTTCATTTCACATGTTCACAGTTTTCTCTGCACATTCTAAATTCTTCCTCTGAAATAATATACCTGAATGTTACCAATACGGCTGAAACAATGCAGCTTTTAAAAAATGTAATAGAAAATACCTACTGGGTTCACCTAAATGTGTCTTTTAAATGAAAATAAAGGGGAAACAACATTTACTGTTTTCCTGGTGGAGTTAAAAATTGAGGCTGAATGGACTAACAACTAATTGTAAGCACGCGTGAAATTCCACAGGAAACCTGTAAATGCTATGACCAGCCATATAACTACAATTAGAACAAACTTTGCGTAGAAGAAGATCATCGCCTCCAGATTCCAAAAAGTATTTTGCTTTTCCATATTTCTTCAAGTTTATAGGGTAATTGGCATATATTTCACGCAAGATTCAAGTTTTCCATCCAAATCCTCAGAAACCAATAGCCGTAGAAAAAAATGTTACTCAATTTTGAAAATACTAAAGCGGATCCCGTATAGTTCCAAAATGAGTTTGCTTTAAAAACTTCGATTTGTTATAAATATCTAATTTTTTCTTCGCTATAATGCTACAATAGAAGAGTTTCTGGTCAGTTCTGCAATCTTAATTTATTCAAAGAACTAATTTTATTTATAGATTGACGACTGCAGATTTTACAGTTAAATAAATATATTATTGAATTAATGGTATGTATAATTGGTAGTAAATCGCAAAATTTCTAAACAAACTAGTTCGCTATGTGTTTTTTTTCATAGTCTAAAATAATATTTCCAAGTCAATTATTTAGTAATTGGCTTTATCATCATTTCAACAGCTAAAGTCAACATCAATCCTAACGAAACTTTTAGCAGCTATATTTTCTACCAACTATCTACCTGACAAACGGCATCGGGTTCGGTATGATAATGTTGACTGCTGTCAATTGAGATCATTGGTGCAGAAGATTGTTGAGAGGGGTGCATTGAATGAGAAATTATCTGACCACTTTGAATGTCCATCACAGAAGGGTTTCCATGAAGCATGCTCTGATTGCCCTTTGAAATAAAACAGTTACTTGTAGCACAAATAAACGACGTACAAGTTAATAAATGTGTACTGCAACACTGATTCAACTTAAAAATCTTATAAACAGTTTCCTAAAGAACCAAAAGCAAAAAAAAAACAAAAAATTCCAGACCAATCCTATGAAGACATTTAAAAAACTTGGATGTAAAAACTGTGTGTGAGAGTAATTATAAATCATAACACATGACGTACATCGTTTTGTAGTTCGTCGGAAGAGTTAAACCCTTTTCTGTTCTTGAGAAACAATTAGCAATACACATATATTGACCTATTGTACTACAAAACTGACTTCTTATCGTTAGTTAAGCGGGTTAGAGTTAATATAAGCCAACCGAGAAATTCTTATTGGCAGAATGTATACAATTATCCTTAAAAGGGGAGAGCTAAATAATTTCATATTTAAAATATAGTTAAGTTTGGCGAATTGCATATGATATATGTCATTTCTTACTTCAGGATTCAAAATTATCCAATGTTGTACTGTATAACATTTTTTTGTATTTACCCATCCACAATTTGAATGATAATTGTATACATTTTCTGCGGCATTCACAACTTTTCTACTAAGACACGACTACTAAGAAATGTAAACACTATACGGGATAAAGTCAAGCAGTGTCACAACAATGCAACTAATAACGAGAGATAATACCGCTTCCAGCACAATTTTAGCAAACAATGAGCCCTCAATTATAATCTACATATATGGATCCATTTTAGGCTTTATATTATACTTGTGGAAATTATACGACTTTAAAAATTCTATTTTGATTATGAAAACCGTTTAGTTTATGGTCTTGTAATGACTTACAATTTCTACAGGCTTTTCACACTGCTACTCTTTGTAATTTGAACAGAAGTGTAATTTAGGCAGTATTAAAGAACATTTAAAGTAAATAGATATGTGGCAATTCAGTAATAAAAGCCTAAATGGCTTTGACATGCTTTAGCAAAGAAAGTTAGCTTTTATATTAAGCATCCCAAAAGTCTTTAAGAACAGATAAAGAAAGCAAAGCAAAATTCAGTTTATGATTGTAGTATGGAGTGACTTACAGTAATTGTAGATAACGCTCGAATAGCATTATAATTTGATTGATATCGATCACTCGGATTACTAAGATATGCATTCTGTATTGGTCCCTGAAACTGATTACCCCCTTGAGCCACAGTGTTTTGTTGTCTTTGCTGCTAAGAAACAATAAAATTCAATGAAGAACAATTGGAAAACCATTTATAAATTGTAATTTCTTTTCAGCTTACCATTTGAGAAGAATTCTGATTTGGTCGCACCAAGCTGGTTTGATTAGGAGAGAAGGGCATATTATTTGGAACTCCCATCGAAGAGGTGTGTCTCTGATGTACTTGCAGTGTGGCGCTTCTGTTCATCATCGGCTGCGGCTGAGTATGACCGTAATCACTCGGGCTCATGCCATACATTTGTGAATTATAATAATTGTTTGCTGTGTGGCCAGGAGCTTGCTGAGAAGGATGCGTCATGATAGGTGCAGGGCCATTGTTGGTGACTGGCATTGGCATGCACTCAGAATATGAGGAACTTAAGCATCGCTCGTAATTTGGAGTCATGGAGAAAGTTTGTGAATGTGTTTCCCGGTAATGCATTTGACCAGAATGAGGAATAGGTGCAGAGGGGTTTTGCTGCTGAATGCCCATTCCTACATTCATGGCTCTCGGACTGTAGATATTATTACCCATGGTTTCCCTGAATGGGATCGGGGCACTGGTTGTGGCAACTGAAAATTAAAATTAAAATTAAATGGTGCAATAGTTTAATAATGACAATTATTTCGAGTTGCTTAATTTGGGTGTTACCTGAAGCCGTTCCACTGTAGCTTGTGCAGTTAGGAGGACTGATTGGACTAACGCTAACCGGAGAATAAACAAGAGAACAGTTATTTAGGTAAGAGGACGCTGTGCTGTTTACAACAGCCGAGTCTTGGTTCCCGACAGCTTGAGTTACAGGTGCACTTGGAGTAGCGCTTAAAAATATGGTATTCACTAATTCTTGAACATAATCTACTTCACTGCTGGCACAATTCCCCGTCTGCTGTCTCTTCTTAGTCGCAGTTAACAGCACGTCATCCAGAATTTCTTTAAACCCATCACATCCTAGAACTCTGTGTTCGTAAACGGGTGAAAATATTGCAGGGCACTCTTCAAAAGTCTTTACTAAAGCCCAAGTGTGACTGGCGACAAGTTGCCAGGTTTCATACTGAGATGTTGACAGTTTTCCTTGGATGATAGAGTTCACATGAAAATACCACGTCTCTCCGTGTAAAACATGATTAAATTGATTGTAATGGACTTTTAAAATAGACATAATCCGATAACGCACGTTTTTCAATTTTTCACTGAATTCCACATAGAGAAACTTCTTAAGCATCATATCAGTTAAAACGAGAGCTGCAAAATAATTGGCAGCTGTGTCCATTTGCATCTCTTCTACCGAGAAATTGTCATTGTGAACAGCAAGTGTTTTGGAATGCACTTTGATCTTTTTCTCTAATTCCCGACTGCCAACCTGGAGGATTGTTCGAATAGAGTTGAGGCTGTCCTCATACTGCTTCTTTAAGTCATGATCAAGATTGTTAATCGTTAAGCAATCAGACTGTTTTTTGAGAATGTCTAACGCCGAGCTCAACTTCTTCTGCAAATTAGCACCGATGATTTGGACATCGTTGAAAACGTTTCTAACTTCCCCAACGATGAAATTAGCCTGTAAAGTGTGATTGTCAACAGCCGGTTCGAGACTTTGCTTTTCTGGAACCTTGGTGGGACCATTTGCAACACTTTCCCCAGAATCGTTGAACAAATCTGTTCTGATTCGAATAAGAGGGACTTCCTCCTCCGATTCGTCACTGTTATCAACTACTGGCACTACGGGATCAGGGATCGACAAAACCGGGAAGTCTTGTTGCTGGACATCCATTTGTTCTACCGATGCATGACAGCTGTTCGTCTGATTATCTAAATTCTGGCTATATCCGAGAGTGTCTTCGTTAACAAAATTATTTACATCAGTCAAGACATTGTTTAACTCATTACACATCCTTAGCGAATTATCAGGAGGTTTGTCGTATTTCCCTAAATCATCTTCGTCATTATCCTCGTAGTCAGACAAGTTCATTATAGCAGCGAAGTCTGCTGAACTTGAATACCCAAAGTCTTGAGAAAATGGTTGCAGGGTAGCTTCGAGATTTTCTATATCAACTTCTCCATCAGATATGTCCGTTCCCACAGGGAAGTCTTCAGAAACAAGCAATTCTCGGCTAACGACGTTATTAGGCTTACAAGTCTCGACAGCCTCTGAAGGTATAATTTTGGTGCAAATCTCTTGAACACGATCAGCAGCAACATGATCGGTTTCATCCTTTGTCGAACTGCAATTGTCCAAACACCCAGAGGATACATCCGACAAACTTTTACAAACCTCGTCTTGCGTTTCCGGAACTTTGTTAATTGTACAAAGCAGGGGCGAAGAAGATGTCGTCTTTAAGTTAGATGATTTGGATGGCGCTTCAGAAAGCGGTGTCACTTCTACAGACTTATTTTTTACCACGGTTGAGGATTTTCCTGAATTCTCTCTTTTCCCAGATGGTTTTCTACTCACCCCACTTTTACTTTCACCTGACGACGATGTAGTACCAGCTTCCAGTTTCGCTCTAAGCGTTGAAGCAGCATGTCTAGACGAACGTCGACTCGGCTCCTCTGTAGCAGGGCGGCGATTTGTATCCGACAGGTCGCTACAGTCCGAACTTAAAATGACACAAGCATCGTCACCATTCGCCGGAGTCTTCTTTGTAATTTCAGTTGTAACCTTTCGCGGTTTACTATCAGCCAACTTGGTGGATGAAGTTTTCCGGGACTTTTCTTTATCCTTCCGGTGTTTTCTCGACTCAGAGGTTTCGTCATCATCTTCATTCTCATCATCAAAAAGAGATTTTTGAATTCGAGAGATTTCACGCAATTCTCTCCTCGATTTTTTTGATTTAGACTCCGAATTCTTTCTACTCTTTTCCCGACTTTTGTCCTTTGACTCAGTTTTCTCTTTCTTTGGCGATTTTGAAGGTTCAGGCGATGTCGCCTTCCGCTTTCTACTTTCACGATTTTCAGTCTCATGTGATTGCTTTTCCTTCGAGTTTCTAGACGTACTGCTTCTATTGGAATTGTGACGCTGCCGATGGCCACTTGAATCCCTTGCGGAGGGAGTCTTTGTAGACGACGAACTTTTTCTATGCTCCTCTTTGGCACTTGAATCTTGGTGACGATGAGATCTAGATTTACTGGACTCGGGTCGGACTGGGCTAACGGATTCCTTTTTACTTTCAGTTGAACCTTTTCCATGCTTCGTAGTCAACTTACTGGGTGATTTTGCGGCTGACGTTTCGGGACTTCTAACTTTATCCTTTTTACTCCCACAAGAACTTGTTTCTGTTTCAATTCTTTCCTTCTTCGAAGATTTCAGTTTATCGCGATCAATTTTCTTTGGTTCCTCTGACTCCTTATCAGCACTTTTGACAGACTTTGAGGTTGACTCTTCTTTTCCTGTCCCGGATTTATTTCTTTGCTGCAAGAAACTTTTAAAAGACTCGGCAACTTTTGTTTTCCCTGAAAATTGTAAAGACACAATTCTATTTAATCCAAATTCAAATTAGAACTAAATGTACCGTAGTGTGGCTTAAATATAGTAAGTATAGTAAGTTTAAATAAATGTGCATAAACATTTTTTCTTACAGTCGGCACTCCCCTTCTCGAATGCATGTCGAAGCAGAGCTATACTGGCTTTATCCGGCTGGGGAGTTCTCGCTTCTGCCGAATTAGCAGTTACAAGTGCTTTCGACTTTTTA
This sequence comes from Yoshiicerus persimilis, assembly GCA_020352615.2. Lineage (NCBI taxonomy): Eukaryota > Metazoa > Arthropoda > Collembola > Entomobryomorpha > Tomoceridae > Yoshiicerus > Yoshiicerus persimilis. The sequence continues at coordinate 24,332,747 of CM060170.1, read as the reverse complement.
TCACCCTGCGAACTACTTCCAGTTTCCTTTTTCGTGTCTTTGCTTACAGAACTACCTCCACTACTGGTCGCTAAAGAATCCGGATTTCCATTTTTAACGGAAGAGCCCTTTTCTTTGACAGAATGCGTAGAAACATTGGAATTCGGTTGAGGGACTGAAGATTTTGAAGTATGGCCAGTGGCTACTGTAATCGTGGACATACAGTCATCATCCATCTCCAGATCAAAAGACTGTGGCAATGGGACCTTTGGATTGGGTACTATAAAGTCACCCTTTGCCGTTGAAGACTTCTTACTTTTATCATTTCCATCCCTCACCACACCTTTATTAAGCTCCTTCTTTTTTCTGTCAATAAAAGTGATAAAGCATCAGTAAAAAGTAGCATTTGAACTTTCTTGAGACAAAAGGTAAAAGCAAAAACTATTGCACATATATTACAATATGTGTTGTGAAGAATAAATGGCTAAATTGTAGTTGCAGTAAGTTAGTAGCTTTTACACAATTATTAAAATTATAACATTTAGTAAACTAAATTAATTAAACTAAAACCAACAGGAAGGCAGAGATAAAAATGACTGAATTTAACTAAATTCGCATTAGAAAGTAAGTTATAAAATATGGAAAAACCACGATCAGCCATTTTTGTAACTTAAACTGGAAAATTTTAATTGCCACTTTCAAGGTTAGATTGTTGAGTCTGTTAGTAAACGATAAACTTTTACGATGATTGATTTCTATGTGTATTATTTCCTGCTTCAATATAAGAGAATCATTGGAATGACTAATACTTGACTAAAATAAACTGCTAGCCAAGAGAACTTCCTTCACTGTCTATAACAATACACTTTTCAGGATCTACAGTTATATCGTTTTGATGAAGCAATTATTAATTTCACTTTTATCGCTTTTAACTTCTTCAATAATCAAATTAATTAATAGGCAAATAAAACTTTCTCACTCATTTAATTGTTAATAAGAATGCACTAGAAGGTTTTTACCTTTCGCAATCTCCATTCTTGGTCTCACCCGAAGGAACCGGCGGTTTGCTAACATCATTCTATACAGAAAATTCTTTGTTAATATCGTAGTTCGAAATATTATTCTAATTTTTGTAAATACTGCAACGTCTCTATTACCTTAGATTTCTCTTTAATTTCACCATGAGAACCTCTTGATGAGGAGCTTGAAGGTTTGCTAGTGCTTCCACTGTTTTCAGGACGAGAATCCTTTTTCAACGAGACACATAACCCTCTATGGCTATATTCGTAGACAGTCCTTTATTTCAGAATAAAGATATTTATTAGTCATGCAAGATAGATCTGTCACCAGTTTCGAGAATTATTATTAAACTACATGGATAACCTTATTCCGTTTATGAAAAAGAAGTGTGACTAAAGAGATTCTTTTCTATAACATGTTCATGTTGAAAGAAACAAACAGAAATGGACGCAATGTTTCAAACAGATAAAAACCATTGGCAAATAATACATAAAATTTCATTGGACGAACTTCATACAGTACTACAAATGGTAGGCGTAGCTGTACATTCCCTTCATTTGACTCACTTCAATATTCTGGTTTGAATTCCGATCAATAGAATAAATATTTAATATTCATATTATTTATCAGTTATTGCTCATAAGATAGTACCAATTCCCTATTTTGCTTAATCTTTCTCTCAATTCCAAGCCTTTTTCAGCTCTCCCAAACTTCTGTTAGCGACTCATTAATAGTATACTAAAAATACCTAAGTGATAACTTATTACTTATAAAGTAGCTGTATATTAAAGTTCAATAGATCTCATAAGAGAGTTTTAATATTTGAAAGCTCACAAACCCAGGCTAACCTGATAATTGTTTCTAATGTATACAATTTTACAAATCTGCATGCGTTTCATTAGACGAATTTTATTTCTTACTTAAGTCATCGCATTGATTTACTTTTTGGTGATTAATGGAAGATTAAAATTAAAATTTAGTCAATAAATCAGTTTTAGTACACACGCCGTATATAGAAGTGCAAAATTCACATTTTCTATTCCGTATAATGCGATTTTGCTCAGTACAAAAACGATTTTGCATACATAGGTTGATAGGTTTCTACAGTGAATTAAGAAATAAATACAACAATAAAAAATGAGTAAATTATATGCTACCTATTAGCCAATCAATACGTAAATGCACATTTTAGAGCTTAAATATTTAAAGTATAGCGCTAAAATATAATAAACAACTGCAAATATTTTACTAGTTAAGTAATTGCTAGGTAGTTGTTTAGTTATTGTACCACATCCATTTGGCTAGTGAATCTAGTTATTGAATTTCATTTTAGAAAATTTAGAATGGTACATGTAAATGCGAGTGACTTACTTTTCCATAGTCGATTTTCAGTAAAGTTGCACAATAAGTAGTTCGTACATCAAAGATCAAATAGATAGTCGCATACTGCAATTAAAAGTAAAAATAAAAGAATGATTTTGCTCTCAACATCTTAAATATTTAGAATAAATAAATAATACTTATACAGGAAGTCTACTTAAATTAATACTATAAGACAATGTTATTATTAGTTACCATACAATACTAAATGCTTGTATTACACGGCTGGCGAAATAAACACAGCATCGGGTAAATAACAAAATAATAAGATGTGAGAACTTCCGTCACTGGAACATTAACAGATTAAATAAATTCTAGTATATTACGGTACTTCTAGGAATAAAAATAGGACTCATTGATATTGATGACCCTTTCAAATCTGTGATTTACGTTAGTTGGTCTGTACGTCTAACCGTTTAGACTTAGCGATGTGTACCCGGGAATGCCTGTCGGGTGACGTGTTTCAGAGCTCGTGTTACATTGATGATACATGTGTTCAATTACACGATGATAGAGATTCACATCACCCGAAGTCCAGTCCCGGGCGGACTGCAAGTAAGAACGATAGAGGTTACCTTGGGATACTCAAATTTGAAAGAGTTTGAATACACAGAGATATTTATGGCGAACTGTGATGTTTGCATATTGAGTTTGTTCCGCGATAAATGAGTGTAGTTGCAACAAGATAACTGATATGCATAAACATCGATGAGCACAGCACATAAAATGAATGATATCGTTTTCTTTCCTAGACCGTATTATTCTAATACATTCGCACACAATGAAGACTTCCAATTAATGCAAAATCAGCTAATTTAATTCATACTCAGCAGAAATGAGGCGTTAATGCACGTATATTTTAACTCAGTAAATTATAATACTCCTGATACTAAAACCAAAATTAGTAAGAACTGGGATGCCTTAATGATTTGATACAATGGTAATTATGGCTAAGCTAGCTGGGAACGCGCATTTATGCATTAATCCAACTCATTATCTGTTGGTTTTAGTGTATCTTAATCAAACTACTAATCTTTAGTTTGTAATTAACAAAGAGCGGATATGCAATTGTCAAGAATTTGAAAATATTAAACCAAGGATAAATCTATTACAACTTGGATGCTATTATTTTCTGTCACACGAGGCTGTATGAACTTATTTATAATTACAGTACCCGGTGTAAAAATATACCTTAGTGAAATCAGGGAGTCAGTAATATATGCTGACAAAGTCACCTTTCATTTGTTATTGTAATCTCAAATTCCATAAAATATGCTATATATTTACGGAAATACCTTTTGCAACAGGATAAGATTGGATAAACAAAATACCATTTTTATGAACTGTTTACAGAAGGTTGCCAACAAAGACATTTTACTTAAATTACTACAATTTACTCAAATACATTTTGTCAACTTGTGTGCAAAAGCAATAAATTTGCCATCTATAGGGACAATATTTGAAATGAGAAAGAAAGGGGCAATTAAAACCAAGATTCGTGCACACTTCACCTCATGTTTGTGACAACTGTCAATTCAATTGACCACAAAACATAACATACCACATACGTAGTTATGTACTCATTAACACAAGACAACTTTGGCCACCAGTTTAGTTGAATTGATTCTATGGCGAGCGATTAAGTATTTTTCCACATAAAACCCTGTTGTCTATGCTAATGAGGACTCAGAGTCTGTCCTGAAATTTAGACTAAAATCTCCATATACAACCTTAGACTGCAGACAAATATTTGGTTAATATTTTTTGAATGTGATGAGGATTACGGATTACAGTTAACTTAACAAAATTTGCATGCAATAACTTAAGCTCTACAGTTTGAAACTAAAATACATAGAGATACTTTTGGTCGAGTCAGATATATTATTTCACCAAGTTACATAGTAGTACTAAATAACAACGCAACAATGTTTGATAAGTAGTACAAACGTAACTGCTATGGAGCAACACAACTGCTCACTTTCCAGACAAAAGCGAAAATAAACCAACTTCAGCCACCTCACTACTCATGCATTGTATTCCGAGATCTTGGTGATAACAAAAAAATTATGAATCGAAGATTCTAACAAAGCAATATCAATAGCATTAAATTGAATGAAATATTAAAAAAAGAATGTGAATGGGACCGCAAAGAAATAATTTTAAATTCGCGAATGGTATACACTTTGCAATTGCAGTTTGAAATAATTGTAGCAGAAAGCGTCTATAAAAATAATAAGAAAGGTGAGCAACTTAAATGATTGGGTCATGATAGTCACAATGTGATATGATAAGTTGATATCCTATGCGTGCGAAAGTGACATTGATGGTAACTGAATGCATATTCAAGCTTGTATTTGAGCTAACGTCATCTCAGTCATCTGTGCATTAGTGTTTGGGAAACTTTGATCGTTTCTACAAAATGAAAAATAATATGTTCAAAAAAAATTAATGGTATTTATTTTGTTTGATTCTTGAGAGTCATGATGTCACCTTAATATTTTATGGATTGCACCAATCTCTTTTAATTTTATTTTTAATATTGCAGTATATTCACTCGGTATAATCAAAATAATAGGAAAATAGAAAGGAATGCTGGCAACAGTAGTTACTTGTTTCCATACTTGTAGATAATAATATACGCAATTAACCCACCCAATATTACCTTTACTAAGCCGTAGATAATTTTTTTAAATGCCGTCTTGTAATTTGAAGTTTGCATTAAACCTCAAGCGAGATATTGTCTTCATCCATCCAGTTAATTAATTAAATCAATTTACAATTAATCATAGTCATAAATTGTTATTATCTAATCCAATGTATATAAATTTATATTGCCATGGTTGCATCACAGTTAACAGGTAATGTCAAGTTGAGAATAACAACTTAAATGCAACCACTTATGGTTACCCGATGTAAATTTAAAGGAATAAATGAAGACTTTGAATACTCAATGGTCATTTCAAACTGAAACACATGTATTAATCCCCATCAGTAGTTGCATTTAAGTTTTATTCTGAGCTTGACATTATCTGTTAAAAGTGCCATCACCATGACAATATAAATTTATATACCTTGATCTAACTAAGCAATGGTCGCGATTAAAATCCAATCTCTCAAAATGGAATTTGTATCAATTAAATTTTAAAGGAAAGTCTACAAACTTTAAAGTTTTACAGATTACTTTTTAACATAACATTCAAGAGACTAGAAATTAAAATTCTTTAATAAATATTTAAAATAAGCAGAAACTTACCACATAATTTTTCTATATCTCCAAATTTTTCGGTTAGTTTCCAATTTTCATAAGTATGGCATATAAACAGCCCCTAACTAATAAACACTACTGTTTGCAAACAAAAACTATGACTAATTTAAACTACTTAACAAGTTAATATCAATTTCCATCTTCATAGTCCATCAGCTGCCAGCAGATTTCGTCCTATTTCATTAATATTGCATAAACATTGCGTAAATGATAGATAGTTACAAGTCGAGGTGGTCAATGGTCATAAGCCATTTAATTAATCTTATAAGTTTGGGTACTTGGTAATTTTAGAATTCACAAGTCAAGGTGGGCAATGTTCACGAGTAATTTTGATTAATTATAGTATGTCCGAGAATTGGTACTTCAAAACTTTAGATGTCACAATTATAAGTAACATAGCACAACGGTGGTCACTGGACATTAGCCATTTTAATTAATCATCACGAGATTTATTACTTAAAACTTTAGAAGTCACAACTTTTGGGTTACATGAGTGGTCACATTAACTGATGAAATTGACACAATCGAAGTGCAGCTCAGCATATAGCAATGTAAATTGTAAACTTTTGACTTGATTTGTCCACTGACTTTACTTTCAAGCGGAAATGATGTTTGAACCAATAATTACAACCAAATAATTTACTTTAGCCAAGTCTCTCAGATATCTAAAATATAAAGTTATTACATATCAGATTGCTGAACACTTGATCAATGATGATAACACTTCCTATATTCTGTACTGTAGTAATAATATAGCACATAGCACATTCCATATAAAAAATATTCCATTCCAAATGATGTTGAATGACAAATGGAATAAGAGAACTGATTGCGAATTAATGAAACTGAAAGCAGGTGTTACCTTATCCACTATTGTTCAAAATTTTAATGCTAAAAATGTTAACGAAAACATTACACACTCCAAATCAAATTTACTAAAATATGATTTCAAATGTTCCCACTATTGAGGCCGAAGAAAGTAATCCAAATTATTCCAATGCAACATTTTTGTTATGCACTACAGTGCACATAGTGAACAAATTGAAAGGCTGCTGCTGCAATGTTTAAGATTGTTACATTGTACTGCCTCAGTCGCAGTCAGCAGGCAATAGGCAAAGGTAAGGAAGGGAGGAAAAAGGTACGTACATTTGTTCATCATGCGCATACATGCATACCAGCCACAGTGAATGAATGAGACAGACATAGACTACTTGGCCCACGTTACATATTTGTACTATATAGATCAAGATAGGTATACGTATACGTATCAAGAACCCAGGCACTGCAAGATTTGGTAACGTATTGCCCGAAAATTCGCAATTTATGAGATACAGGAGATATATGTGAAATGTGTTTAATAATAATATTAATAATTTACAAACACGTAATAATTTAATTACATAAAATGTTAAAACTTAAATTTCTCTAATTTTTTTATTTAAATTCAATAATTAATCATTTAGAACTGCTAGACAAATAAATAATGCTTGTGAAAAAAGTAGGCTCCTTTTGAGCGCCCTGTCAGTATTCTAATTAAGGGCAGACATGCAGGTATGACATACCAATTTTTATGGACATATTGATGTTTTACAATATAATATATGCAATATGTATGTGATTTTCAAAGGAAAAGGCATATATAGGAAATTTTAAGACCTCATCTACGCATTGCAATTACAGCATTAATAGCCATAAGGAAAGGTTCTGACGTATTTTCAAGTTGAAGTATAAGAATTCGCAATGACAGTAATTTTGAAAATGTTGTCTCGAACTTCTCTTTGGTTGGTTTAGGGTTAGCAAAATATTTCATAAATTTAATTTTTATTGCGAAAAATGGATGTAGTTTGCATTCCTAGAGTCTGTAGATATTAATGAAACTTTGCAAACTGCATTGCAAATCTTATGTCATAATTCGCAAACATTGTAAATTTTAAGCTTTGTTGGCATACATTTTATGGTGCTAAGCAGAATGTGCATTTAATATGATTACTATCAGCTTATTTATCAAAATGTACATTTCTGGTACTATACTAAGGGACATATAAGGGGACGCTCGCTATTTATTGGAAATAAAGACATTTAAATAAGAAATGATACACCTTAAAAATGATTCCGCAACGGTTGCAGTGCATCTGATTGTACCTTTATTTTGCAATTTCATGAGAAGCCTTTAAATAGCAATTTAATTTATGTAATGTACTCCTGTCCAAAACATGTTTCAAAATACGCTTGCGGTAGTAAGATAAGAACTGTATATATAGGGAAATCGTAGCAGTATGCCCTTGAATTGTATTATAATATTTCGTTCTTATTACAATTGCTTTCTTAATTTTATGGAATCAATTTATATGAGTCAGTCTATATGAGAATTCAAGGCTTTTAAGAAACTCTACATTCTACAGTACACCAGTAACAAAAGTTTTAACATATTCTACCGGAAGAATATCGGCATTTACTATGATTAAGCCAGGACTGTTAATATTCAATTTTGTTTTTATTAGGATTTGCTAGGCAGAAATAAAAGTAGTCGATCATAAAAGTCCTCTGGAGCTTAGAGTCTATATTAATCGTGACTCTGTGGGCATGTAAAAACCCGTGTAGCAAAATACTTCCTCTTTACAAGATAATATATGCTTACCTTTCGAAAGTATTTGTTAACTCGTGAAATACTCTGTATAGGCAGTTTATTAAATAACTTGATTCTGATGAACGACATCGTGTACTTTTGTTTGTTATTAAATCTATGACTGCTGTTATTTATAATGTGACTTGAGATGAGATATTATGTATAATCAATTAGATACAGGCAAAATGAAAAACTGGAGTGATAAAAACCGGTTTTGATCATTTGTTTTGTAAGTACAGAGTTATTGAGAATCCTACTCGACAATGAAGAGGACAAGTGTGGGAATCAATATGATGCTTATAATTAATATAAATATAAAAACGCTATAAATTAATATATTATGATTGCGACTTAGGTACTCTTTCCGGCATTTCTTTTCCTTTGGTTTCAATCGGAAGCAAAAGAGAAACAAAAGCCGCGAGAATTGCAACAGTTCCATAAACCGCCACTGCTATTGGCGTCGATGTTTTCAAAAGCACCTGTGCTATGTATGGGGTCACCATAGCTCCTATTCTTGCCATACTAGAACATGTTCCGATTCCTATGGCTCTCATCGATGTGGGGTATACCTGTAGATTATAAAGTTACTTGTCAAGCTTTCAATTTAGTTTTTAATAATACATGGTAGCATTAGATAATGTTGTTAATACACTCTATTTTTGAAAATGATTATTTACGCTGTACAATTTCATTGATTATTTTTACCTCAGGAGTGTAGACATAAGCTGCTTGAAAAACCCCGGAGACAATTCCTCTAGCCAAGAAGAGTATCACAGTTATCAGCTTTCGACTATAAAGAGAACATTTTCCGAATGTAATATCAATACTAAAATTGGAGAGTCAAATGTCTGCTTATCATATAGGTATGCTCTTATGTAATGTAAAGCTTACTCTTCTATTGGAAAACAAAAGGCAAATATAGTGATTGCAAACAGAATGAATTGGGCAGCCATGGTCTTTTTTCTTCCGATTTTATCCAGTACGATTATAGTTATCAATATCCCTGAAACGAGAAAATCAAAAATATTTTAAAGCAATAAATAAAATATCTTCAAGTAAAAAACTCAAAGAGAAGAACAAAAGCTTGAGAATTCATGGTTAATGTTCAAATTTAAGTTTATGTAAACATAAATCGAAGTACATCATTTTAGCACGTTAATGATGAGTACATGAGGTAGCTTCTTATAATTTTTCAAGCATGAGGTACATAGCACATAATGGCTAAACGTAAATGAGATTAGTTGTGACTTAATATGACAACCACAACTAATCCTGATTCTCCATTACTACAAGTACAATATTATAAATGCGCACAGCATAATTACTTAGTACTGTTAGTACCCTTACAAGGGTAAACAGAATTAGACAGATGTACTACATACATTAACCTGCTATGTATCATGTGATATTAAAATGCCCAATAGAAGTCGTACCAGGAAATTCAGCTAATGTTGTCCACAAGAGATCAACATAATCTGTTGTTTGTAGTGGTCTACATGTTGAACATTCTGGTAAAGGGGAAATTGTCATATTTTGTAAAACAGCAGGCGAAGTCGTTGCGGCTGAAAAATTGGCAAACGATGACATAGTATCATTTAGACAATCTGCATGAGCACCAAATTTTTCAAGAATTTCCGTTGACATTAGTACGACGCCGTAGTAGCAGAAGGCACAAGTCATCCTGCGAAAACAAACAAGTATTCCATTTCCATGTAGTGGTTCTGACTTCTGACTTGTAATCTAACTAGCATTGAAGCGCACAACTTACCAAATGAACCACAATAACAAAGTAGTTTTTCTCATTTCTGGCATTAGCAAATCTTTGAGACGGCCCCGTTCCATTGGATGCATATCATCGACAATTAAACGACCCAGTAGCATGGAGCGTCCATTGTCGTTTGCTATTCTTTTTAGTGTTGCCATTGCTTTCTCAGTGTCCCCACTAGCAGCCAAAAACCGTACACTTTCCGGTAGCCACTACAATCATATAATAGCATCGAATGATTAATAATTTCACAGATGTAAAATGTTTTAATGCGCCAGAAAAATAAAATTATAAAAACTTGAGCTATTACATAACACATAATGCAAAATATTAAAATGGGCAAGGCTGACAACCCCAGTAGCCATCTCCAGCCCAAAGTGGGCATCACAATTAAGGCAAGAAGAACCTCCAGACAGGCACCCAATGCCCAAAAACACTGAAACACATAGATTAAGATTTATACAGTCATTTTGAAGGGCAATGGCTTACAAATCACAATTATTTCATAATTAGTCTTACGTCCAGTAATATGACACAACGAGCTCGTTGTTTGGTAGGCAAAAACTCGGCATACAATGTCACTCTAAATGATTCATTATCAATACATTATTTCATATGCTGTTAATATTATTGTAGTATTGAATGTAAGAGGAAAATAAAAAACATTTACGATTGAGGCACACATCCTATGGCAAAACCAACAAAACAACGAAGGAAAACAAGCCAAAAGTAACTTGGAGAAAAGGAGCTGACAGTTCCGTAAAAGTATAATAAGCCCACGGAGACCCACAAAGCCAGCCTTCTCCCGTATTTGTCACTCAAATTACCCCAGAATGGAGAACTGATCATCATTCCCAAGAAAACCGACTATTCAAAAAATAATTTTTATTAGAATTGTCTACAATTGATTTATAAATACATTTCTTTAGTGATTTGTCTTACTGTTGTTAAAAAGGCTTGCTTGTATTTATCGATTTTCCATTCACAATGAAGGGCTGGAGAAAGAATACTGAGAATCATCATTTCCATGCTATCAGCCATCCAGCAAAGACCCGTGAAAAGTGAAAGCATTACTTGGAATTTTCCAAACCCCAATGCATTGATTGCTTGAGACACAGTGAAAGTATCTAGAAATAAAGTTTCATTTATTTCTTGCTCTGAAATTACTTATAGAGAAAAGTTGACAATAAAGAAACATCAAATTTCTTTTATTTGAAAATGCGAATTATCATTTTCAGCTTGTTCTTTTTAAAGAATCAGTAATAAATCCTGGTGCTTTTGGTACATTTGACGACTATGAAAAGGCAACAATAGAAGAACCGAATTGGAAATTAATTTACCGTCAGGAACAACTCCGGATACAGCTGCTGTCATTTCAATCTCAGCTCCAGGCTCCCTGACTTTGTTCGGCGAATCAGATTTGTACATTTCTTCATTGCTTTGACTTCGCTCATTATGATTGTAGCTATCAGGGCTAAAGCGTTCAATTTGAAGTGTCTCTACCCGTTCCGGATTATTAATTCCATCCATGACTTCGTAGCGTCTGGATTTCATGTTGCGAACTAGTTTTTGACTTACTTTATCCATTATGCCCGTAAAATTATCAATCTCTTCACTTGATGAAAAACACAACTTGACTTTAGTTTCGGCGAAAAATAATAACCATTTAGCGCTTAGGTAACTTTATGGATCACTTCACTGTAACTCTGGTGGTAACGATAACTCGTAGAAGAAATAAAATTGGTATCTTATGAAATGTCACTTATGGACTCCGTCCGTTTGAAGTTCCACAGCACTAATACATTTAAAATATTCGCTCATTTTAAAAGTATTTCATGAAATATCCAAGCGACAGAATATTCATCAATGAATAAGTCTACCTCATATGTATGTGGATGATAAAAGTAGCATATCGTTTGAAAACATTTGACAGTGTTGCGTTGCCTTGTACTATAAATATTTCTATAATTTACAAAATTGCATTGCAAAATTCTTTAATTAACGATTTAATGCAAAACTTTTCATTTAGCAATAAATTTTAGCAAATGCAATTGCAATTTAACACGTGTTAAGTTGACGTGGTTAGCAATTGTGCACTAAAGTATGCAATCGGTTTTGGAAATTTTTGAAGGTTTTGTGTACATTTGTTGTGTAATCAAATGGTGATTTAGTAGTCAATTCTCAATTGCACCAAGATATAGTGGCTTATAGTTTTTAGATAAATTTCCCGATTGAGTCAATTAAATTCGACACAATGGTGGTTATATTACTGGTCTTTTGAGACAATATGTTAAATACCAATTAATTTTCTTGAATTGTTTTATGGCGATTTTAATGTCTTTTTCACTTTGGAAATCTTCAGATGGACAATGAGGTTCAATAGGATTCCATGCAAACTTCAAGTTTTCCAGGTCTGCAATTCATTAATTCATACAGAGTTTAAATACACAAGTTTAGTGTTATACTATGTCCGTAATTATTTTTCATTGTATGAATTACATTACCATTCCTTAAATAATATATATATGTATATTGTATTAACCTTTGATAATTCGCCAACAACATGTTTCAGTATTCGAACAAGGAAATTCCTCGAATTCAAAAGAAAGTATTAATTGTGCAAATATAGCGTCATTTTGATTGAATGAAGAAATGATAATATACAATTGTTGCAATACTGCATCCGTAACTGCTATCGCTGTTCATTAAATGTTTAAATTTACTACACATATACTTAGATTGCCCACGAATCACAATCACCACACTTACATATGCACTATCAATTAAAAGGAATGCACTTATTACAGTTGTGGCCGCTCGTAAAATAAATAAGGAAAATAGACACCTAAGTAAATTACATCTGGATTGAACGCAATAGTATACAGTTAAATGATAATTATATTAAGTAGGTGAAAATGGTGAGATGTACTAATAATCTTGCAGATAGACTAATATTATTATACCTTCTCTGAACTGAAACCTAGCTAGGATTGACGACCTTACGACTGTAAATGAAGAGAAGTGGACCACATCGTATGTGTATTCTGCATTGTATTCACAGGGAGTATTGTATTATACATAATAATCGCCTGTGTTATCCATTGTTATTACCTACAAATACATACAGGTAGTTACATACAGCAAACCACTAAAAGTACATACATAATATATTTATGTGTGAGAGATTGATATGCAGTGGTGTAAACTTTGTACACCTAGGTGTATCCTACTTAGTGTCCGTAGAGTATTTGCAGTATGCAACGTTAAACGGTATTATTATGCAATTATGCCAGTTTTGAATAGTCTATGTAATCATGAAAGCCAAGTTTAAATTTAAAACCTACCACGGTATTAAAGGTCTTGAGAACCTACAAAATACACCCTTTTAAAGGAAGAGGAAAGGGAGGAACATTCATAGTCGTAGTGTTTGTAATTATAATAGAGAACCTTTAGTGAATCTCCGTATACATAGCAGACAGGCAGAGTCCGATCGACGAAGGTGAGGTATTTGTTACCTGCATAGCTTGAGAATTCAACAGGTAGGATAAGAAACTAACTATACAGTAAACAAGATTATGCAAGTATTCCTTAGGTTATGAAGAAAGAGGATGGATTCTTAAGACCAGGTGATTTACCTTATAAATACATCCTAAGTTGCCTTACGCACTCACCATACCAATCAACCTCCCGTTCAGCGCCTGTAGCAACTTCATCCTATCTTTCCATCCTACCTGTCACTGTAAACTCTGTCTGCCATTTCAAATTCCTAAGATGTGGATGTGGAAACTTTACATTAGGCATAGCCCTAGGCAGTTCAATTTGACCAAAATGTACACAGAAAGACACCACGGCAGACCAAACTCAAATATTCTATGTAAATGCCTCATTATTCTACAATACAATGAAGTAAAGTCCTTCGGGCTGGTTTCATGGCTTAACTAAAGTACAATAAAATCTCTAATTATGCCATTCAGCTGCAGTATAAGCACTTTATTCAAAGTTAGACATATTGAAATACATATACAAACCATACACAAAGAATTTATTTTGTTACGTTTATTTTGGGGAAATTGTATGAAAATGCCCATACGAAGGAATTTCTCATTTGTATTTATACCTTTAAGTGCAATGAACACTAATAGTTGCTTTAAATATAGATTTTTCATGTAATTTACTAAATGCCTTATTAAGGATACATATTATACATTAAATATATAAATGCTAATTGCAGCTTTCGCAACTATAAGAGTAAATGGCACTTGTATCATCTTGCGTTAAATGAATATTTAATATGAGTATTTAAATGCTGGAAATGATGTGGGCCTCCACCTCATTCATTTAGTTGCTGAGTCAATTATAGAAGTATGGGGAAAGGTATGGAAAATTTTCAATGACTAAACCTTTCATTTACTTAAAAGTTCCAAATAAACAATGTTGGTTAGAATAAGTTACCTAGGAACATTTTTGCATTTTATGTGTTGCCTTGCCCCGTCCTTTTGCGAAGCATTTGTTAGTGATCTTCTGTGAACAATTATACCTAGCCATTTACAGTAATTCACTAGTTCTGGCTTCAATAAAGAAGTGTATTCCTAACTCTACTCCTATATTTTTGAACCATTAATTGGTTTAACGTCTAAAGAATTTTGAAAAGCAATTATAGGTTAGTATAATTTTAGTAGCCTTTGGCATTTTTGTATGGCTATGATTTAAGAATGTGAATCTTGATTAAAGGCCATCTCCCTAAACATCCAAATAAGTACTCTAAGACGTTTCTAGATAGTGAGCTTGGCAGGCAGGATGGCAGGATGATAGGAATCTTGTCGAATAACCTAAATTAAGGTCCCAAAAAGACGAACGAAGGTCACTCCACTGCGCTTTTCCTTAATGCCCGTGCGATGGTCCAAAAGTCGTCCCTACAAGGGTCTAATCGTCAATAGGGAAATAAAATATTTCGTCTTTTGGACGCATTTTAAATGCATAATGCTCAATTACGTTTTAAACACGTCTTTTGGTGGATAAGAAAGCTAGCACAATATTTCGACAAGACAGCAGAGACAGACATATACATATAATACGAATTGAAATGCTAATCATTTGTCTGCTATATTGTGACAAAGTTTAATTGGAATATATGAGTTTTAAATAGAGAAGAGCAAAATTACTATTTTTTTACTTTAAAAGTTCAAATCAATCCTGCTTTAGAATCTGATAGGCAACTTATAACATCTAGCATACCATACCGCATAATACAAAGTATAAGTTACGTTGTAACTTTTAATTATAATTACGATTTCATTACAATTTAAATTAATGCACGTTAAATGTTTGCTTATAATTATAATTGCAAGTTAACATGTAGCTTACGTCAACACAGCAACTTTAAGTTATAATAAGTGATAAGTTTAAGTTATATGCGATAAAAGTCAAAGTTACCATAACTAGGTTTCTAGTATTTCTGGATAAGGCCTTTTAGATAAGGTAATCTGCCTTTTTTGCGCAATACACAGTGTAACAACATTTTGCCTATAACTGTCTTTTAACTTTCAATTAAAAAAGATCTTATGATTATTAAGCTAACTTATTTCACAGTTTTACTCGTTTTCATTTTCATGGTCTGCTTTAGCCCAATATGGTTTGTTTTGAGCAAGTTATGAGATCACTGAGCTAAATATCTCCATCGTAGTAGTAGAGTATACATTTACGCGCCAATGGTCAATTCAGATAGACAATTCAGTTGAGTCAGACAGTTCTTCTGGATGTCTGTCCATTATACTAATTAATGAGTGAGTTGAAGAAAACGAAGTGAAAATAAAGTAAATTATTCGTGACCTAAAATGCCAAAATATAAATAAAAATACTGGGTCGAAAAAATAAAGGTAACAAAATAAGTCTTACTCTGATATGTAGGGCGACTAGTATCTCAAATCACTTTCTTTCATGAAAACAGACAGCCGTTGCCCTTTTAAAAATCTGTTGCCCCTGAAAATATTTTCATGTACAACTTTCAGTGTATTCACTGCACACTTTTAGTTCTTGAAATGGTAAACACCGCTTATTGCATTTAGGAGGTTGGAAGAAGAAAATTCGCAATATGTGGCGACTTTGGACATGTATTATTTTTAGACCAACACTTTAGCTAATTAGGCTTTAAAACCTGACACAGTGAGAAGCAGTTATCAAGTTGTGAAATCATTTTTGATTAGCCGAAGTGTCGAAATCCCTGGGAACATTTTAATAAATAGAAAAAAATTTAGAGTGGATTTCTTTAAATGTGACTTCTTTAAATGATTTCTTATAGCTATTTGTAATACTTTTTATATTTACATTCTAAATATTATATAGTTTCGAAAATACAGAATCTAAAAATAACTTTTACATGTAGATTTATGAAGAGGAGGATCTGCGAATCGTAGCAAAACAAGTGTAAAACTCCGTTGTACGATGTCTAGTCTACCAATTTCCAACACAATCCTTATTAAAGCATAACTAATATTTACCAAATAATTGAAGATTTAGAGTTGAATCACAAAATTATGGAAACGTTTCTTATTACTGGAGCAGAATTGCTACTTTTCTATCTAGTATTGCTCTACGTATTTTGCAGCAGGTAATAGTGTTTCCGTGAATACATTATTATCAATGAATCTCATACAGGTTCTATGATACTAAAGATAATAGTATCAATAGTGGAATCAATAATCAATGTTTTAACTTAAGGTTTCTACCTCGAATTCTGGCATGGAGTATTCAGTACAAGTACAATTGTTCCATTACTATCGGCCGAATTGGTCTGCCTCCGTATTTTGCTCTACATAATGTTCGAATAAAGAAAGAAGACTTTTCTATTGTAAAGAAACAATGTTTTATTCCTTGGCAATTTTAAAATACTTTATTGGTACATAACTTCCACTATTTTATGACTAGCTTTTAGACAGAGTCGGTTTTACGAGTAGTCTGGTGAACAGCGAAGCACCCAAATTATTATCTGTAATTATTAGTACGGTTCGTATTATTAAATTACCTAAAACGGCTGGAGCAACTTCCACGTCGTTTCGAAAATCGCACTCAACAGGTTCCAGAAAAAAATTGAAAGCTCCAGCGGTCATTTCCAACCTGGTTCAAGTGAGCATTTTCATGTTGAGGTGTTCAGCATAATTATAATTTGAACTTGATTGCTAGTGTTTACATGATTTGTATTTTTCTAGTTTCTTGGCATCCATATCAATGCAATACACATGTGGGGCTGGGAACCCGTCGACACCAAAAAGGGTGTACATTGTAACGTAAAAGTAACAAATATATCTATTGATGGCTGCACGACTGTTGGAGGGACCAATATATGTGCATGTATCGTCGTCAATTTAGAGCGTGTGGAAGTAAGAGTAAGCGAAAACTGGCTACCAACTGAGGAAGATTTAATTGAGCCAATGGAAAGTTCTTATTTTAATGGAGAATCTGGGTTAACGCTATTAGAGTGGAATTTTGACTTCCGCCTAAATCTAATATTTAGCCCAAGAAATTCTGGAGAATTTATCGAGGTTAAAAACACGAATTACATGTATTCGGTTTTTATGTCATAATATTTTCATTTTGCTGAATTCCGATTTGATTATTTGGCAGCATTTTAGCATTGATGTCGAGAGGTTAATTATTTGTTGGGAACTGAAAGAAAAATCCATAAGTCTGTTTCAAGCACTGCAGAGAAACTCATCTTCGTACCCAGTTGAATTATTGAATGAAGAGAAAAGTGGTTCAACTTGGCTAAAAAAGTTGGAGGACTTTGTATTTACACAAGGAGTCCCTAAGGTACAATTACGCAATACTGCATTAAGTACTCCATCCGTGTTTTTGCATTTTGACTTCCGATAATTAAACTAATATTTACACAGGAAACAAAATTTCGCATTTACGAGACTGAATGCAGAATTTCAGATATTGATACAGATACAGACTTCGAATCTCGTGTGTCAGGATTCGCATTTACGTCTCGGTGTCACATTTTTACGATTGAAGGAGACGATTCTGTCACATTTGAGTCTCAATTCGATTTAGGTCTTATACGCATTGAACCTGATCCGCATCAATGTTTATCCGTTGACCAGTTTTCTAAATACGTTAGAGTAGGTTTGTCAATAAATCTTTTATCACATATTGAAGCTATTTAATGTTAATAAATGTAACGTTTATATGCAGTTGTCAAATCGAACTCTAAATGTTGATCTTGATATAACCAACTTCTGCCTTAAATCATATGAAAAATGTCTACAGTTTACTAAAACCAAATTCAAGTCCAGCTCTGTTATAGTAAGTTAACAATAGCTAATGTATACATTGTGTATTTAAACTTCCTCATATATCCTTACCAATAGCAAATTCATATCACTGGAATTTTTTATTTAATTTTGCTAGCTGAACAATTTTCTTGGTTCAAATCTGAAAGCAAAAAGTATTTTGGGATCACTGCATATTAAGTTTGACAGTAGCGACCTGGATATTCAGTGGAACGATAAAAGCGGCTCAGTTACTAGTGTCTTCCTTGAAGCGGAATGCAAAGACTTAAATAGGGTTTGGGCTGAGGACACTTGTTGTGTAGAAGTGATTATCAAAAAACTGAACACTGCATTGAATTGCTTGGAAGATGGAATTTATCAACCCGTAAGTTTAGACTTGCTGGGATTCCATTTGCAGAGAGAGCAGATTGGTGCTAAATTATCTGGAAGTCGATTCCAGTGGATACCAAGGATTGAAGAAATTATATTTGGTGTCCTGCCTCGAGCTGGCCATCACGAATACCATAAGGAGTATGAATATTTTTTCATAAATTTCTTCTCTAAACATTTAGACATGAAATTTTTAAAAACCAACTAAATAAAATAAAATTGTCTGTAATTCAGTACTAGTCATGATGGACGTGAAAAGAAATCTTTAATGGGCTATTTAAAAGGAATCAACGTTGAAGTTTTTGATTCAAAGATGATCTATGTGTCAGAAAACAACCGTAAGGCAAAATTCATAATTTGTTAAGTCAAGTAACCCATAATTTCTATCAAACAATTCTTTGATTTCCGTAGTATGCCTAAACGCTGACTTGGGAGCTCTTTTCACTACAAGTGATAAGAAAAGCCGCAGTATAAACATTGAGAGATTCGAAGTTTTCTCATCGTCGAATTTCAGCGATTGTGTAAGTTCAGTATGAAAATATATGTGTTGATGGTATTATATATATTTTTTTAAATATAGACCTTAAATCCGCTGTTTACTATTCCAAAATGTGATTTCAATTCCAATTCCACTGAAGAAAACAATCATTACGAATTTTGCATGAGGTCGGACACTATACTTTATTGGAGTCCATTGTTGCATCTGCAGCTAACACAATTTATTCGCAAACTGAAATCCTTTAGTGCGAGGTTTGCGGATGGTAAGGCCTTTAAAGCGTTACCTCGTTGTCAAAAATATACATACCTATTTTACAAAATCACAAAATACATCGTGTAGAACTGAATCACATATATAACTTTGATTTTAATGTGCAGGTGAACCTGTGGAAAATACTCCCACCAAAAACAAATCTATTTGTTTCAATTTCACTAAGTCATTTTCAATCATTGGCAAATTAGCTAAAAATCATGCATTCGAAATCAATGTTGGTAAGTGTCGTTTGGATATTGCGGACATTTTAAATATATTTTTCTTGTTTATTTTGATCTATTCTTCTTTTTCAGTTTATCCATTCAAGACTGTAATAAAAATAAAGTTTTTTCCAATTATGTTAGCTGATTTTTAGTTTCGTTATGACTTGCATATAATCTACATGTCCATTGCAAAAGTTACATTTTAAGTAAAATGGTTTTTATTTGTGTAGATGAGTGGCGCGTAGAAAGAGGAACAAACCATTTTGATTGGAAATTGAAAACGTTAGCCCTTAAATTTGATGGAGTACATGTTGGTCAATGGGACAACTTTATATTATGCAAAGGTCCCAAATATAATGACCTGACGAAGTCCTATCGAAAAGCTGCCGGGCTAAGTAAACGTAATATGACATGGTAAATAACTTAAACAAAACGAAAAGCAAATACCCACACATCCGATATAACAGAGGCTTTACGCAATTGTGACACATTATAGGTTTGTTGAAATTACTAAGCTGAGTCTAACTTTTCCATATGGATACAACTTTGCTTCAGCGTTTAACGAAGAATTTCTTTCCTGTTTTAAATGGATTAAAAAGCTACATGCCCAATCGACTCCTTCTCCTCCAACGCTATGGCTCGATTTATTCATTAAAGTGAGAATTATTTCCTAATGTGAATTATGTGAAGGATTTTGGTGATGCTACAGCATTAAATTAATTTCTTCCATCCTAGATTCGATCAGTTAGGATTGAAGTTGGCGACGATCCTTTTGAGGTGAAACTGCGCGACAACTACGAGCTATTAGAAGATGAATACTTTGAAAGTCTGAAAAGGTATCAAGTTTTAGACACAAAAATAAATCAGTTGTACAAAACGAATTTACTCATGTCATCTTCGAAAATCGATGAACTTCGAAACCAACTGAAGGAGAGAGGATCTACAATTTACATGCAACGATCTAAAAAGCTTTATGAGGTCCTCAATCTTACCACTACTTTCTCAATTTAATAAAATGAATTTTCCCTTAATACCATTGCTGCTATTTTGCTACAGAGTCATCCAATGAGAACCCACTTGCTCTTATGGGAGTTAGAAGATGTGCATATTGTAACAATGGCAGATCAGTCAATGTTTGGTCCACAAAATATTGTAGACATTCTTCAAGAACTTGACCCTGACAGCCCTTGGCCTGCTGAAGGTTTAGAATTCAGTACTTTGTGGTGCAGAGCCGTAAGATTTGATGTAGCCAAATGGAGAGTGCAGCTGAGAGACTTTCCTCAACCCTTAATGGATTCCAAAGATGTACATTTTTGGGGCAAGCTGGCTGCGGCTGAAACGAAGCCATCTCGAAGAAGTACAATAGAATTATATATTTGCATTCATTTATCACTCGTTTATATATTTTGATCCGTAAAATATGCAAATGATAGCTGTTAGAACGTGTGAAATCGAAATTGGAGGTCCATTCAAAACGGATTATATTGAAAGGAGCTTAAATGGAATAAAATGGTATTATGACTTAAACTGTGATGTCGCATCGCTAAGCGTTGCGTTTGGCCCTTGCTGGGAACCCGTACTTGCCCAATGCAATCTGTCTTTTGAAAACATCTTCGCCCCTCCTAGAGACCCAAGTCGTCCCCTCCCGTTTTGGGATAAAATCAGATTACTTTTTCACGGTCGCTTGTATACTGCAGTGAATACTTTAACTCATCTACTTCACGCGTCTTTAAATCCATACAATACAACTGAAGAAATGGAAGTTACTTGGACGGATGCCGCAATAGCGTGGACCAATGGTATTGTCTCTACAATTACTGACTATTCTACATCCGCCTTATTTCATAAACTTAAATGTCATTTACGTTCTTAGGCAAAATCATATTTGAGGGTGATCTCAACATTTACGTCAGAACTGCTTCAAAATATGATGATTGCCGAATGATACATTTGCCAAGTGTTAGACTGACTTTTAAATTAAATTGGGTTTGCCTAGCTGACGCAAATGATCACCATGCCGTATCACCATGTGCACCAGACAAATTGCCGGAATATTCAAGCAATCAAGTATAACCACAATTAAGTATTAATGTTTTAGCTAAGATATCTTTGAAATGGTTGTCATGTCTTATGATTTTGGTTTTTGTATATTGCTTAGGAACATGATTCATATCGTGCTTTTAGATCTCAGAATCTAAATATGAGTATCAGTCTTGAAACACGCTCAGGTAAAACAGTTGGTCAAGGCTTTCCCTCTGCTGTTTTATACGGCAGTACACTCAGGTAGGTTGTCTAGTCTTTAAAGCCATGAAAATTTTTTACTGGATTTTGTAGACCAACTGACGGTATTCTCTAGGTGGTTTGAAAACTTGAAATTGATTTTGTCCGGAACAACAAGGCCGACGAGAAGAGGACCTTTGTTTAAAACTACTCGTCCTAAGAAAATTCCTATAAGTAGGCACTACAAAAAGATTCGATTGTCTATTAGCTTAAACCGTTTCCATGTTTGCTATTGGGTATCCTTTTCAATGCAAAGTGGCATTGAACTGTTTAGTGGGAAGCTTTCAAGCAGTTCAGGTTTGACTTACATTTTATATTTCAAACAATACTTGTATACGGAAGGCACTTCATTTATTTGGGTTTGTGATTTTTAGAGCATCAAATGACCTTGCAGCCTATCAGTGATAACTTAATTCACCGACCAAAAGCTGATTGGAGTGTTGTTTATGTTAATAGTGAACTAAATGAAACCGAAATTTGGCTTCAAGCATGTCTCCAGACAGATCCTGCAAGTGAAGTAAGAAATTAGCTACTTTTGGAGACAAAAGCAATGCTGCACGAGTTGAGTATTGACTAATATTTTTAATCGACCGTTTTTTTCAGATGAATTTTAAAAAGGCAATAGAGAAATTTTTCTTTATGAGCATCGATAAGTTGTCTTATGGCAGGGAAGCTTTGCTTGCATCCAGCGAAGGATTGGAAAACCACAAGTAGATCCTTTTTACAATTTACAATTCTCTTGTTGTAATAATAGTCAATAATGAGACTCTGAATACCAATATTATTAATGTTGCAGAAGCGATACACCTCAGCACCGCTTGGTAGTCCACGAGTTAAAAGGAGCGTGGACAAGTAGCAACCGAGATGTTGCATTTGCCCTTCTTGATTCATTTGTCAAAGTTCAGGTATTTTTTTAAAACTTAAGTTTTCGCATTAGTTTAATCTATCCATAAGGTATAAGAATTTTGCTGGCTTTAGTACCAGGGTAATTAAACCTGTACAAAAATCGAAATAAAGAAAGATGTCATACATTTTTCTGTTGGTTTATTATACTTGATTGTATTGCAGCAATTAAAAAAGAACCTTTCCACTG
This sequence comes from Yoshiicerus persimilis, assembly GCA_020352615.2. Taxonomy (NCBI): domain Eukaryota; kingdom Metazoa; phylum Arthropoda; class Collembola; order Entomobryomorpha; family Tomoceridae; genus Yoshiicerus; species Yoshiicerus persimilis. The sequence goes on along the minus strand of CM060170.1, from coordinate 24,309,704 downwards.
AGGCGTTGAAGAGCTTCTTCAGCAAGCATGATGGACCAACTGGAAGTCCACTAAAAAATAAAGGAAATGGGGATGTCAATAAAAAAGGAAGGACAAGCGACATAGCATCTCCTACTTCAAGTGCACAGGTCTAAGGCTAACCTTGCCACACTAATTATACCAAATTGCAAACGTGAAATAAAAAATCGTCTTCTATTTTGCTTTTAGGCTACAAGATCTCAAATGGGTTCATCTCCACTAAGCAGTATACAAGGACAAAACGCAGCAGCGTCTCTTTTGCAAAAGTTGATCTCAGAAGCAGAGAGTAGAGGAGTTGTCTTCTCAGAAGATCTCACTGCACCTCCACCACAACAAAGCTTGCATGGTGTTGCCCAAAGTTCTTTGGACGATGTCATCCATCACAAATGGCTGAGTAATTTAGTCTCCCCAATTTCATTTCATTGTAATAATATTGTTGATAGAAATGCATTGTTTTTTATATTTGCAGTTGAACTAGTGAATTGTCAAGTTCTATTAAAAGGTTGTGAAACTAGTGGATATGTGATACTAAGTGCTGCAAAAGCACATATTCTTCAAAGGGAACATAAACCTGTTTGGAAGCATGGAACAATAGTACCAAAAACGACGTGGGTCGGAGCTTTGGAAGGAATGCAATACTACGCAACTGTTTCTGCAGGAAATGCTGATAGTCCTGAAGGTATGCAAACAAAAATCAATTTTTGATAATCAGATATTGCTAATGAAAACCAACCAATAGCAAATAATAGTAGTCAGTACGACCGTTTGCGTTTCATAAGTATTTCTTGTTTCTTTAGAAAACATTCAGTGGTTGTCAGTAGAGAATATCGAAGAGCGAGATTCGACTACAATATCAAACGCCCCCGATATGGTGGGCAGTGGTCAAAGTGTAGGAGGAGTGGTCAGTGAAACGGTAAAGCACTTAATTATACCAGAATTTTGGTAAGGTACTATAAAATTTGAATTCCTTTTTAATTCAATTGCGTTACTGACAATTAGGTTGGTGCTTCCTCTGATGATTCCGATTTGTCCGTTCAGTTGCAACGAATTGTATCTAGGTGTAAATGTGAATTCTTTTACACAACTTACGGCGAAACTGGCGTTGATAAAATTCCGTCTGGAATTCCTGACATTCCTCCAGCACCTCGAGATTTGGAATTGTGGGATGAAATCAATAAACCTGTAGAAGCGTTTACATTGATGCATTACGATCTTAATGTGTTTACGAACTCATTACAAGTTGGTCTTACGGCTTTTGCTTCTCTTACACTTCTAATACAGCTCATTAGTGTTTTTCACTCCATGGAGGTCACAGTACAAACTTCGGTTTTGTGTTAACAGTATGCTATGATTATGGACATCATCAACAATCTCGTCCTCTATGTTGACCCTAAACGCAAGGAAGGATTTGAAAAGTTGCAAAGGTTGAGGTTTAAACTGCAATTACAAAGTACAGAAGCTCAGCGGCGTCCTATTCAACAACTTCAAAATCATCTGAGGTGGGTTGTGCTGTACTGCTAATTGTTCTTATAATGAAAAAAATGTTTCCCAATATATTTTCATAGGAACTAGACAGAAAGTAAAGTACCTAATCACAATTAAGGAAACAAAGGATATAATTATTTGAGGTCTTGACAGGCAGTAATAATATTTTGTTTTTAGAAACCGCTGTACTTTTCCTTCTCACAGAAATGTTTCATCAAATTTACCCTTTACTTGCCAACCAAAAAATATGACCTTCTATGAATAATCAATTTTTATACATGAAATGTAGACGCCACTTACAGACTGACTTATATTTCTTATTACATTTTATAGAAATGTTTGCCTACAATATTTTTAAATGCTCCATTTTTACAAATCTTTTTTCGTTGAGTTTTCTGAATGCCATCTCTATGAAGCACTTATATATAATGTACAAAGTATTACATTTCACCATGCCCTTCAAAAACTTTGTAAAGTTGTTTTGTAATTGATAGTCAGTATTTAGATTATGGATTGGGTCATTATTCATGAATTGTACTCTCCTTAAGACTATCAATATGCTAATAAATAATAAATTGGTATTTACAGAACGTTGGTTAATCAGCTTAGACGATTAGAAAAAGAAACATATTCTATACACAAGCAACTTCAAGAGGATCCAACTAGTGAAGTTTTGAATAACGAGTTGGCTGAATTGGAAAATCAGGTAACCCTTAAATTTATACCATTAAATACAGAAGCTTAATGCAGTTATAAGACTTGATAACCTGGTTAGATAACCTTAATTAGAAGTTAAAAATCTCTCATTTACTTTAATTGATATTCATTATGTAGGTCACGGAGTGTAAAGATCAAGTGACGGCTAAGGGCGAAGAACTCCATATGATGATCATGTGCTACAAGGTAACATATCACTGTTAGCTGTAAAATTTGATGTCAATTGTCTTTAAAGAATTATTTTTGGTAAAATTGGGACTTAGGAATCAAAACTGGCAGCTTCACAGCGACTATCTAGAAAGAGGGATAATAAAGATGTTTATTTAGTGCGTGTATACGAAATATGTTTCAAACACGCGCAGTGGCGTTTGACGCAAACTGATGGTCAGCTTGGTATTGCTGATTTGGTCCTAAGTAATTTCCTGTAAGAATGCCGAATTTTTTATTTAAAATGAACTTGCTAAATTATGTATGCCATGCAAAGGTACATGGAGTAAAACAGAGCTTTATTTATTTGTAGATACACTAAAACTGCCAAAAGTGACGACTCTGTTGAACATTTGTGTGAATTGGGGTATATCACTGTCACAAATTTGCTTCCTAATCAAATTTACAAGGAAGTTCTTGTACCTTCACACATTCATGCAAGTATGCCTGTAGATCGCCAGGTAAAAGAAATAGTTACATTGTAAATTAAAAAGTTGATATTTTGCAGAATAAACACGGCCACAGTAATTAAATGCGTCTACTGTAGAGTTTTGAATATAGGGTTTCAACTTACTCTATTCTACCTATAAGTCAAAAATTAAATTTGAGTAAAAAATAAAAAGTTTTAAGCGAAAGTTAAATTTAAATTATATATCCATTTTCATGAAACTAATCAATTCTTAATTATTTATTTGAGTGACGTCATTTACTATGTATTTAACTAAAGAGTACCTTAAGCATTAGGTTTCAGCCTTTCAATTAATTGTATTTTTCTGTTGGAATTAAAGTTTAAGCTTTCCTTAAAAACGAAAATACCATAATAAACCACAACTTGTTCATAAATCATAAGTTGTGGTGTTATGAAACAGCCACTTCAGGATCTGAAAACCTACTTATCTCTTTTCTTGGTAGCCTACCTAAGTAATTCTAGGTAGTCATGCATTTACAGTGCCTAGGTAATAATAGCATGTGCAAATACGAACCAATGCAATGTGTGTCACAATGTAGGGTTACAAATGAGTTAGATTTATAATACCATGGTATTACTTTTAAATACAATAATTTTAAATATTTTCATTACAGAGAACGATGAGGGTTTTTTGTCGTGACAGGCCCCCAGTGGGTGGAATTGGTGTCAAAGAACATTTTGAGATAAATATCGCTCCAATTACAATTGGTAAGTATTGGGCATTTTTGTACCGGAATCCTTCTACTATAAAATTATTGCAGTTGTACGCTAATTCCATTTTCAAATAGATTAATTATACTCCACCTACATTTAGTATCATATTTCTACAAAAAATTGAAATTCTACTGAAATTGTGGTAATGAAAAGGGTATTTGAGGAAGTTAGTTTAGCATTGCGGCAGTTTCTAAAATATAATGTTGTTGTAAATGTATTTTGAGCATTTGAAGCCTAAAATTATGGATTGTGGTTATCATGCTTCGTCGTTATTTAACAGGGATGACGTATCAATTCTTCAAAACCCTATTCAAATTTTGCTTTCCTGAAAAGGATCCAGAAAAATTGGACGAAATGGATGCAAGTACCTCCTCTGATTCTGATAGCATTAGTAGTATCGGCAGTGGGAACGGGACATTAGATCTGCAATCTTCAACATCTGGTACCACTTCAAGCTTATCAGGGAAAGGAAAGAAAGCCCGAGTGCGGAGGAAGGAATCTAAATTTTACGTATCAATGAGTGAAAAGGACGACGTGGAAAAAATGAAGGAGAGAGCCGAAAAGAATATGTTATTTATCTGTGTTAAAGTCCCCGAAGTACCTGTTCGTGTTAGTTACAAAGGAGAAAAAGAAAAAAATATTGAAGATGTCCATGACGTTCATCTTATCATTCCAACCCTTGAGTATAACAATATTACATGGACATGGTTAGATTTCTTAGTTGCAGTTCGCAATCATAGCAAACGAGTGTTACTATCGCAGGTAAGTATAAAAGATAAAATTCTACTTTAGGGTGTAAGAGCCGTGTGTTGATGAATTGTATTATGTGATTTTTAATTCTAACAGGCCATTAAGCAAAAGTTGCAGATCTGGCCGAAAGCAATATGGTCTGATAGTTCAGCTGGTCCACAAGAGGAAGACAAAGCCAAAATGCTACTTGGCCTTCCTGTGAGAAAACATTATTTTAAATCCCAAATATATAAATATTAATGATTATAAACATTGATGATTAATGTTAAAATACAGGGTGACACGAAAAGTTTGAAAAAGTCGCTGTTTGGACCTTTGAAAAAGTAAACATTATTTTTAGAAGAAATCTCGCCAATTTCAAATTATTTTGAGACAAAGTGCAAAAATGAAGGTTTCAGCCATTTGATTTTTTATACTGGTGAGTAAATTACAATTGCTACATGTGCGATGTATCATGAGCATGACTTTAAGAGAATATATATAATATGACGTCTCTCTCATTATAGAATTGACGTAAACTGATTCAATTCATGGTGATCTAAAGGGAAGCTGGTAGTGAATCGGCTTATACTATTTTGTTATTTCGACATTTTTTGGAATTTAAGTTAAATAGATCCTTAATGTAACTTTTCATTACACTTTCAGCAATGCAATGTCTCATTAGTGGCGTATTACATAAAAATTACTAGAATGTAGTAGAATATAGTTTACGCATGTCTCATAGTCGTACTGGTAAATGTAATCATAGTGATCGAAGTAAATAATAGTGAGATATGTTAAGCACTCCAAACTTTTATTTGTTACGTTTTCCGACAGTTTTGTCGTTAAATAAATGGATACTTAATGGATCTAATAAATAATAGTAAATAATAGTAAATAGTAAACCCTTTTTGTGGTGACTTCCGTGACTTTGTTTCTTTCGAGTGCTAATTCTTCTTGCATCTCTACGTTTTTATGATGCTAAAATATACAAAGGTTGTACAAAAAGATTTAATTGGTCTATAGTTTTTAAAGTTGACGAAATGTATACTTGATACACATTAACCACAATTTATTACACAGAAAGGTTTAATTTGTCTACGCTTTTTTGAGGTTGATGAAATGTACATTTAATACATATAAACCACAATTTAGTACACATAAATGTTTAATTTGCCGTTGGTTTTGGTTTAGCTGTGGATAATCGGTATTAGCGTGGAATTAAAAGTCTTAAAATCCAGCATCGTCTTCTGGTGGCCAATATTTTTGAGCAACATGGCCTTTGTATTTTTTCTTTGCACGAAGTCCGGTTACTATATTGGAGCTTTTTGTGAAAACAGTAACGCCTCCAAACATGGTATCCGTATCTGAAGCCATTAAGCCCTCATTAGAATACAGGAGGAAGAGAATAAATAATATTTTTGAAAGACATAATTAACAAAATTTACCGGGGTGAAATCGAAGGGGCTCTTTCTGGATATGAAGATTCGGAGGAAGGGACTTGTTCCGAATAAGTTCATCATAGGGGGTATTAGTGGAGACTGGTGTTTCATAGAATTCCACTGCGTCACCTAAATATCCCACCATAGAATAAATTGCATTTACTTCTAAAAATTGGTTTGCATGAATTAATTATGAAAAGCGATTGTACATTGGTGAACTGACCCAGACTCTGTATCATATAAAGCAGTGAGTTTGGAACTGCATGACGAAATTCTTTGGCAGCCTTAGTTAGGACGTTATATTTATCTACTGAATCCGCAAATTGATATTTGAATAATTCATTTTCATTCATGGAGGACAACTTAGTATTACAAGACTTTGCGAGCGAAATCATTTTCTCTCTCGCATTATGAGGAGGATCATATTGTTCTTGGAAACGGTAAAATCTGTCAAATGTAGAAATTTTGTGCTTTAAAATTCACACATTGCAAGCAGACATTCTTGAAGAATTGCAACGTACCCTCTAGATTGCAAAGATGACATATCAAAGTCAAATTTTCTGGTTTTAGCCAGATCTCCATGTTCAACAGAACCTGAAACAGGTCCTCCAGGGGTATAGTAGGATGGATCAATTACAAAAGGTTTCTTTTTTTCTTTCATAAATCCTCTTCTCATTCGCCATCGAACTTGCTGATTTTGACGAATAACTTGTGCCTAAAAGGCAAAATTAAAATCAGAAAGTAATTTTCCATTGATTTTTCATTCAAAATTTCAATTTCTTTACGAAGTCTTTAATTGGAAGAACAAACAATAAAGCATTGTTAAGCAAACTTGATTAAAGAATAACATTAATAGATGTTGTCAAAACATGTGCACACATGGATGAAACCCCAAATGTTTTAAAACTTCGGCTGTTATAAAATATAGCAGTAAAAGTACATGGAGTAAAAATGAAAATCATACCTCTGAAAGAGACAGTTTGCTTAGGGTTTGCCGCAATTTCAGCATTTTAATATTTTTTCAGCAAACAATTTTCATATCTATAAAAACATTTTCCACTGGTATATTTAGGAACACAAATTCAGTTGCGGTCTTGCTTCCCACACACTTAGTTAACAGAAAAACAAGGTCCGATGACTACTGCTGTGCGTCGACTCAATTCTCGGTAGGTAGTGCTGTCGAAGTACAGAATTTTGGCCAACCTGTAAACTACAACATTCCCCAAAGACGGTTAGATGACATTAGAATTGCGGGAAGAATTATTACTTTTGCTTATTGGATAAGGCGCACACTGCACACCATTCACACCAAAGTATTTGCACAAAATAAATGGTGTACTGTGCTCTAAGCTCCAAGTATAATATGCTCTACGTTCTGTAATCTATGTGAATACAGAGTGCAAAAACTTCCCTCTTTTTAACCAATTTGGTTACCATGTATTTCAACTCATCAAAATGAAGTTACCCCTAATTAGAAATTATCTTGATGGTCTTTCACATATTTTTAATATATAAATATTTGTGCACCCTGTTGCTTATTGTAGGAGCTGTAGTTTTAAATAATATATAAATATTTGTACACCCTGTTGCTTATTGTAGTAGCTGTAGTTTTAAATAATTGTCGACTTTTGTATTTTTAGGATGCCTAGCCTAGCGGGTGTTAACAGCATAACATTTTACTAGATTAGGTTACATTTGGAAAAAAATAATCTATCCTAGTAAAAATGTTATACTTTTAACACCCGTTAGGTCGGTTAGGTGGTCGCCTTAGTCGATCTGAGAAATACAAAAGTCATCAATTAACATTGTAGCTGTAAAATAATAGAATGTCTTTGAAATTCATAAAACCTTACAGCCTTTTGAAACTGATCGAATGAAAAATAAAATCATACTTCATTTAGGCTTACCACATTTACATTTTCATAGCGCACCAGATGTCCATTCCGACGCACAGAATACACAAGACGCAGCAAAATATCAGGAAAAGAATAACCCATCCAAACGAACCCATTTGGCTTTGCGAAGTTTTACAAACAAGTAAGTCGATGTACATACCAACACGATGTAGTAGGAAGTAGGAAATAATATTGTAACGGACGGTCTCAGTCTGACTCTGGTATTTCCTAGCGTAAAAGGTACAAAAACCATTTTAAGAGGAACCGTCCGGGCCGCAGATACAGAAAGGAAAAGAATGAAACTAGGGTAAAGTTCCCCGAAAATTTATAGATGGGCCTCAAAAGTACATTCGCTAATAAAAAACACCTAAATCAAAAATGCTTCCACTGATGTTCCCTAGGTCCCTCAAGGGTACACTATGCATCATTTGAAAGGCCCTTAGGTACCCTTCAATCTCCACTACACCAATCATGGGCTAAACTTGCACAAGCACCATAAAATAATTTAATAATTTCAAAGCCTGAAAAAATCAAACCGCTTTCATAGGTGTTCCCTAGGTCCCTCAAGGGTACACTATGCATCATTTGAAAGGCCCTTAGGTACCCTTCAATCTACACTACACCAATCATGGGCTAAACTTGCACAAGCAGCATAAAATAATTTAATAATTTCAAAGCCTGAAAAAATCAAACCGCTTTCATAGGTGTTCCCTAGGTCCCTCAAGGGTACACTATGCATCATTTGAAAGGCCCTTAGGTACCCTTCAATCTTCACTACGCCAATCGTGGCCTAAACTTGTAGAACCAGTTGACATAGAAGTTGACATGCTTTTTTTATAATAACTGCAGAAGCAAATATCTGTATCATGAAGGTACTTTAAAACTGACGTTTTGGTAACCCCGACATCATCCTGTAAAAAGGTGATTTCAATGTGGGGCTAGGATCGATACTAATAACGAAGTCGAATTTAAATCGATTCAAAGTTTTTTCATACTCGATCAATTTGTATTCTATTTGGGTAAAATGGAAATAATCGATTCAATTGGAATCATGGGTTTAAAAAATTAAATTAATTCGATCCCAGCTTTACCATAGTGCACATTTTTTAACGATATTTGGCATTCATTGAGACATACCGTAAATCGTAAGTAAAACTTTATGTACTATACTTTTTGTCGTACCTTCTGATTTTCTGACAGTTTAGTTGGTTGAATTTGTGGGGCAGATCTGTCGGGTTCTGTGTTAGTAATTTTACCTGTACTTTCCTAAAAACATATTAATGCTAATGAGGTAAACCCAAATCGACTGAATTACTATGGCTATTAAAGATTCTTATAAAGTAGTGCTAGTTGGGGCCATTTACACGGGCAGGTATAAAATAAACCATGGGGACACAGAGACATTTGTTTTACTTACGATTTACGGTATGTCTCAATGAATGCCAAATATCGTAAAAAAAATGTGCACTATGGTAAAGCTGGGATCGAATTAATTTAATTTTTTAAACCCATGATTCCAATTGAATCGATTATTTCCATTTTACCCAAATAGAATACAAATTGATCGAGTATGAAAAAACTTTGAATCGATTTAAATTCGACTTCGTTATTAGTATCGATCCTAGCCCCACATTGAAATCACCTTTTTACAGGATGATGTCGGGGTTACCAAAACGTCAGTTTTAAAGTACCTTCATGATACAGATATTTGCTTCTGCAGTTATTATAAAAAAAGCATGTCAACTTCTATGTCAACTGGTTCTACAAGTTTAGCCCACGATTGGCGTAGTGGAGATTGAAGGGTACCTAAGGGCCTTTCAAATGATGCATAGTGGACCCTTGAGGGACCTAGGGAACACCTATGAAAGCGGTTTCATTTTTTCAGGCTTTGAATTTTTTAAATCATTTTACGCTGCTTTTACAAGTTTAGCCCACGATTGGCGTAGTGGAGATTGAAGGGTACCTAAGGGCCTTTCAAATGATGCATAGTGGACCCTTGAGGGACCTAGGGAACACCTATGAAAGCGGTTTCATTTTTTCAGGCTTTGAATTTTTTAAATTATTTTATGCCGCTTTTACAAGTTTAGCCCACGATTGGCGTAGTGGAGATTGAAGGGTACCTAAGGGCCTTTCAAATGATGCATAGTGTACCCTTGAGGGACCTAGGGAACATCAGTGGAAGCATTTTTGATTTAGGTGTTTTTTATTAGCGAATGTACTTTTGAGGCCCATCTATAAATTTTCGGGGAACTTTACCCTAGTAAGAATGCATGTGTGATAATTTTTCCACATTATCATTGTATAGTTTTAATGCATAATGATGTTATTCGTATAGTGGACGGTGGACTACTTGAACTATGCATTTCTCATATTGCGATGTATGAAAAATGCATACGAACATGAAACGCATAATTATTATTATTGTTGGAACTTAGCTCAAACTGACAACTACGACATTTCGGTTTATGCATGTAATCTGTATTGGAGTATAGCTAGTAGCGGTGCATTAAATATGTTGACTTGGATTTGCGCATAAGTGTATATATATAATATATATGTATATATATATTGGTGTATGGTTGTATTCCATATACCTACAGAGAGGGGTGGTTGAGGTGTGAAAGAGCTTGAGTTAAGGGCGAACCAATGAAAGCTAAGGGGATTGCGGGAGCTTGTTGTCTCCCGTCAGCAGCCATCTTCGTCGCCATTGAAAGGTGAAAATCCTTGTGCTCGTGCTGATTTCTCGGATTTCCTCGTGTTCCAGGGGTCATTTGGGGCCATGCTAAGTGACACAGGAGCCAGGTGAGGGTCAGCTACCATGACTAATCCTAATAACGGCGCCACACTTGAGGATTGTCACAGTAATTTCTTCGCACTGGTAAGAACAATTACGGCTAGATTTTGTGTACATATTCTCGTATCGTTATTAGACGTATATACTTAATATGAAATTAGAAACCCCGGTTGCATGCTAAAGTGCCCTTGAATCGTAATCGTGAATTCGGATGTAGCAATTAATTTCTTTTACTTTCAGACTGATCTGTGCGGAATAAAATGGCGTCGCCTAGTGTCAGACGGATGTACGGGGTCGGGACACCCTCACCATTCTTTCGGTCCGTTGGATGACCCGGTTTTGGCTTCCTTTGCCCGTTGTCTCGCCTCTGATATTCTTTGTGTATGGCGACGCTCCCCAAATTCAAAGCAATCACTACCGTCTTCTTCTCTAGATCCATTTCAGACCCAGAGCTCCCAATCCCCATTTCTCCATTCGACACCAGGGGGAAATGTACCTGGACCCACGACACCATCAAACTTACACATTACTCATAATTTGCCGTCACATATGATGCCACCCCACATGGGAATGGGAATGCCAGGCCATATCAGTTCGCATCACATAGGCCCACCATACCAAGCACAAAAATTGCATCACGGGATGTCATCACAAACTTCTATGCATCAGACTCTGTACAACAGCAATCATAATCATCCTTCTTTAAATGGACCCAAGGAATTGTGGATATTTTGGTATGGAGAAGAACCCGATCTCAGTGGTTTAGTTAATCAGCAGTTACTGGAATGCGGTAAGAGAATTCATTTATGTACTAATTATACCTACCTCAATTAGATATGTTAACAGGTTGTTAGTTGAACTTCATTAAATGAAGTGTCATTATATAAAGTAGGTGTTCGAAATAATCACGATAAGGATAAATAGATAAGGAGAAGTTTGGTAAACAGGCTGCTACATGTCACCTTCTTATATTTAAATGATTAGCTTAATTTATCCTGTTGTTGTGGTAAATTCTGTTGTTACCTGAGGATAGAGGCCTCGTTTGGATTTTTAATTCCTTTCTTTGCAAGTACGGGCGTACGTATTCATACCATAAAACGTCAGATAAATGCTTTAATTAGGAAACCTGAATTCATCCAGTAAAATCCATGTATTGGTTGAACAAGTATATTTGTAAAGGTGTATAATGTATGCAAAGAATCAAAGGAAACAGTGTTTCAAAGTGTCCCCAAAAAATAGACCTCATTTTGCTAAAGTATCTATAGTATCGTATCTATGGTTAATCTTCGTGTAACTTCGTGTACACATGTGCGTAGTCGGCGTAGAGTATGTATATAGTGCACTATGTACTATAAAAGTACTTTGTTCTTTGAATCAATTGATTTTGATAAACATAGAAATAACAATATGACAATGTAGTGAATATGACAATCAGATTAATTAATTATAAAATATACGAACTTTCACCTTATTCAAAATGTGTTTTTAATGTGAACGATATTTTACCAGAAGCGGACCAGGGATCGTGGGAAAGTGGCTTATCTTACGAATGCAGGACACTTCTTTTTAAAGCCTTGCACAATTTGATAGAAAGGTAATTTGCATTTTCGTATATGTGGCTAATAATGGTGTCCATAACTGATCAATTGATCAATTTGTATCTGTTTGGCTTTAGATGTCTTTTAGCTCGCGAATTCGTAAGAATAGGCAAATGGTTTATTCAACCCTGTGACGATAACCAAAGGATAGGTGTCAAAAAGTAAGTAGAATTTCAATGTGTCTCTATGTCTGAAAAACCCAAAAAATTACAATTGTTAATGTTTTGTGGTCGTGTTTTTAGTTTTCCGATGCAACTCACATTTTCTTTCTCCTTCTTTGTACACGGCGAAAGCACAGTTTGTATGAGTGTAGACGTACGACAGCACCCATCAATTAAAAGGATAAACAAAAACCACCTAATTACTTGCCAGTCGCCCAACCAAACATTGCCAGGTACTATATATTTTTCTTATCCTTACTCATTTAACTGAAATTAAGCCGATGCTAATGAAATGTGTTTTACTGCAGTAATTCTCGCTCCACATGGGTTAGCGGGCACTCTAACCGGAGTGGGTTACCGATTAAACGAGCCTGGAACCCACAAAATACTAGAAGAATGGAAGCATTTCTACCCTGTTCAATCTGCTCTGAAAACCGCGGCGTACGACACGACAACTCCTCAGTCAGGTCCGTACTCATCGCCCAGTCACCAACCCCTGCCTAACCTACAGCAACATCCACTAGCTATTCCCCCTGTCCTGGAAGTGATTGTGGGAGGTGTCCGCATGCGGTACCCTTCGTGCTACGTCCTCTGTACTGAGTTGGATGAGCCACCGAGAGCTTTAGACACCAGTGTACAAATTCCGTTCACAGCTACACCGAAGAGCAGACTACCCACCAGTTCCACTGATTCCGAAGCAGCTGCTTGTCCGAATGGACCACCACCGAACAAACCTCAAGGGTCCCACACACTTCTTCAAGAGGTACGTCGGTGTTTCCCCGTTTGGGTGCATACCAATAATGATGTAAACTATATTGGCCCCTTGGTGTTGTTGTTAGGTTGACCATGCGGCAGGAGTTCTTCCTGAGCGAGTGTGGCAGGAAAGCGTGTTGTGTTCTAATCTTAATTCTAAACCTGTAACGGAAACGCCTACTACTGGAGAGCTGTCGACCGTAAATCATGTTGACAATGTCGGTCATTGGGACTTTACAGATCCCAATAGGAAAACAGTGTGCACCTGTTCAAAGTAACTACTTAAATTACACATTTATAATACTCTTAGTTCAAATGAACACAGAGGATAGGATTTTCTTTTGTATTTTTTTAGTTTTGGTTTCATTTTGCTTGGGAAACACAGATGTAAACGTATTTCGGGATCGAAAAATATGGGACACATGTCGGGTAGTCAAAGTACAAAGGGAGTTACAAAATTCAGGAGGAGCACGTTCCACAAAAGGACTGCTCTGCAAATGGCTCAAGTGGATAACTGGGCTAACCTTTGGGATCTGGCCGAAGACTCATCGGCTAATTCACAAGCAAACAACAATGTGGGTCCTTCCTCAAAAGGGAGCGACACCCAACATCAAAACCACAATAATCAAACTTCAAATAACAGGTTAGTGATTGCCTTAACAGGAATCACTTTCGCCTTGTGGGATAAACAAACTCACCAGTTAGATATCAGAGAATTTTCAGTTAATAATGTCACATCTCAAACTGTTGTTCGCAACCAGTCCTTCCTTGTAATTGCTCACTTTCGACTTTGTCATAATTTTGACTCTCAGAAAAAGTCCTCTTTGGTCTGATTGGTTTGTTTGCAAATTGCAATCTTTCTCTATTGATGTTATTGACGTTCAAATTCGTGTGATCCATTATATACCTTTATCTGTGTTATCAACAAGCCCTTTTAAAACAATTGCTGAGAAATATTTTCATCGACTTTAATTTTGCATGTAATTAACTCAGTAATTATCCCATTTTGTTTCACCTGTTTGATGTCTCGTGCTTATGCTTTTAACCTTTTACAAGTAACAAATTGAAATTAAGGTTTGGAAACTTAAATGACAAAATATGGGATTTTAGATTAAATACTACTCCTGGAACGCCATTGAATGGACCACCTTCTTATAAAACTGGGCCTGGAAGCATGGCACCTGGAGGTGTTGGAAGCGAAGGTCCTGGAGCTTCTCCAGCGTCCGTAACCCCGTCACCACTACCGACGCCTCGGTCCCAACCTGCTTCTGTTCCACAACAAGAACCTCCGATGCCCACTCTTAGCCCTCAACCGGCTGGGGAAAAGCTCCCTGCTGCTACTCCAGATATCAATGCTCCCAAATCAGTCTCGTCTAGTTCCAATCAGGTATCACACAATCCATACAATAATTATCGCATAATTTAGATCTAAGAAAGGTGTCTAAGTATTTATTTATTTTCGTAGGTGTTCTCGCCGCTTACTGGTACTTTTGATGGTGCTAAAACAGAAGGAGTGACTGAAAATACAACAACAATTTCTGATAAATTAAATCAAAGTACAACGATGAATGATGGAGTTATTAGCACTAACTCCTGTAATACTTGCAATACAGTTCAAGGTAATACTGGGCTGCCAAGGCCCGTGTTACCTAGCAAGGAATATGAAAACATTTTGGCCGAAGAAAATTCCAATCAACCATCGGATATCATATACGATTATTCAGCTATGCAAACTTGGTAAGCCTTCAGTTTACTTTATTGTGTCACTCTGTCACTGATTGTTTAACTAAATGTAGTGTTAAAGTTTTCTATTTGGTCCTACTTATTTATGAGTGCTAATGTTTAATATTTATGCTAATGACGAAAGTAAGGTGAACATAACTAATGGTTTTAATTAATTTAGGCTCAATCATCCTGTAAAAAGAATGAAAACAAATGAAGGGGCAATTAAAGCGACACTTTATAGTTGGGGTATGGGGATGAAGAAGCCTCCAGATGTAGAACCATCGTTAGTTAACGGTCCAAATGAGAAAATCCCTGGAAAAAGCTTTTCGGATCCTTATGAATTCGATGAAGAGAATCACAGAGCCCCGGCTGTGAACATGGACAGTCTGAAAAGAAAAGAGGGAGTTAAGGTAACTGGCTTTTTCATGCAATTGGCATTGGAGCTAAAATACAATTGTTTAATAATCAAATTTGATAAAAAGGAGGAGGAGAACAGTCCATATTGTCCGAATGAGACGGTAAATAATGCCCCTAAGGTTCCGCCTGGTAATTTGTATACGATAGAAGGGCTGCAACCTTCCTATAGAGATTTGGATCAGATTTTTGATAACTCAGATACGTCTAGCGATGAAAATGTGAGCTCTTTTGTAATATTAGTGCATTTGTGCTTTAATGACCTGTGAGTAATTTTCTGTTATGTGTTCAGTTTCAAGCCCCAACTCCGCCGGGATCTAATAAGCCTGCAGGTTGTGTCGAAGATACAGGCTTGATTGCTCTTCCTTCTAGCAGCACAAAAAATAAGTGTCTAGGGATATTAAGACCCGAAGAGCTGTCGAAGATGTTCCCTACCCCACCATCCCATGAGCACCCAATTGCCTCTCCATGTGGGTTACAGCCAGAAACACCATTAATGGATACCATAAATGACAGCTGCAATCGAAGAAACCCAGAAAGCTACCCAGGTCTTGGGAGCCCACCTGACGAACCAATAGAAGTAAGGCCTAGAGCAACTCCAACTCAAATTGCGGTGTTTCATTTTGGAATATTTTATAGGATTGGTCATACGTCTACAAATCACCTACAGTGTACAAGTTAATGGGATCGTCAAAGTACGCACCTTTATCCACTCTACCCAGCCAACAAAATTCTCCTCCCATTCTCCTGCCCGTCTCAGTCTACAAACCCAGCTGGCAAAAGCCGGAGTCTCCTGCACCGCACACGAAAGAGAAGGCCCCGCCACCTCAACAGCCTCAACTGCCACCCGGGAACCAACTACAAACGAGGCCGCACGCCCCTACGCCTACGCCTCTTCAGCAGCATTCGGCA
Source organism: Yoshiicerus persimilis (assembly GCA_020352615.2). Classification (NCBI taxonomy): domain Eukaryota; kingdom Metazoa; phylum Arthropoda; class Collembola; order Entomobryomorpha; family Tomoceridae; genus Yoshiicerus; species Yoshiicerus persimilis. The sequence goes on along the minus strand of CM060170.1, from coordinate 24,293,671 downwards.
ATAGGACCAACGATCCCAAATAACCAAATGCACCTCCGGCCTGGACTGTCTCCCATTTCTCCTGTACCCAGCTCTTTAAGAGGTTCGTGCCCTTTTGCTTTCTCTTCTAATAATAATGGTTTGGTAATAATGCAAGGTTAATACACATTTGTTATCTTATGTAACTGTGAGCAGGACCTCAATTTGACTTGGGAAGTCCTCCCTCCAATAATATGTACCTGAATAAACAAACTACTCACAATTCTCATGGGAATCATCCTCACCCTGGACATCATCACATGTACGGTTCCAGGGGGCTTGAAGCTCATGCACTAGTTGTTAACCTTTCACTGTCTGATTCTGTAATCAACTTGTTTCGAGATCACAATTTCGACAGTTGTACTATGTGTGTTTGTAATGCCGGAATCAAAGTCGTTGGAAACATCCGCGGCTCGGAGGTTGGCTTATATATTCCTGATTTATCTCCTGAAGAAGACCAAGTTCGTTGCAATTGTGGATTTAGCGCAAGTGCTAACCGAAGGTATTTTCAAATTTATATTTTTCATACCATTACCGCATTTTCTGTGTAGTATAATGTTTATGTAAAATATAATTTACTAAGCTAAAGTGCTATTGAACAATTAGCACACTAATGTCTTATCTGATATTTTAAAACCAATGTTGAATTGAGGTTCATAATGTGTAAAATATTCATTTAGGTTGGCCCATCGTTCAGGGCTGTTTTATGAGGACGAATGTGAAATAACAACTCCTGCTTTAGCCCCATTAGCTATACCGGGGGATGAGTGGTATGAAAAGAAGAAACCATCCTTCTTACTGTTAGACCCCAAGTTTCCAAACGTCAATGCCATCACTTCGGACAAAGATGCTACAAACGCCTCTACAATTTTGGATGCTGTACCACCATACCTGTTGGAAATGTTGAGGGAGCAATGCCTTTTATTATACGGCACAAGTGCTGCGTCTAGGTTTACTGGAGATGTTATTCATAACAGGTAGCTACAATATGGTCAAATTTAAAAAAATTGTTTGGAATCAGTTGATTTCCGTATAATCCATTATTACTTAACCTTCTCGCTCATTTTCTCTACCATTAATTTAACAAAGCCTATCCTAAGCGGTCCTATTTCTAGATAAGTTACTCCAGAATATTGAAACTTAATATTGAGAAAATAATTTCTAACAAATGTCCTCAATAAAATGCATAATAAACTGCATTACTAGATGAGGCCTTTGGTTTTTCTTAGTCAGCATGCACAACGCTTGCTAATGTTAGTCGTACGGAGGCAGTGTGTCAAATTAAGCTGCCTTGTATTTAAACGTTGCATCACTGTTGTTTGACATTCTTAGAATTTGTCCCTAAACCTTGAATTGGACCAAATTTCTTTCAAAATTGATTAGTGATTATTGTTTAGAATGCAAATACATGCACAGTATGGTGATTTATGCTAATTAACTACTTTTCATCCTACCTCTAGAGTGTGATGTTGCTTTACTTCAGGTGAAATTAAATATCATTTGTTTTATTAGATGGACTGAACGTACATACAATTATTTGGAGTATTTGGACGGGAGTAGAGCTGCCGTTACTGCTCTTGAACACGGCCGCACAGTAATGCTTGAGGCCAGTGGGAGAAGTGGTTTTCCAAGATTGCCCGAAGACTCCATGCCGCTTAAAAATAGTACTAATTTCATGCACAAGTGGCCATACTTATGGGCCCGAGGACCGCAGTCAAGTCAGGTAAACAGTCGCCAATTTAATAAGTTGAACAGTCAGTGCAACATATAGGCATGATCTTGCATTTGTTATCCATTAGTTTTTATGTGGTACCGAGTATACTATATTTAGGTATGGTTTATCCATTTGGAAACAACTAATTATGTGCAATTTTAATTGCATGAAAAATGTCTAATACCATTTTTGTTAGCAAATTTATAAAAATCGAAAATCGATTTGAATATATACTCTCATTTCAGTTATTAGTAAATATGTTATTGGCGTATGGCGTATATGCAATAGTAAGAAAATATACTAATTGCACACTTTATACAGGACGTAATGCAAGTGATGAGGGCTCTTCATCCTCTGATACAAGATGCTGTACATGCTAAAGCTTGGGATGCACAGTACACAGTATCAGGACCTCTAACTTGGAGACAGTTTCATCGACTTGCTGGAAGAGGTAGGAAATCTGCTAATCAAAAAGTAGAAAATTAAAACAGTTTACTTTAGGTGTAAGTTTTAAAGCAATGTCTTTTATCTTTTAGGAACGGATGACAGATGTGAGCCGCAACCAATTCCATCAATTTTGGTTGGATCGGAAAAAGACTGGGTTGCTTTAAGTCCTTTAGCAATAAAGTTTTGGGAAAAGCTACTTCTAGAGCCTTACGCATATCCAAGGGATATTGCATATATTGTTGTGGCTCCAGAAAACGAATTCGTACTTCAGAAAGTTAGAACTTACTTCAGGGAATTGTCATCTATGTACGAGGTAAGCCAAAAACCAATTTAAAATTTTGTTTTTGTTATCAATGAGAATACTATTGATTTTTTGTATGGAATTGCTTGCAGGTTTGTCAATTAGGTAGGCATTGTCCCATTTCAAAGGTTCTTCGGGAAGGTATACTCAGAGTGGGAAGAAATGCCGCTGTAAAGTTAGCATCAGAACCTATAGACGAATGGTTCAGTACGCTGCCTGATATTCCAACTTCTTCAACTTTAAAATTATACGCTCAAGTGAGTAATAAAGCTTGCACTAGAGACATGTGTAGTTCTAACTGTAAAATTTTGTTTAAACTGCTATCGGAAAAGGAAACAGTTATTCCATGCAGAAAATAAGACAAGGAATAATAATTTAAATGTTGTATTTGTAGGTTTGTCGGTATTACTTAGCACCTCAATTAGCTGGCATAACGCTAGATCAAAGCTTGTTAGATTGCTCAAATTCAAACCATGCATCCCGAAATTCAGGAGAACAAAGACCAACATCATCACCAAAAATGCCTCCACCGAACTCAGAGCATTCTAGTATGTCAGGATCAACTCAAGGACCACCAACACCCAAGAACGAATTCGGTATGTTCCTCAATGTTTCTTTTCTTAGCGAGTAATGGCTTCAGAATGATACTTATAGTTGACATTTTAAATTTCTAGAGCAAGAATACAGCTCTAAAGAAGGTGTTCAACAAGATTCTTTAGAAGATGACGAAAGAGATCCACCAGCCCTTGTGATTTACATTGTAGAACCATTCGGTTTTGGATCTGATAGCAAAGATTTACACCGAATGGCTAATCTTGGACTGCTTCGGTGCTATGCATCAATGCTTTCCTTTATCCCAGAAAACATCAAAAATAATATAACGCTTCAGGTAACTTATCCATTATCTGTTTTATATCTTATTTTATAAATGTGCCATTCCACATTCGAATTATTATAATAATACCGGAATTGAAGTTTCGAGGTTTGTTCCAGTATTATTGCACATTTACAAATAGGGAAAAATGACATATTAGTGGGATCCTACTATACTTACGGTAACGTTTATTTTATGTCGTGTATTGCAGGTGATATCGCTGGAAGACATAATGAACATAGGGAACCCTACACTAGACACACGGTTCAAGCACGATCAAATGAGGGCTACAGCACTGACGATTTATTCGCAGTGTCGAAGACTGTTAATACACCAAAATACTGTTAAATCTCTTACAGGGTTCGGACCTGCTGCAGCGTCCGAATTGTTTTTAAAATCCAAAGATGTAAGCCATAATCCATAGATTTATAAAATAGTGTGTGAGGTGGAGTAGTCTCAAAAGAGGCTACTTGGCTTGATAATAGATACTTTCAATTATGTAAACCGTTTGTGTTTTAATGCAATAATGGAAATGAACATATTTGATTTGTTTGTGCAGGAAAAGAAGAAAGGAGCTTACAAGTTATATACTCCGCCGTACGTGTTGGCACCAACTAAGGAGAAAGTATCGGAGGGAGTGGAGTGGCTAGGGGGAATCCAAGGTCACACCGTTGGTGGTATGGTGAGCAGCGGAAATTCGCTCTCAGTTGGTCCAAGCTTTTGTCCAAACGCTTCTTCCGTCCTCTATGTGGCTTATTGCATTTCGGAAGACCAGAGATGGTTGTTAGCCTCCGCCACTGACGATCGAGGAGAACTTTTGGAAACTACGACTATCAATATTTATGTCCCTAACCGGTCGAAACGAAGGAAGGCATCGGCAAGAAAACACGGGCTTCAGAAACTGATGGACTTCATGTTAGGAATAATGTCAACTAGTGTTCATCCATGGCGTTTGGTCGTGGGCCGACTAGGCAGAGTTGGGCACGGAGAACTGGAGAGTTGGAGCACTCTGCTTAGTAGAAAAAGCCTTCTTAGGGCCTCCAATCAACTCAAGGATTCCTGTCGGCAGTGTTCTTTGCAATATCCTGCAGACACGCCATGTGTACTCTCTGCCTGTCTCGTTTCGCTAGAACCCGACAGTTGTTTAAGGTTGATGCCGGATCAATTTACGCCCGATGAACGGTTCGGAGTCAACTCTGGAACTTCTACCACACTTTCTACACCGCAGGATGTGTCTTGTACTCACATTTTAGTATTTCCTACTTCCGCGACAACTCAGGTGATTTTTTAATGCCAAATTATATTGAATGCTCATATCATTGCTAAAAACTACATGAAGAAACAATGAGTTCAAAGTTTTCTTCAACAATGTTACTAATGAAAAATGTTTTATTGCAGTCTTCTCAAACCGCATTTCAAGAACAACATATCAACGGTCCGGATTTAGGAGATGAAGATTTATTGTTCATTAACGTCAATGAAGACATGTCAGATGGAATTGATGGCATGCAGGTGTGTATTAACTATTTCAATTGCATTTACAACTTTTTTGGGGAGTACTGCTTCATGTCTTAAATGTCTATTGTATATTTTGAGGCATCAGAACTCTAAAATAACTGGGAATTTACTGATTGCTAATGCTATATTCTTGGTTTAATTTCTTAATATATTATGGAGCAAAGGAAAACTGAATCTAAACGTTTACAATCTTTTGTAACAGGATCTACAGTTGGGAGACATTTTCAGCTGGGCTGACACAGGCCCTGGAGCTCCCAGTCCTGTCGGAAGTCCAAGACGAGATTCTACTTCCCAACCAGGCAGTCCTGGTGTCGGTGTTTCAGGAAGGCAGTCCCCGTTTCAATCTGGGGGCCAAGGAAGGGTAAGTGATTGCAAAGGTCTTATAGAACTGGAAATTTTTGGCGAATGTTGTGAGAAACATTACAAGATTGTTAATTGAAAATTGTGCAGACTGGAGGCCGAGGCGACGCCAGTGATGAACTTGGAACTCTGCTGCAACAACCGCTTGCTTTGGGGTACATGGTGTCCACCGCTCCCTCAGGAACACTTCCGCATTGGTTTTGGTCCTCCTGTCCCCAAAGATCAACGGAGAAGTCCACTGGTGTCTTTCTAAAATCAGCCTTGCACCTTCATTCACATAGTGTCCTTCATAATCTTGACGACTTACTACAACAGCAAACGAATGCCAAACAACATCCTCTAGACTCACAGTTCACGACAGACGTACTCAGGTCTGTTCCCTACATTTGCTGACTGCAGGATCGTATTTGAGGACGTATGGTCAGTTATGAACTTTTGCTTTGTGTTTACAGATTTGTTCTGGAAGGATACAACGCTTTGTCATGGTTGTGTTTGGACCCAACAACTCATGACCGAAAATCCTGTCTTCCAGTACACATACAAAAGCTCTTACAGTTATACTACACAATATCTGCTTTAGTCTGACGGAAATAACGGACAGCATTCTTGAGAGCTACTGAAAAAGTCTAAAAATATCATCTTTGTACTTTGTACTTTGTACTACTCGCATTGGAAAGTCGACCGATAGAGAAATGCTTGCAGCTGGACCATGCAAGCGCCTTCGAAGATGAGGTTGGAGAAACGGATTGCAGAATTCGGATTGGGATTGCTCCACTTTCATCCAGTATGATTGCACTCGCCCCGGCGGAGAACAAAGAAGTCATGGTAGTGGAAGAACACTTCTAGTAATAAAGAGCTAACTGATTATTTTTCAAGGTGTCTGCATATTGGAAATACGGTTGTACACGTTAAGTAAAGATGTACATAATTAAAGGAATAACTTAATTAAGTATATGTAAGATATGTATAAATTGAGTTCAAAACCTTAACTATCCATAGAAAATGTTATTCACAGATAAAGGTGGTAAAAGTTTGGTTAAAAACTCCTATATATGTATTACTAATTACAAACATAACTTAGCATTTCTAACATAAAAATAATATATATATATATACATACGTACATAAATGTAATATATACGTGAACACATAATATACCTCTGATTGGTAGGAACCTAGTTTTGAGACGGCTTCTCAATCCTTATTGCATCACAGATCACAACGATCAAAATTATATTGAGTGGTTGTATGTTTTCACAAAGGTTTGTGTGAGTAAATACTGATTCTTGTAACGTGCATAATATTGGAGAGAACACTGATACGTGTACCGTACATAATATTAGAGGTAATACTGATACTTATGGTAACGTGCATAATATTGGGGGAATACTGATACTTGTACCGTGCATAATATTAACCTATTTGGCTGTGGTGTGGAGTCCACAGTTGCCGATGTATGAATTCAAAAAAGGTTGAACGAGACTATAAGTGCTGAGAAATTGTCTTTGTTAGTAGTCCAAGCAAGGCAATATCATGTAGAAATGTATTGTGTATCTGTATCTTCCTGTTAGAGTAATCAAACAAATGTTTTTAAAATTACTTAGCGGTATAAATTATGCAATGAGTAGTACAATTTAATACTACTTGAACTTGACGTACGTACGGTTGTAATATATTAGTAGAATTGATGTAAAATTTTCTTGTAAGATATCGTTTTTTGTAATTTGCATGCTTACATAATGATAACTTACTGAGCCGCTTTTGATTATAATGCATATGGTAAGGCTTATATTTAAATGTTTAAACAGGAATCATGATAAGGTAACTTATAATAAATATTAGCACCCTATTAGTTTATCTTTAAATTGTACTAAGGCATGATTCTGTCAATTTTGTTACGCTGCTACAGCAGTTACTCTGTATTACTACAGCATATTATATATTGAATATATTATTATATATTGTTATTTTCTTTATTATTATTATAGGTAAATAGATTGTTTATATTTTACAGGGATAACTGTGTTGATTTTTGACACGTCCATTTGATTTTTGTCGAAGTAAATAATGATGTTAAATATATTATGCAATATAAAGAAATGACAGACTTATAACTGTAAAGCTCGTCGTTTTACTAATCAAGAGTGAATTCTGATCTTAACTTTATCTATTACATGTAGCAGTAAATCTTTCAAAAATAATTATCATTAATGGTAATACCAATACTAATTATATACGTAAGTATATGAGAATGAATTGTCCTCACTCACTAAAAGGTACATCACACGTGGAGTTATGAAGATTACTACCACTTTACTAAATTAATCCTAAAATACTTACAAATCACAGAGGAAGGCAAGATGGGATTCATACTTTTCTGCAGATAATAAATACAATTAATGTTGAGTAAGCCGATTGTATTTCGGTCAACTATAAGTACAATTAAATTACCTAGGTACATTTATAAGTGTACGTACGTAGCTAACAATAAGAGTAACAATAATGTAGTATAGCAGATTATTTTATACCTGGTCAGCAAATTAGATTTACAAACTAACGAAAAGCGGAGAAGGAATTGTTGTTGACGTCTTTGTAGATTTTAGATGGATAGATATGCAATCCCACTACTTAACTACTCAACTTCATTTAGGTATTTACACCAATTAGAAATTGTCTATTAATTGTTGGGTTCATCATCATCACAATACAAGTCATCTTGGTTTTTAAAGATTTATTAATTTATTATTGTTTGTCGATTAATTTAAAACATCACATAGTTAGTTTTTCACGGTTTATTTGGAATGTAGTCATTTGCTATGTTGTCTAATCTTTTAATCATGTCTGTTTCTCTATAAAGTATTTGTGGCCCTTTGACACTTCGCTATTAAAATCACACTCGCCTACGGAAATGACCAAATTCTGGAAAAGTTACAATTTTCTGGTCCCATCCACCTCCACGTACACCCAAGTGGTATAATACTCCAACAATTTATAAGTGTACCATTTACGTGTATACTTCTACTATTATGATTTATGTATTATATGATTATATATAACTATTAGACTATACACTATTCATTATCTACGGAATGAATGGCGAATAAACTCATATTATCATGGTTTATCATTTTAACTTGTGCATTTTGTTTTCCCTTCCTAATTATATACCATAATATACAAATTAACCAAGTAGCGGCAAATATGTAGATGCTGATTCAAACAGAAACCATTGTCATTTATACTTCTTGTATTGCTAACGTAAGTACGCACTTCATGATAAAATTGGAATTATTTTTTAACCAACCAAAATACTTTCATTACAATTGCAACGACAACTTTCAAATAAAAGACAGTTAAATTTACGAATAAATTGCATGTTTATTGATCCATAATGACTTAACGTTTACAGTACAGTGCAAAACGAAATAACGGGCTTAGTTTCATCAAATACGCGCATTGAAATAAAAGGCAATATCCGCTCGGTCTACAGATAAAAATACGCACTCTTTCATTAGAAAACACTACAGAACTCCATAACGCTCAGCAACATGCAGAATTTCGAAGCCCACTTCGATCATGATCAACACAATAATCATCCACTCCAGGCGTGTGTGATGTTGGTCTGTCAAATGATTGGAGATCAGATCCAGTAACTCACAACATTGAGACAGTTTTTCATTCATAACTGTTGTGCGCCGTGAAATACTAAGATGGCTTCGAGTCTTTTGATACAAGTTTTCTAAATGCTCTCGATCCCAATAAAAATCAGGAGTATCCAGTAAATCAGAATTCAAATTCAATTGATGGCGCAGAGCAAACAATTCTCCTGTTTTCTGCAGCACTTCAGCTCTCGTCAGTTTAATGTGCTCAGCTCGTTTTAGCTCCTAATACAATAATCGGCAATCATGTTTCCAATATAATTCTAAGTTTCTAAAATGCATTTTGTTAACTTATGTACCGATGTAATGTGTTCGATGCCGTCAACAAAAGTTTCCAAAGTTGATTCCCAAATCCCAAGTTTCACTGAAAGTGCTAAAGCGTTCGCAAAAGCATATTTCTCTAATAAAATATGTTCTGATTGTGGGTTAAACAGCATTTTGTTTTTGTAAAGGCGGGTATTGCTGTTGGAAAATTCACATAAATATTATTTAGAAAATTTTAAAGTATCGATTAAATTTTTATTTTAGTATAAGAAAATCATACCTTTGATCCTGATACGCATAACCCATGTACTCATACTCTTTCAAAACAGCGTTCACTTCATAAGCTTCATCCTCATAATTCTTAAGAAATCTAAAAAAGGTAAGTTTTGGTTCATTTAAGTTGAATACTGCGATAGAACATTCTTTTCTATCAAACTAATAGGCTTATTTAAATAAACCTCAAATCTACGCCTCAATTTACCCAATGCCTTATGTCATTAAAATGTTGTAGTTATAAGCCCTTGTCATTGAATAGATCAGATCAGCGTCCGTCTATATTAAGCAATTTAGTGCACGTATTCCATAAAATTGGAATATTATATAAAGTGAAAGTGATTTTATCAAACAACTGAAAGTGATTTTCAATTAAAATTAGACATTATCGAAAAATATGATGTGAGGTAATTGTAATTTGTACTTTAGCACATTGTTCCGTTCTAGTTCTGGCATATTCCAAAACACAACCGCCCCTTCTCGAAAAAAGAAAATTTCTCTCGGTTCGGGTCCAATTTTGTACTTTGCTGTAGTGTGTATAACATTCTCCAAATCTGTAAGCAATAAAAGAGTGATAGCCATCACGATTACAGAAATGTTTTACGATTTTACTGAACAGGAAAAGAAATTATGTCTTAAACTAACTTTTAAATGCGTAAGTTATCAACATTATTAATAAAATTTTAAACAAATGAGCAGTACAACTCAAAAATTGAACCGAACAGTTCTGAATGAATGCTGTAAAAGCTAAATTTCGATGAACCATGTGGGCACACCCATTCTACTTATTACGGCAAGAGGGCACAAGAGCGAAGGAAAGTCAATCATCCTTCAATTAATTTTAGTATCAAATTAACACAATGTTGGCTCTTGAGCCACATTCAAAATGGTTGCAAAGGATATTTATAATAGTTTTCCAAAATAAAAAACCTCAAAACAAAACTTAACACCTACCATCAGAAAGTTTACTAGGAATGTACAGATCCTGCACAATTAATCCTTTTTGCAATTCTTCTAAATCTAATTCCTCACATGTTGCATATGCAACAACTGGAAAGGTATTAACCTCATCGATAGATTTCCGCTTGAGAACTCTTTTTTTAGGAACAGGATTCTGAGTAACATAATAACGAAGTGGTAATGAATGTTCGTAAACTCGTTTTATAGTTGCCGGAATTCGTTTTTCCTTGCTCAAGAACATATAATCCGAAGTTGGCTTCATTGCATACAATGAAATTCCTCGCGATACTAAATTTGCAGAGCTCCTTAGTTTGGTTTTGTTAGGTGAAACAAGAACACCCACAAGTCTATACATTAATTTTGACATCTGAAAATACAATAATACGTAAGTTGACACTTTTTAAAAAAACAGCAAAAATTGATTTATTAATTTATTTGCAAATGGTTTCCAGCGTTGCATCGAAAATGTACCAAACTGTTTCCATTACAAAACTTAAAGTTTTAACAAATTTGGGAGCAATAAAAGTTTTCCCAAAAATGTAATCTTTAAATCTTTTAACACATCTGCGTATAGCTAAAATAATATCAAACGTCTTCAAAATCTTACCCTTGTAATTTCTTTGAAAGGCTGATAAATTAGCAAAAGTTGATTTCTCAGACGTCAACGGTAATTGAAAGAATTGAAATAAAGTGATGTAATTTAGTTTCAATATTACTCTTTTCTGCGTCTATACAAGAGATAACATCTATAGGTTGCCTTGTAACGGTTGAGTTTCGCGGGTTTGCCAAGTTCAGCTACTGCAGAGTTCATTTCTCGCTTCGCAAAAGCTCATACACAGTTTGGTCAACTTTGCTTATATAGCTTCGCTTTGAGTTTGGGACCGATAGCGTGGCTAGAAGTCATGCATTTTATTTCACTGCATTTAAGATAACATTTTTACAATTTTCGAATGCCTTTGACTATTTATTGCACTCACATGAACATGTTGGTCGTAGTCTGTTACATGGGTATTCGAAAATGAAGGAATTTACATGTAAAATTCATAACTTTAATTTTGAAATGCGTTCCAAAAATCCCGAATGAAAAATACGAATATTTAGGTATAAATATCACTCGATGCGTAAAAGTTTCGTTAAAAGGATTTATTCAGGAAATTTAAATATGACAAGAAATATTAGTTGACTACTTAGTAGAAATCTAGTGGAAAGCATAAATAATGAGAACGAATGTGCAAACTCCTATAACCACACCAAGAATAATCGAGTCTTTCTTTTTCTTTAAATTTATTTTTTGGAGCAAGTTATTTATAGCAGGGAAGCGAGTTGTTATGTCGTTGATTCGAGACTGTATCTTTTTGAAAGCTGCTCGTTGATTGACCAATCCTTCTTTGGTTTCAATGGCGATGCTTATTTGCTCATCCACCATGCGCTCAGAGCTGTATAACAACAAAAGACTTCTAATTAAATTCATCCAGGGTGTTGGCAAGTTTTACATGACCCATTTGACTTTACAAAATATTATTAAATTTTAATCGTGAGGTTTTATAAGTAAAAAAGGATACTGTTGTTCTTAGCATGGTTTTCCCCATGCAATTATTGGGTTTTCATATTTTTACGTGAGAATGTGAAGAATTATATAACCACAACCACAGAAATAAATTGTTATCTTACATAAATTTCACCCAGAAAAATATTACAATAAGAATTAACCCACAAAAGACTTTTGAAAAACTTTTCTCTACTAAATACACCAAATATATATTACATCAATGTACATTTTGAATGGGAACAACCATTCAGACAATTAAAATCGAAACCTATGAATATCATATAATATCAATGATTTACCTTTTTAGATGGTCGCTTTCTTTCATGATCATATCCATTCTTCGGTTAAGAGCACTTTTACTGGTGCTATAGTAAAAAATACAAATTAAAGTTTAAATATTTTAAATTAAATTTAACGAAGACATGCTACGTATAACTTTCAAGGTACTTTGTGAAGCATAAGTAATTTGAGAAATGCATTCTTTTGTGAAAGAATTGAAAGAATTAGAGATGGCTTTACTTTAATTAAAATGTTTGAAACACCTGCAGTGAAAATTAAATAAGATTGATTTTTTCCAGTTCCTAATGACTAATGAGAAACTTTATGATATTAAATCCAAAGGCATTGAACAAACAAATTGAAATACGTACTCAATTTCTTTTCTGACTCCCTTAAGTAGCTCTTCTCTTTCTCGGCGGCTTTTCAAATTATTCTGTGTCTTCCGAAATTCTTGAGAGTAGTCCTGTAGAATATCTCTGTGGCGTTGAATTGTATGCACAACAGCGGGTGTGGACAATGCAGGAGTAGAAGTAGAAATCTCAGTCATATTATCGTTCACCTTGTTTAATTTCTTTAGCAATCCTTCGATTTCTTCTGACAAGGAGTCAAACATTCTGTCACTTGATAGTAATGGTGCAGTGTCGCTTTCACTATTGCATTTAATATATTTATCAAATCAACATCAACTAAATGAAATCTGTATAGGACTTTGACTTTTGGCTATCAAGGCTATCTTTCAACAAATCATTATTATTTAAACAATTCGTGTTTGAGTATGCGTAATTGAGTAGAATACATGAATACATTAATTGTTTACTGCAAAGATTGAGTTCGTTGTCGTACGAGAACGGAATCCAAGTTTCTAGCTTACATTCTTTTATGGTTTGTATAGATAAATATTCAGGTTAAAAAATAATTATCGTAAAACCCTTTTTATATGGGATCCTAAATCCTCAATTCCCAAATGATATGAGAATATTATAACCCCTCCCAAAAAGCGGTAATACAACAAAATAAATAATAAGACATTACAATGAATGTTCAATCCCCTCAATGCAAAGCAATCATAAAAATGCAACTAAACAAAAGTAGTATGGTGACATTAAGAGGATTAAAAATAAGATAAATCGTCAAATTAGTCAATTAGGTTCTACTAATGTTAATAATTTAATTACAAATTAAGTATGGAATCTAATATTTTAATTTACTTACCTATCAGACGGCATATTGAAGGTAGCATTAGCACCAATTTTACTGAATGATACTAATTTAGTATCAATTTCATTCTCCAAGTATCGTGCTTCTTTTCTCAGATCTGAATTAGAATTTGAAATGAAAGCATACACAGTTTGAATTAAATCACGTCAAATGCACCTATATTATTTTAATTTGAATTGGAAAATGAACTTGATCAAGATATTTTATGAGCCACAAATAATACCTTCCCAGTTGTACTTTTTCTCCATATTTTCCGTTTCTTCTTTTGGTTCTTCAATTGTGAAAATACTCCAGTCGGAGGAATTTAAGAGTTTTGAGTTCTAAATACTACCCAGATTTAAGTGTTTTAACTTGATTTTTTGACGTGTCGAAACTAAACCAAAAAGGGATTCACTGATGCTTACTTAAATAGGTAATGAACTGAAGGACCACTGCAGAATAACGTAGGTATGTAAAAAATTTGTATCACAGTGGCTGGACGGTGTTTGTGTATATAATGTAGCACTACTGGATCACCTGTGTGGCAAATAAAATATTAAAATTACTCAGAGCATTGATAATCGCCCAAAACGTTTTTGCAGGGTATAAAACTCATCTATCTAGTATCTAGGTATATTTTAGAACAGATAATAAAACGAAAAATTATAATACCTAATACGACTTCATAAGTTATATACGGCGCCTAGGTTTTTATTCAGAAACGCTTTGTTAATTTTTAATATAAATAGACTAGAAGAAACGAAACAAACCCCTACGACAAATATTTCAGACATTTTCAAATTCCCACAAACACAGAAGTACAAAACTCGTATCCTAACATATCAGGATATATTATTTAATAGCGTATTTAATTATTATACATCGCTCTGATGGAGAAGTTACTTTATTAAATAAAGTATGTGTAATTAAATATTGCTTTGTGTTCATAAACAGAAATTTTGTCTGGCTATGTAAACTGAACTCTAGATATCAATATGTAAATACAGAAATTACTACGCATTAAGACATTGCGTAGCTACTTAGAATATACTTTGAAATGCAGTACAAACGCAAATAATATACTGCCACGTATTTCGGATATTTTAGATGCATAATTCTGCTTTGCATATTTGACTTTGTACCACAAAGATATAAACATCTTGCTTTTGGCAATGATAATTCACCAATATATTGAATAGTATGCATTTCATTCAACTTACCTGGGGTATTTACTTTCGTATATCATTTACTATCAAAAGGGGCTAACAGCTGATTACAAATTTATAGTGGTACACACCGAAATAAAACGGAAGATTTTCAGTTATAATGCACCAGCGTTATAGAGAAAGGAATTGATTAGTATTTATGACACTTAACAGTCATCAAATATATTATGAGCCACTGAGCCAGTAAAAACAATTAAAGTGCATAGTTGAACGTCGCCTAATTTTGACTAGCTGGGAATGGGAATTGGGAAACGTACTCCGTCAAAGTGAAAGACAACATGAAAAGGTTTGAAGAACCTCAGTTGATCGGAGAGCCGTTATGAAGACATCCGATACTGGGTATGTCTATATCAAGAAACGTTAACCTTCTGTGAAACAGTCTGGAAAATGACTTATACCTTTACTGTCTTCAGTAAATGAATTGCTCAAAATTTTGAAAGTGACCCTGTTAAAATTACAACTTTTGAAATAACTTCAGGTATTATAAAATTGCGTAGACTAGGCCCCTGGATAATTTTATTCACTCCTTATTAAAAAAAAACATTCCGAAAGCGCCGTATCTGATTTAAAGACTGTCGAGTTCTTGAAAGCAATTAGTAAGTAGCTATTAGCTATTTTGTGATTAAGTCAGCCTTATAGGAAGGATTATAAACATAATCATAGTCGTTAGAGGTGCCATTAGAATGTGCAGTTTAAAAGACTATATTCTGTAGTAGAATGCGATGTTCTAATATCCATATAGTGCATTCATTTTTTCCTTAGCCGTAATGGCCGTAGTTGAGTGTCTGAATAATTCGTTGGGTTTCCCAGATAAGATTACAAAAATTCTTAACTTCGTTTCGTACTAAGATCAAGGGGTTCATAATGAGATTCAGCATTCAGTGTACCGTACCTATACAATTTTTTGTTGCATTTCCTCATCTCTGGTCATTCTTCTGTCAATTCGGAGATTGCATTGATGAGACAGTTTACTATGTTAGGCACATGCGTAGTAATGTATAGAAGAGCGAGATAAGCCAATAGGAGGTGTGCGAACAGTTTGATTTGAAATGCAAATATTCTGTTATGAAAAGTCTCTCTCTCTCGTGTGTCGTTTGTCTCGCTGTTTCCGTTAGCATTTTTTCTTTCAGTTTTACTATACTTCAGGAGTAACAGAGTTAGGATTTAGGGCTGCAGCAGTTTTTAATATTAATAAGCATTTTTAGTAGTATAGTTAGTGTCTTCTTAAGTTCACTTCCAGTTCTTTTTGTTGTACTTTTTAAATAGATTTATTAGGTTTTGTAGAAAATTTTTATTATAGGTTTTAACAAGTAATTACTATAAACAGCCACTGGTCAAGAGTTTCACAGTAGCAGATCTAAAATATTTGGTAAGACATAACTTTGTGAGAACCCTTTTTGGTAACCTGTGACGAATAACCTGGGATCACAGTAACCGAACGACAACTTTGAAGACGGTTTGTAGTCCATTTTCGTCGGTTACTTTTAACTGCCCCACAATCTTATAAAAATTATGTTGATGCCTCGCCCAACCGCCGTCAGCCGTTGTAGTAGTAAAATACTGTCGTAGTTATTGAATAGTTAGGCAGTGTATGAGGCATAGGTGGAGGTTTCTCCAAGTTTTCAAAGTTGAACTCTAATAAATCATTTGCAAAACGCAGTCACAAGTATTATTTAATATATATCAGAGTTAATTTAATTTTTGAGGTTATTTATTTATTTATTCGGAGGTCATAGGTCAGAAAGGGCCCATTTTAAAAGGGAATATACACTTAGACCCTAGAATACCTACTACTGAAAGTGTGTCACTAACTACCCAATTAACAAGCAGACAGACAGACATCAGTAATTTTTGGGACTTGATAAGTTTCAAGCAATGGACTGTTAATTAATATATCCCAAATTTTACTACTAGCCAAAGATACTAATTGGATTATTGTTTCCTTAGATAAAATGAGACCAGACACAAGAAGCTTCTCTTTCACATGGCTTAAAGGTCAGCAAAATTCTAGCAATGATGTCAACCAGGGAAGTCGACCGACGTCTTTGTCGTCCTCTTCTTTGGCCAATGGGGAAACTGGTGTTAAAGAGAGCCTTAAGTCAAACAAAGAAACGAAATTAAAGCGAATTGGAAGTTCATTTCTCAAAGGCCTGGAGTCCAACTACTCAGCCATGGAAAATGACATACCTGAGGAAGAAAATTTGGAAAATATTGACTGTGAGGAGAAAAACTTGAGCAGCTCATCCTCGACAAGATCTAAATCAAATACTATGTCTATCGGGAAGAGGTTGAACAAAACTGTTCAAGATGTAAAGACATCTCTTGGAAACTTGTCTCAGGTAAGATATTAGATTTTTTAAGAAAAATAGTATTTCAAATAATTTCCAAAAAACCTTAAACAGACTGTAGAATATTATACGCGCCACAAATCATAATTATTATTTTCTAATAAGCGAAAGCAGCAGTAAATAAAGTCGTAGTTTACATTGGCTTAAATTTTAGGTAGATTACCCTCTAATACAAATTTTAATGATATAGAGATTACGGCGATCAACTCGCAGGCGCTACAGAATGGGGCCTATTAGCCCTGGAAGTGAAATTAGCCCTACAAGGAGAATTTTGGGAAGAACGCCCACTAAATTGTACAGCCCATTTGGATTTGATTCCCCATTGGGAAAACCATCCAAGCGGTAAATTTTAAACACATTTTTACCTAGCAAAATTTATATTGAGCATAGTTACTATTTCTATATATTAATAATTTCTGTATACAAATACTTTTCACTTGTGATTAACAGGCTGGACAGAATGACGACACCGCGTGTGGAAAGGGTAATTGAAATAAAAAATTTTCTTAGATGTAAATGGTATTGCATTATACTGAACCTTAAATAATTAATGGTTTTTGCATTCATTTAGAAGAGCCAACGAGCCGCCGGGTTTATTAGCCCTTCCAACAGATTTAACCAAGATTTAAAGGATGCAAAAAAGGGTTTGGAGGATTTTCAAATTCTCTCACGGGACATTACCCGCAAAAGTGTGAGGTTTTAAGTATTAGTATTGTCTGTCGTTCAAGTGGCTAAAGGTGACTTAAGCGATGTCTTTTATAACGCCTACAAATGTAATAGTAGAAAATAGTGATACGTACCACACAACTTAACCATGATAATTTTTGACTATTTAGCTTACTGATTTTAATCGACTTTTTAATAATATTGACGTTAGAGATGTTAGACACAGGGACATGGTAACCCATTTTAATCTCATAGCTCCAAGAAAAATATAGTATTTGTGGTATTTCCATTTCTCTTATTCCGTACCAGTATTCATAATTTGAAATTTTTTGCCCCGGAATTAAACAGTACAACAGGACAGAGTTCGAATAGCACTAAAAAGCAGTTCAGTATAAAACAATGCTTTCCAGTTTGTTGAAATGTTTTCTGTACTTCCGCTATTAAGCCTTGTAAAGCAATGTCACGCTTTTTCAGTGATGCACTGTACAACTGCAAAACAATTTTACAATGTTTTACAATTTACAACTCTATCTTGAAACAAGGACAGGGAGGGCTTTTGATATGCCATTTCATATTTGTATTCGGGGACTAAAAGTAAACTAGCCAAATTTTCAAAGATATTATATTTATAGTGCTTATAGTAGTTAGTAGGTCAAAGTTAAAAAACAAAAACCAGATATAATTCAAAAGACATTGGTATTTGTATTAGGTAATTGAAATCTCACTGCCGAATCTTGATCTTTTGTAAGAATGTTCACATAACTCAAATTAAATAATAGGTAAAATAAGGTGCAACTGTAATAGAGTACCACTGAAGTGAAGCCAAAAATACTCCCGAGGTCATGTTTATTTTTAACTGACTTACGATTTGAAACACGAGTTATTTAAAAACAAATATATTATTATCAACTTAATGTCTTTGTTAATGACCTGAAATATTGCTGGTTTCCTATTTATCTTGCCCGCAATCTGATTTCATGGCGTCATGGCGTGTCCTCGTTGCCTTATAAAGGGAAATATAAATCGTCATTTTCCGCTTTCTTAGAATTACATTTCATTTTCATTTCATGTTCACATTTAATTGATGGTAGTTGTCTATTAAGTTACAGTAAATGTTTGCTGTCAAATGACTAATCAGAGTCACCACAAGTGGTGAGATTAATTAATTGTGGTAGTTTACTGTGGTGAAGCATATTCAAATATTTTTTTGAATTGAAAGATGAATTATTTTTTGGAAATTTACTTTCGTTGGTAAAGCAAATGTCTAGCAATCCCTGTAATGGAAATATTGAATTACTTAAAGCGATCTAGAAATCGTTTACAATTTGAGATTGACTTTTGCAAAGATTTGGATCTGCTTAGGGTTTCACTGAACTTTATTGTATGGTATCTATTGTGTTCGTTTTGATTTTACTCTTAAATACTACTTCCAGTGTGATGCGCATTTTATCGTATATTTTAATACCGAAGCTCGGTAAATGACTGATAGACTACATTGGATATTTTACTTCTCATGATACAACATCAATAAAATTATTTTACAATATATTTTACTACCATGTTATTCACTCAATAATAAGTGGCATTGACTTGTAAATGACGACGCTATATTCTTGTATGTATAAAAGTGACTTAAATATTATTATTTATTAATTAGTTTTTATTTATCTATATTCTTGTTACCTTTTTATTTGTAGTCAACTGTAATATTTTGTAGTCTTATTATTTAGAACTGTAGCTTTACTAAAATAAATACTTTACATTATGTGTGGCTCCAAGTTTTATTTCTCAACTTTCAACTTTATCTTGTTGACATCTTAAAACCTTCAATAGGGATAAAAATTGCATTTGATGGTATCTATTAAATTTATCCATAAAAATATATTTATTTGGTCCTTTTATTTCCTGTGTGATTAAAAATGAAATCGTTAGTGATGCTTCGAAAGGGCAAAGCATTCTAAATCTTTCTCGAGCTGTTCACTGATCACCCAAAGTGGAGTAGAAAGTAAATATACCATGACAGGATACTGAGTGTCCCTACATTTTCTAAAGCGGAACTTGTGTAGCGAATTGCGTTTGACGGCCAGAATTTCACTGGGAACATTTAAGTAGAATTTTATTACATTGTGGAGCATTTCTAAAGAAATTTTCCAATTCTACAAAATATCTTATTTTCGCTAAATCTTGCAAAATTTTCTATAAAACTCTTTCTGAAAAAATCTATTATTTCTTACTTCTCACATCTCAAAAATCTTTCTAAACCAATATATTTAAATTCAATGCACACCAAGTCGAAGTGACAAACTTATAAGAAATAAGTAACTATCAAATAGTGATATATTTTACACTGTTAGTTAACCAAAGTGGTGTATATTGAAAATCATTATTTACTTTACTATTACAAATTGGAAATATTCCGCAAGGTCAACAAATTTAGCCCTTGTGTAGATTTTTCACACTTGTTTAAAATAGAATATATTTAGCAATTAATATTCTGATATCTGCTGGCCCTTATGCCAACTTTAACGCCCGCATAGAAACTTGGTCATCCTAGTCTAGCAAAGTAGACAGAACCCTTGAGAATTCGAATGGAAAGACTAACTTTTATTAGTAGTTCACATTCACCATTAGCATGCACCTATTTTGAGGTTGACAACAATAATATCTTGACTTCAATGGGGAATTGTCCATTGTATATTGAATCAGTACAAATCTCTTTTGGATGCTCATAACAGGTACAGTTATTAAGTCTTATTGTCAATAAAAGGCAGGTTTCAGGGTTTACCATTGTCATAAAACTGCTATTGTTATGCTGTTTCCGCCTGAGATTTCCTTTTTACTAAAAGTGTGAAGTGTGATTTACACAAGAGTTAAACAATGTTTGGCGTCCACTCTTAATATCTTCCACTGACCAAGGTTTGACATGTTTCCCAAACAATTCGTTCGGGATATCATTTATAGATTCGAACTTACTCGTCTGTAGCAAGTAACGTCTAATCTCATTTGGAAAGATAAACACAAATTATAATAATGAGTACTCATTTTACTCATTTTTGATATTGAAAAGCTTTACATCACTGCTATTTCAGGAGACTAATGCAGATGCATCCCACAATAACAGATAGCAGCATGCTTTTCATTATAATGAATGCGGTTCTAGCAACTTATTGAAATAATGCATTTTATTACTACTCGCCACACCATAACCAATTCCCTCATCATCTTCTACAGTAAAGTACTTCTTAAATTGCTACAGATTTTTGTGGTTTATGGTGACACAAAAAATTAACAACTGATTCCATTAGGAAGGAAAATGCTGTCAGCATTAAACATGATCAGAACCGAAACGAGAAAACCAAATTCTTTAAAATCCAGTAAAGTGAAGAACTCTCCAACGTTAGACAACAAAGCCACGTATTCAACGCCCATGTAACTTCGGTATTCTACTATCTCATATTCTTTTCTTTTCTATTGAGAATTGATTTTGTTACTGAAACTACTATAAGCAGTACATATATTATCTGTCGAATATCGTTGAATCACTACAATTTGCAATTATTTATAGCAATACCAATAATTTATAAAAATGTTTGCTTAGTTATGTGTATTTCCAAATAAACATACATTGGAAAAATATTTCGAAATTTAAAATTAACTATAAGAATTACTGAGGACATTTTACTTTCCAGAGGAAATTAACCAAGATTTAAATGCTCATTTGCTTTAAAGCTATTGTAAAACGTGATTGATTATCTCTGTAAAAGTTCACTTTTTTGACATTGACATTATAAGCATTGCTTACTTAATTAAATAAATTCCTGAAATATGCTTATATCAATTGTATCGATTGAAACTGTAAGTAATCAATCAGGTTTGAAATAACCTACATGTTGTGGAATAGATGTGGATGTGGAATAGAAAATTCGAGGCTTTTGAAACCGTATTTATTTGATTGCCAAAATAGTTATAATTGCAGTAAGAATAAAGATTCTCGACTTATGTTCTCAATTAAAGTTACATTGGTTCATCAGGTGGAAACAGTGGAAACCATGTATTATGGAAAATTAAGTTGTGTACTGTAATGTAAAGGGAATCAAGGGATTCAAGAGTACAGCACTGGAATCGATGGAGAAGAAGTAAAAGTTAATTGAATAGCAGGTAGCCGAATGAAGCAATGAAGGTTGAAGTCTTGGAAGGAAGAAAAGGAATAATAGAGAAAAACATAGTCGTGGCGTAATACCTAATTAGATTTTGGTCTTACTAACTAGCAATAAGATCTTGAACAGTATCGGAAGCTGGATGTAATTATACAGGGACGTTTATTTATCTATTACTTTTTGAGACTCGCGAGTTTTGGGGTCGTAAATGCTGCATGCATTAAATGTACAACACACAAGTACAAATGATATTTTTTTCAGTTATGGTATTCAAATGTCTAAAATAGATTTCAATTCGCCCCTTGCAGTATTTATACCTTGTTGTACACATGTTTGTCGCAATATCAACATAAAATCTCGGTTAGAGCCCCTCCCTTGTATATGTTAATTACTAAAAAGGCTTCCAATTGCTTAGTATCCGAAATTCCGTTTTAATTTTGTCTTTGAATTTTATTATACTCGATGGAGCACTCGAGTACTCGTGATTTTGGAGCACATAAAAATATTAATTGGATATGTATGATGGGTGTGGACAATGTGCAGTTTGGTAAAAGAAAAGTTCTATTAAAATGAATGCATAGCCATTTCATCTAATTCTACTTATGATTTCGATTACTTTTGACAGGTATTTTGATGTATTTATGACGTGATGTTGCGAAATAAATAAAAGAACATTAAATGATGTAAATATTACTCAATTTATATATTTTACGATCAGTCTATAACAAATGTGCGCATATATATTTAAATTCAACAATAATATATGTTTTGTGTTAGTAACACTTTCATAAAACATTATCGTTAACATTACATGTACAGGTTATTTTAAACAGTGTATTATTACATTAGATTAAAAACTAACATAGTAGTAATTTATCGTAGCACACTCCATTTGTCTTACTTACTTGTGAATCGTGATATTCATTATGACACATATTATGAATGTATAGTCTGTCTGTATTGTTTGATTAGGATTAAATAGATTACTACTATATAATCTTTTATATTCTAACATTGATTTTTGGTAATAGCCTTATACTTTTTGATACCAGAGGAGAAAGGGTTTAATTGCTTTTGTCATCTACTTCTGAATAACAATTAAGTAAATATTTTCAACCTATCTTAATTCAATATCAATAACGACCAACTAGGTAACAAGGTTTCCATTACACTCTTTCCCCTAACCGGTGACATACAGTATAACAATAATAATTAATGAATATAATATTTCTGTAAAGACCCGTAATTTTATTTGAAATATTGTGTACGATATTTTAAAACCGAAACTGTAAAAAATAAGTAGAGTATCAAACACTGCAACCCAATGCACCACAACAAGGTTGTCTCCTCGACATCTCTGCAATGAGCATATCGCTCCTAACTAATGAACATTCACTTTTATTTCACAGCCGAACAAAGAATCCCGACAAGACATGATTTCATCTCAAGCGCTCACGCCCTTATGCTGTACTCCAATTTGTTCCTGTTCTACAAACATGCAGAGCTAAGAAATCTCATGTTGCCGGGATTCTATGTCCGGTAATAGATACTCTACTTTTCACACGTAAGACCTCGAATTTATTACAGACTCAGTTAAAATCACGCATACCATTCAATTATTATTTTGGGATTGCTAGCAAATTAACAGTAAATTTGGTAAAGTTCAACCCTAGCATGAAATTTAATTCTTGTAAAATAATAATTCTTACAAATTTTTTGTTTATAGTAATGTAAATGCTTCCTTGGTTAAATTAAGGTTAACAACTCTTTTGTTGGATTGGGATGCCACAATCTAACGGTACAGATACAATTTAGTTATAAGCATAATCCTTTATGTTTGTAAAATAATTTCATGTAAGTGATTTCGAGCAGGATGCATTTACTTTATAGTGTTTATGTTTGTGCAAATGAAATTGGAAAAGAAATCGTTCAGTAAAAATTCGGTTTCGGAATTTTCGTAAACCCATTCTCTTTTCTACGTCGTATTGGCAAAGTTTTAGCACTACATAACGGTGATTCGCTGCAGTTGTATGGAAGACTGGCACTCTGGCCCTCGGGGCTGGTATCGTGAAGTTGTTCGAATTGTTTGATGGCCTGTTCGATATGAGAGATCTTATCAGCGTCGGAGTCGAGTTCCAAGGCTTTTTTAATCCATTCTGCCAAATCAGGGTAGCCATTTGTCTCACCGTCAATTGCGTCCTTATTCTGAGGTTCATTTGTCCGCATTTCTTGTGGAGGTGCCTTAAAAAACTCGGCATGAAACAGATTAGGTCGACTTCTCGCAGCACCATTCCAAGTATTTTTTCCAGGAGTGCGAACACCATTGCGACGACTTTGAATCGTTTCCGTTTGGTTTTTGCTCAATTTGTGAGAGCCTCGTGAGGAGTTGGCGAAGAATTCCTGCGTTCCACCGGCAGACAGACTTCTCGTCGGCCCCGTCTGCTTGGCTGAAAGAAACTTCCCTTTCGCCCCACCGTGTAGTCCCGACTGCTTGCCGGTGCCAAAGGGGCGTTTTACTATATGGTCTGAAGAGGCTGTCAACTCTTCGCCTGATTCATTCCGATGGCGGTTGCTGACACTGGAGCCTTTAGGACGCTCACAAGAAATACTTCTGGTATACACGTAGGTCCGCGGCACTTTGCTTGTGCTGCTGCTTTTCAAGACTGGGCGTTCTGACAGCGAAGAATGTACGATATTCTCTTCATCAGTCGATCTGGAATCTGGTCGTTCTGTTAACCATAAATCATCACAAATTAACATTTACCACACAAAATTCCACTTTTCATTGCAATCATTTCTCTCCCTAGTACCAAATAACAATTATTTCCAAATAGCAGATTGCTCAATACAATTCAATAATGAAAATCTCTTTCTATTCACGGAATTGTGGGGATTAACTTTGCGCCCATTTCTTTATCAACATCACGTATTTAGCTACTACATGTGCATTTAAATAGCTTATGGATATTATGAGACGTTTTCCCAAAAACATGCTCGCATGTATAAAATCTGACTTAAATATATCCTTAATTGTTTCTTTCTATCTGTAATACTCGCGCGAGGAAGACTTATACTCAGGGACGACTTCAAGGGCGGAGAATAAGTGCAATTTATGTTGAAATACAAATATACTTTAAATCCAAACTTTTTGAATGACATGTCATGGGTGCCCATCTGAAAAGTAATACATACCCATTGTAGATAAGGAGGTGTTAGTAATGAAGTCGTCCTCAATGCTTTCAACTGACCCGATGACAATTACTTTTTTCACACAACATTACTGATCGTATTTCTTCACTTGTAAAATTCAAAACTACTTCTAGTACAGTAGTAAATAACAAAACATGATATACACTTTATTTTAAATGATTTCGATAATTGGACCACCTATATTACAAATATTCACCTTTCACCAAACTGCCTACATTTGCATACAAGTAATGCCAAATAAAAAACTTCTATGCATAACAACAAACCATGTACATTAAACCAAACAAATAGCATATGCATACGCAAATAAAATGAATGAACCAGCTCGTGAAGTGTAGCACACAGGCCACAATAATATGGGGTATGTATTTAAATGGGCCCCATGTCAGTTCATGTTTGTGATTTAACGTATCGTTATTATTGGTATAGCATTATAACCATTCTCTTCAATATGTTTTAATTCTAGCATACTCAGGATCGCACACAAATTACGGCGAGACAAAAATGTGGAAACCCGTGCCTTATTTTTATTTTTTGGTACTTTGTGACCAACCTAAATAAGTTATTAATTGGAGAAATTGTATTTAGTTGTAGACAATTACTATTATATACTTACGTAAAATACTATTGAGAGGTGACTAGCTGATTGCAAAAGAATTTTGAAAATTATGTTTACATAATGTGGACACGTTCCTTAGACTCTACTGCTAATCTTATCATAAGTGCTAAAATGCTAAAATCAATGTCTCGTATGTTTACTAATTCTTGTAATGAAACTACTATTTGTAGAATAACCAGAGCCAATTAAACACAACTAGGCAATTTTTAAGGAAAAAATAAGTTGGTTCAAAGAAAGTACAGCGATTTCCACTACTCTAGAAAAAGAGCAGATTACAACTATATGTGGCAATCGTCATTAATATAAATGCATGCAATCCTATTTAATAGAATGTAGACTGCCTACTTACGGTTACAGTTTCTCAGTTGGTAAACAGTGAGTACAAGGAATTCAGGTCAAGGAAAGAATAATAAATGTGGCTTAGAGTTAGTATTAGTGCTGAGCATTTCTTTTAATTCTGATTTTCTGTTATATGTCTAAAAACTGACAATTATCAAGAATTAGACAACATATTCTGTACATGAAGAGACAATGTATGCAGTGTGCAACTTGTAATGATATTATGCTTATAAGGTTTTCGACGACTTGCATAGGAAAAGTATGAATACGAGATGCGATAGGGTGACATATGACGATTGTATTGACTGACTGTTTGAGTGACGTCGGTCGTCGGTTGCCTTGTGCAAATACTAATGAAATATTTGTTTCTCAACATTCTTAATTGAGCTGCTTGCCGATATGATTTAATGAGGCGATAAGGGAAATTGGGAATATTGAGACAGCGTATAATATACCTTGTACCTAGTACAGAAAAACTAGTAATACAACATATCTGCAATATCGCAGAGGTCTAGGAGACGCCTTCCTTATCGCTATCAAGGGGTATAAAATCTACTGCAATATAATATAAAAAGTTTATGAAACCTTCAAAACTGTCGGAAACCCATGTCTATATGGAACAATTAACTATGAAGATGAATCGAATTTCTTGATATAACTTCTAATTTTAGCATTTCGTTAAAACCTAAAGATTTTTTAGAATGCATTCATTCACATTCTCCTTTCAAAAAGGGAGCAGGCCCTCTTAAATAGGCACTTCATTTTCTTTGGGAATTATAATAATTTTTTTTCATTAGCAAATTAAGCACATGTTAAAAAGTTTGTTAAAAAGGATTGCTACTGACCTTCATCAGTTGAAAGGGAGGGAACTCGCACAACGGAAGTCTTCCGACTCTGATGCCCATTAGGTACATCTTTAAGTAATCCAGAGGTATCTGTAGCATCCAAAAGCAGTTTTGAGTTATCCGACGTCTTATATCCTTCATCTGAAATCTCTGAACTGGAATCGCTTAAATCAACCGTCTTCTTAGCAGGAGTAGAGTGTGCACCAGGATAAAACGGAAGATCCTTTCTGTTAAGCACATAACAAAATTATTTCCAATTGATGAATACAACAATGGTGTCACTATATACAACACAGACTACAGAAATGATCTTACAATTATCGCACCACACTAGTTGAAAAATATAATATGGTATATTATATTTAAAATTGTGAAAAATTACCTTGCGCTGCATAAACAAATAAACAGTAATATATTATTATGTGTCATATACCGTTAGAAGGATATTTTCTATACTAACAGATAGATTATCATGCAATCGGGGCTATAGCTATCTTTAATGTATGTACTGCGACAAAATTTAAGCAGTGCTTCTTTGCTACGTATTTTCCAGCAGACAAAATTTATTTAATTTAAATTTTAAGTGATGTAAGATAGTATGCATCTCACAAAATCATAATTTAAATGAATGATAACGGACTCTATGTGTTATAAAGTTTTTCTTCTCCGAATTTCCTGTGCCATGAATTGTTATCCGCTAATGCAACCGAAAAACTGTGCCTCCTAATTGACAGCTCATTGTCATTTTGGGTGCACTGTAATGGCAGGTGTCGACTATACAACTGCCATTTAAAATGGCATGTCTCACTAAGTGCCCATGATATATCCATTTGTTATACTACATTATAATGAATTTTTGTACTTTACAATAAGTCTTTGCAGCTTCTCATAATCAGATAGTACAGTTATCAACATTGCTACTAGAGATACGTTGTATTTATGCTAAGATATTTCAGGTACATAATCGTTCAGGTAGCCGCACTATCAAAGCCATTTGTTAATATGATGTTGTCATTGGTAAAATAGGCTGACACTTTTATAAATAGAGTTAATTTTACCCTTCTCAATCATAATATAATTTGGACATTTTGCTCAATAATTAATCCATATTATATCTTCGTATAGAATCGAAAAATGAATTGTAAGTAGTTCAACAACATTTGTATTATCCATAATATTGTAATTTATAGTGCAATTTATTTCTATGAGTTTTAGCTCAATAAATTTTTCTTGCATACATGGCGTTTCGTAGTTCTAGATACTACTGTGCTTCAGATAAGCGTAATATTTAAGCCATGATTAGAAATAGCTAACTCACGAAAATGTTATCAAATGATTGAAATAAAAGGACAATTCTACGGAGATGCACAAATAATGTGGTGATCATAATTGGAGAGAGGGGCCTAGAAATCCTGTTACGTTCTTTTCATCATTTAAGAGATATTTTGTGAAGTTGTTGCACTGTTAGCTGCCATTGTAAGCTGTATTTACCTCAACAGTCAACGGAAATTGCTTTGAAGATTGCATTCTTGTTTCGTATCACTTAGGTTTAATTACAGATATTGTTGTGTACATAAAAGTTATACAAATTGATAGGATAAATTTTCTTAGAATTCATTTATTTACAATTCAAAATATGAAAAATGAAATGGCCCATTCTATTCTAACTAAATACGAAAAGATTTTCCTTTGTATTGAATACTGGCATGGTTTAATTTAATTTATGTTGCGTCAGTACAACTCTGTTGGCTCAATTCTGTCTCATGGCACGTAATGGGGGAAGTGAAGATTGTGAACAGTAATAAGCCAGAGGGAATGAGTACGGCAGAGTTTATATGTTCTGATTATTGAGTAATTGATCTGAGAACAGGAGAGGAGACTAAGTTTAAGTAATAGGGGTAATTAGCGTGATTAGTATGGTGCAGCATGTAATTACCTTTCGTATTCGACCTTCATTCGGGGTGCAGTTCCTTCATTCTTCATTGTCAACTTGGAAGCAACAGCAGCTCGATGACCTAAGAAAAACAACACAACATTTATGAAGTGAGGAGCAAAGGAGTGCAGTTTCCAGCTATTGTCAATGTTACCTAACAATACGTAATCGCACACAATGGTTTTTTACTTGATATGCATACAAAAGGCAAACATCTGAAACTTATAATCAAGCACTTAAATGGTCAATGTCAAGATTCGTCTTCCCATGACCCCAAACCTTACAGTTCATTCTCGAAACTCTTCAATTAAGGTTTGCCTTCTTAACACCAGCCAAGTCTAATTTCCGGTCATCTTAGAAATGATTTTGCTCTCTCATTACGCAAACTATGCATTGCAATTACTTATTGTTAGTTCTTTCACTTCTTCGTCTCACAATAGCATGTGTGTGCTTCCTTAAGCGGAACTCCAACTGGCAAAAATAATTATTGTTGGTATCGTTGCGCTACGCTATTCTACTCTGCCTATGTATGCACCATGGACAAATATAGAATGCGTAAACAAAGTAAACTGCAAAAAATCCACTTAATAATGTTACAGGGTACCTGCATTTCCTTACATGGTACATACCTATCATGAATCATGAATATGAATCATTCGTCTGTCTTCCTTACTAATGAAGGTACTTTGCAATTTCTTGCTTTCCCAGACATGCGCAAAAACACATTTTTATTTCATTTTCCCTGTACCTGGGGTGTGACCTAGTCAATTTTCATTAAATAGTAAATAAATAATGCGTTCCACAGGGTATATGCCAAAATCCTAGCGTTTCTCTACTAACAAAAAAGTAATTAACACGATTACGTAATGTAGGTACGGTAAACAAAGTACCACTGTTCAAATAATAGCAAACAAGTTGTTAATAAAGAAAAAAACCATAAATATCAGTTTTCTATTACACAAAATAAAATTGCGAGGTATTGCAAACCTGCAAATAGGATGAGTTTCGGAGCTAAAAAATTTATTTGTACTTTTTCTTAAAAAACACAAAAATGAATGAGATGCTAAGAAAAGGTAAATATCGTTCAAGATGAACTGCACAGTAACTTCTATAAACAATATCGCATTTCATGAATGTATGCCTAATAAATAGCGAAAACCTTGTGCGTTATATTTCACCATGTTCTTCAGTGTATGGGAATTTTAATTCCCGTAGCAGTGAAAAACTTTTATACGAATCTTGTTTAGCGTACATTGCTAGTGTCGTTACATACATATTGCATCTAAGAGACAAGTAAATGAGTTGCATACCTGCTGCACAACGACAGGGGTCATGTTTGTCCAAATAGTGTGCTAAAGTGTCCCATCCTCCACCAACACGAACCATCACATGATTTCTTAGTATCTGTTCATTAAGGAAACAAAGTTGAATGACAATACAATTCATTTTAGACCGCTAGATGAAGAATGTTTTCATTTGAGATACATTGTTAATCTTATTACAAATGAATTCTTTGTGGTAATTTTTTGTTTCTGAAATATTTACAAGTGCAATTCACAAAGTACCACATAAGGTAGCCATATGACAAGGAATCATGTTTAAAACGAACGTAAGTGTTTAGAGATTTTCGGTCACATTGCGCATTGGAACCGTGTGAAAGGTTCCGTCAAAACAGTTTGTGTAGCAGCACTTTAGTATCCCTTAGTCTGAGGCGATAGTAGAAAAGGCCAAAGAAGTGTCTGCATTACAACATTCATATGTCGTAGAACAGATTGGGTACATCTTGCAGGTTGCTCTGCACAACAAACGCTTTCGTCTAGTCCGCGTGGGGCTTACGCAGGAATTCTTCAGTAACGCAAAAAGATAAGAAGATTAAAACAATTTTGTTTGTTTTCTGCTAAGTTAAGTAAGGGAAAAGCCTTATCTTAATCCTCTTATCTTTTTGGCGTTACTGTACTTTAAGCCAATATCCATTTTAACTCACCATTGTGATATAAATAATGCAATGACTTTTATTTAGGATGCCTGTATTTCAGACATGTAACAAATTCACTACAGAATTAAAGTATTATTTGAAAACATACATACGTAGTTCAATAATACCCTTTTGCGTTATTACTTTCCGTGCCCAACTGCAATTGTCGACGACTTAAGAAGGGACGTTACCATTTCTGCGCAATTTACCCATTTTAAATTATCTACTTAGTCTTCATAACCAAAAATGGCTATTAAGAGTACAAAGAAATGAAGTTGATAATAATTGATTGCCAAATGCAATACTGTAACAGT
Source organism: Yoshiicerus persimilis (assembly GCA_020352615.2). NCBI lineage: Eukaryota > Metazoa > Arthropoda > Collembola > Entomobryomorpha > Tomoceridae > Yoshiicerus > Yoshiicerus persimilis. The sequence continues at coordinate 24,262,626 of CM060170.1, read as the reverse complement.
ACAAAAAGAAATGCACTGTGTGGTAGCAATCAAGAAATATTGACATTTTAATCAAATTTTGAGTGTTGGGTGAAATATCGTAATCCCCATGTCAAAGCCCATCAATTTAGATGATACATAACTGTATGTAGGCCTATTGTAATGTAAATGTGTTGGGCTAACATATTCCTTGGTAAAGTGCAGAGACATAAATGCGTATGCAAACAGAGTTGTATAATAAGATGGCATATTGGAAATAGTTATTGTTTCCTAGTCTGTAATCAGTTATTTATAATTGCACGTCGTTTGGTACGACCTTTCTACTGTGCATTGCATTGCATCCCTCTCTGTGTATTTTATTGCTCAAATAAACCAAACTGTCCATAATTGCATGTATGTATTTGTAGATGCAGGATACGGACCGATGAGCTTGTTATGAGAGCGTAAACCGCAAGGCGAAATTATCTTTCCGATTGATATAGAAATGTTGCGTTGCAAAGAGGAAAGGGAAATCATTCCTATTCTGTTTTATGGCTGTGTACTTGTACTTGAGCAGAGTATAGAAAACGAGAGAGAGGCATATTGAAACTACTGCATTGATGCTTTGCCCATAAATAAATTATTTCTAAATGAACATTACGTAGCTCAGTTCATGTTCATACACACTTACTTAAGTGCCGTAGTTTTTATGCTGATTCTTGAAATCAGATTTTTTGTAGTGAATGCTATGTGCCCAAGGCTATTTACATAATGTTCCTGCTTTTATTTACCATCAGAGTGGAGTGACGTGACGACCAACGATAAGTGCTTAAGATTACAATGTTAAAAATAATATAAATGAAACGGCATTTAACCGTTTTTGTATGTGAATATTCACAGAATAGAAGACAATAACCGACACTGCTTACAATTAGTGGCATTCAAGCAAAAAATTATTATTTCACTCAGGCCTCAGAAACATTCTTTCCAAAGCAGCTTCCCATCCTAACCTTTCTTGCATCGCTTCATGTGGACCTCAAATTTCCAAAAAATTTGCTTTGCTCCGCCCTTGCAGAGTCGAGATAAAACACCCTGATTTTCAGAGATAGATGGCTACCTTGCTACCCATTTTTCTAGTACCTAATTTTATTATTACATTAATGCATAAGAACTTACCCTCACGTAGATCATAACTTTGGTGTTGCCAATTCGGTATTTTCCTTCAGCGACTCGTATCATAGGGAATTGCGTAGGGCAGCTGCATCGTTCAACAAGTTCTCGGACCTGAACCCCACAAATTCAAATGTCAGTCCATTAATTTGTCAAATCATTCTTCCCAGCTAACAACATTGTTAGCAACAAATTATCAACACATTTTAAGAAACTATGCAAAACTGAATTGTAAAAATTCAAATAGCATGTACAGCGTCTTTAGGTTTAACAGTATAAAGTATAAACCATTCACAGCGCAACGACTAAACGAATACGTAATCTTAGCAACTTTTATTGCAATGGAAAGTTTAATAGGTAGTATAAATAAAGTTCCTTGACAGTTAATGCTACATATAGAATGAGATTATACAATGAGCAAAGATGGTATGTGTAAAGATACGCAGACAGATAATTAAGAAACTACCTATATTTCTCCATGATTAATTACAATCCGAGGAAAAGTACTTGAAATCCAAGTATAATAATTCGTACTATCAATCTTAGGTACCTTCTAAAACATATATCCTAGAAGTTTAAAATGTTTATCCCAATGTATAACAAAAGAATGGAAACATCAGATAATTCATCCACATCATTGTTGTGTTAGTGCTTGTTGTCTCAGTTCATACAATATCCGTATGTAAAACAAACGCAAGTCTAGAACTATAATAATTTGTATAAGTTAAACAAAAGCTACAATGCATCTCCTATATCCACTGTGTCTCATCAATGTAAATTCTTGTATAGGTATGGTGGATACATACCAAAGAAACGCACAAAGGAATTTTTTGGTACATAAACATGCAACTCACGACTATAATGTTTACAAACAAAGAACAATGTCAGAGTCAGAAAATCATATTTCTGGCATGGAGTACTTGCGCGCTTGGTCATCCCTACCTCCACAAAATCACTGTTTTGCTACTATCCTCTGTGAATCGGCCGTAATGAAATATAATCAGATGATTCTACGCACTCGGTTCTATGTGCCATCCTATCTTGCAGTGAATGTACTGACGAATGACCACAATGATCAGACTTTTTTAAAAACATTTTAAAAACTGACTGACAAAAAATATAAAGAGTATATAAAAAATAAAACATTGATATAACTGCGCTTTGTATTACGGCGTAATTATTGTTTAGGTAGCGATGACTCGGTACTAAATAAAGTATCATTAAATAATTGGTTCTTAGTTAAAAGTAATAATTCATATTATACTGTTCAATTAAAATAATGTTCCATAAAAGAGGGTCACTTATTGATAGGCACATTACACCACATGATTGGATTGCGCATTGCATAGGTTGGTCGTGCGATTTGGCTATGACATGCATTTAAGTTGTTCACAGAAACTACATACATACAATAGAAAAGTAATAAGGGTATAATAATGGTTTCCATTACCATTTCATCTAACGACCTCAAGTCGTTAGTAATAATTTGAGGCGTTGGGCCGTACTGCTGGAAAGATTCCTCTTCTTCGCCAGAACTACTCAAATCTTGTCCAGTGTCTTTTGCTATATCTCGGTCAATTTCTTTCTCGAACTGAACCAGAAGCGGCGTGGCCATGCCAAAGTGTGATCCTCTCCGGGCAACCTTTTAAAATTAGTCATTAAATTTCTTGAAGTAACACTACACTTTCGTTAGAAAGTGTTACGTAATTAAAAAGCAATTTCAGTAAGTACATTTCTTAGATGTACATTACTAAAATGAGAAAATGCTATGATGCAGGAGTATTTGAGGAAGACAGGTGCATACCTCCAGCAGACATAGGATAACATTTTTTTCATGCTTTCTTAATATCAAGTCGTCTGACTCAAAAAGCAGGCATTCGAATATCCCAAGCTTACGGCACCAGGTAATAAAGTTATGAACATTGTCTCGAGCAAAAAACGTCTCCGGTCTAGCGTTCGTATTAAATATAACTTCTCCGGTAGGCAACTTCCATTCTCGTCCCCAGCATTTAGGTAGCTTTCCTCCAGAGTCAATCCAATCTATGGAAGCTCGTCGAACATTGTTTGCATGCTGTATAACATCAAATAAACCATCAAATATATACTACGTTACTTGGACATGTCAAAATAAATAAAGATAAGGCTTTTCTTTTCTTTCGATAACTGAAGTCAAACTCATTTCCCATTACTCATTTTGATAGCAAGTTATTGAAGATGTACGACGAAATACATCTTGTCCAGGTATGGTGTGCAGGGATACATAACATAATATTGTAGTCAGCAATCCAGAATCATGGATATATGCCGTACTAAGGTATAGTTGCGTACTTTATCTCTCTTGTCTTCATCCACTGTACATTTACTACTTAGTTGCATGACATATGGGTCATTAAGCATACCTATGATGTAGCAGAGTGGACTCATCTCATAATATTGGATGACTCGTCGGTATGTTCAAATAATGCAATTTGAGGAGGATAATAAATATACTATAGATATTTGGTATTATTGATGTCATGCCACGCTGGGATAGCTTAGGCACCAGTATCACAAGGAACTAACCCGAAAGGAAACCATTTTTATTGTGTATCCTGAAATGCATTAGGAAAATACACTAGATTCCTTGCACACGTATACATAGTTATCCTTTTAAGTAGAAAATGTGCTTTTAAAATCAAATAAAAAAAAGAAGTTCAACGGACGGAGTGGAATCGATAATTTTCCAGAGATGTCCAGATTTCCACATGTCAATTTTAATGGCTATACAGAATATTTTCCTATAGGTCACATCTAACATTTTCTACATGTGAACATTCCCGTCGTTTCTAAATACTTACAAAACGGTTAAGTGACCAGGCAAAAATCAAAATTTTGCCATCTAAAGACGTGGGCGTTAATTAGTAAACCTGTGTGATTACTTGTCTTCAACTTTGACGGATTTTGTCTACATTTTTAGTTGAAAGGCATGTAATACGGCGCTAGGCTATCAAAGAATTAAAGAGCTGGGCCCAGACAGGACTAAGAGGCCCGCGGCTCTCCTTTTGTGATTGCACATTACGTTCCCGTCATAAATACATTTGATACGAGGAGTAATGCTAATATTTTTGTGTATGAATAGTAATGCAAACGTTTAGAGCCTGGGATGCATTCCAAATTCCAACTAAACTGCCAAGACTCTGACTGACGAAGAGTTCCATACATGAAACTCCGCCTAAGGGTACATGCCAATGTTATGGAAACCACTTGGGCATTTAAAAGGTACTTTCCGTTACACGAAGTAGGCACACCCAAATAAAAGATTACAAAACTATCCATATGTCAAGTTGAAAGAAGTAACAGTAAGAGTGTTTTTGTTTATCATGTAAATTATGCTTTAATAGTCAGGTCAACGCACAACAAAAGAATAATAAACTGCAGTCAATGCGAACAAAATGATTCCTGTTTCCCATTTCGAATCAATAGTTATCTCCAATAGCCATGACAGCGACGACTGATCGCCAATCGGTGTCTTGTCTACTCCGTCGTACAATCAAACCCTGTCTTATATGGCCAACAATACCTTTGGTGATATTTCTTTTCGGCCGTCTCTTATTGTTCAATTCATTCTTTCTTCCTATCACCTTATTATGGCACCCAACCCCAAAAACTCCCCTTTTCAATATCTTTACCTACGGCATTCAGCCAAATTCTCAATGCGGCATTCATTAAATCTCAAGGAAATAACTAAAAATAATTGCCAATCGGATAAACACCTATGAACTCTGTTCTGCGTTACAGTAAAGTGAGTTTTATGTATACTTAAGTATAAAGCATTCCGGGCTTAACAGTTTTCATCACCATTCTTGTAATCATTAAATGTATTTGTGGCATAAAAGGTATGTGCATACAAATTCCAGGCAATGCAATGGGTGACCATGACCGCTATGGTTAAGCTGTCTACCTTTTCCTTGTTTCTACTAAACTAATGGAAAATAATCAATAATATTTGAGAATTTGCAAGGAAAAATGCTCTCATAATCAAATTATATGCATTATATAAGAAACCTTCAATGTATAATTTATATTGAGGATATTGGGAATAAAACGTTCTAAAATGGGCATTGTTGACTGGACTTATAAGTTTCGTTTATAAAATTAGCATAATATTATTGTTTTCTTTTCTGGTTTACATGTTTGATTCGCCCTATTTATTGTATTTCAAAGTCACTTGAAGAAAGACGTTTGCCAAAATATCAGCTTATTTGCATGCAGTCGAACATGGATTTGCGACGCTGTGGGTTACCCAGCGGAAGCAACCCAGCCCATTTTTAGATAGCTTTATACTCTCAACTTTGAATTGTCTTTGCATTGTTTCTAGGAAGGGGCTACGGTATTTTGTGAGGTTGATTGGATTCATGAAGTATTTTCGACTTGGGATTATCGTAGGAAGAATAATCCAGAGTAAATGGTGTTTGCGGAAATTGCCCTTTTAAGCCCGTGGATTATAAGAAGGCTTTCCTCTGCGTATTCCACAACTGTCCAATTCTCAGAACAAAAGTTGGGAATGCAAAAAGTATTCCTTGTGGGAACAGGCGATGATTCCCCAGAGTGAACTCTATGGATGAATGGTTTTCCTTTGAGTTGTCTGTCTAAATGCCAGTAAACGTGCTCCGTCCCACCTATGTGTAAACCTGACCGCGGGGAGCCATTTAATAGGAAAAGGCTTGTGACATCTGAGAGAAAACAGCTTATAGATCTAATCTTCGATGTCACATAAAACAAAGCACATATATAATAATAGGTAAATAGAAATAAATCTTTGGTAAACGACAGGATATTTTTCACAAATACCTAAATACTTGCTGTTTTACGGTAAAAGAAAATCTAGTCATAATAATATGAAGTCATGTCATGAGACTGTAAGATGCGTCAAGTCTTTGAAACACCGAAAGGAAAATATTATGGGTAGCGTTTAAGTCAATGTCTTTCTACACCTTAACATTTCCGACTTTTTCCCTTTGCTTTAATTACAACATCATTTAAATTTTTATGCTCGCACACAATCGGGTTTACTCACGATTTGTAATAATTACATGGAAGCAGGTAGAGCGATAGGGCTGAAAGCGACGTTTCTACTTGATATAATTTTGAATATCTTAATTATTTGCAACTAATCTAAGGTAGATATGCTTATAGTAATTCTAATTGTAAATGATTAATTTAGAAATAAGGAGAATGACTGACTACTTAACTATGATCCATTATTTCTTTAGAAATTATGCTTATCTCCCATCTCAAGAATCTCAACTTCTGCACATTACCATACAGGAGATGTACCTTTAAAGTGCATGTTGCGTCGCCTCGTCGTATCTTTATTATTTTTCAACTTTCTTTAAATCATATAGGAAGTACCAACATTCAACAGCTTAGCAGCCCAATTCATTGACTGTCGACACTTTAGAGCATGTATTTTCTTTTAATGGCAATTTTGTATTACCTACACAAATTAACAACAAAGTAAAAAATCTGTAGTTTTAACTGACTAAAGAAATGCTGTGACACGGGGCTCATATTTTGTCCTCAGCAAGAGAACTATAATATTTAGAACTGCTATTCACTACTCTGAGATGTCTTATATGGAAAGCCGTCTTCTATAAAAATACAATTAACCTTTTAAAATAGACGTCGCTAAATCACTATAGGTGGAGTAGATAATTTCTGCTGGATATCAGAATTTGGTTTAATTACTTATTGGCTTTTCTTGGAGGCATAATGACATGTACCACCTCATTATTGTCCAAAAGACCACAAATGAATGGCTAATGTTTCTTGACTTTTAAATTAATAAAATAATCGTGTATTGAGAATTGTTTCGAATTTTAATTACATGGAGGCCCATAGCTATCAGCAAAAAGGATTGTTTATGATTTTTGGTCTTGTAAGATTAATACGAATTTAAGTATCCCGAATAATTTCGTAATTATCCATTAAAGCTGTCTTTTTGAAATTAAAGGTACAGCATATGGAATACCGAGAACAGTAGTCCAACAATGGTTTTTGGGAGTCCCTCTGAGACTGACAAGAATGCTAATTGTTGTAGATTACCTAAAGTGCTGTTGATTGCACAATGCTACAAGTTACCGACAAAGTTGTTCGACCAAGGCAGACGACATAGAGTGGATCTATCAATTTCACTACGTCATTTCCAAATTGAGTGTCGCAGATAGAAAACAGGAAATTTCAAGGATAATCGAGTACCGAGTAGTGATGAACTCGAACGACGTGCCACCGACAACTAGTAGGTACTTAAACGAATCAAGTATTTTCATTTGGGATTTTAGAGTTCTTCCATATGCACAGTTCAAGTCATTTCCCAACTTTCTTGAACTTATTTTGAGGAAAGGTAGCGGAAAGTTTTTCCATTAAATTGGCTCCATCTGATACAGATAACATGACAAGCAATGTACAACTAGAGCTAATAATAACACATGTCGACCAGAAGAGCCCTGTCCCAATTGCCTTAATTGCCTTTTACTGATAATATATGCTAATTAAGAAACTTTTTCACACTGTTGATAAATCTAATACATTTTGCCATTTTACCCTAAGGTGAATGTAAGTTTTTATTCGCAGGACTCAGAGCTACAAGATTTATTTGCGTTTTTGAGAAGCTCTGAGGATAGCATTAGTTCGTTAGTTTCAATTAAATGTTATCTTCAATAATACTACTTTATAGATTATCCTTGTCACAAATAACTAACTCTGAGTAAGTGCACCATTCAAAATTTTAATGGGACTTTTTGATAACTTTTTAACACGCTTCACACGATATAAATATAGTTTATCTGGATAGGTACTGAATTTAAATATGGTACATTTTCTCTAAACGTCATTTCCCGCAGGATATGACATTAAACATACGACAAGAACAACTTGTTAGCAGTGATATCGCTCTAACAGCATTCATAAAATATGTACTACAATGCAGAAGCTGATTATAATTTCTGTAAGTGCGTAAGTACATACCCCACATTGCACAATGCACAATGTTAACAAGGAAAATCATTAGAAACGACAGTGCAAATAACGTTCTTTCTGTCACGTGGGAATACTGTGCAGTTCACTGTACAGTTCTTCGCGTAATGTGAATGCTTAGGCTAATTATGACAAGCTCACAATATTATTGTCATAGTTGTCAATAAATCGCAATAAAGGTATTGATACTAGCCTTGTTGATAGTAAAAATTAATCAACTTTCTTTAAATTATATAAATAATGTACTACAAATTCTTTTATATTGTACAATAGCCCTAATGTAATAAAAAGTAGCATAGCCTCGCCTTGTGAAAAAATTCTGAAAGACATGCACTAATGTGATTTGGATTAAGCTTCTAAGCTAAACAGGATATTTAAACATAATACAACTTTAAAGTTCTCTTGGTATCTATCACAGTTCTAAAAAATATGTGAGAAAGTTAGAAAGCTTTTGCCGTGCTCCAAGTTTTGAAAGGGCCCGTATTAGCGCAATGAGCCAGTACCGGTCTAATAATAAAAATAACGAAAGTAATTCTATCCACGGCTATAGCATATAAAACACTGGAGAAGTAGACAGTAGTTGCTTTAAAAATTGATCATAACTAAGTACAACATTTGGATTTCACGATTTCCGTTCAAGTTCAAAATTAATTGATTTTGACTTAAATTTTTTTTAAAATTTATATCGTTATTTGAAGTCATTGTCAAAATTATTAAAACCAAACATATATGACCATGTGGATATGAAAACGTCAGTACTCAATTTTATTTTTGAATTGAAAGTCAAAAACTTTATAATACGTGGACTTGTAACTATCATGGATATACAACTGGAAGACTTAATGCAATTGGCTCAATTTAAAGAAATTAGAAAAACCAGTTTTACATATTCTAAGTCTAGTAGCCTCTTCACATTCAGTATAATAAGTTGTGGCATTGGACAGCTTTTCCATGTCTAATCTATATCCCATGGTTAACCATTTTTAGCAAACCCTCATTGGACAATTTAAGCAACTCTAATCTGTACGTCAAGTCTAAAGATTAATTTTACTAATAAATACTCAAAATGTGATAGCATATTGTATAATTAACGAGTTATTCCCAAAAGTTGTGGCTAACAATAAAGTTATCTTAATAAGGAATACGTTTACTGCTTAGTGAGCTGACAAGGAATATTTATTTATTGTGCACAATATTTTATACATTCCCCATAAGCAGCTTGATCTCACGATCACTGAGTAAGTCATTTCGTATCAGTATGTACATGTGTCCTGATAAATCTACTTTTTAACGCGTAATTACTTGATATTCAAGTTGAGTTGGATGTTGGGTCACACTATGAATGTACGTAACAATTGCGTGATTGCGTATCCACGTTGTACAGATATAAGTCGATTAGGCATATCATAATCCTTAGGAATTTTATGTAAATTAATAAACTGTTCCACTTGATTCATTTACAACATATCTGTATGGTGCACCTTGTTGAGTTTCTTGCTACATGAAATCCAAATGAAACTTTTCCGTTTGTAACAGAAAAAATATATCTTCTGTTCAAATCAAACTAAATTATGTATTTCTGGTAGTTTCAAGGAATTATAAATATTAGGATGTAATATTTAAGCAAACATATTCCCAAATGACCTTTTGATAAAATAGAATAATAGATAAATAATGACCGAATTAAAATTGATATAGGGTTATAAAGAGGTCATAGACTATTGTATTACAAGTACGTATTTACTTGACGTAGCCGAAAGTTGTGACCCGTCAGGTCCCTGCACGTGACTTTTCCGATGGAATGATATGTTTTACAAGAGTGATTATTTCCATGTAATTGGGTACGTAATTGCTATTTTCTTTGTATCACGAACCGTCTTTGAAGACATGTAAATTAGAAAAACCCGTACTGCATCCACCAAAAAGTGAATTGGCCTTGTAGGCATCATTGTTGAAATCCTTGTTCAACAGAATATTTGTGATAACGGTTGTTATGAAATGAATTTACTTTTTGGTTGATATTTTCTAAGTGCTCCTGATTGACATATTTGCAGCTTATAAAAACAGTTTATGAGGATTTCCTGGCAGGTTTCACATTTGTACTCTATGCAATGCAACTTACAAACGTAATGAACATATTGTAAGCAGAGAATGCATGTTTTTTGTAAACCTAATGTTACTAAAGATTTTTTCCTATGTCATGTCATTAATAAAGAAAATTTCTACAGTTCTGGAGAGATGCTAGGTGTTAACATTATCGTTGATTGGTGATTCAGGGATAATAGATGAGAAACGTATTGAAGTTGAAGCATATCATAGTGAAGTGACCATTAGATATGCTTTTGCGTTTGGTTCCATTCTGAAATGGGTTTGAAAGCTGACGTTTGTACATGGTGGACTATTATAAATAAGAATGAAACATAAAACGAGAATTTAAATTTGGTAGTAACACGATTATCAAGGATGCTGTATTTGCATTCTTAGAACGTAACTGGAATACAATTATTAAGCTTAAGAACCGTTACAAAGAGATGATAGAATACCTAGATTTATTTAACTAGCAACATCCAAAAAAGCTAACTGCAGAGAGCGAGCTTGTAGCCAGACACAAAGAGTACAAGCAAACTACTGATGAGATTTCTCATAATTATAATTGAAAAATGGAAGAGGTTGTTTGGGTGACCAACTTTTTGGACATGAGTCTATATTTGGAAGTCTCCAATAAATAACATTGTAAATCAAGGAGACAATCCAATACTTAAACTGCGTAGAGAACTGAATACATAATCTGAAGCATATCAGCTTAGATTATCAAAACATTAAAACACCACTCTCTGCAGAAAACGAACTGGTTATACATGCCCTATAATATATGGTCTCACTAACCGACACTGACTTACTGGTTCTGTCTGCAGCTATGACAGGAGATGTACAAATGGAGGTATCCACCAGAGATAACATCCATGCAATCTTCTGCAGCACCACTTACGAACCAAACCAAAGCCTAGTCAGCCCTAAAACTAAACTAGATGCATGTATTTGCCTACGACACCTACAAGTAAAACTAATATCGGTGGTTGGTTGCATTACACCATGATACCCATGATTTACCATGTTGCACCACACCTGTACACATGGTACACAGGACTTTACAGTTGTATCATTAGAATCATTAGTGCTGGTGGCACAGCGACGACGGGGGTACGAACGGTAGCATGAGCCAAAGTCGAAACGTAAAAGGCGAACCAAATAACTCAGTATTGTAAATAGAGACGGTTTGTCAGTTGCAGCCTACTGCAAAGTGATGGGCAATGGTTAGGGATAGCTTACCTTACAGAGAACAACTCCCGTTTCCAGACTCTCCATAAACGTGTGCGGTGTGATGCTAAGGTCAGGGTACAGAAGATGAAGCCAGTCGGATAAATCTTCTTTCATCGCCCAAAGATACTCATCACTTGTTTTGAACGGCCGAAACTCCCTTAGAGTCAGCATCTGGGGCCGAATAATGTCTTCTGTGATAGGTATTCGATCCATTTGTCAGTCTTCTCCTTCTTGCAGCCTTATACTTCTTAACTACCTACAATTTTACCTCCTCTAGGTCACAATTGCTACTTGATCTTAGCGCCTTTCCCGTCCTTCTGAAATATCCAAACAAAACAACCATAATTAAGAGTTTGCGTGATACGAATTGCTTAGCAGCTTTTGTAATTGACTTTTACTATATACTTTTCTGCAACTCTCAAACGCAATTTCGTGAAACAAACAAATACGATGTAATCCTATCTAAGCAGACGTTACATTGCACCAATAAAAATATACACTCTTCATCGACTTCACCAAACTAATTATTTATCTCTCTCCAAGTTTGTCTGCTTATTTCTGTTGCAGTTAAAAGTTTCTTCTAAATTTCTCCCATAATTGCCCTCACGGAAGTCGACCCGGAATTCTTTTCAATATTTAATTTCTATTCAACAAGCAAACATGTCTTCGGACATGATATCTCAAAATTTTACAGAAGCATGAGCGAAACACTTTGGACTATATATTTCTTTTTTCTATTAGGTATGCTTCCTTTAAATTTATAATTACATTTGAAACTCTTGCGTGGTTTGTTTTTTGCATGATAGTAATGAATAACATTATTGAAAGGTTTGAATAATGGGTAGTAGGATTTACACTCCTCGTGAGATTAAAAGATGTGCATGAAACTGTTTTAGTTCTTCACGGATTTTGAATCTCGGTGCATCATATATTTCGTCTGATAGTTCGTTTAGTCAGCAGCATGCATGCTGATAAGCTACTTATCTTTGAACTAGTTTGTACAAATGTACAGTCTATTTAATGTTACAGACAAAGCATAAAGGTTTAGATTTAGAACAAGAATAACTCATCAAGAGCACTCTTTAATATACCTACACACGATAGCAAAAACAACACATAACATGGAATTGGGAGACTATTAGATTACAACATGTGACAAGGCAGAACAAAATGATCATAATATTAATAACCTCATTTGTACAGAGGATACACTATGCTAAGAATGAGATTGACAATGTAGGAGGTCATCATCAGAGATCTTAGGCACTCTGGGACTCTGTATAGGATGCCTCTTGCTATACATATAAATTCCTCTTATATGAGCCCGACCAACTAATGAAAGTCTGATGAAACGCAAGTATGTTCATGCAAAGTGACAAATTTGGTGATGAAAACTGATGAACTCACAAATAAAAACTATATGATAGTCCATTGGGATATTCGACCACACTGGTTACGAATGTGAACTCCATTAAGTTGCAGAATCATCCCCAATAGGGGTAAGAGGTTATCCCTAATAGGGAAAATATTAATACTCAGAATTCGAAGCTGTGTGGTAGCTCTATAAGGTAATCGAACATGCTGGTTACGAATATGAACTCTATTAAGTTGCACAATCATCCCCAATAGGGGTAAGAGGTTATCCCTAATAGGGAAAATATTAATACTCAGAATTCGAAGCTGTGTGGTAGCTCTATAAGGTAATCGACTATGCTGGTTACGAATATGAACTCCATTAAGTTGCACAATCATCCCCAATAGGGGTAAGATGTTATCCCTAATAGGGAAAATAATAATACTCAGAATTGGAAGCTGTGTTGTAATTCTTTAAGGTAATCTACGATGCTGGTTACGAATATGAACTCCATTAAGTTGCAGAATCATCCCCAATAGGGGTAAGAGGTTATCCCTAATAGGGAAAATATTAATACTCAGAATTCGAAGCTGTGTGGTAGCTCTATAAGGTAATCGAACATGCTGGTTACGAATATGAACTAAATTAAGTTGCACAATCATCCCCAATAGGGGTAAGATGTTATCCCTAATAGGGAAAATAATAATACTCAGAATTGGAAGCTGTGTTGTAATTCTTTAAGGTAATCTACGATGCTGGTTACGAATATGAACTCCATTAAGTTGCAGAATCATCCCCAATAGGGGTAAGAGGTTATCCCTAATAGGGAAAATATTAATACTCAGAATTCGAAGCTGTGTGGTAGCTCTATAAGGTAATCGACTATGCTGGTTACGAATATGAACTAAATTAAGTTGCACAATCATCCCCAATAGGGGTAAGATGTTATCCCTAATAGGGAAAATATTAATACTCAGAATTGGAAGCTGTGTTGTAATTCTTTAAAGTAATCGACCATGCTGGTTACGAATATGAACTCCATTAAGTTGCAGAATCATCCCCAATAGGGGTAAGAGGTTATCCCTAATAGGGAAAATATTAATACTCAGAATTCGAAGCTGTGTGGTAGCTCTATAAGGTAATCGACTATGCTGGTTACGAATATGAACTAAATTAAGTTGCAGAATTATCCCCAATAGGGGTAAGAGGTAATCCCTAATAGGGAAAATATTAATACTCAGAATTGGAAGCTGTGTTTTAATTCTTTAAAGTAATCGACCATGCTGGTTACGAATATGAACTCCATTAAGTTGCAGAATCATCCCCAATAGGGGTAAGAGGTTATCCCTAATAGGGAAAATATTAATACTCAGAATTCGAAGCTGTGTGGTAGCTCTATAAGGTAATCGACTATGCTGGTTACGAATATGAACTAAATTAAGTTGCAGAATTATCCCCAATAGGGGTAAGAGGTTATCCCTAATAGGGAAAATATTAATACTTAGTGAACTGTCACCTATGAACTGTCACCTACGAACTGTCACACAGCTTCCAATTCTTAATGTTAGTATTTTTCCTATTGGGGATAATCCATTATCCCCATATGGGATGACAGTACGTCATAATGGCATTTATATTCGTAACCAGCATGATCGATTACCCCAATGAACTGTCACACGGATTCTAATTCTGAATGTTAATATTTTTCCTATTAGGGATAATCCATTATCCCCATAGGGGATGATAGTACGTCATAATGGCATTTATATTCGTAACCAGCATGATCGATTACCCCAATGAACTGTTACACGGATTCTAATTCTGAATGTTAATATTTTTTCTATTAGGGATAATCCATTATCCCCATAGGGGATGATAGTACGTCATAATGGCATTTATATTCGTAACCAGCATGATCGATTACCCCAATGAACTGTCACCCTGATTCTAATTCTGAATGTTAATATTTTTCCTATTAGGGATAATCCATTATCCCCATAGGGGATGGTAGTACGTCATAATGGCATTTATATTCGTAACCAGCATGATCGATTACCCCAATGAACTGTCACCCTGATTCTAATTCTGAATGTTAATATTTTTCCTATTAGGGATAATCCATTATCTCTATAGGGGATGGTAGTACGTCATAATGGCATTTATATTCGTAACCAGCATGATCAATTACCCCAATGAACTGTCACCCTGATTCTAATTCTGAATGTTAATATTTTTCCTATTAGGGATAATCCATTATCCCCATAGGGGATGATAGTACGTCATAATGGCATTTATATTCGTAACCAGCATGATCGATTACCCCAATGAACTGTCACACGGATTCTAATTCTGAATGTTAATATTTTTTCTATTAGGGATAATCCATTATCCCCATAGGGGATGATAGTACGTCATAATGGCATTTATATTCGTAACCAGCATGATCGATTACCCCAATGAACTGTCACACGGATTCTAATTCTGAGCTATAATGTTTTCCCTATTGGGGAATCTCTTGCCCCTGAGCGGGAGGATTCTACACCTTCATAGAGTACATATTTGAATTCCCCATTATTGCTTACCTCACCAGTGGTTTTTGTGGGGTATAATTTTGTATTCTAAATATTTCATAATTTTATTTTTATTTCTGACATTTCGAAACCACACAGGTCAAGGCATAGGTCGGCTTAGTCTTAGTGCTGTATAGCAGTAAAATTTTTCATATAAGAGGAATTTATAGGTATAGCAAGAGGCATCCTATACAGAGTCCCAGAGTGCCTAAGATCTCTGGTCATCATAACTCACAACAAAACAAAACCAAACACAGTTAAAACAAATAACAGAAGAAATATGTATGTTATGGCAAAAAATGCTCATCTGGTGCACACATTTTGTGCATCTCTGTTATATAATCTTATCTCCGTGTATGACAAATAGTCATGGAGTATTATAAAAAATTCACGCATTGTATTGTTTTCGAGGGAAACTGAGCTCCAAGTACAAAGCAGCATTTCCATGTATTCTACATCATGAATGAATCATGATGTCATAAAGGAAATCAAGCATTATGAAGTTAACACAAATGAGCAGGATTTCGTTACATTGCTGCTGAATCACTATGAAAGCATAACTGATAACTCAGATGAAAAACTCAAAATTCCTTAACGCAACGTTATTTCATATCACAGTAATTTTTGTAAATATTTGGTAAAATTATAAAGAATTGATGTAAGCGTTTCATTCGTTCCCTGAAATACAGAAAAAATGAATATGTCCAATAATCTACCTACTTTAAATGGTTTGAAAACGTTTTAGGTAGCAAATTTGCAAAATAAATTTATAGTCTTTTCATAATTCGTAACTTGCCAATAAGTAGCTTAATTTATAGGTAAATGAACTAACTTATGCAATTAATAGCATAAAGCAAATTTGTGTAAAAATATTAAAAGTCTAGAGAAACCTAATAAAATCTAATTCTTGTTATGAAATGAGGGATTCATTTTTGTAGTAATTCCCAGCAAAAAGCGGTAAAATATTTTATTGCTTGATTCTCAATGTTATTACACATTTATTACGTTACCCCAAAAGAAAATTAACAGCATTTATTGATTTCCATTCTGCCACAGCATCCATATTTTTATTTCATTAACTTGCACCTTTCTTCCATTCTCAATTCAAAATTTTTTATGGTCATTACTTTGCATTTATATTACTGAAACCTGTCTAAAGAAAATGAAATGTGGGGGAATAAACAAATATTAACACATGGATGCAAGCAAGTTTCCCTCTAAAATAAAATAGCAATAAGTGTTCAATTAGGACTTAAAAAATAGGATTTATGAAGGAATTACCGGTTGATGACGGCTATTCGTTTAGAAGAGGCTAACAAATCGAAGGAATCCAGCAGAGCACAGTGAGCACACGTAGATTGGAGACCGAGTGGCTACACTAGCGTCGTGACACGATGCTAATTACTAAATGCAAGGTAGAAGTATTCTAGCCCTTTGAATCCCGTGATGGCTTAAATATAAGTTTCTCATATCAAAGTCGGATGCGTAGATAAGCATATATAAATAGCGAATATCAGGTGTTAATACCAGTGTATACGATATATATTTGCATACATATTAAGGAATATAGCTTAGTGCACATATACTTGGGTATGCAAATAAAATACTGCGCAAATAAAATACAGTTGCAAATACAACCATTCTGTTTGCGGTAATCACTTTCGCTTATCAGAAAATGAGCTTATTATGATGTGATGATGGTGGTGTAGCAGATAATAAAAATGACTATCTAAAATGGACACTGAAAAGCTGCCTGGCGAGGCGGGAGGACCAATAAAACCGCTTACTGAACAAAACATTTTAAAAATAGATGCCTGATGAAAGTCCGTTGCACGCTTGTCGTGAGTTGGGGACTATTACCAGATCCGTGAGAAATAAATTGTTTATTTTTATATTCGCCCAAACACATATTCTCATATTCTGGTAATTACTACTGAAAGCAAATAATGGGCAAAACAAGTAAGCCTTTGTGAGAAAAGGAAAACGCTGAAACGTTTACAGTAGTATTGACTATTACCCATATATCAGTATTTATTGCATGTCAATTTTCATTTACTTTTGCTTAGTAGTTGTCAAGAATACAAAGTCAAGCACATTAGCTATCATTATCCATTCATTTTAAGTTATGAGGTTGAATGGCTACTTACTGTAGACCTATGTTGTTTCTAGAGTTTATAGAAAGAATTAGAAAACGAATAGACCATCTCAAATAGAAGGGTAATAAAATATACTGTAAATATTACTCATGGTGTAATTCGGCAAATCAAATGACGGGGTCAACTACATTCAAGGATGCTGACCCGGCGTTTTTGGGGTTTTGAGTGGGTTTTTTGAGTTGTTCCTTTAAAACCCAATTTAAAACCAAATGAAACAAAAACCTTTTGAATTCTTGACTACATTACTACATTTTCACTAAATAACGTCAGAGCTCACAGACAGTTAAAATTATTATACAAAAATACTGGTCATAAAATAATTTGTTTTAGGAGCAAATATTATTAAAACCGTTTACAATTTCGTATTTACGTTTCCTTGTCAAATATATTTAATGCTTTTGATCAATATTATTATGATTGCTTTGGTTTCTAATAAGTCAATATTTAGAATTCAAACTACAAGATGAAGGCTTTCCTTAGGCACAACTGAAAGACGCTGTTAAGGCTACAGGCTACCTGCAATGAAATTTTATGGCAAAGTCCAGTAAAAATTTTATCCTTCTGTCAGATTGTTTATTCAATTCAGCTTCCTGTATTGACATTTACCAAACATACAATATGTGTTATGCAATGGAAAAGAAACATCAACGGTCAACCATGATGGTATAATACATACTAAGAATTTTCATGTAGTTTTCCATTAACATTAAACTCCAATTTACGATATTACATTCAATTAAACTCCAATATTGCATTCAATTCCAATTTTATCTTAACTTGAGGTTTTACGAGTATTTTCTTCCACGGCATCATACTTCATAGATATTTACCAATTTTGCATTGCATTTAATGTAGGATTATATTTTGGGATATTTTGCTATCTTTCTTATGGTCGAGGAACACCTTAGTGCACTTATTTGTCTGTTTGACAATTATTTGATTTTGAGTGTCAATTTCAAAAAATATATGTAATTCTCTGTACTCATTACCCAGGATAGATTAAAATGCAGAAACCATATAGCTTCAAGTACAGCCGAATTGCAGATATCAATGTCACTGTCATTACAATCATGTATATTTTCCTTTTCAAGTGTTTGCATGCTTTTGATTTGTGCACTGCTATTGGATATATACAAATGGTGAACACTTACAATTACGATGAACAGAAGTTTGATTAAGATAAACATTGTATTTATGTAAAATCCTAAAATAAACGTGATCAAACTCCATCGATATATTCCATTCTATTTCTATATATATTAAAATGGAAATCTGGCTTTTCAATCTGTCGATACTCATAATTACAAGGCTAACTTCAAGAAAACAAAAAACTGCAATTGTTGTTTACTGGATAATTATCAACAGTAAATAACCACGTTGATTATCAAATTTTGTAGATGGCTCACTGAACCACGCACAATCATTATAATTACTATACCGATTTATAATAATGCATAAAATTGGATTAACCTAAATCATGACATATCACTTTGATAACTGTTCTCCCTATTAAAAAATCTATCTGTCTGCTTTTAATGCAGATATCTTAGCAGGTTCCTAAATACGTTTTAGTACAGTTACTATACTAAAATCGTAGGCTTTAGATACTTATTTCCTGATTGACAGAACTTTTAGATGGGAATTCTACTTATTTTCCTGCAAAATAAGTTCTACTTCATTTTGAGTGGCTTATTTATCATGGTAACTGTTCATTCGCAATAGTAGTAATGTTGAGAAATGTTATAAAAATAATAAAGTTATAATTTCATGTCGACGTAGTCAAATGCATGTAAATCGTACTCAAACAGGAGTCATGTTGTAGATTTGGTGTAATTAATAATAATTATAGAACACACTTAAAATGTCAAGTGTATGTATGTTTCCGCGCATTATTCCTTTAAATAATGAACTTTGATACCGTTTGGCTTTATAGTACATAAAAAACTGTTTTATCATCGTAAATCCTTATTTAAAAGCAGATTTAGCATTGAATAATATATTTTATTATGTTGGCGTTGTTATTACACTTCATCGACTAAATTTGGATGTCAATGCTGTAATAATAGTATTATTATTTGTGCATATAAAATGATTAATGAATCAAATTTTAAAGCAAATATTCATTTTAATGATAGCGAAATGCTTTTTAGTAACCTACAAGCCGATATTGAATTTAATAAGAAAAATTCTATGAAATTTTACATGCATAAAAGCAAGTACCAAAAGTAACTTGCCAAAAAGCTTATCCATCTAGTTGTCAGCCAGTGTTATTTAAGTGAAAATATTACCGGAACTCATATATATCTATAAACAACATTGGAAACACTGAAACCAACCAACCCAAAACAGTTGCTCGATGCAGTATAATTTATAAATATTAGCATGCCCAGCATGATGCGTAATTTAGGACATTAAAAATTAACTAATTTCACTGGTAGATAATATATGACAATCATCAACAGAAAACCTTAGTACTTTTGTGTGCTTAAACGCGATATTCATGCTTAACCTACACCAACCTAAAAATGTGCAATAACTTAGCAATTAACTAAATGAGTTTGCACTTATATGATTTATTCTGTTGTTCTATTAATTATTCTTGCCTAATTAGTGACTGATTTTGTGATATAAAATTTATAAATAATGTATATTAAATCGATTAGGCGTTTTAAAACTGAAAATGTAAGCTATAAATTTATAGGAGAGGAATTTGGTAGTATTCTTAATGGATGTTGTTCTGTAAAACATTCAAATTTCATAAGTCCGGTAAGAAGGAAGCATTAATGTTATGCATCATTAAATATACTTAAATTAGCTTCAACCAGCATAAATAACAATGAAATTGACCGCGCCTAAATTGGCAATAATACTTTCTTAGTATCATTATCTACATACCAACAACTGTGTCGCCTACGTGAGTGAAACGAATTTTGCAATTCTATTATTTCATGGAAATGAGCTTACTTCAGAATGAGAAGACCTGTGATTTATGGTGCCCAAAATAAATTTTACGAGGTATCTTAGAATGTAAGAACATCAAAATTGTAAGCCGTCGAGAGTGAGCTCTTTCGCTAGTTTATTCCAAGCTTAAATTAACGCAATAAAACAATATTTGATATTTTAGTTTTACTAATTTCTACTGAAAAAATTGATAGCACAGTTTTTTAGTTGCATTGCCAAGCAAATTTTGCAATGTCAGATAAGTTTGATATTGAAACTACTAAATTTTGAAAAAAGTCTTGCTAAATTGAAAATTTGCATCCAGATACGAAATGAGAATTTTAGAACATGTATGGTAAAATATTTTGAAGAAATTTTATAAATTATTTGCAAATGCTAATATTTCAGAATTATGCTTAATGTTTAAGAATCGGAAAAGATACAGTCGTAAACAGCACTTAAAATGTAGTAAGTGGGCAACGCATGACACTCCATGTAGACCCAAGTAGTGCAAGTACTATGGTTTTTCATTTACTCCTTTGATTACTTACTATTACGATTTGACATTTGGACTTCATTGGAAAAAAGTTTCACAATGATATTCCAGTTTGTCATTTCATTAGAATATTCCATTTCTTGCTAACTTGGAAGCCAAATAACGGAATTGCCATAATATGTATATTATTTTTATTTCTTTGACTGAGTTAATTTCTGACTGACACAGTTTTATCCTATGGCCAACTATAGTAAATACGAGACGCTTTGAGAATTCATTCTAAGTGGCCTAAAAGACTGCTTAGAGGCACTATTTTTAAACATGGAGGGTTGGGTACACTTTTTTACCTAGTAACTGCAAACTCAGATTGGCACCCAAAGGAAAATGAGCGACAGCCTGGACCAGCTCTACAATACTACTTCGCCAACTGTGCAAACCTGCAAACGGGCTGTTGCAGTGAAAATTAACAATCCTTTGCAGAATGTCTTCCCAGGTATCAAAATTTATAATTTAACCGGATTCGATATGCATATCCATATAAAGAGTAGATTAGTTATACTCAACCCAAACTCCACTTATGATTGTGATGTATATTTAGTGTCGAACTTCACAATGAACAAAGAACCCCAACTTAGTCGAACAGCATTTCAGTTTTGTTCGTTTTTAAGTGTAACCATTTCTATACACAAGCACATACAATAGTGCAAGTATGCTACCGTAACGAAACAAATGTCTATAAGTACTTAGCAGTCAGCATTATGAATTTGCATAGAATTGCCATAAATAAACTTTGAATGTGATATAAAATGCTTAGGTATATCCTTTCCACACCCATCATTTCCGCACTTATAATAAACGTTATCTCAATCTCAATATTCCTACCGCAACGCAACTCATAGATCAACACACAACACAATTGCTTCAGGAAAAATGCCTAACACAAATACGCGTATTAGCACTGTTCAACTTTATCAAACATTATTAGCATTTATTATTTACTGTAGCATACTACATGCATGATGCAACTCATAAGGTGTGACGGTAGTTAGTACTTTCGTGTAAGTTCTGCTTGAAATATTATTACAGGCGGACCTAGAACAATGTTGGGTTTCTGTCTCTCCTTATTGTTCTTATTACAATCACCTCTGCTGGAGACTGCGACTTTAAATGTGTCCCTTTTGCTTGCAGAAGAACTAGGTGTAGGTACCAGAGTGCTACCCATGAGCTCAGATATTCCAAATTGAAAATATTATAATAGGGTTCTAGTTAAAATTAACAATAAGCGAATTAGAGTCAATATTGCGCAACAGGAATGAAATATACACTCTGACAGAAGAATGAAAAATATAATACTCTATGAAATTGATTTCATTATTAATCTACTTGTACCAGTTATTTATGCTATTTGCACTACGAAAATTTATCATTTTAAATATCAGTGAAATTCCCTACTTCCTATCTATTATTTTTAATAAAAAAGAGGACAAGTTATTTAGCAATTCATCATTATGCAGTTCACTTATTTTAGATAGGTACTCACATGTATATAAGTGAAAAATAAATGAGTGTTAGTTAATAACAACTCACTAAGTTCGACCAAAACATATTTTGATCCCCGTACATTTTATTATTGTTTTCATTTCAAAGATATCTCTCTATTTCTTCTCGCAGTGATTTAGAAACCAGTGTACTATTCACCAAACTTCTTTATATCCAATATGGAGGAGAAAAGTTTATTAAGTATTGGCATGAGATGAGGACACAATATCTTTTCAGTTATCAGTTATTGCTGCTTCGCTCCGTCGATGTCATAAAGTCGACTTTATGTTGAATACTTCTCTTCCAAATGCACTTCGACAATTTACAAACTATACTTGAGTGCTCTTGGGCGTTTCCAAAGCTATGTATATTCTTATACATGAATTGTCCGTGGAATATTGTATATGCAGCGGATTTAAAGAAAGCCACCATGTACTTAAGGAATTGTAATACATAAAATCGGTAAAGAAGTTTCAAAACGATAAGAAGTTCTGACATACTGGACTTTGTGGTATGAATTGATCCTTATTGATTTTTGAGATCAGCTATTTATTATTTTTCAATGTTAGTTCCCGAAATCGTATTTTAATCTGGTAAATATACACCATGCAATAATGTATGTACGGTTAGCTACCTTCTCGAAACATCTTAGCATTTATGGATAAACAAATATTGTTTTGAATACAGAGGATGACTCATGACTCGTATGCTTAGCATTTAAACAATCGGTGTATTCATACTAAAAGTGATTCTGGAAGAGCTGACAGTCAACATCTATAAACTAGTTAAACATACTCATGTAGAATGTGTAAATACATCAAACAGCGTAATCCCTTTTAATTTTATTAATCAGAACCTAACACATTTTAGATAAGACACAATCCCATAGTCGCCTCCACAAGCTCTAGGTAAACATGACTCATAGGAACCTTAAAAGTGTTTACAGTATTGAAGCAATAAGTATCGTCTGTATGTGTAATCATATTCCACATATTGACGAAATGCATAATTAGAGGTTTTTGGAATAAATTACACTGAAGATAAGGAAACCTCCGCTAACAATATCTACTGGCTAGTTAATAATGTACCTTACACATTTCTCTTTTGTTTTATATTTTGTAAATAAAATATGCAAAGTAAAAAGTAATATCTAAAACAGGTGTCATTGGTATTAACTACCTATTTGTGACTAGCAAAACAAAATAAAATGTTAACCTAGATACTGAAAGGCAATGCCAATGCAAGAATTCCGACCGGAATCTCCATTCAGGAACCTCCTACTTAGACTGGACATTTCCTCAAGCAAACCTCTTCCTGCAGTCTCATGAATTTCCTTTTAAGCATACTAACAGTAAGTAGGCATGGTATAATACCATTGTTACTGAATTAAATGTTTACCAGTAGGACAGACCGCATAACTGTCAGAGAACTACGTACTTTATTGGTTTCTACAGATATATTTTTAGTTGATGTGTATTATCGCCTTTTGAGAATAGAATGTCTTGGTCATTGTTATAATACAGTATAACCACAACGACTGAGGCGCGAGGATACAATATAGCATTCAATGCAAGTGTGTTGAGCACAAGAAAATCATTGTCAAATGAATATGTGGATGGTATGAAAGGCGCAAGTCCAACCAACAGCAAGACCTTCCTATGCAATGTAGAGTTCAGAGATGTTTTGTGTCTAACAGAGGAGTGAATGATCGAATCTTATATTATATCTGCAGTTCCACTGCAGAACATGCATATAAAAATGTAATAGTGCATGGATATTTTAGGAACACGCTTTAATGATGCTGAAAGCAGCAAAGGCAAGATGAATAAACTCAAAAATAAATAAGCTATATCTGTAGCACTAACAATTAACAAGAAACCACGTTTTTCATGATATACCATTCCGCTCAAACTATTCTCAGTCAAATTTGTATCTTTAAAGTTACAACTAATCAATGTGTAATAATTGATGAATTAATAACCTGCAGAGAGTATCACTGAAAAACCGGAACCCTGTTCTTGAAATGTATGTGAAGAGAAGAATGACATAAAAAATTAAATTCTGCAAATATTAAACCGCTCTGAGCTTATGAAAAGAGTTTTACCCATATTAGGTACGCTAAAAGCTTAAAGGCCACTGAAGCGTTATTTACTTGATATATCTGTAAAGATTTGATAAAAGGTTTAATCTTGAATAGTTAAAAAAACTATTACATAGAGGAAATTTATTTCCAATGAATTCAATACGTATGCATGTAACCAAGCAATTAATAGGGATAGCAATTGTTTAGTAAAGCAGATTGAGAATATTAAAAATGACAAGGTTAAATCAATATTTTAGTAGATATTTAATATGTAGTTATTTTAGGAGATATAAAAGCCTGGACTATTATTACAGGAAATTAAATGCCAATCAGTATGAGTCATGTAACAGCAATAACGCTGACAAAGCAGTTACAATATTTTGCACTTTTGTTCGGGTTTGATAGCATTGATTCAATGGTAATCTTTGCATTCGGTACAGAACGGATAAGACTTGCATAAAAGAGAATTTATTGGGGCACTGCGGGAAGTAGCTGCACTTTTTGTTGGAAAACTGAAGGTACAAAGCGAAAAGATAAGATAAGGGTTTTAATATTGAGTAGCTTGTAGTGTAATGGTATGAGGACGAAGAAGATGCATTATGGATTGGTGATATGTCGGAGATAACGAGGTAAGTGTAGAGCGACACTATTTAAGAAATTGAAAAGGTATGTCAAATTATGAAAAGAGTTTGTGTGTAATAAGCAATAAAGGCGGAGAGCGCACACAGGCCGTAAAACTTAATATTTATCGCCTGCGAAGCTTTTCTCACCTCTTGTGTGTAGTGACTTCAAATAAATGCCTCGCTCTAGAGCACATTCGGTGATTGCATAGAGGCTTCGTCTGCACTACTCTCCCCAAGTCCAGCCTCGTCAACACAATAGATTACATCACATTGAATAGATCCCGACCTCCGTCCGTAGCATAGAAATTTAGTTGATACAACAAAACCAACACCACTGACAATGAGTTTTTGCTAACTCTTTTGAAAATCCAAATAGCCTTCAAACTTAGCGATTCACAATCAGTCGAGGTTGTTAGTTGTGCAAGTTTAAAGATATGTTGTATTTGTACGAGTAAAAGTATGTGACTTCTGCAGAGTGATTGGCACAGCTATGGCAAGCATCGCCAAAGAATGAGCCCAACCAAACAAACGACAAAGAACGGGCCACGATCAAATGTGTACGTACATGAAGCAGAAAATGCAAACTCTTTAGAGCTGAGTGAATTGAACACAGGAAAGCCTAGTAACACTTAGAAATCACTCGCTCATGTTTTATACACATTGATTCCTACAAAATAGGTATTCGCAAAAGACTGGAGTTTATGCTATCGGCAAAATGTGTCTGGCAGAATACTTGAAGAAATAAAATATTCTTGGGGACACTGAGGAAACTCATGAAAAAAAACGTGCCGTCACGTCAGCCTTATGTATGTATGCACATAATACACTTTTAAACATGTAGTCGCTCTCGTAGTTCATACTTACTGCTCTACACTGTACACGAGTACACAGTACTGTTACTTAGGCTTCACTCACTAAATCCGCCTATTACGCTGTATTATACCATGTAAGTATAACTAACACAACACAGAATGCAATAAAAGAGCTTTTGTAACGTACTATGTAAGTTCTACCCTCAAGAGTTATAAATGCGAGTGCTTTAACGGAAACTCCGTGCAACTCTCAAACTTAACCAAACGGAAGGGAAGAAAACAAGAAATACGGCAATTCCAATAGAATAATAAGACTACCCAAGTGTCCCCTTTATTGCCATTGCAATTCCAATTCTCGACTGGCCCGGACACCACTCAACTAAGCACCGGTCGCTTTCTTCGTGAATTCATCCGGATTTAAGATTATTGCTCTATTTCCACCGGTGACAAAGTACGTGCTCTACAAAGAGAGCATTGCGAATGAGATGACGAAGAGGGAGAACCCCTGACGATCAGCTAACTTCAGCGAACGTGAGTGAGGAAACAACTGACCTGCCTGTACGGATCATCGTCGGCCGTGTCGTGTCGTGTGAGCCGAGTCTGGAACCACACTACTTCTGCTCTACCTATATTCTGGATATTCTGGATATTCTGGATTATCTGGATATCGTGTGAGAGTGGGAACGGTTGCTGCCTTACTTCTAAGTCTGCTGACGGTCCGTGGTGACTGGAGTTGAGCAATGCACGAAAGCAGCTTAGATGCGAGAACATACCACGATATCACACAGAGCTGAGCCTTACAATATTATTTTACAATAGTCTGGCAGAATGAAATGTAAAAGTGAAGTCAGTGCTTCGGGTCGGTTCCGTTTCGCCTGCTAGGAATATCCTGCTCCACTAAAGTCGCCTATGTAGTCACCTTCTTTGTCTGTGCAAAACAACTGCACAGCTCACAATCTCACAATTACAACAGTGGAACTTCCTGCCGAAGAGAATAGTCAACAATCCTCCGTTGGCAAATTCCATTTCCATTCTATGCAGCTTCCTTGCAAAAATCCAAACTGAACAGTCAGCGAGCATAGCAAGCATAACCGACATTCAAAGCATCTATAGCTGACATCGCATGGCATCTCTAATTCTAATGCATTCTATAGAGACTACTCTCGCCTGGGTTTTGTGGATGTTGAACCCAACGTTTGATCTGCTCGCTGAATTGATTCAAATCAACCCAACCAAACCCCTGCAGTTCCAGCATCACTTATTTACTTTCCTGCAGGTAGGCCTACATCATAGTCCCAGCAATAACCCACTCACGCTCACAACCACTTACTTCGTAATATTCACGTTTATTTTACCATCAAGGCAGAAATAAACGCAATTGTGAAAATACTCCCTCACAACGTTGTAGACTACCATCTAATGGAGTGAATCTCATCAATCCATAGAATAGCTTACAAAAAATCTAGTTTTGCATGCTGCACTGAATCCTCGTCTAATTATTTATAATAGCGCCATTAAGATCGATCCATTCGTCCTTTCAATTCAAAGGCAATGGCGATAGGAACAGCATGCACCTCGGTTTTTGTAATACCAAAAGCCAGAGGATATCTAAACTTCTAAAGCACATAGATAATGTTATACACGTTAACGGTTAAGTACATGTACCTAACAGTAACTGTAAGGGAACGTCCATAAAAACGTTTGCGGTTAACAATCATGGGGTCACGAAAATTAGCAAACGCATGAGGGGCACACTAGTAGCACATTTCAAAAAGTCTTTTAATCTACCTTTTGGCTTTTAAGCACAATGGACAAATTCTACTAGTTACTGTGTAACCTTATCTTTATGCAAATGGAGTTAATATTTAAAGTCATGAATACTAGACTAAAGTTATACAGTCTTCATTACTCTTCATGTAGATAAATATTACATCGCCCTACTAGAAATCAATAAGCTATAAATAAATAATTAATTTTTTTGCACGCTACTACCGAATACATGTATCTACCATTGGTTGGGTTTTATGTAATTCTGACTTGCTGCATACGGCGATTCATATCATTATTAACAGAACATATTCAGTTTTATATATACTTAAGGAGATATCAGTTTTAATGTGGTATACCAATACAGAGAACTTGGCAGTGTTCAAGAAGGGAAAGAAGTTAATGGACTAATGTGGTGTTTGGATTAGTAAGATTCATAGCACAGACATCTTTTATGGACGTTCCGTATTGTAATTTTAGTATAGTGTGCCATAATGTGACACAGTCCTGGAAACACTAAACGTAGATTAGTAACGTATAAAATCTTGCAGGTACTTATTATAAACCAAACAAGTGCATAAGCTATGCAGTAGTTCTCGCAAATAAATTATAGCTAGGTTGAGGCATCAGAAAAGCTTGCATGCTACTCTTTGCTAACAATTTTTTAAATCTAAAATTCATGTCGACGCATTAATTGTAATGCAATATGCACTTGTGTATGTAATTGCATACAACCCAAGCTAAAATGTCCTACTGTTTTTTATTTTCCGGCCTATTATTTGTTTAAACTTTTTCAGTCAGTTTAGCTACTTGTGTATATTACAATAGTTGATAAGTTAAGGTTTGTTTGCATGTTGCAAATTGTGCTTCATTCAAACCAGGCATTATTCCTATCAGTGATCTAAGGAAAGGAAAAAGCTTTTTGCTCAGAACTTTGGTTTGATATCGCCATAATTACTTGTAATTTGAAGCTCCTCATTATGGCAGATCCGTACATCATTGGTTTTCGCAATGGCCTCTTTCCGGGGCATCATGTACATACACATACGTACATTTAGATTGCAATTACGAATTTAAAAGCAGTCATGGAGGAGGAGTGCTCCCCACTTGGTTTTCCTTTCCTTTGGCAATGCGCAGATAGCTCCCTCCGCACATAAGGTGCATTTTCGATTTATATCTCCTATGTAAGTTTACAGTCCAGCTTTTATAAGAAAAATTAACAGAAAAGTACAGGTTTTTCTGTAGAGCCAACTTAGGTGCCTAACCTTAGCAAGCTCCATATTATATCATAAAATATTGCAATCATGTATGAACTGAAGACGCATTTGAAATGACAGTGCACATTAAGATGTCACGAAATTTGTAACTCCAATTAGATAATAATAATAATTTAAAACTATATCCATGTGAATTACTAATTTATACAAAACTGTATTTAAAAGGAAAAGAGCATTATGCAATGAAATGCGAAATAACATTTGCATTTCTGCCAACTGACCAGAAAAGAAGGCTAGAAACGTTATAGCGGTATAAGAAGGAAAAACAACTCCAAAACTGGAAAGTATAATTAATATTATTAGTACCTATAAAAGAACATGTGTAGCTCACACTGCCTCGACTTTTAACCTAACCTTTTATTGCAGACACTATCTCAGCGTAGTGTTGAGTGCTGAGGAAGCAAAGGAGTACCATAAGGAGTCGCTAATAATGTTAGTGTTATGCATAGGTACATGTGCCATACTCATATATTCCCTAAGTGGGAGTATTCGTAGGTAGCAGTAGTAAAATGTTAAATAAAGCCATGACACGAAGTTGAAAGAACTGACCTGCGTATTTCTGGCGAACCGGCAATCGGGTCAGTGACGTTTACTGCAAATGGTTATATAGTTGCTACTTTACACAATCGGCTTCCGAATGCCACTCGTTTCGTACGTCTTTCACGGTGTAGCATCCGATTCGGATGCCGAAGTCACGCAATCACGCATTCAATCTGCTTTCCTTCAATCTTTTCCCCTACACTGAATATCAGCAAATAACAAACTGTAACAGAAAGGACGACAAACTTCCACAACTTGGACGATATTTCAGAGATTCGAACTCAAGTCTTTAAAACACTCTTAACCGTCTCAATATCTTGACTTCAAACACCTGGAATGAAAATTATGAATATCAAAATTAAATGAGGTAAACTAGAAGTTTTTAATTGCATTTAATGTT
Organism: Yoshiicerus persimilis; assembly: GCA_020352615.2. NCBI lineage: Eukaryota > Metazoa > Arthropoda > Collembola > Entomobryomorpha > Tomoceridae > Yoshiicerus > Yoshiicerus persimilis. The sequence goes on along the minus strand of CM060170.1, from coordinate 24,232,606 downwards.
TAATGCAAAAATTTAATATCTAACTGAATTTGTGTCAATTCTTGGTCATGGGGAGTATTTCACCCCTTGAAATATTTTAAACGTAATTACCAGGGAAACATTATGGAGATATATTGTCAAATTGTCTATTTAGAGTAAACATTGTAAAGGAATGAACTGAAAATTTAGAGGTTTTGTGGAAAATGTCGGTAACGTAGAAAAAGTTGGGATGAATTGCGGATGGTACGTTTAGATTAGTGAAGGGATGAAGATTGAAGAGTGCAATTCAAGGCATGTCTTTTTTTAGGTCTGGTACTTTTATGCGTTTTATGACTCACTTTAGCAGAAAAGGAAAAAGGAGACGAGAACATGGGCTAATAGCCCATAACACAGTAGGCAATTAGTTAGATGATGGTGAGTGTGGTTTTCCGTGGAAGAAGAGTGGGAGATGGAACTGGAAGTGAATAAGCAAAAGTTGTCAACTTGTACTTGTCACGAATCGACAACGCATTTAATTTAACAACGGGGAGAGAAGCGTAGCGTGATTGTGGAGGTTGGCTATTGCCACTGGTAAAATGGAGTTGAGAGCAAATGGTAAATATAATGGATGGAAACTAAGCTGTGATTGCTTGTAAAAAACATGTAGAGAATATAATGTAGTGGAAGTTGTACTTACCATTTACGAAGAGTACATAGTGAATAATCTCAAGTCAGTGAATTGATGCATGTTAGGAAAGTAGTGGGAGAGTTTGGTTTGGCTCAGGGCTGCATCTCGGGAGCAACCGGGTTTCTGTGCGAGCCAAGCGAAGAGTGTCTGCCCGTGACTCTGTGACACTTCTCCGATGCGATTCGAATTACTTGACTACCACTGAGGAATGTGCACCATTTATTTCCCATTCAGTTTACTTAAGTGGCAATCCTGTTATTCCTCGGGATTAGATTTGGCTACTTCCCTTTCCAGGAATTTCACAGCTTTCCCATTTGTTTCGGAGAGCGAGATGGAATCTGATAATTTTGAAGTGTCTCTCTAGGTGAGGGCAAGTCGGGAAATCTACGCTGAGTATATGCGAAATGGTTTTTGTACTCGTGGCCCAGTGGCTTCTTTCAGATCAATGCTACACTTCCACTACGTGGCATAATGCATATTTCAGATTCTATGGAACTCACTGGCATCTGCTATTTTTACTTGGGATATTTCATAGAGCTACGTTAAGGGACTGCATGCTAGCATATACTCACGATTGTGTACGTAGTAATTAATATCTACACACATTGCACGATTCAGAGAGATAAATTTGCCATTTGGTTCGTGTAGTAATCACTCAATTCTTTTAACAGACAAGAAGCAGTGTGGATGTTTCTGTCATATCGGTTTATTAGAATTCCGTTTAAAGCTATGTCTCGTGTGTTCACACGGGAGTAGTAGAATGAAAGTCATAAACGAAAAAAACGCGAGAATTCCAATGCATAGCAAAAATTCTCGATTCCAGCCAAAAGTTCATGTACTCGGAAGTTGGGACGCGGGTGCTATTGCTGTCCTCTCGCCTATGCTTGGCGTGTTGATGTTGTTGTTGTTGTTGTTGTCGTGTGTTCCAAGTTCACTTTATAAATATCAACTGAATGGAAGAAAGTGCTTGTCTCTACACTCATTCCTAGTGTCACCGTGGAGCAGGTATTATACCAGTGTTTATTTGTGTACTCCTGTTCCACAACAGACAAGTCGAGTTTCTACATTTAAATGTAACTTGCAGAACTCGTAACGTAAGTAGTGTAAGATGCGTGAAGATGCGTTCACATTAACAACGGTATAATGTCTTCTCTCTTTCCCTCTCAAGTATATTGTTAAGAACATACTGGGAACAACTATGTGATGCGAGTATTTCGTGGCACGTGCTGGACACCCACACTCCTCTGAAGACAACTGTAGACTGATCTCAGCATCTCTCAGACCTATCTCTTTCAACCAGCTTCAGATGTACTTTACTACTAAGCTAGGTTTCTTTTCTTAACTTTCCTTCCTTCGTACTCTCTGTACATCCCAGTACGTACTCATAGGCAGCCACATATCATACACACTCACAGACACTCACACTACCACTCCAACACACACCCTACCACATACATACATCTACCCTATCATCTTAATGTTATTATAGATCCTGCATACAATATTCTTCTATTATTCTAGTATCTATGCAAGTATCCCTACTTGCCTTCACTAAGATACTCTATTTTATAGCACTGGTACTTAACTTGTATAATACTAGCCCTCTTGTGTACACAGACCCAGGACACTCCCAGTATACAATACCAATTTAAATATACATCTTCTTATAATAATCTATATGCAAATATTCTCAATTTCCTTCAAATGTTTTTTCACGTTTTCAAAATTTGACCAAGTAAAATTAAAGTTCCTGCTTTGCAAATTCACCGTTTGCATAATTTTATATTCAGATAAATTAAAATATCAGAAAACTCAGCATATGCTAGCTACTACATAAACAACGATGAATAGTTAGGAATGCCCATTTCAAAATTTTAGTTAACGGACCTTAGGTCACACTTATCCCCAAAGTTTTTGTATTGTGATGTCTGATTTACGGAACTGCGGTATTTCATTGACAGGAGGATGTAACACATAAATTATACAATTTGCTAATGAGAATTGTAAAGTATAATATGCGCACCTATAATACTACATTGTATAATGCAGAATGACTTTTAGCGCCACGGATTTATAGCGTTTATTCTGTGCTACTATAAATATGTAAGCCATATTTGCTTTCAGTCCCCTTTTTTTATTCATTGCCAAGCCTTTGCCTTACTAGAACTACTTTAAACGTTCTTTTAAATTTAAAATCACGTTTTTGACTTTGATTATATAAGATGGAGATTTGTTTTAAAGCAAAAGCTAAACCGAGTAAAAAATCATAATGCCCCATTTCCTGAGTAACATGAAAAATTATAGTTGAAAAATACTTTTGAAAGTTAACTTTTAAAAGCATCATAATAACTTAACATGGGTAAATTCCTCAGCCAATTATCAAGAATTTTTAAGGAATTTCGATATTTTATGCTACTCTAAAAACCTACATTTAGGAACACCAGGGGTGAGATTTGAACCACTGGCAGTTCAGTTATGGAAGGACGAATATGGGTTTTATTAGTTTATTATTATTTAGATAAAACGTTATCTACTTAGTGTTTGTTTCCTTCAGCTTTTCTGTGGTCTGTTTATCTACTTACTATGGTAGTGGTAGTACAGTAGTACAGTACATACTCATTTTTACTCGTTGGAGTACTTTACATTACATCACACTACATGTACATACATTTATACAGCTATGCACGTAAGTATGCATGCAAGAAATAATAGCTTATACTGAATATATAAAATGTTGTGGAATTTTATATTTGTAGCTATTATAAGGTAAGACGATAAGATAACGCAAATGTACATTATATGTAGAATAGTAGAATCTACTCTTTTAAGGTCCATCTTTCCTGTCTCGTTGACTCTTGTGGAGTTGCACTGCCTCTCCTTGGTTATTGCCCCACGACGGACGACTTGCCTTTTTACTTGCCCAACCGTTCTTCTGCGCTTCTGAGCTCGGCACTAACAACAAATCGTAAGTACAAGCTCAAATCGTCTTCAACTTCAACGTACGTTTCTTAATCGTCCTAACTCCCAACTTTTCTGAAGAATACATTACTATTACACTACTCGTCTTTCTACACATCTTCTACATTCCCCCATTGAAGGCTGTGCCCCAGACACAATGTAAATATTATGTAGGTACTCCGTAGATCTCAGTCACTACAACAAGGGAACATCCGCAACACACGTCCGCAACTTACAGGGGTTTCAAAATTCGGCCACTCACAATCAGGGATATTCTAAAGGTCCCACTAAGGTTCTGCAACAAAACTGAAAAAACTCGTTTTGTGAATATTCATACTTTCAATCCGAAAATGAAATTACATAATTTTTGATTTTCTCAATTTTCATGTATTCTCAGTAGGTTTTTGAAAACCGGCTCTATAAGAGGTGAAGGGACAGATTTGTTAAGGAATGCAGAGCTGATGTATGGACGTTCTCTCATACAAAAGCTACAAACATCGCATTAGATTAATGATAATGTATTTATGTAATTGCATTTTACTTTTACAGACTCTTCTGCACATTTTATATTACATCATGTAATATTCCTGTATTCTCATGCAATATAACGTTCTCTTATAGTCATAGTATGAATCTTACTGTAGACTACAATAATACTTGTAACTTGAGTTTATGCATTACATTATGCATTGGGCATGATAAACGTTGCAGTTGTAGTACTATTACCGAAGTATACATGTAATGTATATGGATGGTGAGTATACAAATGAGAATAATATTCTTTTACCCTTTCTTCTTCTTCTTCTACGATGTTGCATGCCTGAGAGAAGTAATTGTGGTAGTGTGAAGATACATCTAAGTACATTACATGGTATATCCAACCGTTACGTTACATTACATCAGGCAGTGTTTAAACTATATGCACAATACCATCAAATACTTCAAACTCATTCTGATAAATTGTGGAATTACTAATGCATGGCTAACAATTAAACTGTAAACCAATAATAAATAATAATACAATTTTATCGCCATCGGTTAAAAGTATTACAATTATTTTACAGCAATAAAATTTAGCAGAAGAAGGATTGATTGCATTGCCTACTTGATAGAAGTGGTATTTGTTCGAGAGTTCTGCTTCTGCTAATCGTCATAAGTCATACTACATGTTCAATAAGGAATTACATTCTAATCCTAAGTGTAATACTCTCTCTTATTGTTTGTTTTTGACTGACAATGACTAAAGTAGCAAATGACCATACGGTTTCAATTTAACTTGACAGAGTAGCGAAAAATTTAGCACATTGGCATATATTTCATTTTTGTGTTAAATCAGACACGATCCAAAAAATACGAATGACTCACTGACAAGTTTCGCACTAACTTCCTTAAACACATTTATTATCAGCTATTCAGTGGATTTCATTTTTCCTACGCAGATTTCAACAATTAATCATAATGGTCATTAGGTTCTTTAAAAAGTTATAAATTACTGAAACATGAATATTTGCATTAGTTTTTCTTTTCTAATAATTTGAAGTCAAATGCTTCTCCCAAATTTTTAAAATGGATTCTTATAAACCATCTACCTTCAAAATGGAAATTCACACTCGCACTAATCTCTTTTCGACTTTCCCGTAACGTTCTTCAAAGTATTACTCCAATACCACTCGTTTTCATGGGTTTTACTTATCTAATAGATCCCAACCCATGGGCAACAAAAGATCAGCTTACATCAGAAGTTGCTGCATTTTGTAACTCTATTCTTGGAATAAAATAGGGCGTAACGGAGCCACTCAACATATTTCTGTTACAAATAGTAATGATATGATTAAAATTTTCCTGACTTCTACTATGCTCATACAGGTACACTTTTTAGTTGGCATTACATAACTCAGTCGAACAAAAACAGCCTCTTTCGTATCTAAACATCATGAAATCTTCACTTTATAGTAGATAATTCCAGTTAGTTTTGCCTCGTTTTGCCAATTTACATTTCACTTCATGAAATTTGCACTTCTCAACTCCTTGCCGCCACCCGTAATCCGAATTCCTGCTCTCCTAAAGTCCTGCAATTTAATGTTTTAATAATATACCGAAGTATAATGGAAAATTGACCTCGTTAATTTCGAAATTCCTAGTCTGTAGATTATTGTTATATCCCATTCATTACTTGTTTTCAGTTGTGAGAAACTTGTATTTAAAAGAAATGGTGCATATAATATCTCTAAGGTTCCTGGCACATTTCTTGTAATCGCTGAATGTTAAGAAAGTGATGATTCAGCATTTAAATTTTGTAATTATTAGTTGTAATATTTCAGGGATATTTCTACTTATGGATACTTCGCTGCTTACTAATGTTTGTTATTACCACAACAAGTTTTTTTCCATTTTGATAGGTGTAGCCATAGCCTTTTTGAAATTTTGCATATGTTCCGTAATCCAGCTTTTGTCCAAAAGACAAAACTCCGAGCGACTTTAATTTGCATGAAAGCATTAGGAGACTATAACAAAATATTTTCCTATGTTAAATAACCTCACGTATGTATATAGTAATGTTTATTTGTGATTTGACCATCAACGATGCATTTGAATCTTAAAAATTGATGTGACCAGAATGCATGTACAAGGAAGCAAACTCAAGATAAGTATCAATCCGTGTTAAGCAACATCAATGACCTAGCCATATCTAAAAATGGTTAGAGAAAGTTTTATGGCCTTTAAATCAAATGTTTGTTGATTAGATTAGAATTTGTTTTCTGACAGTCAGTAATACACCTATTATTCAAAAATATCTATGCAATGTTTTTATTTCGTTCATGTATCTACTCAAATGAAGACCTAAAGTTGCGTTCTACGAAAATTAATTGTAAAACCTTATAGGATTGTGTACCTACCTTGTTAGTTAGAGCAAGCTGTTAAATGTGTGAATGATTATAAATCTGAAGGATGCATCAAAGATCAAGGTATTGTTATTGCTATTGATGGTTCAAGGCATTGCCATCACCAATCTTGTCAAACTAATGAAAATTGCCATTCTTGTTACTGTAATAGATATCAAATGTTATTGTTGCTTGATATGCTAGGCAACGGCCATAGATATCTCCTTGCAGTACAATGCGTAATTAGGTACCAAATACCATTACAGCCATTTAAGATGACATGAAAAACTGAGTATACAGTATCTCTACTCTCTATGTAAACAAGGTATTAGTTATGTGCAAGCAGAAATTCACTGTTAACGATAAGTTTCTTAAACCATAGGTACTCCATGTTATTCTTCAAAATCTTTACCCAACGTAATGTCTATAAAGTCCAGAAAGGACATTCCCCATAAGTACTAATAAGTATGAGCTACTACGGAAACATGCTATTGTGTGAAGAAAGAACTCTGAGAAGTTTAACTCTTTGTCCTTCAGAAAACTGAGATTTTATGTATGGTCTGTGATTCAAAGTTATTTATGTACGGAATAAACATTGTTGAGTTAACATCGTTATCTACAATATTTCATTTCCAACAAAGGACATAATTAATTGAGCTATTTGTATCTAGTTTGGATTGCTAATTATTTGTATCCGTCATACTAATTAATACCTAGTAACAATAATAGCATAGAGCATACTGAGATTTATTTAGAGAATACCTTGCATCTTTATGATTAGTAGACCTAAAGACCTGCTACGATAGGACTGGCAACCCATATGCAAGTTCTTTAACCAGTATCAAAATTAAAACATACCTTAATATGTGTGCTACCAGGAAATTATTCAATTGTCTACCAAGAAATGAGTGTTTTAAATTAATGAAAATAAAAACGAGCATTTTCTTAAGAAGTAAATGCTTCCGTTAGCAGTTTCGCAATTTTCCTAGGAATAAATATATATGGGATACCTGTTTTCATATTTGAATCCAAAATTAACTACTACTAATAGATTTTAAGAAAACACAGTGCATGCAAACCTTAATACATCAGTAATTGTCTACATCGAAATAATTCGCCGCATTCATTTGGTATACATGATATTCTAAATTTTGTTTTTACAACTTTTTATTATTTTATATTCGACTTACATTTCGCAAATTGTTTATACTCAGTCCTCAGTCAGTCATGCATCAAAGCAGTATTAAATCACGTTGGCAAGAACATTTAGAGATAAGTTTTCATTTAACTCTGGCATGTTTTGTAAAACAATTTGATAACGAGATGAAATATAGAGATGAAATTACTCATTGTTGCAATTTTTATATATAATATAAATACGTTTTACCGTTAATAATGCAATCTTTTATTTGTCACTAATAAATGCATTGAGTAAATATAAATGTGAGTAAAGATACGGTGACTAAGCTAAAATGAAACCTAAATACTTCATTACATGAGTTGAAATACATATGTAACTTCCAATATATACAGCATGGTGAACTATTAAAGCTGTTATGGCTTTTATTACTTGGCTTCCTAAATATTTTGCACTGTTACATTCCCGAATTTTCCCTAATCAGATTAGCAGCTAGATTTTCATCTTCAATTATGGAACACGAAAACATTAAACAAAATGATGCAAGAAATTGTGGTAAAACATCTTCAAGTGAAATGTTTTGACTTAATTCAGAAGAAAGGGAAGTAACTCCTTTATCAGTAATTCCACATGGTGTAATATGATCAAACCATTTTAAGTCGACATTGCAGTTTAAGGCTAATCCATGAGTAGTTACGTGTCTTTTGCAATGAACACCTAAAAAGTCAAATAATATTGAAGTATAGCTAACATATTGATTGTTTTCCCGTCAAATAAAATAAATCAACTCACCAACAGCACAAATTTTATTTCCGTTAGCCCAAGCACCGGTATGGGCGACACTATTTGTATTCAGCTCAGCCGGAACACCAAACATTCGGCATGTGTGAATTGCAGTATCTTCAATGGTCTCCACATACTTCCGTAGACCCAAGTTACCAAACTTCGTAAGATTGATTATAGGATAGGCAACTAATTGTCCTGGACCATGGAAGGTTGTAAGTCCCCCTCTATTTGTATGTAGCAATTGTGCTCCGAGTTTTGATAATTTTTCTGATAGACCTTGATCCATTTTTTCTCTAAGTCCCAAAGTGTAAACTGTAAAAGCCTAATTATTAATTACAACTACATATTATAATGTTATACAGTTATCTAACCAGATCTATAAGAAGAAAATAAATTCACCAGGGTCATGTTCTAGAATGAGTAAAAAATGAACGCCTCCTTTCGATGCAATGGATTCTTGTTCCAAATGTCTTTGAATTTTTAGCGCAGATTCATACCGCATACGTCCTAACCGAACAAATTTTACTGTCTTCTTCCAAGGCAACATATTTATTTTCGAAATCTCCTCAAAATGTTAATTACTATTTCTATAAATACTTTTAAAAAGTTATAATGTACAGATTACATTTATTAATTGATGTGTAGTTAGTGGTCACCCTTCCTAACATATTCCATTACCAGGAAATCTTTAATAGGACTTCGCACTGGCTATAAGTGAAGAAATGAACCACATGTTTATTTTCGTTTGAGTAGACATTCGCTCAAGTTATTTTACTATCCTACTTTAATGAACCTCAGGATTGAAGGCAGAAAAAATAGCGTGCATGTGTGTGACAACCAATGATTAAATGTTAAAACTTAAATTAAAGAGCTTAAAAACCATCACAGAGGCCTAAAATTTTTGTTTGCGTGTAAAAATTAAAGTCGCGCCAATTGGTTTAAGATATCTCACCACATGTTACTTTGATGTGCAAGTGAAATGAGGATTCCTTGTGCATGAGTTTACACAACAGACTGGAAAAGGTGCAGAATTACCGAACGGTGTATTTCCACTGTCCCTTTTCACTCACTGCAAATGTTTGTACTTTACATTTGAAATCGTGACTTCTTTTGTAAAATTTCATATTCATAATCATTGTGCTTATCTGTTTATCACTGCAAGGGCTTGCAGCTTTTATTTTTTATTGCCAATACATTCAGACATCAGAATTTGCCTTAATAATGGCTTTTCCAATCTTTGATCTATGAATGTTCAGGAATTGAATGTTTTGATATGTAATTGAAGGCAGTGTCAAGATTGCTTCCAATATCGGACGTTGTCACGTTACACTAAAAACATGAACTAATAGTAATGCATTTGCTAATAATACTAATTATTGGAATTGCACAGTTTTATTGCAAATAATTATCACATTATCAGAAATGTAGTAGATTGTATAGACTTAGCTTTATTGAGTAACCAAAGCAGTGTATACAGTAATAACACTTGGCATACAAAGATGTACAAATAAAAAGTAATTCTTGCTTGACTAATTTACCTATGTAAAGTTCTAACCTAGAAATAATTGATAAATATCAGCCTTAATTATGAAGCACTAAAGATAATTTTTCGTACTGCACATCACAAAACTACACAAGAAGTGCCACTCAATGATTTTCCAAAATTAGCTGAAATTGAAAAGCCTTATTATCGGCAATGAAGACATTAACAAAATGAGCAGTCTAAAAGCAAAGTACAAGTAGACAATGAGAACAATATATATCGGTAGTCCCAGAATGATATATATACACTTTGACCATGGACAACTCAAGAACGGTAAGCTGTATTTAAACGCGGTTAGTACCACTGGAAAGAGAACAATATTTTGAATCGGAACCAATTTTTTCAATACGAAAATCGGTAAATTCGGCCTACCAGAAAATTTCGAAAGAAAAAGTGGAAAATCGGTTCTCCAAATCGCCTAAGATTGTCTGGAGAATCCGTTTTTCACTCTTTATTTCGAGATTTTCTTGTACGCCGAATTTACCGATTTTCCTATTGATAAAATTTGTTCCGTTTCAAAATTTTGTTCTCTTTCCAGTGGTACCAACCGCTTTTAAATACAGTTTACCGTTCTTGAGTTATTCATGCTCAAAGTGTATATATATCATTCTGGGACACACTGTATATGGATTGTGGAAAATACATCATTTAACACAGCATATTTCTTCTGCACAAAACTAGGACACTAACTTAAACTAACTAATACTAAAGTAAATTTACAAAGCAAGGGATATTCGACAAAAACATTCCGGAAATTATTTTGGGTTTAATGGGTTTACTGGGATAGCAGATTAATTCGATAATGCAAACTAAGCGATTTGAAATATAAATGCAAATCGAAGTTTCATAGAATTCAGTTTAAAGAAGTATTTCAAGACTTGGAATGCCCTTACCAAAATGATTCGACATCACTACAATGAGAAAAGCTTTTACAACACACAATTACTCAATATTAAATAGAAAATAATGGTCATCTCAAAATGTAAGGAACACCACAATAGAATGTTTGTTTTCGGGAGACAGTAAGTGTCAAAAAATTACATAGCTAATCTTTACAGTGACATAGATTGAAATAGACATAATATTGACGATTTTGCAGTGTTTGTTTTTTTACCCCTTGAGGAGGTCGATTGACGTTCTACAGAACAGGAGAGACGCCTCTGCGCTTCCGTTGCTAGAAAACAAAAAAACTCCGGTAAATGGCATTACATTTTTAAACACATAAACGGGTGCTACTATGGATGGGTTTTATGGATAGAATTCACAGTTGCATTTTAATATGATACTTGAATCAGTTACCGCGTCAGAAGAAGTCTTAATCATTTGGTATAAAGTCACTAACTTTAACTGCATAATTCCAAAGGTTTAACTTATGAACTACGGAATGCTTACTAAGAACGACTGGGCGAAATCAAACACTTATTGGCAGTTAAAATTAGAATATTGGTACAATGAAGCAAAAACATGTAAAAACGATAAGCTAACTTTTATAAAGCTCGAGTTCGGTCAACATTAGCAGCACGTTAACATTTGAGTAAATCGTAATTTCTTTTTACAATAGTAAATCATGAGACAAAATCAGCACAGCCAAACCGATAATGAATATTTAATAACCGGAGATTTGGGGACCGGAGGAAAAAGGTACCTGTTGTGTCAGTCTGCATCAGGAATCAAATAACTTAACTATCCGTGTTGTTTCCTTTTTTTACACTATACGAAATTAAATATAATAATAGCTGTCAGTCAATGTACCCAATTTCGGTTAATTCCCTGTAGTTTTACGCTTTACTGTCCGGAGCTCCCATAACATCGCATGTTAAATAATTGGTTTCTTTGATACCTTATTCAATATTTTAAACACATGTTTGACTGTCACAGTACATGCAATAATTAGATATCCTGAAAAATGTGCTAACTGCAGACTTTGCTACTTGTAAATACTGTATTCATTATTTATTTTCAGACTTGCTTTGGTAAGGGAACAAGATTTGCAATGAGTTTCAAATGGTTATAAATATCTATGCGAATATGCAAATTTCGTAATAATAAAAATTAATGACATTAGCAATAAATTATGACCACAATAAAGAATGCACAACATAAAGTCAATGAACGCCAAAAAATTACAAATACAAATAATTATGAACATTAAGATCTCTATAAGTTGTAAAGCAAAAAGGTAGAAAGTATTTGATGTAATACTCAATGAAAACAATTAAAGTAATCTATAAAAGTAGTAAAAGTACAAAGCAATAGCATATAATACTCACTCCCGGAAACAATATTATTACGACTTACGACCACTATTAGGCTGGTGTTGATGTAAAATACCGTATATTTTCAAATTAATTAACAGGCAGATTTTTACAAACCATATAACGTGCAACAAATTACATTTTATGCACACATTTAGTACATGCTAGAAAAGCAATACTAAAGAAATTAACGACTCTCTACCTGTTTTCACAGAGAATAAAGAACTTTACTTGAATTATAACATGTATGTTCACATTTATAAAATATTTTAAAATGCAAACCAGACAATCTGCAACATAAACAAACCTCATTATTTCGTTATTGATCGACTATATAATGGTTATTACTATATTCGTTATCTGTTGGACCTTACTGTTATATGAGCTCCAGTATTTTCAGGAAGAGGGTATCTTTCTTACATATTTAGTAAATGATACATCTTGACACGGAATACGGTTAATAAATATTTTATTGAAATCGAAGAAATTGTTAAAATACTAGTTGAAATGGGCTTTTGAACGATGTACTCCTCGAGGTCTCAAGTGTTATCGTTTTAATCGTTTTTATATAGCATTAACACAAAGCAGATAAAATAATATGAACGACGGTGTACCTGTATTCTCTAAAATATCTGTATACCTCAAAAAGAGGAGGATTCGAGTCAAAAGTGTTGACCAATGTCAATAATTCATCTTGTACGGAAGGATAATTCGGTGCCCATGTCTTAAGAGGGAGCTCATACAAATCTCAAGGAAGGTCCCCATACCCCACTAGGAAGATCCCATGCGTAATCTGGAGCAGGAGGATGTTCTCATTCATCGCGAGGAAATTGTCTTACCTCAAAATGAGCTGTATCCTCCTCATCATCTATACCAATTTCTTCAACCAAATAACGTTCTTCGAAGGAAGATCGGTTACCTGGGTCAAGTTTCATAAAGCCCTCCTTTGCTTCGCGATTATTTGGATCCAATCTTTATAAAATAAAATCGCATCAATGACAAACATCTATTGTTGCTTCAAAATTCAGTGCACTAAGACGAAAAAAATCCTCACGGTTTATTACCGCCTTATAATATGAAAAGGAATATTTAATATTTTTAAATCTTATAATGAGTCAGAGACATGTACGTACTTCATTGCGATTGCAAAATGATCTAAAGCTTTATCTTCGTTTCCGGTTTTTATTAGCAAATTGGCAACTCTGATGTGGACAGAGGGTGGGTTTAGCCTACTTTCTACTTGCTTCAAAAGAAGATTTAGCGCTCCAGTGATTTTTCCCTCCTGCAGAGGTTTCAGTTGAAAAATCACAAATTGGATTGATTGGCGTTCAAATAGACATATACCCAAATTATGTTTAAGAAGGCAAATAAAATTAATACCTGCTCCAATATGTCAGCTAGGCTGAAAACAGCTGGTAGAAAACCTGTGTCGAGAGTAAGGGCTTTGTCTAAATAAGCTTTGGCTTTTGGCATTGTTGCAGCGTCTTTGGTCAATGGTTGAGAACACATCTAAGTAAAATAGTTTTCTCATTAGGCCTCTGGATATCCTATGCGATTGCTTTTACACAAGTATAGTTATAGCGTTTTACATGATTCCCATTTTACGATTTAATGAATGCGATGAGTGCTGTTGCACTTTTCCTTTAAGTAAAGATTATCTCTAATTTAAATATTCTAATATGGTTAATACCGTTAATACTCTCGGAGACTGGCCCAACTTTTTAAGACTAGCCGTTGCGATGGCCATGGCGTCACGATACCGCTGCATGGCCATATAGCAATCAAAGATTCCTTTTTGGGGTTCAAATCTGTTTGGAAAAAGGGTGGAGGCTTCTCTAAAGCACGGAAGTGCGTCTTGACTGTTTTTCATATCCAAATAGATGTTACCCTTGCAAATTAACGCCTCCGGGCTTTTGATGCCTTGTATCAGATTAGCCTGAAAAGACAATTTATTTATACATTTACTTATTTACGAACACGAAAAATACAGGCTGATAATATCTGACACACCTTCTCTGCGAAATGAAGACCTTTAGGATTTCTATTAGTCAATTGGCAAAAATATGCCATAGCCAGGTATGGTTCTGGTTTTGAATCTGTAAAATTATAGTCTAATAGTTTATAAGCAAGTTTTTCTAATTCCGTAGTTCTCTTTTCTGACCACAACAAGAATGCCAGCAACTCCATTCCATTAAAGTTACAGCAGTCATTCATGTGAGCCTATCAGATTTAAAAAATTAAATATGCCATGTTATATGAAATAATGCCTACAAAATATGAAATGTGCAGGTTGATTACCACACGAAGAGGGCTAATTCCAGATTGATAATCTCCTGTCATTGCATAAGTCGTCCCGATAGCCACCAATAATGTATGATTGTTCTGAAGTGCAGTTTTTTCTTGTAAATGACTATAAATATTGAGAGCCTCGACATAATCCATTGAATGAAACGCTGCTGAAGCTTTTAGCCATGAATTATACCTTCACGCAAAACATTATTAATAACAAATCATGACTTGAGTGCCATAATATGGTCACATGAATACTGTATGTTAAAATGTTTTACCAATCCCCGTAAACAATATCTTGCGTTTTGCGTTGTACAATGCTTTCAATATCAGTCTCTTTTAATCCCAGTGCCATTAAAGCTTCCGCGGCATCCATTGCCATTGGACACTCCTACATAAAATTATTTGCTCTTAGTGTTTAATTACTGCATGCGAGATTAAGTAATAAAACTACAAAGGCAGTATACTTTTAGAACTTCTTTAAACGAAGTAATGGCTGCACGTTCCATTCCGCTCTGGAGATATAGTTTCCCTAAAGCCATGTTCACACGGACATTTCGCTGCTTAGCCGGAATACTTTGTAAGGTACTCAAAGCGTCCATTGGTTTTCTACACTGCATTTGGCACAGATAAACCTTGTATTTCACATCTGCAAGGTAAGGGGAAATTTTAAAAAATTGTATTTTTGTAAGTACTACTAAAGCGCATTATGAACATTAAAGAGAATTAACGAAATAATTCAATGTCATTCTTTTTTTCATGTTATGCAACACTGCCACTTTTAGCGCTTTACCGATGCTAGGTATTTGATGCTTTATTCAATCCTACACCAATAGATAAATACGACACGACAATCAAAAAGAAATTACGTATTAAGCATACCGTTGTGAAAATCCGATGACAATAGTTCCTTGATGCGTGGGTTAAATTTAGTCATGGATTTGTACATTTGAATAGCTTTTTTGTAAAAACTTTCAGCCCGTGGAAAGTCAAATGTGTAGAAAGCAGAATCGCCGCAATAAGAAGCAACTTGAATTTGCTCCATCTCTGTTAAAATACTTTCTTTCAACTTTTCAGCCAATGTGATGACAAAGCTCCCCTAATTGAGAATGACAGCATTTAGAAATTAAATTCATGCAATATAAGATCATTTTGAAAACTATATTGGTAATTTTCGGTACCAAGCTGAGAACGCTTGAATAGAGTTGTTCGTTATACAGATTGTAAAGTTGGTTAAAGTAAAAGGTCCTGGGAACATGATATTCATCTACAGGAACACCAAAACTATCGGATGTATCACCGGCAGAAGACATCATGAAAGGTATTGGTGCATAACTAATTGAAGAAATTCCAACAGGAGTATTTTGTCCATCATAGGAAGAAGTCATCTGCACAAGAAACAAAAATAGTTATTTGTAAATCGTTACATTACAACTAAATGGTCCAAGCAAACTCACGAGAGTACAATAGTTTTTTGTAATACAATAACACTATTTATCTAATACCCTAATATAACGGGAATAACCGAATGCAAATTATACAGTAACATTAAAGTAATACGTCAGAGAAAAAAACTGTTATTTTCAGATTCAACTCACTATTACTATTCAAAAAACAATTAATTATAGACACTATTACTACAATCAACATATAAGTCAATGAGTCAATGGCTCTCTTGCAATTGACTTGTATGTTGGTTGAAATTTATAAATAATGTAAAAAAGGGAAATCTTCATACTGACCTTGATTAGTAGTACTGACTAATGAATCTCCTTTCAGTTTTTTGAAATTTACAGACTTGACGGGAGTTAGAAACCAAACCTATTTCTATTTCTTTAAAATACTCTTGCTATTACTCCCTTTTCTAGTTAACTGTATTTTGAGGAGTACCTACAATGCCAGAAAAAGAAGTTTGTGAAAGAAGTCAACAAAACACAAAAATATTTTGTAATAAATACATATTTCTCTGACAATTTTTTTGGGTTAACATCTCGTGAGAACGACGAAGCAATCTTTAATCTATTTGCATAAATGTTGCCTTTGAAAAGAAATTGAAAATGTAAAATATTTTGTCTTCAAATATAATTTAAAATTTGATATAGCTCATAATCGCTTCTCACTCCCCAGGTAAAAACATTCTTTTCCCTTAACCACTGAAACCTAAATATCTTTGTGCCTTCAGCTGATCAGCTTATTTCATAAATAAAAGCATGGAATAATAATAATCCAAGTAGTCAGCCGGCTGCTCCTTAGTAAATTAATTTTACTATTTGGAAATGTATTGTTTTCCGAATTTTTCATTGCTGGGCGAGGGCAACTAAGCCAACTTTTAAAAAAAGTGAAAAACTATTTTTTATGAAACGTTTACGTAAACTTCAAACTTCAGTTAAATCACCTGAACTTAAGACATGTACAAATTGAAAAAGTATTTTTGATATTGTTGTAGACACCAACCTCAGTAAATATTTATTTCAACGTTTTACTGCATTCGACGTGTATTGATTGTAAGTTTTAATCACGAAAGTTTTTCTGTAAAACAAGTATTATTGACAACATTTTGTACATGTGCTGTGCAGTTAGCTGAAATAATATTCTGAGATTATGTATGTGGATTTGCCAGTCAAATAGTTTGGATTTGAAATTACTAGTTTTAATTGGGCTGAATGCCTTAGCCATTAGCAGAAGCAGGTAGGTGTCGCAGTGTATAGTAATTCAATATCGGTTAGTTACTTCGTACTTCGTGAATCGAAAATATAAAATCGCATAACAGTAGTCT
Source organism: Yoshiicerus persimilis (assembly GCA_020352615.2). NCBI lineage: Eukaryota > Metazoa > Arthropoda > Collembola > Entomobryomorpha > Tomoceridae > Yoshiicerus > Yoshiicerus persimilis. The sequence continues at coordinate 24,215,333 of CM060170.1, read as the reverse complement.
AAAAGGCTATACGTGTACGTGGCCGCTTGCCGAAATTAAGGCGTCCGAATTCGTGCAATGACTATTAAGACATTAACGAACTAACGAACTAATTAAATTGAGGAATAGCTTCATAAAAGGTGCTATTCAATGATTCCAAAGCACCAATTTCTGAGTTGGACAGATTTCATCTCCAACAAAGTTAATGGAATAATTGTAGGAAGAGTAAGTTGTAATTATCACTGGAATACATAAAATTATTAAATTACAATCATGACGACAACGCTTTGGAATTCAAAAGAAAATGTTTTTATTAGACTGTTCTAATGATTTACGCCAAGCATGTATAACTCAACCAACATAGTCCCAAGTTATAACTTAAAAAACCATTTCTATCATATCTTAGAAATTTCTAAAAAATTGCCATATATTTTTCTATTGGTACTGGGGGTCAGATGACACTATCAAAATTAGGTGCCCTAGAATCCCTAGAATATTACCAGATGTATTGTGAACTCACAGTGATACCCAATACCATTGTGAATTTGAATTTAGGGTGTTTTCAAAGTCTTCGGTGATGACCTTACATAAACAAATAATGTATTGTCTTCATAAGAAATTCTTAAAGCATTAAAAATCATGGTATTTAATATGTAAATTGTTTATGTGACACGTCAGATATATCTATTAAGTGTAATTTTTATCCAAACTTGCTAGTATTCTAGTAATTCAATTTTAAATTAGCTTTACATGAAAGGTGCATGTACCTGTGGGCATTCAAAGAACTTTTTTAGATTTTGAAATGTTTATTTTGGTTATCAATGTTTTTCCATAGTTTCCTATAAGCTACCTAAAGTGGAGAGTTTTTAGCATCAATAGGGTCAATAGGAAATAACCACTGCTTATGTAGCACATGAATGAAGTACAGCTTTGGTTAAATAATTACGAAGAATACTTTCGCACTGTGAATAACTTAGAATTTTTTTTCTACAACTGGGATGTTTATATAGGAGAAAGACATTATGCAGTATTATTAGAAGGAACCTATAATATTTTGCGGACTCAACCTAATAAAAATAAGTAACTATATTGTCGGTTTGATTTGATTGCGTTGTACCCGTTCTGCTAGATATGCTACACATTTGTAAGAGTATAATTCCATATTTTTCATATGAGGGAACAATAGGGCAACACGGTTCCTCTTGTCAAAGTACTGATGACTCATGACAGGAGTTCAAGCTGTTTCTGCTTTCACCTGATTTCTACTCATTAATTTTGAACATTGAAACACGAAGTATTCTAAATATACATTTAAGGAAAATTTAACGATTTATCCTAAAATATATTAAATGATTACCTTGACCTTTATTCTGTCAATGTCAGCTAAATATAATTGTGCATTGGACCAATTGGACCAATCAGCGAATAGTATGACAACAGGATTCATTCAAGTCTTCTACTTTCGTTTTTTGGTGTTGCGGCCTATAATCTTTGAAATAGTAATTTGAAGCATTAATTTTATATGGATAAAGTTGTATTAAATTGGTGAGGATCTGTAAAATATAGTGGTAGAGTATATAAGGATTAAAGCAGTTTGGTAGGAAGCGAAGTGAAAGACGAGCGAGCCGAATATTTACATAGAGGCAAAGGCTAGGTAGTGGCACACAGTTATTATGATCTCCTCTGAATATGATAAGAGACTAATTGTAGTAATAGGATGGGGTGCAGTATAGGATAGGTGTTCGCTATAGTGAATGGGAATGAGCATGGAGCAAACCAACAGATGCTATGCCAAATCTCCTCCCTTGCTCGGCTTCAAATTCAACCCCTTTGTATCTATATCTAATTAGACTCGAGAATTGGAGTGAATTCGACCCAAATAATGAAAAGCGGCCGTAGTTAATTTTCATCGTTTCATCTTCACTCTTGGAAATAAACTTGTTTCCTGGTTTATTCGATCCAGTTAGTTTAGTTCTTAGCTGATATAGTTGAGAAAAGATTACTAGAATCTTTTCTTGTGAAAAATTATCAAATATTACTGTTCTGTTTTGTGTGTGATGGAATCAGCCGTAGTGAAGTGTGTCTCTAATATTTTTACAGATTTATAGTGCTCCGTAGTGGCAGTGAATTCATTTCTACTTCAGTTGACTTCGGATTCTCCAAAAGAACTTTAATTCAAAGTTCGAATTCTATTTTCAACTATGGGCTTCATAAACTAATTGGTAATAAATATATATTTACTCACATTGTGTATAATCAATAATACAACAATGAAAATTTAAACTAAAAATAATATCAGTTACTGATTTTCATTGTCAATAGAGCTAAAATAAATACCCGATAAATTGTAAAGGTTAATCTATTGACTTCAATTTCTTTATTATAGCACGGTATAGCAATTTTTAGAAATAAATAAATAAAAAATGGTTTAATAATTTTGTTTTGGCAATGCCAAACTAAATCGGTCATGTCTTTGCTGTAAAAACTCAGTCAAAGTTATTCATCCTTTTTGCTGTTATATTGCGTTTTATTGTAAATAATAAATACATATTTCTGCAATTTAGCAGTAGAACATTCATAAATCTTAAGATTTAAAATTCGTACAGTGGAATTAATAATCAAAACTTCACCAGAGAGAATTTAATTTGACAGTTCATTATCATTAACAATTTAATTACTATTATATTTTGTCTTGTAAAGTGTATTATAGTAACCGATTGTTTAGTAGACTTCTCATTGTAGCATTGTTCTACTTTTAGTTCACTAATAGATATTATATTTATATATTTGGCAAGAATTATAAAATACTACACAATTAATGACAGGTCAATGTGTACATTTTTACTTTCGTTGACATTATTTTGGTATTTTATTAAATACTATATAAATTAAGTTACCTTACATTTAGCATTAGTGTTACATGTTCACTATTATTCTACTCACTTTTTGAGTTGCTAATGTATGATTGATTAAATTTTCAAGGTCAAAGTCAGAATTGCCCTGTGTGCTTCCGTAAATATCAGTAAAAATTGGCAATAATTTATTTTAATCTGTCATTCATCTCAATAATTATATAATATATTTAACTTCCTTTAACCGGTTGTTGGTAAATAAAAACAAATATTTGTTTCTGAATTAAATTCATTGGAATTCAAGTATTTTCATTTATATAAGCACAGTGACCAGCGGTTAAATTGACAATTTGTAGTATCTACAATGCTACATTTTGATTGAGATTTCAAAATAATTTATCCTAGCAAGTGGTTTACATGAATTTATTGATAATCTGATTGGAAGGATATTTTATGCTTTAAGACGTGACCTGATCACAAAAACGTCCGGCATTGCGCTTGATGTAAAGTTGAAAGTGACCTCAATACGTAACGTGGGCTTGGTAAGTTCAGTAATATTTTTTTAATTATTTCCGGTTATTCATGTTTGGCAACAATTGCAAAAACAATTTTAAGAAATAATGAATAATAAATAAATATCATGTTTAAAACAATCAAACCGCATTTAGGGAGTGCAAAATGAAGATTTATTAATGCAAAGTAACTAGAGTGATCGTAAAATTAAAGTTGTTTTGATTAAAGTTAGTTATTTTCCTTCTGATAATCTGATTTTATTTAAAGTATTGAATACTATATGCTTAAAAAACACTACGTTTTATTAATCAAATTGAATAATATATCAATTCGAAAACACTTTCGGTCTATTTGTATGATCAATTGGGGAATAAAATAAGGTTTACAGTCGCTTAAAATATACGCTTAATATTTAAAAAGCACAATTTCATGAACAGTTTAATGGGATTTTAATGGATATTTAGTAAAAGTTTTTACACCATGTAAATATCAAAGCGTACCACAATACATTAGTGAGCACTAATAACAAATTTTAATCAGATATAAAATATAAAGATAAATAAATTGTGTATGGAAGTAAAAAGGGTTAGTTCTAGTTAGTTCTAAAGTATTTAGATTTATTTTGGAATATTTAATTAACCCCGTCTTTTGTAGTCACTGCGATAAGCTACATTTTAAAATGTATAGTTATTACCTTACGTATGCCCTACGACCTATTTCCGTTCATTTTCTACATTTATTAAATAAATTATTTTGTTTTGGTTTTACAGATGTGCAGACAAGTAATAATTGAGATGTGCCTTCGTAACTTATGATTAGTATGTAGCTGAACACAGTCCCTTTAAACTAAATTTGACAAGCAAGAAAACTAGAATTGGGTAACCAATTCATAAAAAAAGTATATGCAAGCCATACAAAAAGCATTTTGATCATTGCAACACCATTGGATTACCACGCCCGACCGTACGCGGGCTATGGTAATAGACGCTGAAGAAGGGGTTCCAAATCCACCCGAATGGGTATGTCCAACCATCCTAAATTTAAATTGCTGTTATTTTTATTCTTTCACGGAATAGTAATAAAATAATTATTCCTGTTATAACGTAGACATCAAATAGTAATTTTTTGCGGGTATGAAAACCATAAGGTCTTAGGTATTCTTTTTTCATATAATATTCATAAATTTTCATAAAGTCGCTTCAACAACTCCTTTGGGTTTTGTTAGTTTTGCACATTACAAATAAATTTTAGAATATCTCCATGTTCCTTTTAGACATTTATGCATATATTTCCTTACACTTTAAAAACTCTATGTAAATATCATCTCACGTTGTCACGTTACTTAATAATAACATTTAAAATTTTAATAATTTTTATTTAATTTTCAGAGCCCATTTAATATGCGTCAGTACAATTTGAGTATTCTGAAACCTCCAATTAGTAAAACTGCGGGATCAAGCTCATCTAAAGCATCCATGTCGTACACTACTGCAGCCAAGTCTTTGGATCTTCTGCGTCAAAACATACAGCGATCACTAAACAATGAAATTAAAACTGTTATTTCCAAATATTTTGACGTGAGCACATTTTAAAGTTTCAATGTTTTTTTCAATGATTTACATTTTTCTATTGGCCAGGTGTTTAATTTATTATGCTTTTGTAACCATTCTCGGAAAGTTTTCTATACATTAAAATAATTATTTTTTCTTCTCAGCTCTTCTTTAAGCCTGGAATTGAAAACATAAGAAATAATCTGGGGCCTGAATCTGTGACAGATGACCATATTCAAAATATGTGTCGCCAGATTTTAGAAGAAGCTAAACGTATGTATCCGGTGTACACCTCAACCCCGTCCCCCACCTCACAAAATACTGGAAATGCAATTGATACAAATGATGCAGACTATCAAAGCAGTCAACTGCAGCAGCCAAACTTAAGTGAAACTATTAAACTTCCACTTACGGTAATTACTTTAAAAAATATTTTATGACGTTACATTCATATTCGTTTTGTAATATTTCCAATGTTTAGTTTAAACTCTAGATTATTGAATATTGGAATTGCAATAATGGCATTACATATAGATATTATTAATGCTAGTTAATAAACTAAGCCTGCAAAGTATGTAAATTTGAAACTCCATTTTCTAATTAAAGTGGATTCGTCTGTAGTATGATAATTTGCCATTTATTGCACAATTTTACACGCCATATTAATTACATTATTTGGAATTTTTGCTGCTTTTACAATTTAGAGCCCCTCTTTTGGAATTAAAAGAGAATCGGATACCGACTCAGAAGCTAGTTCCATGTCAAACGCTAGTAAAAAATTTAAAAAGTCTGGAAATAAAAACTCCGCTGGGAATTCTTGCAACACAACCAATAATACATCTACAAGCTCTACATCTTCTCCCCAAAAACCAAAAAAGCCGTCTGGACCTTCCAGAAAGCATGTAGCACAATGGGATTCCAACAAGATGACTTCTAACACATTATTTATAATGGGAGCCAAGTAATTACACTATCTTTCATTTATATACATATAGGAATATAACCTTTTTTGAATTCTGTGACATTCTGTTATGAGTTTTTGCTACGTTGTGTTACTATATACACAGTATAAGTATAAGTCGTAAGTCAATCAAATATATTTTTTGAGTCGTATTCCGTTGTCCTGTTAAAAGTCACACATTTTCCATAATTTAATCACTTCTTAGAACCTATAGTTTTCTGGCCTATAGAACCTATAGAGATTCATTTTTATATTCAGTTTATAAAATTTGTATGATAAATGTACAAATTGATTATTCAAGGCAAAAATATTTTCTGCCAAATTAGAAAATTAACTACAAATTTTCCATTTATCTACTGTGAAAAGCTTTCACAGAGTTTTAATTTCTCTTTTGTTAGTTGCTGCTTCCTGCAAAGTTTGCTGACTATAAGTAAACAAAGTTTAGAATTACTACTGGCAAGCAGTCACAATTAACAATTATTTTCTCGCAAAATTTTAGTTTTGTTTTTGGTTATAAGACAAAAGGAATATAATAATAATATCTGTTGACTAACGGTTCATTTAATCAATCTGTGTCATACCCTGTTATAAAAAATTGCGATTGATATTTGATGTGGCATTTTGTACAAATACTGTAACGTTGAATTTAAATTATGATTTACTTTCAGGGCAAATAAGGCACTTGGATTTGCTCAAACACGTGGCCGTCTATATGTTAAGCATCCTGGCTTATTTAAATATGCTAGTGACTCGGATGATAAAGAATGGTTATCGAAAAATAAATTAATGCCCGCAACAGGAGGCAGAGCGTATATCATGCTGTTAGACGATATCGAAAAATTGGCTAGAGACAATAAGTAATAACCTATCCTGAAATACTGAATGAACCATGTTGCTGGAATGCTAATGTGATTTCTATTTTTGTGCAGGTTGAATGTAACAATCAACTATGATGATATTAAAGGCTTTAGAGTTCCGGATTTTATTTTAGATAAAATGAAATCGTACATCACAACGTGGAAAACCCAGTACGCGGAAGAGGCGCAGCGGAGTGCGACTAATGCGGCGAACAAAAATCGAAATCAAAGCAATTCGCAAAGCACGACCCAGGGAAGCAGCACACTGACGGCCAGTACTTCTACTAACAGTAGCAATAGTAACAGTAGTACCATGACTTCGTTAAACCAACCTCCCCCGCCCCCTCTACCAATCCACACCCAACAAATCCAACAGCAGCATCCAAATTCAAACCAACAGAGTCTCAATAGTTACCACTTGAGTGGGAATTCTCCGGCCAATGTTTTGTACGAGCCCAACATCTTACCTCTGGGCACCAGTTCGCAGCAACACGACATCCCGGACATGAGAGAATACATTCACATGGATAAGCCTCCCCCCATGTACCCCGGACACTCAAGCCAACAACCACCGCCTCAGCCTCAGCAGCAGCCGCAGCACTCTATGTCAACCATGACGAACTCCAGTTCTCCCAGTGTGTACATCCACCCCACACACCTGGACCCCATCGAGCAAGCCTTGGCGAGGGACTGGTCGGGTGTGTCCGACCGAAGTCTGCTGCAGTACGCTCTTCAGGTAACGACGACCGACGACCTAAGTGTGGCCAATGTCAGGAGTGCTGTAAGCGAATGACAGATCTAAATAATTGTATTTGTGACTTGTGTGCAGAGTACGCGGAGTATGGGATCGTGGGACCCGCAGGACTCGTTCGACTTAATTGAAAGTGTAACGAACGGGTGTCTGTCTGGAGGAGCGAGCATGGAAGAAAACTCTCCTCTCCTCCAATTACCACCAGATGCGGCTTCACATTTGACAGCAGGTTCAATCGGTCCAGTCAGTCCTGATTGCGGACTGAGTGCTGTGCTCGATCAAGCTTTTCATTATGCCGACACTTAATCCTGCCGACTACATCCAATAACGGCCACCACAAATGAGACACAACGCAAATAACTATAACACATCTATTCTCACTGTAACTTAGTTTAGAGTAAGGAGTTAATGAATAAGTATATATCAATATCAAATCATATAAATTAGAAATCATGTAATGACTTAAATTGCAAAATATTTAAAGATTCTAACTCGAAAAGAATTACTATAAATAACATTATAATAATTAATCACGTATTTTCGCACAAAGTGAACGTCTATTATGTAATCAGCCTCATATACTATACTGTTTAATCGACTACAACATAATGTTTGTCAATGTCCAAAGGTAGCTCTTTGAGCTAATAGTTATATATAATATGTACCTATTTAATATAGACAGTATACAATACATAATATTATGATAAAACATAATGCACAACAAGTACTTAATAGAAAAAATATTTATGCGTAATTGTTATGTTGTTATTCCTTTTCATGTAAGTAGTTATTCATAAGAGATATCATATTGTTAATGAAAATATACATTGCAAATGCATATCTGCCAAGTTACTTCCAAATCTTCTTTTCTATTCTCATTACTACATTCATCTTCTAGAATAATGGCTGCCTGTAAATTTCACCAAAATCACAAGATATAATGCATACGTCTTCCCCATAATCATTTTCGAACTACAGAACGCTATTTCTACCCTTAAAAATCTTACACAGGAAAATAAATCAAGCCCTTAATTTTGAAACCCGCAAAAATTTATTTTAACACTATTTAAGAAATCAAAATTCACATCACATCACAAAATTTTAAATAAAAATTTAGCTATTACTTTAATATTTTCTTAAATTCATTATTTATTATTGATTGCGTAATATCTATGAAAGTCAATTGATTTACTTCCATTCTCATTCCAATATCAGTGTTTTATTAAAATGGTAACAACAAATGCACTTAAATTCTAGTTCATAGTTACATTATTTGTAAAATCTCAATCAGCCAAAATTCTCCTTTGAGGATCTGCAAGTAATAAGTAATAAAATGTTGGCATTTGTTCAATCCATCTTGATCGGTTTTACAACTTACTATTTATTGGAGAGGACAGCTTTGAGGCATCAATCCATGAAGACTCCAAGATGACTATTGGAAGAAGACTTTGATAAAACAGTCAGTATACAGTATGAGTTATGAGCAATTAAAATATAGCCGAGGGTTTTCTATGTTTACAGCATACCCAATAAATCACAAGGTCATGTTTGCGAATTTCCGAAAGACAAACTGTGACCTTGTCCATCACGTGTTGGCATTCGTATTTAATCTGACGCTGCTTTCGTGTTTAGCGTGAGCATGTCTGAACGCATGTTGACAAAGATCCAATTCTTTTGAATTCTCTGGGTCCAAGATTAGGAAGAGAAAGCCTACTTTATTGCACATAAAATGAGACAGTTTGGAAGACTTCGACCACCTTTTCTAATCAGAGGGAGACTTAATGTTGGCAATTGCAGTAACTATTTAATTAGGAGATATATTTAACTATGTGACAGGGAGCTCCCTTGAGAAGATTTATTCGATACCAGAAAGAGGAGGGCATAATTAGTGGAAAGTGGAGAAAGTAGTTCTGAAGGAAAGGAACAAGAAAAATCAATTGCTAACAACTTCTATACATTTGTAGACAGTGTTATAGCCAAAGCATCAGTCGTCTTATACGCAAGCTGCAGCACCTGAAGAGAAGCAGTTCTACTGCTTTTCTTAAATTATCTGGCTGAAACCCTAAGAAATTTCAATGTAATAAAAAATCAAAATTTTTATGAAAACTATGGACCATGGATTTTAAAACGACTTCTTGAAAGATAATGACTTCAAAATTTGTATAAGAGATGACGAACTGCGAAACGAGAATATCTCAGATCAGTGATGAAAAATGTAATTTCTATACGTAATTGAATTAGGAAACAAGTAAATAGGATAAATTTTCTTATACAACGTTATCACCGTAGGCCAGATAATTTTTTTTGATTTTCTGACTACTTGTTATTACTTGTACGTACATACATGACAAGGATATTGAATTTGAGATAGGTTATTTGAAAAACATTTAAGAATTGATTCTGATATTTGCATTGAATTTTTCCAGAGTCTCAAATAAGAAAGTAATGAATAATTGACATTTCAATATTTTACAAAGCTGTTAACTGCTCAGATTTTAAGACACACTTTCAATTACTTTTACAAATCATCGAAACCAAGAAGACAGTTTCTGAATTCTTACATATGACACACGTGCTTACTGAAAATGCACACTGAGTAGAAACATATTTTTCTGGGCGGATACTGGGTACAGGTGTTTGACAAGAAGGCATTCTGGCAATCAATTTTCCATTTGTTCGGTATAGGTCGCTTTGCTTTAGTTGTCTTGCAGCCACAAAAGATATTTGCTACCAGTACATACAAATAAGTTCCCATTCATATTATTTCATTTGAAAATCCTGTCTTATGCTGCAAATAACTCGACGACATGTCTCTGTCACTATAAACCAATTTTCAATTGTCAACACTCCGCAAGAGTTTGTCCGCCACTAAGGCATCACTGTCACAATAGAGATACGGTTACTACAAGAAGGTACAAGTCATTGTGGTATGTAGTAGACGAAGTAAGAGAAAGCACGAGAAATTGGGAAAGACAAGAGAAGATGCATTAGGAGGGAGACCAAAGACTGAGTCTATTGAAGTGTTTATGATTGAATGCATTGTAGCTGAAAAGATCATGGACATACCAAAGAGGCAATTAAATTGAGACAACAAGAAAAAAATATCCCAATGAAAGTGAAAGATTGGACAACTGGTCTTAGGAAGGGAAATATAGCTGCCAAAAGTCTTGGTATGGGCAAACATGGTATAATTTTGGCAAGTATAGTGCGTCTGAGTGCCCATAAGCATTTTTATGTGAACATTGCCATCATTGCCAGGTTGTACTCAAAAAATGGAATCTCCCATCAATGCACATATAAAGAGCTGCTAATACATTGTGGCATTTTGCTTATACAGCAGTGATGCCTCTCACATTTATGCCTAAATAAATTGCAATGTAAACGAAATTAACGTATTCCGCTTCTGCTCTTTTTTGTAAAAAAATATAGGAATTGTATCATTCATTACTGATGGACATTTTATTAATAACACAAATATTTACATTTACAGTCACAATGTTTCCAATGTACACATAACTATTATCTGTATAATTACTTTTCTTATACACAGGAAACCCATTTTTGGTATGTACTACTTCAATTAGTTCTTTTTGGCATATATCGTAGAAAATATAAAAAAGACGGAAATCTTTACCTAGGTGCAATATACGTATTCTGATTACACGATTTATCTGTATGTCCTCTAAGGGGTAGCATTGTTTCAAGCGCATTTCTTGTCGAAATACCAATATAGTTCCTCCCTATAGGGAGAAATACTTAAATAATTTGGTAGATACTTCTTAATTTAGTTTTGAATTAGTTCTTCTAAAGGGGAAATCAAATTTATAAGGACGGACCATATTGAATTTTTACGGACTCTAATTGCTGATTGCTACACCTTTTTATGCGACCTACATTATTACCATTTTGGTAAATTGTTTATGCTGAACTTGAACTGTAATAGCACTAATGATAATGCCATGAGAAATATTGGTACGCTAAGAAGATACACAAGTAAAAATTTCATGGTAAAGAAACTTGGAAAGGGGGAAAGGTTTTAATTCTCTCTCTTAGGAATTCGTCATTCCGCAGAATAATTTAAACTTATTCGAAGGTAGCCATTTAATAAGTTCCTGTATTAGAAAACCAAATGCATGGAATTTAGAAATTATAATCATTTGATACGATAAATATGTCTAATCTGTAACATTCTCTCTTTCTCTTGCAGCTGGTCAACCTGAGTTTTTTTCAAAACTAGGACATTAAGGGACATCTGCTCAGTTTGACAAAAAAATAAACTTGATGAGTATAATATATGTGTTAGCGGCAATAAGGAAAATTAGGCATTTTGGAAAATGCCTAGGCATTTTCGGAAATGCCTGAAGAAAGCCCGGCTATTTCTTCTTAGCCGAGGCATTTAGGAAAATGCCTAGGCATTTTCAAAATTGCCTAAACTTCACTCGGCATTATGCGAAATGTTTTTCCTTATTGCCGAGTAATCATTTTAGTTTACTTAATGACTGAATTTTACCAGGCAAAAAGGAAAATATCTCACATTTATAAGTATGCTGTAAGTGTGTTAAGCAGGTAACTAAGTTAAATACGTCAATTATTTGCTAAAAAAGCAGTTTATTATCAGTAAGATGTAATTTTAAGAGGATGTTTAAGCGCTGTTGTTGCTCCCGCATGACAACTCTTGGTTACATTTTCCCCGCATGGGGACTTTTGGGGATTTCGCTAGGCCATGGCCACAAAGCAACTGGTCAACTCTTTTTACTAGATCTTTTTTTTAGAGTAGCCAAGATTTATGTGGATGGTGTGTGCTAGGTCTGCACGTCGCTGTTGCAGTCCTTCTTGGTAAAAATTGCAGTTGAAGTGACAAAATTGCACATTTTTAAGCATTTAACAGTCTTTTTTCCTATAGAAGGAATGCAAAAGCTTCCCCTTAACAAAAGTATATTGCGCAGTAGCAGAGAAAAAATCCTTGTCCTGCCCTGTACCATTTGAAGATTTTGTCGCAATTTCTCTGTGTGATTTTCACATTAGGGATATTTTCTGGACGTAAAATTTGTCAGTAGTAACTGTGAAATATCCCGAATGTGGAAATCAGATAGAGAGAAGGCGTGACAAAATCTTCAAATTGTGCAGGACAAGGATTTTTTCGCTGCCACTGCAATGATGTCAAGATGCAAATGCATGATGCAAATGTCAAGATAAGAAATGCAAATGAGTAAAAAATAGTGTGTAAAAATGCAGCAGGAAGTGCTACATCAGTGAACCTTGTTGTAATAAAATAATTATTTCATCCTACATTCATCTAAATGCACTTTTTGTCATTACAACTTGCTGACAATAAATTGCTTTTTTAGCAAATAATTGACGTATTTAACTTAGTTACCTGCTTAACACACTTACAGCATACTTATATGTGAGATATTTTCCTTTTTGCCTGGTAAAATTCAGTCATTAAGTAAACTAAAATGATTACTCGGCAATAAGGAAAAACATTTCGCATAATGCCGAGTGAAGTTTAGGCAATTTTGAAAAGGGTTAATTTTAAAGCGGCTTAAAAAAATAGGATTGTGTCTTAAAAAACATTTTTTTCCGGCTTAAGCTGAAAAAAGCAGCCACTAAATGTAATTAGGCTTAATTGACCAAGCTTAAAAGATGGTAAATTGTCTTAAAAACGGTGGTTGTCTACTAAGAGCAGCAGGCTGCACAAGAGTTTTAGGGAAGTCTTCAGTGATGAATTCTTGTGCGTAAATTGTTGGGCCCATGTTAACAGAACATATTAGAAGAAAATTTTAAGAGTCAGTGATCCGAAAATACGAGCTGAACTAAATGAAAATATCCATACGCTACAATTGTGCAGCTCCAGTAAAATTTTTGATCGCGCGTCCCACTAATGGATTAAAAAATGGCAACAAGTGACCTTTAACGACTTTGTAAAATCTGAGCGAACAGATTGGAAGGCAACTTTTGACCAAGAATCTTGGCTTTCTTCAGCGTGTACATGCCCAATCCAATAATATCAAAACGGTGAAAAATGTTATGCTAAGGCAAAAGATAAAGCTTGTGCGGCTAAAAGTGGATCTACTACATCTTTACTGATGTAGCCGTAGGTTAAACTTATATCCGGAGGAGGTAACCGGAGGAGTTAGCCGACTATTATTTTTCATTGACTTTGCATACATGGTTAAATGTGTTACCATTTTGACTAATTTGCAATTTTTATGTAATTTAAATATTTTAAGACGGATTAAATACTTGCATTAAGCCACATTCCACGACACATCTGCTGCTTTCCTATTAAGCCTAAATAAATCCTTTTTTAAGACAAAATCCTACTTTTTTAAGCCCCTTTAAATGGCATCCTTTTGAAAATGCCTAGGCATTTTCCTAAATGCCTCGGCTAAGAAGAAATAGCCGGGCTTTCTTCAGGCATTTCCGAAAATGCCTAATTTTCCTTATTGCCGCTAACATATGTATATGACTCGTATCTAGATTTTTGCGTATCTGCAAAGCTTTTTACGGATCTAAGAGATTACATCAAGATTAACCTCATAATATTATATATCCTCGTTCGTTACAACTGAGTGTCTTTAATTTGTTTAGTTATGTATTTGGAATATTGACTTGTTGTGGAGCAGTGAAAAATGATCTCTCAACTGGTAATCATTACTAGATGACAAAGAAATGTTTTGCGGACTGCGACTTTTGTTGGATTGCACTGTTGTTTATTATGTAGCATGGGCTCTGGAAAAGTAGCTAAAAGATAAACTGGTGTTGTGTGTTTGGCCTGGCCACTTTTCCCAAGGAGGAGGAAGGAAGCGTTGCCTAAGGAGGTACCTCGGATATATATATTTGTTGAACAAAATAATGCATCCGGTGATGATTTATGAAAATCGTTAAAAGTCTGTGGCTCTATAATATGGAAACAAAGGAAGGAATCGTACGCAATAATTCTCGACGTCAGTAGCAGAAGATCGTTAGAGTCAAGAGAGACACAATTCTGCACTCCGCCCCTTTCACGTCCTCAGCTCCACAACAAGATCTTAGTCCGACTCAGGTACCTATTAGTTGCATACACCGAACTCCAATCCCTATATTCTCTATCTTCAATGGCTAATAGTATCTGCCTATTTTCTCTTCAGCGCTTTTATCGCCACTTCACTCCCTTTCCTACCACCAACTAAAGTGGTATTAATGTATCTGCTAAATTCACAAGTCTTCCCTCGCAAAATGTAATTGTATTTACTTTACTCAGGGCCGGGGCATTAAAGTAGTAGCAAAAATATGAACAATCTTTCCTGCAATCCTGGGTACTCGCTACAAATTTTTTCTCACAACTTTCTTTCCCAGGTCACGCAAGTCAGATTCATGTCACACTGATTAATTCGCTGCAAGCTACACTCTGTGATTCCTATTTCCAGACTTAAGCCAACAGTATATTACTGGTCAGTTGGCATTTACCAATTTACAGTACACTTACATCCTTAAAATTATCATAATTACAATTCAAGCACCTCCAGAAAAGTTTTGAAAAGATATCTGGAGTCGCAAAGAAATATTACAAGGGAGACATTAATGTCAATGCTTAGCTTCAAAAGAAATAACGAAAAGAAAGACCACTGTTCAAAGCTATGAAATAATGAAATTAATATAGATGACATACCGTAATTTTAATAAATATTTGGTTCATCCAATAGTAGTAGTTCTAAAAATCATTCTAAATGATGGTTCTCTACATTTATTTTACATTGATAGCGTGAAATAGTTATTTGCTTAACTGCCCTTCTTTCTTAGCTTACGATATTATTTATCCAAAGTACCACTCCAGAATTAAAACCCCAACTACCCTATTTAACCATCCCATCATATTATTCAACACATTACAATACAACAGTAAATTAAACACAAAAAATTGAAACTATTTTTTAAAAGTTGTAGACGAAGTAAATTAGTCAGGCTGCATAAATGAATTGGAAAATTAAATGTAGGAATTTTCAAATGTTGCCGATTTTAGAAAAGAAACCATCTCATTCTAAAGACAAAATCTCTTTAGATTAATAACTAGAGAAAAGTGCATGTTGATTATTGTTCTGAGAAATTGAATTTCATTTTTGCATTTTCTCCTAGCATGGAGGAATACTTCCACCTTGTTGCAAGTTGCAAGCTCCAATATTGTAGGAAACGAATAATAATTTAACGAATGTTTGGTGAACTCTGAGCATGAGAGGATATCAGAAGATCTTTTACACCCTGTAGAATGGATACTAGTGTAAGCTCAACCTGGCAGTAATACACATACGTATGCGTTCTCAAAAGTTAACTTCTCAGGATGCCAGCAAAAGAAGTATTTGCCACCTCAGCGTAATGCTAGTTTTTTTCTGGACATGAACCAATTTTTTCTTGTCGACCCTTCTCCGCTGCATCTCTTTTACAGATTGATACATGTGTCACACCTTCTCAGACAGTCCTCACTCCAAATGCATTTGTTTCGTCCTCCTTCATGTCCATTCCTTTTCTATTGTGTCTCTGCAAATTCCTCTTCCTCTAAGTACCTATAATTCAAGCTCCTTTCTCTTTGTTCCACTATTTCAATTGTGTCTACTGCTGTTTTCGTAGATACAATAGTGAATGGGGAGAAAGCATTAGATTATTAATGCAGCTTCCAAAGTTTCTTGCCACATACCTACTCAATTCACCGTTCAATCTCTACAACTAAGGTTGGAGCGTCACAAATATCTGAAACTTTCTGCTTTACTTCACGTCGGCTTAATAAATTAGAGACTCTAATCTTGTAACAAAATATATGCTTACAGCATCATCATGGTAACAGTAAGACAAACTTATTTATTTTTTATTTTTATAGCTTTAATGACCGTACTGCAAATTGGCTGGGATATTAATTCAATTTTACAAAAGAACTTCAGAGGAATGTCGAATTGTCCTTGTCACATATTACCATAACTATATTCTGAATTTCCGCAAAATTGGTATGGGTAATTAAGTAATTCTGGAAATAAAGAATGCAAAGTGTTAAATGATATTATTAAAGATTATGTTATTATAAACAGTTTGAAGGCATTGAACAAAAGAAACTCGAATTGTGCCTCGAAAACCTAAAAACACTTTCCAAGAAAAATCAACAACACCTAATAATTAATGGTCTATTTCTACTCCCACTGTTCTGCTTTTAGGAAATAGTTTGTCTTCATCCGCCCACCAATGAAGTGACATTACTTGTGTATAATCAAACATACACATTAACCCAAATGGTACTATTTTTCTGGTTGCAATACTGTAATGTAGGTAAAAATATTTAAGTAATAATAATGGAAAACAATATTACACAAACTAATCTTACTCATAATAAAACGTAATATCCACTTCGAAATCGACATTTCAGGCTTGATTTTGTCGAGAGCAACGATTTAACAGTATGCCAAGATTGAAATATAACATGACAGGTTTTCTAAAGATAGCCAAAATTGTAAAATTTTAAAAACATTTTGTCAGTACAATTTTGCATTGCATTTTATTAATGCTCACTATGTAAAAGTTTAACACAAAGAGGAGGATTAATTTTTAAGGTCATACGAAGTCATAAATTTTTTGGTGAAATGTAAATGTGAACTAATTTGATTGTAACCATATTTGTTTTTCCCAGTGTACCATAATCAATACTTTTTGTATAAAATACCTCATGTGAAAATCTATTTTTTGATTTAAAAGTATTTTAAGGGTAAATTTCATTAAAAATCATGAGATTCCATGTATTTTATGTAAATTTTAGACCGATACACAAATTTGTCAACTTGTTTACACTTCCGTCGATGTGACAAAATTTTAAGCACTTTTATTTCCCGATTTTTAAGTAAAAGCCAATCGATTTAGACGTTATTATTAGACTCACTCGATTCAGAAGTCATTCACTTACCTATACAGCCTTACCTATATAGGTAAGTATATTGCTAGTCCTTCTATGGACGTTGAGTCATTAATCAGATAAGCCCAACTATTGGAAAGATTCTGTTTCTTGTGCACGAAATTTGTGCTTTCATCGGAAGGCTAATTGTCAAAGACCAGGAGTCACATCATGTGATTGTAAAGTAACGACGTTCTTAATCAGAGTTAGGTTCAGTTAAATGGCACAGCTTCTGAGGGTTGAGATTATCAACATAGGGAAAGATGAACCAAGGCTGAAAGATCTGCCAAATTGTGTAACAAAAAGTTGTATTTATTTATAAATATAGATTTTAAAGAGGAAGCGAAGACCTAGCCAAATTGTGAATTTTCCTGACGGATCTGTATTTCAAAACCATCTCTCTATCATACATGAATATTTCAAAAGTTACTGAAATTAATGTTTTTAGAAAAGCGGAGCAAAAGTTTGTTAAGAATATATCGGTTCACAGCAATAATTTGAAACGAATTAAAATGAAATCTGTCATGATAAAATATAGAAAACACAAGCCATATAAGGTCTCGGTCACAGTGGACCTAATTCTATCAGTTGACTAACGTAAAAGGAAAGCTTCTATGGTATCTTGTGTTCTATACAAAAAATTCATTGACCTCTAGCCGTTATCTCGTAATAGCCAACTTGCCATTACTCCTCCTATTTGTTTGCTAATATTCTGTACATTATCCGTCAATAACATATGAATGAAAGTGTAACTAAACTGGTATGGGTTTACTTAAGAGTATCAGTGAGCATTCATTGATTTTCTTGACTTTTAAAACTGAGACGTCAGTTGCCTAATGGCAAGATTGCTCCTTTTCCTTTCTCCAAGGAAGAATTCAGCTTAGAGCCATATTTGTCACTGTAGTCAGTAAAGTCTTTCATGATATGGGATACCGGAAAGAGTAGCCTGCAGATATGGGTTATCTTGGTGCAACTTCTCATAGTCCTGGTTCACAAAGAGTTGAGCACACTTGTGTCCTGTACGGTGACGACGTATAAAATTCTTTTATGCAAAAAGAAAGGAATGTAGTAATAAGAATATCGGAAAGAGGTACTGTAATTTGTTATGTAGCAAATGTAGTAGCAAGAAAGCCTATACCGTTGTGAAGAAGTGAGCCCACCTATATTTACAAGTGCCGTTTTATATACAAAATTGTAGTCAGAGCCAGTCTGACATAACGCTGGTGGTTGGTGGGAAGAGTTGCAGTGGAAGGAAGATATGGTTCTTGGCCATAGAATCGTCTGTCTGTCTGTTCATGGAGAAAACAGAAGATCAGACAAGAGGAGGACCGAAACCAGAAGCATCGCCGTGTTCATTCTATATCGCACTGGAGTGAACGCTATTAGATCTTGAGTATTAGAGGATTTTCCTTTCTTTGTAAATCTTCACCCTTCCTTTCCTCTGGACTGAATGAGTTAGGCTGGAGAGAGTGGCCTGGCCCGGAATAGCAAAGACTCATCAGCCCCAAAACTTTTCGCTAAAGAGATGAATAATGGTTTCACATTAGAATTTTTTCCGGTCCTAAAATGACTGAATCTTTTCAAAGGCCGTGTTGTTTTTCTTCATGCTGCCTAGGCTTCATACGTCAAGATGCCAACCCGACTACCTTCCATGTCACTGCTATTAAGTATTGCACGAGGGCAACTCGATGAAACTTTCCCAACCATTTTTGTTTTTCCACTCTCTTCTTCAGCAGACACAACACATTTTAATTTCCACAGTGACTTCCATAATGCCATCAAGACCCTTTCTATACGATACCACTTATGCATACCATACTTCTATAGGCATAGGAGCTACATCTACCACTTCTCGTTTGAAGCACTTCACAATAAATGGAATGATAGATCCCTGATGCTCAATGTTGTAATTTTCAAAATATATTCGTATCTCATGTGTACTTGAATAATGCCAAATATTAATGCAAATATCTATAGACTTACGCCACGATGAAATAAAATAATAATAAATATAGGTATGACTGTGCAACATTATTGCCACACCACTATTTAGGTGATTATTAGCATTACGGTGCTCATTATTTTAAAGTTCTTTGAAGTGGTTAAGGAAACTTTTAAACCAATACTTTGAAACAATATACATGCAGAAAATACCTATGTATAGTTTAGTTTAGTAAACTCTTTATTGTGTTTCCTAAGACTTATAGTCTATGCACACAAGGTTTATAGATCGTTACAATCTTATATCATCCAATCACAATTAATTAATAATTATATCATCGTGTGTAAGGATTATATAATTTTCATTCATATGTGGTAAATAACTATATACATAACACCATTTAGAGATAATTGTCAGTGCCCAATAAAGTCACCCATGTTATTTCATATTTTGTGCACAATATAGTAAAGTAAATGCGTAGTAAGATGTACCGGAAAGCATTTGCATAGTATTCCGAAGTGCTCATTAATTACTAATAATTTATCTCAACAATTTTACGCATAGGATAATAGACGCATGGCTTTAAAACACTGACTACGATTTACTTGATAATAATTTTAGTCCTTATGCATTCGTGACGAAATACAATATCCCTGAAAACTTTATTGGCTTTGCGGGGATTCAAAACGCTCTTTGCGGAAGTTTGCAATTAGTATTCTAGTTTACTTTGTGAGAATACTGTCGATTTAAGGAAGACTATTTATGTAGTAGAAATAAGTTTGTCTAACAATAAGAATTTGCATTTCATTAGCTTTTTAGATGACATGACATCGGTTGGTACTTCATATATTATTAGAAATGTATGTAAATCACGCGGTAACTAAGTATTAGAAATATACTCTACAGCCAAGCCGCATTTTGCACATATTTGGTCGCAGTCAAATAAAATTGAAAAGAACTTTTGATTATTCTTCAGTTTCACTTCTCATATGTAGTTTCATATAGTTACTAGATATTCCACTCAGCTTTTCTTATAAACGGATGTAATAAATGTATAAATAGTGTGGAAAAGAAAGCAGTATTTGTTTTTAAAATTCTTCAAAAGGTTTCAAATGATCTTTAAGGCATGCTCTAAAACTTCCCTTCATATGACTAATGACTATTGGATAGGGATCGGTTGAAGTACAAATTTTAATAAATGATCTGCTGGAGTAAGATTCTAATTCATGTCCTGTTGGAACACAAATTTCAGTGAATATTTGCATGAAATTCTATGACCAGTTGTGACTCTGAATCATGATCATAATAACATGTGTGTTGAAATATCAGTTATCATTAATTTAAAACTTCAGATAATGAAAACGGGACATTTGATTAAATTAATAGAACTTCAAATGAGTTTAGAAAGCTGTCTTTTTGGGAGTGTGAGATAGAAAACTGGGATGACGAATGGGAAGATTTGGATTTTGGTTTTGGAATTGGATATTTAAATGGAGATAATTTGGGCAGTTAGGTACAACAATAGAGAGTAAGGTAGCACGCTGAGATGTTTCGTTTTGGAGAAGTGAGAGCTTGGATAAATAGGTTGGAATGGCAGAAGAAAGCAGATGGAAAGTTTGGATGCGGTTGGTGGCTACAAAGTAGAGACGGAGTAAGTAATCCGTTTGTGTTCTTTCTTCTCATGATCTGACTGCCTGAATGTACGTGGCCGATATGAGAAGGAATGGAAACGGTGAGTCGTCAACCCGCGTCTCATCATTCTGCGAGTCGACATTTCTTTGTTACACACCACAAAAGAAATGGAGAAGAGCAAAGAGAAAATAGTTGAGAGAAACTGAGTTCTTGTTCGTCAAGTGTCACACAGGCAGGAGGAACAAAACCTTTTGTGTTTATTCTTTTGTGTTGCAGTTTTTTGGGCTGTGCCTCTCTTCCTTGGGCTTAGCTTCGCTTTCTTGCTCCGTGCTTTCTTTTCTTTTCCAAAACGGGAGTGGAATGGAATGCGAGCAGTCCAGGTCTCCAGAGCTGATACTTCGCAGTTCGGACCCGTTTGGCTATGTGGCAGTGCCAGGCCAGTCGCTCCCAGTGTGCAACTACTCCTCCCTGCTCTCCTCACAAACATACGTCCTCGAATACTCTCCACTGACATCTTCGCATTTATTGTTTCATTTCTCCTCTCCTGCGTCATAAAATATAGGTAACTGCCAAACTCCATTTCACTTTTAACAGCCACATATATCCTCCAACACATTTCGCAACCGGACTCCAACCCTACAAACTATTGTGCTCGACATTCTACTTCCAAATTAACCATATATCTTTACTGCTCCAAAACTTTTTACTATTTTCCAATCCTCTAATAACTTGTACTCACTAATGATAACGGGAGTTAAAATGCAATGTGTCCCCACCACGACATCTTAAATCTAGTATTTCCATTAATACAAATACTACCATATAAGATTGTATGTACCATTTCTATAGATATTGTCCCACACATTTTTGTGCAGAATCAACTCTTCCCAATGCGAATTTACATGATTTCCGGTGCACAAAGGTTTTCCGATTTAACGGACTGTACAGATCTATAATAGTAATGTCAATAATGTGCCGTTTACAGGGGTTTTCATGCTGCTGAATCATCATTTTTATCTGAAGTTTCAAAGGAAAAGTTTCAATTAAACTTTACTATGAATAACGTGCGTCATGAAGTTTCCCTAAATAAGATTTCCTTCTGCTTCCACAACTATTTCCTTCCCTTTGACAGTATACTTTTATTTTAGGTATCTATACAATATTAATACTTGAAAATTTGCATGTAGTCGATCGTATTATATCCCAACAGTTCAAATTTGGTGCAAATTTCATGTCCCCAAATGGCAACAAAGCGAATTTTATTAGAAAATTACAAGCAACTGATAATACTGAAATCA
The DNA here is from genome assembly GCA_020352615.2 of Yoshiicerus persimilis. Taxonomy (NCBI): domain Eukaryota; kingdom Metazoa; phylum Arthropoda; class Collembola; order Entomobryomorpha; family Tomoceridae; genus Yoshiicerus; species Yoshiicerus persimilis. Next base: position 24,193,088 of record CM060170.1, on the reverse strand, counting down.
GTGAAATAACTTTCAAAATATTTTGCACAGTTGGCTACATCCCCGAAAACTGTGGCCATTCGTTAATGCCAAAACTTTTCTTTAATTCACAATTTTTAACCTTTAGGAATATATTTGGTTACATAATTGTTGATGAAAACACTAGAATGAATGAATCATGTAAACATCTTTTGTATATTTGGAAGTCAGATAGCTGATGTCCGGAATGTTTGATTTAATCTTATGATGTGGATTATTTTGGCAGGTAAAGTTAGAAGAGAACACTGTGCTTTGAGAATAAAGATATCGGTATTATGTGTTGTAAATATTAATATTGTAGGGTTTACTAATTGCGGGAAGGACATGAAATGATTTCTTGGGATAAAAGTAGTATTTAAAGTGGTGAGCTGATAGTTAAGACTTGTAATGATAATGGAGGTCTGAGTTGTGATTAAGTAAGCGAAATGTGGGTGCCTGGGTAGTTGATATTCGGTAGAGTGGGAATGGGTGAGTGGAGACTAGCGTGAATGGTGATGCCTGGAGTGGTTGGGCCGGTAGGTAGAAATGGGGAGAGGTGGATGAAACAAAAGTTGGAATTAATGTATGAGTGGAGTTTGATCATGTGAAGAGGCAGGTTATAGGAAGAGTGATAGTGATGGCCAAGCTATTAGGAGACGTGTGTGTCATGCAGGAGCAGAGGCAATCAATCGGGTTTATCGATTTGCTATCTTCACTTGAGAGAAGCCACTCCATTTCATTGTAGCTCCTTATTAATCTGACCTGAAAGCATTGACCCGAGCGACGGAGCTTGATTAAAAGAAGTTGTCCATGTCCCTGTCGGAGTGGTGAGGCACGACAAGTCGAGGCGAGTCAAGTCGGGGGAAGTTGAGGCGAAACAAGTCAAAGCAACTATCTCTGAAGGTGGGCCTCTTAGAGACTGTCTGGAGAAGCCGTATGCCCTATAGCGACTCTTCCCTCGAACAGGAAGGTAGTATGTACGCTGTCGGGATATTTGGTTGTCTAACTCCGCTAAAACTGAACTGGCACTGACTCAAGCTTACACTCTGCTCCTCATCGATCTTTTCCCAGAACTTTCCTTCTTGCAGCTAACGATTGCATTGTGGAATCCAAGCCAAGCTGAGTCTTGGAGTCAGCCCAGACTAACCCAAGCCAAGCTGAAAAGTCAAGTCTAACTAAGTCTTCCCACCAATCCAAATACTTAGCATCCAAAATCTTTTGCACCTTAACGCAACCTCCTGTACTCAAACACATCCCTAATGCATTGTGCACCTCGCAAAACAACTCTCACCGTCCCTTTCTCTCTCTTAAACCAAATATCCACTTACAACGCAAAATACTTTAGAAATAAACGCCGCTCAACCCCTTTTCTAAATTCTAAATAAGCACATTCGAAATTATAAGGGAGTATTCAAATAAACATAGTTTTGCAAATTTTTCACTACTTTCTTCCCCTCCTCTGTTCTGAGACACTTGCACAATTGCATACCAGGTTTCACAGTTCAGGTTCACCATCCCAGCTATTGCACTCTATGCTCTTTGTAAAGTTCAATAACTCTCATATTTATTTAGCGGAATGCAAACATCTCAAGTTACTGCCAAATAGGACTGCCAAAGGGATCACCAAATCAAATCGAGCATGCTAGGGAAAGAGGGTCCTATGGAAAAGAATGCAAATACTGGATTTTCGGGATCAATCTCCCATGGGACTATTTACAAATTAATATTGCTTTCCAAGACATCTTCCGATATATCACATGCTGCAATTTCAATATGTTCACAAGTCAATTACTTGGATCTGTTTTACTGGAATAAGTAGTTTTATTATTCAATTGTTATTCAAGTTCAGGAAAAGTAATGTAAGGATACTAAACAACACAGGCAATAATTACATACAAAGTCGGTTTTCCGGAACAGAAATTGCTTTTCCAAATAGCCGTTGTCCTTCTACATAGTAACTGTCAATTTCAAACATGTTCATAGGTATTTTAATTCAAATGCAATACCCCGATTTTGAATAATATAACACATTATAAATAATATATAATATAGTAATAATCTGTCGCGTCCTTTGATTCCAATCTAGAGAATCCTTTTTTACAAGTTTTGTGAAACCATTAGCTCATTCGACCCTCAGAACACAAAATCCCTTCATGAATGACAAGGGAGATTCTCTGACATCTTTTCCAAGGAATGAGATACTCAAGTGCTTTCCAAGACTTTCAACTTCCTTCAGGTGTCCTCTATGCTAAGCCTCAACGCAATTTCCAAATATAAGCAGAGTAGACAAGAACAATGTTCACGTTCTGATAATTTAGCACGAGTCAAATCATTTGTCTGTGTAAACCATATTTAGTATTATAGTCGAAACTCCTTAAAGGAAATCTGTATAAAAGAAAGATACACAATCCTTTGCTACTGTGTCGGTGTGTGCTTTCTTGAAATTCTTTTGGTGGAAGGAAAGGAAAAATAACTAAATATTCTCTGTCGATTCTTAAATCAGCGTCCTTATTTTCCCATTGTACATCATATATCTTCTCAAACCCAAAGAACTATTTGTAATTAAAAATTGAAAAATTTCTTTCAAAGAGTTCTACTATTCGATTTGTGAACATTATAACTTACCTAATACCGAAGTTAAAAAGAAACAAATATGATTTAATTTGCTGCTACCAATATCACAATTATACTGTACTACTGAAAAGAATTTACTGCATTTTTCGAATCTTTATAATTTCCATGAAACCTCAAAATGAATGTATTAAATCTCTTGAATTGTCTGAATTTAATGCAATACTTTAGGTTGTACGTTACATGTGCTTTATAATTTATAAAGTTTAACAAATTGTAAAAATGTTAACTGTACAAATTTAGGCCGATAAACAATCCCTTTATTATTTCTTTAACCATTTTCTACTGTATATGAATTACACATACTTGGCAATTTTTGCAAAAGAATTTTATTATGTCTTCAGTGTTGATCCATTGGTTTTAGCTTTGTTTGGCAAACCAGCTTGACATTTTTTGCTCTCTTGACAGCCTTGACGAGTTGGAAAGGGGGCGCTGTTTGTGGAACGAGACCCGAACCTAGGTGTATGCTGGTATCACTTTTCTGCATGACGTCCTTTACTTTTATGTTATTCTTGGGAACTTCAGTTGCACTGCCATTGCCAGTTTCTCTTTCTGGTGAGATTTGGTGATGTTGCGAAGCAGAAGCTGTGAATTGTGTGCTGAGATGGGTAATGAGAGCGATGAGACTTACGAGGGGGAGGTGAGCGAGAGGCAGCGCCGGCTGAAAAATACAATTGAGACTGAGATAGATAAATAAGAGGAGCGGGAAATAAGATCAGTGAAGAGAATGGGAATCCATGCAAAGGCATCGTTACTTCTGCATAGCCACAGAGCGTCGTGCATGGTGTTCAGTAGCTGTGAAGATGCCGTGGATAAAAGTATAGTGAGAAGAGAGTAGAAATGGAAAATGTATTGGAGTGACATGAGTATGATAAATGCTTCCACAAGCATTTATGACACTGGTATTTATAGAAGAAAATACAGTGATAATTTATTTTGGGTGAGGCCGTTTATGAAATTTTTGTGTCATTTCTGGGCCGATCGTCTCTCCGCTTTTATCTTTGCTCTGTAGTCAAGCTGTCATTTGCAGTGACAATGATTTCATCCGGAAACGTTTCACAGAGTGCGGTTGCTAAAGAGAGAAACTCAAGTTTCATCCTCTCATCTCTTGTGAATTTCTCATTCTCTTCTCATGTTTGTCTGTTTTCTCTTTTCAGCCGCGCTTTTAGCTTCTCCATTCTCACCAGTTTGTTTCGTTTTACTTCTCTCATTGCATTCAATCGTAAATGTAGATGTAATGCAACGACGGTCTTCCATGCTTCTCGGGTTATATACATGTACTACCAACGTTAAGTATCCTGTAGTCCTCGAAAGCCAGTAGATACAGTACCATTGTTGTTCTGAGTAACACTGTCACTTAAATTTCCTTCAAACTTTAGAAAAATGCAATCATAGATACCATGCGTTATAAATCTTTCAAAAAATTTACTTTCCCATTCGCCTGTCAATACCAAATTTATGGCGTAGACAATATATTTACTATTTAGCGTCCATATAGGAAGATGCATGTAAGTTGTGAAGGTCTTAATTAATTGACCCTTGTAAGTGCCATATAAAACTAATGTCAGTAATACGTGGTGGAATGAAATAAAAAGTAATAACGCAGTAGGATAATAAATACAAAAATATTGTGACATGCACTAAAAATATCATTAACTTTTATGAAGCGGTTAAAAATTGCAGAATTAATATTGACGTTACACATTTGTAAGAAACTAAGCTTAAATGTCGGGGGCAATTTAAAGGCTTTCACTTTGTTCATGTATTGTGATAAAGAAACAAAAATTTAGACTAGGAAACATACCAATGCATTCGGTTGAAATGCATTCGGGATTTTCTGCGTCGCATAATAACAATAATAAAACATGTTGAAGCAATCTTAAAAAACTGATGGTGCACAATGCACATGCATTGTGCGCGGTTAGATCCATCACAGTATGCATATTTTGTAGTGTACTTAAATACAACTCCTGCTGGTACTTATAGTGCACAATGGAGATATTCCGATTTCAGTGGAGGACGGAAGGGTGCGTTCACAAAAGTTGATTCGCCTCATCCACACTCAATCACAGTGTTCTTAAATGAGGGTGACAAATATTGAAAATTTTATTGCTGAATTCATGAATTTTGTGTTGGAGTAAGAGCCTAAGGACGCTTTGCTTCCTTTCTCTAGTGCCATCCTTTGCCAAGAGTTGACAAAGAGAGATGCGGGAGTCAGCAATCTGACATGAATGAAGCAAGCAAAGTGCTACCAAAGCCAAACTACGAATCTACCAACAGAACTTACAAAGACGTCATACCGAATCATACGTACTTAATTCTAGTGGCAACAAACACACTGAACCCTTCACCAACCGTTGCAAGTTCATAACCGTTTCCCGCATCTGCTTTCGTTTACATACTTTCACGATTGAGGGAGCAATGCAAAAAATGTATTTGCACACTTACTCTTTAAATTATGATGAAAACCAGAATTCGAAGGTACGCATTTCACATTCGCCTCAAGTTTACATTAATGAAATATTCCCAGCTTTTTGGTATTGAAATTTTATTAGTGCCTTATTAAGGAATTTCTACAATCCTAAAATTGTCGAAACTTTAACTAAATTTTAACTATCAGATTGCATAGGAAACCGCTCAATTGATAAACTGTATTAAAAAAGCTAATTTCGTAAATATCTTTAAAACACCGTAAATGATTTCGAAAATGGTTTTTCTGATAGCTACCGATACCCTAACAAACATCATTTTTCGACTTTCCGCTTCAACTATGTATAATTAAGTTTTTCTTGGCATGTTCTCTGAAAATCATGCCCAACTAAAAATGGTTCTGACAAGGTATTACCTAAAAATATTTCAGGAAGAAAATTTGACATAAGTAAAGTAAATTTTATTTGCCATGATTACAGATCTTTAAAATTTGTTATCCAAATAAGCGAAATAGATTACATGTTTGAATGACTGAAACCCCCACTAAATCTCTGATCATAATTTTTCGGTTTTAGGTGCGTAAATAATTTATGTGGAAGTGTATATTTACGTACGGGGTGTCTCACGGCTAAGGTGGCCCTATGTAGCGCCCGAACCGGAAACACTACAGAAAATCTGTTGACACCATTTGAAAGAGCGGAAAGATTTACATAGAAATCCCAATTTTCATCAACTTATCTCTTTGGGTTCGCTTACACCAGCCATTTTCCTGGAAAGAGTGAGATTCATTTTTATTTTAAAGCGGAATGAATCATTACTGTTCTACATTTTTATGCCAATATTTAAGCAATAAGATTGTTATTCTGACACTAAAAACTGATCACTAGTAATCCGTTTCACTGTCCCTGCTCTCCTAACACTGTCAAGACACCGAGGAAGTGGCCACAAAAGTGATTCAAATAACTCTTGATCCCTTTTCATCTCCTCAGTACCGAATTTAGCATTTCCAAAAGCTCAGCAGAACCTAAATTATTATCTGGAAACTTCTGGAGGATTTATGACGATTTCAGGATCTCAAAAACGTTATTTCTAAGAATGATCTCTCTGAAAAAGGTCCATTTAACAAACTGCGGTTCTGCTGAGCTTTTGGAAATGCTAACTTCGGTACTGGAGAGATGAAAAGGGACACAGAGTTATTTAAATCACTTTTGTGGTCACTTCCTTGGTGTCTTGACAGTGTTGGGAGAGCAGGGACAGTGAAACGGATTACTTTTGATCAATTTTTAGTGCCAGAATTACAATCTTATTGCTTAAATATTGGCATAAAAATTTAGAACAGTAATGAGTCATTCCGCTTTAAAATAAGATGAATCTCACTCTTTCAAGGAAAATGGCTGGTGTAAGCGAACCCAAAGAGATAAGTTGATGAAAATTGGGATTTCAATGTAAATCTTTCCCCTTTTTCAAATGGTGTAAACAGATTTTCTGTAGTGTTTCCGGTTCGGGCGCTACATAGGGCCACCTTAGCCGTGAGACACGGTGTACTTGCGGGTTTTGGACCGGAAGTTTGCACACCTCTACTTGACAAACCTGAAAAGTGGTATAGCCGAGCATGACTGCTGCACAGAGAGAGAAAGAGAGGTGCTGTGTAAAGTGAAGAGCGATTGGCGAGGAGGGAAAGCAGGTACTGATTGGATTGTGAGTCAGTGCAGCACTAGAAAGTATCTTTTCTTTGCGACTAGTTGGACTAGTAATAGAGGGAGAGAAGAGAGACTGGCGGGAGTAGTGTATGAGTTGGTGCCTGGAAACTTGTGTTTATAGGAGATGGATGAAAGTGATCTGTGGAGGAAAGGCACTTACTGACATTGGCATTGCATCGTGATAGACGAAGCAACATAAAAGATGAAAAGCTTTCTTCTCGCCTCCTCCTCTGCAATCGCAGCCTCGCTGCACTGCTCTCCTCACTTTTTCTGCTTTCTCTGCTGAGCTTCCTTGGGTTGGTGGAAGCCTTGCCTTCCTCGCTGCTTTCTCCGCTTTGCTTGGGTTTGCCAGTGAATTGTACGTGTAGTAAGTAGAAAGAGTCCTTCCTTTTCTTTATCTGCGAGCTGTCCTTCTTTCTGTTCGAGTGCTCTCCTCGCTCACTATATATTGTCGATTGCAATCATGTTCCCCAGATTGATAAGATTTCGCACGTAACATAACCCTCCTTGGCACATAGACCAAGTCATCCCATTCTCATCCTCAGTCACTTCCACACCCTTCTCTCTCGAATATCCCCAGCTACACACTCGGTGACTGATGTGACGTGAGTGACGAGCGACTTGAAGCACTATTATCTGAATTACATCAGTATTACTATGTAGATAGACCCACCGCCTTTTCTCCACCACCAACACCAGATACGAAGATCCACTCGTCTGACTATAAATCCATTCCATTACCATCCGAATATTCTAATGCAGTGCTCCATCACATCCACTCCGTGTAGGCACTGCTTCCAATTCAACCTCCGACTCCTCTCCATTTCCATCCATTCATATCACACGTCTTGTCCTCGTCGCTCTGCCTTCCGTCGTCAGTGTTGCCAATATATGTACCTATGTGCAAATACACAACACACAAGTACATGCACCCACAAACCCAAACCAGAAAAGCTCTGTTAAACGACGAATTCGACATCTTCTATTTCCAGACATCCAAACCAAAATAACACAAACTCCCTCTCCTATTTTCTTACTCATATTATATCCTTTCTCCATCACTGCAACTCTATTCTTCACAGGCTCACTTTCCAACTTCAGTCACCAGCTCTTCCCATCCAAAACCACGCATTCCTATTACCTACATACATTTCACAAGTTACATTACCTTCTTCTATTTATTTCTAGTACATTACGTCTTTCTAGTCCGGACTCTCACTCAAGTCGTAATTGAACTTCTAAGCCTATTTATAGTACTTTCTTTCCAATGCTAAAAACATGCACACTTTTGCAGTTCCTAGGCCCTTTGGACAAAAGTTTTTTTAATTCCCAATTATTGGTATCTGAATTAGTAAAAACTAACCAACTTGTGTAAAACTAAGTTTATCAATTCAATTGCGCTGGAAATAATATTATAATGATTCCATATGAACCTTTAGGTGGCTGGTGAAATGTAGATATGCTTAGCTTTTCTATACTTCCTGTAACCTATACAGGTAATTTCCTGTATTTCTACAAGGCCTGATTCACTACACTGCATTATACCTAGCTTTTCTTGCCTATTTAACTTTTTTCTATTTTACTATCGTATGTATGTATGTAGCAGTCAATCGAGATTACCTCCAAGTAATAACCTTGAAATTCCTCAATAATAATAACTTATGGGTATCGCATATGTTTTCTAACTGTGGGGATTCTGCAGAGAAATATTACTTAATATTAAGATGGGGCCTGCATTTCTAAAAACAAGATCCTGCAACTGCCTATTTACCTGATTCGACTGTGACATATGATTTAGTACTTATGGACTGTACGGTGCGTTAGCGTAGTGCACTGACTGACTAGACAGATGTGCCTTCCCTTTCTCTGCATTACATTGCATTAGATCACAATGCATTTGCCTTCCTCCATCCATCCATCGTCAATCCTGATTTATGCTCATCACTCAGCCTGTCAGCTGCATGGAAATGGAAATTAATGCTGAGAGACGCTAGATTAGCCAACTACAACTACAGTCGACTCTGTCAGCCAACCTTTCTTTCCTCACAACGTCACAATACACATTCCAAACTCACAATCAGTAAAAGCTTACTCTCTATCCGCGTCCAACATTACAGGCTTCTTTAGTTCACTTACCTTTCTTCCTACGTCACGCGTCCCGCCATAACGACTCTTCTAGACACACACCACTAACGACAAGTACTCGTCCCCACATTACCTAATTCTGCTCCCTTCCACCATTTTCCAAAAGATCATTCCCAATAAGAGGCGAACTAATTTAATGCCAATATGGGGTATTATTGTTTCCTAAATTCTCAAATCATAAATGGAACTCCGAGGAAAACTTTGTAAAAACGTTTATTTAAATAAAAAGCACATTAAAAAAACAAGGCAGAAATATATTTTTACATATATTGAACATCATGTAGTGAATTTGTAGAAAAATATGCGATTTCGTTACTTTTTGAATCGTCGAAGGATAGGATATATGTTTTCAAAAGCGTCATATATTTGTTGCTTCATTTTGGCCCCTAGGTACAACAAAATCGCTAGTGATGTAAATTACAATAAATTGGAAATTGTGGTCTAGGGTAAAATGAGGTTCATATTCCTTAACTTACCAATTACAATCACTTTCCCTGACGCATAAATTAGTAAAGTAACTCTTGGTTTTACCATTCTATAAACCAATCCGGGTCTCAGCTCTGGTTCGTAACTATACATAAACCAAAAAATCAAAATGTTGTAAGCCTAAATAAAAAATTAGGAATTTGAGTAATTAGTTTATTATGGCCTTACAACAAAAGTGTTTTTATAATGATTATCAAATTTCTCAGTACAATAGTGTTGCAATGCAGAGTCGCACTGCAGTCGTTATTTTGTGTAATAAAATTAGGCCAGTCATCATTCCTTATAAATGTGAGTTTTAATAACAAAGGATTAAGCTCCTATCGTAAACCGTAATCTCACATAGGAATGAATTTCTAATAAACCAGCATGATACAGAACGCAAACGATGAATTGATTTCCTAACTTTCAAGAGAACTGTGTTCCAACCATACTTCAATTCGTTAATTAGAATGGACAAACGCTTTTAGTGAGGTAAAAGCCAGTTGAAACTAAGTCTCGATTTACTTACCTACTAAACTGGCTATGAGCCATTCCAATTTCTTCCAACTTAATAGGAAAGTTTACATCACAGCTTCCAACCATGTTTTCAATTTTGAATTCTCGAAACTTAATGGCAAATCCCAATTTCTGACAAATTCTTGCACATTTTCGGGCTGATAAAAGAGAATCCTCTTCACTTTTTGCACCCATGCACACCATCTTTCCGGATGCAAATATAAAAGCTGTTGTGTGTGGCACTCGAATTCGCATTAAAACGGCATTGAAATGCTTAGGATTGTATTCTGCAGTGCGTACATTAACAGCAATTCGTTTCAAATCTAATTCACACCCAAGATCGACGGTTGATACAACATTCCTAAAAACAAACAATGAAATACCGGGAAAACAGTGTTGGCTTTGATACACAACAAATATTGAAACAATTTCTATAAGCGACTAAATTAATATTGATTAGTGGCATTATTATGTTTCATACTGAAGCAGTGGAACTATTGTAAGCAAGGGAGAAGATGGTCCTTGCGAATCAGTGACATCAGTCTCACGGTTTATAATTACACCTTCCATGGTTTGCTAATGATCAACACACACCGGTCGCTCAGCAGAAAGATTACTACAAATATACAATTAAATTGCTTTTCCAGTATAAATGTAAAGTGTAATACATAGAATTGGTACTATGCAAATAATTCAGGTAAATACGAAATGCAATAATTTAAGAGATCTTGGATTTTGATGTCACTGGGTTGAATGAGCGTATTACACTGAATCTAGATAATACAAGTAACACAGGTATGAATAAAACAACTTGCCCAAATAAATCGCATGGTTTAGATGTTGCCGAATTGAGCTAAGCAAAGTTGCTAAGGTATGCATCCGTCCTAGCAGGTATTATTAGGTTACCTCTGCAGAAGTGCAACACAGATATTTGCGCTGTAAAAAGTAGGTCCCACGCTGTGCGAAAACGAAAGAGAAAGGAGTGCACCTTTCGCTTTGTTTTATGCCACGCCGAACAAAGATTAGCGGTGGCTGGTCTTTTTTAAAATGCGCTCTAGTATGTTTCAGTCAATACAGCTACGTCAATTTTCAATTTCAGGTGGTTTTTCAATAATGAAAGACACTATGATTTGACAGGAGTAAAACAAAAGCAACGGGTGCCATACCATTCTATTGGTCAAACAATTCTATTCTAAAAATTCTATACTCTATACCATAAGGAGCGAGTTGCTGTTACATTGGTTTTTGCATTGCTGCAATTATAAAGAACTTTCTTCCGTTGGAAGTGAAAATCTTTTCATACAGATTACGCATCTATCTGTCTTGTGCGTGATATGCTAGTCTACTTGTATTGACAGTATGTAGACATGGTGGGGAAGTACCAAATAACACCCAAGTGACACCTAGTAATCTACCGTGTTATTATTAAGTGCTACCTAATGCAGGTAAGAAATATTATGGGTATGACTTTACGGTAGTCCAACTCATTTCTGTCCTTTAGCCAAGGGTATTAACCCAAGTGCATATACTTCCACAGTAAGTATATCATATTTCTAATGGCACTACATGTTTTACAAGCCACACAATGTTGTGGCAGAATTAGCCGTTTATGAGGTTCTGGATAATCGTGTGGTCTGCAAAAACAAAAAGTAACTTCTGATTATTTTGCATCTCATATTCTCATTACTTTAAGATGCATCGAATGCCATTTAGCTTTATGGGTAAATACCTTTCGTTCATTTTCATTACGCTGGGTCCTGTACTGCATTCCTAAACACTGCGAAGGTATTTCTCGTAAAGGCCCTGTTCTACCTTTTAACATGCTCGCTAGTGTGTGTTGGAGTGGTTGGAAGAAAAGAGAAAGATTAGAGGAGGCATTGAGCCAGTAGTGCTTGGAAAGTGGTTAGTGCATACGTTGTAGGATTAGAAGGAGACTTATATGAATATGTGTTGCATACTGTTATTTAACTGACAGACTATGAGTGCATGGTATTTAATAGAGTGTCTGTAGTTAGGAACGGGGAAAGTAATTATTCTGTCGAATTTTAGCGAACTGCACTACAGTGGACTACTTAAGCTGTGGCAGCTCGTCAATTAATTCCCATAAAATGGATTATAATACGGAGTAGTAAGTGGAAGGAGTGAGACTGATGGCAGTGGAGTAAGTATGTAGATGGTTGATTATTCACGTCGAGTCGACCGTCACGTTGAGGAACGTACACAAAAATTGCGTCATTTCGCCCTTGTTGTTTGGGAAGTGTCCTGCTGCAGAATGCTTCCTGCACTTTCTCCGCAGCCCAAAGCAGTGATAAGAGCACAAGCACATCGTAATCCTCGACTATCATGGGCAGGTATTAGCAGTTAACTACCCTCAGTCTAAACCACTACGCCCCACACAAAACAGTTCAATACAACGCTAAGTGAGCTCTTCTTTTCCTTGCTTGATGGATGGCAATCTATTGACTTCTCGGTTTAATATTGTTATGCAACTTCCTAATATACCTAAGCTCCACTTTATAGCCAATCCATGCCATATACTTTTTCTGAAGCATCTTGTAAATGTAGACATTCCCTCTTATCTGCATAGCTGCATACGTGTAATATACACTCTTATACAGTGGCGCTAAGTAAATATAATCATTATTTATTTAAAATATGGTAAAGTTACTACAGGTATGTCCACTTTCGCTATTTAGTATGTACTTACACGGAGACAGTTTCCTTTCACTGCTTTCTCTCTACTGCCATTTGTGGATACTACTACTGTTCTACTATTCCTATACGTGCAGTACTGTGTTACTATATTCCTATAAGTACACAATGCTTTCCGAGGCAGCTACCGTAAATCCTTTATTAGAAGCACGTATTCACTAAACAGATATCAAGCATAAAAGCTTCCGCTAAACGTCTGCATAAATAAATATTTATTTCCATGAGTACATATTGCTCTATACTGCTCTCTATCCATTCAACTATCCAAAAAAGTATTTAATTTAATGAAAAATGTGTATACTATTATAGAGAGCATTGCTCTAGTGAATTGTACTAAAGACACAGATTAAAGAGATGACATAGGAAAATCGAGAATCATATATGACAATAATATAGAGACATCTTTAAAATGAAGTGAAATGCGGATAATACCCATTTCATTGCATTTGTTACTATAATGATGGTACGCACCAATAGATCTCAAACTAAAAACAAAGTGTATTGCAATTTTTAAAAGGAAGTAAGACGGCAAATTGTTCTGCACATTATTATTAGTTTAGTTTTTGTAACTATTGTAGATTCTCGTTAAGAATGCTTGTGCGGGGTTTTATGAGAAAATGTATTCAGGGAAGTTGTTCTGATGATAGGCTGTGGTGTTTGTAGGGACATTTTGTGATGGCCACCTACATATTATACAACTGTACATTTATGCGTTTGGAGAATGGATTTTTGCCATTTTAAGATTTACCTTTGAATTGAATGGAGCCTAGTGCATTGTTGGGTGTGGAGGAAGGAACCCGGCTGGTGAAATGTCTAGTCATTTTTAATGGTGGTGTGTCGAGCGAGCGTTGGTGGCTTTGTTTGGGCAGAGCTGGCTGACAATGGAGGAGCGAAGGAACTGGATGTGATGCGAATCCACAGCATGTAATAGGGATCCAGCTGAAGAGAATTGCTTGCTACACCATTCTACTATGTCATGGGGATGTGGAATTCAATGTTCAGTGCTTTGGGAAGTTGGCCATTATGCAGAGAGCATTCACATTCAAGCTATTAGGCATATGTAGCAGTTAAAGTATAAATATAAAGCTATTATGGTAATGGCAAAAAGGTATACATTCATGTACAAACGGACTGTAACTTGTGTAATGTAGTAAGGGGAGGGCAGGCCATTGCATATTGCCAAGTGCGCCAAGTGCACAGTGAAAGCTTAGCAGAGCAGACGATGAAGAAAGACAAGTGGAAAAAGAATATGAGTGGAAAGACAATGTTAATGCATGCATGCAACGATCCTACTGCGCTAATATAGGACAGGTAAGTTAACTACATACCTGCAGGAAGTCGACCTACACTTGCAGTATGCATATACACGGGAACTCTGGCAGAGAAAGCAGTAGGCACGTAGATTAGCTATAGTCAGGTAGTCTGGAGTCAAGAAGAGAATATTAGTGACAGTTGAATTGAATATCCGAGTATATCTACAGAGCTATCGTGCCTGGCGCCTATAATAATGGAATATGTGTTTGCTATAGCAGTAAAGATATGCCGTGCATTATTATACGCTCCAGGATCGCATTAAAGCCGTAAAGAGAAAGTAGCTGTCTGTAGGAAGTCTTTGCAGAGATATGGCTAAGGTCACATAGGCGGGTATAGTGCCTAGGAAGTGGAGATACATGACGGCAATTTATTGTGTGCAGGTGGGAAACAAAGTGCTCGTGTAGTCAGATTCAGATGGGACCTCTGGAGTAAGGAAGGTGGTAATGGATGGCTCCTGGTACGGTACGGACTCCTCTTGTCTCTCTTTCCGCTTTCTCTCCACTTCCATTCGCTATACACCCGCCTGGCTCAGACTCCAATTTACGTCGTCGCCTAGACTTTCCACTCGCACCAACCAGCCTCGGCTAGGCTAGCTAGGCAAATGCCTAACCCTATATTTCCAATGCGACGACCATCCTAGACCTATTATAAATTTAGATAACACGTAGGTATATTACATGAATTGTATTTTCAATGTACCTTAAAATCTGAAATCATGGCCGGACAACTTTCTCCTTCCTAGAGGTAGTCGCATCACAGTTTACAGATATATTCAAATTTTTAGGTTGCCTATCCGAGGGTCTTAGTCCAGACAAGGCATCTTTAATATTAAGAAGTGTTTCAGGCTTTTTTCTATACCTCTAGTACCTGTGCAATATTTTGCAAGATAAGCACAAGGTACATACTTAGATTTACCTTGGGATTGGATTAGAATGCTGGCAGACTGTTTGTTTTCCGATGTAGGTACATACTTAATATACAGGGGTATTGCATTCTGGAAATGTATCTTTGTTGCTCTGTGCATGTAGTACAAAGCACAACACATGTCTCCCTGCTCTGCTCCGCACACACGGTCCGGAATATAAAGTTGTGTTTTGTATTGGCAAGAGTCAATCTGATATGCGAGAGAAAATTGGGGGAAATGATAGTTGTGCTCCATATAAATGCACGTAGCACGGTGGCGGTGCAAGGGATGTTGTTTGTTTGTGTGTTAGAAGGAGGATTCAGATTAGAGGTCAGAAAAGCTCCAAGAGCCAAAATGGGCTGAACTATCTCCACGTCATTATTTCCACTATTGCAACCAGGGCAGGGCACACGACAATAGTTTCTGTGTCGGGGAACCTATATGGGAATTTCCATCCGGGTATTATGTATGTATGTGGTGGCCGGGCAGAGACGAAATTCGAATCAAAATCAAAGGTATTTAGAATGCATGTATTTTAAATTCCTTCCCTAACATATTTAGTTGATTTCGGATTTGGAGTCTACTGCTATAGGAGCTTCACATGTAGAACAGGTACATAAGTAGTCAAGTCAGACGAAGCCAAGTGGAGCAATCGTGGAATAGCTTCACATCAACATCAGCCAAGTTCCAATCTAATCCTGGAGAATCCAATCGGATGCAATTCAACCTATCAACCCTTCCACTGGGACTCCAGACTTACCTATCTACATATAGTCCTCTTACTTATTTATATACTCATGTCCTTATATCCGCAGTCAAAACTCCCGTTACACCACATTCATATATCCATTGTCTCTTCCCTTCTCCTATTCCTTAAAATCCTATACTGTTACACAACCCGACGCCGGAGCATCGCTCATTTACAGCCAAAACTTGCCTCGGGCAAAAATCTTTCTTTAATCGTTAAATTGTTCTATAAAATACCAAAAATTTAAATTTTCAATTTTTTACCTACCTAAAACTTAGCTATCAATATTTTCCATTTTTTAAATTAATTAATAACAATTTTTTCAAAGGAATCGAGAATTAATACTACATTATAAATCAAAAACATTTTTTATTAGAGTTTTTTATCGGTAGACATGAAATTACATCCTAATTCATGAAATTAATTGTATATTTTCACCTTTTCAATATAAATATTTTCGTTAATGAGAAATAACAAAGCTAACCATGCAAAAGTACTTTGCTAATGCCACAGCGAAATAATTTCATCATGTTTGGTCTGCCCTCCACCGCCGCCTAGGGTTATTTGGCAATAACAACGCCCCCGTCAAGTTTTCGTTTCTAGTCGGGGCTTGTTATTGTGCACATTTACGGTGAGTGTAAGAGGTACAGGAGGACGAACTGGGAAAGCAGGCAACATAGATAATAATATGCTTTTTGAATGCATACATATGTACATACATTAAGCATTTAGAACTAGATCAGATTAAACGGCACTTTGAGGAGAATGAAGCGAGAAGAGGAGGAATTGCACACCGATTTGGCTCCAGATTTTCAGGCAAAGTCCCCGTGTTTGCTGGAATATCTGCATGTAATGTACATTACATTGGAGATAGTACTTCCACCCGTTAACTTTTTCCTTTCCTTATACTATTTTCTCCTCCCAGCATTCGACAGGGTTGTTTACAGAGGGGCTCTCCTACAAAGTCAAGTCTTTAGAAGTATTTTACATGTCTCTATTAATATACAGTGTGTGTTGAATGAAACAAACATTTCTTACATCGTATCTCGTCATTGACACATATGGACACTCACATATAGACGGTGGACATATTCGCAGTACTCAGATTTATTGATAACGTATTTGTGCTTCCTGGGACCTTAATATAGGCAAAATCGGTATTTGGTGAGTCCAATAATTTTTTGATAATTAAAATGAGCCCAGAAAGTTTTTGGAATGTTTGTTGTTTCTTTAATTTTTGGCATTTTTCAAAATTTCCAAAATTTTTCTCATTTTAAGGATATTCCAAAAAAGTAGAAAATTGCCCTGAACCAAGTTTGTTCCTATTAGGTTCATTAGAAGTGCAAATAGGTACATAGTCTAAAATTCGGAGCACTTCACTTATAGTTTAGTTACTTTGTTGTGGGTTTTGGGGTTATGTTTTTTTCTGATGGTCCATTACAAATGCAGTAACAACAGCCATTAACAAAATGGTTAGTTTTTACAAAAAAATGCCATTTCTAATGACCCAGTAAGTTATTTTAAAACTGAAAATAAAGTTAGCCATAATGAAGTAGGCCTAAGACTTTGGTTAGCTAATTCTCCTGTTGGAGAATGAATGGTTGGATTTTGTTGAAACCCTGGTTTGTGGCTAATAACTTATTGGGATTTGATGGTCATGCATTAGGAGACGAAGTTAAGTTTGAACGCTGGTTGGTAGGAAGTAATAGGATATTTAAACTCGAGTGTTAAGCACATGGAGTGCATAATGCATCGCTACACAGTGGATTTTAACTGATTGGGAAGTGGGAAGAAAATAAAAATTAGAAGAGAAATGTGAGGAAAATTGGTAGTGCAGAGATTGTCTACATGTTCCACTTTTTGAATTTCTCCCAGTGTGACGCTGGAGGACATTTCTAGGGAAGAAGAAGAACAGGTCTTACTTAGAATGCCTCTTGGTGGCCTCCACGTATGTGTATAAGGACGAAGGTAATAGGTTAGCAAATATGGTGTAGGAAAGAAGAAAAGTTGGTGAACTGCCTGACTGTGGAATGAGTAAAAGTGGAAGGAAGAAATGGTCGTGGAGCTACTTAAGCAGAACGGAGCTGATGAGATGAGAGGAAGTATAGGTGTGTTATATGAGTTAGATAGGACAAGCGGAGGATAGAGGGAATATATGTGTAATACACTTTGAAGGAAAGTTGGTTGAGGGAAAGGAGGGCAGGCTAGGAAGAAGCGTGAACAAACGGCATTTATATTATGCATTTGGTAGATTGAGTGTATAGCTTTTCAAGGCACGTAGGTAAACTATTTTAGGGATGGAAATCCAGTAGAGCTTGTGAAACAAGAGTTGAGCGTTTGCATTGCATTACTTTGCATGTGTACCTCAATACTTGACTCTATTCGATTCCGGAGTCTAAACAGTCAGTTGAACAGGCGAACACTTTTCCAGATTTGAGAAGGACGACTTCCAGTTCACACAGATACAGGAGATAGTGGCACTGGGACTTCGCTGGGTGTGAGTCGACTTGGGGCAATGCAGTCTGCTGCCTGGGTTGGGGTGCAGGAGCCAGTTCTCTTCATGTCGTAGTGCTAATGTCCGCATTTCATTTCCGGTTCGATGACCTGGAAACCTGCCGATAAGAATTGTCGAATTTATCACTTGTAATGTTTCCTTGTATTCTGATGTATTTTTCTGCTGACTCCAGCGTTGCCCTTCGCGTCCACATCTTCAGTCAAGTTTAAATCGAGTCAGGGTGTGGAAAGGCGACAGAATCTAGTTAATAGCACTCTATTCATCCTTTAAGTCCTATCTCCACATCTATAACGACCATTATTACTCATTTCCTCCACTTTTACAAAAGATTCCAATAGACATACAAAGGACACCATTAACATTCCCCTATACTTATTACCACCAACTACTCTCTCATTTCTCATGCAAGTCTTCCTCTGTCCCCATAAGTTCATCACATTGTTACAATCCCACACAAAATTCAACTCAGTCATCCTAGCCAATATAATATATGCGTTCCTTAATTCAGGCCCATTGTATCACTTCTAAAACCACTTTGTGATACTTTCCTGGTTGACTCATCTAGTATGAAGTATTAAATATTTATAAAAGGTTTCTCTTCAAATATACATTCATTTTTTTAATTTCGGGAATTATAATCCTTATTTACAAGTCCAAGTTACAAATAATCTACTTTTGCTAAATATTAGTACATTTTTGTCTGATAACCCAAGCTAAAAGCATTTTTAAGGCTGCAAACTAATGAATCACAACAGTAAACTTTCATTAATAACCATTTGTATGACTGAGTTTTGAAGAAAATATTTGCACGGATACTTAAATAACAAGCTGAACTCTAAATTGATAATTCAGTGACATTCTTAAACCTTTTTGTAGTATATAAGAAATCAATATGTTTCAGCTATTAATTAGGCTGTGCTTATTAAACAATTGCTAGATATTTACAGGGAACGCCTTCGCAATGTCTGTGTGCTGTGTGTCCATTTTTTGTCGGTTCAATCACTCGGGAATCCCTTAAGATATTCGTTCAATCCAATTTACCACGCCGACCATTGAAATACCTAGCTCACTGTCGAAAATGAGCACATTCGGACTTTTAGTTTGTTGCAGAAAATTTGCTTACCGCTTAAAACCTATATTTTGCTTCTAAAAGTCCTATTTGACTATCTTAATCTATAAACAAAGTAAAACAATTTTTACTACCCCTCTAACAACCTATTAGAAGCGGCATGTGATATTTTAGTACCCAAAACCTAATTTTCCTATCTGTTCAATGTAAAGTGAGTGCGCGGTATCTTAGGAGGGGGAAGGTCAAACACGCCCATTTTTAATAGGGTTCCTCAGCAAAGATAAGGTCAAATCCGAGGTTTCATCCAAATCTTTCAATTCGCCCGGGAGTTGTGTTCACACACATACGTGCATATGGACAAACAACACGGCTCCATAAGTGAGCCTATGCATTGCTCGCTGAAACTGTAGTGACAATGTAGCTCTACAAGCTTAAATTTTTCTAAACACTGTGGAGCTGAAATAAGGCGAAATAATTTTCCCTTAAGCATTCGCAAATGAGAGTATATCGAAAATTAGACATAGCGTGCATGCAATTGTAGACAATGGCTGCTAAATTAATAAATTGAGTAACCTTTACAAATAAATGCTATTCATCCAATATTTGTGCTCTGAATTAGGTAAATATTGCTTATGGCATTGTAAATAATTATATAAAATGTACATTGTAGGTTATATCATGTTTCGAATACTGTAATCAAATAGCACATGTGAATAAATGCAATAGTAAAGTAAAAGTAAACGAAATCATGGACTCCTGTTGAGATATAGATATTTAAAGCATAGAGAAATGTTTGGATGAAATATAATGAGTAGCCCATTAACTTGGTTGTATTGAAAAGCTGTGACTTTCTACGAATGAGCCATGCTGGGGAAAGCGTATCAGAATGTAGAAAATCTTTCCATTCAATTCTTATTTCCTGTTTCTCGTATTTACTTCAGCAGTATACCTTTCATTCCCCTTCCTCTTGCCTTGATTTCTTCTATAAGACCTGATGCGTCTATAGAAATCAATGAAAGACATGCAACGAAGGTGTGCCATAGAAAGGTAAAAATAAAATATTAGTTCACAGATATTCTGGGTAATATCTATAGCCGGCAGCGTAGTCAAAAAAGTGGTTGCATTGTACGCCTTGGTACTGGAGAGGACTCCTCGTGCCTAGGTCAACGGACCACGGAGCTCCAGGCTAAACTACACTATTTTTGGCATTTGGCTGAATTATTTGTTACTGCCAGATAATTAAGCGTATTCACTTCTAGTATGTCAGTTAATTGATAACAACTTATGCACAATCAAAGCAAATCAATGCAATAGCAGTAAAATAATACCTTTGTCGGAACTCTCGTCAATAGATTTGACTGGAACAAGTAGCAATAACGAATAGTATATAAAATATTCATTTTTAACAAAAAATGTTCAGAAGGCAGATGGAGAAGCATTCTTTTTTCCATAAAAAAGACTAAATGAGACTCAAAATGTAAAAAGAGTACAGAGGTATTTATTTTTCCCCGAAAGACAAATGTCATTAATATATAACATTGTATGATATCAATACTAAACTTGGTATCATTAGTAATTAGTTGCTGAAAATAATTATAGTCAATAGTAAATCAATGAAGAATGAAGGGTATCCGTTATTTTCCAATATGTTCTCTGGTATTCACTGAGCAAGTTATTACAGTGTTTGCGTGAAGAGTACTCGAGTAGAACATAAAGGTATACGCCAACTCGTGTGTGGCTCCTATAGCCTCGTACTGTGAACGGACCCAATATTTGTAGTTGCATATTAATACTTGGAATATTATGTGTTGTGCAAATGGCGTAGTTTATTGGAAAGGAGAATTTGTGTGTACATAAAGGTATGCTATTTATTTATCTAATCTGGTATTAGTTGGGGAAGGAATGTGAGGTGAGTTGCATAAGTCCGTGGAAGTAATACTGCACATGAGTTATATTTGTTATATTTTTGAGTAGGTCTAAGGATGCTTTCACTTTTGCAACTTTTCATTTAAAGCTCTCTCCGTCTTCACGCCCTCATCTCATCACTTGTGCGCTTTGGAATGAACTCTGATGGAATTGGAGTGTACATGTAGTTGGTTATAAGGAGCTGGGATATTGTTGTCAAAGCGTGGATGGCGTGCCTGAGAATCCACTATTTATATAGCTCAACGGGCACAATCCAGGTCTTTCCGTTTCATAAGTAGTTAGAGAATGAGCGAAGGAAGGAGGAAAGCAAGAGAGACGAAGCCACGGCACCAAAAACAAACCGAGCCAGAAGAGCAGAGTCAGGCACAGACAAACCTCCATCCATCCATTATCTCTCTTACGCTATTTGCTCCTCCACTCTAACCAAATTGCCCAACTTGCAAATTATTACACGCCATCTCCTCCATTTCCATTCTCCAACATCCACCGCGATATTCACTGACGATGAGGAGAAACCAGCTACCTTACCTACTTATGTACATCCACTCCATTGTTGTATGCATGAGTTATCGTATGACATTCCACCCAACATTCTACTCCGTATTTATCACTATACTACTTACCAGCTACATTTCTATAATGCCAACTCAAACTATCTTCAGATAAATAGATAACGCTAAGTGTTCCAGATATATTTAAATACATACTAAATTCCTATGATTTTCAGACACCCATAAATGTATACTAAACATATCTAGTTATTCTCGCGTTTCACTATTATTACACTCAAACTGCGTTTCCGACAAGTGCAGTGCAAGTAATGGCACAGTCGTCTAGTATCTTTCAAAATATTCCTATCTCTTTCCCTTGATAAAGTGGTGAAAGTGGAAATGCACAATCTTTGAGCTATTTTTAGGCCCCCTTAAAATACTCCCGTATTTACAATATGCAACTGCGTTTAGAAGTGGTTATCAGCCTCTTCATTCACTTATCGCGTGCCATGAATAATGTAATTGTGAAGTTAACCACACAAATCCATTTTTCGCTGAGTTTACACTATTTACCAATGTTTAACCCAAACCCACATTCAGTAAACCAAGCACACTATGTGTGTAGGCAATAAAATTTTTATACTCCTAAATAAAGAATTCATGCCCACTACAAAAATTTTATAACCTATTTGGGATTCGCTTTTTAATTTGTAGCCTGTTCCTATTTTTGCAACTGAAGCTTTCTCCAGATAGTGAGGTTTTATGTATTTCCTGTATTTATGATAAGCCAGCAATGAACAAACACGATGCTTTATTTACTTGCATGCTTTCATTTGTATTGCTATTACCAAACAGTTCATGAATTTCCTAAAATAGATAAAAGATTTAAATAATTCAAATTTAACATGAATTAAGGAAATAATGTTTAGATGCTGTTTTGAACAACTTGCCTAGTAAAAGATTATAGTAGGCATTTAGCAAAACAAGAAGAGGGAAAACTAAGAGTATACTTCTAACTCTCGAAAGTACAAACACATTTAATTGGCAGAACACGAAAGAAATCGAATGATTAGGTTTAAGACAGTTATCAAACAGGCTTTGGATTATAAAGTGCTGATCATTTTTAAATTTAAGAAGTCTTGCTCAGTTTCCAAATATCCCATATGCATAGTACACCAAAAACGATTTTTTGCTAGTAAAGACAGAAGAATGCTATTTGAGAAGCACATTTTGACTAAGGGATTCTGAAACCTGTCTTTGGAAGCATTGGATGCAAAAATAAATTCTCACTGTTGCTTAGATGTCGTTAATCAAATATTAAACTAAGAGATTAAGTATGTGAGAACCAGACCTTCTGAAACTTCATTATTCAGAGACCTCTAATACCTCGACTTCCCCAAATGATAATGCACAAGATGCGAAAACTCATTGAATTACAATTTAATCAAGAGCTACCTACTTTTAATTCGAGTGGGCCAAAGGGAAGCTCTGTGCCCGGAAAGCTTTACAGTACCACATTACCCAAATTTGGAAATCAATTTTATATGTAGGGTAAGATCAAAACCCTCTTTCACTATGAAATCGTGAATAGAAGAAATTAATAACGAAGGTATTAACACAATGTAGATGATGTATTATGGGATACTATAAATAAAAGAAAAATGCATTGGGGGTAGATACTAACATTTGCAGCGTTTTCATTAAATTTGCAAATGGATCTTAGTTTTTAACAAAATTTCTGTATTCCTACATTTAATACCATTTCAAAGGCTAGTTATTAGTAAATGTATAAATTAGGTGAATTCACTTGAGGAATACCTAGTAGTTATGGCTTAGGAAATTAGGAAACCTCATTCAGTTGATTTTAATTGAAACAGTAGGTATTTATATTACAGATATAATTTGAAGGTATAGATCTTAACATGTTGTATGTAGAAAAATATATAGACTGGAAACACTATTTCTTAATGGGAACCTAAAATAAAGGCTTTGGGTATTGTTTTCTTAGAAAGCCAAATAATGAAAAGACTTTTACAGAAGTAAAAAAGTTTAAAGTTGAAAACATGGGATGTTAGAAGTATGGTTAAGAACAGATGTATAGCAAATGCCAATTCAAAGTAAAGATCAAGATAAAAGGATGATAAGCCTGATTTTGGGTGGAAAATTGAGTTATAACAGTAGTTTGGCATAATTTGGAAGAAATGTTGGTAAGTATATTGGTACAACTATTTACACTGAATAGAAAATGAGATTCTTTCAAAAATGGATGCATTTATTGTACCACAATACACTGTAAGGTTTCTTTAGAAGGGAACTAAATTTGTACAATAGTTTTGGCAAGTATAAAAAAGAGAAATTCAAGTGGAAACCTCGACGAAACTGAGCTGACTTGGCTGGTGCTACGAAGCAAAGTAATTGCTCTCTCAGGTCCTATACACTTTACGATAGTGTGCATATAACTGACATAATATTGTTGCACAGGTCACTCGGACTCTTCCTAACGTCTGTTCTCCGTTTGCGTCGTCATGTACTTACCTTCTCTGTCATGTTTTATTTAAAAGACAATTGAGAATGGAAAGAGAAAAGTTTTCCCTTTCACATTCTCATATATTATCTTTCCTCGTTTCCAGACTTTCTTACAACTACTCTGTCTCTATTTCACTTTTACCACTACCAATGACAGCTCCTTTTACCAATTCTTTTCAAACAGGAAAACACTTAACAACTATTCTCTAACTAATAACATATTAATAAGTACGTCTGCCATTCAACTTCAATACTTTACACTTTAATGGTATTTCACTCTCATTTCAACAAAAATCATATTTGTTTTCCTCATTAACCAAGTCAGCTCAAGTCAAGAGCAAATGCAATTATAAGAGGAATCGTATAATTGCTTTAAGTATTCTTTGATAATAATACGTATTAAAAGCAATGTGCACTAAATATCACTTTTGACAATTTGTAATATACCATTGGTGAAATTACCCTGCAATAGTAAATTCATTTTAAGGCTGAAAACGCTATTTTTGAATAGCAATGAGAATCAATTCAGTAATGAAGGCATATTAATACAAAAAGTTTTCAGACTTTTGATTCATTCTTCAGTGTGACTGGAAATTTTTGCACTTTCATTTTAAATTTACCATTTAAGGAAATGTCAATCAACTTGCAAATTATTTGGTTCGTTCCGTCATAAAAAGATGTTTTAATAGTACTACATTTTGTAGTTCTACTGTGCGTTAAATCTGAAATTATTGGAGACGTCATGTTTTCAAAATGTTTGCTTTTAAGGACGGTCAATTACCAAAAGACACAAGTCAACTGGCACTCTAATGCAAGCCACGTCTGTAACCCCAGTTAAGGGCAGCTAAGTAACGCCGATTTGGATATCAGGAATCTCCCAAATAAAGAAACACGGAGAAAGGCTCAATTAATTAAAAAAAAAGAAAAATGTACCAAATTACTGCTTGCTTTGTCAAAATTACACTGCAATAATGAGAACAAAACTGTTTTCCATCGTTTTGTGATACTAAATTAAAATGTGATACTAAAGGCTACAGATAATGATCTCAATGGAGTAAATACGGTATGACAGTTTTGAGTTGTCCTGGTCGCTGATTCTGCAAGTATACACAGTATACCTAAATTGACAGTCGTTGTGACTGCCACAACTCACGGCACCCGCTTAGAGCAATTGGGGGACATTGAATTGCAATTTAGTTAATCCTAGTGTTTTGCGATGTGGTAAGTAGAACAAAAGTGGTAAAATCGTCAAGGGAATCAACGGCCAATTTTGGCCTATTTAAATTGACACATTCTAACACGTATAGCTTCTAACTAAAGTCCTTCCTACATTCACCCAGTAGATGTGTAGTTGATGTGGGAGCTTGGATGAAGTAGGCGTATTTAGTATAGCATACGTGATTGGTTACTAAACAATAGTAGGCGAGATAACTATACAATGTACAGTAAATATGCTTGCCTTTCTGCTTTGCAAGTTCTTGCTCAACAATTCACAACTATTTATCGCGCCAGGTTAACTACTTAAAAGGTTACGTATATTGCAAAAAACGCATAGTTGCCATTAAATAAGTACATAAACGGTATTCATACCTCCAGGTTTATGTTTTGGAGCAAAAGATTATACGCGCAGTATTCAACTTATCTATTGAGGCATTAAATTAATGTATTTGAAGACCTTTCA
The DNA here is from genome assembly GCA_020352615.2 of Yoshiicerus persimilis. Lineage (NCBI taxonomy): Eukaryota > Metazoa > Arthropoda > Collembola > Entomobryomorpha > Tomoceridae > Yoshiicerus > Yoshiicerus persimilis. Next base: position 24,167,318 of record CM060170.1, on the reverse strand, counting down.
GCTGTAATGAAGTCGCATTTGCAAAATTGCGTTACAAATGCATTTTTACTTGAAAGTGGTAAAATTAAGAAGTGAAGTAATTTGTTGTACTGCAAGTAAGCAATTCCAATGATAATTTTTTGTTCCGAAATATCTGTCTTGAATTTTAGTTCGTAAACTATTTAGTTTTCATTAATTTGTTACAATCTATTCTTTCTCAACAGTATCAAAGAAGATATTAATGAACGCTAAAATAAAAGGTAAATGGTTATAATTGAGGCATACCCCCCGAAAACGGTTGTCATAGGTCGACATTCTGTAAAATTGAGTAATCATAGATATGACATGTAAAACTACATTTTTCTGTGAGTGCAATGAACACATACCAAGGTGTATTCATACCTAGGTATTCATTTATTAGGAGGATATCAATACCAGTGTACTGGCATGCAGTGCATATATGCATAATGTGCACTGCATGTAATACATAGTGCACGCGTTAAAAGGACAATGTGCAGTGCACAAAATGCATGAAATGCAAGAAATAGTAATTATCATGGATACCATGACTAAATATAATCGAATCTCACAGCCTCTGAGAGAACGCAACCTATGAGACTCAGAACATAGTTTCTGACCGAACAAACTCGTAGGTTAACCTGTAAGGGAACGGCATCATTCAGACTCTGAGAAAACGGAAAATACTCAAAGGCCCTGAATATTGCACAAGGTTCATTGCAAAAGCTCATGTAGGTCACACAACTAGTGAAATTGCATTTTAATGGCAAAAATGCTATTCAGAATCTTGAGAGTAATACAAGTAATGAGGAAGGCTAAAAAATAACATTAACACAAAAATGTTTGAACCAATTTGTGGCATCCGTCAATTGGGGCTAAATAGTCTGCCCTTTTGTTTTCAATTTTTTCATTAAGTAATTCTCATTCGAATTAAATGTAGTTTGGCTCGCTAAATTCATAAAATGCTCTATAAGTGAGAATAATTCATTGTTAGTCAATGAGTGTTGGTGCATAAAAATCAGCTTCCTTGGGTGTACATTAGAAAGACCCTGGTTGTTATGCACAAAATTGAGGCTTTCTACGGAAGGCTATTTATCAAATCCCATAAGTACCATGGGACTCCACTGTGAGCCAAGGCACTAACAACAGTTAGGGTCAGTTAAATAAATCATATTTTGGTGGTTTGGAGCATGGAAAGAAGGAATAAACCAGCAAGGTTCCATAGGGTCATAAAAATTACACATAAAACACACTATAATTATTTGTAAAAGCCGAATTTTAAATCGGAAGACGGTCTCCTAGCCAAAATGGGACCCGTCCGGAGGAACAATTGTTCCCCCGGATGGGTCCCATTTTGGTCGATATCGTCTCTGTGTACCTTCATGAGAAATATACATAGGTATCATGTCATTCGGAAGAAAAAAATTATTAACGTAAGAAAAAAATTTTTATGTGGACCAACTATTGTATTTCGAAATAATAAATACATAGCCTTTCTTAGAATGACACTAGTGATTTTACAAAAAACTTTCATCAAAACTGAGGAAATCGTTTTGGATTTTTTTGTGATTTTGGGAAAATTGATCAGGGGGGACCCAAAACCCTTCCCAAAATGAAAATTAACTTCCTCCGATTTCGATGTATTAATGGTAACAATGCAATAGCATTTTTACCATTAAAATGCAATTTCACTAGTTGTGTGGCCTACATGAGCTTTTGCAATGAACCTTGTTTCAGTGTATTTGAGTACTATGTCTCACAGGCTGCGTTCTGGGTATATAATCATATATGCATAGATGCATTTTGTGCGTTTCAAGCACTGTGCATTTAGTGCATTTTAAGTACTGTGCATTTCGTGCGTTTCAAGCACTGTGCATTTCGTGCGGGTGCACGTATGAAAACAATTTCGTGCGTACTAATTAGAACACTGATTAATACTGGGAACACAATTTAGCACACTCCTGTTTAACTAACGAGAAACACTGTTTCTCATTACTGTCATCACTGTCACATGTTGGTAGCTGTTAAACGTACGAGAAGAGATGACACACATAAGACTCCACCCGACTAGTTTTCATATCCATAGTCCGGAAACGAAAACCAGCATATTACAACTGAATTGCATAAATTATTGAGTATAAAATAATGAAAATATATGTACATCCAGGTAAAATCGGCTTTCCCGAGTGATTCTCCAAAAGTATTTGAATTTGATGTTTCATTTTGGAGCTCAGTACAGTCGGGTTAATCTGTGTCTGATGGCGACCAACGTGAGATGAGTGTTCCTCATAAGTGGGGTAAAAAGTGGCGAATAGGAATGGCGTCTTGAAAGTGCTAAACAATATTTGTGTAGAATTATGCCATTTTGGAGACCTTCATAAACCTGCAAAATCCCCCGAGGGGATACCTCTACTAGGCGCAAAAGACACCATGGTAGCCGTTTATAGACTCCTTGGTGCAACTTACTTGAAAAAGACTGTTTAATAATGTGTTCCCACCCAGTATTAATATCCTTCCTTGTGTCACCTATACATAATACCTAACCATGTATGCACTTTGGTATGCATTCATGGTAATCACATAAAATGTCCAGTTTTACATTTCCTATCGATGGTTGTTCGATTTTACACAAATTCGCCTACCGATTTTCGGGGGCTTGTTTCAATTGTTTTACAAAACAGTGGTTCGATTTTTTCTTATCTGTCGTCTTTTAACATTATTTTCAAGTCGCTATATATAGAGATGAAGAACTATAACAAATATAGTATACACATGAAAGGAATCGTCATGTATCGAAGCTGGGAAGTTGATGCTGTCTATGCATGCTATTTTTCATTTGTAATTTAAGAACTTGAGAAGTATTTCTTGTAATTTTTCTAAATGAATTCTAGGTTCGGAAAAGTAGCGTGCAGAATATCTTTAATAATAACTTGATGCATTATTGGAAAGCAGGATTTAGCAGTGAGTGTTGTTTTCATCGGAGCTTTGTGAGGGTGGAGGATGGGTGCTGAATGGTTTCGCATTCGACTGAGCACATATTAGATAGCCTAGGTAGGTATTCATTGGGAAGGCAAGAAGGTAATCTGTGGGAAGTGCAAATGAATGAAGACGAGATCATAAACTTATTATTGTGTTTCTTTGTGCATACTTAGCGAAGTCACCTTGCAGTGCATGATTCATATGATACTAATACGTAAGGAGGGAAATGAAGAGAGGAGAAGAGCACACTCGACTGGTACTTAATAATGGACTGGAACTGGAGGAGACAGAGCAAACAGCACTCAAGATACTGGAGAGAACAAGATGAGGAAGAGAGACGTGAAAGTGGAGTGAGTGGGAGACAGGAGGAATGGAGACAGGCAGCTGGAGAAGAAGAGCTCCGGAGAAAGCGGAGGCGAGGGAAGAGAAACAGAAAAGACAGAGAACTTTTGGAATCGTTTCGTTGACTTTGGTCTTTCGTTCCACTTCTGTTTTAATATGAATCTATACCACCGTTTTATTATTGTGAATAGATGGACGACAATGCGCCATTATTGTAAGCATCCAACATTCCTTCCATTGTAACTCAAGTATCGCATTGTCCTCCGCTCACAGAACATAAGTTCCATCTCTTCGCTACCTATTCATTCCTTCCTCCCGTAGACATCGGCTCACTTTCACTCTCTCTTCCCCAGCTCTCCGTCCTTACACAGCATCCATGTCCTTATCACCAATCCAACCCATTCATAACTCTAAGTCATAAGTTGCTACCAACTTCTATTTACTTACCAACCAACACATGTATGCAGAACAGGACGCCCTAGAAATTTTTTCGGCCCGGCGTGTACTCACTTTCCCAAATCTCCAACATTCCTATAGAATTTCATTTTATGATTCATATTTTTATATTAAAAAGTAAATATTTTTTAATCCCTACGTGAAAATCCTCTTCCAGGTTTCTATTCCAAGGTAACGAAAAGACTTGAATGTTTTTATGTAAGCAACCGTCATTGCAAACGCTTAGGTAAAAATATTATACATAAAAGTTCCTGTCGAATCCTTCTAATTAAGAGAACATCCTAATTTTAGCATTAATAATATACGCTAAATAATTCAGTTATGTCCGCTCAGCTTGGTTGAGAAATATGGAGAGCTAACGACATTTCCATTGCAGTAATCATCTACTCTTAACTAAAATATGTAAGCAGATTTATGCGGGAGCCAACTTGAATGCAAGAACATTGATCTACAATATAACAAAGGAAATACAAAACCGGCAGTCCTGGACAAGACTATCTATTTTTATTACAATCGATCTTACAATAAACTGTGGTTCTAAATATGGCCAACAACAAAAATCTGACCAGCAATTCTTCTTATATAATTACAACATTGACAAGACCTTAATTATGGTTTTCTCTAAGGTCCTCAGCTCGAATCCAGTAGTTTGCTAGCATTGGTATAGTATAGGTTGGTTTTTCCTAGCACATTAGTACATAAATTGTAAGCGTGTAATGGCTTTCCCTATGCCTACGCAGAATTGGTATTACCTTAACATTATCCTATCACTTTGCCTTGTCTAATCTCTCTCTTTGCATATCCGTCAGCCCATTTCTTTTTCAGATTTGCAGAGTAAGTTGGTCTGCTCTGCATTTAATATGGTATTTTTCTACTTCTATTGTACTGACCATAAAGCATGTTACTGCTCCTGTGTTTTTCATAGTGTAATTGAGGACCAACATGAAACTACGTTCTGGCCGACTTGTCGTTACTACACAAGTATGTATGGGGACAGGTGTACCGTGTGGATGTGTATTGGTGTACAATAGTAGTATATATGTCACCTTCCCTGAGAGCATGTCTCTGAACACAGAGTCTATGAACTCTGTAGCCCGGTCTCTGGACCGCAAAAACCTCAAAGGCCGGTATATGGGAGTACCGAAACTCGAGCCTTGAGAGCACCAATAATACTCATTGTGTTATGTGCATCGCATGTCGAATAGCATAAGGAACAATTTTTTAATTAATCGTAGTGTTTATAAAACAATTTTTACCCTCAGTCAAATCATATTCAATATAAGTAATCCCACTGATACGGTAAGTTGTTTCTTTTTATCAATAAGGAGGGTAAAGTGTTACACTGGTTTACTTAAATTGTCAAGGGTCAAATTTAAAACCATATAGTGATAATTTTGTGTGATGTTAAATTTGAAAATCGAAGAAAAATCATTTATCATTTCGCGGGCGTTATTTTCTTCTGCTATTCCTGGTAAACCTTTTCGACTGTTTAGTAGACGTCACACGTCAACTAGAACATTTACAGCATTCTACATTTACATTACAACTTATATCACCGAAACAGTACTTAATGTGCATGTGTTCTATACAGTGTAAGTGGAATTTGTATATATTATTGCAAGTGAATATAATAGGTGGTGCAAAATTGCGTACCAAATTCAGAAATAGTAGGCAGCTATAGTTACTGCAGCTAAGCTGTCCCACTGTCTGTAACCAGTAGACAGCCTAGCAATAAGTTACACTATTCCAATTTATTTAAAAAAAGCTGCTAGAAAAAGAAAAGAAAGGAGTAGAAAGAGGAGATGAAGAAATGAGGTCCGGTGGGGCATCTCCGTTTACAAATTTACCTCTCTCCAGCAACTCTGACCCATATCACAGGAGACTTGGGAAATCAGAACCGTTGCCGTTCTCTATTGTCAGCTCTCTTATTTTCTTTCTACTACAGCAGATATACACGTTGATTCAGCAGCAGTAATGAGAGTGTACGTACTTCCATTTCTGTCTTGCGGTCACATGTAATTGTACCAATGTTGTGCATTGTGCCTATATACTTGCACGAACCAAAACGAAGAAGTGGATGTGGATATTAATGATATAATTCTATGGAAATCAAATAGAGTATGAAATACAATGACATTTTTTATAATCATTTGCTCTCGAGCCTTCGCCCATATTTTTGGTTATACATATACCATGAATACAGCATACAAAATTATTTATATATTATTAATGCATAAGTCGGTGAAACCAAGTTTCTGTAATCGTTCATATATAAAAGTAATCATTCCTCTGAATGTGTAATTCAATGGATGGTATCCATTTCTTTGCAAGATATGGCCCCATGTGGCATGGTGCGTGTTTAATCAATAATAACGAATCTTGGTTATTTGTAATAAGTTTGTCATTAGTCCTTAGAAAATAAATTGCTTAATTTTTCAGGAAGTACTTAGGACAAGAAGAGAGTGATTTAACGATTTCACTGGAGTCATAGTAAATACTTTAATATTAAGAAGTACGTGTGAAATGGATGTTCATTTCCTTCATGGTCTTACTATAGCGATTGTCGCCCCTGTTTTGCAATTATGTCAAGCCTCCTTTAAACATTGCTTTCTGATAGGTAACTTTTATCTATCATGTAGGCACATTGTGATATAGAACTGTGTATAGGAGGGAAACTGTATGATTTCTGGAGTTTTAATTGTACACAAGTCTATATTCTAAGATTGCATGCAGTAATGTAGAGAAACCGGTAATGTTAAATGTAAATGACTTTCCTAAGGAAGAGATGGTGTAGTATTAAAGTAACTCTTCAACTTGGAAACAGTAATAATTGTTGCAACCATATCATTATGATCATAATCATTAGTTTCCTGGTGTGCAGAAAGTCGTGAAACGTCGCTAATGTACATACGATTAGATAACAACCATTATAGCTACTAGCAATAAATGTACCTACTGGAAATTACGATGTATACGTAGATATGTATGTTTGGGAGTGTTCTTAGAGGAAGTCAAGTCAGTAGGGTGTGATACATCTCTGAAGAGTTGAGTTGAAGAGGAAAGGATATAAAGTTATAAGAGTTAGTAAGTTTGCTTGAAATCATGGATAAGATAGTTTAGCGGGAAGAGGGTGCGAGGGCATTGCTTTCGATTGAAACATGGAAGGGAAACTTGACTGGAGTTAGTGAATTAGACGCTCTAGCTTTCAATTTCCACTCATTCACATCTGTCTCAGGAGAAAATTGAATGACTGGGACTGGATGAGTTGAAAATCTTATAGTTCGCTATGTATGCATATAAATGCGGCTACAGTTCGCAATCGCTATTATTGCTTATGCTCGAGGTAGCTTATTGTAATATAAGCTAGGTAGGTATTATGATTTAACACGGAATCTGCTAGAGAAAGCACATGAGACACTTCTTGGGCAACAAAGTACTAGCACAGCACATCTCTTAAACCTTCACTTCAACTTCAAAACTTCTTACATGTGCAGAAATCTCGTGCTCGCTACCTCACCTCAGAATCGAATCAAATACTTTCCTCTTGGCTTTTCCGTTTCCTATGAATCCTCATCTTAGCAGAAATCCCAAGTACACTGACATGTACATATTCTGCACTCGCAAACCCTGTTCACCAATAAAGCAGTCCATAGCATCTTTATTGAGTTGCTACTCAAAACTCACTTGCCAAAGGTATTTCCACACCAGACGCAACAGAAAATGCATTTTGTATTGGTCAACAAGTAATGTGTACAAATACTTCATGGGTACAAGGAACAATGTTCAACTTTGCATTCCATTTTTGAAAAGTATTTCTTTGGTATACATCTTAGATCTTTGAAAAGGGTTTTACTAAGGGGATGGCTATGGCGATTAACATTAAAAATCAAGCAAGAATGGTTTATACAAAGGTTTTCAGAAATATTAAGCAATAAGGTAATACTTGTCGACTAACACTAACGACAAGGATTTCATGTTCCATCGGGCAAATTTTCAAAGCAGTGAAAATTTTTTAAAAGAATTTTTGAAATTCCCATTCTTATTTCTTATTCTTAGTTTGATTCATGATGTTCATAAAATTCGTGATATTTTGTTAATAACAAAAATTTAAATGCAATTTTTGGCAATGTATTTTATATTAATTAGTCCATCTTGTAATATGAAGGACTAATTTTGCTTTAGTCCAAATCAGAAGGTCATACCGTATTTACTGAAATAATGCTCCTGTGGAAATAATACTCCATGTGGAGGATTATTCTGACAGTACCCCAATTTTATGACCTTGAAGTAATAATGCTCCACATCGAAGAAATCCTCCACCTCAATTTACGCATTTACTGTACGCACAATGTAAAATGTGTGATACATGAGACAAACTAATAAGACGAAGAGATAGTGGTCAATAACTTGCTAGTAGATTACAGCTCAGTTGTAATACGATAATGGCTGAAGCAGCACATTATGGACATCGACAATTAAATATTCTTTCTTGTCTCTTATAATTAGGTATTCAGTTAACCATTTTGACTAATTAAATAAATCATGCATTGACACAATAATTATTCATGTCCAAATAATCCTCCATTGGAAGTCTATTATGCACTTTGCGCGGCCAAAAACGACCTTTGAAACAATAAAAAACTGGGTAACTTATTCGGTAAATACGGTACTCTTCCAAGGGATCATATATAGTTCCCGACGTGACAGGGGATTGTACATAACTCCTATCCTTGGGGACTATTTAAAAGACTAACGTGTTGGGTGGTCCTCTGGGATTCAGTAATGAGCCGTCTATTAACAATTCATATATTAGTCCCTAAAAATGCGGGGGTCATTTAGGAGTCCGTCTGTATTAGTGGAGTCAACTATGAACAACGGCCAATATCACAGATAAAGTAAGTTGTGCTTGATATTATTACATGTCAAATAATCCAATCTTCAACCCAGTGGGGCATTTTTGAGGAATGACAATTCCGAAGAAAATGGGATTATGTGAAACCAGTTTTTGACAGAACCTAACAATAAGACGCTGTATAAAATAGGTATACTAAATTCAATTGATAAGAAATAATGTACGCAATGCTAAATAAATCGGCTTTTGCAGATGTGTTGTTTGATGTTCTACGTATGTCATGCTTTATGGTAGCAAAATTGCATTTGACAGTCTTTTTATAGTTTGCTGCGTGTAAATTGTGAAGTAGGATAAATCCATATTTTAAAAGTCGATATAATAATAACATTGAATATGGCAAAGTTTTTCAGTGACTGTGGATTGATTTACGCGGTACTTCCATAGATTGTTATATTCTACTCTACATACATACACTCTGCTGTTTCTTATTTGATCAGAAAATTTCAATCAGGAAGGAATTCTTTGCTCTGTACCAGCAAATACTGGTGCTGTGTACTTGAAGATTCGCTTCTAGTATCGTACACCGGGTTGCGAAATAATTTATTTACTCTAGGTTCACTCCACTCCCCCGGACAAAATAAAAAAACTTGGAGGAACTAAAATTTTGACGCACATTTACTTAGTTTAGCCGATAGCCAAATAGCAGTAGCAGAGTGTAAAACTGTTTTTTAGATTGTAAATTAATGAACTACTTACCAATTGCATAAAATAACCAATTGAATAAGGTCCACATTCTACGTGAAATTTGATTTTCTCAGATTGAGACTGTTAAGCAGACACAAAACAAAAGCGATGTCAATCTTATTTCCTAAAGTAAAGGAGAACTCATCTCCTTATGACGATCGGTTAGAGCATTTGAAAAAAGGGCGAATCCACCGACCAAACCATGAAATTGAGAGTTTAGCTGACGAGAATGGTGATTGACATGAACAACTTTTACTTATTGCTTTGTATGATAAAAGAAAGCTATGATTCCATTCAATGACAGCCTTTGACCTCTCGGCATTAGCAAACAGCAATGCCAAATGTTAAGAGAAATTTCCAATTTTCCCATTAGTGGAATTCGCACAGATCCTGCACTCCGTAGTGTGGGGGAACCTCATATAGCATGCATACATACATACAATATAAATGGGAAATGATACATCTCTTGTATATTCTAAAATTTCTTAAATGTGTTGGTGAGACGCTTGAATAGAAATCAAAATAAATATTTGTATTAATAGCATGCAAACTAGGTATATTATTTAGGAATTTGTAAGTAGTTTACATATTCGAATGCAAATATTGGTTAACACAAAATATTGAAAATCACTTCTTATCCAATCATATTAGCTCTATTTTGAGGAATTATGAATTTTCCTTATTTGTATTATGTATAAGGAAATCATTACAATTGTAACTAATACAAATACTACTGACTGAGGAAAAGACATGTGTTAAATGTTTGTTAAGGGGAAAATTCCCAATCCTTTACTAAGTGCAATACATACCTATCTGCTAGTCATCGTGTTACATAGCTATTTTTGTATTGTTATTTAATACAAATTGGGTTTGACTTATGAAATATAATATGACAAATTTTATTCATTTGGAACTGAACAATCCGTAGTCCAATACATGAAAAGTAGTCTTGTTTGTGGTGGTGAAAATTTCATGCATGTAATTTGAATTGGATCAGAATTCCTTTTAAATGCGAGCGAGGTAAACTTGTATTTAATATTTAAATGTCTAATGAAATATTTTCTTTGAAAAGAGGCCTATGTGGATGATTTTTTCCAAAAATAGATGGACTTTCAAGCAAGACTCTAAACACCAAATTAGGTTCCTAAAATATTAGCCCCGTGGACTAATAATACTAGTAAGTACCTAAGACCCCGTTACACTGAACACATATATTCATAGGGGATGTTGGAAAATATTTAGAATATCTTTGAGACAAAGTCTATTTTGGTAATACATGTGAAAGAGTAGAATCGATTCCCCTCTCATAAAGAGACAAACGCAAAACCATGAAATGCACATGATTTCGTAGAGATACATCAACAGATAAAATCCTATTCTGCTCTACTTAGCATGGATGTGTGTATTCCCTTTAGTAATAAGTAATATGGGCGAAAGGAAATGCACGGAAGTGAGAAACTAAACGACTACAAAGTGAGTTGTCTGCAGGCAATCCACGTAAAAAAAATTGATTCAATTGATTGAATCCAGTTGAATTCTAAATCGGTTGTGTTGAAAAGGTGCTCATTCTTCTTTTCAATTTTCTATCATAAATGCATATTATTGCCCTAATAAAAGAGGAAGGCAGGATTTCAGGTCGAACATCCCATGTCTCTACGTCTGCTCTCCTCTTCCCAATCCAACATTAACCAGGCAAGTACACAACTATCATGCATGACAAAAAGAACACTGTTCAACGATTGCCGAGAGTGATACTTTATCCAACGATATTTTGTAGGAAAAGGTAAAATGAAGATAAGCAATACCTGAAGTATGTACACCCTGACGATAAACTAAGGTACCCCCCCTATACAGGAAGAACCGGAAGTAGCACAGCAAACCTGTTTACAATAATCGAAAGCCAGTCTAAAGTTGCATTGAAATCCAAGTTTTCATTAAAATCGGTTGAAGATAAGTGGGTCAAACAATTCAGTGAAAAATAAAAGTACGAAAATGTACCCGGTTTTTGGGTTTTTCGGATTTTTCCCGGCCGATATAAAAACTTTTTTAAAATAACATTCACACAGCTGCAATCCATGTTATATGAGTGCTTTTTCCTGAATTTTTCATAATAATCGAATAAGGTTGAATTTTCAACTTTTCCGGAATTTCCTTAAAAAACATGAAAATTTTAAAGAAATTGCAGAAAAGTTGAAAATTCAACCATATTCGATTATTATGAAAAATTCAGGAAAAAGCACTCATATAACATGGATTGTAGCTGTGTGAATGTTATTTTTAAAAAGTTTTTTTTTCGGCCGGGAAAAATCCGAATAATCCAAAAACCGGGTACATTTTCGTACTTTTATTTTTCACCGAATTATTTGACCCACCTATCTTCAACTGTTTTAGCCCGACCAAGGGCTTATAGAACGGGTTTGTCTGTGTGTGTGTGTGTGTGTGTGTGTTTGTGTGTGTACGCACTCTAACTTTCATACATTTTAATGAAAACAATTTTTACTCCGGATTTGAACGAATTGGAGCCAAGTCACTAGTTAAGTTCGTTGGCCAGGAAAATCGCACGAAAGGTTTTCTCAAAATTAGCTATTTGTCAGAAGGCCGAGGAGATAGTCAATTCGACTTTTAGTCACAATTTTAATTTCCCCGCTTTAAAAAATAATGGAATTTGACACACCCATAAATAAATTTCCATATGGTCCAACCTTTCAGTGAATTTTATATCGTTTCTGTTTTACAAGTAATAAAAATCAATAAATTAGGCTAAAATTTGCTTTCAAAAAAGGAGAGCATTTCAACTTAAAAATTGCTTCCATTGCTTTTTTAGCGGGATAGCATTCAAAATTTTAACCCGCTTTCCAAAATTTGAAAGTTTGCATCATACAATTTCAAAATTTGCAACACAAAATTTAGAAATTTGGTTCTCAACATTTTGGAATTTGCTTCTCAATATTTGCAATTTACTTCTCAACATTTGGAAATTTGCTTCTCAAAATTTCAATATTTGCTTCTCAAAATTTCAATATTTGCTTCTCAAAATTTCAATATTTGCTTCTCAAAATTTCAATATTTGCTTCTCAAAATTTCAATATTTGCTTCTCAAAATTTCAATATTTGCTTCTTTAAATTTCAATATTTGCTTCTTTAAATTTCAATATTTGCTTTTCAAAATTTCAATATTTGCTTCTCAAAATTTCAATATTTGCTTTTCAAAATTTCAATATTTGCTTCTCAAAATTTCAATATTTGCTTCTCAAAATTTCAATATTTGCTTTTCAAAATTTCAATATTTGCTTCTCAAAATTTCAATATTTGCTTCTCAAAATTTCAATATTTGCTTCTCAAAATTTCAATATTTGCTTCTCAAAATTTCAATATTTGCTTCTCAAAATTTCAATATTTGCTTCTCAAAATTTCAATATTTGCTTCTCAAAATTTCAATATTTGCTTCTCAAAATTTCAATATTTGCTTCTCAAAATTTCAATATTTGCTTCTCAAAATTTCAATATTTGCTTCTCAAAATTTCAATATTTGCTTCTCAAAATTTCAATATTTGCTTCTCAAAATTTCAATATTTGCTTCTCAAAATTTCAATATTTGCTTCTCAAAATTTCAATATTTGCTTCTCAAAATTTCAATATTTGCTTCTCAAAATTTCAATATTTGCTTCTCAAAATTTCAATATTTGCTTCTCAAAATTTCAATATTTGCTTCTCAAAATTTCAATATTTGCTTCTCAAAATTTCAATATTTGCTTCTCAAAATTTCTATACAGGCTTCACAAAATTTCAATATTTGCTTCTCAAAATTTCTTTACAGGCTTCACAAAATTTCAATATTTGCTTCTCAAAATTTCTATACAGGCTTCACAAAATTTCAATATTTGCTTCTCAAAATTTCTATACAGGCTTCACAAAATTTCAATATTTGCTTCTCAAAATTTCTATACAGGCTTCACAAAATTTCAATATTTGCTTCTCAAAATTTCTATACAGGCTTCACAAAATTTCATTATTTGCTTCTCAAAATTTCTATACAGGCTTCACAAAATTTCAATATATGCTTTACATAATGTCAATATGTTCTTCTCATAATTTCATTATATGCTTCTCAAAATACTTTATTATTGGTCCATTGTTGTTCTACTCTTGTAATCAATGTCGAATTTCTAAAGTAGAAAACATTGACTACAGGGTGCCAAGTCCGCCAACGGGTTATATAACGGAGGGCAATCAATCATATTGGCACGACGGCAGGTCGTGCTAATGTGGTTGCTGCCCGGAGTCACCAACGGCTACCCAGTCCGAGAACGGGCGCGAACGGAGGGCAAGCAGTCTCATTAGACCGACCGACGGTCGGGCTAATGGTACTGCTTGGCCGGAGTTTTTAATGAAAACTTGGATTTCAATGTAACTTTAGACTGGCTTTCGATTGGTGTAAACAGGTTTGCTGTGCTACTTCCGGTTCTTCCTGTATAGGGGGGTACCTTAGTTTATCGTCAGGGTGTACATGAAAAAATTTGAGAAAATCTTTTTTATTGTATTTTTTAAAAGACGATTGAAAACACAATCATTATTATTTGTAATTAAAAATTTATAATGCTCATAAATACCCAATTATTCTAATTTTATGTAACTTTAAAGCAACGAGAATAATATTATTATAGCCTTTGGTTTGGTATAATACATTGGCTCCATGGTATTTACTGCCTTCGTTCATCAACGTAAAACTGCTAATTGGACAATTGAGAGTATAAACTTCGCCAAGTCGTAACATGAAGCGAGCCAGAGTATAAAAGTACTTGCTTCCAATTATAATTTGATAATTTTAAATTAAAGACTTTTGTTATAGCAATGTAGCAATGGAAAATTTAATTTTTCATGGAAACTCGAAAATATTGAATTTTGCCATGGTAATGCAAAATGATTTAACAGTTTTCAAGATAATATGAAAATATTAGATTTTGCCATGGCAACTGAGTCACAAGTAGAAACAACTAAATATTAATTTGACGATTTCCACAAGTAGAAACACCCAAAAAGTTCGCTTACTGCTTCATAAAGTAGGAAACAACCAAAAAATAAGCTTATCGCTTCATAGAATGGGAGACACCCAAAATGTTGGTTTACCGCTTCATAAAGTGGGAAACACTCAAAAAGTTAGCTTACCGCTTCATAAAGTGGGAAACACACAAAAAGTTGGTTTACTGCTTCTTAAAGTGGGAAATACTCATAAAGTTAGCTTACCGCTTCTTATAATGGGAAACACCCAAAAAATAAGTTTACCGCTTCATAAAGTGGGAAACGCCCAAAAAGTTAGTGTACTGCTTTATAAAGTGGTAAGCAACCAAAAAATAAGCCTACCGCTATATATAACGGGAAATACCCAAAAAGTAAGCTTACCGCTTCATAAAGTGGGAAACACCTAAAAAGTTAGCTTATAGGTTTATATCATGGGAAATACCCAAAAAATAAGCTTACCGCTTCATATCATAAAAGGCATCCAAAAAGTGAATATACCGTTTCCCAAAGTGGACGCACCCAAAATTTTTATTTTACACCTAAAAACCCTATTTGACTATCTTATTCAATATAAAGGGGCAGCGGTGTAAAATATTTTTTACTATCCCACTAACAAACTACTAGAAGCGGTGTAAGATATTTTAGTACCCAAAACCCCATTTTCATATACTATTGCTTATAAAGTGAGCGTGCGTTATCTCCGAAAGGGGTGGGGCGACCACGCCCATTTTAAATAGGGTTCTAAGCTAGGTCAAGATGAGTCCAAATCGGAGGTTTTATCCAAATCAGTCAATGCCTTCGAGAGTTATCGTGTATACGTACATACGGACAGACAACACGGTTCCATAAGTGAGCCTCTGGATCGCTAAAACAAGCATTTCCTTCTTTCTACCCGGCATATAGCAATTGTAAATAGATTCGTTAATATGCAAGCTCTATCAGTACAAACAGTTTGCATGGAACTGTGAGCAAAAATAAAATTACGCAATGAACTTCTGACTGACAGGGATATTGAAATGTTCATAGTAGGAAGCATGAGCGGATAGTTAGTAATTCAGTTTCAAAAAGTCATAATATAGTTGAACATGTGTAATGTGAATGCAAAATATCTCTCCCCAAATCTTATCAAAAGGTAAAGATCAAGACACTCGGGCGAATCATGAGGGACTCATTAAAACAAAGCCGTTTAAGGTAATACAGTCTCAATTTCCGTCAATTATTTAGTCTTTACTTTGTTAGCTTCAACGATGTAAGTGAATATAATGAGTTTGGCCCTGGGCAAAGTAAGAAAACTACTGTCGAGCAAAATGAAAGTGCAGAACAATTCTGCTTAATCCGGAGATTCAATTTTTTATTCATAGAAGTAATGGAAACTGAGCCCGGCCTCTAATAATATTATATAGTTCAAGCATACATATTACGAACACTTTAGTCTGAATCCAGTCCAGCGCAAGGAACTACATACCATTCCTGGGCTCTGGGCAAGTTAGAGAAATTTAAATTCTACTGCCGGTAAAAAAGGGTGTGACCTAGTCAATACACTTTTTAACTCTAATTTACAACACAGTTAAAAATAGAGATTTTTACACAGATATGGTTTTTAATTAATACCTGTACTAATCATGCAAGCGTTTTTATTACTACATGCAATCTAAAAATACACAAATAAAAGATTCTGTACTCCCTTATTGACTGTTCATCCCAACGCCCTCGAATGCCTGCTCTGCCTAGGAAAAGTATTACTCCTTTAATGTACACCTTTCAACATCTGCTACAATAAATTTTGCCCTTACTCGAATTAAGAAGTACATGAAGTTCCTTTAAAATATAATTTTAAGTTCCAGAGACAAATATATTCTGCCTTCTTCTGGAGTGCCAGTCGACATGAGAAGCTCTCTTTGTTCAAACACAAAAGATAAAGTAGAAAAAGAAGCCGACAGACTTATGAACTGAGTACGGTTAATAAAATATAATGCAAGTGAGTATTAGTTGTAATGCGCTTTCATTTCACTTTCTTCTTCAACCTTACTTGCATTGACTAGAACCATGCAAAGCAGCTTTATTGCGCAATATATGCTACATTCTTCTTCCAGGGTGCACGTTAGGTAGAGTTTTCTACTGCCTAAATAAAAAAGATATACTTTTTCTCAAATTATGTAATTATTGACATTGTATATTTTAGTGGAGTAATGAAATTAATGAACTCAGCTATATCATTAAAACCTTGAAAACAATCGCATAAGTTCTTTCAATGTGAGTTTGGATTTAGAGAATTGTACAACCATTAAAATGTAGTTGCAGAATTTAATGCTTCAATTAAATATTTATAAAGTTAATAAAAATTTGGTGTAAATTAATTTCATATATCTTTAAAATTTATTTAAAATTTCATTTAAAATAACAATTATTGTTCTATATTGCCATTCTTTCTACTTGTTTGGAAAAGTGTTACCATTTTTGCATTAGGTAGAAATATTCTGTTGTACAAATAGCAGTCAAATACCTATATTTGAAAACGTTTCTTTCCAAAAAGAAATGCATGCATCAAAAAGTATTATTAAAGAAAGAATGGAAGCCCGGCCTTTTGGTTTCCAAATTAGTACGAGATACAAAATTGTGAAGATAGCCTTAATAATGTCGCAATGCTTGGTATTATTCGAACTCTGTGTTGTATTTCATACCTGCATCGCATTTCGCCTTTTGTTCACATCGATAACTCCACGAATTTTATGCATGGGGAATAAGATATTTTAAACATACTTCAAAATTATTTTCATATTGCAGAATGAGTCGAACATTACTGCTAAACATTCGCACCTATTTGCATTGGAAAAGAATGTAGTGAGTTTATTATTAACTTGATTGGAAACTGAAAAGGCGAAATTGAAAATTTACAGTTCACTGACCAGAAGAAGATATTATTATTATTTGTAGCATTAGGCTATATGGAATTTATTACATAAATGTCATCACTGTTCAGTATTTTAAGTAGATGTTTCATAATATCCTTGGTTAGGAGAAAGTCATTGCAAAGCAACTTTTGATTATAGTGTCTAGATAGGTATTTGCCTTATTAGCTGATGCATAGAGAGATATAGGTTTCGCAAGTAACTTAATGTCTCATATTAGGTGGTAGATTGGTTTACTTGGTTAGGCATATTGTACTTGTCCTCCGTAGAACATCTTCCACAGTACATTAACCAGGACATCCGCCAGTCTGCTAACCAAGATAACACACATTTCCCCTTGAGACCCCGAGCGGCACACTAACTTCGTTCGTAATGAGAGTAACAACGGCACGATGTAGGCATCTCGCTGAAAAAATTGCACACCGTACTATCCACACTCAACTCATTTCAATTCAATCATCTTTAACATTTCCTAAAGGGCACAAGGAGGTAATTACGACTCTAGCACATTTCCATAAACAAATTATTTGCAGGTAGCATGTCTCAAATACCGAGCAGGTAAATAGCTATTATTTCTGCTAGCAGTGTTTGCCTTCCAGAGCTGCGGATGTTAAAAACTTGATATTTATGAACGCTATTCATAATAAACTGCTTGGCTTGACTGTGGGTAAAATGGATACACAAGTATATTTAATAAACTCCCAAGATTATTAAATCACAGAGAAGTCACCCGGCTACTGTACCGTGAAATCTAGTAAAGCATTTTTGTACATCGCGATCTGAAGAAGTAATGAAATTGGGATTACGATATTAGTAACCAAGTATTACGACGGTAAATGCAACAAACTTCCATCTACATCCATGACTGAGTTTCAAGAGATTTATTTCAATTCTCAAAGTAAAAGTATACCATGCCGGATACTATTTATATCTTGCGCCGAAGGTTAAATAAAGTAAAAGTAAAACGAATTGAAATACTTATTGACGGCATTACATATATAAGAACGGAGAAATATGTCCACATTATTCTACTAGAAATGTCCAAGATGGATGCAATTAAGCAGAAATTCGAAAATGCGGTTTTGTAATTTCAATTCTTGTCTTTACAATTTGTAGTTTCCAGTAAAATTAGTTGTAGTTGTCAGTGCTTTAGTATATTGAATACTGTCAATGGTAGTAGAGTTAATGTGAGGTTAATATTTCAATGCACTTCATTTTTTGCCATTTCAATATTTTTGGTAAAAGTCAAGGCTTATAAATGAAACAATATAAATGCACACAAGAAACAGTTCAGTAATTTAGTAAAGGAGATGCTTGAATTAGAAAACGAAGAGTCAAATTGAGATCATTCAGGACAGTTTCAGATTTCCGTCGAATTATTCCCATTTTGCTCAAGATCATCTCTCTGGACTGTTTTGAGAAAATTGAATGGATAGCTTGTCATTCGAGAAGAATGAATAGTTTTTGAAAATTTACTTTATAAGAATCATTTTTAGGGGCAAAGATTTTTCAATGCGGTTTCTGAATTAGCAAGTTTCGTTTTGCTTCCTGCAACTAAAATTTTATGAGATGCCAACCTATAGTGAGCACGTTTATGCATCACGATAATCACGAACCGAATTAATCGAGCATCTCCCAGTTTGTCAGGTGGACACCTTAAGGAGAAGATATTTGCCTCCATCTAGAGTTCTTGCGTGTTCCTGGACTTCACAATTTTACACGGCTAGTAATGTGACGAGTTACCCCCTGCAATGACGTTCAGTGTCTTAAATTTAGCGAATGCAATAGAACTACTTAAGAATACTTACTGCAAGATAAATAGACTGACTGGCATGTGATATCCTTTGACAGCGTTTGACTTCCTTCCCGTGACACTGCCTTAATTTAAGTCACCACACTGAAGTAGACTACGATTCATAAGTTATCCAGCAATAAAAACACTACATCTATGTTATTTGTCTGACTGTCAGATTAACTGGGCAGTTTGAGAGGCAATCCTTCACTGGCCGTAGTTGTAACTTGTAACTTCCAATTTATTAATGCAAGTGCACTATCCTGTAGTTCTAATAAGTTGTCAATTTGTAAAATTGTAACATTACTAATAGTATTGCAATTTCCTGGGAATATTGCGTAATGGCAATTTTATTTACCAATTGTACTAATGTAATAGTGAGAACCGTATCACATCAATTGTAATCGCCACCTAGGTTAATGATTAATACACATTTGTGAGTACTAAATTATTAGTATGAATGTCATTATTCTTTATCAAAACTTAATGGTATAGAAATGAGAACGTTTCCATTTATTTTTGAAAGACATTTTTTTATCCGTATCTTCTAAGTTTGCTTACGTATTGTTTTATTATTTATTATATTTCATTACGGCCGATTCACAGAGGGGTTCGGATAGCCTGCCCGAAGGGCAGGCTATCCAAACCCTCTGTGAACCGGCCTCCAATCATGTAATTGTAATTTCTGTTCACTCATACTCGCACTTTGGTCACCCATCATTCCACATATCGTGAATTATTGGCGGCTACGCCGCCTAATTCACGATATGTGGAGTGATGGGATGACCAAGCGCGCGAGTATTCCTTGCCAGAAATTATTCAATTTTCTTATACAATTTCAACATATTTGCATTGAGTACAATAATATATAATAATGAAACCCTACGCAACTTTGATACTGCAACTCTTTTTCTGAAAAACCCTTAAATATTTATCTGTAAAATTCGATTTAAATATTTTGTTACCCCGCTTAATGGAAAATTGCTCTTGGAATATTGGAATATTTTGCTGTGAAATGGTAACCAATAATATCACTAACTTTGAAATAATATGAAAGGTTAAAATGACTGTGAAATACAAGAATGTAATTACTTACCTGTACGACAGAAAGGAATTGGTAATGGAGTACTAAGTATGTTGCTGTGAGACATATGATTTGCGATTTAGTGTGACAATGAGTAAACAGGGCGATTGGATATGGTACACATGGCTTTCATAGCTATTATGCGTAGAGATTATCTAGCTGGTTGATTCGTTGGAGAGAGCATTGACGTAGCACAGAGGAGACTGCATGCTGACGTACATTAAGTTAACCTTTATCTGTAATAGACTTTCAATCATACTGACATGACAGGATGGATGGTGCATATTTCTTCTTGGCAAAACTCCTGCTCTTCAATTAACTCCGAAGCTCACAATCAGTTACGTGTGTCTCCTTAGACGAACACAATGAGATCTGTGTTTGCGTGACCTTTCTTCCGGTACACAGATACGTACATTTACTTAAACTGCAGTTCTTTAAGGGTTCCTGCTGACTACAGTCGAGCCAAAACTGTTATGGAGAGAACCATTCTTCCCTCTTCCAGTGAAAATTAATGTCTGTCTCTCTTCCCCACTCCGCAGTCTACGGCGCTTTAGTTTACGCTCTAGATAATTTCAGAGAACTTCACAACTTTGAAAGCCTCTTCATTTCATATTCATTAACTATTCCAGGCAGTTTTATACGTGTATCTAGCTATGCACTTATTTGGGATATTACGCCCTGTCTGTGCTGTACATGCATCACTCTCCATATGAGTCACGTATTTATAAGTACGAATCAGGTTGCTTTCTCTTTCCGTATTCTTTAGTGCCTCTTACTTTTGGTTTCAACTTATTTAATGCTATGGCTATTTAGAATGAGTGCAATAGTGTTACGAAGAATGCTTTGGATACATGAAGCGGATTTCGCGCTCTAAAATTGTAAGCAATCCATTTAGGTTAGGTTAATAAATGCAATATGCTGGTGCTTACTCCTATAATTAGCTAGTATTTATATTTAGCACACGAGTAAATTCGGTTTTGAGGGTTGCTGTGAGGGATTTGATTGAAGTTTAATGAGAGATCACTAAACTGTAAAAGTTAAGTGGAAATAATTAATTGCCTTTCCATATGATATTTCCAATTTTCGAGAAAATCAACCCAAGTATTGTTATTAGATTAGATTTCACGTAGCATCAGTGGATCTGACTTTGATTGAGCGAAATATTGTTCGCAGAGGTGAATGAGAAGGGTTTGATAGATTAGGAGGACAGTGGTATGAGTTGGCAGTGCCCATGTTATCGGTAGGAAAATGAATTATTGATGAAATGAGAGCAGAGTTAATGCATGATGGAAAATAAATGCAAACGGAGAAAGTAGTTGTTCGTTATTGTAATTTTTCTTTACTATGGAATAGGAACCAAAGAATTCCAAAAATGGTATGATGACATAATACTTTAATTATTGTTGTATTTAGTAGTATCATATTGTATATTTTATTACTTATTACTTAGACTATTCGTAATATGTGTTTACGTGTGTTGTCTGTAGCATTGTAGTGTTTTGTTTTGGTATTCTGTGGCATTTGGTTGTAGTTGTGGGTTGGTTGGTTACAATTTATTATTGTTATACTTAAGATTAGTATTATAGACAATTTCTAGATTCGTATTGCTTAGGTTTTTAGTTGTATGTACTATTACTATGTAGTATGCAGATAGTAATATAACTTTCGTCATTTTGTCATAGGTACTTACTTATATTGCCAGTACATTTTACATGATAAAGAAAGCAGTGGAGTAAGAGTAACTGAAATCTTTCCAAGAATTGGATTGGAACCTGCTACAAACTAGTCACTCAATATACACAAACACAAATGAATACCTAATTATAACATATACGAGTGTTTTGTAATCAAACAAATCTTCCTCTAATCGTATGTTTGAGTCTGGGCTATCGTTATTATGTATGTAACTGCTACAACTCAAGTCCAATTTTGTTTGTAATTTTGGAAGGGAATTTTGCAGGGGAGCAAAAAAGAGGTTATTTCTTACCTTGTATGTCCGATAGTCGACTTGAATATTGATCATTCAGTTCATCTTTATAGGAACTACTCTACACTTCACTTGTGTATGTCTCAAGTAATACTTAACAACATTAAGCAGACGATGGGTAAAATAAATTATGTTATAATAGTCTAATGGGGCAGTAGCTACCCACCTAAATACAATTCAACGAGTCATAACAAATTTCACCATGTACAAATTGCATGTTTCCAATCAATAATTTACAGATGCACAAACAGGCTTCTAATTACAGAACATTCAGGAATAGGTGCTAATTAAACTGATTTGACAAAAGGAAATGGTAAAATTTATTTTACTGCTAGACAGGGAAAAGTAGACATTTCTAGGGTTTAGCTGTAGATTGAACAGATGGTGGACCTGATACTGATTGAAGGAATGAGCAGTACATAAAGAAAGGCACGGTATAAATACAGACCTAAGGCATCTTAAAACATGAATGTGTGAAAACAAATTCGATTGGTATGTAAATGTAGCGAAGTTTAGTGTTCTGATTCTTTAGTTACAATGATTGCTGAATAGACATTGATTAATAAATACACTGCGCGATCATTACGACCCGTTCTGTTCATACAAATACGAATAATATTGTACCTAGTATATTTAGTATAACAATGTAACAATAATAGAATAATAGTAATAATAATAGTAAATTAATATAAATGTATGATCTATATACTACATAATATAGTTATGTTATGATGATCATGTTTCGTACTTGATTAAAAGTTTCATATGAAAACCAGAGCGATAAACAATCCGTACGCCTTACAACTATATTTACACAAGAGTAACTACTCTGTAACTAACAGGCGTAATTTGACATAACATGGCGTGAGAGTTTTTCTCTTCCTTCCTACACTCTGGATAAAATGTCTTGACTGTTTATATATAATAATGTATAATAATATAATAAGTTCACTATTGTAATACTACTACGTACGTGTACGATACTGGCTATTCTATTTTGTCTTACAAAATAGCTTTGACTGTTACGTTGCTTCCTGCACACACATGATTTTTACTTACACGTTTATGTATTAGCAGTCCTTTGGATTAGTAGTAGTAAGAATAAAGGACTTACTAGGCTAACTAGGTTCGGTTGATTGTTTTGACGTGTACTCTCATATTATACTTACCTATGGGTGTAAAGTATTTGTTTGTAGTATGCAGTATTATTATGCATGTATCATAAGTAAGTAGAAAGTCTGTGATGCACGTGAGAATGTTTATACTTATTAGCGTTAACTGTTAACGAAATGATAAAATCTATTTCAACTAATATATCATTTCACTACAATAATTATAACATTAGAGTGCTAATAGAATTAAGCACACGCAGTCAATTAAATGTTTAACACAACTCAAGTAAATAAGTACAACAACCAATTAACTCAAAAACACACTCTGTCTGTCTATCGTTGTGTTGTACTTGTTCTGTATCATATTATTTGAATATCAAGGGATAAATATCTTAATGAAACGCTAGCGATGATGTGATGTGACCTTATTCATTCTAACTTTGTTTTAGCCAAACTCGGAGTTGGTAAATAGCAACAACAGCGAACCCAATTCCCATGTACAACTTCTTACAGATACTTTGTGAAAAGTTTTCAAGGGTTAATTAATCTTATGCCTAGTGACATCATTAAAAGAAATCCTCCTATAAGGACAGAGCTACTCTAATCGCTAGCTAGAAGTAAAGTAAGAGTATGATCAATACAGTGCGGCTCAAAAGACATTGCTAAGAGCATTATTATTCTGCAGCAGAGCACGGCACCCAAATCAAAATTCAACGCTACCATTTATTACTACCACTGGTTTATTTATAACTAGTCTCTCTCACCATATCATTATTATTATTGTGTTTGACTGCATAGGTTCTATTCAAATGCCCGTTTCAGCTCCACTAACACTTTAGTCACACTATCTGGGTTTCCTCTCATGCCGTAAGTATAGCCGTAGGTCTACGTATAAATATGACTACATGAGTTCCATAGTACGTACCGTAAAGTAAACTACTTGCGCATTGGCATTCCACTACATATATTCACATTGTGAGGAGTTATTTATACTATGTACAACAAAAGGACTACTTCCTTTCTCATCTTTAGATTTAGACTACAATCAGTGACTTTTCTTTTCTCATATTTTTCTGTTTACTCCTACCACTTGGTGTCGTCCTCTTAGCAATAACTCATCTGAAGACTACCTGCCATTCGTGAAAGGGGTACGATTGCTTAGCAATATGTCATTTCACTTAATAAACAGCGCCCTAGTATGTACTTTTATCGGAATAGTGTAATATACCTTATTATTAGCTTGCATCTCCACGTAGACTTGTACGTATGAATAATGCATGATTTTAGACTCGTTTATTACTACATAGTTATAAATGTATTTATAGCGTAGCAGTTCTTATCACTCTGTCAACACCCTTATTGTGTTTCATTTATACGGTTACTCTCGGTATTACTGTATTTATTGTTAGTATTTATGTGCCTTACTGTATCATCAGTACCAGAAATAGTACTTTAAATATTTATTTTCATTATTATGTAGTAATAGTAGTACCATTGTATAGATGACCTGATCTACATACACAAAAGTGACGTATGAACGTATTTATTTATAGCATATGATTTGTTAATTTATGTAAGTAGCTAGTATTTATATTTATTCGATTGATTAAAAGATTGAACGGGTTCCACCGAAATTTGCATAAATAGTTTGATTGGTTAGTAATTCTACATAATTGTTTATGTATGTATTTATGTTAGTTGTGTACGTATTTACGAGTCACGTTATTGCTAACGAAGTAAACTATCATAAGATTCATCACGAATACAATAACGTATTTATTCCTAATATTTCATGACAAAATGTACTTTTATCAATTCCCTAAATATTAAATAGTATGTATATGCCTTGTTCTTTGTTTGTCCACTTACGTATTGTTTTTATCCTGTTAGTTATCACTCCTTCTCATCTTTCCCGAGTTTAGTTAATATAATTGTAGTGATTTTAATCATCGCTACAGATTGTATATAGTCAATAATTAAATATCAAGAAAACACATGTACCTACTTAAGTTATTTGTACACATCTTCTACGAATTCTTCTTTACTGTATCTGTGAATAGTGGATAGCTGCCCTCCACAACACCAAAAAGTACACTGGCCTGTCTTCCCTGTTTAAATCTGCACATGCTTCGGTGCATGCTGAAACCTAACTGCAAAGAGACAAACGTTCCCTAATACAACTAAAGTGCCCTCGATCGGCCTTTCCATAAAATTCGTTCAGTCCATATTCATATCAACATTCATAATAACTAATATAGATAACAATCTTTCTGATCTATTATACCATTCTGCACAGCATTTAATTTCTGTATGCAACCCAACACGGTAATTCATCGCAACAATTTTCCTAATCATAAAAGTGGGTCAATTTAATTGCTCCAGGCGCAATTAACTAAGCTGCCATGCATTTAACGTCCGAGAATAAATAATTAGCGACGGAGAACTCAGATTGGAACCTTCCAGGGCACAAATGGCAGTCTTGTCACTGTAAGGATGCCACGTAGGGAGAAAGGAGTCTTTCTCATCTCTGCCTAACGAAATGGAACAAACATTGGATGAATGACGACGAGTCGAAGACTGCACTTATAATTTCAGAGGTTCTTCTAAAAACTAGCCATAAATAAATAGCGGTATTATTGGTCTTACTTAGTCAGGCGCTATACAAACAGTCTCCACAGTCCACTGCAAGAATCGATCGGATCCCAGCAGAATTTCAAGCAAAGCACGGGCTCTCCGTCTCGCTTTGCTCTCTAACTAGATTTCCCTTCTTTTCCAGCCCTCTCCATATAAACATTGACTGACTGTCTCTATTACGCTCATAATTGCAAAATTCATTTATGACTGTGGCCTGACCAACTATCTGGAGAGTCTCTTTCATATGGAAACTCGAAGCAGCCAACTGGCAATTAGTAAACAGAGGCTAACGTTTCGTGGTTTGGCTGGCTTTGTTACGATGCTCACACAGCACACAACTTTCTGTACTCATGGCAAAGTAATTAATAGAATGGACGCTAGCGCGGCTTTCCTTCGGCCTACTACTTCCCAATTTTTATTAGATAAACTCTCTCTATACCTACCATTCCTAGCTCTACCTGCACATACCCGCCCGCCTATTATATCATCACCACGTCTCAATCCCGCTTTTCCTCTCAACACTTTCACGGCTCACATTCCCGCTAGACCTTTCACTTCTCTAAGCTAAATTCACATAATACACTCTCCAATCAAATTCAAAATTCAGCACTTCTTCACAGAATATTCCACAATACTGCATGAGAAACAACTTTCCTATTTCTTCACTTTTAAACAAGTAATGAACTTGCGCAATTTATTTTATTTTGTTCTTAGCGCACTCTTTTAATTCAATTTTGATAAATAATTTCATTATTTTAATGTAATTTGATTACAAATGCAATTTCATCTTAATATTACCAACAATTTCCAAGTTACAATTTTTTACAAGTGATTAGTTTTGAGATTTCCTCTTTTCTCTGGAAGTATTTCAGCGAAAGGTCTGAACAATTTTGGAGTAATTGAGTATATTATGTGAACCTTAAAATGCGCACTAATACTAATTCTGTAGTGTTGGTGATCTTTCTTTTAAACTTCCTAAAATGACATTGAAACTGATTTTTGCTCTTGAAATTAATAATTTTTATCAAATAACTGCCTTTGTTAACCGTTCTTAAATTCAGAAGTCAAAATAAGGCATTAATTCAGAAAATATGCATTCAAGATTCCGTATGCATTCTTAGAATATATAAGTGCCAAGTAGACGCTTTCGGAATGTTTGAAAATTGTGTGCTAAACCAATTGGTTTAGTGCACAAAATGCTGATGACCATGTCAAGGTACAAGATAAGCTTAAATTTTGTAATATTCTGCTGATATTAGCCCTCATGTTTATTACAGAATTTCAGCTCACCGTGTCCTTTCTTTAAGAATATCGTTTTATTATCCAATTTCGAATATTTTCCATTAGAACGCTGAATATAGTAAAATGAAATACATTAATGATTTTTGGCTGCTTTGAATTTATCCGTTGACATGATTGAATAACAAAGGCTAAATTAGAAAAAGTGTAATTAATCTAATATTGATCTCAGACAGAATGTTGTAAAAGTCCTTGGTACACGTGGTAGTAATTAGGAACTTCTATGTAGGAGGCTATAATATTGCACTACACTACGTAAGAGCTGGAATTTAGATAGAATGTCCCTGATCCTGCCTGAATACATTCATGTATAAACCTATAGAACTATAGAACGATACTGTAAGTATCTATAATATAGTTGGTTAATGTGTACTAGAATAATATTGGAGTTAGTCTAGGTATATTTAGTCATCTCGTCGCATCGATTTCTTATAAAAGGCGATCTCATTTAATGCTCCACGCCTTGACTATGGTTATATGCTAATAAAGAAGAAGGAGCTAATAGTTGTGGACAGTGGAGCAGAGTACATATCATTAGACTAATGTTCCTTGCTTCTTGCAAAATAAAAGGAGTTAAGATAAGTTACGATAATATTCTACATAGAAATAAACCAATAAACGCATTTACTAAGAACTTTTCTTGGGTAGAGGAGATTTTCTCGTTACAGTCTAACAAGTACATTTATGCTACGGATACAATAACAGAAATACTAATAAGAATAAAATATTGCGTTGGCCTCGTTGCTAATACTCGTACTTATCGTTATAAAATAATTTTCCAATTGGATTGCACTAACGGCTATTTCAGATAGCAATTGAATCTAATTATAGAAACGTTTTTATAAGATTTAAAACATTCCATTTCCAAAATAGGATGTTCTATTTTTGTTTTTATAGTTATGAAAACGAAACAAGAGATTGTTGGCGTTATAATTTGGTATAGAATTTCCGTGAACTATACACGTTTAAATACGCCGTAGTATCTAATACTCCCAGAGGGGCTGCGTAACCAAAGATAACGGTAACCAACTCAAAGTGAATTTCAAATGAATAGAAATGGGAGATATTGTTTTTGAGTAAGTGGGAGTATTTAACATAAAAGTAGCAATAAATAGTTTAGGGAAGCCTCGTAGATAACTATTAATATAGGAAGGGAAGATGAAATCCATACTTATAATGGTTTCCAGATACTTGTGTTTTGTTGGTCTGGTTGGAGAGGAAGAAAAGTGATAGAACTGGAGACACTTTCTATGCATAGGTTTAGGAAAGTGATCTTCCTAAATGTAGAATTTGACCAAGAATGCGTCTGTTTTTGCAAGAAGTTGTGAGGAGATAGTATGAATACATGAACATGGCTATATGTGCAATGTGCTTGCAATTACAAGGGTAATTATAGTTTCTTGTTGACTTGACTTAAGATCACGGCATATCAATTGAATTCTGTAGAACGTAAGATATGAGTGTGCCATAATTAGTTTACTTTAGTTAGTTTATCTAAACAAGTATTGTAGTCGAGCTGAGACGCTTTAAGAATGATTTTGTGTTCACAGCTGGAAAGAAGAGTTTGTTGGAAAACATAGTTTGCTTTAATTCATGGCAGACTCATTCGATTCGGCAATTCAGTTCGTCTTTGACTTGAGTTCACAAGTTTCAAGTAAGAGGTAGTATGGAGTTGCACTGTACTAGTACAGTGCAAGGACTGACAATGAGAGAGAAGCAAAATTGGAAGAAACGTTTCTGATGGTTGGTTGATTTGACTTTGCGAATCCTACGAACGAGTACAGCTTTCAATTCTCGCCTTACATACGTATATCTGGTTTCTTGGCATACTATTCTTTATAATATTTTATGTACAAATACATAAGTAACATGGCTAAGAAAGG
Source organism: Yoshiicerus persimilis (assembly GCA_020352615.2). Taxonomy (NCBI): domain Eukaryota; kingdom Metazoa; phylum Arthropoda; class Collembola; order Entomobryomorpha; family Tomoceridae; genus Yoshiicerus; species Yoshiicerus persimilis. Next base: position 24,138,229 of record CM060170.1, on the reverse strand, counting down.
ATTTGCTTTGTATTCCTAGTACATATCACTTCGGTCTACTATGCTCCGTCTATGTACCACCTCAAATCAGTAATACATTCGATAGCAAAATCTTCCCTTTCACATTTCCTCGCTGTGTTCATTCAAATATCACTCTTCCCTAGATTTCCGTTTATATTCAGTGAAAAGAGACGAGAAGAGAGAAAAATCTAAGACCTACACAACATCGTCATAAATATTGTGTCTTACGTGTATGTATAATATTCCTCTATTCGTAGTGCGTTTCTCAAGGTATTAAACTAACAGACTACTGTTACTACCTAACAATTATCATTGTATTCATGTACAAGTATTTATTTACCTGGTGCGATAACCAGAGAATTTCGTTTAACATTATCGTTATTTCAATGTACTTAAAATTGTAACCTTCTACCTACTTTAATTGGGTTATAAGAATATTTAGTTAGGGGTACTTACAGTGTTGTTTATAGTGAGCAATGTGATGTGTGAAAAATAATGCAGTCCTATGTGTTGTAAGAGATTTCGAATTCAGTTGGGTTTATGCAGACAATGTAAAAAAGTGTGTACCTGCCTAATAGCTCACACCACCATAGATTCCAACTTCCACAACAGGAGGCATATTCTAAACTAGGCTTTGCATGTACAATATTTGTAGCCAAATACAAATTACTCTAACAGTAATATGTGTATAACAACTCTGCAGGTAAACTACACAATAATATATGCCCGTACAACATACAAAGTAGTATTTGTACCCATACATATAATATCTCCACCCGAATTCCTGTATGCATATAAACTGTTAAAGCATGCATTAGAAATAGAGTATGTTATGTTGGATCTTGGATTAGCTAGTATGCTGTGCACACTTCTTTGTTGTATTTGTGTATAGAAACTGAAAGCCGTAATCCATATCTACAGGGGAATATTCGTGGATCCGTGTTCTGAGTAGTAGTCGTGGAGGAGCACACTAACGTGTGTATTTGTACGTGTGAGTAGGTATGTAGTGTATGTGTGTGATTTGTGGCGAGATAAAATATTTTTTGATGTGTGTAAGAATGCATGAGATGTAGCTGTTTGTGTGGTTATGGCTGGCATGTTCCAATGGCGCTGGTGTGACAAGAGGTTATTGCATTGACTCATGAAATGCAATGTAACCAAGTGAATTTGTAGGGTAGTAGCGTGGCGTATTATTTCTTCCTACGTACGTCTAAGTAGACGGAGAGCTAAAATATTTGGTTTATGATGTAAAGGAGAGCTTCGATTGCTTTCCCCAACTGGCCTTTCCCTTCCTTTCACCATTAGCTTCCCTGCTTTCACTTTGGCATCAACACTTGATTTTTGGAACCAGCTCTAAATAAATTGCACACTGAGATTGTATTGTACACCGCTGTGCATGCATGAATGCAGACAGCCTCCCCACCTCTCCCAAACACCCCCACTAGGTACACACTTATTACACTACTACTAACTATTCTCTCTGCATATTCCGCACTCGCAGTTGGATGCCCCGCTCTAGTCTAAACCAATCTATCTCCACTACCTTCTTACTACTTTTGATTGCCAAACATGTACCACTGATTTCTTCACTCTCTTTGTTCAATTTTCTTTCTTTCTATTTACATCTACCTACCTATTTACAAATCCACCTACGTAGTGCACCACACAAATACACCACTTCCTCCACTTTCTAATCCAACTACTAATGGCCTTCCCAACGCCTAACAGATCATCCTACAGGAATGCTCCTCTTCTATAAATCTATTTAATAATCCTATCATTGCTTACAACACACAGTCGTTTCAAACCTCATTTACAAACTGTTATTCAATCCCAAAACTTGCATTTATCAAGTAACTCAACTCATCCCTTATTGCTTCTCCTCTTCACAAGTTACACCAATGTGGTTCCCAAATATCTCAATTTAATAATTGTCTTTGTTAAATCTAACATTGCAATTCTAAAAGTTTTTAAACACTTCAATAGAGATGAAAGAATTTTATTGGTTTATTGGTTGATTATTAAATTTTGTAATAGTTCCCGAAAGAGGTGATGTGTATTAAACTTTCTATGTATTTCTTGCAGAGCAATAAAAATGACGCATGTCATTGCTTTTGTTCTCTAATATCGATCGGCAATTATTAATTTTCGTTGGCTTATGAGAAAACTTGTTGTAAAAGTTCAGAGAAACCAGACCGTTTGATCTTTGATCTCAATCACTTTTACACTTTTATTAGTTTGGTTGTAGTATTCTATAAAAGAAGTATAGAATTGGTAAATGACACCTTGGTATTTAGAGTAAATCGCAATAAGCTAACGAGTGGTTTTAAATCTACAGTGGTAATTGAGGTAGCTGTTAGAGTTGTGGTCACTGATATTTGCTTATGATCGCTAGTTCTACATCATAGGTTGGGATTGGAGAACAATTTGTGTAAGTTTGGCACGACCATATGCATGAGGGTCTACCCCTCTACGAATAATGTATAGGTATGTATGTAAATTTATGTATCACTATGTACTTATGCAAAATGTTATGTTTTGGACTTATAGAATGTTTTGTATTGTAATTATTTTATTTTGGTGGGTAGGTTCTTGTATTAGGAAAGGTTTTGTTGATTTACATATCTAGCAACGAGTAGGTGCTATTTAGTGTAACTTTTGAATCTAAATGTAAAACTCATGATAACGTGGCAGGTATGTAATATTCATGTGTATTACGCTTAAATGTCAAGTTCAGTCGGCAATAAATAAAGGTGGGTGTTTCATACAGTAAATAAATATTATTGGCAATAATATATTTAAATGTAGATAGATATTTAAATTTACGACGTAGTTATATACGTATTTCCTAGTATAACAGTATGGAGTGGGTGAGTTCATCCTGACAATGAGGACGATTGCAGATTTCTGAATGCGTAGAATCGTTGTTTCTAACTGACACAATACTACTTGTCCTGCAACTGCAATATCCAGGAAGATTTCAGTACTTGTGACTAATTAACATTTTCTAACTGTACTGTCTATGCATGTGATGTGATTTCACATAATATTTAGTAGTTTTGTTAGCTTATAGTTGATACCGTTCCGATGCTACTACAAAGTCAGATTATTGCATAATGTTCACCATGAATAGAGGAAGTACGTAATTTCCGCATTAAGGATGACTTGATGACATTGCATCAGGTAGACAACGGTTCATTGCGCCTCCCTGCTTTTAGTATTTAGATTAACTAATGTGTACAATAATAGTGAAGCGAAAGTTTCGCTTTCACATATCGTATTATTTACCATTTAAATATTTAATAATAGAGAAGCTTGTAGTTTAAATTGTATGCATATGGAGCAAGTATTTAATGCTTAATCGTTTGGTTTGTATTGCAGAATCATTATTAGTAGTGTAGCGTAAAGACTTACTTACCTATTACATTAGGCTGCAGAAGTCATTCTGAAAGTGAGATTTGCAGGGGAGTGCGTACACATTTATGCACGCCCGTAGTCTCCACACGTCTATGAATATTCCATCTTGCCTGACAGAGGAAATATTGTTAGAACCTATCTGTAGTGATGTATGTATATTTATTTGTAAGTACGCACGTAGAGACGTGCAGGAAACTGCGAACTACGACTACACTGTAAAATGTATACAGCTCTTATAACAGTATGTACTAATAACAAGTTGCTAATCACATATCATTCACACACAGAGCGGACTTCTCCTGGAGATGTCCGAGTGTCCGTCCAATCGATCATACAGTACACAAGTGGCTGAGCGTGTCTTGTGTTGCTTATAATTACATCTGCTCTTACAAACTAGAATTTATGCACTAACTGTAAATGTCATATCTGTATTATTGTATTGCAGTTGAATAGTGACGGGGGCGCACGATACGGTTGTGTACTCGTGTCATTGGATCGTGTTGACCTTAGCCTAGGAATTACATCTACGTATTCTATATGTAAATGTATTATTGCAAGAACTTAATACATAAAACGGCAGTCAATAGGTTGGATTGGAGTTGAAATGCAGAGTAGTATAAATACGATTGATTTTTGTATGTACGTATATGTAGTAAATGGTAATCATAGGTATTTAACTGTCGAGTCCGCTCAAGTAATTTGACTTGAATGTACGAGTGGCTGAATATGTTCCAAACACAAGTACTCATTTACGAGTGCAGAATCCTGGTTTCCGTGTTGTCATGTAGTCATTTCTTTCGTGGCCTCATCTTGCATCCGTTAATTGATTAATGAAGTCGGTTCCTCTTGGAATCCTCGATTTCTCTTGTTCTCTCGTTAGGAGTCCAAGGTATGCACGTGCAGTGTAATACGTAGTTGTTAACGTGTATTCGTTGGTACTCGTGTATTCCGACGTAATGCATTTTATTATTAATAATACGTAGCTAAGCATGGTATGTGTAGTGTGTGAGGGAGTCAGTGTGGTGAGGTGTGAGAGGTTGCTATTTTGAGGCTCACACGTGTGTCGTGTCATCGTCAAAAACACAAGAATAATCGAGAGGCTGAATTAGTGATATCCGTTTGTAAACGCTGCAGGTATTAACGGTCCCTGTAAAAAATTACAGCATGTCACAACCCCCATGAATATTAATTTCCAACATCTGCCCCATATTCAGTTCATTTATTTCGCATACAGCAAAACTCAAAGGCAATTCTCGAGAAGCAAGCGAAGCTCACAGCTACAGTGCTCCCACAATACAAACCTCACTTAAATAGCTCTTCCAATTTAGTGCAGCCGAGCCCAGAGCTCCTCGGAGCCACACTCCAGAGATCCAGCACAAACATGCAGGTTCAACTAAGTGCAGCTCTAGCGATAAGCCACTGTGCCTCCCTCGCCCAATCCAAACACAGAAATCGCCAAAAGCCTCTCTTAAATAAACTTAGAAGCCTCTCTCTCCCGTCTAAGGAGAACTTTACAATTCAGCCAATTACAAACCAAGCAGTACCTACTGCCTTCCTCACCCACCAACTCAACGGGTTAACGCAGAATAACATCACACTACCACCACCAGCACACAGAACCAGGCTCAGTCACAACACACACAAACATTACATAAGCAACGCAAGACTCAGCCCAAGTCCATCCGCCGTCGCTTCTTTCCTTCCCGACGTTATTATTATCCTATTATCATCGTCTACGTGGCTACGTTCACTTCGGCCTGCTTATAGGCATTAGCCACTCATCGTCAGCACTGAAAGTCACTCACCTATATTCCTGTCTAGGCTCGGCTCCTCCGAAACCTCTGATAATCTCTGCTCCGGCAAAACCACCCACCCGTTCCCATACTTCATTTCAATATTGTCCCTTCCATAATATAAATATGTACCTAAGCAATAGCTCTACTCACCTGATAAGAAGCAAACCGACCCCAACTAACGATACCTTTTCCGATATCGTGCATACCAACTACCTATAATCAATTTTATATCAGTGGAAACGCCTTAACTTCCGCACGTATTTCCATAACTGTGCTTCCTTTGAATTCAATTCCAATTCCCAATCTAAGTTCAGGTACCAATCCAATTTATGAATTTTGTAGGAAGGGTTCAAACATGTTTTTCTGGATTAAATGTAAACAGTGTATATCACAAAGAATCAAAAAACGCATTGCAAATAAAAAAAACATTTTGATAAATGGGAAAATTTGAAAATAAAGAGGTGAAATGGAAAATAATGCCATCAAAACACGAGTTTGAGTAAGAAATCCTAAATTCACATTATAAAATATGTTTGCTGGAATAAGTTAAATTGAATAACATATATATCACTCAAAATTTAAAACCAGAGATTCTTAACTTTCCATTACATCAATACACCCAAATCAACTGACGATAAATGTTTCCAGCAAGAAAAAGGTTATTTCAGTTAGGGAATGATGGTCGTAGAAGGAACCGACATGGGGAAAGGATCGGAAGTTGCTTTCGGGTGTTGCAGATGTAATATTTTAAAGCACCCTGCAATTTCAACTCATTAGGGCGCAGCATACACGATATAGTATTTATGAATGTACTGGAAGTTACTTTGTACATCAATAACTAATGTTAAAAATTTATTATTAACAGCATGACTATTATTAATAGTGTTATTAAATTGGAGACCTACAAAGCGTAAATAGAGCACATTTACTTCAAGTACGCAGTACTGCACCGTGTATAGCAACTGGGTTAGTTGATACGTGTGATGTGTTCCGAGTGAGAAATGAAGACGTATGTGGGATGAAGGTAAGTAAGAAAGTAAGTGGAGGTCCGTGGTCTACGCGAGACAAACGAAGAGAAAGCAAGGGAAAATCGAGTTGGATTGAATGGTATGCTGTCTAGCCGAATAGTTCATTCGGATTTCCATGTCTTCATTTTGTATTTCTATAAAGTTTATACTGCTGAGGTTTAGAGGAAGAAGCATGTTCATTGCTGGCTGACTTGACTGACGATGAGAGTGAGAGTTCCAGTCAACCTCACAATGAAACTGCAGATCCCATCCCACTCCCATACAAACAACCAAATCCATACATAAGTACACACAGATGCGTACATGCCTCTTCCATTCACTTCGCCATCCAACCGAAAAATATCTTTCCAAAGACATACATGTGCATGTGACTTTTCTTTCACTCCCAATGTACCCTACAGTGGGCCTTCCTCTGGCTATTCCTTTACCGAACTACTAACATTACCCAAAAATTAATTTTATAGCACGTGTATTACAGGGAATTTCATAAACACCCTAAATAGATATGCTCTGTCCTCAATTGGGTTAAAAACACTTTCTGACGATATGTGTATAAAGCAATGGTGAAAAACTTGAACTAGAGGAAATTATTGAGAATCTTTTGCAAAAAATATTGTATTCTCAACAGGAATAACTAGATCCAAAAATCAAATTCCAGGCTAAATCAATTACTTTGTACTTATCGGGTTTCAGTTTGCAACTGCGCGGGGTAAAATTCTGACGACCTTTATATATACTGAAATAATTTATATTTAAAATCAAAAATTTTCTGTTAACTTTGAATTTGAAAATCATTTTGTAAAAATTGATTATAAGACACGTTGCTTAATAATGCCACGTATGTATGGTGCATTTTGCTTTTAGATGAGAAAATTGAGGAAAATTAGGTATTGTTGGGTTGGTGAATTGTTGTGGGGAAGTTGTGGACGCCTTCTAGGTAGTGGACCACTTAGGAGGTCAAGTAACGAAACGGTGACATATATGTACTAGTTTGTGAGAGCCGTACATACATTATGCAGCACTTTACCTATCTAAAAAGGAAGTTTAAGTAAGTAGTAGAAGTAAGTAAGAAAAGCAAAGGATATCAGCAGCTAGTCTGTCTAGTTTGTTTGGAAGAGTTGGCTTGGCTCGGTCAAACCTTCTGGTTTGTTATTCTAGCCGGAAACCTAAGCTTATGGTAGTACAAGAAGTACTAATCCAGGGGAAAGTAATGTATAGGGATATCATGGAAACTGCAATATCATGGAGAGGGAAGAAGAGAAACCTGACGAGATGGCTCTAGGCAAGGTGAAGCAAAACTAACAATAAGACTACTTTACTTACTTGCATCTTTCCTGCTATGCTTAATATATTACTGCGTTTACGCTGATACACTTAAGTAGCAGACTCTCTTTGTACGTGCACCCTTTAGACTTCTCCCAGCTCTGCTCCAGGCACGACAACTCAAGTTAGAGAAACGAGAGAAAGTGGATAAGAAGTGGAGAGTCGAGGAAAAGGCTAAGCGAAAGTGTTTTCTGCATGGGCCTCACCGATGAAACCGAAGGGGCCTCCATAGAAGACGACCCCGAAGTCCCACCCGCCCTTTCCCCACAAATGCGGTTTCCGCCACTTTCCCATACCCGATTTCTTTCTTTTGGAAGCGCCGTTTCGCCTCTGCTTGGGAAATAAGTTATGAACGGTCCCTATTTTGTAAATAAAGAGGCCGTGTATAATACTGGTGATGCTGTAGACATTGTTGTATATGTGAAGTGAAGGCTCCGTGTATCAGTCTGAACATATCACATCACTTCCCATCACATCACACAAGCAGATCCCGTCAACTTCCATTTCCCAACTTGGCTATTCAGCTTTCTTTCTAATAGAAATACATTTATGTATTTCTATTAAATGTTTATAAATAGATGCTCAGATTCCACAGGAACTGTATCAATAGACGTATAGACGAGTTCCCATTGTCAGTGAGCTCGCATGTTATGCTCTGTACCTCTGTGCTTATTTATTAGTAGTGAACTGTCTGTCTCCGTGCCGTCTACCTTTCTTCCTCCCTTTCTTTCCCAATATAATACAAGTTAGCAGATCATTCTTTCGTGAACAAATGCGCTCTCCTGTCTCAAACTCTTCCTTCACTAACTCAACAACCAAGGCACACAATGCAGCACAAGATTGACGTTATCGTTACAGAAACTTCCCAAAGTTGATCGGCGGATGTAATACACAACAACACTCACTCCTCCGTTGTACATTGCAGATAAGACAGAAACCTATTTGTGGAGGAAATAGTATGTGCTGCACTAATCAATTTCCAATGCAATCCTGCACAATAAATATGAAATCTCCTTATTGTCAGAGATGTTTCATCTGGCATTATTACTATTTGACTTTCCTACCGATCAACATCAAAATAAAAATGATCCTACAAAAAATGATTTGATCTAAGCTGATTTCGCCGGACCTGACTTTTGATAGTATTGCAAATTCCTTTGGCATTAGTGCCTCAAAGTAGGTCTATATTTATGTATGTTTACACATATATTTCAGTTATTCATTTCACAATCGTTAGAAGTTCCAGAGAAACACATGAAAGCTTTTTGTTTTCTTTGCAAATGCTCTTCGGTTTCAGTCAGTCAATTCCACTTTGCAACGGTGAAGTTAGCCCAATTTATTTACCAAGTAAATCCCCAACTCACGGAGAATGGCAACTGCCAGGACCTAACCGAAGGTAAAGCAGAGCAGGGAAACCCATTGTATTATTATTATCTGTAGTAGTAGGACTGGTCTCTGGCTCCTATAAGATTACACAAACACCTACCCAGTTTACTCATTTTCAGGTAAAGCACACTAGGAAATGGTATATTAATTGCTAGCTGGGATAGATTTTCATTTGACAGGTACAAGTCAGTAGATACGCTTACATCCTTTCATCCCAAGCTTTTGGTAACTCAATTCTCTCTGAAATTAAAAGCAAATAATTCAATAGGGAAGAATAAAGCGACTATACATAGATAACCCCAAACGGAGAGAAGTAGTGTCAAGTAGCATCATCATAAGTACTATAGCACTAAACTTCACAAACAGCATGCCGTTACTCTATAACAAAAAACCGAGTATTATCAAAATGTAATATTTCTGTTGTAATAAGCAATTTCGTAAGCTGCTGCCTCCGTCATCGAAAACTGGAGTCCGTTCTGCTTTCTGTCGTTTCTCTGAGAATTGTGTTAGCACATCCAACTCAATCCACAGCGTGAGCCAACCAGTCACATATGAGAAACACCGGAAAGGACGTGGAACATCTCCAATAGTAATTGCACTATTCGCTTCTATTGTGGCTCACTGCTACTGGGAATTCAGGGGAAATTCAGCCACACTAAGCTCGCTATGGTTCTACTGTATTATATTACTCGTTTCCATTAAAGAATTCGTTCTATAGTCCTCGCGATTGTTGGAGGTAGTAATAAACTCCAGTCGGAGTCAGGTCTCGTGCCATAACTCAAGTATGGAGGCTCAGAATTATAATGTTATGCCTCGATGATCTCAACTCATAAAGCAAAGACGAATTCTCAACTAAAATGACAATAAGTGTGTAACAGTTGCTTTCAAACTTTAATATCAAGCTTCAAGCTAAACTTCTGCAAAAGACAAAATAGAATAATTAAGCTATTCACTTCAATCAGTCCAGTTCACGCACACTTAGCAAAGGAGGATGCTTCCCTCCAGAAACACTGCAATGTCTATTATAACTTTAGAATTATTCACTCCATAAAGTTCTATACCACTTCAATTAATATTTCCATCAAATTCCAAAAATTACATCTCAAACTGGGACTAAGTGTTCCAAACATATTTATTTTGCTACAAAATCAACAGCATAAATTCATATATTCAGTAGAATTCCTCAAAAATTATTTAAATAGTATTTATAACCAGTGTAAGATAATTTGAATTTTTGCAATTTAGATTTGAAATGCGTTTTAATGATTACGTAAAATGACAACCAACAACGCGAAATTTTTTATGCTGGGCAACGATTTCTGCAGAAGGAAGTCAGCTTAGGTTTTTAATTGCAGTATATAAGCAAACGCTGTGCAAAGCTATCGTTGGGTTTTCAATGAAACCGATGTCTTTAAGTATGGTTTCTGTATAATTCTAGGAGAGGATTAAATACTCAAATATTATGCAAATTCAAAAAATGGCTTGTGGTTAGGTTCTTAATATTTATATAAATGCATATAGTTATGCTGCTTTTGCAAGTGGCGATGCTAATATGACAATGCTTGTACGGCGCAAATTGTTATGCGAAAATAAATTAAGCCGTGAAAGCAAATTAGATTGTATTAATAATGTTGCAAATCAATTGTTTTAATCAAAGCTATTTACTATTTACTAATATACATTCGGGCAATATTTTTACTTGAAAACTATCAATTACTGATATTAAGCAAAGTTATGTTTTGCTGTTGAAAATGTACGGCTAAAACTATTCCGTTAATTTCTTATTACCCACCTATGAACTAAATATTAACTAGATTCGTGGAGAAATGTCGCAGTTATAACATAAGATAAGAATAATATATGACTACAACTGTTACTGTAATAATATAAGTGTGCTATAAATGCAATTGTTGTTCAGTAAAAATCTCTTGGAGAGAAATTAAGCATAAATAAATAGCCACTGGACTAAAATAAGACTAAAAATACATTTAAAATAAACTGAGATTACAAGAACTGAAATTGCTTACTGAAATGTATTGTAAGGGATGTTCTTACTGTATTAATAATAATTGGCTAACGTTAACATATTCGTGGAATATCTTCTGAATACTCAAAACCCTTAAAACTAAAATTCGGATAAGAAATTGAAATTATTATTCTTAACTACTATAAATATTGTTTTAAAAAGTCAGTTTCGTTACTTAGTCAGTCAAGGATTACATTTAACTCTATTTTTGATACTTTATATGTTATCTACAATTAATCTGATTGAAACTATTAACTCATTAAGTATTTGTTTGCAGAAAGCAGTTTCCTATGTGTATAGCTAAGTGGGCAGTACTGTAAATAAAAGCGAAACCAGCAAAAATGGCAGTCACAAAGGGGCTGTGAGAGCTCTACAAAGTTTTAAGAAGAGCGCATAGAATACTAACCCGGGAGACGGTAGCGAGAGTCGGGAATCCAGAAGGTTGTGGAGAAGTGGCTTGGACGTATGCAACGGGATCACTACCAGCGTAAATGTCCATGGGTCCAGGAGAGTTCGGAGTCGGGAAGGCCCGATTTGATGGCGATGCTGGCGGAGCGAAACCAGCTCCAGGATAGTTGCTTATAACTAAAGAGTAATTAAAATCAAATTTATTCATTAATATATTTACATCCCACTAACATTTTTGCCAATTTCTGCACAGAAATCGAATTCAATTCAGAAACCCAATTTATGAAGGTGTATTAAGTGTATTTCAACGTGGATTTAAGTAGGTCAGACAAATGTGCATTAAAAACAGGGTTTTCTTAACTGTACATTCAAAAAAAATTTTTTTAATACTCTCTTAAAGAAGAATCTCATAATAAAACAAAGTCCACTTTAACATTCTAGAAAACATTAAATATTTAATTTACAAGTTTATAGCATGTGGAATTGCGTTACAAGAAAAAAATACTATCTTTCTGTACTGAATTGTCTACTTCCTGAAAATTTGACAAACACTATGATGAAATGAACATTATTTTTCGAATTTTCCACAGGAGCTACAAATTTGACAACATTTTGTGATGTATATCTGTCCATTATTGTATTTCAATCAATAGCTCCTGTTTTCTAGAATTTTTATTGGGTTGCTTCTGTTCTACATTATTGTGTCATATCTGATGACCACTTGGTAATTTAACGCCCTATACAATTTTCCGGAACCTTATCAGATTTTGCTGGTATCTTTTTTATAGGGCAGTTTTGCTTGTAACACGAAAATGATATTCCTGTATAGTGTGAATGGGAGAAAAGTTATGCTCATCGATAATTGCATGGGGTCGAGTGATAAATCTACATTGGTTTTTGGTGTTTAATCAAAGTCGTAGTTTTGTTGGTGGAAGGGACAGGGGTTGGATGTGGAAAGGAATAAAAGTCTGAGAGGAAAGGCAAAATGATATTTACAAATGCTTTCAGGAAAATAGCATAGTAGGTGGGTACGTGCAAGTAAATAAAAATATGGTGTATGATAAATGTAGTTTTAGAAAGTATGTACTGAGGAGAAGCACTGTGGCTGTTTTAGGTAGGAAAGTAGAAATAAATGATGTGTAGTAGAGAAAGTAGTATCTATTTGGCAGAAATTGTAGTGGAGTAGGGCGAGAGGTAGAATCTTGAGCTGAGTATAGAGGGGATGAGGAATCGCGCTGAAGTTATGTATATGGAGATAAATAAATATAATAATAGAAATAAAGGAGCGTGTGGTCGTCGAAGAGTAAAGCAATCAAATAATCCAAAGGTGTGGAGAGAGTGAGTTGGCTAGCGCTGTAGTTGTGTGAAAGGAAACTGTAAGTATTACTAGACTGTGACTACAGTATAATAAGTGGAATGACAGTAAAACCACGCTAGAGTGGAGTGGAACTGTGAAGTAAGAAATGTCTGGCGTAAGAAAGTCGAATTGTGGGCTGTAAGTGAGTAAAGTGTGTGAGTCGTCCAGCGAGTGGGACTGAGTCGGTTGAGTCGATTTGCTAAAAATGGCATGGCTCATGGTTAAGATGGAATGAAAGAAATGTCTTTGGCGATATTACATATTCCATTATAGGTATACTCGCAGGCTTGCATATTGTACTTTCTTTGTGAATGTGCTATAATGGCTAAGGATGTGCTGACTCTGTGTTCGGAGAAGTATAAATGTAGCCAGAAGTACATGGGAAAGTCGGAGAGAGACTTTCTCTATTCTTCATTTCATGTAGGCATTAGTTGAGAGCGTCTCGGTTCAGTTCCACTTTTTCAGTTGACAAGACTTTGAGTTGAAACGAAAATAGGTTGAACTCAACTCCACTGTGTCCTACAGTCCTACTCTAAGTTATGTAGCACTCTCTCCGTTTCCTTTCCTTCCTTTTAATCCAATGGATTGCATTCAGCAGCCCGGAGACGTGCCACAATCATGGAAGGCCTATTTCTCCATCTCATCCAGGTACTCTGTACTCTGCATACTGTAGCTACCGTATTTGCCCCAGTGAATCCATCTGGGGAATTATATTTCTATTCTAAATCATTCCTTAAAAGCCTCCAGTAATTCTCGGGGCTTTATAGCTGCAGGGAATCATTCAGGCAAATACGGTGAATATGTAATATGAACTATTGCATCGCACACTGTAAGTGTAGCAACTAAAGATGCCTTGCCATGCATTATTTAGTACATACCTATATATTTGCACACTTGTTATATTAATAAGTAAAGCACACCCTATAAGTTTTTATGGTATGATATAGTAGTATATACTGTACAATGAAACATCTTTGTTTGACAACGACGAACGAAAGGAATCAACGAAAAAGCCAGTGGATTGAGCAGCCTTTTCCGTTTTTGTTGTGTGGATGTAAAGAATATTTATTTAACAAAGAACGGTTGGTGAAAGTAAGTAAATGGAGACTATACTACTGGGTATGTGTATTACTCTATTTATATAGGTACTAATGCACGTTTTGCTTGCCGATTCTCGTCATAGCGTCGAAAAATTCTCTCATCAGTCAATTTTGCAGTCCGAGTTGTGTTTTGGAAATAATACATTGTGGTAGCTTGGTGAAAGGAGGTAAAAGCGCAGAGTTTAAACATAAGAACAAGTAAAATGTGTAAATACGCATAATAGTGTCTTAAAACAATATTTGCACTGTAGTGTGACATCGTGGTTATTCTGTAGTCAACATGCACTCTTGTAGAAGCATAGGCAGGGCCCACGCACTTTCTCGTAGATTTGATATAGGTGGGAAATGTGAGAATATAGCCTTGACTCTAATAACGTAGGACAAAGAAAATAGTGACAGAGATATAGTTATCGTTAGGACACAATAAAATGTGCTTTTATAATATTAGTGTTGATGATAGAAGTGCTTGAATTGATCGCGTTACCACTCAACCTTTTTCCAGAGAATAAATACAAGGGAGAAGAAGTAGATTTGATGCACCAACCTGATAATGCCTGAGTTAACAACGGAGTATTGTTATTAGGAGTGAGTTGCCCGTTAGGAAGTTCAACTGTAAAAAAAGAACACAAAGCAACACACTTTATCACCACTCGTCTAGTGGATCCACTACAAACAACGTCAACGTCACTAAATCTAGCTTGCTAGCAGCGCAGCGAGGGAAGGTCCCCAGACCATTTAATATAATATTCATACATTATTTTACTTCTACATTGTAATAGTAATGCCAATTTAACTTCTCTTTCTCTCAAAGTACACATTGGTTTTACAGTAACACTAATTTGCGTGCAAAGAGAATAACCACAGTCAATAAGCTTTCCTTTGCACGCAAATTGTTATCGGCCACACAACAATGGATCATAAAATATTGCAGTATAAAATATTTTCCTTTAAAGCACAATGAGCAAACAGCAACTACTATCAAGTGCACCAAAACGTCTTTCGTAAAGCCAAATTGGAATGACAAGATTTTGTCCTTCCTACAACCTATATGTAATGGAAAAAGGAAAATATCAAAGAAATATTGTTCAAAATGAGAAATGTAATATCAACTCAAAGGAGGACAAATGCATAAATCCTTTCAGTTGACTTATTGATTTTATGTACAGTACGTGTTACTTTATGGGGGACATAGGGAATATACAATTTCATTCTCCGTTATTGAAATTACAGTAAGATTTTACATTCATAAACCCCTCCCGATTTTTAGTGCTACATATTGTACGCTTACCATTTACCACATACAGAGTAAATACATCTTATTATACTTGATACGATTTACTGTACAATAGCAAATTGTAGGTTAATTGGTTCAAGAGCTATAAATCAATTTATTTGCCCCCTTTAGTTGACAGATACAGTACATTTTGTTTAGAGGAGAATGGTTGAGAAATATTATGGAAATTTACTTTTCAAGGTTAAAAGTGTTCTAAATTCTTGAGAAAGATGTTTAATTATAAATAAGTTGATGGGATAAAGTCTTTTACTAAGAGCATTGTAAATTTTGCAATAAATTTGTATACGAAAGCGGATCTTCATGTTAAAGAATTGGAAAAGTACTTATTTTAAATACTCTAAAATACAGAAGGACAGCCGAAGTCACTGTTATAATACTCTTACTCTTCCTGTCATGTAAGCAGTTACGGTTGTAGTGCAAGTAAAAGTAATTCCCAGAAAATAATACAGCAAAAGACCATGTTTTTCATTTAAATGGATGTCTATTGGTTCCTGCCATAAAAAGAACGTAAAGAAACTTAGATGTAATTTCAATTGAAATGGAAAAACTGCTTTGTATGTAAGATAGGTAGAGTAGGTCATAAATATTATTACTGGTTACTATATATATGCTGTAAACATAATACATTGACTGAAATCCCAGAACAAAAGTCACTGCTAAGAAATTCATGGGCAACTCTTTCAGTAACAACAAGGAGCTTAAGAGCTGTCACATTTCCTGTGCAATTTACCGCATTACGTACCAGCAAGTGGCAAACCAACAAGCAAGTCAACTAACGCTCTTGTATTATGCATTTATTATTATTACACACAGTTACCCATGCAGATGTGTGACAATGGGAAAGAGAAAAAAGATTGAGAAAGCTAACAATAAGCCAGACGGACTTCAGCAGTACATTCTCAAGCCATTTATTATCAAATAGGTTGCTACCAAAGCCTCAGCTATAAGTAAGACGACGACATCACTACGTTTACTACTTATGCGTACACATCTCTACATGCACCTAATCTGTGCCTCCAGTAATGTCTGATTATACAATCTAACCCTTTCAATTTATGAAAACTAACACCTACTACACTGTACGCATATTTATGTTGTGTAGGTGTTCTTCAGGGCACCTAAAATACATAAGCGGCAAACTAAATCAGTGTATGTTGTGGTATCTGTTCGCACTGTTTTTTGCAAATGTAAATTAAAAAAATATTATTTTCTAAGTATTTCTTTTCTGGAAATCCTAAAACTAATCTTGTACAAAAATAATACGATTACGTGAGCCTAATGCCATTACAAATTATGGAGTGTAAAACGCATTTGAAAACATAAGATTCAGTTTCAATAATAGAGGATTTCAGACTTTGAATATAATTTGCATTACAACTAGGCTCATGTAAATAATATAACGGTTGGCAAAATTTGTATCGTACCTTGGGTGCTTGTTCTTCAAAATATTATGTTAGTGCATGCTAAGTGTATGTATCAATTTCTAGCTTAATTTAATGCAATAATGTTGTAATGATTTTTTTGTTATGGAATAATAAGAACTTTTATACGAAATGAAATTGCCAGTTGTAAGGGATAATAAATAATATAAATAGAGATAAGCACAGATATGGTAAGTTACGGGTATTCAACTCTTGCACTCCAGTTCTAATACAAAACAAAATACTTCGTGAACATCATTTTGGAAACATCTAAGTGGTATTTTGCTTGGTTCTCATTTATTGTGGTATTGGGCAGGGAAATCCGAAAAGCATTCTTAAGTGCTCGTGTTTTATGTTAGTGTAAAGCCTGTTATGTTGATGTAACTTGAGTGTTGAGAGTAAATATGAAGTTTGAATTGTATATTAGTTTATAATGGATGCTTCCTAACACCCGATGATAGAAAAGACACTAAAGAATTAGAGCATGAAAGAAAAGAAAAAGAATTGCGGATTGAGGTTTTACATAAAAAATCTTGCTGTAGCTTTGCCCCTCTGCTCAATTCAAGTCAACTGAGTATAGTTTATTAGTTGAGAAGTGCTTGAGAGCATCCCAAAACATTTAAGACCTCATGCAGCACATCTTCCCTCATAAACAAGACTTTGTATCACATTCCACTACAGAAACTTCTTCCGACTTACTTAATATCTGCAGAAAAATATTCTCTTACTCTACATACATACTTACCGCATGTACAACCATGTAAACAACAAAAGGGTACGCTACATAATCATCACTACTCCTACTCCTCATATGCACTTTATTATTCTACTTACTAATACCAAAACCTTACGCTATCACTACCCTATAATATGTACAACGGCATAAGCTCTACGTACTATCATTGAACGGAAATGTAGGTTCCAAAAATACTGAAATCCTTAGGAAAACCCGTTGTAGTTTTTGATGAAATAATTAAAATACGAAATACTTCAAGCTAGAGTAACCACCATTCAGCCCAAGCACATCTGGCTAGGCGGCCTACGTGAATAATCAATCTCTAGGTCCAGTGCCATGAGAGGGAGTTCCATTCCCGGCGTAGAGACCCAATTTAGTAGGAAAGCTATGAAACAATTCAGATAACATGGCCTCTCGGCATTAACTAACAAAAATGGCAAATGTTAAGAGGAGTTTGCAATGTTCCCATTAGTGGAATGCGCACAGATCCTGCACTCCTAGTGCTGGGGAACCTCATATAGCGTACATACATAAACGCCATGAAAGATTTCAGAGATGAAAACCGTAATTGGAATTGGTACACTAAACGACTTTTGCATGTTCTTGGAGATTGCAAATGTATAAGTAGAATGAATATTCCACGTAACTTCATTGTTAATTTTCGTTTATCGTCGTGAAAGGTGCAGATTCTAAATTTAGAAAGATTCGCTCTAAAAATCAGACATGAACTGCATATCCGCTCTCTACATACTATCAGGCTCCTCCAGACTGAATAGTAGCATCACAAAAAATGTAGCCTAGCTGTGTTGTATCTTACGCACAAATGTATACATGAAAGACTTAAATACGTGGTAGGCACCCACTAAAAATATTACAGTATTCCATTTTATTGTAACTATTGTGATTTTAATATGCTGATATATCTCGGCGGTCTAAACCACTTATATGCAGCATATGCATTTACTATTACTCGAACAACCAAAAGTGAACTGCTTGTACATACATATAATAATGGACAATTTTCAACACTTAACTACCACCAGCAACAAGCCAGCTTAGTTACACTTTCTGTGATATTGTGTCATCTATCTAAACTACATTGTAGAACTCCTCCTACAGCCTAAGCACAGACAGAGATTTTATTCCCTTTGACTTCAACAGACGATTATTTCTAAGCTCTTCTCTATCTTTTCTAATAGGTACCCCAGTACTTACAAAAAAATTATTGTCATAGTCATGGCCAACATTGCACTGCATCTTCCTTCCCTCCTAGCTCTACTCACACATTCTAAATAAATACATAAAAAGGGACAAGTAAGTGTGTATGCTCCACACAAGTGAAACTATCAATGAGTGATTACTACGAATACAATTGTGACTTGATGAGCACCCTGTAAGAAGCGTCTGTCCTACACAAGTGTACTTCTTATTTCCCTAGTACACAACGTTAAACGCATTTACTCTCATTACAAATGCAGAGAGCGGACATCAAGGACACCCTAGTGGGCAATATATTGACATTAATAATTATTTTGCCTCATTTACTTCCCAAAACGAGAGCAACGACTGCTTAGGTATTAGTTGTATGTAGAAAGAACCATTAGTTTACATAAGCAACGATCTTCTGTTTGTCTTTGCCTTAGTTTTACTACCAACATTACTACTTCCTGTTACCCTTTATCCTCCTGGTTATGCATTCTTAAGGAAGTAAAGGCATAAAACAAAGAAAGACGTAAAAAAACTGAATTTGCAAATGCACTAAATGAGCAAACAATGGAAGATTTCAAACAAAGATCTTAACAAAATTTACTGTATTTGACTTTCTTTTCTTCTAATCTCCTGCAAAATGGTTACGATCATTAAGATTACACAAATAATTTCATTAGTTTAATTGTAACTGTATTTGTTTGATGTATATGAAAATTGCCTTTCCTACTAAAAGTAACAGTCGTTGACCTTTCCAAAGATATGCTATGCATGCAATTGTAACTGACATTTCCTATACAGACAATTGCTTTTCCTATTTGTGATTATTGCTGACTTGTGGATAATTGATTGCCTAATTGTCCTACAACTGTAGCTTATTATTAAATAAATCGACAATTTGAATGAATACAGATGTAATTACAAAAAGAGGATTTTCAGATACTGTAATAGTTATGGAAACAATAAACTCCACCTAACTTTATTTGAGTATTAGTATTCCAGGTTTAAGTTTTAAGGAAATAAAAAGGGTAAAAATACTGATCAAAGTTATGGTTCAGAAAGCAAAAGTAAAGGAACATTATATTCTAAAACAATAAGTAAATAATTTGAATGTTAAAATATTACCGCCCTTAAGCACTACTAAAATAAATTGGTTGCACCAATTATAAATAGAAGAGGGCTGTAAACACAGCTATAATGAAATAAGGAGCACGAAGTGTTTGAAACTATTTACATGTTAGAATCTTTAGAATTTGCTGTCAGGGTTCAAGTGCTAAGCTTAGGCAAAGGAAGTTTCTTAATCTGGCTGAGGTTGGAGGAAATGCATTTTGATTTTCTTGTGCTCTTCATAACTAATAACTAAATAGTTGCCAACTAGGAGATTACCGTATTTAAATAGATAATAAAGTTCCTATTGTGGAAACACATCAGAGGGATAAAGTAAGGAGATAGTGTTGTCTCCTCAGTCACTTAAAGCCATAAACTGATGGCAACTTCGGAATTAAGTAGACATGCATAATACTCGGACTAATAATAAGTTATGTGGCAATCCCTGTAAGTATGTATAATGCGATGATGAAAGAGTTCCTTCCTTCCTATCTATTTGCAGATTACAGTGAACTAGATATGCTGCACGCATTCCTCCCCACTTTAAATGGAATGTCTATTCGACCAAGTACTCGTACAATATTGATCTGACAGAATCTGGACGCTCCTCTCCAGAATTATTAGAATTCGTTGTTATAATTCCATAGTCTTGTTCCATCCTCTACATGTTATTTTCCTATTCAATAATTTAGAGCACATTCATTCGCATAATATGTCTCCCTTCTTATTCGCACACAAAACACTCAATTCATTCCACACTCTCAAGTCTGAACTCCAAACATTCTGGGTAGAGTATCTATAAGCGAGACAAGGCATGCTGAATGGAAACCATGAAACTATTTCACTACTATTTCATTAGACGAGACCTTTAAATAGATTGTTTCATTTAGCTATAATTTAACTTCAACACTTTTCAAGGTTATTATATAAAACCATAATAGCTTGCAGAATATAAGGTTTCAGTATTAGTATTCAGATCTATATGAACTTTCACTGAAATCCTGTAACTGCAGTATGTTTTGTCTACCTACTGGAGTATTATAACATAATATCACAAAATCGCATTTATTATGAGTAGGAAAGGTCTCCCTCCATGGACGTCGTACAAAGTATTCTGTTCACTGTGATATGAACAAGACTACCATCAAATGCCAAATTCACTCCCGCTTATCTTTATTTGACTTATAGAGTGTGCTGGCTGTAGCCTAACTACAACAGTAGATACGTTCGTAATTTAATTGCTTCAAAACTGTCTGTAATAGATTTTATCTTCTTATGTAACTAATTAACTGTATTAACAACGACTAGTGCTAATTACATCAAGGGAAAGTAAAATTATCAAATAGAGTTGTGCTGTTAGAGCCCAGAACCCATTCTAATGAAATAAGCTCTAGTTATTGTTTCTTTACAAACATGCTTAATGACATCAAATGCGCTAAATTTATATTTACATATTTCATCATGTCTTCTAAAAGGTACACAACATGCCATTCAAAGATGGGGCTCAGTCATACATAAATCGTTAACAAAACAGATTCAGAAGAAAAATTTCCCTTCATTCAACAGCAATTTAAACCAATGAAAATGATTTTAATATTAAGTAAAATGTTTACGGGACTCTCTGTTTGATTTCATCTGTATTCATCGAAAATAACATTTTGAATATTTGCGAATACTGGAATGTACATTTTATAGCTATCTGAATTCAAATACCTTTGCAGCTATAAGTATTCTTAGAAATACAATTGTATGTGTATTTTATGAGTGATGTATGATGTCAATGTGAAAAATTTCCTAAAATACTAAAAATACAAGTTATTTACAAAATGCAGCAGAGTTCTATTTTTAGAATATGAACTACGTAACAGAAAGGGTAAACGATATTTACTTAAAGAATCGTAAACAAACTGACACAGGGATCTGTATTAGAATTTGTTATTGAAAAAGAGGGCAGTAAACAACTGTAATGTGAAAATACACTAACTTTGTATAAGACTATTTTCGCACAACACGACACCTAATTTGATTACTCTAAAAAAGTCTTCTAATTGTAAATAACGTTAGAACTGGATGGTATCTGAGCTGACTGGAACTGGATGGTACGCAGGTATGTACATCGTATTTGGTATTTGTATGCAGTTAAATAGCTATACTAGGTTAAAAGTAGTTTATTGTTAGTTATGCACTATTTAGGGAAACGGTTAGTTAAAAGTGAAAAGTAAAGGTAAAATGCAATTAGGAAGAATGTGGGCCTAGGCATACATATGAAAGAGATTGAACAAAAGGGAAAATAAATCGGTGTAGGCGGTAATAAATTCTAAGTAGAAGTCGAGATAAAATAAATATTTGAATAGGTGTATATTGAGTATTAGTTAACACTAATATAAATGGTAAACGACATTGAATACTACAGTATAGTGTAGGTACAGATAGAAATAGTGGAGTAAATGTATGGTTAAAGTTAGACTAATAAAGTAAGTTGATTGCTGCTTTGCTGCTGCTACGCTTGTAAATGAATAGTAATAATAAATAAAGAAGTCTGAAGTAAATAGCTAAAAGGTAAACTGAAGAAAGTGGAAATGCTGAAAACAAAGGAAAGAATAAATGGAGAGTAAGAAGAAAGTAGTGGCGCTGGAGAGAAAGAAGAAAAGTAGATGGACAAAGAGTAATTGATTGTCGCAGGTAAACGTGATAACACTAAATAAAAGAGGTAAAGTCACATGAACTAACAATAATGAAATTAATTAAGTTACATAGGTAAATGAGAAGGGAATGGTGTGCTAGAGAGTAGAGTGGGGAAGAGAGAGAAAGAGAGAACCTTTGTAGTAAGTAATGATGAAGGAGAACTTACGTTGAGTGGGGCGTCCTGCAGCGTCCCGAGTCAGGGATGAACTGCTTACACCTGGATTACCAGCACTCTCGTTTCTTAGACTCGCCTGTAATCCCAACAACTACCGGATAAGATTTCATATCAATAACCAACTTCATCTTTCAGAAAAGCAAAAGAAAACTGCACGGCTCATTAGACTAGAAAATTATTACTAATTGTAGTAAGGAGGATTCGGGTCATTGGATAAGTACTTTACTCTAACTACTTTTCTCTGTGGGTATTTAACTCCATACTTCAATTACCATATTTTACTACCTAAAATCATCCACCCATGGCAAACCTTTCTATGGTTTCACCATTATACTTGGTAGATGCAAATAAATAGCACATGGTGAAGATGTAATATAAAAGCAAAAAAGTAAAACGTCGATTAACTCTTTTTTGGTAAAAATGAATTTTTTGCAGGTATATTGAATACAAAAAGAAAATCATCAATCATTACTGTTACTTCTATTACTGAGTTAAGGAATGAAATAATGGCGAGAGCCAGAATTTGTTTTTGACACAGTGCACTGAAGTGGTAGTAATTACTTGAAATTAGAATTAAATACGCGAAGAGAAATTGGGAAATGCGTGGGAGGGGGAGGAGAAGGGGAGGATGGCTGGAGGGAGACGGAGGGATTAATTAGAGACACGTACGTACTTAGTGAGGTTGGAGACAATGGGTGGAAAGAGAGGTGAGAGGAGGTAAAGAGAGCGATGCGAGCCTTTAGGCGAGCACAAACAAAACAAGGCTAATGCTATTAGACTATTAAGTGAGGCTGTTTGAGGTGACAAGACAAAACAGTGGGTTATCTAACTAGACGACTGCGTACATCAAGACAGGTGTGCCCTTGCCTCCCTGCAAGAAACAGTACATACTATACATTGAATAACATATTGACTAGATTCCTACACATAGACGGGCCTAATGCTCAAACGATAAGATGCTAAAGGCTGTACAGAAAGAGAGACGGTTACGACTACCTAGAACTACCCGCTAAGGTCTACATTGCTACAGACAGGCTAGCCACTACCTGCTTTTCTGCCCGCCCGCCTCCGCCGCCTTCCTCTCAGGCTGACTGCCACAGTCCCTGTCATCAGTCCTCGCATCTCCTCTCCCGCCCCGCCCGCCTTCTGCCAATCGCTTCAACTCAAGGCACTGGCACTGTGCTGCATTTAGTCTGCTATCAAAGAGTGCGCTCCGTATGCCTCCCTCCCCGCCAAATACAAATGTGCCTCCCGCCCTCCTCAGTGGAGAGTCAAGGGTGGTGTGTGGTGGTCAGGGGTGTGTGTCGCATCGTTCCGCAGGACCAAAATAGAGACAGTTAATGGCAATTAGGTAGCTACTGCGATTAGGAGTACAGCAGAGATCACTTTACTTTGGGTGTTGCTACAGAGGTACTAGTTACGGTTCGGAGGGTGAGTGGGTTCATGGAGATTAGCTTAGCTGTATTATCTTAGTGAGTGTGGTTTGCTATGAAAGAGATTGAGAGGGGTGCCAAGTATATCTGTCTGTCTGTAAGAGCGTTAGGAGGAAGAAAGGACGCCGCGTCTTCTATGCCCTTGTGACTTTCTTCTATGTGGCTATGTGTTGGGAATTATGAAGGTGAAGTAATGAATGAGTCACCGACGAGTTCACAAAGAGACCATGAATGACACAAGAGACCTTTTGTTAGGTAGGAAAGCACCATTTTTTAATCAAACAATTTAAAATCCATTTTCAACACTGATTGATTGATTGAATGAGAGATTGGTGGGAGAAACCAGAGCACGAAACGAACAACACAATAGTCCTTTAGTACTAGAGACTACAGATACTAGTTAACTAACTAAATCGTGGTAAGGATACATGTAACTTGGACGAAACCAACTCACAACAATATTATCATCGGCTAAATCTAGATATAAAAGAGAACAGAACAGATTTTGTGTCTCGAGATGTAAAATACTTTCCAATACATAAAACAACACACGTACACATGCATCAATATTCATCAGTAGTAGACGTAACACGCTACGCAGCGTAGCATCGCATCGGAAGATTTTCGGATATTGACACGATATATCTTAATATTTATAAATTCCCATCTGAATTCAATTGAACTGAACTGTATATTTATGGAACTGAACGCAGAATTGAATTGGGAGACGTCATTTTCTATGTTTTATGTACAGATAACAAATCGTGTAGAAAGTAAGTATTTTTTCATATTATTTGCAGTAGGTTGTGGTAATATTATGTCTGTTGTGTAGGTATATACATTATAAGTCAGTGTTATGTTTGTTTGTATGATGAAGTACTTTTGCATGGATGTTGTTAATATATGTTATTGTGTTGTTGGTCAGACCTACTAAACATTATAGCGTTGTTGTTGTTGTTGTTTCCAATTTCCAAACTAACTTTACTTGTCACAGCTCCGTCCGTGTAATAGGTATTATTATGGTGTAATGCTTGTGGTTTGTTTCAGTAGTACTAAGCTGTGTTGATTTTGTGAATTGTAACACACGCACTGGAAAGGTTGGTTGGTTGGGTGACACGTGACACGAGAGACAGATGAGTGTCCAGTCCAGTTTGCCTTGAGTAACAATGGAGACAGGTAACAGAGAAATTGGATTTCGGAGATTTTAGTATTTGTTAGGTGGTTAGGGTTAGTTAATAATGTATTTAGTAGTACAGAGAAGTTGAGTGAGTGAATACTGGCTGTATTGTAAATTGTTTCGTCGTTGGCGTCACTAGACATATGATTTGTACAGTCAATTCAATAATAGTGTGATGATCTTTGTTAAATTCATTCATTCATTCAAACGGTATAGTAGTATAGTAGTAGCATGTATTTAGTATATAGTATGAAGGTAGATTGACAAATCTTGTTGAGTTGGTTCTTGTACTTTTGAGACTAGAAATTGGTGAGAAGAGTTGATGTGGAGTGGAGCTGAGTTGAGTTGACATGACAGAGGAGGAACACGAATGTTGATTGAGACAACTATAAGAGACTGACTAACAAAGTGGCTTCCTTGAATCGTGGCCGGCTGACTTGGCTTGACTTGGCATGGCAGACTCACAAACAGACGAATATTTACTGACACATCAAACCTCTTGGCATCATACACTCGAAAGCATCGTCAACATCAATTCGGTTCCAGTTCCACATAGAGTGATATCCGGTAGACGGGGACGTCTTCGATTTGACCGGCGCTGAGCTTGACTTTGTTCGTCGGTGGCCGCTCTATACCCATTGTCAAAAGTTTCCAATAAGCAGAATTGAGAGGAAAGTCACCCAAATGGAACGAATGGTACGACATTACGATTATAGACAACTACGGTATTAGCAATCATTATTTTAAACGGTGTAGGTAGTGGAGGTGAGAATTAAAAGCACACTTTCCTTTTGCTTACACAAAACTTGAACTCATTCGAATCGACTCACAACTTCACTGTTCCTCATTTGCCCAGAGGAGCAATCCTCTTTCTACTCCTATCGCAGTCTCTCTCAGAATTCCTAAGGCTCAGGCCCTGCATACACCCTAGTCCTAGTCGTTAACTAGCTACGAGTAGGTAGTAGTAGCCTGCCTCATTTTCTGTCACCGAGACTTGCTCGTCAGTTAAGTATTAATATTTTTCTCTGTAGCTCTCTGCCCATTCAACTTCTCCTGGTAATGTAATGTAATCCTGAGGAATACAACAAACTTTAGTCAAGGGCTATCGCTTTTATCCTTTCAGCCTTTTGCTCCATTCATTAAAATGGGTAAGTAGCTTTCACCACATTTTGATGCTTTGGCTACGGTGAGTAGCAAACTGGTTTTAATAAAACATTCATATGGGTAAGTTACGTACTAAAAGGTGACATGACAGGATAGGAATATGTAGTAATCAAATAGCTCAACATAAACCTGTAAATACAGATATTTATGGACAGTGACTGCGAGTTTGTTAGATCGTTAAACTTGGATTGGAGCAATTCGAAACGGAAAGACAATATACAGGTTATACAGAAATCGGACTTTCATAATAATAACACGGACGGACATGGACTGCAGTGTTTAGCATTTACGGAAACAACGTTCATTAGGCAAGGTAAGTATTTAGTCAGAGATGACAAAGATTGATACAAGTGGAGTCCCATATTATACATATGGTTCAAGTCGAATGGTCAAAGTGGGGATCAATTGGGTTCACAGATTCACAGATAAAGATACTTGACTGCAACACAACCGAAATGACCGGTAAGTTTAAGGATCTAAGCAAGGCCACAAATTCCCACCTCGCCATTACATGTACGCAGGAACTAGTAGGGACAGTACTCGGGAAGTCAACAACACAGAGGGTGAGCAACTAGAGGAGATCGTACGGAAGCGTTCGACCGGAGGGGATCTACAGAAAATAAGAATCTAGAGGAAGGGTACAGACAGTAAGGGGTCAAAGAAAATTTAGGTTTTTAATAAGAAGTGCACGGGACGAGGAGATTGTCGCCTCAACGAAGTAAGAAAATAATCAAAATTACTTGTGCAGCTGCGTAATCGTAATATCCGGTGGCAGCCGCGGCAATATTGGCCCGATCAGCAGCCGTAGTAGTTGCAGTAGGCACAGCTGGTGCCGCTGGGAAGTAGCCGTAATTAGGGAACCCTGAAAACAAATAAGCACAATTCCATGATTTCCATATGAAACTTCAGTTCCTCCACTCGCAGTCAACATTGACCAAGACGAAAGGGAAAAAAGCCATTGAATTGTAATCGCAGTTTCATCGCAACTTCCTACTGTTCAGTGTGTCTGTGTAGAAAACAATTTCCTTTTCCACTTAATACATAAGAGTACATACATACAACATGGCATCACAAAACACGCATGTAGAACGGTCAAAGCTTTTCATAAATTGCTAATAAATAGTACGTAAATAAATACATAATAGGTACAGATAGCCAGATACATCACATTCTACAGTACAACATTGAAACATGTAATTTGTACTAATGGACATCATCAGACATTCAAAGATTTTATAGCTCCAAGGAACCATCAACAAGACAAAAACATTTTCCCAGCTATCTTTGTATATTCACGTAATGCAATTACATGTACGTACAGTCATTGATTCAGAGGGAAAGAAGAGACGTGAATCCAACTAATTGAACAGAACTCAACAGCTACACAGAAAAATTTAAGCAAAGGCCAAAGTAATTTTCTAGTAGCCATGGAATAATCGTAAGAGTTGTAGTCAACTTAATTACATTCCTTCTAGAATTCCGAAAATACATACGCAAGTATTGATATACATGTATATATATTTCTATGCAAACATTTCACTTGTTTTCATACGTTTCAAAAGGGTTCTGATCGTTCACTGTAGTATTTACCATTTTTGATTCAATTTCAATTAGAAATTACTTGCGAGGGATAATTTTTAAATGGAAAATGGTGAAGACTAACTTTAAATAATGTAGGACACAGATTAAAAATTGGAAAGGAAGCAGAAAATTTTTTCTAAACGAGACACACTCAACTGTTGTAATTATTAAATCTATGACTATTGATTATAAACTATTAAATTGTCCTTTGTCTAATAGTGATAATGTATTAGGTAGTATTATTCGGCTACAAGAGGCTTACTGGCAATAGAGTAAGTATACGTACATTGCCAATGAAAATACAGACACAGTAGATTATAGAAGACGGTTACTTAAAGGCACTATGATTCGACAGGAAATAAAATAAAATAAAGTTACGAAGGAATGAACAGAACACGAACAGCTCCTCTAAAAAAGGTCCACCATTCACTATCTAATTGTAAGTAGTAGAATATAGTGTATAAATTGCTAACTAAGTTAATTAAGTAAATAATATAGTTACAAACGTAGGTCAAGTTTACAATGATACGATTGTCTAGTATTTATGTATGTACGTATTCTATTCTATCATGATTAAGTAAAGGTATAAGTTTAACATTTCTTTTAAAACGAAAAACCAGACGAGACACTCATGCTAAATCTATTTCTAATCAATATTCACATCTTAATCATAATTAATTATAGACTAGATTGTAGCTGATGTGTACTGGATAGGCCACGTTACATAAATACACAAGCTCAAAATGTTACCACAAGCTTTAGCCATTCAAAGTCCGAATTCAACGAATGGCCAAGGCACGCTTACAATTAGTTCTAATTTCTAATCGTTGAGGAACTACTAACTATTAAGGCTTTAATAGTCTATTCAACGTAAAATACATAAATGTAAATATAAAAACATAACTCAATTCAACGCAAGAGCAACGACTCCACCAAAACCATCATCCAATAATTTATTTAGTAAGTAGTAATAATTAGGATAGTCAAGGTATGTCAATAAGTAACTCTATTTAGTAAACTAACCGTAAGACATTGTCTATTCTATAGCTGACTAGGTGTATCGGTAAGTAGTTTTACTCGCAAGTACAGTATACTACCATACCAAGTTACACTAGCAGTACCAGTAGTAGAAAGTACCTAGGTTAGTCAACTGAACTCATTCTAAGACTAGGTAAACAAGTAGATACACAAATTTATGCCTTACACAACGTATGGACAGTCATTCCATCAATTATTTTGTCAATCAATTATTTTACTTTACTATTCTGTGTACGAGCAAAGTGTCTATCGTTTCTACTTTCATGAAGAGCCAGGGCCGTTGATAGAAGTGTCATTGACGCCTTGAGTGACTGTAGCAGAGGTAAGGGCAGCAGCTGCCTAGACAGTTGTACAGTAAATCCCAATCTTTTAAATTCATCATCCACTTACACATACACAGAATTCTTCTCTGTCTAAGTTAAGCAAAATAAACACGGCTCTACATTGTCAAATTACAATTTCTCTACTTTTCTCGCATTTATTCTCTAGAGGCAACGCAAATGTAATGCTTCAAGAACTCACAGAACTAGTATATGTGCTATCACTTTTACCCTGATCCATAATAAACAATATGTAAAAAGGAAAATCAAATTACATTAACTTTCCCTTACACCCGTCCATAGGACGGGCGTCGTGATAGTATGAATGAATTTTGTTGTAAATGACACAATAATTTTCTTTTCATGCAATTATGTACTGTGTGTAGATTATTGTCTTTATCAGTGCCCAGTGTCTTTGGTAGCATACACTAAAGCTTTGCAATTTAGTATATGCTAATATAAATGCTATAGATATACTTAAGAGCATTGAACACAATCGTGAACTTGATTTTGCATGCAGTGCGCTATGACTATATACATGTGAAATATTTCTGCAAATGTATTCGGTATCTGACTTTCAAACCTCATCTTTTG
The DNA here is from genome assembly GCA_020352615.2 of Yoshiicerus persimilis. NCBI lineage: Eukaryota > Metazoa > Arthropoda > Collembola > Entomobryomorpha > Tomoceridae > Yoshiicerus > Yoshiicerus persimilis. The sequence goes on along the minus strand of CM060170.1, from coordinate 24,108,457 downwards.
ACGTGTCTGTCACATAACGTTTTATAATTGTTTCTATTTTGTCGTCAAAATGCAGTGGTCCTTGAATTCAGCCTACTCTCTCTTAGTAATTGTTCATGGTATGATACCTAAAGTGTAATAAATCAGGTCCTTGCCAATAATGCCTCATTTAATGAACTTTCTTCAAATTTTCCACCCATTTCCAATCTAAGTTGTGGGAAAGTTTACCTAGCGATCATTCAAATACAAGATGGTACTGTCAGCCCTCACAACGTATTTAATAAATCAAACATAAAACAAACGATGTGATGGATAACGTGTTAACATGAAGACAATTGAAAATTTGAAAAGCAGACAATAAATGTCATTCATTTTAACTATATAGCCATCTTATACATTTCTAAGTACCTAACCTTGTATTTATGTATGCATTAGTATACAAAATATATCTGTCATAGGAACAATGACCACTTCACCAGACAATAAGTACCCAATACAAATCATAGCTCTCGACGTTCCAAAAATAGAGTAGGCATAACAATAGTATAGTGACTGGGGGATTCAAGTTTATTAAAACCGAGGATGATTTGTTGCAATTTCTGTCAGTATAAATTCTTCATGCAAAATTTTGCAACGATAAACGTAGCAGATGTAAAATCTAGACTTGGGTAAATGAACTCTTAAATAAATAAACATCAACAACTACTGCTGCTTTTACAGGGGTTTTCATTGAACTGCAATATTTACTAATAATACGGTATCGAAAAGCATATTTCAAGTAAATATGATTCTAATATCCGAATACAAATTATTTTGTTCAACTGCATGTTTGTTTTTGAAAATGTTTTGCATTTCAGCAACTACTTAATATTTTGGCTGGTAATTTGAGGAAAACAGAATGTCATCTAATCTCAACCAAAATGTTCACACTTTAATGCCGTGCACTTCAAAATGCACTTCTGCAACGCGGTAACAGTGCGCCATTAAAAATTCAAAAGTCCCTAGGCGAGTTGAAAGCAAAGGAACGCTAACCTTAACTGTAAATGCATCACACAGGAAGCTATGCATTATACATCTGTCGGAGTCCAAGGTGAAAAATCAAATACATGTTATGCTGACATTAGGTTCCTGTACAATTAATTCCTCAACTTGTCTGTAGCTTCAAAAACCGGGAAAGTGTAAAGAGCTTTACTCAGAAATAAAATTATCTATTTAATGTACAAAATGTTATATAACAAATATGCCTCAAGTATTACGTATTAAGGCTAACCTACTACAAAACAATTAAATCACCTTATATAAACAAAATAAAATTTCGAAGAAAACGGACAAAACTACAAATAAACCAAAAAAATCCTACATATTAGATATGCTTAAATTATGCTAGCGTAAGCTCAACTTGACAAAAGTGCATTATCTTGTAATCCCGTTTTAAACTGGAAATAAATATTATGAAGCACGTAAGCGAAATACAGAGGTCTGCAGGAGATATAAATATTTAAAAAGTAAAAAGATATGCAGTAAATACTTATTTGTGATGTAAGCAAGTATTATAGAAATGTTTGTATGGTACAAGAATAAAGTGAGTAACTACTGTTTGCAATATTTTTTACAGAATTGTTGAGCATAATCAATAAAGACGTTTGCATTCCATCCTCGTGAGGGCACGTAGACGTGGAGCAGAGCAAGACAAGACAAAAGGCTACTGGCTTTCATTTGTTCACTCATGTGTACCTTTGGTATGTACATTTTGGTAAGTACGGGATATTTGTATGCATAAAGACAGAAATATGGCTGGGCATTGAAACACATTTAGAAATTGTAACGAAATAAAGAAAGAAAAATATAGGGACTAAAGTAGGCTAAAATCGGACTCGTATTCTCATAGCCATACCTAAGTACACGTTTTATCTTCCCCTCCTTGCCCTAACTACACTACAGATACAGTACAGAAAACAGAAGCTCTCTTTCTTTCCTTGGACCTGGCATTTAGGTAGCACTTATTATATTTCCCTATTTATGTAGAACAGAAGGAACCAGAGTAAAGTAAAACCAAGGTACACTGTATAGGAGCAAATATAAAAAATTGAAGACGTCGGCAGAAGCACTCATTTATGCTACATTGACTCCTAAGGAGAGTGTTCCTGTTCTTCTGGAGGAAGAACAAGTGTAATATCTGTAGTACTGTAGTGTACTCTACACTGCAACACACGTTCCTGACATGACCGTAGTAGATCTAAAGGTCGTGTCCTGTCTGTAGCTGAGTCTGGAGGTGTGTTCGACTATGCAGTCTTTCGGATTGCTCCTTGTTCCCAGTCTGTGTGAACACTGACATCGGAGGAGCAGGTAGTGTGAACTATTTAAATGCTACTGGGAAATGTGTAAGCTCCGGCTTTCCATGGCAAATTGGATGGCTAAGTGAGAACTACGGGTATCCTCTCTGGAGACCAAGGTTTACGAAAGGTAATTTTATCCACACTATTGTTATTAAGCAACAATAGCACACCGTCTACACAAACTCTCTTTAAATTGCATCCTTCGCCTCCGTCCTGCCCTGCTTTCCTTCTCTTTGTGTTATTCCAATAGCACACCGCTTTATATCTATGCCTACTCTCGATTGCATACACCCTTTCGCCTCCAAAAGAGGAGTTCACTATATTTCTAATCTTTCTATTAATTCTTTCCAGCGATGCACTAACGATAAGTCATGTAGTGCGCCAATTGAACGCAGAATCCTGGGTTTATTTTCTAATTTCACATTGGCAACCGTGGGGTTATGGTATGGCATACTCGAGTACCATATAAATCAAGCTGACAACTGTACAAATGCAGTGTTAACGATAATTAGGTATTGCACATGTAAATCTAGAAGGTTAACACGAGTGCAGTGGAAATGCATACATAAATACATTAGGTATCAGTAAAACACAAAACAGTTCTATTCTTTCGGCTGTTGCATAATAAATCAGTATATCATAACGCTGTTCATGTACTGCGCTGTATCTTTTTCTCTCTAGAGCATCATTCCAAGCTTCGTGTAATATCTGCAGAGTCACGAGGGTGTTTTATTTTTAACAATTTCCTTTTCTAAAACAATTTGAAAATTAAATGGTTTACAAAAAATATCGAGCTACGTCACTACCAACGTGGAGTTGTAAAAATAGTTTTAAGTTACTAATATTTGCACTGTATGCAAATAGACGTAATTGACTTGGAAAAGACAAGACCTCAAAAAACGAAACATGCATAAAAAATATTACTGGGTTTGTAATAACAATTTTTGTAAGAACGATAGCTAATTTTCCTTAGAACATACTTCGGATGATTCTTAAAATACCTAGAATTGCTGCATTTATATTAACCCAAAATATAAATCACAAAATTTTTCGGATGCTAAATGGTGAAATATTGACACTTTACAATTACACTTCACGTAATTTTAATATGAGGAACATTGTAGCATAGTATTCATTCTACTGTACTCAATTTTTTTCTGCTGACGAAATTCCGTACCCCCAATAAAATCAGTTTGAATCTAGGTGCTACAAACTAAAGGAGGTTGTATTAATTAGAAAGTGAAACTATGTAATTCATTTATTTAAAATGTGTGTCGTTCTTAAGCTACATATTACATATACAGTAGATTTGGCCATCAAATCAATCAACTCGTGCCGAGATATAATTAATAATGAGTGTCTCCAGTTTAACCTACTCGTACGCTAATTTTAACAGGCATTTACTGACATTGCAACAATCAGTTACGATTTTCTGTGAGTTAGTTAACCAACAATCAATCATAGTTATTCTAGTAGAATTAGTACTATTATATGGTTGGTAGTATGTATTTAGTAAGTAGCAGAGTAGGTTTTCTGTCTTGTAGGCGGAATAAGTTAGGAATCTCAAAAGTAATTAAATATTTCCTGTCTGCTATGAATTACTGTATTTATACCAATACTTATGTAAATGTATTATGTGTTATAGGTAGTTGAGCAGCAAATGCTAGTAAAAGAGTAAGCCCATAGACAATTAGCGTTTGCTTAGGAAAGGGACGACAGCGTACAACATTATAAGCCACGACTAACTACAACTATTAAAACCTTCAATCAAAATAGTCACACAATGGTTGCATAAATAGAAAGAGACGGAAATTGCACAAAAGACATTATTAATGGGTAACTACTGAGAGTGACATTGACAACTTAACTTTTCTTACATCAATCACATGACAACTACTGGACGACGTAATAGTTGACGCAGGAGCAAACGAAAAATGCACAAAATGGACATACATTCTTGGTCTTAGACAAATACAGAGAAGGAGACACGATTTGTTTAGAAAATGCGAATGAAATCAAGGAAAGGCAACGTAACGTGTTTGTGTAAAACAAAATGGCAAACCGGAAAAGAGATAGAGAGTTGGCAATTACCTACAAATTTCCTCAAATCTCGTCCACCAACCATGAGGGTGGCACAAATGTTGAAGAAGGTGGCAGAAGTCATGTCAGGAGGATGGCTCATTCATTGTCAGTAGCACTCATTCTTTCATTATCCTTCTCTGACGAATTCCTAAGGTCGTCTGTGGTGACAATAACGAATCTCAAGGAGACATCCGAGATTCCCAAACTGCATTCTTATTTGCGGCAAGTAGCAGCAGCACTATGTGTGCGGTATGCGGGCTACTACTCTACCCAAAACACTTAGGGAAGTGTCTAGCAGCAGCTTAGCTTACGATTACTGGGGAAAAAACTAACTACAATCACTACTCTAGTTTATGTCGTTCAATTCTACTTACTTGAATCTTACATAGCATCAACAAACCACAAAACTATCGTAAAACTCTACGACTAGGTCCTAATACACTAATAAACTAACTATAAACTAAAAACGCTATCTAGTATGTTCAGTTTACATTACGCGCGCTTTTGGGTTTCCCATCAAATAAATCTAAGAGAGACAGTGTATTCAAATTCAAATCAGGTACAGCTAGAGAAATACCATTATCACAAAAGTAGATTCCAAATATATCGTCTTCTAAGACACACTAAGTGTGGTAGCTACCTAGAGTACACACAACTGCTAAGGTTCAGTGCTACAGTTTGTTACTACAATAAGGACAGGAACCATTACTCTATTTATACGGCTATAACTAAACAATGGGTAGAACTAGCGATTGGATTTCATTTCATGTCAACATGTTTAGTAAATAGTATAAAATAGTTAAATGAGTTTGCTAAACAGACTACTTACTTGTTAGTATGGAGTTAGAAATAATGGTCAAACTAAATAATTACTATTTCCCAAATTCATTTGCATGTGGACGTTATCAAATTTTATTTGCCCATTTTTTACTGTTTATAACACGACCGACATGATACCAAGTAGAAAGAATTTAGCATCTAACAGAAATATAAATAGAATTTAATCAACAGCTCAATAAAAACACGTTTAGTAAAACACCCTACTCATTTACGAAACTTTGTAGTTTTCTTATCAGTAGTGTCTTAGAGTTGTTCTACGATCACCATTAACCATTTTGAGGTTGTCATCAATATCTTCAATGTAAGTATACTCTGCGTTTATACTACCAACAAATATCATGCCAATTCACTTACTCCGAATCAAGCTACAATTGCCTTTCTGTGAAAAGGCAAGATTAAGACCCCAAAGGCAGTGGATATTTTATAGATGTTTTACTTATACAAAATTGCAGCATATCGAATCATCTTTTTTCAGACTGTGTGGACTAATCGGTCATATGAACTGAATGAACATGCTATTTGTTGACAATATAAGCGTACTCTCCTTATGAAATGTATATAATCCTCTGTATTTGACTTTTGTAAATTGCAGTAGTAATGTGTAAGTGTTTGTTTGTTATAGCAGCAATGTATCAAACGAACCCATGATTCATAAATTACTTTTATATCAAAAGTTGTCAACTTTAACTTCATTTAACACACTCTAAATCATCCAAGTCCCTTTTATTTGAATTTAATATATTCATTTGAGTAAGTAATGGAAATGAACGCGAATTTCCCAGGTATCAGTGATGCAACCTGATTGGCTTACAAAATAAATTCTTTTAGAGCTTCCAAAAGTGCGCATTTTAAATTAGAGAGTACCCAGTTTACGGAAAGAAGTGTTTGTTGATGAGAAAACTATAGGTTGTAGAAGAATACGTGTTGCCAATTTGTTTGTGATTAAAAAGGGACGACTGGAAGATAGCTGAAAGTCTGCAAAGTTAATATATTGGATAACGTAAAAAATGTGGAACGGAAATTGCCATGAAACTATTGATGCTCATTACACGACCTATTCTCTATATTTATACAGGGCAATTATTGCACTTTTAATTTTAAAACATTCTGTGCAATTAAGTGGTTATGCAATGTGACTACCTCCGTATAATACTATTTGATTTGAAATGCTTTGTAAATGGTGAAGGCAACTCATACTGTTCTTTTGCCTCGTTTGCTTAGCTGAATGTGTGTGAATTCATTAATTTGAAATTAAATCGTGTAGGATTGGAGAAAAGTGATAGAAGTGGCTTAATATTGGTGCACACAGAAATGGCTTGATTATTGGAGTTGACAAATGAGGGGGGATATTTAGTGCGGAGTGCGTCCGTGTAAGCGGAAGACAGAGTGAGTAGCGTGAACCTGATAAGAAGAGAAAACAATGGGTTTGGGTTTAGGAAGAGAAGACAGATTTTGTAAGGAATGGATTGGCACGTTGAAATTCCATTGTATTGTATTGAGTCCCATGAGGAGAATGACATGTTCTGAGATTACTCACTTCATCCATAGCTACATGACTACGGAGGAGAGGCAAACAAACAAACCTCCAGCAGGAACCATTTTCGGGATTTGATTCTTTCATGTTGTCCTTCAAGCGTTTGCTAAGTCTCCGTGTTTGTGTTCTGTTTTGCAGTGCAGTGTACGGAATGGCTCCGTGTCTCAATCTCTCACACTGAGTCTTGGAATTGACTCATCATCAAAGACAGAAAACTGTGTATCTTCCTGTGTATACAGCCACTGTATGTACTCGCTATCTCAGTCGAGTCAACTCCACTAAATTCCACACAACAATCTCAAAATGTGATGTGAACACATTCATATTTATAAGGGAGAAAGCCCCAGACACCTCCCCACTCTCATTCACCATTCCCTCACTCTTCTAAGGAAATATTATATGAATACCCACCAATCTCTATAGACTACATGTGAGAACTCACAACAACCAAACACAAACTCAAATCATATCCACTGCAACAACTCAAATTTTCACTCCCAATCCATAGGCCTCCACATTTCCATACCATTTGTATGTACACGGCACAAAGAACAGAAACCATCACAAGAACTTCTCTTCTATCCTTCTGACTTACTCCGCCTTACGTGTCTTAGTCCGTCTTAAGACTCTTACCTATCTGTCCAAATCCACTTCCCACTTTTCATTAATTTACATTCATTCAGTCTATAAGGGTCCACAGCAATGCCTCTATTACGCAACATTAAAAACCATCGTCAAATTTAGCTACATTGTTTGCGAATGACTATTGCGATACTTCACAACCATTCGATACTTCTGTAATTAGACTTAGTAATTTGGTCTCCGGTTTCTAATTAACTTCGTTTCTGTTTCTGAATTGGTAAAAAGCTTTTTACTCACGGAGACTCTTCTCATTATCTGAAAAGGGCTAATATTATATTATGGTGGTATCCTTTCGGAATATACGAAAATTTTGGTTTTCCGATCAAAAGTCTTTCACAAATGATTATAATTCTTTTTACAAATTTGAAGTACCAAAAATTAAAAGCATTAAAAATATTTGCTCTACAAATGAAAAAGAATATAGGCAAAATAGGGTTCCAATTGGTTGACTTTAAAATAAATTGCTATACAATCATTTTGACTCATTGTCGGTGAGCTCAGAAAATTTTATCTAAATTAACAAAACAGACGTAAAATATGATATTGAATACAACAAGATTTCATTTTGATTTACACCTAAGGTAAATCGACTTAGGTCGCCTTTGGGCCACTTAGATCATTGATCATTCCCTTAAGAAGTAAAACGACATAATAATGGATACATAGAGACTTTCAATACACATATATGAAGTAGGAAGCTCATTCAAAAACGATCTACGTTACTGTTTTAGTAAAGAATGAAAAGCTTTTAGACAGAAATTATTAGGAACGATAAAATAAAATCGATAAGAAAATTGTGATAAGGAAGAGACATCAGCATAACTGCAACGGTTAATGTTCGTAAACGTACTGGATTGCATAGAAATAAAATACTCGGGTGATGAAAATAGGAAGATGGCCTTTGATGATGATCTGCGTAGTATTTTTCCGGCAGCTGTATGTGGAATATTTGAAAAGAATTTTGAAACTGCTCTGTTTTCATTATGGGATTGGAAACATTATTAGAGATTTTAATATGAAGCAATGTTATACTAGCACGTGTAGATACGGAAAGAGAGCCAGCGGGTTGTGTAGATTCGTTTTCCTTGCCTGAGGATGCACATTTTTCTCTTTGTCTAACTAATAGACTGCCTTTGGAATGGAGAAACCTAGGAGTTCCCTTGCAGACTTTCACCAGACTTTCACTCTTTCAATATCCAAGTGGATGCACTACGTAACATACTCGCACGAAATACGTGCAGCGAATAATAAAAGATGTATCTTGTGAGATTTGGGATCCATGCATGTATGCATACATAGTTGACATAGATAGTTAGCTGGGAGCAGGAGGTTCCTATTCCAGGAACTTATTTGCCCTACGCAGACAGACGGCAATTGTACTAGAGACGTAGGCACTCCACTGCACGGAGCACATAACATGGATAATACATATTCCGGGTAACTACTTACATATGTAGATATTAGATGTTTAAAAATGAAGGAAGTGAGGGAATTGGAGGCGAATAGGAAGTTGACCATGCATGTCTGAATGGATGACTCCTTGTAAGTACAACAAATAGAAATCATTTTTAATTACTGCAAACTGGAAGGAAGTCGGAGACGTTTTTCATTTGCGTGGTGTCTTTCTCAAGGCGGAGCAGTTGAGTTTTTCGCCTCAAACTGCGTGGCGTTGTTTTGGCTTTTTGCTAGTTAAACGTGCTTACATACCTACAACAATTGTCAGAATTCATCAACATTCCAACAAGCTATGTCGACTCTGCCACGGAATGGATAGACAAGCCCTCTACTCTCATTACAACATTCTTCATATAAGTAGCTAAGCTGTTTATACTGCATCCCAACCAATCTCCATCCCAATACTCATTATTAGCAATGAACCCAAACCCATTCGAGCGACACAGGAATACCTACACACAGATATCTTTTCCTCCTCTGTTTCCCTGATAGTTATTACATACTTAAGATTAGAACATGTTATAACTTGTGCCATTCAATTTTTTACTGAAGTAATCCTTACTCTGGCAAATCATTATCAATAAAAAGAGCAATTTAACACTGTAAAGCTATTAGCTCCTCATAAGTCTAAATACACGGTCAAAACTGTAAAAAATACAAATCTCTGTTTCACATCTGACAGCATTGGTGCTGAATACATAACATAACATGGTAAATAATAATGGTTCTCTGTGTGTTGAGGTCCAAGTGTAAATAAAAAAGAAGAGTTTGTAATAAAAATGCGTTGGAAGGAGGCGTAGGGTTAGAATTCGTTTATAATGGGGCATCATTCATGAGAGATGAGATTCGTCTGGTGCGGATGAAATAGAAAACAGTGATTTGCCTTTATATTCTTCACCATGAAATTCATTAAACTTATTGTGATTGTGGCTTGGCTAGGATTCACTACTGGTCCGTAAATACAGCACTAGTGGCACTATTACTGCCTGGTTCTGCATAAAGTGGCAATATAAAGACGGGGAAAGATAGCGATGAGATGACGCAAAAAGAGTAATAGCGTAACCTTACAATAAAACATACTACATTAGTGAGTGTGGTTACACTTCTTGGTTATCTACATAATACTTACGTCCTATGCTAACAATTACGGTATACGGATGCGTATAAGCCATAGTCGCGTACTCAACGTCAAAGGGAATCTCTCAACAGACTTTATTTTCTATGGTGACTTGTAAGTTGGAGCTAGTAGGAGTATGTGTGCAGAGGCGAGGCTCTCGACTGAAGAGAGTGGAGGACAGAGCACACATTACACATAGAGATGGATCTTGACTACTTTGAACGTAGGTTGACTGGGATAGAGTTACCAAGTCGTGTATTTCTCCCAGTAGACACATTCACGACACCCCAGCGAGCAAAGGAGACAAAAGACAGTATGTTTCACCATGTTCTCCTATATGGTTGCATAATGTGTGATTTTGAAGCGATAACAACGGAAGTAAAACCGTTTCTCTAGGCTTCTCTTCATTCAATTCTCCTTTTCCTAAATCAACAGCAGCAACTAACTAAATCACATAGAACAACAGACTGGAGCACCATTCCCTGATCAACCTAGACGTGTCTTCTGCACACTTAAATTACACTACACTACCGAACATCATTATCAACAGCAATAGTGCTTCTCTAATTGCGTCACGTGCATTCATGATAATATGTAAGAGAATAGCTTCTTAGCACCCTTTTTTAAAGGAGCCGAGTCATTTGATTGTACAAACAAGATGCAGTTTTGTCTCGCATTCTGAAAGTACGAGGGGCATTACGAATGCACCGCCAATCACCAATACACTAACCCACTAACAAATTTATTACCCATAAAGTGCTGCTCAAAATTCCAAAATTACTTTATGTAAATCTAGTGCGACGTAGAAAATAAAACTAGTCGTTCAGGCTACTTTAAGAATGAACTAACATGGAAAGAAATTCGATCCTATTTTTCTATTTCTGCATTGAAAGATGTAAAACACAGATTTTGAATTATAACGAGTCAAAAGATATCTCAAAAAATATTATTCTTTGAAGAGCATAAAGCTGTTAAGAGAGAGATGTAAAATATGTGTCTCTCTCAACACAAATCATACGGAAAACCGTAAAAAATGGAATATAAATCTAAACTTTGTAAGTGTTGGCAGGATTACATAGGTAGGTACCTAAATCCCCTCGTACATCATATTCTAAATGTTTTCCTTCTCTCTAGCTAGTGTGCACCACCTTCTCTTTCAGAATTATAGACTGGTAAGCTACATTATTACATCAAATGAACAAAACTTACGATGAACTACTATTCAGTACCTACGACCTTAATTGTTCCACCATCACCATTGTAAAAGCCGATTAAGAGTAATTTACTCGACTAGATAAGCAGGTTCGGATAACAATTATTTTGGTAGTCTACCTTTGTGTTCGTATTCCAAACTATTACTAGAAATTATGAACAAAGGAAGTTTGGACTTTACTTGCTAATCCTGTTGACAATTACATTTTGTGTTAATGTGTTCACAAATTGTTTTTTTTACTTACTGGACACGACAACGGAAGGCAAAATGAGTATATATCTATCTGTAATGAGTTTTCTGGCCTTCAGTATACAGGGTCGGAAGAAAACGATTGTCAAGGGGATCGTGGCTATTCCAGGGGGTTATGGAAAATGTCGAAGGCCACTATTTGTACAGATTTTGTTGCAAATTCAAAGATCTTATCTTCCAAATCGGTTAGTGTTTACTCGCTCTAAGATCCGGTTGAACAGTTGAACATTATAAAGTAGAATTCTTGAGTTTTGAAATATTTTTAGGGCACAATAATCTCTTTTTAAAATCATTTTTGAAAAATTTTCATGACAATCGAAGCAAGTTGAATTTCCCACTTTTATGAAAATGATTCAGAATACGGAATATTTTGACCTGGAACTCCAAAAAGTGGAAAATTTAACCTGCGTCGATTGCCATGATAATTTTTTGAGATGTTGTTACTATAATCCTTTTTCAAAATGTGAAAAGGATTTTTCAAAAAAAATTATGACTTACAAAAATTCCTCAAACTCAATAAATCGACTTTATATAGTGTTCAACCTGATCTTAGATTCAGTAAACACCAACAGACTTGGATGAAATTAAGACCATTTGCAAAGAAATTCTCTACAAAATAATACTTCAGGAGATTTTCAAAAATTCCTGGAGTAGCCCCCTTGACAATGCTTTTTTCCGACCCCGTATTATGTTTTTTACAATACTAATCTACAGTTTTGTTTTTCAACACTAGTATTTCCCTTATAGTTTATTTTACTACCACGATAAGCTAACTACCCATTAACAATTATTACTACATAGAGAGCGTGTATTCTGTATCATTCAACATTGTATACACATTTATAGCGCAGTCATTTGAGCTAGCTTTATGGACAAGAATGTTATTTGACTTATTGTTTGGCTGAAAAGTCTAACTCCACTTTAATATTGTAAAGCAATTAGTCCTTTTCACATTTCCCAATTCGACTATAGCGACTACGTAGCGGGCTAATGGAGTTTAACTGTTTTACGTGTAAAAACGTTAGTCGTCGCTGGTCGCTGTAGTCGAACTGGGAAATACGAAAAGGGTCAACTACTTCGTCTAAATCCATTTAAAGTAGGTATATTATTTACTGTGTATTAACTTATTCTAGAATTGGCCATAGTCCTACTTAATCTATAAATGTTATTAATGTCGTCCTACTATTACGTCTGGTAGATGACTCAGCAATTCATCAGCAAAACTGTTATTTTATGCTGAGTCATCTACATGACGTTCCGTGAAAACTAGAATACTTGCTAAATTTTTATTTAGAGCTAAATATATTTCTACCGTCAAACACCTTTTGGCGTTCATGTGCAGCATATTATGACTATGCCCTTCTATAAATCATTAAATCCAGTTTGATTGTGGCGCATTCATTATAAGAAGGAATTTTTAATCTGCCTTCTAGAAGTTGAAGACGTGTATGTGCTGAGCTAACATTACCACTAACAATAAGTAAATAATATAATATATGATGCATAGTAGGTATGCTTAGTTTATACTTATATGCTATATATATCTTTAATATGACGTAACCATGTGTAATGTAGTAGATAATAGAAGAATTAACGATTTCCCTTCACGGTTGCAATTAATAGCATTACAACACATGTAAATGTTTAGGACTGTAGTGAAGGTAAATTCGCGTCAGAATGTAATATGTATGCAATTACTTAAATATTTCGGTCCTATCTATATTATTCAACAATGCTTAAAATTATCATTGTTCTTGCGAGAGTTAGCGAAGCATGTCATGCCAGATAGCTTTCTAAAGATAAAAATTATCCATTGAACGTAATTTTATAACGTCATTGGTAACCTAATGCTAAGAATATATTCCTAAGTCATTTAATAGTGGCAAAGTGACAAGACAAGCGAAATGACTGCACTTTTCTGCGTACGTTAACTATTTGTAATTCTGAGTGGATGTCGTATAATAAATACGGTGTTGTATGTAGGGCTATTTGTTAATAGTACTTTAAAGTGTACTACGCAGTAGTGTAACTGGAGAAAGAGGTTATTCCGTTCATCGTACTGTCACTGTGCAGTCATATATTATTATTAGCTAAATTGGAAAGCGAATTGTTATGGTGGGTTTCTCGCTGACTTTTACTATGAAATATAAATAGTAGAAGTACGTACTTACGCAAGGCATTATGTAAGTATATCTCTGTATTTCTTCGTTAGAACTACAATGAGGTACCTAGGTAAATACTTAGCAGCAGACACATCTTATTTAAAACTATAAACAATAATTTCGGTTTACTTTTGCGTTGTGATTCGGTCGTGTGACTTTTAGTTGGCTTGGCTCGGTTGGAGCATATAACTATGAAGATAGCACATTTCTTGAATTCAATGTGCAACTAATGTATGCATACGCGATACCTCCTATAGGCATGAAATACGTCTCAATTCTTCTCCTATTCATACATATTTTTCACATCTGTCTTTAATGTTCGGTTTAACTACTGAAACTTCATTTGAGCTTAAGCGTAGTCAAGTAGATACTTAATATTTACTGTAGCTGCACCTTTAACAACTTCGACTTACATTCTTTATAGGTATGCATATTAAGCATATCTTACTGCCTACGCATTTACAAAAAAAGGAATACTACTATACCACACGTTTCTTTGCATATTTGCATAAGGAAGATACACATGTAAGGTTCTGCACACTATTTTAAGAAAGTTGCTGTATGCGTAATATTCATGTAATAAGCATATGTGTTTAGTTCTGGATGTTTAATTTCGACTGTAATTATGGAAGTAAGTATAGAGTAATATGGATTATGTGTGAATTCGCACATATCCGTATAAATAGAAGTTATTGGAGTCAGAGAACATATTGTGCACGTATGGATGGTGATATGGTGGAAGGAGGAGATAGTAAATGGGTTCTAGTATGAAGATGAGTCCTTGTTTGATGGTTATTAGAGAGCGAGGACGTATATGAATGGTAGTTGAGTGAGTGAGCTAGTATGTGGGTTTTATAAGTGGAGTCTTGACTGAAATTGAGTAGCAGAGTATTGTGAAGACACGTTAGTTAGTTAGCCGGTGCGTTTGTTATAAGTTGGGAGAGAGTCTTTCAGTGTGCACACAATCCGACTAATGCATGTACGTCTGCTTAAGCATGTATGCAGTCAGGTAATGTGTCTTCGTCTTACTTACACTAGTCTAAGGATAAATGTATTTTTATGAACTAGACAGAGCTATTTTTGTCCTATTTCATTTCATAGAGGAGCCGCACACAGCGACCAAAATCTACAACCGAATTTTACTACACACCTAAGCAACTAAATGTCGCTACTAGCTCCTGTAATGCTAGCTATGCCATTATACACTAAAATAAGACCCATGCTACATGAGTTATGTGCTCTGTTTGGGTTCACTTGACTCGAGAATTTGTCCTCTTCTCTTTTTGTTCTTCTCCGTCTCTCTACTCCTCTTTATTCTCTGATCCTCCTAAGTAACTCCACACTATTATCCAATGCATATATTTATATCACACCTAACGACTCCTCTCCAACTCTAAATGCCTCTCTACCCTATACGTCACACTACGGCCCGTATCCGTCTTACTCACACATATATCTTCCACACTATACCCATAACCCACCTCCCCATCCCCTATATTCAGATACACTAGCAAAATACACTGCTATCAATCTTAAGTCCTTTTACAACAACAGAAATACTACCAGTCTATAGTGAAAACAATAAGATTGCGCAAAAATACGGAGTGATGTGATGGCGGATAACAGAACATTCGTAATTTATAGTAATACAAGCTACCTCTACAACTCTACAACTCTAATGTACATCCTACCTACCAAAGAGACACTTGCACTTAGGAAATGCACTCTAAGCTCTCACAGAGTACGGGATATGTAGAGACAATGATCTGATTGCAATATGATGATGACACAAGGCCCTGTCCTCCGCTATACCTTCAAAATAGAACATTAGCTTTGATAAAGTACTCATTTCTTGTATTACTAAATAGCTGTCACATTATTTCCGCCTGCAACTACCGTACACTGATTTATTCATATTTTTATCTCCATTTTTTATGCTTCCCAATTGTCGGGCTCAAATTATCACATCTATCTCCCTACATTTTTTTTCGAATCTTCGATATGTTGCATGCTGAAATAATGCATGACAACAAGCATTATTTCCTAATTCTAGTTATCCACTTCACTCAGCATATTTTGTATCTTCCTTATATACGGGCACAAAGATAATTTTCTTTCTTATTGAGTTAAAAGTATTTTACTGAAATGACTGAAATGTCAGGACTATTCACAAAAATCTAATAAAAATCATTAAAACCAATTCAATTGTTAAAATTTGGCGCTTTGAAACTTAAGTTGTGGATTAAAGTTCTAAGTTCTGAGTAAATTGCCAAGCTATACTATAAAAGCAAAACATAAATTCTGTGCTAAAATTCAAACTTGTAAAACAGTTAAAATTTCACTCTAAGAACTAAAATTCAAAAGATAGATTGAATGCAGATATTTTGTAAGAAACCTCCAGCCGTTTCTTACTAACCTGAACTTTCCTTCATGAGTGTTAGATTGTTCGAACTTGGGCTTTTGTCGATTCATTCCTTTCACCAAAGCAACACTGACAGCAAAAGCTTTGGAGAGTGCACATTAGGTTAGTTTTGTTAATTAAGCTTCCTACGGAAACAAGTAATTAGTCCCAACGATTAGCTGTTACGTTTGAATAGTTTGCAGACTACTGAGTAGTAATTTGTTTTGTAATGACAACTCATTTAATTTATACGACAGAAAAATGTTTTTAACAGGTTTCAATTATTTTCAAGGTTGGTTAAATGTCATTGCTACTTGACTAAATTTTTCCATTCAAAGGAATAAATACTTGTTCTTTTTAGAAAACTTAATTTTTATTTTAAATAAGTAAGCGTAATTTGCATGCCTATATTACAAGTTATCTGCTTACTGAGTAGATTCTTTTCAATTATTAAAGCATTAGTAATATATAAAGGTATACAAGCCAATTAGTATCGAGTTCTAAAATTGAGTTCCCGAAAAGACTTGGTGTAATAGAGGAGCATTATATTTAAGTCATACTGTTGTATGGTAATGTGCGGTTGTTTAATAGAGGTCGTTAAGAGAGGACTAAGGAGTGAAACAAGAGAACTGCTGTGCAGAGTAGATAGAATTGAAATTGAGAAGTGACTGAATTGAAAAAGGCAGCCGGTGGACTGGAAGACGAGAAGGTCGAAACGGAAACAACAAGGCCTGGTGGAGAGAAAGACGAAGACGAATAAGAGGCCAGACGACGTGAATTTATCTAAGAGTATCTGCTGTGTTCCTACATTTAAAAGAAGAAAGCATCTAAGGAAAGTGAATAGTCGGTGTGGTGCCTGCCAGTCTGCCCGGTCGCTTTTACATCTGAAATGAGCCGACTTGACTAGAATGTCATTGCCATTCATTTTTCCATGCGTCTTCCCGTCTCTATTCAACTCTTTCAGTTTAAGCTCTCAAGTTTGTTCAAATTACAGGGCAAAATGAAAATGGCACAAGAAACATGTCTTTATATGGCAATGCGCTACTCTACATTTTCCCAAAAGGTATTAATTGTATTATATCCATGTTATCGGAAGATATGGTTTCAAGCATTCCCTGTATTCTAGTTTAAATTTTGAAGTTTTACTGCATTATTTCAAAATCGAATTTATATATTTTTAGTAGCTATCTGATAAATCTTCAAATGTATTCTAATTATTAGGTATTATCTCCAGATAAACATAAACTGTGCAATTTGCTTAGACATTATTGAGACTGCTTGAAATCAGAGTTTCCCGTGAACATCAATATACATATGAAATTCAGAACTTGACTCGACTGTTTTAGTTTCATTGGTTGTCCTGTGTTTTGCGTATTTGTTAGGACAGTTACAGACTAACTAGGAGGTAGTTATGTAATGTACCTGCAGTATGTAAAGAGAAGGGAGACGACCTGAATATAAATACTCATATGGACTGGATCGGGAGTATTATGCATAACCTGACTAACTTACTGGAAATAAGGCGATGAAATGGGAAGTCCGAGTGATAAAGGATAAGGACGGAACTGAAGTTTGCAACACTTCAGCCTAGAGTAAAATAACGTAAAGTGCCGGTAGACAGCCTCGCTCACTACTAATAATGTATGTAGAGAATGTTACGTGGAGATATTATGTACCTACTTGCATTTGTTGAAGGTCTGTCGACATATTCAATTCTGAAATGCAAATGGAGCTTTGATGATCCTCATTAAAGTCCGGGAATATCAGATGCGTCATTAGGAGAGAATAATGCACCACATTAGAATCACGCATTTCATTTGCAAACACTCCGTACGCTGCAGACAAAGACACAAACTCCGTGCACGGTTTAAACCGGTTAGAGTCAGTCCGACCTAACCTAGAGGAACAGTGGAAGCGACGGAGACGAGTAACCAGTAAAAAACCAGTTTCCATCACCCGTGCCGTGCCACTGGAACCACAGGCACTCGTAACTATAAACGACTCGCAATTTCAATTCGGACCAATCTTGCTAAACGAGTGCTGTCGCATTAGAGAACATTTTTTCCCAATCATATACAGTCTAGGTGTATAAAGGGACTCACTTCCCTCATCTCAACTCAAGCAGGCATTTAGGGTATCATCTCCAACACCCAAACATAATCCACCTACTTAATAACTTATTAGCTTCGTTGTGACCGCTTCGTCCCCTTCTCTCCACTTATAGGCCTCTCCTGCCCATCTCCACATACATTTTATGCTTTTCCGCCTTTCCTTTTATTCCCACTGCCTTTTCCTGGTCTAAACGACTATTGCCAATGCATTAGTCAAAAGAACCTCTTTAGTTTCACATTTCATGAAATATGACACGGAGTACAGAAGCTAACAGGTTTTCAATTGACATACAATAAATATTTGTATCAGGATTAACATGTTGTGGATGCACTACTCTGTTGCAGCTAGTCCTCATTAGAAAAACATGAAACTTTCCCAAGCAAATGGCAATCCCGTTGATATTGAATATACTTTTACGTGGGTAACTGTAAACGAATTAAATCCGTTTGAAAGGAATATTTGGATCTGCAGTATACAGTAAAATAATTATTAAAATGGTCTAAAGTTTCTCCTTTAATACTGAATTCTCATGTAACAGACTTTTCTTTATAATTGTATTCTGATAAATTTACTGTAAAAGTTGAAAGTGACTGGTGATACTGTTTTCCAGTGATTACACTACACATTCCAAATCTTCTCATTAAAAGTTCTCCGAAATGCGGAGCCTGCTGATCCAATATTAAAACTGTCAATTAAAATGATCCAAAGGCTCCTATATAAAAGTTGGGAGTTTTTTGAACTGTATGCGCTGACAGTGTATGAAGTGACTGACTGGTGATAAAGTAACATAAAAGAAGAAAATGCTGAAAGAATCTGAAGCGATAGATTTGTATTAGAGCCTATGCCTCTGACAAATAGTGCAGTTTGTATTAGTTATCGACTGAGGTATTTGAGGGTTCTCCATGTTCGCTATAAAACTAATTACAACGTTTGCACAATTTTGTGCACAGATATCCATTTCACGAAGCTTCCTTTGCAGTTTTCGCTGGTTGTAGCTTTCAGCCATGTAAAGCGGAAGGTACAAGCTACCCTTTCATCCGCAACCAAAATCTGAATCCGAAACTTGGGACCATTAGAAAGAAAGACCGGTAATGAAGTTACTTGGCTGGAGTCCGTATACGACTTACTTAGCAGACTCAGAGCAATTAAACAATTTCCTAGAACTCTCCTTCTAATCTTCTCTTATAGTCGTCAAACCTAATGATTTATAGGAACTTTTCTCCAGCAACCTTCCCACCACAATTCCTCGCCAAGAAACTTCTCGGAAATGCAAAATCTTTAAACCTCTCATTTCTCTTCCTTTAACTGGGGATTTTGAGATGGGGGCCCTTCTCACGGTTATACATATATATAGCGTATATAGCAGTTGAAATACATTCACCATACGTCTGTCAGTAAAAAGTATCATCTGTAATTAATTATTGCAGTGCGTAAACATTGCGAATGCTGACCATTTTGCAGCCTCCGGGTCTTAACCACAAAATACACTTCGGCAATCTAAATTTGTGTTTGTCAAATTTCAGTCAATGAGTTGGTTTCTATTAAATTTGTTAGACTTCCTACATTACAATCAAAATTAAGAAAAACATTTTGAAAGAAATTAAAATTTGAATGAATAGATAACTTACCTACTGTATTTTATTTTACACTACCTATTTTGGAAGCAGTTGGGAGATAACCTTGACACGCCTGAATCAATATATAAGTGCAACCCTAAATTTATATCCTGGTATCTCCAATGTCTTAGAACAGTAGAAAAATATTTAAAATGTGGAACGTACTTTTGGAATTGAAATTATTTTTTAAAGTAGTATTAGTTCGTTTGCTAATTTTGTTTGCATTTGAACGTAGTTACTGAGACAGGAAAATTATTATTGCGCCAAGTTATCCACAGCAAAGAGAAAACACAAATGTTGGTGTAGAGTGGAAGAACAATGAAGAATAACATAGGAAGATTATTTGGATATCTATAAGCAATTTCAATTTGAGGCTTAGAGTGTATTGGTTTTTATAAAATGAGAAGGTCCATTAAGTCTAGCAGGGCGAGTGACTAGGACTAGCTGACAACAATAACAGTGAGTGAACTCCGAGTGGTATAGCTATAGGGAGGAAGGACAGGACCGCAAACGTCGACTGCATGCGATTTCCACTGGGGATTTGCGAGAAGACGAAGTGGAAAAACGGTTTGTGCATAGTCGACAATGTTTTGTCTCCAGCTAAGCGTAAGTAAGTCAGGTATGAGAAGGGCATGGAGTAAAGCAGAAGGTAGCGTAGTAAAACTCATTGCATGTAGGCTTTGCTAAGGAAGGCTGCTGAGAAAGCGGAGCTCAGACTTTGTACTCCGCTGCCTCTTGTTAATCTTAATCTGAAGAGAATGATTTAAAGAAGGGAAGGATGGATGCTTGGAAGTAGAGTACGTGTGTGTATGTCCTCGAGTACAGACTGTTCCCACACATAATGCACACGCCGAGTAAAGATGTTTACGTCACACCGCACCGTGAATTGTTTGAATCAGAATTGTATCTCGACTACTTTGTGCCGAAGAGTAAGTTGGTATTTAGATACACGGAGGAATATTTCTATCTCTGTAAATATAGCGGCGAAGGGAGGGAGAGTGAAGATACAGTCATATTAGTGTAGATGCGCTTCTGTCTTCATGCAGCGGAGAGTGAACAAGAAGCAAAGAGTCTGAGAGGGATAAGATTAGAAAAAGCGAACAACTGACTCGAGATTCGTCCTCTACAAACAGAGACAAAGCGTGCCAGACAAACAACTTCCAAATGGAAGTTGCTTTGCTCTCACAGCAGTAGGACTCAGATAAAGCAACGAATAGGCTGCATCTCATCTCTCCAACAAACTACGGGCTCCTGTGTATTGTGTTATATGAGTCCCCTGCACTACGGAGTGCAGGATCTGTGCGCATTCCACTAATCGGAACATTGCAAACTCCTCTTAACATTTCGCATTCTGTTTGCTAATGCCGAGAGGTCAAAGGCTGTCATCTGAATGGAGTCATGGCTTCACTACTAAATTGGGTCCCTTTGCCGATATGCCCTTAGGCTTGGAGTCCTAAGGCCCTCCAGTACCAGTCCCCTACAGGCAGCTTATCTATTTTTAGCACTCGTGCCTCGCACAAACTTATTCTGGCTTAGTCACCCAAACAGGGAATCGAACTCACTCTCATGGCAGTAGACCTAGAGATTGATTATTCATGTAGGCCGCCTAGCCAGATGTGCTTGGTAACTACGGGTTCACTCTATAACACACCATACGGTCCACACTACTGAGCCATATAGTCACTGCATGTCTATTTACAGTAAATGCACTTCCCAACACATCTCTCCAGCTAATAACGGAGACACCCAACTACTACTATGCTTCTTCGAAAACCTACAACCCCACTCATTGTCATATTTTTGAAAGGACAATCAGTTAGAAGAAACCCTTTTCCACAGATATATGCATCTGTTCTGTTTATCTTGGCATATTTGAACGTTTGTCAGTGTACTATATACAGTGTGACCAAATTGCTTAGGAGAACTTTCTCCACATTACTTTCTTGAAGCAATTAGGACCAAATTAATCTAAATAAGTATAAGCCTTATTGCTCGTCTCGTTCTATTATTACACAGGGCTATTTTAAAATTAAACGCAATCTTCAAATTAAAATCATGATTGTGATACATTTACTTAATGGAAAGGAAAGTCTAATTCAATCATCTGATGTGTCATTCTCCCCAAATTCGACAGTAGATCGACGTTGAAATATAGCAAAATGGAGAAACTCGTTGGAGAAAGTAATTCGAAAGGTTATAATGCTTGACTTTTGTGGCGTACTGTAATATAAATATTTATAGCTACTAAAGGTGTATACCTTTCTTCCTAAGGCAATTCTTCCTAAGGCATTTAAGTATTTATGTACTTAGTTGGTAGCCAACTGGAAAATAAAAAATAAGACGATTGTCTTAGGAAATATATAGTAAATTATGGAGAACAATGCTATGAGACTTTTGAAGAAGTAATAGTTCAAGTAAACTAGAAATATTAGGTTCTACAAGAAGCTTCGCTGAGTTTGGTTGATTTGCTCTATATACTACAGAATTGTTTTCCCCGTAGGTTTGAGGACCACGTTCACTTAATGATGGTATGACTTTGAGTCCGTTTTTCAATGTCTCCCTTTCCGCAGAGACTGAACAAGGACACTTTACTGGTTTTCCACTGTTATAAATCATGGTTAATGTATCCAATAATGCAAACTAGTATTGATTTTGCCTACACACTACTATTGTTTCGCAACATAGTCATTACGATAAACTGGAGTGAAATATCTGGAAAAGATATGTTGGGTGTTGCTTTGAAGAATTTAAAATCGTCCAATAAATAGGAGTAAACGAATTTCTAAAGGATGTTAAATTCGTTAGTGGAATGATTCCGTTAGTGAAGGTGTTCCTGAAGTGAACGGTGAAAGATAGTTTACTTTGTGTAAGAACGGCTAAGTAAGAAAGAAGTTCCTAAAGGTTATGCATATAAGCATAGGCGGCTATGAAAGTGTTCATCTCTAAATTACAGAGTGCCATGCCAGCATTTAGAAGAAAGAGATGAGTTTAAATCGATTCGCCTATCCGTGATATGAGGAGTCTGTGCTGCGCTATAAGTATGAATGAGAAATAAATAAGTATACACTGTGTGCGATGTAGCACGTTTTCACATTAGTTACAACTTACTACATGCACACTGCTAATGCCTACCTACATCCATAACACAGTACGGAAGACAGAATGAGAGTGAGAGTCCCTCATGCATCACATCACATGGAAAAAGCAAGTATGATCTAACCAGTGCAGTGAGTAACTGTTCCTTGGTATGTACTCTTGGAAATACAAACATTACTAATATTATACACACTATTATTAGCTTATTACAGAATACACTTACAAGAACATATTCCGCTACATTTGTACGTACACGCGATTTCATTGCTTTCAATGAAACATTATAGTTGGCTATAAAGCACATTCAACTATGTAGCTTCCTTACGATTAAAGTACCGTACTATAAAATTACCACATAATATTTATTGCACGAAACAAAAGCCGAACGTAAAAGCACTAACGAATCCGTACTGCTAGTTACATGTGTACTACTGTATAACTACATGGATTATTATATTATTTAAAACGTACTACACAACACACATATTTAGTCTATTCAAACTTATTACACTAAGCTTAGGATTAGCAAGTATTGTATAGCTCACACTGGCATTATATAGGCACGGAACACTTATAGCTGTTTGAATGTGCTTACAAGAGCGTGGAAAAGAATCAATGAAATCAACTTACTTAGCTGCTGTGTTTGCTTGTTTTCTCTCTTGGGTTCTACTAATGCCTGGTTGCAATACATGAAGCCACGAGGGCTAAACTCATTCATTCCGTCAAGAATGGCCATGAGCACCACATTCGCAACTCGGACGAACAACCAAGCCACACCGAAAGACCGCACATTCACGTAAGCCAGCACACCGAGCAAACCGAAACCCAACCGAAGGACAATAACTGAAAGAGTAAGAAAGGAAAGAGAGCTTTCCTTTCAGCTCTCCATTTAGCCCAAGATTCATGCGGACTCCTCAGCTCCCTTCCAATCTCAAACCTATTTGTGTAGAATTTCCATTCCAAATATTTTTATCAAAGCAAACTTATGCAGTTAATAAAAATCTGGTCGCTTGGCTTCACCGACTCGTCTGCAATGAAATAGGAGCAATATTTCTAGCATCCACTTTGCCAAGTCTTCGATCTAAGTGCATATTATGGAGTCTCAAAATATTTTAATCTATCCTCCTGCTCTTAGCTACTTTCTTAGTTTTCCTATTCCACTTTTGCAGTGCAGTACCTTCACATTGCAATGAGATCTGCTGCGTGCGTGGATTTTATTGCTTGCTGTTGAGTTATTGCGGCTCACAAGGAAATGAACGCATTAGTTATAAAAGCATAATAATATACAGCGCAAGCAAACTTCCACGTTTCTCTCGGGCCACCTGGTGGGCCATTTACAATTGTTCTACTTATACTTTTTGCAATTCTGCAGAGTACTCCCTACCTAATGCTTTCTTTGTTCTATTTCTAATGGAAGAGTAATCCCTGCCTTAAATTTCTCGGAGTGCACATAATATGGTAATAAGAGTAGACCGACTTTTAGTGAAATCAGCATTTAATATGCAACCTAATTACATATGTAACCTTGCAAACCGATTCGGGAAAAGAAATATATTATGCAAGTAATAGTGGCCAAGTTCTTATTACTTAACGTATGTGCATATGAACTATATGCACTACAAGTAAATAGAATTTGACTTGGCACGAATGCATATGCATGTTATTTTTTAGTAAATCCTAACGGAAAAGATATCTAGACAGCTGTAGCTAGATGAAAAAACGTTATCTAGCATTCTGTACACCGAGGAATAGAGTTTATGTGTTAAATTACACACAAAGTAGTTGGAATCCGAGAGTTTGCTCAGAGACTGGTTGGGAGTAGGTGCTTTGGTTAGATATGCGTGGAATAGGATGTGGTTTCTGTTGCACTGCACTACGGTGTGGAGGAAGTAGATAGACAAAGGGAGAGAAGGTGAAAGACAGGCCCCGTATTCCGAAGTGAAATTGAATTAATGGATAGTTTGATTGACCCGGTGGATGATTTAATACATTTGACAGATTCATGAAGGAGTGGGAGGAAGGCTTAGGTTGAGTGACATAGTGACTGGGGAGAAGACAGGAGTAGCGGCTCTAATAAATAAGTTTGGGGAGAGCCGGCGGGAGGCAGTGTCTGTAGGAAAGTGTTCACACACGTACATCCTAATAAGCAAGCCGTAAGCTGTGGGCTAACTAAAGAGCTTCTGAAAAGTTTCCCTAACCTGTCCATGCGAAAAATCCAGTCTTGCCGAGCAGCTCCAACCGAACCAAGCCTGAAGTCCTCCCTGTGCTGTGCCTGTCTGTCTCTGGCTCCATGCCTCATTATTGTTAGTAGGAACGATGTCACTAATTTCACTGCTACACAACTTGTGCATTATTGATAGCCAAATGAAGCCTCAAGAATATTCATTCGAATTCCTAGTTATTTTATGGCGTGTTCTTACTTTACTTAGGAAGCCTTTATAAATATGTCACTTGTTTTCCTTCCCTGGCATACGGAGCATCAACACGGATGCATACATGGGAACACTCTTAAGGACACAATACTGAGGTAGTTCTAAATAGGTACACTCGTCGCGAACTGAACCCGATAACCTTCAGACTGTCGAATGTTGTGATGTGTATGTAAATAAGTAGTATTCGTTCAGAGCTGATTGCGAGTGAGTGAGCTCCAGCCCGTTTCTCTTCTTTTTCATTACTTAACTTTCTCCTTTCAAAATTATGTCATCTTTTACTTTCACAGCAAAACTTGAGAACTTTCTTTTGACTCGACTTGACTAAAATGTTCCTAATATTAATGATTCGTGACGATAACTAAGAACTGGGGAGCGCACCCGGTTTCTTCTGACACACGCCTTTCGTACTTTTCATCTCTACTATTTTTAGCTTCTTTTCACTCTCTATCCGCAGTTCACTATTAGCATACAAATAAATGGCTATAGATACTCTACCATTCACACAACTCAGTCTTGCATCAATTCATAACCAACTAGCCACCCGGAGGTATACACTCACAAGTGCACAGTGTATTCAGAATTCCACCTCCACAATTCAAATGCCAGCCTTTCCTAAAACCCTATTATTAGTAGTAAATATGTATCTCCACTTATATCTATTTACCAAATACTAGAGAAGTACTCTAACTATCCTAGCAGCAAGTATTGTCTAGGTCCGTGCACCCACTTGCTCTTTACCTTAGTATTTACATTTTCTAAACGCTACACTTACTTCTCCCTGCTGCCAGTCCCTACACATAGTAAAACCTAGATTTACTGAGTAGGAAGCAGCTGCCCCACAGTTTGCAATTATAGTTAATTAAGTCATCACCGATAAATCGCAAAACTTTCCATTTTGAATAAATACCTAATGAACTTGAACTAGCAACTATTTTTGTGAACATGGACGATTCCTATAATTAAATTAAACCGTTGGTGATATAGAAATAATGAAAGGAAGTGAAAAAACATGCTAGCTGATCATTAGCACGTGAGCTTAGAGTACAGGTGTTAAACAGCGACAGCGCATTGCGAACCGTTAAGTGAATTGCATGCAGTCCACCTATACTCATTCTATTTTATTTCTGTAAACGCCATTATGCAAAACTCTCTCACTGCTTATTGTCACTGGATTCTCAATTCAGTTTAAGATAGCCCAGACTACTCCTTCCTTAGGCACACAGATGTTCAGGTATCTTGTGCAATGTGCTAAAAATTGATTTCAAATATTCTAAAATAGCTAGAAATAGGAGAATATCAGTAAACAGCAGCATATAAACAGTGGTAGGAAAACTTTTCTTTTTCTTACATTTCTCACCTTGTTTCCCAATTTCCCATTAACGCTGTGGGGCAGAGAGCTATCCTCAAAGTCATAGTATTCCCTAAACGAATAATATTGTTTTCTATTTATGCACCACCATTCAAGCTGAAAAAGTCTACTTAAAGATTAATGTCTAAATTATAGTTTGTGCACCCTCCTCAGAATTAACACACTGGAAATCGATGTTTAAATTGACATAAAATACCCCGCCCGTATAAATAACTAAGAAGACTGAATTTGGAAAGCAGAAAAACTTTCGCGACGAAAGGACGAACTTTGTGGAGGCGTAGTAATAAACTGCGTATGTATTGTATTATAATATTTGCTGAGAAGGCATAGTTGAAATTAGGATAGAAGAAATTATATGAAGTGGTGCTACTAAGGAAAATGCAAGTTGACTGAATTTTTATGGTACGGTTGCGTGCGTGTTCAGTGTTTAATTAAGTAGCATCCATCGCTGCAATCGATTATTGTGAGATCCTTTGGGTCGCCAACTGGAATGATATTTAGATAAGTGTGCAGTGTGCCACGGAAGCCGTAAGTGTGCTAGGACTACATGATGGACATATGCTGGCAGTCTGAGTGTGGGCATTGGACTCGCGGGATGCGTTGTTGTATGTTTAGTATGTGGGTATGTGGTCTCTGAATATGCGTCATGTGCATATCGTCGTGGACAGAGTATGGAGCAATTAGACAGAGCATGAGGATTGGTGTGAGGTGTGAATGCCTTGATTGATTGAGTGAAGGATGATTGAGGATGAACCGAATGCGAGCGTACTAACGTATTGTTTCTACAATAACTGAAATTCTACTGTAGGATCTACTTTGAGACGTTTAATTCCCCTTATTTCAAACTACAGCAATCAACTTATCGGCCACTAATTGACTACAACAAACTACTTTAGGCAAGTACTCTCTTACATTGGTTTAAGTGTAATTGATGAGCCTTTAAATTAAATTTAAATAAATCTTAAGTTCGTCTGCTCTAGAACTAACAATAAGCTAGAACACTAAACTGAGTGCCACTACTCACTACGTAAGTACTACTAGTAGGTATAGGTAAGTAAGTATCTGTACTATACTGTACTACGAATAATAACAACACTAGTAAGTAGATGTATAAGTATTGGATACAAATAATAAAGGAGAATTGAATAAGTACATACTACTAACAATAAGTATAATAGTACTACTACTACTAGTACTTCTATTCGGTGATTTGACTTGATTGGCATAGACGGTGTATTAGAGTGTACTAATAGTAGTAGTATACTAGTATATTACAATCATATTTGATTCGGTGTCTGTCATAACGCTACTTATGGCTAAGATAATCATAGTCTAGGTTACGTGGTAAATACCTGCTCTGTTCGACTAGGAATCGCTACTGATGATGGTGTATTGTAATAAAGGTTAAGTATTGTACTGTACCTACACGGTTAGCGTACTTACATTGCTATCTGTCTCATAATTTACTTTTAGTAAGTATATAAGTATAGAGTGTACGTAATCGTAGCAATCATAATAGTCATCATAAGAGTACAGGTCACGTCATTATAAATAAAATAGCATGGAACAAACTTGTGAGTGCACACGTGGTCTCTTCGGACAGAGCGACGTGTGCACGTACATCAGATAGCTTTTAGACTACTGGTCCAGTTCTTTCATTGATTGATCGATATAGTATTTAGAATATAATAATAATAATAATAATAAGTAATATAATATTTCAGATTCGTCCGTATAGTAATATAATGGTCATACATAAGTAGAGTGTGCCTAATTATTGTATGTCCATCTGCCTTCAATCAAAAAAGAACGAGATACATACAGTCACAACGCTAAAATCTTATCAGTATGTATGTAATAAATATTTAATAGTATGTAATTCTTAGTAGCTATCTTTATACATTTATAGTCATAATATATATCGTTAATTTACTGATAATTATGAAACAATAGTTATAATAAGCAATCGTAATAAATTCAGAGTCCTACAATTGAGTCGAGAGCAGTCGCAGTTCGCTCAACCCAACTGTGGAAAATACTCATTGGTATCCTTATGTAAATGCAATCACAAAAATGAAGGTTTGTACATACACTTCACTGCCACACTCACCTAGCCACTTTCTATCGTCTCTGTAGTCTCTTGGATAGTATTACTCGAAGATTGCTTTCTCTCCAATTTACGTTTTTCGCTTTTTTTCGTCCATTTCCTTTTCTTTCACTAACTTTTTTCTTTTGGTTGTTTTCTTTGGCTTTAGCGATTGTGGATTGAATATATATTCTGGATTATATATGTTTGTTTGGCAGTACAGTAGAACTGATCAGTAATAAGTATACATCATCATCATTATCATCATCATCAACGTTTGTGTCCCATTTCGGCAAATATTTACTTTGCGTTATCAAATGGCAACAACAATTATAGCAAATGTATTTGTAGTAACTATATTGTATTGAAGTACTGTATAGTAAGTCGTATCATCGTTTCATATAAGTTCAAGTACAAACCATACATCGTAGTAGTCTTGCACATTACAGTGTGTGAGGTACCAAAGTTACTCTTGTTGACTTATGAACAGACGATTATTGAGATACAATTTCTTAATAACGTTCGCATGCTACGTACAATGATTGAGATACATCTTATGCGTACGTACACACGCAGCGGTATTTAATATTTACGGAGGCTATCAGAATAGAATATTATTGTGTGTGTGATTGTTCTCTGTGTGCTCGCTCCTGGCAAATGTTTGTAAACAAAATGAGAATAGTAAATCCTTTATACACCGTTGCTTTGATTCGTTATCTTTATAGAAATTCGATTTTCGTTCCTTGCAAGCATGTATCATGGTAGCATGACTGTGGTATGCGTATTGCATCATTATTGTGGTATGTATTATCTTATTAGTAGGTGGTACGGTATTTAGTACAGATACAGATAGGATATAAATACGTGGTATGGTAGCGATTGATATTATAGACTGACTGATTGATTGACTGACTGACTGACATGCCACTGATTGCGAGTGAGCTGACTCTGAACTGAACAGCACTGCACTGCTTGCACTGCACAGCACAACGCCAACAAATCATAAATCGAAGCGGCTCCCTCTTTTGGCCACTGCATGCGAAACTCTGGATTTTGAATTGATTTGCTTAGCCCTTAGTTCTGATTGATTAGTGAATAGTGGAGCGTAGAAGGAGGAGGCGCACCTCCCCCGCAAAGGACTGTGAGTGAGAACACTGACAACGATTCATCTCACGACACAGTCAGGCTATCACCATGGCCAATCGAGAGTCATGGCGCTGTGTTCACAGTTTCATAGAGTAGAGACAGTCGAGCGGATAAGGTAGACATAAATGGGTACCTGTCGGGTATGGCAGACCAAATCCAGCGTATCCACTGTAGCCACGTCCGGCCGCATAAGCCGCATAAGCTGCAGCTGGAAAACCTAAAGTCAACAATGAGAGTTAAATTACAATTGTTCGGAGCGGGGGAGGAAAGCGGAGTCTAGAGACGTAGAGAAATCTAGGTATGCATAGTAATAGGTGGAACGACGGGAGTGTGTGGGTGGGTGGTGTGGGGCGAGACACTCTGTGTCAGTGAGATCAGGATGGAGACCCGATGACAAACCCAGATGAGAGTTGGCGGGAGGTGGACGGAAAGGCGTAATTATACAGAGAACTCTTCCAGGAACTGCAAGGCTCACTACTCACTAGAAGAACTGATCTGTAGGTACATTCTTTGCCTGTGGGTGGACTTGCCTTCGCCTCGCTTGGCTACGGTTAGTGAGCGACTAAAGGAGTCAGCTCCCACGAAGTACCAAACTGAGTCTAGACTCAACACATTTCGTTAGTGGGACTCAACACAATCAATACGGAGCGGGTGTGTTCAATGGAGGGGCTATCGGCTTTGTTATTCACCAACAAAACAAGATGCGTCTAGCCAAGAGATAAGGAACGGCTCAGTCAGGAAATCTTCGTCACAAACCCAGAGTTGTGGCTCTCCGGGTTCAGCTGTGTCCGCACAAAGGGAGACAGGGCAGCCACTGTGACGAGATGGGGAGAGAGAGAGGGCGAGGAATGTTCTGGAGTGCTTTGGCTCCGCTGGAGAGACTCACAGACAGACTGACAAAGTACACTATGAGTTACGAACACATAAGAGGATCACCCCGCAATTCTTCCTTCGCCCAGCCAGGAAACTACTATTTTCACATCAGATTCAGACCTTTCACTCCTCCGGCTCTTTCAAATGATTTTGCTATTTTGCCACATTTTCCTCATAAATTTTGAGGATTTCGACAAGGATCGAGAAAGTTAGAGCCAGCATCTCAAGGATTAGTTCAGGTACCTACGATAGACACACATGCACACTTAGCAGACAGATACTCAAGTATACACTCGCAGAGAGACATGTAGTACTTGCTATTTACTCACGGTTACACGGACAAAGAGAAAACACATAGCTCTACTTGACTAGACAAGTACTATCAACGGTGGAAGTACGTAGAGGGACATATATAATGGATGAGCACACGGACTCTTCCACAAAAGCTCAGAAATGAAAGAAAGTACACACACAAGGCAAATACAAAAGAAACTTTAAGCGGAGAGACAGGTGACGTAATGCAGAGAAACAAGGCCAGACACACATACACAACGTAAAAGTTAAGTTATGATTGCAAAGAGAATAAAAAGTGCTGGAGTTCGGCGGAGTGTCCCGCTCCTTCCACAGGAGGGGAACACAACACAGTGAAGCAGTGCACAAGACAATACAAGAGGGAGGTGGGTCTAAGAAAGAGAACGAAAATGCGTGGCTATGGCAAGTTGAAGACGAATTCCGGAAGACTAGGAAAAGATCGAGATCAGTGTGAAAATAGCTGTTGGGTGCTGGTTGAATGAGAGCGATGGCTATGAGCTCAAACATTAGAGTGTTGCTGAAGGAAGAGATTTAGTAAAGTGTACATACAGATACAGATAATAATGATAGTAATAATAATAATATAATGGGAAAGAGGCATGCGATGACACAGACAGAGTGGGTCAGGTCAGACAGCAGAGAGTGAGAGTGTTTGGCAGGAGAGATCCCCAGGAAATGTTAGAAGGACGAAAACCTAGTAAGAACTCAGTGATAATTTAATTCTAGCAGCTACGACTAGACTACATGAGCTACGTAAGATATGATAATTAAATATATTAATAATATAAAGTAATATCGACTATCTCTATCGACTAAACTACGGCATCGTTACTTTACTACCTTTAACCATTCAATACTCGCTGTACATCTCGCAGTCAATGCACTCATCCTCAGACTGACAGAACAGAGTAGACAGAGTCTCACTCCCATCTTTCTGCTTTGCTACACACAACAGAGTTTTCCAGTCTGTCGTAGTAGAGTACAGTTATTTCCGTCCCGAGTAGTAGTAAGTATACTATTAGAGTAATAATAATTAGCATCATCAGTTTTACGTCAAACTCAACCGACTCTCAGGAACATTCTACGCAAATTCTCATTGCACAATATTACCTAGGGGCAATCTCATTACACATAAAAAGTAAAACTTCTTTTGTTACAACTTCCAGTAACTAATCGTAAGTATTGCGTCCGAATCCAAAGGCCCCCGTCTCTCATCAATATCTGATATTGCATCTCCACTGCACATTAAAATACCTAGACACTAGGCAGAGTATCATTTCCAATGACAACACTCATCACTACGGAGGCTCCGTGTCATTTCTTCATATAGTAAGTTAAGAGTAGTACTACCAACTACAAATGCCACAAATACGTTCGTACAGTTAATCAAGGAGCATTCTGACTCTCAAATCACAATTAGTCAAATCCACAAAGACCAAAACATTAATCCCAGAAAAATATTTGCTCGCCGTCCCCTCCTCACTAATTACTCACTAATTGCAAATGTGTAGTAGTGGGTAGTAGTAGTAGGTAACTTACTATATATTAGAGATGATAAGGAATCAGTACTCTAGATTACATGGTATAGAAATAGATGCGTCATTTAATATACATCTGCAGCATTGGGCATTTAGGAAAGTAAAACCATACAAAGATAGAAGCGAGACGTTCTAAGATTTCCAAATGAGAATTTGACGTTAGTAATCATTAATTAATAAACTATGTATTAATACAATAGACATGAAGATTCGCAAAGACTTGTGTAGAGCGGGTATTGATGACAAAGACTACTGCTACGAGACGAAACGTGTGGCTAATATTCATACCAGGGACAGACCTACAAACACATGACAGTCTACAAACGAAGAGTTAAAAAATTACTAGATTCGACTTCACCGAGGCTGGTCTGGTGTGTGGACGTGGACAAGGTACATTTCTTACGGAGCAGTTCAATTTATTGCCAATTTTATTTATATTTTAGACTCTAGCAATTACTTACCTATAATGTATCATAAAATTCTGGACAGTTTTGTGAAAAACAAAAGAATCATATACAGAAACGTATGAAAAAGCCATAAATTGACAAAGCTGTTCTGTAAGACTCGCAAAATATATAAAAGAGAATTGACTAGTCTAGAAAAGGATGGAAGAAAGAGCAGAAGTACCTGCTCTCACACGCTCCGATGCGAATACACGAATCAGGCGCGCTTTTTCATACACCACAATAAAAAATCAAAGGAAAAATCAATAATCCGTTATAAAACTGTAAACTTTATATTTTCCACGAAACAGACTGAAAATACTAAAATTTCTAATGGTCCACTAACCATTTCTATTAGTCTAATCTAAATTATTCTACTATGAATAAGTATCTAGCACGTTCCTACTCACTACTCAAGTTAGTGTCTCTAAAGTCTTACCAATTCTCTCCGCTATGAACATTATATATTATTACATCATATATATTCCATATATAAACACCCAGCATTAATATTCCCCTGCAATAACAAACTTTACGCTGGCCTGGCTGGCCCTAATCGCAGCGCCCACACAAACATCATTAAATCGTGACAATATTATAATATAATTTCAAAGGCTCTGAATGCAGAGCAAGACTGGTTGTGGCTCTAACCTAAATACTGCTGAAAATAGCTTTGTGATGACAATGGGTCTATATAGCGTATCATCATTCAATTTTAATTTTATTTTTTTGATTAGGCGAGAGAGATAAAGGGAATTGTCTGTAAAACGAGTCTCCTCATCAACATTCAACGTCGCCATCAACATTGAAAAACTCGTGGTAATTAAATTAGAACGTCGACACGAGCTAAATAGTTGCCAAAAGCTGAGAGAGAACTGCGACAAGGGGGAGAGGTAGGTTAACGCTAAATGACACCTTTGCCTTTTCCCTTTGACTTGAGTCTTTGAGCTACAGTGCAGTGTAACACGATACACTTGTGCAAGTCGTCTCTCAAACAGCATGACTATAATCGTCATCACTCAAAAGCTAATAATAAGCGAAAGACTTTCTTAAATCCCTTTGACTATCTTCCTGCTTTGTAATGCGTGTGTGCAGCTCTTCTCTATAATCACTCTACTTATTCATATCATATCTCCATCTTGCCCTCAGCAGAATTCAACTGAATTCCTATGCACAGTAAACAATATTCTCCTCCCAAACGCTTCCACGCTAATACTGTATTATGCCACGTTTTCTTTTTCTCCCTGCGATAACAGAAAGGAATGGATATAAATATAACCGGCATTAGTAAGTAGGTTTCGAGATTTGAAACATTGCGAACAGACCTTCTAGCTTTGTTTTCATTTCATCTGAACGCAAGCTCAGCCAGGACCAGCCCTCTTTCTTCAAAGGCAATTTACAAAAAATGTTCTTCTCTAAACTTCACTATAAGTGTGTATCGCAATTACACGCAATGGTGCTCATAACATTGCACACTATTACTTTTATTGTTAGGTTGTTCTGGAAATATTGTAGTTTGTAATAAGAATAATATTTGTAGGTTCGCTATTAGTATTTACGCTGGTATACTACATATTAGGTAATAGTTAGTACACATTAACACTAGTGTTATAATGAAGTATTTATAAGTCTGGCTAATCTAGGAGTACTGTTATATTAGTTGAATATTTATAGTTCTGCCGGTGGATCATACGGAGGAGATCGATTAGCGATTAGTAGCACAAGGGCGTCTAAGGTGAAAAAGTCAATTCGACAGATCGATATGAATTTGTAGAGTTAATATTGGCATTGGTCTATCACTGACTGAGTATTAGCCACACGGCTCGAATAGAATCAAACCATTTTAATAGTTGACATACCATCAGGCAACGCTCCCAAAGACCACATTAAATCTATAACAATGCGAGCGGCACAAAGGAAAAAAGAGACAAATATAGTCCCAATCAATTAATCAATCAATGTGTCCATTTGTCATAAAGAGGTGATACGGGGAAAGCCCTACCATTTATTTAGTAATTATTATCCGCTAAATACCATCAACTGAAAAGTTTAACTACAATTTGAGGCATAAGTACAACAATAGCTAATCGTAAGTTAAGTAAGTAAGAGCTTAAGATGTTGCTTCTGGGAAGTGGACTGGACTTAAGTAAGTAGGTCAGGCTCGAGGTCAGTTTTTGTTTCAGAGTCCAGTGACCGCAGCTCATTATTTTGCTTTCTTTTGATTTTGTTTGGTGTGGATTGGCACGGAAGCTCAGTGGTCTGATTCGAGGGTTCAAAGTGGACAATTGGGGCATGGTGTGGACTGGACTGGACGCTCAGTATGTGCATGGCTTAACCGATATGATAACTCTAATGCAATCGTCGAGTGTAATTAAGAGGAGTGCTCTTCGCAAATGCATGAATGAGCAGAGTTCCAGTAGACGGCATGAATAAATAGAATTCGCGGTAGCCAAGAAATGCAACTGCCGAGAGGCATGACATGACAGAATGGCATGACTAGCAATGCAGAAATATCCATGAAATACATTAACAGTAAGTGCAATTATGCTGCATGTGGTTGTGGATCGGCAATAGTGAGTAAAGAAAAGTGCGCTAGACAAGTGGTGGACTAGAGGTGATTGCGTAAAGCAAGATCATTGAAATCAAGTGGAGTGGGCGCTCCTTAACAACGCTACCCTCAACAAATCATAGTCATTTTCTACTCCAACCCTAGTTGCCTATCTCTGGCCGACGCTCTATTTCTATTTCGCCGACGATTCTCTTTTCTATGATGATTGTTCTATTGTGGTCGCCTTTAAGTGCCTATATTCATACAACATCGCTATGACGGGACAAGGTTTTCATTACTTTGAAAACGTTATTTCTAACAAAAAGGGACTACAATCTACTCCAGGGACAAATGGAAACTTTCGATTTCTCTTTTACAAACTATGGTGACCACATTCGTTGATTTACGTAATTGTACAGGCAGCCCTACTGAATTTTTTAACTTTAAGGGATATTTATTCAGGCCGGCAAAAAGTGAGGTCGTCATGCAATTGAAATTTTTTGTTAGTGGCATAGATGAAATAAGTCCAAGAGGTTTTCGTGCACTTCTATTGCATCCTTACGGAAACAATAATAATGCACATTGATCAGCTAGTTTTTCAAATAGTGAAAACTTTTCCCAATGTAAATTTCTTTATATTGTAAAATCACTTGGACTGATTTCAACTGCTTGGAAATTACTATAAAAGTCCACTGGAGTAATAACTTAGGTAAATAAGAGAGTGGTTAGGGGATATGATTTATGCACAGGTAGCGACAGCGATGAATAGCAGAGGGGTGTACATATGGGCGGAGAAATCTTATGAATGCTTTGATGAAATAGTATATTATGAGAGTTTATGCATTATTAATTGTTTTTTAAAGCTATATGTTGAGTAGAGTATGAAATATGTGGACGGTGGACTATGTACTGATGTTTTGTGTGTAGAAGTATAGCTAAGAATATGGTTGTGTGAGTTGGGTATGGTTATCTGGTGTGTACACCTGCCTTGTGTGAGAAATTAGAGACCTAATGGAGAGTAAGTTGTGTGAGTTGACTCCGAACTTGAACTGCAGTAAGTGTTGTTGTTAGTACTTGAGTAAGGAAGTCGTTATTCGAAAGAAAGTAAATATAGCAAGTGGGTTGGCATGTGTAGCGAGTAGATAAGATGGAGGAAGAGAGAGAAAGACTGAAATAATAAGAAAAAATGAATAAAAGAAGTGAGGAAGAGAGCGAGCGTGAAATGTCACCATTCGACAAAAAATAATGTATTTATGGGAGTGGGGAAATGATTGGAAGATTGAAACTCTGCGGCCCTTGCGTTGGCAATCAGAAAAGTTTAGAGTTAAGTGAGAGTGGAAAAGTTGCTCGTTCAACTCATTTAATAGAGCACAAGAAATGGGATTGTGGAAAGAGAGCAGCAGAGTCATCCACTTCCAGAAAGCAGGTTACACTAAGTTGCTGCCTTTCCCCTACTTTCTCCCGCAGGTCCGGAGCCTCTCTAGGTACTCTCAACGTGGCTACAGCGCCAGCAAAACGCAACTGACAGACAGACAGACAGAGCCGTGTCTGATTCAACTAACAATAACTAAGCTACACAACTACTCATCCTCCGAAACACTTGGCTACTGCATTCTCTTTCACACACACGAACAAACACATTCCTCTCGCCCGGCGATGAGCACAGAGACCGGCTTTAAGTTTCCGTCTCAACTTACTGCAAAACTTGCTCTATGCTCAGCAAACCAACTGTATACCAACTATCACCGTACCAGAACAGACAAACTTTCATAATTTCTACTCTCTCAACTAACACAAGATACGCTTACCACTAAAATCAGTAACACTAACAAACTATGTTAACTAAGCCCACGGTTACTCAATATGTACAGACGTAGCTAGCCACTTCACTATCAATACAACACTAGGTAATACAACACTCAATAACCAGACCAACTAATTCAGTACCACTACACACGTGTATACAGTTTCACTGGAATTCACCATAATGCATTCCTACTACTATAAATATTCTAGACAGTCTAAACACAAGGAACCAGAATATACCACCCAGTGTAACACAACTTCAAAGACCATGTGTATTTAAATAACTCTCATTTCAATCTAATGTAAATCAATGTTAGTACAGAGTATATTCTAAATCCTTTGCTAATTAACTAGTCTCTCTACAAAAGAAGTACACAGGCGGCCCACCGGCACATTCTAATCACAAGTAACCATAAGAAATATACTAGGGGCGTATTTATAATATTAACTATACTACTTCAAGTAAAGTACACATACCATCACTAATTACATGTTTTGTAATACCAATTAGACACTAATCACATTAGCAACAGAAATATTAACTTACGCAGGATGAAAACTAGTAACCGTCGTTGGGTATCAAGTCTGTACATCATTTATGTACGGCGCTATTTAACTATGAACGCCTTTTTGTGTTTTACTTTTAATGATTTCCATAGCAAGAACTACGCAGCCTGGTTTATCAAACAAAAAATTAATTGACTCATGATGTATTTCATTAGCACAAAACGCCTTAATCCTTTCTTGTGTATGTACTACTGACAAATAACAAAATTGACAATTACAAACCCTGCTAATCAGATTGTACTAATTAGTAAATAAAATAAAACTTACAAAAGAGATTTATATTATCTGATTTCATGTGTGAATGCTAAGCAGATATTCAAATTTGAAGAAATAAAACAGAGTATTAGGAAAATTATAATATAATCTCTGGTTTTTACAGGTTTTGTTTATACACTTTCATTTGCTTTCTTTCCCATTTATTTTTATCATTCGAATGTGACTTTATTGTGTAAGTACTATACTACAATAACAAAATAGAAGAGATGTGAACTTTACAAAGTTTTGGTGTATTGGCCTGTACAGATTTTGTCTACTGTCATACTAACCTCTCACTGTCCTCCATTTATAAATTTCATTCTCAAAAATGAAAATTATACCTTCAAGTAAAAAACATCATACTTAGCCTCACTTACTTCGTTTATCATTTTCAAATATAAGTTATTACTTATTAGTACACTTAAACAATACATACACCAGTACATTTTTGAGTATTTTAGCAGCAATAGAAAAAACTATACGATAATGCATGGAATTTAAATTGTAAAATAACTCGGAGACTAGTGAGAAACGAGGTTGGATTCTGTTTTACTTCTATATATTCATGCGCACTCATCTGTCACACAGGTATGCAAGTCTAGTAACTCTAGAATAGTCACTAAGGTATTTCTACAGAGTACAGATATTACATGTAAATGTTTATGTAGCTATCTAGATACATCACAGAGGCAATATCCGGAACCAAGAATGTGTATGTATGTAAACAGTAAGCTCATCACACTAAATATACAGTTTGAGGTATATTGAAGAAAATGGAGAAATTCTAGTCAGAGTGCGACAAGCCTAGGTAAAGTAAACAACGGGATATTACTGTAGAACAATAGAGAGTACGGCTGTATAAAATGAAGAGTCAAGACAAGAATCTTCAATATGCTGAGATAATACAGAGGACGTGTCTGCTACAGCCTGCATTCATAGAATGTTACAGACGAAACAAAGCAGTAGGCGATGACAAAGTAAAGTAAACTGTCATGAGAGTGAAAGTGAGGGAAAGCATGACGTAAGAAGGTGCTTGCAGTTAAGTCTACAGATCGACATGCAACGGCAATTGAAAATGGATGACTCCTGTGAACTACCATAGTGCACTACTCACGTAATCCCCTACATTGTGCTGTAAACTTTTAGAATTTCTGTTTGACATTCCTCAGACTCAGACAACGATTACTGTATAAATACACAATTGAATTTTGTTAAGGACTATAAACGAACAATATTAGGGAAACATATTAGAGACTGCTTTATAGTGGGATCAGGTCATCAAGAGTATACTCGGTAAACACCAATGTGCATAATGGATAAAAGGCTTGACACAACATTTACGGAGGGAGCAGTTGACTTATCGCTGGAGTTTATGGAAGGACAGGAGAAAGAGTGGCTCCAGTTGAGAATAACTAATGTATTATTGACGAAGGAAGATGGGGAGAGCAAATGTAATGGATCGGAAGAAGAAAATAATGTTTGATATTTAGCAGGGAGATGCACGGAAATGGATTCTGTGGCTGACAAAAAGCTTGTTTGGAATTGGGTTCCGTGCTACCAAATTTCCCAGAAAAGTATAACCGCTAGTGTTTGAAAATCAAAAAGTGAATTTTTCCATTTGTGTTTCTATTTGACAAAGTAATACAATAAATTGGAGAAATTACTAGTTTGTACAATTACAAGATAACGTAGT
This sequence comes from Yoshiicerus persimilis, assembly GCA_020352615.2. Lineage (NCBI taxonomy): Eukaryota > Metazoa > Arthropoda > Collembola > Entomobryomorpha > Tomoceridae > Yoshiicerus > Yoshiicerus persimilis. The sequence continues at coordinate 24,068,555 of CM060170.1, read as the reverse complement.
GAAAAGTATATGAGGCTTGAACAGCAGAGTCAGGTTACTGAGGTGGTGTAATATTTCATTTGATACTAATACTCAAAGAGCAATTATTCCCATGAGAAAAAAACGTAGGAAAAGATAAAGTCTGAGTGAGAGTATTTTATATAGAAAAAGTTTGGTATGTATTGACTGCAGAATGAAATGTCTTATAATGGGAAAATGTTTGACACACTGGTAACTAATAATGGGAAAGAATGGTAGGGGTTGGATGGGAGAAAGCAGGCTGTGAAGCGAGGCTACTGGAATAAGGACAGTAGGGAAAAGAGCGTTCTGCAGACGCAGACGGCAAACAATGCGTCTGTATATACCAAGAGCCAACTAGTACTGGATGACTTATCAGAGAATGGAGAGCTAGAGGCGAGGAGAGATAGAGAGGGAGAGGAAGCCAAGGAGTTCAGGTCATGCAAGGTCTCTGTGCATATAATAATAAATTGTTTGTAGGAGTTTGACAAGGGAGATGCGTTGGATGAAGTGAGGAATCCATAGATATGAATACCGATAGCTGAATGGGATACGGATACGGCGGATACATGGATCAAGTGTTGGCAAGGTTCAGCATTCACCAGTATAATATGTGGAGAGAGAGGATTCGACAATAGAAAAGAATGGGGAGAGCACAATCTTTGTTGGACGACCAGCAGCGTGGTCGTAGGTGCAGTGCACAATGAGTAAAGTAGTCTCTGGCCTCGCACGGCCTGTCTCTTGGCCTCCGACTATAGTAGTGACATACATGCATCAGTCTTGCAAGATGCGGGGGTAGAAAGCAATTCTACTTTTCCTACCTACAGCTATAGAGAGAAGGCTGGTGCTAAGTAGTAAATGGTTACACTGAATGTTGGTTGCTGTAGAGTAAGTATATTGCTTGGTGTTTAATAGTTGGTATGCTATACTAGGAGAAAGTGAAGGAATGTATGTTTGTCTTGGTATGTAGGCAAAAAAGAGGGAAGCACTTAGAATGCGCGGATATACAGAGTATAGCAGAGATGGAAAGAAGAAAACGACATTGAGTATTTACTAGAGAGCATTAGAGATAAATAGAAGAGATGACAGAGAGAGAAGGAGAAAAAAGAGTGAGATATATGGACACATACAAGGTAGGTACTGATATGGTACATAATAATATGTCTAGTATTATTTAGTGGAGTGGAGTGAAAGGCAAGCACGAGAGTGAGAGAGGGAGAAAGTGAGAGTTAGATGGAGAGAGATAGAGAGTCATATATATTAGTGGAGATAGAGAAAGAATTTACGAGAAAGAGTTTTTGATAGTGATTCTGCTATTTATGAGATTGTAGGATGTCGTGGAGTGGTGTGGCTGTGTGATACGATGTGATGTGAATGTTGGGGCAATGCACGTGCTATTGTGATCCGAAGATGACTAAGTACTTGTACATTAGTGAGTAATTGAACTACATTCTACGACATATTTAAAAATGGAAAAGAGTTAGTCAGAAAAAGTATTTTGGTTTGGTTTCATGTGGCACTTCCTGGTATTGTGTGGAGTGGCTATACATAGAGAACTTGTGTCAATGGTTTAGTATCGCATTTAATTGGTATTGCGTAAGAGAGGAATAAAATAAGTTGATCAGGTATGAATACAAAAGGTAAGCACGTTGAGACACGTGATTCAAGTGAAGATTACCGTTCACGTTTATTGACTCAGTCTATACAACGAGCGTTTCTAGCTACGATCAGAGTTTTCAGCTACTAGCACAACTAACCTACAAAATTCATCTCTGAATCATCTACAAGTAAGTATGTATGTAGTATAAGGTAATTTGTAGGTAAATTACTTACTTCGACTCGCACTACGATCAACATTGGCAGCCAAGCCACTCACAATCAAATACATAGTGCATCAATCAAAAATCAAGCGCATTTGTCATACAAAGTCGTAACTTATCATGTAAATAATTTAAGCTCTACTGTCGAATTCTTAGGAGGTCGCAGTAATTCGACGAGAGGCCAAATGGCAAGGTAATCAAACGTAGTCAAATCGTAAGCCTGATTAGTTATCGTGGTAATTACATGAAAATAATACAAGTGGGTAACGGTATTGAAAATGTGCAAGCCAAATTGACCGTCTGTATAGAGAGGGCATTTAGGGCTGACTATTTCCAATACGTGTTGAACCAAGCAGAAGAAAAGGAGAATTACCAGTAGAATAGATAGTGGGAGAATGAAATTTCGATGGAAAAGTACGACATGCAAATGTATTTGAGTGTAATTAGCTTAAACTGCCTGAGTCGGCTAAAATATTTGTAAACAACATTTAAATTACAGTTCGATAACGTCTACAATGGTTTGGCGGCTCAATGAGTGATAATTTAAATAAAATTGTAAATTGTTTAATTAATAATTATTGAATTGTAAGTTTAAAGTGATTTTTACATGAACTACAATACAATGAACGACAGGGAGAGCACGTCAAGATAGACTCTTCGTGTGTCATCATGATTATCATAGGTAAACCAAACAAAGTACAAGATAAGTTACATTTACATACAATTTACAGATGAACCAACCAACCAACTTGCCAAGTGGGAACTATTTTATGTATAAGTAATAGTGAATAAATGAAAGGAGTAAATACAATAAGGAAACAATGAGCCGACGAGTAGAAGGCAGTTATTATTAGTTAATGTATGTTTGAGTTTGTAGTGGCAGATGAGACGTAGGGAGACGCAGCCAACCACTACTTACATACATTGCACTCTGCATTGCATTGCTTCTGGGATTGCAACGTCTTCACTATACAACCGTAAATCATGTCTAGGAACTAATAATACTAAGGAATACTGCAATAGACAGCATTTTGAACTACTTTTACTACATCATATCATTACGGTAAAAATCAAAAGAAAATAGACTACACACTCACTACTTCTCACTACTTCATCTCAGACGAATAACAAACAGAGAGAAAACAATTATCTCGCGTCTATTCTAATTCTACTGTACTTAATCTACATAATATAGCAGTCTGTATTCTTAATGTGTGTCTTGTATTATCATATGTCGAGTGTGCAGAAAGTATTAACTGAGGATGAGTGTAGGTGTGTTGGAGGCAGCTCTCAGATTCTGTGAAATATGCTACAAATATGTAATGTGCTGTTAACAACTCTAAAAGTCAGTCTTCTTGAACCAATGACTCTTTTCGATTTTACACTTGTGTACGGGAACTACAGATATACACTAATAAATTTTACTACTACATTCTACAGTACATAATATTACTTATGTAGGTACTAGGAAAATACTACACACTACTAAAATATAAGTACTACGACTACTACATGGGTTTAGCCACGACAGCAATGCAAAGTACATACAAAAGAGTGTCTCGTTGACAAAAAACAGTCAAAATTGAACAATACATGGAGACATCCAGTAGATCCAAAGTAGATAGGTAGTTTCTGTACAACAGCAATATAAAATGCAATTTCAGAACGGAATTACTTTTGCGGTAGTCTTCTCTTGAGTCTATTGTGTCTGCATGTACCATTTATACTGTGGGACAGTGTCGCAGAAGCAATGTGAGAGGAGACTTCTTCCGTGTCACTCACTACAATAGTACACATAGACAGCGCACGACTTCCGACAAATAGTCTCAGAAAGAAATAAACCTGCTTTTGCATGACACTATTTTTTGCTTTAACTGCTCTCATGTGAGATTCGTCTTTGCACTGTATGTAAGTAATGAAGTAAGTCATCAAATAATTAATAAGTGTTATTACTCTATACATAAATACTGCAAGTGCTGGTGGTGGTTACTCAAAATCCAACTAATTGGTAAGTTAATCTCTGCAGGACAAAGCAGTCGTCCCGCAGAGGGCTACTTTAGTCTACTTAACGCACTCTTCAAGGACTACGAAAGAAGTATTCAAAATCTCCTTCAACTAACTTATTAGAAACATGTGGTGACGTAACATCTAGGTAAAGGTATAAAATGACAGGTTACGATACGACAACGAATGACATCACCGAACAACATGAGGTATCCATGTACTTAATAGTAAGTAAACAATCTTCTACAAACTACGAATACAGGTAGGTCAGTATTAAATTTCAACATATCAGTATTTAGTAATTATTATCACTAATTTTACGGTAGTAAGTACAACTGCTTTCTATGCAGTAACAGATATAGTAAATAGTAGTAGTACCTACCTGAGAAAGTGTTAATTGCCTAAATTGGATTACGTCTTAGTAAAGAACAGAACAATGCACGTAAATATTTCAAGCCCCATTGATTGATCAAACCAGTAATTATCTTTGCGTACTTTGTCCTGAATCCAATGGCAATAACAACTCCGTCCTACTTTACAGTTACATGACTCACTAGAGCAATTGACACTACTTTGGCTGGAAATAAGTACCTAACCTAGACCGTTCGGTACTTATGTGTATTTAGAGTATTAGCTATGTATCTACTGGACTCTGGGCATTATAAGTACTATGTACCCACTTAGTTAGTAAGTAAAGAAGTCAATAGGAATAACTTTTAGAATTGTGTTCGTATTTACTAAAATGTAAACTAATAAAAAGGTGTGATAATATTCTAGTAGTAATAATGGTTATTAGCACAAGGTACAGTCTGTGGGTCCATCGAAACTAAAAGCTACATATACAGTAGGTACACCATTTCATTTGGAACTACAAATAAGTAGTAAAAGTGTAGTGTGGGTAAGTGTAAATGTAATAATGTACCAACAGCTAGATTTAAGTATAACTAACAATTAACTGTGGACAGTGGCCACCTTTGACTGGTGTGTACTTAGAGTACTTACAAAGTCTCCTTCTATGAGACCTACACAGAGTCTACGTCAACAAACAACATTTACATCACCAACGATAACAGCAACAACAACCTTAGCCCTTTTACAAACAACACTAAACGTATTATTTTCATTTACGATTTACGTATACAGTAGTTTGTTAACTCTTTCCAACTATACAATACAGTACAGACGACGAAACTTCACTTTAGTATACTTAACTACTGATTTTTATGTAAGTCCTCTAACTATCCATCCCCACTGCATCCTACAGTACGTATCACTATGCTACGCTTGTCTTTAGTATTGTAATTATTATTTTGTGTAATCATGTATTAGGTATACAGCTAATAAATCTAGTCTACACATCCATATTTATGTAGCAAGTGTTGCTCTCACTATTTACTCTAGCTATTTTGGTATAGTTTATTCTTACAACTAACCATCTAACCATTCTCACATATCTAACGGCTCATCTCATCAGATAAACTCTTGCAACTGCCGCTAAACTTCACCACTATCAACTACATATTATTATTATTTTGCCCTGATACAAAGGACCAAAAGCCAAATAGAAGGGATTCCTTTGATCTCGTACAAATAAAGCTATTCTATGTTAAATATCCAACAAAGTATGCAATTTCTACAAGGAAATGGACTAGTTCTTTATCCAGACGATTCAACCAGATTTACATTACGATCTAATTGTAAGAGACTCAACTTACTAATAATAATGGTATAAAATACAGTAATCTAGAATTTCTCCAAGTCACAAATGAGAAACCATTGTCCTCAATTAAATGCAATTCAAAATTGATTTAAATGAGGAGGCCATAGGTTTTTCATTTGACTTTTTGAGAGTAACTAGATTAAGTTGTGTATGAAGGTAGCAACATTACTGTTGCAATGCATGTCCACAAGAAATAAGTACTTTGATTTTAGTGTGTAATTTAGAGTGTACACATAGAAGATTATATACTATAGAAGTATTCTGATAAGTACCTATCCACTTGATTCCTTGTTCCGACCGCAGCACTTTCTTCAACGACAAGAAAATTGACGATGAGTTAGATGGTCGGCCTTTCCTTTCTTTCTGTGCATGTGCATATGTGTGTACTCGGCATTATGTATTACACAATATCCACGGACTAGTCTCTCCATTGGGGAATTCAGTAATTGGCTCTTTTCCCATTAAATTTTACTTAATTTGTGTGCACTGGGAAATGCTCCAGTATTTGATTTCTCAATTGCATTATTATAATTTTCATCTAGGAGTAATGTACAAGATATACGAGGGACAAAACATATTTCATAATCGTAAAATAATGCATAGCAAAGTATGAATCATAAACTCTATATAATATTTACAATATTAAATAAATAAAAAGACAGTTTTTCTAAAATAACTTGTAATTAATGTGAATAGGATTTTTAGTGAAATTACTTGAAAAAAGAAAAGTATTTACATTTTTTCGAATGACTAAGTTTTTTACTCATCATCACCATTATCATCACCTTATTCATAGGCAGTGGATATTTTGGTAAACTTTTGCTTTCTCTCTATAACACTATAACGGTTTGACTATGCTATAAAGTTAGTGAAATACTGTGTATGGACACTTATCTTTATCTATGCCCCGCTAATAGCAAGTCTTATCTGTTACATATTTACTTATACTCACTAGGATTAGTTATAGACTAGCTTATTTCTACACATTACAATATAAAATGTAAGTGGATACCTACAAAAGTACGAACAGACACGTTTGCTACAGTTTACCTAAAAACATTAAACTACAGTAGAATGCCATTAGCTGCTACCCCACAACCTTTCAAAGTGGACATTTCATATAGTATGCATGGTCAATAAGGAAGACATTAAAATTTATAAACTCAAGTTATCACTAGGTATTGTTTGTAATTCTCCGTCTACTTCAAGTTACTACAGCTTATCTAAATATAAACACCAAACGTGGACGACACAACTAGATTCGCCTAATATTATGTGAATAACTAGCCATTTATACACAACTAACCTATCCATCGTTATAATACCAATCGCCCGGTATTAAACTGTCTACAATCAAAATACTGAAGATGATACTTACTGTTACTTGTTAGGAGCAGAGAGATCTACCTAATCAGTAAAATACAGATCCACCACCTCTAAAAAATGTGGCTACATTTTCTACAAACTGCAATACTATCTTACTAGTTAATTCAGGAGAATTATATAACTAAGTTACTATTTATAATAAAACCAGAGCACTTTTCTACAAAATAAGAAATCTACTGGGAGACAATCACGAACTACAGATCTGTTCAGTTCTTGTTTATTAGATATCAGTAAATCTGCCAATTCGTTAGTGATGTAGTGTTTTATGTCTGCTATGGTGCTGAATGTCTAACTATCCATAAAGCGAATAATTGTAAGTAATACAAAATGTAGTTTATACGTATGATATGTAAATTATATGCTTTTGTGTACAATTTTCTAGGCAAATTTTTCATTTGCACATTTGTGAAAATTTTCAGTTGTTTTGTAAACCAGCAACACACAATGTGAAGAATTTGTGGTACAGTCACAGTTTCTTTCAGTATTTGGCCCAACTTTGAGTAAGTACAGTAAAATACGAGGCTATTTCTATAAACTATAATCTAAGCCTTTGCGCTTAACCTATCCAACATCCCTCTATCTTCGAAAACATACAATCTCGAAAGATACATTCACTAGAGCACAAGTAACTAGAACTATTTTTCTAATAGTGTCTATTATCACTATACCATCTCAATTATTATTGCTGTTGATCTGAAAGGCACTACACTTCACAACACGCCTCTATGGACTACCACCTTTGTTAAACCTCTAAATTGAATTCTGCAACTAATGACTAATTATTGGGAATTCACTATTCATCTAAGTAACCTAAAATAGTTTACATATAAACATTATTAGACTCGTAATTAGGACGATGTACTAGTCAGTATGTACCTAATATTCTGTACCGTAACTAAACCTCTAAAAGTTAACTAACCTATGCGCTAAGTAAACTAGAAAACTGTACCAAAATAGATTTTCTTCTTCCAAACACAGTATTAGGTAGTCTTTTCCATGTCTTTTATCGATTTATCAGTGAACTGTCTTGCTATGGTGTATTGCATTGAGAAAAGTTAAGGTGATGTCAAAAATGTCTGTATTTCCTAGTGTAATTTGCTGTTCTTAGGCATAATGATTATAGACAGTTATATAAATGTCTTTAATGGAGCTAAGCGTTACGCTTAGCTCTTCATTTGCGCTAAATAACTTTTCTAGATTTGACATTTGATGAAGGGTGATATGAGATATTTCGTTGTATGGTTTATAATATGTACTATAATATGTAATGTACGTTTGTAAGTCTTAGGCTGTAAATAGCCGAGTAATTGGCATTGGCACTGTAGTGACTTATTCACTGTGGATTATTGGTCTCCGTGTTAAGCAAATTGACTTCTTACTCGTCGTTAGTGTTTTTTCTCCCTTTTCTATGAAAACTATTAGTATTCTAACTATAGCACTACCATTAGTAATTTATATAAAACGATAATTACCTTTTCCAACTTTGATGTTTATTTCTATTCTCCTTTAGGCCTCTATGGATTACAAGTAGCGACAGCTAAACTACACACATTCCCTATGGATTTACATACCTATACAAAATTCTAAATTACAATCATTAAACTAAAACTTCGGTGCCCGTATAATATATGAATTTCCCGATGGACCGTTTCCCCAAAGATAAATACCTATATCTACAATCTTACGAACTTTTGTTTAAAAAAGGAGTTGAGACTAGGAGTTGATAGTCAGATCCCATAATACTAGTGATATCAAGATTTACGACAAAGGATTTCTAAGCTCTTCTCTATATATCCACTGTAAAGTGTAATACTACCGTCTAACAGGACTATAAGGTAAAATATACTGATGTCCTCTGGTCTGAAGAATTGAACCCTTCCTAAAATACTGAGGAATTTCTTTCAATTGAATATATTGACTACCTAATTGTATCTGCATATCAGTACGATATAACTCTCTACTGTACTACTAATTGGACCTGGGCTTCCCCTGAGTGACCTACCTTCTCCAAATTACTTCTCTTCCTTAACAATAGCTACTACACATAGAAAATCTAGAAAAATCAACGTACAAATACAGACTAACTAAATCACTTGGAATTACAGGAATAAAAATCTAATTTTGACAGTTAACTGTGGGTCAAACTCAGTTAATAACATTTAGTAGTGGAGTGGTAGGCAGCATTAGATAAGATGTCTAGAAGACGGTATACAGTCATCACATGACGGAAATCGGAGGTGACTTGGTTCCTGGAGTAGGCCGGATTGAAGAATGGGGGTTTCTCTGACTGACTTCTTTATTGCTTTCACTGCTCTCCATTCCAATGCACTAGCCACACTGTACTTTGTTATGGCTTTCTACGTGCCTCTAAAACTAATCATTATCTCTATTGTTAGTCTCTACACCGCTACATGTTCCACCTACTTATCTTCTTTACCCAGTCTAACAATCCTTTGTGGCTAGCTATGTGCAAATCACCTCCTATAGCAATACTTTCACCCCTAAAATGGCAAATCTCTGCTGGGCAAACCAAAACTGCTAAATTTATTTTTACTTTGGTAAAGGTCATATTTACTTAGAACTCAAGTGTAATCATAAATTAATTGCTCACAAAAAACAAAGTATTAATATTTTATTAATGGCAGTAAAAAGGACCATTATTTTTAGGGGTTCCTTAATTAAAAGCCGAAATTTCATCTAAAACACTACACTTTGACAATATTTCTAAAACGTCACGTTGGGACAATTCACTTTTAATTATAGCTTGAGCACGAAGGGCACATTATGTAATTTTATAGGAAAATGAGAAAACTAGTCATTCCGTTACAAATTCCTTTTTTGGTGATCTTTATTTTGCCATTTTTGTTATCCTCAGTATTAGTAGACAACTGAGATATTTTGCCAGTTCTGATTTGCCATTTTTGGGCATTACCCACCAAATACGTACTTAATTGACTTCAAAAGGAGCATTCTAAAGAACAGCCCCGCACTCACTCATTCTATTTATGACAGACATTTCAGACGGTATCCTTTAGGTAGACGGACTATTTTTCCTCCTACTGGAGATTCTAATAACTAATATAGTATTGAGTATTGGTAGTGTGCAGTGTACAGTTATGGAGTAAGTACTCATATCAACATCTACAGCTATGTATCAATTATTTGTCTTACTTTCTAGCTGCAATAAGTCGAGACTAGACTTTGCTTTTCTATAAATAATCTTAAACATGTTGGTTTTCTGTGGTGGTTTCTGCACACACTGAAAAATCGGAAGCATTCTCATTTATTTTATGTTCTGTGGAGTGTGTGGAGCAATGCTGTGTGATTTATAGATCAACCATCTAGCCAGGCTAGGTAAGCTATTTACTCTTAATATGCAGTAACTACCGTGCATGCGTGTTACACTTACTTATCAGTAGATTTTACTGCTGAATAACTAACAATAACTACCTACCTAATAGATGTGTACTATAACTGCTCTGAAGAAACAGTTCTGCAGCAAATACTGTATTTCATGTCGTCTGAATATTTTTCAGTTTATGTGTAACCTAATGTACGAAATGAAAATCAACAAAATGGGCAGCATATAATTATATCGAATCCAAAGTGCTTTTCTTTCTCCTCCTTTTAGTATGCATTTGAAAAATGTGCAATCAGAATTTTAGTAATATTGAACTCCATGGGCATGACCTCTCTTTGATTAACAAGTTAAAAAGCTGAACTTCTAATAGGATTCTCTAATGCTTCAATTGTGAAATGGTAATTTGCAATCATGTTGTAATATTAGGCTTTTATAGCTTTAAGGTCTTGGTCATACGAAGACCAACTATTTGATGCGCGCGCAACTTATGACGTCACGCACTGCTTTCACCCTATGGTCTTGGTTTAGGTTTTTTACCTAGACCATGTTTTGAACCAAGAATGACTTCATTTATGGTTCAACTTTAGGTAAACGTAGTTTACAAACGATAGCTATGAGGGTGCTATTAAAATACATTTAAACTACTCTGTATGTAAGTTTTTGGTAAATAATCAACTATTACATTCATTTCTACTTGAAAATAGTCAAGTATTTATAATTATGACCACTGAATCCGAACAATTCTGTTTTAAAAGTGACATTAGATTTGACATTGTTTTACTTTCTGTTCTCAAGTGAATGTTGCAATTCTGTGTTTTAGCTTCATGTAAATGGGGATTCTCAGAGAACTCTTCAGCAAATAGATGTCTGCTTTCTTAAAATTGAAATGTTCCAAATATTTATCATAACCAACTCAAAATTAAATGAACTTGAAATGGGAAGTTTCTCTTCTTAATTTTTGATACATACAGCAGTTGTAAGATCATCGTCATCACAGTCCTCCAATAGGGGAATCAACAATAATTCGTTTGACAGTTTTGAGAAGATGTATACTTAAAATTTTTGTGTTGATATTAATTTTAGAGAGTAGTAAAGTTGATGTGCAGTGTTTAGTATGAGCAAATTTTAATTTTTGCGCCGTCATTGTTCAAACAATTCTGAACCATGTTGCGGAAAGACAAATTGCACATGTACGTAAACCAAGACCATAAAACTTGGTTTAGGTCTTGGGGCATACCAAGACCTTAATGCTATATTTACCTATTGTGTACTTATTGTACTGCAACATTTAGCCATACATTATAAGCATTTTACCATAGATTCTATTAATCCAAAATTAAGAAATTCTCAAACAGGTGTATATTGACAATGAATCATTTTTATGCCTTATTTTTCATTAAATCGAAACTTAGCAACCGTAAATGCAAAGGCAAAACAAATGGCTTGCAGTCAAAGGTTCAGCTTTTATTCCTTTTTTAATTAAAAGTGTTTACAACAGGAATGGCACCTTGACACATTCTTGTGTAAACAAGATGAAAAAAATAATGTATGCTTAATTCGTCTTAAAATAAGATAATTTACGAAAAGTAAAGAATTTATGAAGCATACAGATTTGCCAATTTGAAATTTGGAAAGTACTGAACTGTACAGGGTTTTTTGTAATTAAAATTTGGTGATTGAGAATTTAATGAAATGAATGAATGACCAGAAGTGGAAAGAAATGTATGGATTAGATTTGAATGAATGAGGAGACGCCCAAGGAATTCTAGAAATATTATTAAAGAAAGGAGCAATCAGAAATGTAAGCTATTGTTCGTTGGACAACAAAGAGTTTCTGCTACTTTAGTCAAGAAAAGCAAATGACATACTGTGAGGATAATGGAAAGCTACCTATTTGAATTAGAATGTATGGAAAACATATACTACAAGGCATTGAAGGAAACACAGTGGTGCAGACAATGCTGTGCCTTGTAGTGACTATTGGTCCGTATCCTACAATCTAGGTTGTTGAAAAAAATATGTAGGCAGGATTATGACTTGGTGCTGGACTATTTGTAATAATGCGTGGAACTTGTAAACGAAAGAAAGAGACCATTGAGAGGCAGAGAGATTCAAACTGAGATGCTCCTATTGACAATGATAATTAGATTTTGGAAGTTTGGAAACACAAAGAGCTATGTAGACGAAGACTCTTCACTCGAACAATGGAAAAGTCAACCTTTATGTAGGGCGAGTGCAGTGAGCGACTGGTGACGAAGAAACTGAAGATAACGTACCTGTCCCAAATAAGCTATCCTGACAACACTTTGCTCCTGACGGCGTATCTGTGAGCGGACTCATCTGGCTGAGTACAGGAAGGACCGCTAGAACTGGGGGTGTGGAGGCCTTCGGGACTAAGTCCCCTTCTACTGCCTCGGCGTGTGCGGTGTGTGAGTGCGTGTGTGTGGTGTGTGAGAGAGTGCGTGACTAATGGACGGGCACGGAGGTCGGCCCGGTTCAAATGCCGACGGCCTGGATGGGAAGCATGGTCAGACCGACTGGGTTGATGGTAATGCCAGTGTGCGTTTGAGTGTTGGGGTGGTTCGTGTGGTTGGCGATCACCCCAAACAAATTCTTATGAGCCAAATATGGGCCGGCACTGTGTTCGAGAGTGGACAGGATGTGATGGGTCCGGGAGCTGCCAGACAGGGAAGACGAGTGAGTGGCAGCCGCCGTGGCTGTAGCTATGGGAATCGCGTAAGGAGTGTATCTGATGGAAGCTGGAGCCGCATGGGTCGCGGCCGTGCCTATGGCTGGAATTAGAATGAACTCACCATAGCTGGCACCTCGGGTCGAAGCCCTCGTCTTGGCCAAGTTCGCCGGCAACATTACCTCCTTTGGTTGAGCCTTCTTGCACTCCACCTGCTCAACCATAATCATACACACTAATTAGTCCATTCCCAATTCCTCCTGCAGTCTCACTGCGGAGGAACATCGACATCCATCTTTCATCTTCCCAGAATCTCTTACCCTAGGAAGCCGACTCGCTTTCTGTCCCAATCAAAAATACTCACTTATGCACAACATCTGCTCTGTCATTTACCCACGCGCATTTCCAAATACTCCTTATCATGCACAAATCTCCAGTTCCGGGTCCGTGCGTCTCCCTCACTGCTATCTTTAGTAGCACAGCTCTTATTGCACGGATAACTATCCTAATTAATATCCTTACCTTCCAAATAAAGTACCACTCACTTTAATCTAGTACCCACTCTACTCAACTCAATCGGAGACGGTTTATTAGTCCTCCGACAGAAATATTATCAATATCTCATTTAGACTATTTTCTCAATTTGTCGAGTGCTATATTGCACTTAAGTTTGTAATGAAAGGTAGAGTGCACCGTTTAATTTTAGCACTCGTCTCTATATTTATTTACTTCATAATTTTTTTAATGTAGTACCTACTAAACTCAAAATCTGCTTTACTGGTTATCAAAGTGCCTAACAAAAAATGCTACTTTACATATCCTATCAACTGTTTAGTACGATACGGGCTACTTGTACAAAGAGTGCTGCAATTTGTTACACTACATTCAACATAACACAACAGAACTTATCAAAGGAACGACTGCAGTGCAGTCAGTACCTCCTCAACACAAACTTTAATTTATCATTTGCAAACTTCTCTCCTCTTATTGTGTTAGTTTTCCCTAACAATTAGCTGTTCTATAACCTCTTGCGTTCTATAGCATCACATTATATGTTATGTGTATATATCAATGTCCTAAAACTATTGTTATTAGACCACATTAGTGTGTACTAACACACATAAGCTATATACTAACACTGTAAGGCAGAGGGCTTCAACTCATGCAATCTGAAATAAATTTATAGCTCCTGCAGCCCCCTTTTCACTTCCTCCAATTAATATTGGATACTGCGAAATGTCTGGGCATGGAGTATAAGCAACTCTCACTTTTGTCTATTTTACATAATATATCTTTATCTGTAATATCTATCAGTATGGGTACTAAGTACTCTATCTGCCTAACCGTTTAGGTGTGTGCATAGTTTAAGTATCTATCTATGTAGCTATTGTTGTTATCTACCCACATAATATTTCATATTATTAGGTACCAAGTTGTGCTATTCATAGAAATGCAATGTGAACATTACTTTGTTTTGCATTAGCTAACAAATTATTTCAAAGAATGTGTCCAATACATTAACGATGAGAGCACAATAAAGAATCTGTGGCTAACAGTCTAGGGAACGCATAAACATTATGTTGAAGAATTTTTGGAATTTTTGGCCCATGCCTTGATTACAGATTTTAAATTTACATTGGGAAGGTATGGTATTTAAAGTGGCCTTTTTATTTTGCTTACCCCTTCACCTATTTAAACTGCCGGGCTAATATTTGTGCTTTCCCAAGCTGCCCATTGTGTTCAATTTTGGAACACATGCTCATTCTTTGTACTGCTAAAACAATTCAAGAATATTCAACTCACTGTAAAATAATACTGATGCTTTATCAGATAAATACATTATAGTTCGCAAGCGCTTGTGTAAATATTCATTAGTTTGGGTATATAGATGAATATTTAAGATAGATAAATATAAATTATGCATTGTTCGTATCACAGATTACGGAGTGCATTGGCGACTAACTACGGACAGATGGGTACGGTGAGAAACTGTGGTTTTGAAGATGAAACATGAATGGCGATAGCAGCAGCGCTGGCAAAAATGCAAATGCTTACCATTTTGTTGTTAATTTCGTGGAAATGTATCTCACAGACTTTATCTACGACATCTTCATTCTGGAACGTTACGAAGCCGAAACCTGTCAATCAAAATAATAAACAGTATGAATATTTTGGGCATGATTTAAGGAAGTGGAAATAGGAGCAGCATTAGTATTCTGTCAGCTGATGTAAAAAATTATTATTGCGAAGCTGTAGCTACAATTTAGTTAATGAATTTACTCGTTGAATAAGGACTGAAACGGAAGTCACACGAAAGAACAGGAAGGTCGGAAGAGTAATGACTTGAGTAAGAGAGTGAGTTACTATTCTGCTGATTTTATTAAGATCAAGGAAAAGTAGGAGAGAACGAAGGAGGTTCCATGTTAATTCGGTTAGCAGCTACCTAAGTACACAATATATCAAAAGCCTTGCTTTTCTATGCTCATCCTAGATGCATAGTGGGCTGGATTGAATCATTAAACCCAGCATCGCCATCAATACCACCAGCAGTAAATACCTACTTTCTTTTATAATCCGAATTAAGTAGCTGCTGGAAATGTATATAGAACCACTCTTTGTGGTTGCACAGCTTAATGATTTCTAAAAGAGGGTAGAGTATACAGTGCAGAAAGAGAAACAGGTTAAAAACTGCAGTAAATACAACTATTTTATGTTAATATAAAAAGTAGTGGCGAAAATATTAGTCGTAAAGCATACGGATTAGGATTTTATAGCGTGAATTAACAATGTGTAATTTTTATGAGTTTTACTGAGAGCTAAAGGTCTAAAACTTATGTTCGAAATACAGTTGTCGTAAAGCACTAAAACCTAGGTGAATAGGTTGCTAAATAGCCACATTATGTAGGCTTAAGAAAGGTACCCGATTTATGTTCGTATTAACTAACAATACGGAGTATACATTAGGAATACCTACAGAGTAAACCACAGAATAAATTAAATTAGAGCTGTTGCAATATGCATCGTAAGTTATTGGAAGAAAAAACATATTTTTGATGGTAAAAAAGGAAACTCGGACTGCCCACGATCGCATGACAGTTAATCCATGGGAAAAATAATGGATTTGGGTGACAAGTCATTAAGATATAGACGATTTTTGGCCTATTTTACATTTTGATTATTGTGGTAATTGTGAGACGGGAGTTTGGAGTCGGATTAGAGAGGGATATGAGAAGGCGTGTAACGTAGCCCGAAGTTGTCAGGTGTTTGGACTCAAGAATGTTCATTAACATACCAAAAGAACTATTCTGGCAGTGTTCCACCTCTATTTTTTGCCAATTAATGGATGAAAATCTCTTTTACAAATCGTTACGCTGGGCTAACCTAGAATTTGTCGGCGAGAGTCAGACTGAACCGAGGCGAACGGAAAGTCTTGTGAATGGCCAACGAAGTACACAACAAAACACATATCACACAGAAGAGACAGCTATTGAAGCTAAACACATACTATTATCTATTATACAGCAGGTTAGTTCTAATAATACAACGTTTATAAGCAAATAGAACGGCTATAGAGCAGATAAAAATATTTCCCTGCCTACTTACGTACAAACAAATGAGAATCTGCACTGCTTACTCCGATATTATATGGAGGGGCCTATTGTGCATATAACTACCAGGAAAACGCTGAATAAGCAGAAGCACATTATGTACTGCCAGCTCGCCCTAACTATCGTGTGGAGATATACAGAGTATAGGGAGACGGGTTTTTCTCGGTTGGAAGTGTATTCTATAATGATGTCGTACGTACAGGGGAAATGTGTTAGCTCTCCTATCCCGTATGAATTATACATATTTGCGGAACATCGATTTTGGCGGCGTCTCTCACCAGTTTCACTGTGCTACTAGTTTGTGGCTATCTTTCACAGTTCTATAACTCAGAAGACTCACACCACATTTCACGATAGCATACCACAACAGGGAAGGCAAATAGAGATTCCAAGTGCTACTTTACTCTGGATGCTAGCAGACATTTGGAGAGCAGTAAATATATGTTATAAGGACGGCCTTGTGTGTGTGAGAGAGGAGGCTGAGGGAAGATGAGCAAGAGACCAAAAAGAGTTCGTCGAAGGTCCAACAATAACAACACGAAGCCAAGGTAAATCTACTCAAATCTCATACAAACAATAACACGGACATTCCAACCAACTTATTTTCCTTCCGACAGACAGATAATAAATGTAACTGCTCCGGCAATTGCATCCATGCCCTATTTATCCGTACCTAACACAACTATTACGCTCCTTCCGACTTTCGCTAGCAAATCGTTTCCTTTCACATTAATTTCATCGTAATTTAACAAAAACTACTAATGCCTAAGCCATTTGCTTATGGAGTGGATTTGCTTGCGCCAAACTAATTGCCCCGTATGTTGCACTGCACTGATCGTTAGTGAATATATTATTTTCATGCTTATGGCTAACCAGAAGGACAACGAAACCACATTCATAAAAAATATTGTACATGCGCAAGATACATAACAACACTCGTAATGGGCATAAAATACACTTTATCAGGCATCCAATGTATTAACTTACCTACCCACATAGTAAAAGTGTTTTCCACTGCTCCTCTAATGCAAATATTAGTTGAGCTATGTGCGTTGGGAAAGTAGCGGCGGAGTTATGGCCATAGAAAACTAAAACACGTTACCTTTCTCGAACCACAATCGTGGGCTAGCTAATTGCCCTATATATTAGAAACAGGACGTTCATTGAGCTATTCGTACATAAATGGTTGAAAAAATGAAACCAACAGAGTTTCCTGAGTCTATTTCACGTCGCCCATGCTTTACACATAATTCATGAGCTTGTTATTGTGATTTTATTTATGTAATTCATCCTAATCATATAGTGCACCGTATTTGAATTGCATTAGCGCTGGCTGTGCAAATAGAGTTTCTCGGAATAAAATATGTATCAGTAAGTCTTGATTTAGCAAAAAACATAATAGGGGTAGAAGTAATAGGCTTTAATAATAGTGGAAAGGGAAGCGTAAAAAGTTTTTCTTGTAAGTAACATGCTGCAATGGAAATAATTAGGCGGGCAGCGAGAAAGGGACGGAGAAGTTTAAAAAGAGTATATAATAAGAAATAAGTACATAGTACGGATTTGTTAATGAAAGAGTATTTTTTGTTGGATGATGTACAACACGAGTCCCTTGTCACCGAGGAGCTTATTAGAAGAGGAATAAAGATTTAGGTGAAGAAAGGAGCTGTTTGAGGAGGCAGAGTTGCGTTCGCGACGAGATTTTGTGGATTGTATAGGAAGTTCATGTATTGCCGGGATGCAGGATAGATAGACGGAGGAAAACAAGAAAAACTGATGTTGAGCAAGTGAAAGAGTGAAGAGTCACTCATGCGTCATTCAGAATATCCTCAGAGAGAAAAATAGAGGAGAGGAAAGCTTTTGTAGAAACTTAGTTTTCTTTCCACACATGGTCTTCAGGTTCTTATGTTCTGTCATATAATTTTTCACTGGAAAGTCAACCAGAGCAGAGTCAAAGACGAGCAACCGACAAGATATTACATCCACACAAACTCGCTACCTCCGGACCACCTATAAGAAATCTGACACACATTTCTCCGCTCACAGGGCCCACTAGGTACTTTCTACAGAGAGACTCGAAACTCAAATGCGGAATTAGACATCCTAACGATAACTGTGAGTATATCTGTATAGCATTTACTCTTACCACTTACAGCGACTATCGATACTCGTGGAGTGAGTCTATGAAGGCGACGTCTCCGCAACGTACATGCTGCCTGGGAATAAGAGTCGCTTCCCCATATACGCTAAGTCAACGAATCAAGATTCCAGCGGATGAGGGACGAGCAATCACTTTCATAACTTTTACCGAATTCTTCCACTTTTTTATGCTAGTAACTTTTCATTTGAGACTTGCCCGACTCCTGGATGGCTGGCTGGCTATCCATCAACATGAAAAACCGATTTTTCTGCTACATAGTTTTGACGACACAATTTCTCCTGCGCTTTCCGTCTATCTTCTTATTTATCCTTTGGAAATGACTTAATCTTATATAGCCATTTCAAACAATGAGATTCCGTCTCCTGTCTACCTATTTATCCTCCGCTAATGTACCAAAACTACTATTTTATACACACTTACAACTTTCACAGTCCTGACTCAGCCAGACTCTTTCCGTTCGTCTCTCCTCCAACTCCCAATCCCTATGTACTTATGAGGTGTGTATAATACAATCACATAACTATATGTATCGCAGTTTTCTCCTCTAGCTCCACCAAGACGTCTAATAACACGTTAGTCTCTTTAATTCACTTTACTTGGCTTTAGTTCCCTCTTTCCCTCTACGCCTACCCGGTGGCTTAACTTCTCCACTAACTACCTCCACTGCTATCTCTATGACTTACTTTTTTCCATCTTATATTAATTAAATGACAAAACAGGCACACGGCGTCGGACATGCATTTTCTCTATGACACACAGTGTTTATAATATTATGGACATAACGACTTTCTCCCCTTTTGCCTTTCACCATAATTACATAGGTATGAAGTACATTCAATAGCACATGTATTTACTGCGATTTTCTCCGTATTTTCGTTCAAGTCGAAAGGCATAGTTATTAAGACAAATAGGTACGGGTTTTCAATGATTTAAAGGATGACATTAAAATAACACAATATTACTGTACTGGGTTTTGTGACGCCTGGAATCCATCCACCCTGTCTGCCAGTCAGTCACGCGGCCAAACCAAGCCAACCCAAGAAAGACCACCAACTTAAATTTCCAGGACAACTCGCCCGTCTACTAAGACAGCGCAGAAGAGACACATGCACTGACAAACTAATGCCTCGTGGTTATATCCAGGAATCCAACTAGGAAACTAAGTAAGCTGTCTCTCTCGACTGGATTAATAATACAGCATGCGAAATATAGATTATTTATGCAATAAAGTTGCTTGGAAAACTTGGTAAGAGTAAGGAGCAAGGACCAATACACTTATTATTGCATAGAACAGTGGAGCTAATGTTTCACAATTCGAGGCCGTAGAAGAAAACCCGATTGTCTGCTCAACTCTCCCACTTTACCATTATCCTCAGTCGGAGTACGAGTAGACTCTTTTCTATTGGATTTCCTCTCTCTCTCTCCACTTCGATTTCTGGTTCCTCTTAGGCCACGCTTAGACGCTCATCCCGACTCTCATCTCTATAATGATAAACGGCTTAAATTGACTTGACTTTCGCCTCCTGCAAACTACGGAGATATGCCTGAGTTGCATAATTTCTAAAATGTAGTCCTAAATAACCCATCGTGTGCTTAAACTCCCTCCACTGCGACATATAGAAATCCGCTTTATTGTCTTCTGCTTTGCTCGTTGCACTAAAACTAAATTAATGTAAGCAAAGTGGAGATATGCGACAGAATTTGCACACAATACTCTGCACCTACTATTACTATACATCACTAAGTACAATGGAAGCGTTTGCATTAGTTTGCTTTGCTTTGGTTTCCTTTCCCTGCCATCAGAGTCACAACTCTCCAGGTTTGTCTTTTCCTTTGGGATAATGTCACCCAATTACTTTCAACAAGAGAGTAATGTTTCTGCCACCTGAATTCCTTCCCAACTTGACAAACAATGGATTAGAGCTTCCCTTTTATTTCCAAAATATTTCCAACTCATTCTGAGCTGATGATGTGCCACTTATACTCACGATCCCTCATTACCACTCGCTTCAAGAAATTCCACAAAAGCAAAACGATCCTCAGCTCATCTCCATTCTCTCAAATTCTGTCCTTAATGTATCTTTCAATAACCTTCACTTTCATTCCTACCACACCACCTACAAACTCACAATGAGTATTTACGCCCAACAATTGCTATTTCTCATAAAACTATTCGTTTTTAGAAATACTGAATACCGTCAGCCTTCTTTTGTTTATGTATGCTCCATTTAGAAATTTGCATGATTCATTTACTTACATAATAGTACTAAATACTTCATACTATAAACTATTAAAGTATTACAGGAATTTCTCCTAGGTAGCATTTGGCTTTAATAAAGCTAGAAGCTTGATACATGTGTTGCAATAATGATGAGTGAGCGAGGTGCCGCTGTGGAAAGTATTTTTAGACGAGGTCCAAAGTGCTCCAATAAGGGAAAGGTGAGAAGGGAATGCATAAATGTTGGATGCAGGAAATACAACGAATTTCAATAACAGTAACTAACAACGACTACCAGAGAAGGAAGTCGACAAAGGATCGTTATAGGAAAAGTAAGCACTTGTGTCCTGACAATAAATTGTCATACTAGCAATCCCAATTACACTGCCGTCAACCAACCAGGTTGAAAGAAGTGAGTTGAAGCAGATTGACCAAAGTGTCCAGGGAACACTAGCAGCGAATAAAGCAATGCATTTCTCTGATGACTACAGTAAAGGACAATTACGACGCCACTATAAATCCGCTTTCGACTCTCGCTGCATGACGACATAATAACTGTTCCAAACGACTCCCAAGCAAATTAGCTACGCGTTACAACTCGTTCTAATGCACATTATTTTTACAGTCCATTTAAAGTAGTCATGCAAATCCCATAAAAAATTTTACACGCATGTCATTGTTGATGGGTTGGCGAAGAGGAGTTAAGGCTCTAGTTAAATGGTTAGTGACTTAAGAAGGACGACAGGAGCATTCGCAAACAGCCACCGCTCCTCCTGCGGATGCACCTCAATTGTCGGAAATTACCCCTCATCCAATCTACACAGATACTCTAACCTCTCCCGCTACACATCCTACACATGCAAACTCTCTCAATCTCACTCGACCTCCCCAGCCAACTCAATTGGGCCCCAAGCTCTCACAAAATCCTACACCAGTTAGTTACTTTTTTATGCAAGGACGCCAAATAGCAATTTTTTGCAATCCATCCCGATGTTTCTCACACATACAATTACTTATGTGTACGTGGAACACAAAACACGCATTTACATATAAGTACTTATATATCATTCCTGGGATTTCACATTTCACCTGTGATAAATGATACCCACACTAATCTGAACGCTTAACCTTTTGTGTACTTCTCTTCACTCATAATATATTTTTGCAAGGGGAATTGCAATTTTCTACAGGAATTGTTTAAATTTTGCATTAAATCATTTTCAACATATCCTGATAAACTAAAGCAGAAATTAATTTATACATGGCATGGATATTTTGGATTAGGGACTTGGATTTTAAAGTCACTGAGTATATTACAGTATATACATATAAATGGGTAGTAAAGAACAGTTTTTAGCTATAAAGATAAAGTATACATGACATGACTGGGGTATCGGAGAGGGGTATTTGGAAGAAAGAGTGTGGGAAGAGAGACAGGGAAAGGGTTCGTCGGTGGAATGGACAGAAAGTGGAAGGAAGGACTACAGTTCGTTGTCCGTGAGCAAAGGAACTAAGCCGAGTTGAGAGTTGGCTGGAGAGAGGATTTAGTGAGGCTCATTTAATCATGCTTAGTTAGGAATAAGTTGTAAGAGGGAGTCGGGCGGGATTTCGGATGAATGTACTTTGTAGATTGTGTAAAGGCAGAGAACAGATGATCCGTTTCAAGTTTCATTGGACACAAGAACAACGAATAGACGGAAGAATTCCAGCAAAACTAAAGGAAGCAGGCCAACTATTTATTATAGGACTGTAGTTACACTTCGAGACAGCTCTGTGTGTATTGTATATTATGTACGAATGTACATCTGAGTGAGTGTGAGTGACTCGTGGGAGTATCGTATCGACTGACTGCTACAGATAGGCACTGTAGCGACTTAGTGCAAACGCCAGCATTTCTATGCGGACTAATCTAGTGGCTATGCCCCTAAGACGACGACTGGCGCTAGTAATACTTCCAAAGCGACATTATTACAGAATAAGGCTTGAGGGAAGATTTATTTGTCATTCACTTTCCAATAAAATGTTAATGTGGTGGCCATGTAATAAATTTGAGACTTTGACGATTTCACAGAACACAGACAATCACATATTTCAGTTCAAGTTCTAATTGTGCCCTTAGATGAAATATTGAAACGAGTGTTTCTCCCTATTGTCCGCTATGTACATATGTACGCCGCCATGCAAAATGAGACTACGCAGTCACTGGAGACTGAACGGGCTAACTGAATAAGTTTTACAGTTAAACCTTCGTTTCCTATAAACCTACATGACATGCACCGTCGGATTCAGGCTAAATAGTACAGAGACTCGGGAAAGCCAGTGCAGTGCTAAGACACACAAAGAAAGAGCTAAGTAATAGTCAGGGTGAACTTGGAGCGGATCGAAGAATGAAAGTTTTGTAAAAACCCTCAAAATTCCAAGATATCCGTTATATCATCCAATATCACTCCAAGTGTTAAATGTGAATTCTCAACATTACAATTTACGAGTCACTTTGGCTATTGGAAGTTTCCAAAACGACGTCTTTACCTTAATCCAACTACATCTCACTTCCCCTATTCTACTCTTGATTTCAATGCGCACTGGGCGAACGAATCTTTTTAATTCAACAAAGACATATTGTAGACCAAGACTGAACGGAACATGAGTGAGTAGAGATGGCTCCCATCCATCTTCGCAGATACAATATCTCTCTGGAACACAACATCCGCTTCCCACACAGAGATGTTTATGGCATGTGGAAGTATTGAATTGACCCGGGTTCCTTGGCAATGAAATTCCTGGTAACGTGGCTAATCGTTACGGTGGGTGCGGTGAGTGCCGCCTTTAAAAATATAATTCTTTACATATTTTACAAGACAGAGGAAATACAGCTGACAGCCAGACAGCCAATTACTGCAAAATGCATTCTGCTGTACAAAGATAGGCGGGAGAGCCAAAGTGAATATAACGACATAAGTAGTGCTTCCACTCAGTTCCTCCACTACTAATAACTATTCATTGCAAAATGTGCATAGAGCATCAAGACATGGGTATGTAGCCCCACTGTGACTAAACGTAGACGCTTCGCTTTCTCCAATCGCTCATTTATGAGCTTTTCCCTAGGAAGCGAGCTGGAACCGGAGAATAATTTCTAAAGTACTGCTCAAATTTAAACAGAAAGTTAATGGCGACAGTAGACTGCTACTTGGGAAATTTATGAACCAATTTTACACTCCTTGGCAATTTTTATGAATTCTAGCTTTGAAAATTCACGGAAAAACTAAATGCTAGGTAAATGAAGTCATAAGTCTCGAGGAAACTAATCAAATGAGCAATGTGTTGTTTTCTGGCCGCATAAAATGCTTTCTACACACACCATATTCGGTTATTTGGAACCCCATCCTAACTATTCCCCACAGGAAATAATGGAATAATACACACATCAAACTAGTAAGCCGGAATCCGCAAAATCTTTAAAAAATGCCTTGTGATAAATTAAAACCGTATCAGTCGACAACTTTTGTGGCAATTAAATTATCCTATCTTTCTCCTAAGTTTTTTGGAAATAATATTTCCCTTGGGGTTACAATTACAGCAATTTTTGTAGAGATCCAATTCCACGGGTGAACTAAATCGATAAATACGGTGTGAATGTAGCATAACATAGCAGTGGCCTTGGAGGCCACGCCAACCAACTAGTCAGCAGAAACACCGTTTCCTTTCTTATTCACAATGTCAACGGTTTTATTGTGGACCCCACACAACTCTCCCGTCTTACATTCTCTGCTCGCTGTAACCTATTCCGACGGTTAGGAGTTACGACAGCGTTTTTCCTCAGAGCGAACTACGATGCTGCGTATGTATGCACGATACACGGTTACTCCTGCGACTGGCTGGTCCGACTTTACTGCGGGCAAAGCAATATGCACCGAGAACATTAAGAAGTCCACTGAAATTGAGAATTAGCGATTGCAGAGTGCAGAGTGCAGGAGGCTTGGGTTAGTTGGACTTGGAGTGCGGACTGGAATGGAATGAAATGGTAGGTCAACAGTGGAATAACCGGCTTCTGGTCTAGCCACTGTGTGAGAAAGATAAATAATATTCGTGGCATGCAGGTAACAGAAGAGCAATGAAATGGGAAATGCTAGGGTTACCTATAGTTCCACTGGGTGCCGTAAATAAAGAGCCCTGATCATAATTGGAACATAATAAAGACCAATACGTGGCCACAGACTGTGGAGAGTCGAAGGCACACATCGGACGGAACACATTAGTGCTATAAACATTAAAAAGGAGCGGAGGAAGAAATCAGGAGCGTAGCCATGCACGGGAGGAAGGGGAAAAGAGGGAAAAGTGGTGCTGACAATTACAGCGTCTCTCTTCACATCTCGCAATTACAATAATCAGATCTTTACGTAAATAGTTGGGCACATCGCATCAGTGCCACAGTCTACACTATCGAGCAATTCCGTCCTCTCCGCTCTACTTGTACTTATGTACACATAAAGTCTGACACTATCTCTCTACGTGTAAGCAAGACTCGTCTACGTGGAATAACATAAAAACAACATAAAACAATGAGCTGTGCCTGTCTCGTCTGGCCTTCCCTCCGCCGAGATTGGGCCATGCAGGAAATGCTGGAACTGGTTGGCTATATGGCAAAATATCCTTACATCATCCAATCTAAATAGTAAATAGCGAACGGAGCACTTGCTAGTCTAGGTACAGAGGAGATCTCTATACGGACTGCATAGAGAGTCTTTATGCATTCCTTAGTGCTTACTTTAGTGCTGACTGTGAACCTCCGGAATATTGTTGGTTTGCTATATGGAAACAAGGAAAGCTGCTGCACATTTCAAGCTTCTAGCATAACGACCGCAAATGAAATTATGATTATTAAAATCAGAGTCATGACATAAATATGGTGGGGAAATAATCCTGTCATTTCGTTTTTACGACTCCAATCTCAAGTGCTTGACACAGATTTAACATTCACCTCACCATCCTGGCTCGCTTCTTTCCTCTCTCAAAAAATCTTGCCGAAACGGACTACCCCTCCTACTACATCCACCACACCACTCTCGCTAGCTGCGTACTGTGTGTACTCAAGGATACTACGTAACATTACCTGCAAAAACCAACTGCGAGCCCCAACACACTACCAGATGCATATAAGTGGCATCTATAGATATTTAAATTATGTATATTAGGATTTACAACTGAGCACTTGAGTTGGCATGTACACCACTACTCCTATAAGTAGACATGTTGTAAACCAACGTATATTAAACTATAAATACTGCTCTTCGTCAGTCAGATTCAGATTTACTACCTACCAGTATGTAGATACACTATTTTAAGACATAAGGTATACATAATTTATTATGTATTCTGTAGTTCCTACACATTTCTTTGAAGGAAGGTGTGCCCAAGAATATCTCCACTTTTACTCACTCCTTCAGACCTTCCAGTGCACTCTCCGCTCTCCCTCTCCAGATGCACCAACTATGCTCCACTTTATTATATTGCAATATTATATACACTTACTCCACCGGCATCTTCCACACAAATACAAAACATTATATAGGCTGCATAAATCTATTTCTCTTACTTACATCTTACGTGACAGTAGATACTTCCTAGTACACACTAAATAGGCACCTCTTTCACTCCCAACACAACAGTAACAAACCTAGCAATATTCAATCTCGCTCGCTCCGTTCTTTACTTTTTGCGGTTCTCCGCCAGCATCCTACAATTTCATTGCATTTCTTGCTCTTCAACTTCTCTCTCTAGATTCTATCTCCACCGCTCAGTCGTAATACACTATTTAGTAGTTACACTTTATTTCCTTTATTCTCCATCAACCGGAGCGGCAACCTTTCTTCATATTTTCATCCTTTAAAGGCTCTAAGCTACTGATAACCAAGTACTGCCAACAATTATGCAATGAAAACTAAAGTAATATCAACTTTTCGT
The DNA here is from genome assembly GCA_020352615.2 of Yoshiicerus persimilis. NCBI lineage: Eukaryota > Metazoa > Arthropoda > Collembola > Entomobryomorpha > Tomoceridae > Yoshiicerus > Yoshiicerus persimilis. The sequence continues at coordinate 24,041,633 of CM060170.1, read as the reverse complement.
ACGACTGCTAAACAATATTTTTTTCCTTATTCCTCTTTTATGCAGAGTCGAGGGTAAGAACAACTAATTCAAAAGAGTGCAATAATAATGGAAGTATGCATAAACCTTACTACACCCACACCTATACTTAACTATCCAAAGAATATCCATTTCATAATATATTTTTTATGGGTCTAGATAATATTGACATTTCAGTACATACACAATGGCATAATCGTTCACAGTAATTGAAATTTTAGGGTCCGTCCAAAAACTCATAAAAATTAAGACCTGCATTAAGATTTGCATTGCAAGACAATTATTTATAAAAAATGATGTCATCTTTGTGAGTGTCCAGGCAAAATCTAGGAGGTACTTTAAAAGGTATGCATTTTAAGGGTCAAATCTGCCCTGTGTTTGGAAACCATCACTGAGATAAAAATAAAAAGGAAGTAAATGATTACCATTACTAGAATAGGTCGATTTAGTACGTAAGAACGATTTTAGGAAGGAAAGGAATTTTAGAGCGCAGACTTTGTGAAAAGAATTGGAAAGAAAGAGTAATTTTTTTGGCTAATTTGGATCCATCAGATCTTCTGGTTTGGAGGGAACGGATGGAGAGGAAGACGAAGGAGGAGAGACATGCAAAGGTAGCGAAGGTTTCTCTATCGTTAGCCATACATATAATTACAATGGAGCTGAGCGTTCTTTGGTATGTACGTAGTCTGTAGAATGCATTTGAACATGAAATAAATGTTCAATTTGAATTATTCCCAACATTTTATATCAACATTATTAAAGCTAACCTCTGAAATTATACTGGGAAATTCCTTAGCGACTTACTATTAGACTGACAAAGCACTTCTTTTTTTATTTCCCTGCTCACTTGAAGAACAATATCCTCCTTGCCTCCACTTCACTCGCACTCACTCACTTCAACTAAATTCAAACTAAATACATGGCGTAATAGAAGAAAAAGGAAGGACCTAGCCTGACTGACTTGCCTGAAAAGTGCAGTGCCTCGACATACATAAATACATAGAGCCACAGCGGCGTAGCTTCACAAAACATTGCATTGCACTGATGGAACAGTGAAACTACTGAGGCTGAAGACTCACTCGCACGAAATTGCAAAGACCCTCTTTCAACTCAACTCAACTGTTTTAGCTACATCAAAAGCCTCTTCCTTAGAATTCCGCTCAAAGAACATTCATGCATGCTAACATCCGTACATAACTGTGTACACTGCACACACTCCACTCCTATACCTACACTAAATGTGCGTAAAAAGATCAATTCTTTTTAATGGGCCCTCTTTAATTTTTATACCGTGTAAAATTCATGATGCGAACTCTGAACGACTTCGTAGTCCACTCTCATGTCCTTTGCCATCAACTCTAGCAAAATGATAAATACTTTTATGAGACTTCTTTTCTATCCGCACAGACAAAGACAACTACGTGAATACGACATCCTCACGTGCTCTTCTTCCAGTCTTCCTCGCTCAAAGACTTTTCTTCCTTCCTTTCATTCTTAACACATGCATTCATCCAAGTAACAACTCACCAAGCCGCAATACATGGTTTATTGCAGAATTGCAGTCTACTCCCTCACACAACACAGCATGTTGAATATTTCTAATGGCGTGTACTACAGTGCACACGTATTCCTCGTCAGCAGCGTTAGGCAACCTGTGTTGTTTCATAAATCTTGTCTAAACAGAATATAATTAGGTTGTCCAGCCAGTAGTAGTGTCTCTAGTTGTATGGTATTGTGGAGTAGATGAGAATTGTTATTGTAAAATATGTTTATCTGCATTGCATGCAATATGCTTATGAATATGAATTGTAGTGGAGTGGAGTGGAGTTGAGTACTATGAATTACGAAAGAGCAATGCAATTGCGTCTAGGTGGATATTATTGTTGTAGACATGCACATGTACAGAGTAGGAACATAAAAAAGCCGGTTATGGTTTCTAACTGACTGACAATGAGATTTCACACATGACGACACAAGGAAGACAACTCAAGTGTTTCTGGGCAGAGTGGTTGATGAATGCACGGAGGAAAAGAGGATCCAGCCCTGTGACTATCTATCTATTCTAGTATTTATCGTAATATCTGTGGCAGGAGGAAAGGCAGAGCAAGCACTTGTCAAAAGGTTTGCTACGAATGTGGAAACACACATGCACATGCATAAAAGTAATATATTACGGAGTTATTCATGTAGTGCCCAAGTATTCAATTGCTAGTGTGGAGTCACAATGTGAAGCCCACTCCACTATCTCCTGCAATGCAATGCTCGTATTAGTTCTCGATCCTCGGATATGAATATTGCTTCCCACATGCATGCATAGGTAGCTAGCCGAGTGAATTCGAGAGATGTTCTTTCTGTGCCTACAGATTTAGTTCGCGAGATTGAGAGAGTGAGAGGAGAGAAGGACCGACTGGCAGGACAGTCTCACATAATAATATTGCTGTGCTGCATGCATGGCTGTATGGGAGATGGGATTGGAGATTGAGAACGTGTTACAGTTTGTGTATGAGTGGATGGTGTGCTGCATGCATTCATTTCCGCTGAGGCTCTCTTTATCTGTCTCTGTTCGTGTCCCGTGCTGCGCTGCGAAATCAGAAGAGCATATGCACGATCTAATTACAGTACTTTTCATAATAACTAAACACTCAGCAAGCCCTCCAAAATGTCTGTCGTCGCCAAAGTCTAAAAATACAAGATGAGTATGGAGTCAGGTGGAGTGGAGGCAGGGAGACATCGGAGCGGAATCATTGCCATCGTATCAGAATAATATCAAGAGATATAAAAGACTTTTCTTCTCGCTGGTCTCTCCGTGCTGGCTCTGGCGATGAATGCTCAGAAGAACTGAAGAATCTTTGTGTCCTCACTTTTCCAAGACACTTTCAATTTAGGAGAGAAAAACGGGAAAGACAAGGAGATGTGCATTTCTTAATTCAATGGAGACGTACGTACGTAAGCACACACAGGCAGCCCTCTTTATTTTATTTCCCGTCGGTCCGTTCATCTTCAATTCACTTCAGTCAGACACCAAATACTATTTGCTAATAGATCGTACTTAGAATTACAACATATACAAATAGAAGCGTTCCCATCAAACCTATTTACGTATGGCAGATAAATTATACTCCTAGTAGGTAGAAATACACATGGACTGCGAGAACACGCCACAGTCCTACTCCTCACTCCACATATCCACAGCGGCATAGGGCATAGCACACGAAACTCCTTCCGAGCGAGCAGCACAACAAAGTGCACAGTAAATACATTACATTACAATGTCAACGGCAGCAAGGCATATTGGCAAAAGGAAAAGACAGACACTCACATACAGACAGACGCACACGCTCATACGATAGATAAATGGATAGAATGTAGTGACATGATGGCATGCCATGCCGAGATACAGAAAAGCAAGAGTTGAACTCGGCTAAATAGTACTTCTTTTCTGAGGACATTATACATATTATTATGCTTATACTTATACACAGAGGTGCTTATCTACTTATTGTTAGCGATTTCAACGTAGGCTACCTAGGCTAAGTTATGTCTCAGCACCACCCATACCCTACGCTGTGTTTTCGGCAGCCTGCTCTGGCATGCCACCATTACATAATATCGCCAGCCAAACCAGCAACTACTAATAAACTCAGTCAGTGCGTCATTCGCATTCACATCTATAAACCTGATCCAAATATTCCCCTTGTTTCTTCTGACGTCAACCCAACCGTCTCATACACTTATAATACATTAAGGCCACTCGCCCAATCTCAGTTAATGCAATCCATGCACCCATAGCCCAGAAACATACAAGGAAATTAGAATGTCACAATTCCATGAATGCTCAATTCAATACAATGCAATCCTGACTTGATTTGACTTTTAACGCTCAACAAACATTAAAATGCCGAGTGGCTCACTTTGTTTCCTTTTCAAACCTTTCTGCTAACGCTAGGCAGGCATTACGTCCTCGCACCAAGACCAACACTCCTTCCATGTTCCACGCTCTGCCGTCTTAAGGTCACACCACTCACAATTCTTTCACTTTCTTTGCATGGTGTTTCGCTTGTCCTGTCCTCCATCTGATTCCAATGCAATTCAATGACCTCTTCAGGGTTTTCGTCCTGGACTCCCTAACCGCTGGAATAACAAAGCGACCCGTCTGAGACGACTCTGTGGTGGACCTTCGCTACCCGCCAACAGAATCGCTGATGGAATCTTGATCATTTCTACCCTACATGTCTGTCAGTAATATATTTAGTACTCATATACAAACTTCTCGTAAATATTCGATGCGTAGGTAGATGTTTCGCGGAGAATTGTATGTATTATGTATATCTCGCTCCTAATCCCATTTCTCCACTCCACCTGTTTGTAAATACATTCATGAGACGAGAAATCCTGAAGTAGTGACTAACGGGAAAATGCTACCAATTAAATTCTAACCAAAATCGAATCCTTTGAATTCGGAAGTGAGGGAAAGCATTTCATTAGCGTGTGCATATGTGAAAGTAGAGATAGAGGTATAGGGTCTAGCCTGCACAATAAACGTGTATTTTACTTACGTACCTTGGTTTTATGTATCTGAGGTAATAGAACATTAGAATAGGAGAGCGAGAGCAAGAGAAGTTTTATAGAGTGAACCTCAACGGACTGTTCTTCAAAGTGTGCTACATTACGTTGCATTTACATTAAGCCACACCGAGCACGGACTGCACAATTCTCAGCACAATTTGCAGTCTGTAACCAATGCTCAGTTCATTTGGTTCAAAGTCTATTTAATCCATTGTCTCAGTATTTATGTATGCACGTCTGAGCTAGTGGACCTCTCTATGCTGCTGCCTCCCCTGATATATATACATGTGTACAGAGAGAGATAGAATAAGTCTTTTTCCACTTCCTACTCTCATTTTACGTTCCTGACAATAAGCTTCCCTTTACTGTAGTGTTATGGTGGCCTTTGGTGGCTGAGAGACGCTATTGAATGTTGAATTGCCATCTCTGCTAGGTTTGCCCATTGTGGTTTCGTTTGGTGTGGACTTCACGTAGTAGTTAGTTCACTTCAGTAGATTTTGTCCAAGAGACAGAAGAAGTAAGTGGCGTATATAACACAGTAGGGGTTTGCTATACCGAAGGAAACCTTTCCCTAGCGCTTATTCTAGGGGCAAACACTAGTTAGGGCTATATGGACACCTTTCAAATATCAGAAACTAATTTTTGCGGGCTGACTCTTGTGAAATTGTGTGAAATGAAAGTACACAATGAGAGTGTAGCAATTTAAGTGGGAAAGAGGAAAGTTGTATTTGCGGTATTTGAATGATCATTTATTGTGAAGGGCAGAAAGAATAGATATTTAGTTTTTTGTGGTTGTTTGGTGAGGACAGGAGAAAGAGCAGTGATCTGCTTCATCTCGTCGCCTCTTTCTCTTCTTAGACAACAGAGCTCTCTTTCACTTGACTCCCATCACATCCCACATGAGCTGCTGGTGCTACAGACACAGAAAGCTAAGTAGGTGGTCTGGTGGGTCCGCATGCAAGCAACGAAATGAACGGGACAGGCGAGGGAAGAGGAAATAGAGACAGTGATAGAGAGAACACAGATAAAATGCATTGCAATGAACAATGAAGGGAATCAGAGAAAGCTGACTATTGGAAGTACGCAGAAAGGTATCTCCTTACATGAAGGCATTTAAGATAACAAAAGCGATGTGAATCATGGGTAAATGGATGGCTAAGAGTTGCCACACGCTCTCTATATACCCCTACACTATTGCTGAGGAAAGAACAAAAAATCTCCCTTGGAAGTCATAAAATCTTTACATTGCCTCTTCTTGTTCACACGACATCTTTGCAGTGCTCACTCTGAGAAGCAAAACTTTCTTTACTCCGACCGAACTTAGAGCAGAGCAGAGGAGAGAGAGAGGAGAGTGAACAGAAGAACATCCTCCTATTGCATCTCTGTATTCCGTACACTCGGCGATACTCTCCACTCCAAACCACGACTGCTATATGCTGAGGAGAAGAGTGCTAGTATCTGTCATGATAGGATGTATACGAGTACACATAGATATAGGAGGAGCAGCCCAGCTGCATCAGATTACTACATAACATCTAAGGACTACCTTACAAGACAGCAATAGTTTTATCATGGCCTGCTGTGCTCCTTGGTTGGGTTCGGTGTGGCATGGCATGGCATGTAACTACAGAACTATGTCGAGGCTCGTATATCACAACTCTAAAACTGACAGCTCCAACTACACAAAATAATAGTACCTAAGCACACTAGCAGTCCGCTATACTCAACTATGCACTGCTTTCACATACTAGCTCGTACTTAGTTAGCCTCACTCTTCCGCCAACCAAAGCAAGGCAGCCCAGGCCAAACTCATCTTCCGAGCGTGAACCTAAGGAGATACACTTATACTCTTCTGCACAGACTTCGCTTTAGGTCAGATTTGCTTAATTCCAAACTTGCTCTTATTTTGTGGAAAACTTGATTCCGTTCATATTTTACAGATTTCATCCGTTTGCTCCCATTATAAATGTGGAGCTGTCTACTCAAAGGGAAATACCCGTCTAGAGTCTACTCCTAATGTAACTAACTATCCACACATTTTAGTAAGTAGCTACTCCCTGCCTACCAAACCATCTTTAGCTCTCTCTTTCTTCATTTCCGCACTCTTTACTTTCTCAACTAATTTACTGGTACACGTTCCACCGTGACAAAAACGGGACCAGAGAATTCGCAGTCCAACTCTACTTAAATCCATATTTATAATAATTCCACACAGTTATGTCACACCATCCTTCTGTACGTCTGCCATCTACATGAAAGTACTTATATTTAGACGCAACAACCTACGGAGTGATTGTAATGGAAACAAAGCCTCATATTCAGCCACTCTATAAAAAACTTCCAGCTATTAAATGGTTATTGTGGACCATCTATCTCCATTTTTCCATGTGCTATCTCTTTTATTTCCTTTCTGAATTCATTTTTCCTATAACGCTAACTGATATCAGTGTTTATGTACAACGGATGATTCTATGATCTTTCTAATCTTCAAATACAGACAAACATACACACATCTCAACGCTATCTCACTCATCGTCAGTGTTGTAATAATATTACTATGTTATGTACGTATGAGCAAAGCTTTTTCCCTCCAGTGCCAAATTACGTAGCAATCATTATAGTGTATAGGTACATACACTGCTGAATACTACATTACGCTTACCAAATTATGCTAAGTTCTTTATGGAAACAGATTGCAACATGATAACGATGGGACAACTTTTCATTTTTCAAGTCTTTAGTTCTATGCAACATGGAATAGTTGACATGCTTTCTGGAAGTTTAATGGAATTAAGTAGTAAATGTCTACTCGTGGAATTCGACCATACTTTTTCTGTTAATTATGTAGGTATGTAAACAGTTAAATGCAAACTAGGGCAATTAAACCACAAACAAACTGTTAATCAGTAGAAAGTATAAACAAACAAATATTTGCGAATTCTGGGAATTCTTGATTTTTCTACTATTGTAAATACATTACAGGGGCAAATGGAAAAGTTACTCGGTGAAAAACTCTGAGAATTCTCTTGGTTTGTGGACACGGTAGGAGAAACTTGCTGTGGGACTTAAAACAACCAAGGATGAAAATATCAAGAACATCAAGCAAAGCAACATCAACTGAAAGCGTATAGGCAATTCAACTCGTGCTGAAAATCCATCTAAAACCAAGTATAATGCCACAACTCATTACTCACCTCTGTGTCGGTTCGTTTGCTTGTCAAACATCAGCATTGCATCCTCAATCTGCAAAAAAACACACAGAACATTGTATTAGAGAATCCAGGGAAACCCAACTGAAACAACTCAACTCATAGTCACAAAAATCAGCTGACTACAAGAGTTCTATGCCCCTGCTTTGTCGATGCATGCTAACGGTTACCAAACCAGGGTTTTGCTTCCCCCACAAATAAATCATAAATTTTATCTCGGAGACAGAGCAGCCTCTTTATAAATGTGCCCGTAGTACCAAAGGCTAAAATTCCATTTTTCTTTCAATTTTCCAAGAATCGTTAAATACACCAAGCAGCTAGTCATTTGTTTGGAGTAAATACAAATACATGGACAATTTAGAAAAACGGCAGACTATGAAATAGTTTAGAAATCAGATTTATTTCCTGCAGAAAATAATAACATTTGATAAAAAATTTCTATTGTAATTTTGGTTGGAAAAAGATGAAATTCTCATCCCTGATAGTAAATGTGTTTTTGGTAGGACATGATAATAATACTGTATGCGAAAGCACAGCGCACATTGAGCCATAGTTTGGAATCCAAAATCCAACCAGAGCAGCCGCAAGACTACGAGTCAGACAGACATTGCAAGACTCACTCAATCTATCACATTCTAAACCATTCATCATTTAGTTAGCGCTTGACATTTCTCTGACGTTCAAGCCTACATTTTATTATTGACTCTAGCTGAACAAATGACCACATAGTGGAATGGATCTTGTAATTTCTATCTTGTTTCATAAAACTACTTTTTTGAAACGCAACGCAGCAAATTATACGGTACATAATATAGTATATAAAGGCCGACAGCTACCTATGTAAACTCTTTCTTTCTCCACTTTCATTTGCAGGCTCCTTTCCAGTTCAACCGAGTAGAACGCTATTTGCGCGGAGCTATTACATAATACTATATCGGTAAGGCCTAGGAAAGCAGAACCAAGGTAGCGGCGTCTTATGGGTCAAATAGTGACTCCTCTGGGTCTTTTTACCCATTTAATGCGGTTGGTATTTTTAGTCGGTTATAATTTTGTTGAGAGTGGGAGGTACTTTGACCCAGCTGAGAGTGCTAAGGTTAGTGTTCTCTTAAATCCTTAAATACAGACATTATTATTGGTGGAAGAGAAGAAATTGGTTGGGAATAGGTGGAAGCGGGAAGAAAGCCAACCTGCTGATCTATCATTCGTTTGCATTAGTTTGTTGGTAGCCTCAGTCATAACATTGTATTACTTGTAGGTAGCAGGACTATTTGTTTTGATATGGAGTAGACTTATGACCGGAACAATAATGCTGTAATGTAAAGTTTCCCTAGTTGCGGAAAAAGTGTAGGGAAGTAATATCCAGTCGTTTGTCTACAGATAAGAACATATTCAAGAGACTACGCAGCACCTCATTTAACATCTCCTTGCGAACCATGCAACCACGAATTCTTTTCGTTCTTCACACACGGCCACTGGAAGTGTTCGCAGTAGCAATGTCAGTAATAGGAACATTCTATCAAACTCACAATCAGCCACGTTTATTAGGCACTCCACTCACATACTTCTAAACGGGAATCGGACTGCATCGAATCTACTCTACTTAAGTAAATTGCAATAAAGGTGTAGCCGGTGTAGTTGAAGTTTAGAATCTAGGTTAGGCAGCTCCTACAATATAAATAACGATCAGCATTAACTATATTGTTTTGCACCAGAGAATTTCGGAAGCAAGGAACTCCGGTGGTAAAACACACGTAGCACAGACTGCAGCACTACAGCCTCGCTGTGTGTATTTAGTGTACAAGATAGACAGAGACTATGCTAGTTATATATTTATGTAGAGCCCAGTGAGCTAGAAAGTAAGCCAATGAAGTTTCTATAATAGACATTATAGGTAGTGTGTAGTTGTTGAGCTGCCCTTTGCATCCCATTGTATTTTGTATTGAATTTCTGGGGTTGATCCCTTACGGATTACGGGCATTCCGGAATCTTGCCAAACTCAGCATAGAATAAGTGACTTGTCTTGTCGATTAAGTAAGCAAACCTTTCCTAGTCTTTTCTGCAAGACAAAACATAGATGGCATTACTCAAAATGCCAAAGGCTTATCGAAGATTTGCTTCTACAGCTTCCAATCAAAACACATTAATTCTGCCAGTTCTTCTGCTGAGACGGAGACAGATGTCTTTTCCCCCTCTCAACATCTCAACTCATTCTCTCATTGTCACTCTCATTCCTCCCGATCCACCGACTCAACAGAAATACGAATCCACTCTTAAAAGGCATCCTCTAAAGAGGAACGACATACTGACACACCCTTGAAATCCTTCCGCAGCTCCCTCATAATAATGAAACTCGTGTTTCCGAAATTCCCTTTCTTAGGTGCAAATCGCAGCATCCTTGCTTTCCTTACTTACACCTTCTCCCCTTCTGCTCTCATTTCTAATGCCTTCCTCTCCTTTCCTAGTCTCGGCTCCAGCTGATGAACATTTGCGTTCTGGAAAACCTAAACTTTTTATTTCTCGGATAATGGCAAAATAATCTTAAATTCTGACACGGAGTAAAACTTTTCTTGTGCGAGCTGAGCTTAGCCATCCCCTCAGTAGCTATCGTCCTTATTATTCAACAAAATTCAGTTGCACTGGGAAGATGGGACAGAGATGGCTCTAATATATTTTCATGTCAAAATTATTCTAGCTTCGCAATTGTTAGGACAATTCTCCTTGGTAAGTTCGGGTGTTTTGACTCTCCAGAATTTTACATGTAGGCAGAAAGAATTGAAAATGAGAGCAGCAATAAAGTTCCCTTTTTATATCACTTTGTTTTCGCTGAATGAGGTATATCTTCTATTCAATGTGTTGTCTATAAAAATTATTTATGGGTAGCCTGCTTCTATCAAGAATAAAGTAATGTGTATGTAGGTGGCTCAAGAACTTGGTGTGCACCAATGCACCTTGTAGAAATAAATCATACCGATTACAAATTGAGTTAACGAATACTTTGAGAAATAATTGCATTACGTTTCATTCTGAAAATACTCATATAGGTCCTCTTTTATGAGACAACGGAATTCTGAGGATGAACTGTTCGCCATTTTATTAAATCATAGCCTCACTTCACTTATTAAACTTTCTGCAAATTCGAAAGCAACTCTAATATTCATTTTTATTCCTTTCCAAACTTACACAAAGTATCCACCTAGGTATCTTCTATCTACGCTTGCAAAATTCTGTTTGAACCCAATAATTATATATTTACATGTGTCGACAAGGAGACTCGACTACAACCTCGATATACCGGGTAGAAGTTCAGACTACTTGCAGTAGGGCTACTAAATATGTATTACCGAAGAATCCAAAAACGATTTATAATTCCCCTAAAGGAACGAGAGACACAAACAACAGAAAAAGGTGAAAGTTGGAAATGCTCAAAGAAACTTTATTTGCCGGAGATTACAATTAAAAAGTTTCATAAACGGGTTGTGCACGTCCCTCCTATTTCATTACGTTTACTCACATGGAGAGTACGTGCATAATACGCTCTCAGCAATCGCTTAGCAAAATTTCATAAAAGAGAATTCACTCCCGAGAATGGAAAGTGTAAGTATCCATCCATTCGGTGACGAAGAAAAGCATTCATAAAAATAAGTAGTACACGGGTAGTCGCATTACAGTTGAGAATAGACTTGAATCGTAACATCTTCCACCTATCTCTAAAAACCATTAAACGAAACTTTCCAAGACGAAATGTATAAACTTCCATATACGTATAATTTGAAAACCAATGGCTAGTGGAACACAGAATCCCTGAAAACTAAATCCCTTGTATATTTATTAATAGAGCGCATACAAAAACTGCTTACATGCTCTCCTTGTTCCACTCTATTAAATTAAATTATTAAAACTTATCCAGTTGTTATACAAACAATCACTGCCAAACATATGGACCAATTACTGTAACCTGGTTTCATGTAAACTAAACGCTAGGAACCTTTGTTGTCGATTCAATTCAAGTTTATTTATATTTTCATACTAATTATATAAGTTGTTCGTCACTATGCCTTTTTAAATCACTTTTTGCTTTGTTGCATTAATTAATTGAAACTTTTCCTATTAATTCATGTGGAAGCTGACGTGTGTTTACATAATTTAGACATTTGCAAATAATAAAAAATCTCGCTAATCATTCATCCATAAATAAAATCCTTCAAATATTTGCACTATTCCTTGACTGTTTGTTTAGCAATTAAAACATTCACAACGGGGAAAATATGAAAAGTTTTAGAAACACTATAAATATGCAGCAATAATTTAGCTCAAAGATAAACTCGGGTTCATTCATTTTAAGATTTAGCATTCCACCATTTCCATTTACATGATATAGAAAAGAACCGCCTTTGCTTTGCCGTCGTGCCTAGCTGACTTATGTTATGTACTTGGCGGAGACTGTTGGGAAAGGTACTTATTGTTAGAGAGTGAGTGGCGTGCACACAACTACATTGATCGGATAGATTCCAATTGCAAAAATTATTGTGCGTCAGCCGCATGAAACGAGAGGGATTTAGAAACAAGTCTTGAGTGTATCGATCCCTCCACGCAGTCATAAAGTTTGCTATTTTTCACTGAAGCTATGTGGTATGTATCTCTGTGTAGCAGTGGTGGTTGCTGCGTGCATACCTCTGCCCTTGCCTTCCCAGAGCATAGATCTCTATTTCAAACCTCCGAGCTCGCTAACTTTAAAGTTCTCCGAAATAGAAGAGATAGGGGACAGAAGCCAAAGAGATTTCATCATCGACTTTCCTTCTAATGCTAAGTATTTACTTTCCCTCCAACGAATATAAACTTCTACCTACTCTTATTAGTCAATGTAGCACGTTCCCTTAACACAACTCCATATATACTCCAATATATCCTTCCTAGATACACATGGTTAGCCTACCAAATATCAGAAATAGATAAATTATATATAACACGTATTTATTTCCCCACATTTAAGAAATAATAAAAGACTACACAAAAAGCGACTGTGGACAGACTTTCTCCAAAGAGGTAATTTCGAGTGGGGCAATTCCATGCTTACAATATATTAAAAATTGGAAACTGCAGTTTTAAAAACTTTGATTTTTAAAAGAATTCCCAATTTCCGTTACGCAATAATTTTGCTCGAAAATTTAGCAACAATACAAAGAGAAATTGTAAGAACAATAATACTCTGTGTTATAATGACATATTCTAATTGATAATGGTAGATTCAGAAAATGAATTGCGTAGTAGTATCTGTCGTACTAAAGCAACGACATAGTACAGAAGCGTGGGTTAATTATTAGACTAGACTGTGTATAAAGTGTGGCCCGAAGTGTTTGCATATTGGTTAACAATGCTGGAGATAGAAATGGGATGGGACAGAAAGAACGTTTGTTGGCGTGTGCGTAGGATGCCACTTTTAATGTCTCCTTTCCACACTGATAGACAATATTGTATTTCGCTTTGTAGAAAGCAAGAAGGAGAAAGCGAGACAGGCATAAAGTTGGAGGCTGTCTACTTAGTCTTCCTGATGCTCCTTCTGCATGATATAAACGATTTAAAGGCAGCTTTCCTTTTTATCTTTATTTTGTTGCCGAAATGATGAATAGAAGGAATTAAATGGCACCGTTTGTTTTATTGCTAGAGAATTAGCTAACTATTCATATCTTTTATGTTCGATATTTAAAATGCCTCAAACTACTACCTATCATCTTTATTCACAGATGTATTCACATTATCACATTTTATTACTTTTTTATAGTGCATAGCATTTTCCCTTCCTTATAAGCGAATAAGCTTTTAAAGACTGCATTGCTAAGATTAAATATGATAAATTGCATGACTGTTAAATATAAAGTGTTCTTTGACTAAAACGTGAAAGGAAAATTTGGGTAACTTATTTTTATCACTATTAATTATTATTGCCTTGAGAAGCAATTTCAAGGGACAGTTCAATTATTTTCGATTATTTGATTTTCATAACTAATAAAGTCAATGTTGTAATATGGGTTGAGATGCTTGTTGTCACCGAGTATTCTATTAGCTGGGTTAGTGACTTGTAAATGAAATAGTTTGCAATCCGACGATTGAGAATGAATTCCTCCATTCACTGTGTAGTTATTACATTTTGATTTTTGATTTGAATTACAGTAAACGTATTATATTTATCACCCAGACATCATGCAAAGTTGCATGTTAGAATGCATCATCGCAGAGTCTGATCGACTCTCTGGAGAAAAGGGAATGGATGCAAGTAAATTATGTTATGATGAAATATGATGGCTGACGGCGGATTGCTTAGTATTTGGAGCAGTACCTGAAGAAGATAGTAAATATAATATTATGCAATAGAAAAGTGTGCTAGCTATCTGTGTGTACATATTTACCTACTGTAGATAGGAGGGTGAAGGAATTCCATAATTGGATGAATGTAGGAACTAAGGAGGCGTACTCGTGTATGGTTTAGTTATACGTGTTATTTGATGTGTATGTCGACACGGGGATAAACGAGGATGAATAGAAAGGAAAACTTTCACCTTGATCAGAAAATGAAACGAAATGAAATCACATCAGAGCGAGGAATTCTCGAATTTCTGAGAGCGTTCAATGAACCGGAGGGGTAGGGTTATTGTGTAGTATTTCAAGGGCTTGTGTATGGAGGGTAGAGTGGAATATTAGAAAATCGTGCGACACAAACAATTTAAGCTGGCGGGTAGAATTGCTCGTGAATACTTATAAAGACCTCCATGAATACGGAAGTCAAATATTGCAATGCAATTCTGTGTTTGTATTTGGAAGTAGTAAATATTGTTGTAGGCCGTGCGTTGAAGGAAAAGATTTATATAGGTATATAAATTGTGGAAGCGTTAAAGGTTCGCGCAGTTGTCCATGGGAAGGCAAAGTGTTAGCAGAGAACCATAGTTTGGGGCCAGAGAAGTATAGGAAAAGGTTCAAACGGGCTAACCAGGTTCCGCCAGAGCCTGGGAACTCCCGCATCGTAAATCGATTCTGTCTTGTGTTGCCAAGTCACTCCCCCAAAAATGTTTTAAAAATACAAAAATGTGCAGAGAGGCAACTCTGGCCACTGATATGCAGACACCTCTCTCAACGACGTCAGGACGGACACACATTATCCATCTTCCTACCGGCATTCATGCATCAATCCAAGTAATTTACAAATCCGTCAACTCTAAAGACCCGGCGGAGCAGACCCGAATTCTGAGCTCCCTGGAACTAGTGTGATCTGGTGTGGAGCTGGACGGCGGCAACACAACACAAACACCAGCCACTTCCCTCCAGCACATTGCACTGTCTTCCCACTCCGCTCTTCTTGCACTCCGTCCGTAGGCAGTCAGAGTCAGAGCAAGTGTAGGTAAGGAGTACGGAGGTGAGGTCCTGGGCCACAACGGGATCACTCTAGTTCCATCGCATCCGAACCGGGAAGGAAGGGACGGGGAGACACACAGAGTGGTCTGGCTGGTGTGCATTGGAACTCGTGCTGGAGAAACTCTTTTGTGCAAGGGAATTCAACAAACGAAATACAGATATCGCATTCGCATTACTTACCGGTCCAAACTGCTCAAAATATGTTCGAACATCTTCGATCGTTGTTGGAGCTGATAGCCCACCAACAAATATTTTTTTCGTGCGAGTCACCATCTGGAAAACAACAATAAAGATAATAAGTAAGTACCTACTTATAGAGCAGTAGTCATTTGTTAGGTACGTCCTAATAATTGACGAGAGGCATACTAGAAATGTTGGATGTGTATTGCTCTGACTGCTGTTTTTCCTGATTTCGGTCCTAGGATGCAATATAATATGAAGTATTTCTAATTTTACAGTTATTCCATTACTTTAGAGTGGTTCCGTGTAGCTAACTAATTTAATTATAATTTAATTGCTCATGTAACTGCTAAGTATCCCTTTCATTTATCCTTGAAGAAGAGACTTTCATGTTATAATCATAATCAGTGGCATTTAATTATTAATGCTTCTTTCATTTCCTTGGAGTCAGTCGAGAGTTATGGAGAGCCGAGTAGGTTTAGTCTGGTTTCCCTCATTCCGTGCACTATTGCAGAACAAGTAGCAATTGCAAGCATTACGATCTATATAGCTCCACATTTGTATAGGTATACTGGAAAGAAACTTATTTTTGAATGGAATCAAGTAAAGTAAGTCCGCCGAGTTGTGAGTTGAATATTGCTTTCTTGCTATTATGTATCTACGAAGCAACTTTGTAGTACAATTGAATGGTCTCTCTCGGCTTTGCCTCATTTCATAATAACATAACTGAAATCCATCAGCTTATCGTTAGCTGAGCAGTCTGGGAAGCGAGGCACTGCAGCCCGCAGTGAATATAATAGAAGCGTGTTTGCCTTGGTTTGCTTTGCACCCAAAGCACACATTAGGTTTCGGTCTGTCTGTGTGGCAGGAGAACCACCAATAACAGAACACAATTACCTTCATAAATCGATGAGGATGAACAATGAGATTGAGAGAAGTTGAAGAGGGGGGCCGCCATAAGAAATCGACTCAGAACAGATCATACGGAAGGAAAGCACAGAAAACAAAATCGAAAACCGCTAGGAAATCGACAAAGGAACTTTTCCCAATAGAATTCCTGTTCTATTTGAGTTGACCTACCCAGGGAAGTCTACCTGTCTTAGCATGTCGCTCTCACAAACCTCTTATTACCCAAACAGAAACAGTCTATCAAACTAATAAGTCTTCTAAGGCTTCTACAAACTATTCCCTCAAATAGGACAATCTATTCCTAAGAAATTGGATATTGTAGCTTAATTCCATTTGGCCTTCTTTATGCAACTATGTAGACCCAGGATTATATTAGTCTACCTATGCATGGTTACAATATATTAAGACATGACAGCAATGAGTGACAAATCATGCATGTTATGTTAATATTTTTGTGGCTGTCTGCTCTATTTACTGAACTATCGGTAAGACGATAATAATAGTTTGGTTTGAAATGAATTTACTACAAAAGAAATATTTTTGACAGTAAACAAATACGCGGCCTTTACTCAAACTCACTTTTGATTACACATGCAGGCAACCACGAACTCACAAAAAGATGTAGGAGGAGATATGCCCTCGTTTAATGAACGGAAAGAAAGATACGCTTTGAAGAGGAGTGGGCCGCAATATATTAGATTAATTCACATTAAATACTATTGAGATTTCTGCGAACAAATGTTCCCGTCCGAGGATATTAGAAAAACCCGATATTTGTGTAGAATAGAATAAAGAATAATAGTGGGTCAAAAGGGTAACTCAATCCTAATTCTGATTGCATTCATCTCAATAATGGATGGTGCAGAGAAGGTACCTGCCCTATTATTGTGTCGAAATGCTTCTTTCGACAAAAGAATATATCAACATGTAAATGTCAGGAAAACAAGAGAAAGTAGTGGGGCTGGGAGGATTGGAAAGAGGAACGAGACTCGGCGCTCAATAGAAAGGTGAAAGGAAGCCGCCAGAATGCGAATGGTTTCAAGAAAGAAATACAGAGCCACACTAAGCTACGCCGGTCAAGTCACTCAACCCATCCAATCCAGAACAAAGTGTGTAGACACAACACACATGGACTGTGTAGCAGGGGCGCCTATGCGTCCACCAACGACTCCTAGACACCACTGCCAAATAATTCCTGATTCCTCTGGATGGAAATAGCATTAGAGGGAAGCAACAAAGGAAAATGAGAATAAGTACATATGGTTCAGAAATTGCATTCACCTTTTCTCCCTGGAATCATTACAACACCAACTACTGCTCCTATCAAGACAAAACATCCCACTCAATACTTTTCTACGCTTCTGTAGTCCCTATCATAGGATTACCAGAAAGAGCAGAAAACCGGATCCACTCTGCATTTCCAATACTCCTCCTGTACGGAACAACTAAATGCGAGCGACTTTCACTTGAATTTTCACCCGCTCGATCTATAACTACACCATTTACTCCTGTTACATCACTTTCCCCACTAAGTTACCTTTCATATTCAGTAAAGACGTAGGGGTCTTATTGTATTCTATGTTCAGACATTTAAAGACCCAGCAGTATGCGTATGTGTCACACATACCGTTTTCTAACTTACAGGCTTAACATTTCAATGGCCCAATAAAAACTATACGATTTTTCTTTATAACTGTCCCATTAGTAGAATTACTGGGAATTTTCTCAGGTAACCTTCAAGTGGTGTGCTGTTTGTTTCCAGTTAAATAACAGTAGTACCTTATATAGGTACAGAAAAATCCATTTTGATAACTAAACTGTTTGCTACACTCTGTGAAAGATAAATATGTCAGACATAAATGGTTACGCTAAACGTCTGTACATTCCTAAAATTATCCATTGACTGTAATGCTGATATACTTTTTGTAGATATGGGATGTGCTTTCAACGTTACAATGCCGAAAAGACCTCCAGTCCTCCAAAATAAATAACTTCTGGGCTAGTTTTTGAAAATATTTTCTTGGTCAAATTCTAACAGTCCTAAATGATTATTAAAGGTCAATAATCTCATGAGAAGAAAGTAATAAAATATTTATCACGAATACGTGCATGGGGTTTAGGTTCACTATTCTGTTCCTTAAGAGCATCGTACTATTATCACATCACGGATCAATACTTAAGGAGTAGACATCATTAACAGTGCCTGCGCCTAGACATTGTGAAACTACGGAAATACGTACATTTTTCAAACCCTCTTCAAAGTCTACACCAATTCCATGAAATCCTTTCGAAATTAATTGGGACAATTCAAAAATGAGTTTCAGATAAGTTTCCGATTAAAATCGGTGAACAATTTTCCAGTGTTCTGGAAACCATACGTTTAATTTGGAAAGGTATGATAAATGAAACCGTATATTCTTAAATAGTCATATTTTTCTTTTTTATTTAAACCTTGAAAACCCTGAACGAGTGTTTACAGTGCGCATTACTGCCTCAGTATTAGCAACCAAACGGTTTAAGCACTTAAATTATACAAATTAGTGGCCATTTTTTCAATCCATGTACCTCACTATCCCCCAAAATGCTTCGGTTTAATGTATTCCACAATTATTAGGTCTAAAATCTAAGTACATTTAGCTAGGCAGTATCCATTATTGTATTATCTCAAGAGTATTTAAAATTTAATTTGGACTTTGGAAAGACTAGTAAATATTCCATCATTATTGATTTATACTGCAGTTAATTATTAAATTTAACGTTTATTACAGAACCTAGGAAGGGAATCACATTCGTAAAATTAAGATGAACCAGAGTGAGTGAACATACATGCTAGTGATTATAAGGCTTCTGTGTAAATGTTATTTTATGTCCAATGCGCAATAAATAAATAAACAAATAAAAGCTTTAAGTATCCTTTTCCATTAGGAGGATTAGTATCTGCATACGCATTACAATATTCCTAGAATTTATTTTATGAGATTGAGTAGAACTTAGCAGGAATAACAAGAAAAATTCAGATTTGCAAGGAAAGGAGTTTCGAAAAGCATTATGGACATTAAGTATGAAAATACTTTTAGTTTAATATGAAAGCGTAGGTTAATGAATGGGGAATTCAGTATAATGGCGCTGAACGTGATGGAAAAGGAGATCGAGCTTTCGTTGGTTTGTTTTGTGATCGAACGGTAAAGTCCGTCAGTCGACAAAGAATAGAAAGCACACAAAATGAAGAGGCCCCAATAGAATTCTATTGGATAGCTTTGATTAAAATTTGTCACGCTATATACCCGACTTTATTTTCGGCCTTGGCTACATATTACTTTTACGGGTTTCCGAAAATACTTATCATCTTTTCCGTTGCTTCACATTGAGGCAAGTCGTGTAGCCTCTCCAACAAAGAGAGTGGAAAGACGAATTGAGCGTAGCATGCGTCAATAAACTATTTCTTTGTCATTTACTATTGAGAGCACAAATGCACGGATGGCTTTAACTCCACCACGACAGTTCTATTACTCTCATGTAATCGCTACTAGCACGAGAATAAACCTCAAGTTCAATAATTATTTACTATCTATGCCTTGATTATACTCCATCATTGGATTTCTTGACACTATGTGGCAACGTCGCGAAGCAGCGTTGACACAGGGTCTGAAGGAATCCAATCACTAGTATAATCATGATTAACGTTTCCATTGTAACCCTGTACGCTGATACAGGGTTAGCAAATAGTGCAGTGAAATATGCTGTTTAATCTACGATTACTGTGTACAAATCTCCCATAACACCGAATTCAATTTAAAATAAAATCCTACATTACCGTTCACACGAATAGCTTCTCGCTATGGGTACGTATAATAAATTATCACGGGAGAGCACACAACTCGGTCAACATTGCATTTTTCTGTACACTTTCGAATGGACACAAAATTTGTATCATTTCTGCACCAGTTCACACAAAATGGAGAATGTGATGTTTCAACATTGAAAGCACTTTCAAGTACCTTTAATAGTTTGATCGTCATTCCCCTTCGCTACTACAAATGAGACATTTCTTCATGACTGATAATGTTATTAGTAGAACATGGAAGCCAGTTTTTATGTAAATGTGTCTAAAACCTTAGGAGCTGGAATTGATTGGTATTAATTATATGTTGTTTTTATTATACTAAATTTTTATTATTTACACACAGACAATTATGAAAAATGAAGAATCTAAATCAGTTGTATAGTAACAACTACAAGACCTTTCCTCGCAGACACAAGCTAATACACATGGAATAAAATCATAAGAATGTCGAATAATTTCAGCCTACATGCTATCTCCTAAAATCTACCAAAAAATGTCTGCCCCAATCAAGGAAGTTCTAGATATTTACCACTACATATTCTTATCCCAAAACCGCCGAAGTAGATTTACTTTCTAAAATTGCATTTTTGTATAATTTTTGTTCAATCTGCTGCTCTCGGTATCACTGTGGCAAGCAGAAAGGTATTTTGAAAAAAATATCGCTTTTATATTAGTCATCAGGTTTAATTTGACTCAGGTTGCAAGGTAAGTAGACTTTTGTCTAGATACATTCGTTTGTGTTGGATTAGTGAATCCACCAAGAGAGAAAGTTAGAAACGTGTGCAGGTTTGGCCTGTATACAGACTAGTCCCGAGTCAAGAATATGTGGTTAGTGGACAGTTTTAATAAATATGCCTGCGTTGTTGTTTCGCCAGTCCTTGTACGATTTTAATTTGTTGTGACTTTTCATGGCAGTACACCTGACTCACTGCTACTTGCGAAAATGCAAGATTATGTTACTCTGTAGTTGTTACAATTACTATAGTGAATTTATATTCAACCGAACTGCGGAAGCGCGGAAGGGACTAAATGTAAAATCGTAATCTAAATGAAATGAGTTCACAAAGACAAATATACAATGCAAGTTCGGTCTTCGGTGCTTTTATGTCTGCGTGTGTACGAAATATGAGAAAAGAAATGACAAGAGTTATTTGTAGTACAAGCAAAGTAGTAAAGGTGGGATCGAGATCTGAACATAATAAAAGTGCCGGTTTAAAACTTTGATACCAAAAACATTAAAAAATATCTTACGGAAAATGTGATATTAGCTGAAATTTCACCTTTCAATGAAAAAAGCATTTTAGAAACCAAAAAAATATGTTTCAGTTACTGTTGTGAATCACGATTCTTTAAATTTTAAACAAATATTTTTGTTCGTCACTAATCACCATACTTAAATTTGAAAACGTGAAAATGGAACAGTTACTTTTGATTTACGGTTTTGTAACACATTTTGTCCCTACTCTCTCTCTAACTATTTATCAACCTACTTTTATCTCTTTATCAATCTAAGCATAGGTAAATTCTTTCGGCTGCCAAAAAAGCACAATTTGTTGTTTAATCTTTACTATTCTGTAGGCGCAAAGCTGTTCTCAACTTGATCCCAGCTCTACGGCAAAGAAAGTAAATGGAAAAATATAAGACTCGTGATAAAATGTTTGTAGTTGGGCAACACAATGTAATTTGTAGGATAACTGTACAACAACTCACTAATCCCTCCATCAGAAATAAGAAAGAGAAGCAAGGTACGGGAAAAAACTGTTGGAAGCACAAAAGGTGAAATGTACTCAAAATGCAAACTTTGGGTTTTTAATATTATCCTAAATAAATATAAAGTATGGCTCCTTGCTTGCTTAGTATTACAGAATAACTAAGCTTGCTACGACTTCCTTTTCGTATACATCATAATCATAACTTTAACTAACAATAAGATGAAGAGATAGCTACGAAGAACGAACGAAGGTTTACAAGGAAGATGAGATATTACGCTACACGTATAACTTCCACGATTCTTACAATTGCAACAACCGTAAGGTAAGTCAGTAATGTATAGTGAAATGGAACCGTAGCAAACAGAGCCAAACAACTGCCGTTTGAAGAACTGTGTAGTCACGGAGCGGAGAAAGCAACTCTCTCAATTCAACTGAGTGCCTACAATGAGCAAAGAGAACTCGCGACCACGTTACATTAAACAATGTGTCTTCGTGAGTGAATTGTAAAGTTAAACCAAGTATTGTAGCTACAGTCTTTTATATAACCCTAAGGTCTAGTGCTTCAGAGTTAGGTGTCAGGCTAATAGCTATACAGTTTTGTATCACACACATCTCAAATATTTAAAAATGCTTTCTGGATAGAGTAGGCTACTGGAAATCTACAGAAAGAAATTATCAACCCCTCTGCAAAATATCCATAAGAAAATATGCCGAACGAGTTATTACGAACATTAGAATAGAGTTATGTGCATTATGCAACGCACAGAACTCCATACATATATCTAAGTGGACAAGGTTTCTCACTCTTGCAAGTTCCAACTATATTCTCATTCGGTACCTTGTTTTTCACGTTCTACTAATTGTTTCCTGATTATTTACAAATAACCTTTGGTTAAAAAATGGATTTGAACGACAAATAATAACAATATTAATTTGATTTATTGAATGACCAAAGTCAAGAAAGTGACAATTAGAAGATCTATTAAATGAAATCTAGAAAAAAGTGGATAATGCGAAAATGTCGTGAAAACAAATTTGAAGGATTCTTTTCTTAATTCCGTAATGATATTACAGTGACAATGAAATATGGGTTTCCCGTTTCGTTTTTGCAATAAGTGTGTTACTACACTGAATCAGTTTTCTTTCGAAGGGTTTTTATTAATTTTTTTGTTATTCTTGTCCAGTCCACTGAATCTTTGTCTATCGTGCCAATAGATAATTAAAAGTGAATAATATTTGCCACTTAGCTACTGGGAAGATGGGAGGGAGTACTTAGGTTTAGGAATAACGGTGGAGGACGACTTGGTGTAACATGTGTAATGGCAGGGACGGATGATATAAAAAAGGTAGTAGTAATGGCTCCATTTGCTAGGCTATCGATTGCAAGTGATGGAGAGAAAGCTGAGTGAAAGTATGAGTCTCGTAAGAGCCTTAAGAAACAAAGAAGCGAAAGTCTGAGAAAGTTTTTGTGTGTTTTTTCAGCGCACTTCTTGAATTTGCACAGAGAGAAGGCTGAGAGAGCGGAGGAACCTGAAAGAAGAACCCCGCCGCCAGGCCAGACTAGATAAACTGTAGGCAGCTTGAATCATTCTCCGAGCAATAGAAAACTATAGACAGAATATTCTAACGTAATTTTTGTATAGGTTTTGCCTTGGGAGCAGAAAAGCAGTCTTCTTGGTAAAGAAGAACCCAAGTTATCCCATGCATACATATTGAATCAGAAAATCTTTAATCTTTGAACTCCATGGCAAATATTTCTTGAAAGAGATTTCCTTCGCCAAGGACCGACTCGCTCTTCTGTCGTCGCTCTCTCGCTGTCTCCTAAAGAAGCAAGTCGACAGAAAACGAAAGGAGATTTCAGATTTGAGTGGAACATAACAGCTTAGCTCAACCAGCACACAACATCCAACTAACTAACTTCCCAGAGTCAGTCCTAGTCGCTCCGATGTGTTCTGTGCCGCCGAGAGCCCCAAGGCCTGTCTCCGAAGATGAAGTACTATTAGAGCTGGGCAGGAGAACACCTACCCTCATCCTTCATTTCACGGTGTAGATCCAAACTGCACACATACCAATTTTTATGGATGAAAACTCCTCCTTATTACCGTTCCGTCCAAAACTATTATTTTATGCCCCAACTCCAGTTATGCTTCATAGCAAAATTTGCTTCTAATTACGCCATCCTTTAGAACACCAATCTGTCACAGGCGAACGACTACAATACATGAAAAGTTAAAAGTAATATCATGTCAGCTTTCTCCTAGCACCCGGACGCAACGAGAAACTTTCCATTTATCTTTAGCTCCTTTTATAGCCTAATAATTGTGAAGCTCAACCATTTATTTCTATATTTGACAATATTTTCCTCACCAAAGAAGAATTAAAGTATATTATTAAACTTTAGCAAAGACGTCCTACAGAAAATTTGCCTAGCAATTTAAAGGACACAGAGAAAAAATGAGAGCTATAACGGCGTGTTAAGGATAAACAATTTTCCAGTAAACTAACATTACCCTTTAAAAAGGCACAGAACTCTAAAAGTACTATCATCGTATTTAATTAACGGAAAGCAAATACACACGTTCAATTATTAAAAGAACAAAGGGAAAAGGAAATTATTTTCCATTATTCTTTTAATTTGAGTAGTTCGTAAGAGGTGAAAGCCGTGGGGTAGCTTATGTAATGTTTTGCCTTGACTTTATTTTTAGAAGTCAACGGGTTACATAAGTTTACAGATCTAACAAACAAAATGTACATAAAATATAAAGGTAATTTGTGCATGGGCATACAGTGAAATGTACAATGGAAATAAATAATTCCTGCTTAAAAAGTATTGAACGTCACGGAATATTTCATCGGGTAGTAGAATCACATTTCACAGAATGATGATATTTGAGTTTAGACTAGACTGTAGTAAATCTGCTTGAAAGTGACCACGTAAATGCCACAGTTCGGTCTAAATTCGGAATATTCAAAATAGTTATGATAGGAGAGTGGAAGGGAACTGTTTGACGGAAGATGTATTGCTGATGGATTGACTGATTAGACTGCGAGTGTATCGAAGGAGTTTGGATTTAGTGGTGTAATATGCTGAGTGCGTGCAATCGGTTCAGCATATTTATTCAGTTCGGCATGTTTCCTGAGATAGGCGTCTTCCATATTACGCTTTTCTAAGCACCCAAATGAACAGGCGATATTTTTCTAAGAATGTCGACTGAGATTCGGTGCACTCAGATCCAGTGTGTCTCTCCATCTTGTCGCAATCTCTCAAGAAATCTTTTTATTCCAATAAAGTCAGATGTTCTGAGTTTGGTTGAAGTGGAACTGCTTAAAACATTTCACAACAGAACGGTAGCTACACAGATCTCCTTTATGTCATTCATT
The DNA here is from genome assembly GCA_020352615.2 of Yoshiicerus persimilis. Lineage (NCBI taxonomy): Eukaryota > Metazoa > Arthropoda > Collembola > Entomobryomorpha > Tomoceridae > Yoshiicerus > Yoshiicerus persimilis. Next base: position 24,016,410 of record CM060170.1, on the reverse strand, counting down.
TGCTCCTCGAAAACGCTCTCAGCATTCTGTCATATTCTGTCTTGATATGAGTTTTGGCATTTGTTCAGGTAGCGTTGATTTTCAACTAATTCAAATAATGCTTTCTCCATGCAGTTAGATACATCCTGAATTGAATCCGTCTGAATTGAAGTGAATTGCCAAGCAAACCAAGTCTGCGTTGGTGCTCTGCTAAAACTAAATGTAAAAGTATGCAAGTAATAATGTTGCAGCATTTACAAGACGTGTCATGGAAAAAGAAAAATACTACAGAATCTAACACCGAAACCTGGAGATAAGTATATTCGTTTGATGACACCACAGTTGATGTTCTTATTTTCCCGACTGCTCCCACTGATAGGTAGGCACTGCGAATTTGTTACCACTCATCTACAAGTTCACATGTGTAGAGCACGGCACTAATGGAAGACGTGTCTTATGAGTTCGAGGAGGAAATAAAGAGGATCTGTGATTAAGGAGGTAAGTTAAAGTTGCACAGTAGCATCTCTGTTCATCAAAGCTCTGCTCTGAAAATGATTAAGACGATAGAGAAATTTTCATTCGTTAAGATGCCCAAGTGTGACATGAAACTATATCTAGCCATCATATTTAAGGTTCTCGTGGATCTATCGCAGCTGTCATGGAACTCGTAGCAGAGCGTAGAGGAACAGAAAGATCAATCTGGCCTTAACTGAAGTTCACATGAGCCCAGATCAAACTGCGTACCTACACACATCCTATCTCCCATTGCATCCACATCAACACAACATAACATAATCCGAGTAACCGACATTGAACATACCTAAAGGAACCTTATAATGCAGTTGTGCAAGCCCTAAACGATAAGACAAGCACACAAACAAAACAGCGACAGATACAAATACGGCTCAGTGAAATATATTCGTGCTGCTCTACTTAGTCACTTTGTAATAATTCATTCCAGCCTACAAACTGGATCTCACTCACTCCCTATAACTTATCTTTCCCTATATAGATTTACATCGCAAAATATCGCACATACGTCCATACCCACCTATCTATGCTCAAGCATAACCAGAACTCTCTGAAAAAATCAAGACGCTCGACTCAACTTTTTCTCCTATCAGCAGCGTACAACAAAAAGAACCTCTTGTTTCGAGAAAAATATTTCTTTCAGCATCAAAATGTTTCATACACACACATACTCCCAGCACCACTCAGTTAACCATGTACTCTTCGTAGGTAACTACTAATCCTCCTTCCAATAGCGCAGATATATCTACTGTTCACAGCCGTCCGTACTATATGAACCTACACTACGCAACCCGAATGAAAATAACATGTGATTATGCACTCACATGGGACAATAATTAATAAAAGGACTACATACCTAACTAATGGGCACCCATACAAATGCACAAGTATTGTTGAAAATTGTAACTAATGGTAATGTGAAAGTATAATTATAAAAATCAACAAAGTAGGTAATTCATCATGGTGATTCAATAATATAAGCAGTACGATTTAAGTGTGTGACAAGTCAAGTTGTAGTCGAATCTTGTCCAAGATTGTCAAAGAGTCCCAACCGAAATATATGTTATGTCTATTAATTTGATGTAATAAAAACTGTTTTACTTGTTCCCTGAATGATTGTTATGTAAAGAACCTGATTTGGACAATACTTCATGAGCTATTTAGTATTTAATCCAAAACAAGATATTTGGCGACCGTAGGAAGAGATTTGCAGTCATTTTCGGAGGAGAAGAAACAGTAACGAGTCGTTTTGGTCCGGGAAAAATTTTTATTGACGAGAAAAACAAGAATCGAGAGTCATGCAAAGATTTCGTAGAGATCGAGGTCCTCAAAGGACACTTTTCACCCGATTGGCAGACAATCTGGATACAGAATTAGCGTTGGATGCCCCACAGAGTTCTAAGATTAAGAAAATGTTTACTCGGTTGGAGGAATGTATCAACACTATTCATGAACTTGATCAGAAAATAGGAGATTTGATTCCAGAAGAAGCAGAAGAAGAATATAATATGGAATTTGAAACATGCCTACCGTATAATGAAAGATTTGTCTCACTGAAAGTTGATGTCATTGACATGCTGGAGACAATAGAACAAAGAGGGAATAACATTCCAGTTATTGTACCCAATAATAATGATGCTGAAGTTCATAAGAAAAAGTACAATTTACCTAAGCTGGACATCAAGAAATTTGGAGGTGAAATTAAAGACTGGCTGTCATTTTGGAATAGTTTCAAGAAAATTCATGAAGATAAGAATATGGCAGCAGAGGATAAGTTCCAATACTTGTATCAATCAACAGTGGAAGGTTCCAAAGCGAGAGATGTTGTAGAAAGCTTTCCACAGTCAGCAGAAAATTACGGAAAAGCTATAAATCACTTGAAAAGTCGTTTTGGAAATGAAGACACGTTGGTTGAAGTATACGTTCGTGAACTACTGAAGTTAGTTTTGAATAACGCGATGAACTGCAAACAGAAGATTTTGTTATCAAGTCTTTACGACAAGTTAGAAGCCCAGCTACGAGCATTGGAGTCTTTGGGAGTTACGGCGGAAAAGTATGCTTCCATACTATTTCCATTGGTAGAATCAAGTCTTCCTGAAGATACTTTACGAGCATGGGAAAGAAACAGAAGTAATTTTCATCAAAATGATGAAGCAACAAATCGTCTATCCCAACTTATGAATTTCATTCGTAGAGAAGTTGAGGGAGAAGAAAGAATATGCTTAGCCAGAGCTGGATTTGGACTGGAACCGAAAGGAAAATCTTATCAAAAGTATAAAGAAGTAGAAGATATTCCTACAGCAGCAGGTTTGTTCAGTGGAAACCAAAATCTAGCAAAAGAGAAAAAAATTGTGGAATGTATTTTCTGTGAGAAACCCCACGAAAGTCAGAATTGTTTTTCTGCCAAGAAAATGTCTATGGATGAAAAAACAAAGATAATTATGCAAAAGAAGGCATGTTTTTCTTGTTTGAAAGTAGGACACGTTTCTAATAAGTGTAGAAGCAAGATAAAGTGTCAAATTTGTGATAGAAAACATCATGTTGTCATTTGTCCGGATCTCCCATGTAATAAGAAAGAAGTTAAGAACTTAACAACTGAAGTTAGTATTGTACAGGAGTCGAAAGAAAATTCTTTAGCAAATCAGTCATGTTCTTCTGAAGTAGTTCTGAAAACTTTGATGGTTCGAATTAAAGGAAATGGGAAAGAGAAAATAATTCGAGCATTAATAGACAGCGGATCCCAGAGAACACACTTAACAAAGAAAATAGTCAAAGAATTGGGATTACAAACTATCGGCAGTGAAAAAATAATTCACAGTTTATTTGGAGGAGTGGAGTCTGATGTTATTCTACACAATAAATATGAAGTTTCAGTTTCGTCATTGAATAATGACTATAAATGCAAATTTACAGTGTTGGATCAAGATGTAATCTGTGGAGAGATACCAAAAATTCGGAAAGCTCCTTGGATTGAAGAATTTAAAAGATATGATGTACAATTCACAGATATTGGAGTAAATTCTGCTGAAATTCATTTGTTGATTGGTGGAGATATCTGTGGAAAATTAGAAACTGGAAGAAAAGTTCAGTTGGAAAATGGACTGGCAGCTTTTGAAACTTACCTTGGATGGGCATTAATTGGAAAACTACCAAGTAATGGAAATGGAAAAGATACTACACTGTTAGTGCATTCACTATTTATGCAGGAAGCTAAAGTCAGTGATATTTGGAGTCTTGATGTCATTGGAATCAAAGATCCAGCTGAAAAATTGAGTAAGCAAGTTCACCATGAAAATACCATGGAACATTTTTTACAGACAGTGAAAATTAACGAAGAAGGTCGTTATGAGATCACACTGCCATGGATTTCCGGTCATCCTCCTATACAAGATAATAAAGTGTTAGCTGAGAAAAGACTTTCTACAATGACAAAGAAGTTAACTGAAAAGCAGAAAATGGCATATCAAAATATTTTGGAAATATGGATCGGACTGGGAATAATAGAAGAAGTTCCTGTTGACGAAGAGAAGTTGTTTGGTCATTATTTACCACATAGACCAGTCTTCAACGCAGCAAGTTTAACTACTCCAGTTCGTCCTGTATTCGATGCCTCTGCGAAACAGAAAGGATTTTTCAGTCTTAACGAATGTCTAGAAACTGGACCGAATTTATTGGAGCTAATACCTACGTTATTAACTCGTTTTCGCATAAACAAGTTTGGAGTGATTTCAGACATAACAAAAGCTTTCTTACAAATAAGTATTCGTCCGGAGGATAGAAATTATGTAAGATTTCTATGGTGGGAAAAAGGAACTGGTAATATCAAGATATTTAGACATCGGAGAGTTGTTTTTGGAGTTTCATCCAGTCCGTTTCTGCTTGGAGCTGTTTTACAATACATGTTAAATACTGTACCTGCTGAATATGAAGATACTGCAACGAAATTGAAAAATTCACTTTACGTAGATAACTGTATTGTTAGTTTGAAGACTGAGGTTGAAGTACAAAAGTTTATTTCGGAATCAATTACTTTGATGCTTACTGGAAAATTTGATTTACGTGGATGGATTTCCAGTTCTAACCCTGCAGACTTGAAAAAGCAAGTATCTGTATTAGGATTGAAGTGGAGTTTGACTGATGATACTTTAAGTTGTGATTTATCTAGAATGAAAGAAAATAAAGATGATAAAATCACGAAGAGAAATATTCTGTCATCTGCACATCGTATTTTTGATCCTATAGGTTTTACTGTACCTATTTCATTGTATCCGAAACTGTTACTACAGGAAATATGGGAAATGAAAGTAGGATGGGATGATGAACTGCCTGAAAATATTATGAAGAAGTATAAATACTGGATAAATCAATTTTCTGAAGTCAGTGAAATAAAAATACCTAGATGGTTTGGAAGTGAAGATAAGGAGAAAGAAAATTGGTCACTTCACACTTTCGTGGATGCTAGTAAATTAGCTTACGCTGCTTGCGTGTTTTTAAGAATAGAAAAAGAGTCAACTGTTGAGGTGCACATGATTCAAGCAAAATCTAGAGTAGCACCACTGAAAGAAGTATCAATTCCACGTTTAGAATTACTGTCTTGTCTAATTGGTGCAAGATTAACTGAAACAGTGAAGAAAGATTTACACTTACAAGATATTCCGTGTTTCTATTGGACAGATAGTATGAATGCGTTGTGTTGGATTACAAATGAAGATACATGGGGAACGTTTGTCTGGAATAGAGTGAAGGAAATACGTTCTTTAAGTAAAGTTGACAGTTGGAGTCATGTTCCTGGAGCCGAAAATCCTGCAGACTTGCCATCCCGAGGATGCACAGTTAAGACACTACTAGAGTCGAAGTGGTGGGAAGGACCTCGGTGGCTGAAACTGAAAAAGCAAGACTGGCCTCAAGAAATGATAAGTAATGTACCTACATTGATGTCAGTTAGTAAACCTGTCAAGACAAACTGGATTTCAGAGTATTCAACTGATTTTCATAAGATACTGAAGTTGATTGCATTGTTATTTCGTTTTATTAATAATGCAAGAAAAGTTTCTAGTCGTGAAGGAGGAAGAATTAAATTGGAAGAAATAAAAGTTGCCGAATTGAAGTTAGTGAAATTGATTCAGCAAGAATCCTTTACCAAAAAAGCAGATGAGCTGAATTCATTACAAGTTTTTAAAGACTCTGATGGTATTTTACGAATTAAGACTAAAATTATCATGAGGGATGATAAAGAAAATTTTAAAACGCCTGCTGTATTACCGTACAATCATCCGTTAGTTGATATAATAATTCACACTAAGCACGTAGAATTATTACATGCTGGAACTCAAATCACAATGTCGAATTTGAGAGAAAACTACTGGATTTTGCATTCAAGAAGATATGTACGGAGTATAATTCAAGCTTGTGTGAAATGTAAGAGATTTGCTGGAAAACCGATGATTACAAAGCCTGCTCCATTACCAGAAAATCGAATTAAAGATGCTGCAGTATTTGAAGTCACCGGTATTGACTTAGCTGGACCTCTAAATTTGAAAAATGGTCAGAAATCATGGATTGTGTTGTTTACTTGTGCAATATATCGAGCAATGCATCTAGAACTTGTTTCGTCATTGTCAACAGAAGTTTTTATTGAAGCATTACGTAGATTCATTGCAAGACGTGGTCGACCATCAGTAATTTATACAGATAATGGGACAAATTTCGTTGGAACGGAAAATAAACTGAAAAGTCTTGATTGGGAGAAAATAGAATCAGTTTCAAATGTTCAAAAGATTCAATGGATTATGAATGCGCCTACTGCTAGTTGGTTTGGAGGCTGGTGGGAAAGATTAGTTGGCTTAGTTAAAAATCTGTTACGGAGAGTACTTGGACGTGCATGCTTGACATATGAAGAACTATCTACAGTTTTGTGTGATTGTGAGGCAGTCATAAACTCAAGACCGTTAACTTATATGTCTGAAGATTCAAAGGATTTAGTTCCCTTAACTCCAAGTATGTTTTTACATGAAATCTCAACCATCGGTGTTACAGATTTGGATGAAGTTGATTCGCATAAGTTGAACAGAAGACTAAAGTATCTACAGAAGTTACGCGACCAATTGAGAAAACGTTTCAGAGCTGAATATCTTGGACAGTTGATTAACCGGGATAGAACTAAAGAAATTAGACAGCCTATGATTGGAGAAATCGTTTTAATTGAAAACGATAATTTAAAGAGAATGGATTGGCCTTTGGCAAAAATAATAGAAGCATTCCCTGGAAAAGATCATGAAATTCGTGTTGTTAAATTGAAAACATCGCAGGGAGAATGCATTCGTCCAGTAAAACGATTAATTCCTTTAGAAGTCATTTCTAAAGTTGATAAAAGTGTTCCATAATTAAAAATTCAATGTATTATGTATTAAATTGTTTTGAGTTTCTAAAATTGTAAAATTTTGGAATCTCAAGAGAGGGAGTGTTGAAAATTGTAACTAATGGTAATGTGAAAGTATAATTATAAAAATCAACAAAGTAGGTAATTCATCATGGTGATTCAATAATATAAGCAGTACGATTTAAGTGTGTGACAAGTCAAGTTGTAGTCGAATCTTGTCCAAGATTGTCAAAGAGTCCCAACCGAAATATATGTTATGTCTATTAATTTGATGTAATAAAAACTGTTTTACTTGTTCCCTGAATGATTGTTATGTAAAGAACCTGATTTGGACAATACTTCATGAGCTATTTAGTATTTAATCCAAAACAAGATAAGTATAATGCATTATCCAAAACGCAACATAAATCTGCACACAATTAGAGAACACAGCAGAAACTACATTCATTGCGATGTAGACTGTTATAAACAAAGACAAATGCATTATTATGATACTCGCAGCTATTTTCTTTTCTACGCTGTTATACCGTGTCGCATATGAATGACTAACCTAATTTTGTGCATTAAGAACGTCTCTGTACTGGAATGCTGCTAGTTTTAAGCCTGACACAATACACATTTTTATTTACATTTTAATTATTAGAAACACTTAAACGGACAGCTCAGTAGACATTCTCCAACACTGATGCTCAAACAGGCCAACGGCAAAATGGATTAAAAGTCAACTGCAAATGAAATAATAACACAGGTGGCAGATTTACAACAGAAATCCACATTTGCCTACGTGTAGTCGAAACTTGGGTTTTCATATCCTTTGCGAAGAATGAATTGTCTGATGGTTTTTTGAATTTTCCTTCACTTCCAAATTTCCATTTTCACTTCTCGGAGTAATATTATAGGTGCTGTGGAATAAAGACTTATTGAAACTCTGACGCAACTGAGAATAAATATCGCATTAAATCAGAATGCACTCCGCAAGCAATAAAAGGTTTACATGACTTGTCAAAAAGCTTTCCACTTCACGACAGTGTTATCTTCCCTAATAATGGTTTCAGATGATAAACTATTCCAACCTAGAATGATTCAGATTTGGAAAAACTCTAGATAACATATAGTCCTAAATTTGACAAAACAATAGCTTGCGGAATATTCTAATTTGGAATATAGGGTAAGTGAAAAAGGCATTAATTATTTCAATCGACATTTTCCAGATATGAATAGATTAACTGTCAAAAAGAATGGATATTTTTGGAGTTAAACAGTATTTGGTTCCATTTGAAGCAGAAATTTGCATTTCACGCTCGCACTACAGTTCTTTATATCTATTTCAGTAGTTCCTGACTATTTGGGTCTCCTCACGCTCTTTGCCTTTACCACTAACACATGAACTACTCTTATCACTGAAAATGACAATCCGTCCATAAATGATGCCGTAATAACAATAAAACTGCATGCATTTCAATAATTATAATGTCATTAGTTGAGTATAGTCATCGGATTGCAAAACTTCAGAATAAGTCGAAGAGCATTATTGGACTGAAGTCACGTACGTCGTGCATGTGTGACAGATACGAGGCACCTTCGCTTTTGTTCGTTGTGATGGAGTGGGAGCTCCGAAAAGTGAGAGTAGAAGAAAAGAACGGAGAAAAGAAGGAAGCACAAGCAAGACTCGTTCAAAGAGGAATACATATTGGCGTGACAACTACGAAAATGCAAATGAAGCATGTCACGCAATACTATTCTTAAACCATGTACCAAATGAACATTGTACATCTACGCTCTAAACCTTGCTTGCAACTTTGCTGGATGACAATTCTACTGGCCTGAATACCTAAAACCTAATTTAACTCTGCAATTCTTTCTTATGACTCGTCAGAGTCGCTTTACTAACATAGCCAAAACCATATAATGCCCTTTGTCTAATGAAATGATATCAAAAAATTAATGCTCTTGCAGAATTCGAAGATATGTAGTAAATACGGCATTACTGATCATCACAAAAGAAATCCATCTTAAGTACTTCTTCAAAAAGCGATCTTGTTAGCACAGAAAGCTTTTTAGGTATTCAACCTCATTAGCAAATGCACAAAAATTTCTTGAAGTTGATCATTATTTTCATAAATAACTTTAGCCTTCTTGCTATGCAACAGTGCTAAGGCTGATCATCTGCATAAGTCTATCACGCAATTCTTTAGGTACTAATATTTACAACGGGTTTGGGCGATTGTGCGAACTAATCCTCTCCACTCGAGATACTATAATCCTTTTTCTCAGACGGAAAGGGACAGCTGCCTTGCTTGGGACGGAGGCTCTACACAGGGGAATGGAAAACATTTCCTCCCCAAATAAAGGTTGCCCTTAAAACGTACACTTGGTTGTACTTTGAAAAACTGTACGTTGAGTAATAACCACACTTCAAAAACTATACATACAATAACAAATATTCATTGTGGCCAAATGATAGCTTTGTGCCTATATGTTCAACCATTTTGTACAAAATAATATGCATTAAAATTAAAAGTTGATTTGAATGAATAGAGAAATATAAAAATTACATCGTATATTCTGATTCACAAGCAAAAAATAGAGAAACAGTAGTATTTTTTGTACAGTTAAATTAATTTCTGAATTTGCATGGAAAATTAACTGACTAGTAATACTATCGTTAGTACTAGTAATACTAGTACTAGTAGATTATCTAGGCTAACTAGGCTGTATTAGAACAGCATAAACTACTGAGTAATGAGACACTGACAGAGAAGATACAAACTAAAGTAATTGAGTAGAGTATGTGTACACTTTACACATTACTTTATCAAGGCATAAATGTTTCTGTGCCCTGCACATTCTCTTTTCACATTTCTTCGGCTCGAGTTTTCCAGGTAGTAAAGGAGAACCTTTCTTCGGATTAGTAATCCCTAAAACAAAGGAACGCATAGACAATGGATTGCAAATCCTACCAGACCCATTTACAACGCTTGTACTACATCGTTTATGAATATATATTATGGACAAAGATTACTGCGGAACTCCTAGTTCCTGGTATGTTCCTTGGTACATTTCGCTTGGCTTAGCATTGAAACGGCACACGTGCTACATGAAGCGAAATGAAATGAATCAGTTAAAAACGACAAAGATTACGAAAGAGACAGAAACTCAGGAACACATTAGCTGAAAACAGTTTTTTTCATTTCAGTCAAGTCGAGTTGGCTGCATGGCAAAGATAACGAAAAGCGACATTCAGTGCATGTACCGATTTAGTACAGTCAGTACGGTGTGGCTGTTAATATGCAACGTATTTATTTATGCAGGTTTGTAAACTATGACATTTTATAATTGCCCCTACTCCAAATGTCCTGTGGTGCTGTGGTACTACCTTCAAGATAACAGAAATAAATAATATCATAAAATTCTACCAAAGACTTATTTGCCATTACCCCAAAATATTTAAATCTTCGGGTATTGTCATAGAAGGCTGATAAACACTTACTAGTTACTGTAATTATATAATCCTAAATTAAAAGGTAATTTGAGCTGAAAGCCCGATTTTATCTTCCTTAGTTTCACATTAGCACAGTTTTTCATGTTGGAACCAGATTTTCAGAGAAAAGCATTATCTGTGTTTACAGTTAAACTGAGTGACTAATCTGACTTTTCATTACTTACCTAGTTAGGAATTAGCAACGAAATGTTACTTGTTATAATATTCAATGCTGACTGGGAGTTATTGGAAACGGAAGGAAAATTATGCATTTACATTGCGGACGAAAGGCACGCTATTTGTGGTAAGAGAAGGGAAAATGGTAATATGGACATGAAGGTAAGTGAGTTGAGTTTCTAAGTTGAGCTTCCCTTAGTTGATGTGAGTTGCGCATTTGTGTGAGTGTCAGGATATCTCTGACATATTCGAAGGGGACCGGACTGGTAGTTGGCAATGGTGGGTAGGGTTCTGTTTGATTGACGGTTCTTGGTTTCTAAACATACTACTGTCACGTCGACGTCGTCATACATGCGAAGGAGCCAAGTAGATAGACGCTGCACCGGTGTTTTCACTCACAACTCAAAAAAGAGCTCATCAGCCAAGCCAACGGAAACCAACTACTTATTGAGTAAATACTCGGTTATGTGTTTGTCTTAAGCTGTAGTCAATCTTCCATTCCTTTTTCAATTGCCACTCGAGTATAGACAGGAGACAAGGCAAATAACTTATTATGACTTCATGATAGGTACAGAAATACGCTGTGTGCGTATATAAGTGACAGTGGGAGAACGAGACAGATACGACATTGCTTTCCATTGTGGTGGAAGTACCTATGTCTGAATCTGAACATTCTATATCTGAGGGTGAGTAAGTAATATAGACTGACAAGTATGTAGGTAAAGTGAGAATTATGCAGAAGATCTACATGTAAAAAGAGATAGGTATTACGTACACGTATTTGTTATCAGTGTAAGTGTAACTACAGAGAGTGAGGGAATTGCATTATCCGCGGAGTATCTCCTCTTGTTGGTTTGTTAGTCTCATCTCGTCTTGAAAGGAGCATTTACATGTTAAATAATAATATGTATTTAGAATAGACAGCTAGGACGAAATCTGGCACAAGTTAGTGATGCAATAAGAGGACAACATCTTCCTATCTGTATGCTCTCTCTGTATCCTTATCTTAAAACTAATTAAGAAAGTAATCATTGGGCTCATTAACTTACCTTTGGATGAGCTCTCCTTGGGAATGCTACTTTTGGGTCAATCTGTAAACACAAAATAAGCATAGCAATCATCTCTCTCCAAAATCAACTTACAGATAAGTAAATGCATGTACTCGGCTGCAGATGCATAATATTTTATGTACCACACCACATACTAAAGTATACACTGTAAGTAATAGCTTTCATAAGATTAGCACTAATATCTTCATAGAACAGCTCCCTCCCCACAGCATAAAAAACAGTCAACTAAACCATTAAATGTTTAGATAACTAATAAGTACTTTGAGAGTGTACATAACACTGTCTTAAGAATATATTCAGCAATGTTCACGGGAAGGGAAGCAAATGTATTGCATAAAATTATGTTTAGGTACTTTTATGCTTTGCTCGGAGAGAACCAGAAAATAACAGAGCGCTAAACAAAGGCTAATGGGGATAGATAGTTGGTATACACGGAATGCATTTATGTGTAAATATAGAGGTAATTATTTTATAGTTAGATAAATTGGATTGGTATGTAGCCAAAGGAGGGAATTTAAAGGTAGTTTCCGTTGAACCACCCATATAACCTGCCTGTGCCAACATGACCGTGTCACTGAGAACTTAGTAATGACTCGCAGTGCGAATAAATTCACTTTTATGTGTTGTAATTCTCGATATCTTTGATATTGCCTCTCGGCAAATTTATTCCGGTAGGATTAGAACAGTTTATGTAGATTCCACCCGATATATGATCAGATTCCTATCTTCCAGTCAGGGTGTGAAATTATACCAATCTGCATTATATTAAATGTAGCACCACACAAAACCTGTTTTGTCTTTTAGCTTCTGCTACTGGAATTCGCTCGGTGAGTCAGCTAGGACTTCTATTTCACTTATTCTTAAGTAGGTCTAAGCAAGTACGTGTAATATGCTCTGTACAGATATAAGTAGGTAAATGGAAATCCACTAAGAACTAAATAATGGAACCGTATCAATTGTTAACATTGTTAAGGGATTAAACATTGGTTTCACCTTGTTCGGCTAACTACTGACTTCCACCTAATAATTTTTTATCATATTGCTCAAGCGTAACTATACGGAGTTCACATTAAATGCATAGTAAACAAATGTAGGTCTTACGTGTCCATATCCACCAGTCTTATCACAGTCACTTTCTGCAGATGTTATTTCAACACCTCTGGAATTGTATATTTATGCAATAAACTCATAGATACAGCTCGTAGCCCAACTCCTGATTACTTTCCTCGACTTTCATCCATTTTACAAGTCTAATTGCAAGTTTCGACGCATCATTGTTACTTACATTGCAGAGACACCCGTTTCCAGTCTATCTACGATATTATCTTCTCTACAGGAAATTGCCTCCCAGTAAGCCCAATTCCAAACCATTAAAACACAGTACACAAATTCCACGAATTCGCATTCACATATGTGGCACGGCAAATTTAAATTGCATGTCTCTACTTACTTCTTAAGTAACACAAATGCTTAGATAGAACACTAGCAAATTTCATCTGCCTCTGCCTTCAATTTCTACTTCTGCTCGTTTAACAATAAGCCAAAACTTAGACCTGCAAGAACATTGCATTGTTCTAACCTCTGTTTACTAAAACTTTATTTTCCCTATTGTCTGAATGTATTCAGTTATGTATTTATGAGTATCCTTTACGGATGCATTTTTATTCAATTGGCTTTCTGAATTATTTTGCATCAATTTCAATAATATATTTCAACAACCTAAACGTTTCTGTGTCGCTTCAGTTATTAAAAAAAGAAGTTAACTTTATCATACAAATCTACTGTCGACGTGTCTTACATAAAAGCAGATTTAAACACTGTTGGAGCTTTACCGAAGGAAGTCAATCTTGTTTATTTACTATTTATGACTTTAACTGATGGGTTAGGATATTACGCAACGTACAAAATAATTTATTCCCTTTATATAAAATTTCTTAATCCCCTCACTTCAAAATATTTTTTCTAAATTCGATTTCCGTTTCAAAGGCTTGAATAAATTAGAAAAAGCTATATACAAAAATTAGAATTCAAACTACCTTTTCAACTCCCCACTTAAATTTGGCATTTGCAAGGTTTACTCGGATTTCCAAAGAAAATTAAAAATTATGCAAATTACAAAAAGTTCAAGAAATACGAAATAGAATTTTCCCCGAAATCTGTGCTCATCAAAAGGGGTTTTCATATCTGCACATAGTCTGGTTACATTTGTACAAAAGAAATATACGCTTGGCCTAAGATCATTGCAAGGTACTACACGAAGCCTAAAGCAGGATAAAAAGTAGTGCATAAATAGCATGTGTGTTTGTCTATTCGAGGATTTGCAAAGAAAACAGATAAGAACATTATCGTCATGTAGTATACGGGATTTAAAATGTTTCTTCTGTAATCTTGGTAAACTATGTAAACACAATAACAATATTATTATGCATTCATGTCTCGCATTCATAAATCCAAAACTCATCAAAGCTTCATCAGTGTTCCGTGTAAAATTACCTAGCTGCTAGATGCATCCAGACGTGGCTGCCAGTATAAAGTATAATGGATGTTACTCATAGCATGGCATTATGGCATTCTTCCCTTTTCTTGTTTTCGTAACCAACTTGGATTTTTTGCCGAGTTTACGTCACAATTAAATATCTACTTTTCTTCTCTGGCGTCCACTACAGTAATCTTGTCTACATACTCTTTGGAGTAAATCCACTTACATTATACTTGCAATTTTAAATCTTCTCATCTAACTAGACACACATCAGCGTAGTACCACCATTACCGTCATACATTCTAACATATTTGACTGACAATGCTCACTAAATATGATTCACAAACTCATCAGGAGATTAGTATTCTCATGGCATGAACTCTAAAATAAACATTTGCATGCGATATGTCTCTTTATCCAACCTGCAGATTCAGAGATTTGAAAAAATAAAAAACAATGAAAAGTGGTAAGCTAGTAAAGTTAAAAAGTAAAACATTTGAACTATTAACATAATAATTACAATGGTGACATCCAATTTTTGTATTTAAGTATATTTATTTAAATATACATATAAAGAAAGATTCACTTCGTAGTCCTTTCTCAAGTCCTTTCCACATAAGTAAAAACATTTATTGACCTAGAACCCCAAAGAATTCCTTTAAATATCCTGTTTACGTCATTCATAATAGTAGTGGTCATGCCTGCTTACTCAGAAATATTTGGCACAATAAGACAGGAAACCTACCTACTAAATACATTAATAGTATTTGTTTTATTTACATATTGAATTAAGTAAACGTCAAAAAAAGCATTCGTGACGCAGATTCACTATTGTTGTATTGGACAGTGAGGCGGGCCCTTAAATGCATCTTTGGTGCATTTCTTGATATTAAATTTTTGCTTGGCTATATACTGCAGTAACAGTACGCAGGTATAGAAATCCTTTACAACTCCTTTATAAATGATATTTAGTATTTACCTAAACAGCAGCAAAAACATTTCTGACTTTGGCAGATTCTCTACTTTAATTTTCATTATCCAACTACCTCTGGCTAGAAGTATTAGAAGTATACCCACTATATCAGCCAAGATGTATAGAAAAGTACAATAGTACGTATCTTTAAATCTCAAACAAATCCCTCGCCCTGAGCGCTTGCATGTGTATCATCACAGGCTTTCACACACTGCGTAAGCTGTAGACAAGCCGGATGGAATGAACTCATATTGAAACCTTTTTTTGATTCCGTGGGCTAATGTTGCATAATATTTAGACCGAGGTCCCAGGATACCCTGCTCATCAATAGGTGTTCATTTTTAGCGATGCAATATTTCGTTGAAAGGGAGGGAAGGGTTCTACAAGAGAAAGAAATGCAGAATTTAAATTTCTGATTTTCGCAATTAGAGTATTCAGAAACGATTCGTCTAGAAAAGAGCAAAACGTATAACGTCATTAAGAAATGCCATTTTTGGGATACGGAGGAGAATACCACGGCGCTAAAGTACTCTAAAGTGGCGTCAATTTCAAAATTTTAGCATTAAATGAATTAAAATGGGCATTAAATCATTATTTGCAATTGTTTGATGGCAAAAGCTTTTTATCAACAGCTGGAAATAATTTTGATAAAATATTTAGGTCGTAAACTTCAAAATAGTTTGTATAACTAATCGATCAAGTAATTATGTAAATTAAATAGCTAAAAATGGCTTTTAAAGCATAACTAGTAATATTATAAAGAATAATATTATTTGGTTTAAAATATCTTGAAGGGAGAAGATTACTATTGTAATATTATGTTACCCACACTGGCCTTCTATATAGTTACCCATCCCTAACCACCGCCTCCGGGAGTTCTCGATTCATATGTATTATGTCTTGTTTGCCGCTGTCAACACTCCTCATGATATTTTATGCAAACACTTTGTCGCTTTTGTGGTGTAGAACTATCAAACTGGGCAAACTCTACTATTATTTTAAACCTTTCATTTTTTGGACCACTAAAAAACTGATTTGCCATGAATGAACAGAATGAACCGACCACTAAAAACTTTTCAGCCACTGTATAGTCAAACGGACCACTAACTAATTAAAAAATATCCCTTAGCTGAAAATCATTTCCCATGAGCTGAAAGTACCCGTGTGTAAACTGCAGTTACCAGTATTATAACTACATACAATTGCCAATACTTAAATGCATTTCCCATTAAGGAAAAATACCATGACTTAGACTAGAATTAACACTGAAATGACTGCTTTACCCAAGTGCCGGACATAGTAAATTTTTGGGGAGCACTGATATTTTAGCATAGAGTTGACTCCAATGACGTCAATAGAACATAAACCTTGTAAATACATAGAAATTTCTATCTTTTCTGCTCCCGATTGGGAAATTTTGTCTATTTGAAAGCAAAAAATACTGAATTTGTGATCTATCTAACCCCCCTTTCATAAAATAAGTTTGACTTTTCAGTGGCCTAAAAGTTGCTCAGTGTTCTTTTATTCATGGCAAATCAGCTTTTTAGTGGCTCGATAAATGCAAGTCTTATTATAATAAGTTATCTCCTATTTTCTATTCGACCCCATCAAATGCAGCTAGGTAGAGTGGACAAACAGTTAAAGCAGTTATTAATAATGCATGTCTACTCCGGCTACACATGGAATTCTATTATAAGTTCCTTCCTCTCTTAGTTGACTGAAATTATCTTTGTACTCATCTAAGTTTCCAAATTCAACCTAAGGTAAACCGTGTCATGTCTAGTATGACAGATTTTTCTATTTCTCACTTACAGCTATAAGAAAACCTGTCGATGAAATAAATGATAAAGCTGAATAGCGTGTCACACACTACTCCACATATACAACAAGGGATATTCATCTAACAGCTAACCATTTAATGCCATTCATCTCTCTTTGTTTTGCTACTCCGATTACTCTAAATATTCATCATGGTGGTATTACAGATAAGAACTTAAATAAAATGGTTTCTGACTCTTAATTCAATACGTATGTTATCATTGCAAAGCATTCTTCTCTTTGCATGCGTTCTGATTTGACAGATCTAACCCATTTTAAAGCGAGTTTGTCAAAATCACGCATAAAATCCATTGACATTTTTCCTAAATTCTCGAAAAATAATTTTCCTTAAGAAATTAGTCGCCAAAATGAGACATTCATTTCATCACATCTCCAAAGACTAATTTGGTGCAGAAAATATAACAAAAATAAAAGTCATAATGGCGATAAAGCATAAGCTAAATCGAAAATTTTGGTTTCCGTATAAATAATGGGGAAGTTTACATCTTCTCCTTTTGAGTTCCTTCAGTATGAATAATATCTAAGCAGACCCGTTTGAGAAAACATGATCATATTATGAAAGGAAATAATTAATTAACTCGCTTATACTATTATTATTCTATCTGTTAATTAATAAAGAGGAAATATGTATGATTCCACCATACTTTATAGATATTGTCCTTAAAGTCTTGATCTTGAACACCATTACAGCAAACGGCATTTTCTTCAAGAAGAATAGCTTACTTATTCAGATTGAAAGAGACTGGCAGAGAAAACAGCGACATTCCTTTGATCGGTGTTCCTTTGATCATTTACATAATCTAATTTACACCTAAGATGATACACAGGTAACTTTATTGTGTTTATGAAATATTAGTTGTTTGTCAACTTACTAGCTCTCAATAAAGTAAATTACTACAATAAATTAGCGATATCAATGATTTTCTAGACATCCACTTAGACACTTCTCCTTTTCAAAATATCTTTTATATAGAATGTGACTATAATTTGGGAATGAAATGATAATTGAGTAGTACTAACCGTAATAATTACTTGTGTGGAATCTAAACAAAGATTTGTAGAAACGTTCTAATCATTAACTGAGGTTGCAAATTTGGCATTCGGATAATGTTATTGCAAATTGTGAAGAGCGAGGAAATGGATGTAAAAATCATCTTTCCAAAAGAATGAATGGTTGTTGCTATACAAGAGGTAATTTATGTTATTTTTTATTTAACTGCCCTTAGTATTTTGTGCATATGATTTGGAACTCGATGTTCCACTTTATAAGCATTTATAAAAGGTGATGGCTAAATACATGTGTAGAGGAACACCCTATGATTGAGTGAGTAAAAGAAAGCTGCTGATAAATGAAAATGATCTTGCCCCCGGGACTATAACCGATTTATGACCTCTCTTTATTGCTTGTGCACCTTTTAAATTAATATTTTACGACATCCTTGCTGTAAATATACTAGATTTTCATTGATAAATAGATGTTATGCATCTCATGTCTATTTTTGCGTAGAGGCACTTCACTTCTTTTAGGAGTAAGTTCATTATATAGTTCTGCATGTGCATTCACTTTATCAGGAGGCAGATGTCGTAAAGTAAAATAATCGAAATATAAAGTTCAAAATAGTATTGTACGCCTATAATGCTGACAACTGATCTTACTGGGAAATGTGTTGTTCTTCTTCCTACATGTAATCAGCTAAAGATTGTACGTAGACCAGCATTTCAAAATATTATAATAGCAAGTAAAATCAACTTTTTTCATATCTTAAAGGGGTTAATCAATGATTATTGAGGAAAATATATTTAATTCTATTGTTTGTTTACTATAAACGTTTAAAATACCTCGAGTTACACTTGAACTTTTTGGAAATGCATAATGCTTTTATTTTGACGGGTAAATTTGAGGTAAACTGTTAAATTAAACTTCTATTTTTTGCTTCTGCTCTCTATTGTCTCCACCCCAAAAACTCATCTTCAGCAGATTCTTATCTCAGAAGACTTAGTAAACAGGCTAAGTAACAACAATACTAACTGTTTTAGGGTCTTTTGAGCATTTCTTTTCTAATCCAAATAGGAAAGCATAATGTAATTGTAGAATTCTACACTCTTAATCGTAGAATTTGATAAAATACTGAATTTGGGAAAATGTATAGAATTCCAATGAGGGTGTTTGCAATACCTTCTTTCTTTTGCTTTTATTTTTCACCGAAATCAATTAATTCTTTCTCTTTAAAAGAAAGCTGTTCAATAATATGATTCCCATTTACATTGTATCAAGTGAATCTGTGAAAATGATCTTGCGGGTATAGCAAATGTAGTGCTGTGTCTCCAGTAGCCCCCACTATGAAATTGCATGCAGAGACCTAAGCGTTCTAACAATAAATTGCTAACAATGTATACATACATAATGACATGGGAATCACTGAGATGAAAGGAAAGTCAGAGGAGCGGAAAGAGGAGATATCCAGAAATGCCGCGTTGCAAAGTTGCAACATTAATAAAGCTGTGCACTACAATGCAAACGTATGATGGCGTAGGAGGTTTTCACACTTCTCTTATCATCCCCGCTTTCAAACCTCACAATGGAATAACCAGGTTGAGACGACACTTTTGAATTTCAACCATAAGCCCTGGTTCTTTTCACCATTTTCTTTAATATGGTTATTCTCGACTATGTGGAAAGTCTATATTTTATTTTTTAAGTATTTTCCACAAAAGTAAAGAAACTCTGGATGTTCTTGCATACTTATGACACAATATTTTTGCATAGTCCTGTATGCAACGCATACTCCGAATCGAAACTAAGAAACAACAAAAATAAACAGAGTTCTGTTTGGAAGCATTCATCTAAACATTATAAAAAATAGAAGAATGGAAGGGTAATCCATTTGCAAGCGTGTTCAACTTGCGAATTGAGTTAGCAGAGATGATAGAGTGAATATATTGTAGGCCATCATAAATAATTACCGGTGGCTGTAATTAATCTTGGGACACGATGCGTTCGGACATCTCCGTTTTCAGATTTCGTACCTTTCCTATAATCTCCGCTTTCCGCTGTTCTCCGGTTAAGTGTGACACTATATGCGTATGCACAAACAGTATATCTAGTTTTTATGACGACAGACTCTATAGAGGGAAAGTCGGTCTGCTCTGCTATCCCCGGCTTTTCTTGGGCTAGTTTCAATTTCAACTAAGAGGAAGTCAGAGTTATCCGTATCGCGCGACAGAATTATAGGCTAGCACAGTGTCTACGGAAATATAGTCGACATACTCCTAGCTAGATAGATATTACTGGGAACGGGAGTGGAAGGAAGTACATTGCATAGCTACTTTTTAGTCAGCTGTAGATTTCTAGAGCTGTGGGTCCTAGAGTAGTGGCTGGATCAAAAAGTTTAGTTGGCTTGGAGCTGAGTGAACTTTTTAGATGTTTCTTGTCAAGTGAGGAGAGCGAGTCAATTCTTTGAGTACCTACAGTCAACTGGAGCTAACCGTTAGATTACGGCTATGTACGTGTGATTTTTAATGAGAATGACTGAGGAGTACAGAGAAGTCAAAGTACACAAAGATGACTCTGTGCTTCGCTCCAACCAACTCTTTCCTCGGTCCAAACCGACTTTGACACAACTTCTTTAATTCCGTCGATAAAATATATTTCTCTTTAACTATCGTTGAATTGAGCGCATAGGCAGGCGAGAGTACCTTCGAATGCTAGCATAACTTCTCTCTTCAAAGATTGGAAACCACAGGGATAAAGGCAAGAGCGCTAGGTATAAATATACCGTATTAATTCTAACAAAATAACGTACTTGTCCCATATAATCTCACATAATTCTCTTTTTCTCATTTCCACATTTCGTGCTTACAGCATTTCTCCTCTGCTCCAATGCTTCAATGAGCAACTTATCAAATTCCCTCTCACAACCAGCTATCCAAGTAATAGTGTAATCACTAGAATCACTACTAACTCCTTACTCCTTGTAATGCCACGTATACAATACCAACCTCTTCTGTCCTCTACTTATTACCTAATTCATTTCTTTTATTCTTTACTCAACTAAACTAGTAAACCATTCTCCCATACTCACCAACTATTATTCTACCTACGTTTTCTATCATCCACAGGATTATAAACTTATCTAATCCCACCTTTACACACTTTTCAATAAAAACACTTTATTTACACATTCCATTTAAAATAGTACTAGGCAATACTTATGGCATGTCCATTTTATAAAAATACTTTACAAAGAATTCACAAGTTACAATTCCTTTAGAAATACGGGGACATGTCATTTGATTTTGTAAAAGGAGTAAAGTGTCCTTCAAAATTTACCAACTACGTCAGAGCGCGAGCGTTTTATACAGAAATTTCCTAAATACAATGTAATGAGTCTGATACAGATATAACAGATACTGTATCAGTTTTAGCTATTTATGAAGTGTTCTAAACCATGGACACAATGTTAATCAGCGCACGTATAGGTAAAATGCGCACGACTGTCATAATACCCAATCCAATATCTAAGAGTAAAATCTGGACCAGCTCAAAAGTTTTTGCTGGCCTCTTTCGGTCAATTTAAGGGTGGACATGATCGGGGGAAGTAATAGTGATGAAGGTGTGGAGAATTCAATTACCTTCTTTCCATCCAATTCATGTGTTCCCTGTGCCAGGACTTTATCAACTGCTGCTGGATCCGAAAATGTCACAAAGCCAAATCCTCTGCAAAGAAACAACAAAAAACGTGGTTTACAAGATTTCCGTCGTTAAATTCTATTTAGGTCTCCTCGTTTGTTACAAGAATATATGCCAAGTCAACCGGCAAACTCACTCTTTCTGTAACCCAATCGATGCTTTTATTTAAACATCAATCTGTTCACGACACATCTTTCCTTTTTTTACTTAATTTATACCGTGTATTGTCATTCCTTCATTCACCATTCTCATACATACGACTCACAGACAACGACAATGTGAATCTGTCAATAAGAGCAACCTTGTTCTACGCTCAAGTCCTACAGCATAATATTGACATCGCTACACCTTTAAACGTCAAGGCTCCAATTACATTTTTTTCGTCGGTACAGCAGTTACTGAAATGGACTATTTCCCTTTTTATGCCACCACAATTACTTCGTAATTCCTTGTTGCACTTAGAGCATTCCATTCATTTTCTAATTCATCACATTATGCATAAATGCCTCTTTTACTGCGTCTTAAAACGTCAACCTCAAAGCTCAGATAAAAGCAAAAATGAATTGGCTGTTCACCATCACCATTGTATGCCGGCCTTCATTGTCTTTCATTAAATACTTCACTATTTAAGTCAAACTTTTGTAAATACACACTAAAAATAAGAATTTGTTCTATTCTTCTTTGCGTTTAATGTGTGACTCTACAGAACAATAAAAGTCAACAACATTCAATTTTTACTAGCATTTTTCAAAAACTTTATTATTCTTAGTGCAATGCTTAACTTTGTATGCTGAATTGATTTTAATCAATATTCCCTATTAGGGAAGGGAGCATTATTGGGGTATTTTAGTGCTGATATTTTGAATCAAATTAAAATGAAACAAAAATTGACCCATTACATGCAGAGGTATACGGAAGATTTGCAACGATAGCACTGAAATTAAAGAGTACATTTGTACCTACAGTACGTGCTATTTACATCAGTGCTATCTGCTTACTTAATTTTAATTTATTCTACACGCTAAAGAGGATTTTAATGGGCATACAAAATGCACAACTACCAACAATAAAAGAAAGTCAATAATTAATATATTTATAACAGATAGAAGTGTTGATTAGGAATTGTAATTAAAATGAAGTTTGGGTTTAGTATTTTATTTAAATTTAAGTGCGCGGAGTAGAGAATATTATTAAAGCATGATGGATATAATTTGCTTGGCAGACTTGGATGCAGGTGTAAGGTAAGATTAGGAGATGGACAAATTTTATTTGCTATTGCTGCATAGGTTGGAAAGTGAACAAGCAATTAAACAAATAATTACCGTAGGCAGTGTATGGCTGCAGTGGCTGTATTTATAGTGATTGTTAATTATTATGCCTAGGATAGATATTAGGATTTGTATGGCAGTATGAACCACAAAGTGAGGATAGGAGTTCACACAGAAGTAAATAGTGTGGAAGGGAACGATAACAATGAGCAGACATGTAAAATATAAAATGTGATAACAGAAGAGTGGACTCATTTCATGCTAATAGCACCTGTGCAATGGAAACTTGCATCAATAATCTTCCTCTGGGTTGCCCCTTGTAGTGGAACATGATGAGTGTATGCACGGACACATTATTGTACACTCAGATTGTTCCATTATACGAAAGTTGGTGCATCCCTGTATTATCCGTAATCCACCATCATCGTTATTAGGCTATTGTATTCCCTAGGTCTACTGTTGTATCCTACCTGCTTAAATTATGTACTTACGATTACGAGTAACATTCATCCCTATTATTTCAAGTCATGCAATGGATCATGTATCCCATCCATGCCATCATACGCTCATCATCAACATAATATTATAAAAAACTTTGCTTGCTTAGCTTTGCTTTATTTTTCTTCGCCCAACAAATAATATTGTGCAGCGAAATGCATTGCACGTAGTCTGCCTAATCTTTCTTGCCTTGTTATGAAATAATAGTAAATGCATTGTAACATGAACTGGCAAGTCAGAACATACCTATGTGGAATTGCGTACTGTTCTAAGTAATTTCAGTCCAGGTAAATCGTAGAACAACTCACATCACACATCAAGCCATTAATGCTTCCCGTCAACAGCAATCCAACGTAGAACAATACCGTCGCATTATGGAGGGAATGTGCCATCATCATCATCTGTCTGAACTGAGCTCTGCACCGTACCTAGCTAACTACAAACTACGTAACCATCTATGCCCATTCTTATGTGGTAGCTGTAGCTATCCACTTCTCCGCGTACCTGCTACTTATGTATGCAATACGTACACCTGAACTCAATAATACTTAAGAATAAAAAATATTCCATATCATAGAACAGACCACTCAAATAAAAACTGCCAATTTTATGTGCCTAATAATTTATGACATTACAGCTACAACTCATATTACATCACTTCATATCACTCAATTATATGGACAAAAAACAGGCCATTTTCACTCGCTAGCAGACATCGCAATACGTAAAGTTTGCTAGTGCCCAAACAATTAAATTGTACGCAATAATTATCACCATAGCTTTAGATATTGCAAATTAAAACCCTTAAGGAGGCACTAATTGCGTTTTAAGTGCAATATCATTTGTATAAAATATGTCCACAACACCAATACACCAAAAACTGCCATTGCAATTATTGGTATGATTTTAAAATTGACTGACGCTTCACAGATGTACCAATATTTAAAACAATTTTATAGCTGAAGAACTATCTAACTATTATGATTATATATAATTTATATTTGGTTGCAATGGAAAATTATATGCATGACTGTGAGCATGTGCTTTAAAAATTTCAATTATAGATAAAATTTTCGGATATTTTAATTTTGAAAAAATATTTAAATTGGGAACTTGTGCATGTCATTTGAGAGCAAATTTCTGAATGCAGTAATACGGGCAGTAAGGAAAGACATTATTATAGAGTTTAATAAACCATTTAAACGTATATAATAAAGTAGCGGTCATGGGCCATTATTTTTAATTGTCATTTACATTATTAATAAAATGTGGTAGTGATAACGATGTAATACAGAGTACGAATTGTAATTCACTCGGTTGCTTTCTCCTAGACGGTGTACCGAGAAAAGGTCCAAAACGAAAACGTCCAAACGACATTCGAGAAAAGGTCCAATGACACTCGAGAAAAGGTCCAATGACACTCGAGAAAAGGTCCAATGACATTCGAGAAAAGGTCAAATTAGAAGTAGTGCTCATAATAAATTCTGGCAGGACAAAAATGTTGTGTACAAGGCAATAAAGTCAAATTATTTATCATTTTTCATTCAAAAATTAAGAGATTTGAATTTATTATGAGCCCTACTTCTAATTGGACGTTTTCTCGAATGTCATTGGACATTTTCTCGAGTGTCATTGGACCTTTTCTCGAGTGTCATTGGACCTTTTCTCGAGTGTCATTGGACCTTTTCTCGAGTGTCATTTGGACGTTTTTGTTTTGGACCTTTTCTCGCAAAACCTCCTAGACAGTAGGGTTACTGTCTCCCTGTTTGTCGGTTATTGTCTGAATTGTAAATAACCCCACCCTCATTCCTCTTCCCAATGACCGGTGTTTGAATGTTGCATTCCGATATTTTCAATTTGTCAAATGCTCAATTACTTTTTAAACCACTTTAGTTTTCAGTAAAGGTAAATTCCACTTGTGCTTTTCCTAATCCTTTTTTAACTCCATAATGACTGATATTTTGAATTGTCAACAGTCCATTCACATTTCCAATGACGGCTGACCGATACTTTCAATTATCAACTGACGATGCGATAGTATATAGGTAGCATGCATGTGTGGCAGTGTAGTCAGCGAGGCCGTGCGGAGCGATATTGTGCACATCTATGGATGATGGCCGTGCTGTTCCCATGTGCCCAGCTTTAACGCAAACACACGGACAGACAGACAGGCAGATCAGGTATTATTATAAAGTAGCTACCGCTGCTTACTAAAGAAAGATGCAGGAAAATATTAGTATTGACTGAATAGTGTGTTATGGAGAATATGAAGAGGGATATATGGACGCTTAGTTGCTAGGTTTAAGTCGCAGTGATTATGTGAGTAAAGTAATAGCGAAGCAAACTACGAGGTCAAAAATTGTAAGTGACTTAGTCCATACTCCATCCATACATAAGCATAACTTATTCTTTCCATCTCTGTGACTGGTGACCTCCCTCAGTTTATATTCCTATTCGCCTTCAAAGTTTTATGCTCACTAAACAGATGCAAAGAGCTTTAGCCGATTCCTGTTGTTGAATATTCAGTTCACATGAATAATTAGACTCAGTTATTAGCATAACACATTGAATTCAATTCTTTCCTTTATGGCTTCCCTCTTAAAATTAACAAACATAATTTTTCTTACCATTCTACTATTAGGTCCCTCGCCAACTGCGTTTCAACTATCTACAGCTTGCTATTTGTGAGCTCGTATGTACTTACGTACAGATGCAGTCTTCGCTGTTCATTATGCAGTGGCTTTAACTAAACATTCCAAATAGCTCTACTACTCCAGGCAGATAAACTAAATACACACGCTCTATGCATGCCGTGCGAGACAACAGATACAATATCGCTAATCCAATTTTAGTCACCATTATTTCGGATATCGAAATACGTATGTCTTCTACAGTACACCTTCAACTGCAAATACGTCAAACAAAGACTCTTCTGCCTTTCCATAATTATTTCGCTTCAAATAATTCTAATTAGTTAGCGCCAAAGATTAAATACTGGCTATCAATATTTAAATATATTCAAAGAGAGAGTTTCTGATAAATATACAGAAGGTCAACATTTAATTAAGAAAATGTAAATGCGTTGATAACGATAACTGGCCAATGAGACAAGAAACAGGCGTAAGAAAAATTACGGTACTCTAAGCCTACTTTTATAAATCCTCCAATGATACCGTATATTATTACTATGAATGACAAAAATGGTTTGAGAGAAAAGCCAGCATAAACGGTTTTCAGTTTATAGTTATGTACTACAGTAATGTAACATTACATGTCTACAATGAAACTTGAATTGCCATCGGGTTTTAATTGCGTTATATTTCTAGCTAAGATTTTTAACAATATTCAGTTTTGTACACGAACTTAAATTCTATTATACTCATTTCACATAGAAATGTTCGTTGCTGTATTTTATGAATTAAAAATGTTCTACGCAGAATAGTGAATTAAGCAAAACAACAAACATTAGGTTAAAAAATTCGTTAAAAAATTAGGCTATTGCTCAATTTTTATTGTTATTCTGAATGCATCTGTAATTTAATTGATACATTTCGTGAGCTCCATGCAAATAAGTAGACATAAAACTGAAATGATGGGGATTTTGTTTTACTACATTTGCAGTAGGTTGATGTTTATATGTATAAACGGAATCTAGGATGAATTGATTGAATGAATCCACATTTATTACAATGTCAAACTGGCATCTGTGTTTTGATTGTCCGATTGCAAGATCTGTCTAGCTGCCCGCATGGTCATGGCACCACGAATTCAGAGTCACAATATTTTTTCAGTTCGGTCCGTAATAAATGGAGAAGTCGGGCCGAGAATATTAATGAGTGCTACTGGCCGTCTACATCATTACTACTGTAACAAAACTTATGTCAGTGTAAATAACAATTTTATCCGTTTGGACTGTATTCCTTATGAAGAAGTAAGTGCTCCGAGATTCTTTGATAATATTTTGCTCATATAATACACACTGTAATGACATGATGTTGAACCATTTCTTATAATCTGAACTGCAGTAATGAAAATGATTTCCCGTTTTCTTGGCCTGTACTTTTTTGCTCCATAACCAGAATTGTTTTATCGTTCACCAGATTCTTTCATGTTATCACATACTTTTTGTGCTCTAAGCTTAACTAAGGTTACTGCTAAGAAAATGCATATAAAGTAGTATAATGCATTTGGTAAAGGTTCAGTACATATATGAGAAAGTCATAGTAGAGGCTACAAATGTCACATTGCAATAAATTCTCTTACCTCGACCGTCTTGTTGTGGGATCTTTCATAACCATTACTTCGGTAATTTCACCAAACTTACTGAAGTACTCGCGTAGACTTTCTGTAAATGGAACAAAAATGAGAACATTTATAAGTTTCAATTGATCAGGATAAAGATTCTATTGCTTCACTTGGGAATTCTAATAAAGTGTAGCACTGTAGCAACTAAAAATGTAATGTACCTTAGGAATTAGGCGTACATATTACGCTGTTTTACCTAGACCTTAGTAATACCCCTTTATGCATGCTACTAATTGAAGTTGTTCAGCTAATAGTACTCTTTTACTATTACTTGATTAACCTATTCATAGTCAACCTACTCGAATTATAAAACGGCATATTTTTAACCTTGTAACTGAGTTGCTGAAAACTGGATTACCTTTTTCTATGAAAAATGAATCTATGAAAAGGATTTGTCTTTGACAACAATAACATCCATTGATACTGACACATGAGCTTATTAATAAACATTATTCAACACAATACATTATTTATAATCCCAAGAATTAGATAAAAATTAAATGTGCACCCTATACTTTCTTCGGAGATATAAAAATGTCACTAAACAGAATTTTATAACCTTGTGATGATTGAATAATACATTAATAAACCATATTGCATATTTTAGAAATTGTACACTCTTCTCTAGTAGAAAAGATTCCAAGAATCCTGAAAGAAAAATATTTCATGCCAAAGGACATAAGAACCTTCTTAATCAGCATCATTATATATAGCACTTAATATAGTGTATAACATGTAGTACTCTTAATTGAGATTTCGGTAATAATGTGAAGTGACTTCATCTCTTGAGGAAATTGATTCTTTTTAACTGGAAAAGAAGAATTTTGTTTATTATCATCGATAGTAGGTAGCTACCTACTACTCTCTAAGATACCTGACAAATGTGTAGCAATATGTGTAGTGTATTGATTTGGATTTTGGAAAAGTGAGTTTTGATTAGGACATGAGAATGCTTAGGATAAGTGGGTGAGGGTTGTAAGTACACGTATGTGTTGATATTTTGGATGTTCCTTGGAAGCAGTGGGTAAGCAAGGTAGCTCTGGAAATCGGAATTAGCATGGCTGTAGAAGTAGGTATTGAGTTTCGCATTGGTTTAATGTTTGCGTAAGTGAGTTGAATTGAGGCAGAGTGGAAGATGGGTGCGATAAGAGCGAGAAGACAATGTGGAGTGGCGTAGCTGTTGGGTGGAGGAACTAGCTACTCCCCTGCATAGGTGTATTATTATTAGGCACATTTGCATGGAGCGACACAGCAGAAGGAAAGAGGAGATTAAAAGGCTACCCACACAACTCTCTAGTGTAAAGAGCTCGCGGTCCCGGATGCATCATTAATTTCCTCACAAAGTCTCCCGCAGAGGTGTCATTTCATGTTATCTGCTCCAGTACGACACGCGTCTTACAACTTCATCATTATCACTAGAAAATACTTAGACAGTCATCCATCCATAGAATGAATAAAGGAACATTCGAAGAATGAGCCAAACAAATCTGTAGCTGCGGAATCCTATATTTACCACAGAATCGGCAATCAAGCAAATGTGTGCGGCTATAAAATTCGACTATCTCGAAATTATTAATGTCAGCGCTTTTGAGCTGAAGATGAAGTGAACCGATCAGTTTGTGAATAAAAGAGTACGCCGGAAGAAGCTCATCATTTTTTTCCATATTCCATGAAGATGAGTAGATGAAATGGGATGAGCTGGGCTGAGATAAATGAATCCTTACAGTTTCCTACCTACATAAAACCTCACCACACCACAAGTCTTTTCATCCATACATTCCCAGTGATCTCGGTGTCCCTGCAGACACTCTACGCCTATTCTTCGGTGCACACACAAAGGCTATGCCTATGTGGACAAGAAGTGCTACATGCCTAGACGCGGAGGGAAGGCATTTCATTTTAAGAAGATAGCTCCATCCATTCCACTTTCCTGCAATCCTTAACACAACACTAGAATTAATCTGTCACATACATCAACGTTCCCTCTCAAAGGGCAAATCCATCTAGTAAATCCAGGAGTTGACGAATATTTATATCATTGCACCATTTTACTGTTCTATTCCTTCCTTTCCAGACCAGATAGAGATTACACATGTTTTTATAAGTGAGAGCGTCTGAACCACTAATACATTTCACTCAATGCTAACAGATAACTAAAATTTTATGCTCTAACTTGACTACAATGTTATTTTATTACACAATAGTTGTAGACACTTTCCTTACAGATACATTAATGCATATATTAGACTCTCCAGCATTCAAAACTTTATTGCATTCCTCTCAAACACTCTCACAGAGATACCTATCTTTTCAAACCAGTCGTAGACAGACAGATAGAAACTGCATTCATGAATATTGTTCAACACACATAGAACATGTAATATTTATTTACTGAAAGATAAATAGTGATTTGATTACACTCTGACGATGTATTATTTATAGGTACATACATACGTGTTTGCGTAATGGCTAAAGAAGGAATGACTCTAGAAACATGTAAGCCTTCTAACCGCAAATTATAAATTACTGTTATGAAAGACTTGAACGTTTGACTGGACGATTTACCATTTCTCCGCTAGCATTCTAGTTTCGTTCAAACTTCAAACCCCACAGTGAAGTCTACTTTGATTAGTGCATGGAGTCCCAAAATAAACGGACTACATTCACTCGACTTGAATGTGGAGAAAAACCTTTCTTGATATTATCTATTTTAAGTTGAAGCATAGCGACACACGGTCGTGTTCGTGTGTAGTAGGTTATGCATACAATATAGCATAATATAAATGATTGTGAAAGAAGATGATAAAGGTTTCTGTCTTTTCATGCCTTTTTTGTGAGGAACCATTTTGGGTATTATTTGTATACGCAATAATCCCATCGCATTATCTCTAATTTCTACATGACTGTGACTACTGTCCTCAGTCGCAGATAAAGTGTTTCTTATCTCCTAGTTCATATTTATTAGTTAACGGGCCTCCATTTCCTTTCTCCTACTCCTCAAGCGTTGCAAAGATTGTGCACCTACTCAGCACACGCAGTGAATGAAGGTAAACTCGTGCATTATATTTTAAGATATAATCTATCGGAGGAAAGAAACCCTCAAGAAGTTGAATGAGTGCTCACTTGCTCTGCCACTATGAATATAATCGTAGCTCTGTGTGGAAACACAGAGCACACAATATTTTATCTGCCCTCTTCAGCATGTCAAAGTTCTGCAGTACAGTGTATGACATTGGATTGACTGTATGTAATGTAACGTAACGTGGCACTTACTGACATCATACAAATGTACCCAAACCACAGAGTGGTGCTTCCTTTAAAAAGTTCGGGTGACGTTGCTGAAGAAAGAGTTGTTCATTTCCCGAAAAGAGACCCACCTACGCAATAATAACCATGTGTCTATTCAATCCATTAGTGAACAGAGAAAAGAGCTGAAGCAGTTGCAAGAGTTGCTTATAAGTAAAGCACAGATAAAGATTACTCCCTGCTTAAATAAAAACTGATAGACTACTAAAGTGCTTATGCATATGACGTCGAGTGCAGAATGTACAGCATAAATGTAGCCAATGGGCTATCACGGTAGCAGTTATAAGAAGTTACTGTATCTGTCTACGTAGGTATCGCTATATCGGCCGAATAAGTTTCCTTGCATAATTCGTTCGTACTTCTAATGTATTCACCTAGTGAGCAAACAGTATTATATTTTGATAACACAGGGTATTTCATGCAGATGATGTGCTTTATATAAGATCTACGTGATTTGACGTGAGAGCGCTGACGATCCGCGAAGGAAAGTATGGGGAAGGGAGCGAATCCTAATTTAAGCATAAAATGGAAACGGAGATAGATATTATAGGGAGAGGAGATGGAGAGAGTGCGAGTGGAGGAAGGAAGGACATAAAAAAGTTGTGTACTCTGATAACAACTATCAAAGATTTAAGAATAATTCCGATTTCTGACTGTTTTTAAGTTCGCACAAAGCCATAACTAATAAGGAGCAAGTGTGGAGCCTGTAGATTTGCATCGTGAGTGTAGCGAATGAAGGATTATTAATTTCCCAGATGTTTTGAAACTTTTTCACGCCTTGAGCTGAGGGATGACGCAAAGTCGGGAAAGACGCTGTTGGCCTGAAAATAATATTATTTAGAAGCGAGTGCGTGGCGTAGGTGAGGCAGGAACAAGTCTCGGTGTGTACAAAGTGCTGCGTTAGTTGTGGATGTCGTTCGGTGGAGAGATAAGGCACATTAGAGTGAGGCCGAGGAGAATCAGGAGACGGGACGACAAACGGAGTGCAATATGAGTGAGGAATGGGCAGGAGTAGGAAAGCCGTGCTAACCGCATGCCACGCGCCATTAAAAATGTTATTTCTGCAAAATGGTCGATTTGCAGTCTTAGAAGAGAGAGGCAGATAGCTTTCTGTCTCTCTGTTTACGTATTTCGTGTAAAAATCTCTCATTGAGTCGAGACTTAGTCCTGTTTATTTTCCTCGTAGCACTGCGTGATGGGTGCCTAAATGCCTGCAAATCCTGGCGGAGAGCGACTGCCTTCGGAAGAGTCGTTTTCACAATTACGCCATACCACACATACTGGCCCGACCGACAGACCAGAGCGACTCGAGTACACCACGGCATTCCATAACTTGGCCGAGTCCTGTCCTCTCTTCAGTTCCACTACAAACACTCGCCTAGTCTCAATTGAATAAAACTGGCAGACACGAGAAACACAAAACTCCGAACTCCAAAACACTCACTACTCAATTCTCACTCCTCTCCTGTAATACACTCTCTGTCTCTGCACTTTCTTAACTCCCGCATGTCAGTCACTAATAGCATCTAATACCTTCACTCTATGCACAAGTGCTCAACTCCACACATACTCCCAACAACCAAACACTCCTTCTAGATCTCTATCCCCAGCTCTCTATAGTCTATATGCAGTCCATGTAAATGCCTAGATTAGATACCCAGTCTGCAATACGTGGCCGTATGACATGAGAACATTTCTGTGCTCTTCACGATAATCTTCTCTCCAATGCTCCGTCGACGTCTTTCACTTTCCTCTTTTTTACAATCAACCCGGTACAAAAGTTTCATGATCCCGAAGCAAATGGGAAGGACTCTAATAGCAGCAATAATACACAGCCAGCTTACCAAGCCGCACTTTGTTTCCAGTTAGATTGATGTAATGTAAGAGTTACTGAATCCGATTAACTACCAAGAAATATGCAGTGCAATCCAACATCAACATCCAACTACACACAACACAGCTTAACATACGATCTATAGGTATTAGTCTTTTACTTCTTTTACTTCAATCTGACTTACTTGACTCACTTACTCTTCTTTGGGTTGACGTAGCATGGCACACTCGTTCTATATCTGACTCATCTCATTCTCATCTCCAACATACACCACATACCGAACCTTCACATCCCATCCTAACAACGCTACAAATATCCACTACACTATTTCTCCAAAATTATACTAATCTCCTATTTCGCTCTACCCTTAATCTCAGTATCTAGTTATTCCGTTAGTCTTTTTATTCCAAATATTATGCCAAAATTTTGCAATTCTTTCTATATCTGCTTAATTTCTCATTATTGTAGACTACAGTTTGAGAAAAATAAACATATTTTACTTCCCATTTAAACCAAAATTCAAAGAAGATGATTTGCTTTACTACTTATCGTTTTACAACGTTAGCCTTCGAAAAGACTTTTTAAGACAATTGGTAAAAATATGTGTGACAAACTTTTGTGTTCACCAAACTGCTTGATATTCATTCACAAAATTTTAAGATTTTTTTCAATTTCTAACAGTAAATTGTAATTAATAGGTTTGGTATTAAGAATATGAAAATTTGCAAACTTGTTCTTTGAAATTATTAAAGTGAATGATATTGCGCGTATTTAAATATTTTTGCAATTTGGTATGCTTATTTGTAGACAGGCGAGATCTGCAACTTTTGCAAAGTTTCATCAGTTGGTGAGAGAGGGAAAACTTTATAAATGGAGTTTGAACGAATGTAGGAAGGTGCACATCAACATCAAGTCAAGACAAACTGGAAATTCTGTTTGACTAAACTGAAAATAATAAGTGAATTGTGCAGCTGTCTCTCCGTTTGAATTACACAAGCAGGAGCTTCTGACGGATCCGATGAAAATCGAATGTGAGAGATGTGCAAATCTGGAAGAGAAAAGGATTTTTGCGAATGCGACTGCTACGGGAAATAAGTTTATATATTTAGCAGAGGTAAAATAGGGATTAAAGATGACATTAATGTTTCATCGCTGAGGAAAACGCAGACAGCGGAGCAGAATTGTGTTCTGGTTGTGTTTTTTTGTGCTGTTCTGATGTATGGTGATACGAATCAGGCCTCGAGAAGGAAATAGTAGAAGAGCTCAAAGAGACCGGCACCGTTTCCTCAACACCCCTTCATTAAAACAGACAGAACAAATACCTACAGCAAGGATAACAATGGCCATGGAAGTACACATACACAAGTACAAAACAATCGAACGAATTGCAATGTTTCGGCCACCTATCTGAATGTCAGTCAGAAAACTGCAATTTCTAGCAGCAAAATTTGAGAACAATTTAGGATGCGTGCAAAGAATCGTTTAAAAAAGTATTTAGAATCACGAAATATTAAGGGGACAAAGTTCAAACCGGATCTGGCAATTTTTAACGGCGACTGCCTCTCGATCCAACTAACCAGCAGAAAACAATGCAAGTTTACAAGCACCTGAACTCAGAAAAACTCAAGATACACTCCTCCCACAGTACTTAACTTGACTACTCTCTCACGCCTGCATAGTGCACTGTGGAAACACCAACATATTTTCAGAATGCTGAATTTAATATCATTGTTTAATTTTAGGGCATCCTTCTGTAAACTTCTTGACTTTGATAAGAGTAGGATAATTATGGAAACTTTGCGTCCTTTACAAAGTCTCATCTAAAAGCAAATTTATTATTTGTTTCATGAAACTTGCATTGTGTCCAAAGAAGTCTGTGTGCCTCATTCTCCCTCTTACAAAGCTATTACCCTGTTAATATTCTGTCGCTTCACAAGTCCCCACAAAAGCACAGAGCCTGTATTAAATCACAGTTTTAAGGAGATGAACAGATTTTGCTATCTCTCAATAGGCACAATGTTCAGTTCCTGGGGTCGCCTCCTTTTCTTTGTCCCTACACTTGCTTCCTCAACTGCATTGTCCTATTTAATACATCGTAAGAAATACAGAACAATGCCTAGGTTCTAATGTCTTCAGGTTACATAATAATATCACTACCTTCTATACCTTACACTGCAGTTCCATAACGAGTCTCGTAAAACCACACTACCAACTCATTCATAAATTATTTAGCAAATGTCGCGCTCCGTTTAAGCTTAAATTTCTATCCTATTAGCAAACTAAACTTCCCCAAACTCACGAATACGATCTAACCAAAACATTTTTCCCTCAATTGAATAACCCAACACTTTTGGCAACCTAAGCATTCAAGTGAAAACAAGTTCGATTTCCTTGGGTACATACATTATAATTTTTTCCTGCTTCAGCAGAAATTACAACCTCTATTAATATACACATTAGTTTTTACTTTCTAGTGTAGCCCAGCTTAAGCACCACAGAACCAATGAAGTATAATAAGGTACTCAGGCAAAGTACTGGAGTCTCGTAAGACAATAAGCGACATTAGAAAAGAACATGAAATCTTGAGAAAATATCACCAGGAGGCAGAATTACGTACAAGACTCTGACTCGCCGTCTGTCCACCATATGTTCTAGGTACGGTGGCTGTGGTTAAGTTTGACTTGGAGCATTCTGGACGGATTGTATGTGGCACGGAGTGGAGACGGAGCACATAGCTCATTTCACCTATAGTTGGTGTAGTATGGTATCCTGGGAAGTGTCTGGAGCATGAGTGTGAGTGAGTGAGCTATGATGTTATGCGTAATGTCACGTTGCACCACATCCTCGGAAAAGTTAGGTCAATACTGAGCCAGTAGATGAAGAGTACAAGTGAACCGAATGAACTCTTCAATAATTCTAGCTTATTTACCGGAACCGCATAGGATACATGAGTACTGTTACATTCCGAGAGAGCAGAGCATACACTCACCGAATATTATGCCGGAATCTTGGTAAAGAGCACGCTCAAAAGCTACAGTGCTACGTGATTCAATTTAGTATACTCAGTCATTTGGTTCTGGTTATATTACAATAGTTATGTTATGTAGAACTAAAAATTCTGGTACGTGTCAATATAAAGTAATTTTTCAGAGCTAGACTATGAGGCATAATAGAAGTCCAATGGAACTGGTACGGCTTCAGAAAATTATTTTTCCATGTGTGCATAGCATCAAAGGAAAGGACAAAATGAGCATTGTTAAAATGTAAATATTTCTCCATATATTCCATACGTACATAAATGGATTTACATCGTATTAGAATGCAAATACATGTTATATCCGTATTAGCACAGAGAAGGGAGATGCGAGAAAACTTTTTAAAATGTTCTACGGCGTTTCGAACAGGATCCAAGTCAGTTGCTTTGATTTCCCTATTTTGTGAAGGTGACAAGGTAGAATAATAGTACAAAGTTGGTTGGGTTGTTATTGCACGATATGTAAATAAATGCATTAGCCTAACGTCGTAAAGACGCACAGAGTAGGTATATTAGCAGTGCCTCCAACAAAGGTTCATGTTCCAGGAGGGAAAGGAAACACAATAGGAGCTGTACCGGGCCGCACCTGCATTCGGTGGGAGAGTTACTTTGTATGCTGCTGTGGAAAAGGCTGAAAAGTGCCTTAATAGTTTAAATGCAGCATTGTGTGTTTGAAAGAATTGTTTTCCTCTGGAAAGACAATAGCCGTCTGACATAAATAGGTAACACAGGTAGTAAGTATGCACACATGTGTGTAGAGGAGGGAGAGTGAGTGGCTGTATATAATAAGTAATGCAGATGGGTTTTTCGAGTTGCCACAGCACAGGCGGCCGAGTTAAGTGCAGAATGCAGGTCTGGACGTGAAACTTGAACTATCGACCAGTGCGAGAGACAGTGTAGACGGATTTGAGGCAGAGCATGCAATGTTGGGAGAATGGGAGTCGAAAGTGAAGCCAGGCTCATTCAACATCGACACATCACATAAATGATAGAAGATTCAATTACCTTAAATAGGATGAAATGGAAAATAGAGTTTGAAAGAAAAGAGACGGAAGAAAAGTGTGTGGAGCTTAGCGAGACAGAGAGCTGGAGCTGGAGCTGTGTGGCGACTATGCACGGGCAACTCACCTTGGTATAGATATTAGTGAGTGAGGTGGAGAGTAGGGGAGTTATAGACAGAGACGACTCAAACATTTCTACTCGTATGATTTCGAATGCAGCAATTCATCCAGTTCAGTCACTTCAAACTGAAATGTTGTCTACTGTGAGTATGGTTGATGTTGGGTGAAGGAAATTGAAGATGAGAGACATTATTTAGTCAGCTCACTTATATATACTCACTTAATATATGTAGTAATGTACTTAAAATTTATACTCACTCAACTCCACTCCTCTAGATCTCCTCTGCTCTCCTCTCTCTCTCTCTCCCATCCCTCCGTAGTAGATGTGTGAAGGCTAGACTAATGCTCTCTCGTATAACTCATTACTTTCAGCTATACGGAGAACTCTTTCAAGATTGGTGTACGAGAGCGCCTATTATTACCACACAGACACATTACTACATATGTACATACCTTAGCTCCAGTTGCACTTTGTATTTGGAGAGGAGTAAGTAGCTACCGTAAGGAAACCGTTTTTACTTAAGTTGCCTCTGCGCTTCATAAGTAATCTACTGCATACACAGATTAAATATAAGGAACACAACTTAGAGTTCTCTTGACTTCTGTGTTCTGACTCCTGCTCCAGTGGTCCAATGCTAAGTGAGTGAGTGAGTGAGTGAGCAAGTAACTCTCTGTTCTCATCTCTCCTTCAATACATTCATGTGCAACACACATCCAACTTGTTCATTACTGTATTATATAAGGTAATACTTATGTATTATTATTGAGCTATTCTGGATTCATCTCTCCTCCAAGCACTCCTGTACATTCCTCACTACTTCTACCTACAGTTCATAAGCACATTTCTAGAGTGGCTATACCAACTCAGAATTACAAACTTCTCATTGTTAATTCCAGGCTTCCCTACTCTCTAAACTTCCGCGAGCTCCGTGAGTCAACCTGAGACACTTATTCAGTCTTCTAAAAATACCCATTCAAAATGTGCTCAGAGTAATTATTCATTTTCCAAAGAGTGCTTGACGTTTCCACTATTATGGGATCATGTGCACTACGTCATTTCCGCTTATCGTCGTGCATGGGCCCTCCGCACTTTACCCGCCGGAGCGTGGAACCTTACTGACTCCATTCACTCACCTATGTGCCTTCCCCACAGTTATTACATTTGCCTCAGTTCAACAGTCATTCCTTTGGCCACCCCATCTGTTCCGAATACATATGTAAACTAATGCTCTCGTATGTACATAACACATTATTACGTTTCCAACGTCTCAAGACACACAGACCACGTTTCGACTTTAACACAACATACAACAACAAACTACTGCATAATATTACTATTTCTCCAAGACCTAAGTACACCAGAGAGCTCATACTCACTACCCGTGTAATTTTCATATGTATGTCTTGTTCTTATGTCCTACAATATTATTATACTTCCGAGGGTGCAAATACCTCGGCTGAAATCAGAGAGTTTGTTTGTGTATAATATGTGTGTACTAGAGCGGAGGTAAGTATTTGTGTAAATAATCTCAGCTTTGTTTTCCTCTACTTATTTCAAGGAGCAGGCATATCCCACTGCATACAATTTCTACCACAGGCCAGAAGCCATCCTAAACTTTTTACATTTTTTACACAGCAGAATACAATGCACAAATCAGAGCTACCTACAGTGCACTCCCTAAGTAAACAGTGAATACAATGTAAATGTGTGATTCCTACTTACAATTATTAGTCAGTAGCCAACTTACTAATTCTTTAAGGAAACATTACATTGCTCA
This sequence comes from Yoshiicerus persimilis, assembly GCA_020352615.2. NCBI lineage: Eukaryota > Metazoa > Arthropoda > Collembola > Entomobryomorpha > Tomoceridae > Yoshiicerus > Yoshiicerus persimilis. The sequence continues at coordinate 23,977,668 of CM060170.1, read as the reverse complement.
TCGAGGACTCTGCATACCAAAGGTTTTTTGCATACGTACCAAGTGAAAACCATATTATGTAAAATAATACACTAAAACATTTAAAACAATTCCATGTATATCGAGGTTTGTTTTTGTAAAGTAGTAACGGAGCTTAGTATTACTTTTGTAAAGTAGTACACAGAATATTGAAATTCTAATCTAATCTTAACCGTTTGTCTTAGTGTTCCCAAACTGAACACAAGAAATATTACTTCTCCTAAAATGAATTTAGATTTTCCATGCATTTTACAATTACAACTTCTTGAAAATGAAAAGTGAAAAAACTGCACCAATTCGACGTAAATAATTTAGAGTAGCATGATTGATATAAATTGTGAATTAAAAACACCAAAAACTATAAAAATGAAGTCCATGGTTAGCGAAATGAGTTTTGTCGTGCGTAAAGAATTGTAGTTGGTTTTGTGTTTGGTTTTGACGTGTATGGGAAATGTATGGAATAAGTAATGCATACATAAGTAATACGCAAGTATAGTAGAGATGAGCAAAAAAGTGTGTAAATAAATGAGGAGGGAAATAACTCACCGGGACTAGTCTGCCAGCTGAGACCGCCGATGAACATCTTCCTATAAGACAAAAAAAAAATAAAATAGCACGGAAGCCTGTCCACTTGAATTTGTATTTATTTGTGATGAGATGATTGAGGGAGAGGAAGAGAAGCATGAAGATACACGAAATGGATTTTGCATGCATTTGAGAGAGAAATGTGTGTGATTGGATTTGCATGGAAATGTGACTTACCCGGGGTCATTTGGCACTTCGGCCTGTAGTGTTCCATCAGCAGAGTTTTCCATCTTGACAACAAAATCCAAATCTTCACTCATTGTACTTTAAATGCAACCGTAACCGCACCGGTAAATAGGTGTCAACAAAATAAGAAGTCAAAGCCAGACATAGATACACAATAACTCCGTGCCTAGAAATCCACGGCCACGGCTCAAGTCAGACACACACAAAAAGTTGCGATACAAGATTGTGTAAAAATGTTTTCTACACTCAACAACAACTGGACTGGACACTACGAAGAGCACCCTAACTGCCACTACACTCCTGGAAACTACAAAGAGCTCTGAGCTGAATTCCCAGCCATTTTGGCTCGGAAGCTCCTCCCACCACCATCCCAAGATCTTCGAGTATATTTTATGCTTACTTATAGACATGGGCTTTTCCACTTTCGGAAACCATGTGGCCAAGTGGCCCCCGTCCCCAAACTTTTACCATACTCTCTGTCACTTTCTGTCAGCCTGGCCTGGTCTGGTCTCAAGCTAAACTCTACGGCTCACTGTCTCTCTGTCCATCTATAAGGTCTTCCTCTATACCAACACAAATCTACCTTTCTATCCATTTATCTCTATTTGCCTTTATTACTCCACATTATTTGTACAACCCGGATGATACACAGTGGAGGTTTATACATTGACATCATATTGATATGCATCCGATAAATACTCCACTTATCTCTGTTTGTACTTTGCATTCCTCGTATCTTCAGTTTCTATATCGGCCCTCTCAGCCGCAATCAACCACTCCATAGCCATAGCCTAGTCTCCACACTACATCGCCCGTCATGTGTCCAACTCTGCATTTTGTAATTGTAAATTACGTAAACTTAGTGCAGCGATGGGATCTAAATGAAATATAACCACAGTTATCCTACTTCAGCCCAATGCTCACACTCACAATCAGAGTCAATGCTTTCCAAATATTCACATTCATTTCTTGAATAAATACCACACCAACTTAAATATTATCAATTTCGTCTCCTGCCATCCTCTTTCGCAGTATCTTCTCCTACTGTTTGCTTTCTGATTCCGAGTAGACGATAATTTAACAAGTATTTACATTGTATACATCTATTAAAATAATATCTACAACAAAGTGTATTTTTGTAAAACACAGGAAAAAATATTCATACAGAAGGAAAGCAAGCAAGCGGGTTGACTCTGACTAGTGCAATGTGTGGCACCTCGGGAGAATAGACAAAGAGAGGAAAACCGCGTGTGCAAACCGGCCTCACTTTTTTCTGTGCTTTCCTTGCGCCAATCCTTCACATTTTTTGCTACCCATTGCAAAATTCTATGGGGTTAATTCACTTTCATCATTTACGGGTGTTACTACTACAGTCTGTATGAACATAAATCTTTCAAAAAAACTGTGGTGGCTGCAACTTTGATTACTTCTCCATGGCTTTGATTTTCCCAATTTACCGAGTTCAATCACACTTTCAATCTCATTCGATTTTTAAGTTCGTGGATTATTTATCTGCGTGATAGAACATTAAGAGAAGCATATTTAAGTGTACAATTGCATGTACAATCATGTATAGTTGTTGCATCGATAATCTATCCATATTTTCTGTAAACATTTTACGCAGAGTCCAATTATTTGAAGTAAAGACATGCAACATATTCAAATGCATTTTAAACTAAGTATTCCCAAACAATCTATCTTTTACCGCTTAGTCTAACTGCCATAATTCTTTGTACCAAAAAATGCCACTTCCAGCTGCATTGTTCGAATTGGTTGAAATGTAAAACTTTTAACAAAGATGTTTATTATCACTATTTATGAAAAACTTGACCATTACGTATGCAGTTTGTATTCCCATGTGGTCGGAGTAGTCACAAAATTTGCCATCCAGATTAAACTGTGGTCAACCCGAGAATAGATGAAAATTTTATTTTTCAGAAATGAGCATCAGTTGTTTAGAAATCCTTTAGTTAAACGTCAAAAAGCTATATTTCTTTTGATTTTCATAACCGTGACTAAGTTTCACTTATAAAAATAATACTACGCTAAATCACATAATATAGAAATAGAAGCTGCATAAATTCATGACACGATTTAAAAAATAGTTATCAATGCTCTGAAGTATTGAATAATATAGACAACATGTCTAACACATCTACAAATTGAAATTGAAGATTTCTAAATTACTGCGATTATGCTCCAGGGTACAAGCAGTGAATACTCTTACATTAGCACAAATCCAGTTATGTGCCTTACAACTTTTTGATATCCTTTAGTCGTCTTCTCGTCTTCCTATTAAAGCAGACAATAACGCCTGTGATCTTTGTCTTTCCCGATTAGTACTACATATAAAAATAGAATAACCCCAGTGACATCTTTTAGCACACCGTAGTCAACAAAAGGAGGCTATTTTCAGATTCAAACTTGAATAATTTTGCGGTAACATTTCCTTGGAACATATATTAGTTATTGTCGACCTCAATTTAAGGGTGTCAACAAAAGATTTTATTTTTTATTGGACCACAATTTAAAATTTGACATACTTTAACTTTCCATTTACAATAGACAATATTGACAATATACTAACAAGTGTTCGAATTGGGCGTTCAACGGTAACTATAATTTAACATTATACTAAAATATTACTTTAATCAATATTTTTAATGTATGCAATAATACTGCATGTAAATTCTTTATTGCAATTTATTACCCTTTGGCCTTTGAAATCCAATAGAATTCTAATAAAATCATTGCATGACTAATTTCACACAGCTAAATTGGAATTCATTTTCAGAAAGATAATCCAAGAACAAAATGGAACCGTTCATTGACAATTCCCTTTGCCTTGACGTTGACTATTGGAATCGAATGGAACGGGCAGCAGTTTTTTCCCAAGATATTGCTAACATTCCAGTCGGAACAAAATATGGCTTTTACGCTGCACTGTCAAGATGGGCAAGCATGCCTCACATTGTGAACAATCGAATTTTGGGAACAGAATTGGTTTCGAGGAAAACATTAAAAAATTTTCTGGGTATACCACTGCAGATTAAAGATTTAGATGATATTAATGACCATATCCATCCACTTAATTCCTTTCCACCTAGCGAAAATCTTTATTCCAGCGACCCATCCGGAGGGCGTTATGTCTTTACTCGTAAATTTATCGCTAAAAATCTCCAAGAATTTATTGGACTTGAAGTCTGGGGTAAGTTAGGATATTTTATTTATTTCTCTCTCTCTCTCTCTAGTTAGGTTTAGTGAACACCTTAATACCCAGGTAAATATTTTCCTTTAGATTTTAAAAAAGATGTCGTAACTCTATATCAGCCAGTTGTCGTCTTATCTGACATACATGAAGAAGCAAACAATTTTATTGTCTTAATTGGGGAATTTCATCAAAAAGATAATATTTTCAATGCTGTGATAAAATTGAAAACCATTGGGGCCAAACATCTGGTTAGAGATTCTTTGGAATTCTACACAAGTAAGGTGATTCCCAGGATTTCAGCATGGATGGTCGAAGAAAAAGTCTCCTCTGAAAATATAAACTTTGACATACCGAAGAGCTCGTTGCAATTAATTGAGAAATGCAGATATTGGTCTTGCTATAACTCTCTTAAAAAGTATTATGACCCAATAAGTAACGTGAGTCAAAGAAATTTTATGTCTCATTGTGCGAATTTCTAATCTTGGATTAAAAGGGCTTCAGACACATAACGCAAATATTATTTTAATTTTCATTGAACATCATTCAACTGAAAGTGTAATTAATAGTAATACCACCATTATAAATTCAACTAGGTATAATAACGTATTTTCCATTATGCAATTATCTCGAATGTAAATAATAGGCAATAGAAAACCAAAATCCCATTTATTCTACTATTTCTATTTTGTAAAATTTTCTCAGCTGTTTACAGTGCTGAATGAAAGTTGTTTATGTTCAAGTTTTATAGTACTTTAGCAATGCTATATATATTTATAACGTTTATTGTAGTAAACTGACTGCTACTATTCACACTTGATATTTCAGATTTGGGCAATCGTAGAAGAATCAACAAATGCTGAGAAAATGATTCATGAGGATATGGGTGTTGCGGCTTACTTAATGACTATTTGGCAGTTTTCCTTCTTAAAAGACATTGCGTTTTCTAAATTCATTGATGTTGGGTGTGGCAATGGGCTACTACCTCTAATTTTGACCTTAAGCGGATTCCAAGGACGTGGATTAGATCTAAGAAAGCGTAAAATGTGGGATGTCTTAGATGAATTTTCATATACTAGATCGGGATGCCACTTAAATTTGTCGGTAATGTTGGAAAACACAGTACGATGTAAAATTCTAATAGTAATGTTATTCAAAAAATGTATTTATTAAATTATTCTATTTAGGAAACTTCCCTTTCTCCTGCTACCACAGAATTTGATCGGGAAAATCAAAATACGTGGCTTATCGGCAATCATAGTGACGAACTAACTCCCTGGATTCCGATTTGGGCTCGCCAAAATAATTTAAATTTCTTTGTTCTTCCATGCTGCCCGCATGATTTTTCTAGTAAATTTCAACGTAAGAAGGGCAGCACTCAATTGAGCATATTCTCGTGTTATATATCGTACATCAAGAAAATCATCGAAAGCTGCGGATACAAATGCTATATTGATCGTCTCCAAATTCCCTCCACGAAGCGCATTTGCCTAGTTGGATTGTCCCAACATGGAAATGGAAAAAGCCAAGAAGAAATTGACGAGTACATTGAAAGCGTCATGAAAGAGCACGGAGACTCGTTTAGCGTTCGCGAACCAGGTCAAAGAGTGCAGAATTGTACAAAGTTAAAGTCAGATGAGGAAGGAACTGGTGTTGCAAGAAATATGGCAAAGTGTGTTCTGGATAAACTTGTGACAAGTGAAAATTATATTCAGCTGCCTGGATACTTACGAAAATGGAACCAAGGGATGGCAAAGTTGAGTCTCAAAGACGCTGTAGAGCTGCTCCCCCAAAATCACAAGGATTTGCTCAAGCGACAGGGAAATGGCATGCAGACATTAATGAAAAATCACAGTCAAGTATTTAAAGTTGTGAATGGGTTTGTTTGTCTTCGTCCACCATCTGCTAACACTGGTGTTAGCTCGTCAAAGTCTTCACGAATTAAAACTAAGGATTGCTTTTTAGAACTCTATCATCCAGATGGTTGTCCTCTCTCAGACAATATATGCTTATACAAGCACACCGTGGTGCCGAAATGTTGAATCATACTATTGTTGTGCTTTTAAAGCCGATATATATTTATGACAATTTAATTCAAAGTGGTGCTCCTAAAGTTTTGAAGTCTTCAAACTCAGAACACTTATATCGGCAGTGTGCCACGCTGGTGATATATATTATTTTAACGCAAAATTCTGCCTTTTTAGTGTTGTTCGCTGAATTTGATATAAAATAATAAGTTAAATAAATGACTCTTAATATATATTTTTGATACAAATGCTGCTTCATTTTGTGTAGAAATAACAAGTAAAATAATAAAATAAATTTCAAAAATGCAAACATTGATACTTCCCCCAAAGGTTTATAATAAAGATATCAAGATTATCATATCAAAAACTAATTGCATTGCATGTCGAAGTCATAACCAAAAGCTTGAGAATCCGTTGAGTTGACATAATTTATCAGTTGACATAAGCTAGCACCTAGAACAAATCATCATATAATCTAACAATAAGTAATGTAAGAAAATTTCTGTTTTCAAAATTGATCTCAACACCGTTTATGAAGACAGTAACCGATTTTTATTTGTAGAGTAAAGGTATTTATAAATAGAATCTTTATAAACAAGCTGGAGAACTTTTCCTGTATTTCTTACTATTTGTAAAGGAAAGTTTCAACATTGACCAACACTGTAATATAATAGCCATGATTACCATAGGTCAAATTCTTAGTGAATTTTTGACAGGTGGCAAATAAAAAAAATTAAATTAGAAATATTTAAAACAAGATCAGGTAGTGGGCTTAATTCAAAGGCCAAGTATGAATCCGAAAAACCTCACTTGATATTAGTGGATTATCATATTTCCTAGTTGTATCAGTTATTATGGCTCTTCGAGACAAAAATTGTCGTATATATGCTTTCAACTATTTTCCCTTCCGTTTGCATTTTGGATTTGACAGTAATGAAAGAATTCTTTTATATCCACATGAAGGGGTAATAGAAAAACGACATAAATATATTTGTGTCATTCTATGTAACTGGTAGACTTTAAATAGCAATAATACATGCCAATGAGTGCATAAAGGTAAACACAATGCCAGAAAAAAGCTTTTCTACAAAATTTAAGAACCAGGAGGATATTTCTTTATTTCGACCTATTCATATTCATAATAAAAGAGGCACATTAAACAAATTTAGGAAATATTTAAATGATGCCAATTTTATTTGCAACGTCCAGAGCGTCAAAATCAGGAGCAAGACGAACATAAGCCTTCTTTTTCCCATCTGGTCGAATGAGTGTGTTTACTTTGCCAACCTCAACTTCATACAGTTTTTTCACGGCAGCCTTGATGTGAAATTTGTTGGACTTGAGATGGACAATAAAGACCAAAGTGTTGTTGTCTTCGATTTTCTTCATTGCTGCTTCAGTGGTCAATGGATATTGGATCACATTATAAGCATCCATCCTACAATAAAAATTAATATAGGTCAAACATATGTGATGAAAACATTAGGAAATGGAAATATGTTAGAGATTCGTATTAATACAATATTAATGAAAATTTTGTCAGAATATAATGTCTTGTTTTTGTAATTCACAAATGGTCATAGAGATTCCCACAAGATAATCATCATTCAAAATTCAGTGAAATATCAATAATTTTTCCAATGTTAAAACAGCGATTATATCAAACCTCCTTACAAATAATTTAAGGCTTAGTATTTTGAAACTATATAACTATCAAGTGTACTAACCTGCATCGCGTTGGGACTGACTTCCGTGGGAACTTCGGTTGTCTGGGTGGTCGGAAAGTACGGGGTCTCTTAAAGTGTACAGTGGGCCGGATTTTCCTCACCCGCTTTTTCTCTCCCTCAGCACTTTTAATAACCTGCGTTAAAAAATTCAAATTACGTTTCGTTACAGTAACCTTTAACCTAACTATTAAGTAGATAACGACCAATGTGAAATTGAAATAGTTGTAAGATTGTCAGAACATAGTATCTTGTATTTGTAATTCACAAATTATCATAGAGATTCCCACAAGATAATCATCACTCGAAATCAAACAGTTGAAAATTTTTATAGTAACCCTAATAATAAATCTGAAAATCAGAAACCGATACCTTTTTAGATACTTTCAAAGCTTTGTTAATTGCCAATTGACGAATTCTCTGGCGAATTTGCTTGCGCTTTTGAAGCGGCGTTAAGGTGGACTTTGGCTTCTTAGTCCTTTTTACGCTCTCTTTTGGGGCAGCGGTTTTTGCAGGGGGTGAATCAGGCTTAGCCGGTTTTTTCTCAACCGGTTTCTTCTCTGCCTCCTTTTTTGTCTTTTTCGGACCCATGCTGGATGTTAAAAACGAAATCTAAAATTTACCGAGAGTCCACAAGACGATGTATCACCGAGCGGATCAATCTAACTATGGCAGAATGGCAGGCTGCAGAGCGAGGCAGACAGAAGAAGCGAGTGTAAAACCATGCCGTCGAGGAGAGTTTGTATTGTCCCTCTACCAACAGTGTGCGGAAGCAGAACGATCGCCCAATGCGGGAAGTTCACGAATCCTATTGCGAAATGGAAAATTTTTGTAGATTGCATTTAAAGGAACATTTTAGAATCAATATTGAATTTCAAGTTTGTTAACGGAGAGGTAGCCAAACGGGTCACACAAAATGAGGGTGAAAAGTAGACAAGTGACAGAATTCCCTCTAGCTTTGGACCAATCCGAATCACCATATGGTCTCAATCAGTTCACTCCTTCTGCAAGATCTTTATCCGATTTGAATAGTTCTAATTTCGGTAGGTTACGGGCTATGGGAGACAGTGGAAAATAGGCCAAGTTTTTTATTTCTCCACTATAAAATATGGAAATTTTTAGTGCATATTTTTTCGTTTCACACAATTTGGAGTCGGTTTAACGGGATCATTTTTGGGTTTTAGCAAGTCACACCTGCTGTGACCTGGATAAGGATTTCATCTGACTCGGCGTAAGGTTTTTATTTAAAAGGTGGAAATAAAACACTTGGGTGCGGAGGGAAGCACCCCACCCAAAAAATGACTCCCTTAAAACGACTCCAAATTGTGTGAAACGAAAAAAATTTGCAATCAATTTTTTTTATATTTTATAATGGAAAAGTGAAAAATGACCGATTTTCCACTGTCTCCGATAGTCCGTAACCTACACTAATTTCGGAGGAGACGATTCGCATTCTTCCTCAATGGTTGGATCTCGAGTGGCAGTCAGAATGGCCAAAGCTGTTTTCGTTGGTGATGTAGGCGTAGGGAAAACTTCCATTATAAATCGCTTCTGTAGAGACATTTTTGAAATGAATTACAAAGCAACTATAGGTGTAGATTTCGAGATGGAACGTTTCTGGATTCTTAATGTACCATTTAATTTGCAAATGTAAGTATACGTCATTTTATTAAGATAATTGAAAACTAGACTAGCCTGGGTAGTCAATCTTATTGTAATATTACATTCTTTTCCATTATTTTACGGACCTCTAATTGACTTTTTTCGTACTTTTAGGGCGCCTGCATAGCGGCAGTGTCGGTATTACTTTACTACAGCAGGAAAACCTGTATGTATTAAAAGTGTAGCAACTGTCAAGCTCTAAGAGTATTTACCGACTGATGCCGCTACGTAGTCGCCACTAGTCTTTTTGGGAAAATGGACAATTATTAATAGACTTCATTCTTATCAAATAAACCATAGGATTAGATATGTATTACAAGAATAGATATAAGAATAGATATAAGAATAAACTATATTTTTTAAGTTGGGACACCGCCGGTCAAGAGAGATTCAAATGTATCGCAGCATCATACTACAGAGGATCAAATGGTGAGTTCTTACTTTCATATAAGTTTAGACATTTTTACATATAACTAAGTAGTTTTATTTTCTTAATTGATGTATTCATGATTTCTTGTCTCCTATTTGCTCTTTGGTTGCTGCGGAGAGCAGTGACCTGCCTATGAATGGGTCTATTTACTTACTTAAAATGTACTTTTTATACACTTAAATGACCCATGAATAAACCTACGATATTTTTTGTTTTTCCTATTCAGTTATTGTTACTGTGTTCGACGCCAGCAATTTAGAGAGTCTTTCTACATGCCAGCGATGGATGGACGACGCTGTTGGAGCCAATAGCATTGTGCCTTTAAAATTCCTAGTGGCTACAAAAATTGATCTTGTTGTAAGACAAATATATTATGCAATTCTTTCTTTGCGAAACTGCAAACAACAAATATATTATCGTCCTATTTTATACTAATTTTTTCTTTAGAATGAAACCCACCGTGAAAAAATTCAGCAAATGGGTGGTCGGATGGCAAGTCTCCTTGGAGCAGAATACTGGCCTATATCTTCTAAAACAGGAGAAAATATAGAACGCTTTTTCCGTAGATTAACCGTTTTGGCCTTTGAAATGGGACTAGCTAATGAAGTTCAAGAGAGCATTTCAAGGCGTCCTTTACAAATTCAGCGAGATATGTGTTAGTATTTCTAAATTAAAAATGTCTATAGTTGCAGAATTTTAATTATTCTTAACTTTGATTTTTTAAATATTTTAGCTGTCTTACGACCTAATTCCGGAGATAAAGTTGAAAATACGTCGATGCAAGCTACAAAGCGGTGTTCCTCATGCAAAAATTTGTGAATTTGCACACAAAGAGTAGATGCTTATAGTGCAGCTGCAGAATACGTGTTACTGACATAATATATACTTCCATATAAACGAAATATTTGTACTTACCTATGTTTGTACCAGTGCATTCAACCAAGATCACAATCACGTTGATGTTCAGAAACGAATATACAGATCTTAGATATGTAGTAGTCGCAAAGACGGTCATGGTGATATTGAAACTCATTTAGAGCATGTACTTATGAAACCTTTACTTGTCAGACTTTTATGTTACTTAAAACATATTATTACTGATTTTTTAGATGCTTCAATTAGTCTAATTTTTTGGTGTTCAGAGAATTCGTCCAAAACAATATCGACAATGCTGATCAAAATGGGTACAATTTTGGATTTCTACCGTTTTAATAATTTTGATTATATGATGCAAGAAATCGTCAATTAATAATAGAGATGCATCTTAAACTCTATGGAAAACTACAAAAGTTTTGTCCTAATCGATCACACAGCTTAAAGTATAATTAAAATATGCAGTTTCAATCAGTTCATTTAAATGCAACCAAATATTCATTTTGATGGTGGCTGCCTGGCTGAGTTTCACTACAAAATTGTATTTGCATGAAATTGTCTAGTTGGTTGAAGTCATTGTAGATACTGTCGAAATTCGGAAGAATTCTCTTTAAACCAATCTTCGAAAATTCGACTGAATATTGTGTATTTATTTAGAGGGGATTTCTGTATTGCATGCTCGATGAAAAAGGGAAAATAGTGGTAGATAGATATAAATAAGACTTTGAGGTAGGGCTACCTTACCACAGCTTAATGTAATGGTCTCACTATAAACATTTCAGTCACTTTCTCATGCATTCCATTTATTTAATGAAGACTTAATTTTTGCCAAGTTTATGTTGTAAATACTCGCACACCACTTTAAATACTTATGAGTCGATACTTAGTATTTCGTTAAATTTATGAATATTTATAAAAAATATTGTTACACTTAAAATTGTTAAGACTTTAAATATTGAACTTTAAATAGTTTAAAGTAAGCTCTCACTATATTATGCACCAAAGATTTTTAGTTTTATTGCAGTTTATAATCTAGTCACGTGAACTTATTGAAATAATTATTGCAAATTGATCTTCATAATCGACTTTTTAAAATACATTATAGTATATTATGACTTATTTATCTCACTCAGTATCCTTTTGTCTACTCCACTCATATGTTTAGTATCCACGCAACAATTGTAATGGTTAGGAATTATATAAATAATTTAACTATTAAATTATTCAAGCTAGGCGATTGCTCTCTTTTAGCTTTAAATACTTTTACTTAACTGATTATATATGTTATATTTGTTTTAATTTTATATCATTTGTATATGAATTTAATCTTTTTCTAATAAAAATATGCGGTTTACGAAATTCCTTGAACACTTACTCTCGTAGTTTATTAATTTGTTCCCCGGAAAATCATATTCTAATCAACAACCAAAGATATTTTCTAAATTATTTGAAAGAATTTCTCCAATCTTCATTCAAAGGTGATGTAGAATCGAAAATAATATTATACTTACGTCACATGTAATTACCATGGCTAATTGCTACGAGCATTTGAGCATGAAAATTAGGACCAATAAGCAATAATTATGAGTATATACTGTATTGCAATTTGAGGGACACAAAACGACAAATCGCGGAACCGTAATGCAAATCTGTATATATGTTTAACATCCATATTGGTTGATCACCAGAATGTAGTACTTATTCATTAGTAAACCAAAACAGTGTGTAAACTTTATCTGGCGAACAATTTTTTTATCCGTAATTGATTGGTGTGGTGAACTAGTTGGTTCAATGCTAGGACAAAGTAAAGACTGCCCTTAAAATACAGGATTCAGATGAATCAGTGCATCTCTCTTTTTTGAATCCATCAACCCGAAAAATTAATCATATGCTGGCCCCTGGTTGCGGGCGTTTTCTGCTTGGCTTTCTGAGCAGCATAGCACGAGGTATGGTAATAGGTATATAGTTGTTCACACTCATTTCTTGTTTGCTCTTGGAATTGGCTTTTCGCCCAATTTGAAATGAAAATTGAGATTAAATTCAGTATGACTGACGGCTAAAACGGATGTATTAACTTTTACAATAGGCGGTGATGGGAGTGGACATTCGGCCACTTTCTTTTGTTTTGTAATCTCAATTTACCTCCTTATGCAATTGAGTTTATTAGATAGAGTAAAATGAATGGGGTTAAAAATGTTTTTTGGAAGTGGTGTTGGATAGATCACAAAAAATTAGCTCATAAATAATTCACCAGTTTTTTGTTTTCACAAAATCCCAATATTGAGCAGAAGAGACTTTCCATATATTTGCAGGGTTTTTATGTCCCTACGAAGTCATTGAAGTCAACTCTATACTAAAATCTCAATAGACCCCAAAAAATTAATCATATGCTGGCCCCTGGTTGCGGGCGTTTTCTGCTTGGCTTTCTGAGCAGCATAGCACGAGGTATGGTAATAGGTATATAGTTGTTCACACTCATTTCTTGTTTGCTCTTGGAATTGGCTTTTCGCCCAATTTGAAATGAAAATTGAGATTAAATTCAGTATGACTGACGGCTAAAACGGATGTATTAACTTTTACAAAGCTGTGGCATTGGAATAACCCTATGTATTAATTATGGATAGGGTTATTCCATACAAAAGCTTCTTTTAGAGTTTAGAGGTACTGAAAGCACTTTACTTGAGATTTGTGGTAGGATACATAATAAGCGAGAGTTGAACAGGAATTATTCTACTACAAGAAGGATATTAAATAATTTTTACAATATTGTAAACTAGGTAGAGTATGAAATTCCAATTTCAGCTTTTTAAATATTTAGAGTACAGCTCTGAGAGGATTCAACGGAAGCGGAAGACGTGGAGATGGAGGCGACGGCAAGATATCCCCTCCTGGCAGGAGGCTCGATGGATTTGTAAGTTTTCTAATCGTTCTTTGAACTGGCTCATAAGGCTGTGCCGGAAAGAACTGCCACATTATAGGTCGCTTGAAGTCAAAACGATGTTTTACGCACTCGCCCCTGCAATCATCAAGCGTTTTTAAATATACAAAACTACATTTTTAAAATAATGCACCAATAAATGCCCTTGTAAAAATAAATTACAACCTGTCGTCAATAGTGCAGAAATTCTTACTATAAAATTAAATCCCATAAAATTTACATTTTATGGAATTTTAATCATACATCTTAAAACTTTAATTCAATTATATTTTATAACAGACGAACTTTGGTGGAAAGCAACATAGTAGCTAGCGCATTCTATATTTACAAGAATTACCATTATTTAAATCTTCAATAAATAATAAACAAATTCACTGTCAAGAAAAACTACAGCGGTAATAATTCAGTCACAGTGCATGAATGCGTCTACTTTAATACGTAATAGAACTTTAAGCAGATTCTAGAATTAAAAGATTAGTGAAAATCAAACTTACGTAAGTCGACGCTTTGTACATTCATCCTCTTTGATCGGGTGCCTCTTGGCAAAGCAGAGAGGCTTCAAAAGGTTGAAATATACATGAGCGATTTTAAAGCTGGCTACAGCGCTAAGAGTTGTGTCATTCCGCAAACATTTCAAGAATGCCTCGTCACAATCACAGTGTGATCTATTTTACAAGAAAAAGTTTGTAGAAGCAGTTGTAGTTTGACTTTTTTTAAATCAGTAGAGTAGACTATGGAGACTTTCTTGAATATAATGTGGACACAGTAGTATCACAATTTGCACATAATCGCAATATATTATAGAAATAAAGCGATAGCGAATGCTTATTTTAATGTATACTAATTTATAACTAAATTGGAACCAATCAAATGCATAACTTTATTAGATGAAAAGAATGACTTTTAGGAAAATAATGGAAATTGATACAGAGATGCAAATAAATATATCTGCAAGGAATTGCACGAATGGGAAATAAGAGTACACGACACCTGCTAGCATGGTTATTTCAAAAAGCCGAGTTTTCTAATGACAAAATTTTCAATTCTGTAATTGTAATATTGTAAAATGTACCTTGTAAAGCTTGCATCATTACATAGGCCACCATAGTCCTCTTTGCATTCGCCTTTTGGTATATTATCTGGACATGTATCATGATCCCTACAGCAATTGTCAGTGTGAATATATAAACCCAAGTCAGTTGCGCTTCTAGCTGTGTCACCAGCACCACACCATTTAGTTCCTGTACCGTGTAAAGAAAACATTAATACTTACTCAAACTACCCGAATGTATAATATTAACCCCATATATGCATTGTTGCTGTCAAAATTTCAATGGAGAACTAAGCAAAAACATCTACAGTTGATTTGTATTTAACAAATTTGTCTTATTATGCAAGGTACAGTATAATTATATTTAACCGCTAGCAAGTATACCTACAATCGTTATTTAGTTAGGACTCAATAAAGGCAATAACGGCATAATATCCAACTCCTTGTGGCAGAACAAGTATCTAATTTTAGGAAACATTATTATTTTATTATAATATCGTCTCATTTATTTCTAATTCATAAATCAGAGAACGTTCGTAAGGGTCATCTGGTTTAATTCATCTTTCATTCTTTTTATGGAATTTTACCAAGAGTAATTTTTTTCTATATTTAGGATGTAGATTTGATTTTTTTTTCAATTACTGAAAGGAAAACCAGTAGAACTGACACTTGATGATTTCCGGGAATTGTGTTGCAATAGATATTTATAGCAGAATCGCAAAAGTTAATGAAAATGAAAATATCAAAATGGAAAAGGTACATTACCCGGAAAAATCAACGGAAATCCACTACTGGTACCAAAGGTAATATTTTCGAGTTCGGGGAATTCGTCTGGTACAAGCCATTCAGTGGGAACATCAAGACCCTCACCACCGGACTCATCTTCTTCTTTGAGATTTCTTCCTTTTATTTCGTCTTCATTATTATTATTTGACGGATTAGAAACTGCGATTCTGTTGCATTTATTTTGTAAAATTCCAAAACGGTTGTCGCTAATCGATACAACTTTATCCTTTCTTGTTAAAATGAACCATTGTGCATCTCTGAAGAAAACATTTTAAATATTTTAGGTAGTATAAAAGTCAAATGATTGATTTTGATTATACTTCAACAGAAGAGATGACAATTGGTATTCTATATATAGCTTACTCTCCCTTGAATATATGGCAGTTCCTTGTACCGTCGACCTCAGCGACTCGAGTTCCTAAAAGACTAAAATTTAATCCTTCCATGCAAATGAATGATATCCGCAGGAAAGAGAAAGTCTGTGGACTAATGAAAGTCGCAGGCGGCCAATATATATGCAAATGAAAGTCGCAGGCGGCTAATATATATGCAATTGAAAGTCGCAGGCGGCTAAAATATGTGCAAATGAAAGTCGCAGGCTGGCAATATTTGGGCAAATGAAAGTAGCAGGAAATGATTTAAATTAGCATGAATTTTGCAACGCAATTCAGAAATTGTCGTTGAATTTTCGGCAGCAGCAATAATTGTAGAAGCCTGGCAATAGTTGAATTAAAATATGAATACGAAAACAAAAATTAGTTTTTCAATTTAATGCCAAGTCACGGTTTGTCCTTCCACCTTTCTTAATGATATTACCATATTGCTGACACTTACAAGACCTGACTTACTGGAAAACAGTAAAGCTCACTATGTTCAATACACTGCCACATTACCCGACATTAGACATACATGTCTGTATTATACTGTTATCATTAAACATTAACGGTTTTCTGTACATATGCATTGTATAAGAAACCGTTATAACAAAAGGAATATAAAGACAGTTGAGAGAGTGGGAGAAAAATATTTCTTGCTAAACAATCGAACTAACTACATTGTTTTCAGCCTACAGTTGCACTTCATGCTAATTTAAATCATTTCCTGCTACTTTCATTTGCCCAAATATTGCCAGCCTGCGACTTTCATTTGCACATATTTTAGCCGCCTGCGACTTTCATTTGCATATATATTAGCCGCCTGCGACTTTCATTTGCATATATATTGGCCGCCTGCGACTTTCATTAGTCCGCAGACTTTCTCTTTCCTGCGGATATCATTCATTTGCATGGAAGGATTAAATCACGGCCTTCCTAAAATATCGTTGTGAAGTTAAAATGTGTCGTTTGCAATTTTGCTTTTGTTGCCGCTCATAAACCATAGAAGAAAAAAGGTTGTGAGGAAACATGTTTTTCTTGTTTCCTCATGAGATTACTTTTGCAACTTTATTTATAAGATATGCGCAGAATATTTGGAATATCTCAATATGATAATTGTTTACATATGTATAATAGTAGTATTTCTTTTTATACCAAAACATTTAAATCCGTAAAACTATATTTAGGAAAGTAAATTGGTAGTATTTTATTATTTACATAAAAATGTACATGAGGGCTTTTGATTTATCAGGGCTCCAAATAATTCATAATTTGTCTGTGAAGATGTTTCGTTTACATGTATTTATATGGTGTACTATTTTTGACATACCTTGAAGATCAGAATAGTAGGTATACTGCGGTTCTGTATATCCAGTTTTTATCAGAGCGATTAGCAGTACTGTACAGGCAGTAAATGATCCAGCCACTAACGAAATATATAGGGTGTATTTTGTATTGCTCCATTTGGAGAAGTCAATTAGCTGCACATTGTATAATGAACTTTGTGCACATATTAAGTCAAGAAGTAAAATCGCAGAACTAATGTCATAAATTGCTAAAGTATTATATAATGAAATTTGAAGTGGTGAAAATAAAAGATTGTGGTTTATACACTATTTCTTTAAAATTGAATATCCATGCACTTTAGCATTCCAAAGATTTAATAAAAAATACAGTCTGGAAAAGGATGAGTGTGAGAAAAATACTAATGAAACTACAGAATAGAAAAAGATCATAAAACTGACTTTTGGTTGAATGATGAAAATCTTCCAATGTCACGTGGTAGGATTCTTATTGTTATTACAGACAAATATTATGACGCGTCCATATGCCTTTATCTGTTGAGACAACATTGATCATGAGTTTCACATTGAGAATGCGACTTTACAGAATGAGTCACCGTTTTTACATGCGGTACAATTAAGGGCATTCTGGCTTACCTATTCGATAATGTGAAAATTATAAAAGTCACCAAAATTGAACACCAAAGATTAATATTCGTACCCTTTTGCTACTATAAATATCACCAATATTTTAACAATATTTATATCTGAAGTGCGAGCTTTTTCTTTAAATTTTGCAATGAAATTATTGATATATATGTCAGTCGTTCCAACAATCCTTTCGTGCACCAAGAGGAATTCCAGCAGCGTTGTACCAATCTCAAGAAAAGTTGTAATCACTTTTACACAGTACAACAAGGTAATCCAGCCTAGCAGAAACCTTAGGCTGTAAATAGGTGTTTATAATATATTCGAGTACAGATTTTTATACGAGTTAAAGGAGTGAAGGTCAAGAAATACGCCATTTGATTATGGCCACTAAATGCAATCCTACATAATAGATTGCTATTTACTCTTCCAAAGGTACCTACTACTCCCTAGATATGCTTTAGCCATAAATATTCAAATTCCACTCTGAGAATAATAATAATTATTTTTGCAAAACATTATTAGGCTACAGGCAGATAGCAAAAAATTAAGATGCAGAATATGGGATTAACATGCCATATTTGAAGAAAGGTCTGTGGTAAACAGATTTAATTTAAATTTAAAAAACAGAACATCTTATTTCAGGAGGCTATTATTATGTTATCGCTATATTTTTCTCAGTAAATAGAGATGAATTTATACACTAAACTCAAATTACATTTGTCGAATTGTGAGAGGGAGATCTTATTAAATAGGAGAAAGTAAGATTAACGTTACATATTCTAGTTATAAACCTCTTGCATATGTATGTACATCACTTTCCAAGTATACATCCTTTAATAGTTTCACTCCTATATAATCCAGTGTTGGTTGAGTAACTATTACAATAAACTGTAGCAAACGGGTGTAAACAGTAACGGAGAAATAATTTAGATTCCTAAAAAGTCTTGATATATCCGAAAATGTTTGAATTAGAATATTATTTGAATGACGTTGTAAGCAATTATTGCATTATTTGATTGTTTATTTGGTTGAAAGCCATGGGTTCAACCCTTTCCTGCTTCTGTAACATAATACTTAACAGAAGTCATACACAATTCATGTAATTGTAGCTTGGGGTTTTCTAATTTATTAATGGGACCAATTGACCGATTGGCCTCATAATAGAACTGAACCTCCCTTAGGACCCCAGGGGCATATTAGAAAAGGTTTGAACTATTTATTCTAACCTGTACGCAATTATAGTGTATACGGACATACGGACAGAGTTACAGATCATTGTCATTAGTTTATCCGATACTAATAACAGCTTGTTAAACATTTCCATCGAACTCGATTATGTAATTGTGCAAAAAATAGAGAAGGAAGGCCATGACCAGTCTGATTGTGAGATGTAGTCTTACATGCGTATATATCAGCAGCCCATTTCCAGTTTTTGTTATTTTCTCGTTTACATGTAATCTACACTGTATACATAAATGATTGACATTATGGTTTTGGAACGATTCAGTGTATAACAGGGATCACAGCGTAGCATGTCTTTTCAACGAATGAAAGTCAACGACAGTAAAGTGAACGACTGAAACTCAATGACAAGTAATTTCAACGACTGGAAAGTCAACTACTCAACGATATCGTTTGAATATCAATCGTTTCAATGTTCATTGACTTTACACTGTTGACAGTCTTACAGTCGTGTAAATCAATTGTCGTTGAGAATACGGTCGTTGATTTTTGAGTCGTTGAAATTCGTTATCGTTGACTTTACAATGTCGTTGAGATTATAGTCGGTGGCTTTCTAGTAGTTGCAATTCATTGTTGTCGAGATTGCTATCGTTGAATTTCATTCGTTAAAAAGACGTGGACCCCGACCGCAGAACCATGTTTTTTGAAAATTCTAATAAATACGTTTATTAATGAAAATCTATAAAACTATTTTATGAATGTGTTTCATCTTTTTGATTTGGTCTAAAAACTACTCACGCATGTTATGTAGGAAGCCTAGATTAAGCATATTTTGCTTGTTAGTTTTCATTGCAAGATAAAAGGGCCATTAAACCATTGGTATTTTCTGAAATGTCGGCTTTTCTGTTCCCTGCTTGTTTGTTTGTTTTCCGAATCTTATAGGAGTGCCTTACATGACTATGACATCACACAATCAACCATGAAATATGAAATCAACAGAAGTATTATGCTTGCGTGCATGGTATCGATCCTTGAATTCATCTTTGGTTATCAACAGAAGCCTTTTGAACTATCCTTCTTCCTTGTAGTAGACATACTTACGATTAGTAGCTGTTATTCGCGATATTGTGCATATGCATGCCACTTTGGTGTAAACAAATGCAATTTAAATGCAACGAAGTACTCTGATAACAGAACATAAAGAAAATACATAGGCCTCCTAAAATTACGGTTTACAACCTAAGATAATTTGAACATAATGTAGTGAATTTTGATGTGAACGTAGATTATCTATGGTTTTTTATTACCTGATGATTTCATCAACATTTAGGATTGCATAATAAAATAAGCTATCTGATTTGAGCCCTTGGATGCTTTTCTGATTAATTTAATAAATGATACCAATATCGAAGGGTGTGCCCGACCTATTCCTATAATATTACCTATAGAATTTGTTGCAGTAATATAACCACCCTTGAAAATTGCACAAAATGTGAATTGTGAATGATAAAGAACGGTTCAGGAGCTGAGTGAAACTCAGTTTGTCAAGATTTCTGAGAACCCTGTATTGCCTATAATAGTTTCATATACCAATAATATCTTGGGATAGTCATCAGTACAATGACATGGGTTTTTCCAATTTATGGACAAAAATATTTTCTTGTACTATAAGGATAGACATTTCACCGGCAAATTTGTTTACTTTATGAGTAACACCTCTGGAATCCTGTTTTCATTTGACATTTCTATATAATTATGGAAGCATTCAATCTCATACTTGAATGTATGATAGGATGAAAATGTATGCAAGGTAAGAACGGCCTCAAAAATTCGCAAATTGGTTTAGCATTATGCTGAAGAAACCTATAATAAGTTGTTGAACGGATGGCTTAAATGTAATAATTTGGTATTTATTATGAAAAGTGAGCTAGTGTAAAAATGACAGTTTCGGTTATTTGGTACAGCAGTACAGATTTATTCATTAATTTCACAGAATAGTCAAAGAAGTACATTTTTATTCTAAATACATTTACACACTTTATTATTACATGGACATATATTATAAGTTTGATGACTTGCACATAATAAGTAGATATTGAAAAGGTAACACATGTATCCACTCAACTTTACTTTTGTAAGACGAACGACGCAATTTCCTCTAATGTTGATTGTGTTAATGGATCAATTTTTTCCTTTTAAGGATAAAATGGCAATGGACTTAATTTTGAGTTTTAGCCAATGAATTTTCTTTAATGAAACATTACAGTTTGTTACATCCTGTATAGAAACAACTTATTAGTTCAAATGATAGCAAATATAGTATGTTAAAATAGTATCTAATTAGTAGAAGATTGTCTTTATATAATATTTATAATATAAAGGGCTGTGTTATGCAGTGCGAGTATTTATTTAAAATAATGGAATGATGAAAGCTAAAATTCAAAAAATCAAAGTGAAGTGGAATATAAAAGTTGCTTTGGGAAAATTTTGTTAATTAAGCAAAAGGTATTTTTAAATAAGATTTTCTCATCTTAAGTGCTAAGATTAAAACACAGAAGCAATCTTTGATAAAATGCACTAAAAAAATTATTGCCCTGCAATTCATGACATTGACTTAATAAAGAGCTGCAGTTATGGAGGAAGAAGGGACATATCTATTCTTTATTTAAACAATGGTTAAGTAACTTTATTTGGTTACTAATCATTTGCTTATCTGTCTTCAACTGAAAATAAGTATTAGTTCTCTACCTATTGTTCTGCAAAATTAATAAAAATTTAATTTTTCAAAAATTAGCTAGCAGATTTTTCTTTGCTTGTAAGATTTCAAATTCATAAAAATTAACACAGTTCATTAAATTTGTCTGAGGTATTCAGAAAAACATTAAAAAACACACATAGTCTGTTTTATTTATTAAAACTAGTTTGACTTCAAATCAAAAGCCTTAGGTAAGAGATGTAATACTTAAATGAATTTCAACAGTTTCACAGCGCAGCCAAAGAAAAATCTGTGTAGTTCTGTTTTTGTATTTAGCAAATTCTAGTTGCCTCAATACTTTCCAATTTTCAAAGAATACCAAGAATTGCAAATATATTGCTAAGTAAAATATTTGTAAGATAATAAAATATACTTATATTCTATCTAATGCATAGCCATTTGTCACCTTAATAATTGTAATTAGTGTTCGATTAAAAATACTGGTACATTGAGACAGAACGTGTTTCGTGAATAGACGACAGTGAATATGAATAAACTGAGAAGATTTTGTCCTATAAAGTGGGAAAAAGAATATTTGTGTCATTAATGTATCCAGTTACTTAAAAGCTTTTATTAGGTAGGTCACCGACTACAGACTTACATACAAGAGTCAGTTTATTTCTACAGTCCTACATTATATTTTACTATAGTGTCTACAGTTATGCACATAGTCTTATATGCACAGTATGAATGCATGGTTATAGGTTAGGATGCAGTTGATTCATAAAGCTCTTAGATTTATGGGTCAACTGGAGATGTAGTTATGTAGTATTTAGTAGTTGCCGTTCTAATCTCTGGCGGTTTCCAAGTATCTAAAGTAGTTTATTTACGATTAAAAGTAATTATCCTTGGGTACTTGTGTACATGCCACTATCAATACTGGTTTACTAGCCGAACTTCATAGACTTCAGTATAATAGGCCTATAGGTACTTCTCTGTAAATGTAATTGTGTTTTCTTTGTTTCTACAGTCCCTTTGTGTGTGTAATGGCCTTTTGCATATTTTTTACTGTTCTAAATGTATCTTAACGGTACTCATTTGCATATTTGTAGTGGATTGTATTTACTAACCACGATTATGCATTAGGAATTCAATCTATAAATTCTGGATGACAAGTTGCGGAACAAAAGAATTTGTTGTATGTATAGTATAGGTAGATAAGTTCCTATTCTTTCTAGTATACGTGGGAGTGCTGAGGACACTACTCTTGAATGGCGGTGGACTGAAGTCGTCGACTATTGTACCACTACATCATAGTAGGCTTCTTATTCCTCAGGAATTTTCTAAGTTAACACAACGGAAAAGGAATAAGAATGTCGGCTTTAATAGTTCTCCCGAGAAATTCCTCCCGTTCCCTTTACTATCATTCAACATTCCAATCTGTCAGAGTTGCATTTCTCTTTCTCTACTCTTGACTATTGTATTGTAGATTTCAATGGTGTTCTGTTCTTGCTACCCTAGTATTTTTATATCCATAGCCTAGATTGTATGCTCTGATACTATTGTAGTAGCTATTGTAGTAACGAAAAAACATCAGTTCCACTTTCCATTTAATGATAAGCAGTCTAGCGATAAAACATCATTCGAGTTATCGAAATTACATAAATAACTTTCACTAGTGTACTCTAAGGTAAGTCTATTTGTAATATCTACCCAATTTGTAGTCATCAGTTTGCGTCTTAAGTTTAGTTCATTTAATGCGTCAACAGAGCTTTGTAGTAGGTTAAGTCGTAGTAAGCATAGGTAGTACCCAAAGCATTTTCGTCCTACAAGGGGTCAAATGCAAATGTGCTTAATTATGGTATACAGATATAGTTAACCTATTTACCCACCTAATTTCAATGTAACAACTTAATGTATATCATAAGTAATTTTACTCTGCTTGTACGTAGGAGTAATATTTTTTATCAGTAGCAAGTATATAGGTATATTCATAATTCATTTATATAAATGTACATTTAGTAAGTGTAATATAGTAAGTACGGTACGGTTTTTCTTTTTGCGCTGAATAATAATATTTCGTGTATGCTTGTTTTACTGCATTGTCAATTTCGTTACTTTTCGTTTCGTTTGTTAATTGTTATGGTGTCTCATCAGCTCGTAGGACAGTGTCACATATAAAGTATAATTACTAGAATTCATTTAACACTTCAAGTTCTTTTAGACTCTATATAGTAAATAGTTGGCCGTTGTAATTATAATTTAGGTTATAATTATTCTTAATAAGATAGATCACAATAAACCAGTTTTACTTTACTGAAGAAGGAACAAATTGTATTATCTTTCTAAAGGAGTCACGTTCACTTCACAGGGTTTTCTACAATAGTAATTTTTAACGTAACCCTACAGTTCAACTAATCAAGTCAACATTTTTACTTTTTTGCTCACATCACCAAGCGCTTACTTTAATCTCTAAAGTTTACAATAGACGCTAATTTTTATAGTGAAATACAGAATTAATATTTAGAATAGTAGTACTTATTTTACATAGAAAGTGCTGAGCATTTTTAAGAGTGCTTTACATTGTCAGAATAAGAATAAATGCATGTAGTATGGGACATTTACGATTATAGCGGCGAAAAGCGTTTCACATCTCTCAGTTTATTACTAAACCAGATTATCTTTATGCATTTTAAGCTTTAATTTGTTGCCAATGCTATTGTGCAGTATTTCTGCTTCATTACAGAATTATGTCCTAAAATTGTTTTCCATAATCAGTCTACCTAATTTAGACTGTGAATATCTGTAAGACCGACATTGATCATGATTGTTTGGCGAAGTTTCCATTAACCCTATTTTTCCTACTATGGCGCAGAGCGACTAGCATTTATTTTTTGTAGGCAAATATATAAGTATTATGTAGGGTGTGCTATAATTCTTTAGATTCTTAATTTAATTAGTACAACTTTGTAATATTTTTAAGTCCTAATTCGTACGCATGATAAAGTCCGAAATCCATGGGACCAACATCATGAAATACGTCACCGTTTTGAGAAATACGGTTATAAAACAGTAAAGCTTCGGCGAGACAAAATACCATTGTTGTAGAACATGTTTAACTTTGACGGAGGTCTCAATGTTTTTGATTTTATTATGCGTACTGCTTTACACTGTCAATAATTTATAGTTTAAGAATATAACGTGTTTTACACACCTGAATATCCATTACAATTACATGCGTATACATTCACACCTTAGATATAGTAGTATGTATAGCGAAATTACTATAAGTTTTCAAGTTGGCACACACGAGTGTGGTTTTTTGACCACTTATAGCAATTTTAGTAATACTACTTATTTAGGAGTGTTCTAATATGTAAATAGGCTGCTTAATTATTATATAAATTAATTTATAGTTTATATTATGACGAGCAATAAAATGTATTACGATAAAGGTAATTCAGTTCATACAGTAACGCGTTTGTCAAGTTGAGAACTATATCTTAAAAGAACACATCCATAGGTACATTATACAAACCAATGAAACATATAGCGATACGGCATAGTTAGATGGGTAGACAATATCAATAATATTATGCAGGAGCATAATTCTTACCTTGATATTTACGACACTAGTATTCAGAGGTATTTATTTGTATAATTTGTCATACTTTCTTTTAATCGTATGCATTCTCTTAACTTACAGAATTAGTACCTTTGTTTATTGTTAGTGTCATTCATTAGTATGCTAATGTCTTTGTAATTACATGTTAATTTTATCTGTAATAGATAGAGTACTACTGACGGTTACTTACCTAATAGTATAATAATTCCTTCAATAGGTTCATTAAGCTTATTTTTTAGTGCCACATTTTCTGTCTGTACTTAATAATAATATAAATTATCTCGCCATTGTGTTTATATCTCCAAGGTCCACCAAGCAGATACGCTGGGACCAACGAATACTTATTAAGTAAATAAAATTAGGTACCCTGAATTCAACAGCTTGTAGCATACGCTAATCAAACAAGCCGAAATTTTGATACTATAGCTGATTGGGTACCTATAATGTCAACTCATTATTTCTGCTTGTGACAAAACTCCAAGCTAATAATTAATACAATTTCCATATCTGTCTTAGGTGAGTCTTCATGTATCCCGACCTGAAAGGCCTGTTTGTCTATGTTCTATGACTGATGACTTGTATGCTTAGTATATGTACCTTGTGTTCAACAAGCACAGCAGTAAGGGAAATATATTGAATTCGAGTGTCTATGTATTTATATCTCTGTAACAAAATGCATATGATAAATTATGATTTATTTGAATTTTCTGTTTGTTGAGATTTGAATAAATTGTTCATAGTTCATTTGGATAGCAATTGTCATGCTACACTGTAGTAGTTTGTATCCGATTCTAATGTCACATCACGACAGTGATGGCTCTAATACCTATTTGGTTGAAGGGCGCTATGTAAATTCTTGCTTTTTATTATTTGCAAATGTGCTATTAAGAATTGAGTAACACACGACACACTTAATGTTGAGAAAAAAATATTTTTACCGTTTCAAATGAAAAGCTAATCGAAATATATTTTGTCTCGCGTTATTCCAATTACGAAACATAAAAGAATGTAAAAGTTCATAAATGCAAGGAATGATTTAACTGACAGTAAAATGGTGTTTTCATTGCATTAAGGTTCCTAAAGTTGTATGATTTGTTTGTATGCCCGTTTGTGTTTGTCTATTAGGGAAAATTCTAAGAGAATGCTGTCTTCACTTAATAACCTTTATTTAGTTAGGCTAGGCAAGCATGCAATTAAATTGCAATACCCAGAAGGACGCAAGTTGATGAACAACGATAAGTGTTAAAATTGCATTGAAGTAAGCTTGCATAATTGAAAGTAATGAAAGGAAACCATGACGGAAATTGTATGTAGAGTGCTTAAAGACTTTGTCAATATTGATTTAGGACTGCAGTCGAGTAATATTTGTATGCGTGAGTTGTTGTGAGATGTGGTACTAGGTCTGTGCAGTATAATATTTATAAGTGTTATTACGTCTAGAGTTGTACATGCAGAGTTGGAGTGATTCATTAAATTCAAATTTTATTTAGCTCAAGTTGTTTTCATTTCAGCGTCAAGGAAAGGTGGTCGAAGCAGCTTAAGACTTGTACTTACTTGACTAACACGAAACAAAGAGAGGGCTTTGTATTTTAGGATACACATCGCGGCTGCACTATTATTTCCTATGGTCTGGGAGAGAATCTTCTGCCCGAAGACAAACATGGGAGAATGGGTTCCCTCCTTCTAGCTTGAAAAGTCTGTTTGTGTTTTACAACATTAATAAAAGTGGGAGGGGGACTAGTGCGTGGTTTATGCCGTAATTTTGCTTGGTTTAATTTGCACAGTTACCAGAAGCTTAAGAGTGTGTATTTAATATTGAATGATAATATCATTGAGCTGTGTTTGTTTTCATGTAGTCGATGTGGCAGTTCATTTACGTTTAATGTAATTAAGTTGGCGTTTATTATGACGTACTTAAATACGACGAGCAGTCAAGTCAAGACAAGAGTAAGTGAATGTATTCTGTAGTACTAGGCATAATAGCGATGCGACATGAACAGTATCCAATAATATTTTAGCAGTAATATAGTTCTAGCAGTAATTGTCAACTTGATTTGAGTTCTTGGGGGGACTGCTAAGTTATTCTCAACGCCTTCTCCCTAGATTTTCTTGAACCAAAACAGATAGATTTGACCATCCTGGACTCTCAGATCGTCAACTCCTGCATAGTAAGCAATTCAAAGGTCAACACACATTTTTTAAGCGAAAAGATACTGTAGTTCATAAATTGTTTATTCCATCGCCTCTCCTGCCTTCATTTCATGACATGACTCCTTTCATTTATCATTCAGCAGCTACTCACTCAGTTTTCACAATCTCTCTGTTTCCCCTCCACTACATAACCAAATGCAAAACGAGTGCTCGCTAGCACCCACGTTTCCCTATCTCTAACCTCATCACTCTCACACTGCCGTGGGCTCCTCAAAGTTCAAGGGTCGTAGCTTTTCCTCCTTTGAATGTTTGATAATTATGTAACTAACCTGCAGGCGCAACAAAAGTTGTCGACGGCGGGGACAGAGGATCTGGGTCGGATTTTAGGCAGTACAGCAACCAGTAGTGATAGCCAATCGGCTGTTCTCGATGTCCGGAAATCGTATGGACGTAGTGACCATTCGGCCACACCGTGGACGAGAATCTGTCAATTCAATCACAATTACTTATGTAATGCTCCAGAAATCATCCCTTTCGGCTCATTTAGTAACTTTGCATAAAAACCACAACTTCATACGTAATACGATAGTTGGATGAAAAATTCTCATTCATATTTGATATGATTGTTTTCGTTTTTTATGGCGAAATGTCAAGTCTTGCATTACAAGGGTTCAACACAGACAGAGAATCGAGCAAACGTATATAAAAATATGCATGATGTGCAATGTCTACGATATGGAAGGATAAGGATCCTGATGGTGTTATTCTAGTCTGTCTTGCAACTTCTTACTTCTTAAATTCGAATATAATTCCAGGTTTCCCAAGAAAGCCGTAAATGCAAGGTCAAAGCTTTTATCATTAGTATTTACAGCTCTCCCGGGAAAGTTGGGAAATGTATTCGTATTTTAAAAACGAGTAAAATTTGCAACTTTTGGCAAAACCAGCATGTGTTGTTGTACTTTATGGTACATTTGACATGCTTTTAATTCGATTTGCTCGGCCTCACTTGCAACACCTCCTCCTTACATAAGTAATAACATAAACAGTTTGAGTTATGATGGGATGCTTTCATAATATTTTATGTGGCTTAACATTTCGTGGGCGTATTATTATTTTTATTAAATAAATATTTGCTCTTTGCAAGAAGCTCTCTTCATAAAATTATATTGGCAATTTTCAATTTGCCTTTGTAAACATTATCCGCATCATCTGACTTTCAGATTACTTGGAGTGCAATGGGGCTATCATTTTGCCGGGTGGCTCCACTGGATTTTCTCACTGGGTTTTGTATACAATTTATATACCTACTATCTACGTGTGCCGGTATCTATATTTAATACTTCTGGAGTTCTGGAATGTATAGCAGAAGTTGCAATAGAGGAGGGTTAGTGTTGGGCCCCAATGTCCATATTGCTACTAGGCTGCATACGCCGTTTATACTTATGCATGTGGAGTGCATTATACTGCTCCTCATTCATTTTGTATTCTTGCTATCGTCTTTTTTCGCTGCTGGAAGCATTCTATAATGCATATACACATTATACGAGTTTCTTACGAAGCTGCACATTGAACGTGTCATGTTGACTGTGGTATATTGAACGACAAACTCTTTGTCTAATCGCAAGCAAGTCTATTTTATATACAACATTCTACGTTTGACGTCATTTCAACTACATACATATATACATTGCTATTTTTCAGTTTCTCATTTGCTAGTAAAAAGTGTTCTGTGTATACTACTACCGATATCGTAAGTAGCATACCGAAAAGTAAACTGCAAAGCTCCTGGCGCATGATAGTAACTTTTCCAAGTAATCATGTGATACGAAGCAAAAAATTGACCTATGAAAATGGGTGCCCTTCATATCACTGAGAAAAATATAGGAACCCAAAGGCAAAGTCAACTTGCACGGATATATCTGTGTACCTGCTCCTGGTATCATTCAATTCAATTAGCGATATCTATCTCCAGATTTTACGTTGCCTATACCCTAATGACAAAATGTCACGTAGCTCTGCTTTCCGCTAATATTAGCAATGCATAAGTACCTCCAGTGACATTCAACTCTAATACTCATAGTCATTGCACCGTGCTCTTGCGAAACCACACCAAGTACCTAAAATTAATATCTCTTGCTATGAATAATGTATCTCCACAATACGCTCAACTATTTGAGTAGTAAACCAGAGAAATGATGCAATAGACTTACTCGAAATCTGTTTTCAATTCCGCAGCTTTCTGCATCACGTAGAAAAAGGTCGAATTGACGGGAACCTGCAGAGTAAGGTTACGTTTGTCAGCCGTAACCGGGTCGGGTCCAATCCACAGCCAGTACTTGACACTGACAGGCTTCGCTTGGAGGGGCTGTCGGGGCGCGGACGGCGGACTTTCGGTTGTAGGCACCCGGTCCGGGTTCTTGTCGTCCCTGCTCCCCAGGGAGTTGTCCGACACGTCGCCCTGGACTGCGCCTCCGTCGCCACTCTCGAGTTCAGGTTTCCTCAGCTCGTTCTCCCCAGAGCGGGGCACTTTGTTGTCCGCACCCTGGCCGGGGGTGGTCGAGTCCACGTGCGAGGTCGCCGTCCCTTGCGTGCGGGAGTGGTGTCGCAGCTGGGAGCACCGATTCTTTTTCAGCACCAGAACACCAGCACGATTGAGCAAAGCCGATGTAGCAATCACACATTCTGTTGTCGCCGGAATGCTGTTCAGGAAAGAACCATTCGGTTCTTGCAGGGCTGCCAAGTGCAGAATGGCAGCCGTCTGATTCCACGTCAAATCTGCATCCCCACTCCCTGCCAAGGCCTGGAATCGCAAACCACCGTAAATATCACTTTCTTATCACCCAAGTACATCCTCATCAATGCCTACGTCCGCAGTCGTTATTATGCAGCCCATACCCACTCCTCACCACCAATGCTATCAGACTCCAGTGGCTTTCCACTCTTTCCACTCCGCTTCCCTCATTCCAGTCAACCCTAATTTACCCGTCTTTTTAATAGCTCAGTGCACCTACTCATAAAAGCTACTCAAGCATAGTCAACTTGCTTGATATGACTTATTCATTATTGCTACTCTGATAAAATATCTGTCGATTTAATTCAGAATTAATATTCTACGAAACAAATAGCAATATGCATAGTCTTCTGTTACCATTTATTATACATATATTTGGGGCAGCGCAATTTAGTTCTCATCTTATTTTGCTTCTCTTCAAATGATTTCTTGTGTCTAAGTTAGACTTGATAGTCAAATATATTTTATTGTCACTCCCAGTTGTAATAACGACGTTTGTCATTTTAGCCCAATTTTGAGATTTGTAGTGTTTTGTCGCATTTTTAAGCTTCGGGGAGTTTTTGAAGTGATATATCAGTAAATCTAAACTGTCTGGTTTGTATGTGTGCCTTTTATTGCAGATAGTTTGTCTTCAATATAACCCTAAGCTCTAGCTTCAACTTGAGCAAGATTGATTTTGTCTTTATTTATTTAAGAGCACACGGTTTAACATAATAGTTTGGAAAATACTGCATGCCTGTAGGATATCTGGATTAGTTCGCTGCTAAATGCAAATGCATTCGCAAACTGAAGAAACTATTATTGGCAACTCGTATGTTAGAAAACATGCATATATTAGGGCTTTCCCGGCAAAGACTTATAGCTACAGCTATGAATGAACGGAGATGTATTTATAAGGTGTCTACTCAACATTTATGTTGAATTGCATCAACACACAAACTGTGCTTTGGTGTAAGTCCCATATTTTTGCAAATCCAAAGTATGTATTGGGATTTCTTATTGGAATTCGCGCAAGGAACCACTCAGTTTGTAATTCATTTTAAGTAGATCCAGGCAATGTGATAACATCAATCAAAAGTAACGATATACAAATAATACATAACACCTATATTAGAAATAGGAAAAGTGAAGTGCTTGGAAGCTCAGCTATCGGTGCCTTATAATAATGCTTCGGGCATAGCAGTTCAAAATTCTTTATTAGTATATTACATCAAACTGGAGCAGAAGGAACACAACCTTGCAACCTATATGGAGGCAAGGAATACGTAGACAAACAGTGTTTCCTTGAGTATATATATGCAATATCCGTTCATAGCTCGCAAACGATATTTGTGCACTAAAAGCGACCTACGTTTACGTATATCGCATTTATGACTCCCGTGACATTTCGCACAATAGACAACATGGGTAGCTTATTATGATATTACGGATAGCTATCTATATGAGCTAGTTACTGCCATAGAGCGTTAGGCACTCTGGTGTGCCCTGTCACAAATGATATAGGGTAGGAACAGATATTATTATGTACAAATAAGTATGTTTTTGTACTATTTGAGTAAACTTGTAATATATGCTACACTAAGAGACGTAATTAGTAGATCGTAGAATGACAAACCACATAGCTTAACAATTAACCACCTGAATGTCAAATTGATTTACTTAATTAAGTAGAACACATTTAAGCCATTATGAAAATTATCTAAAAAGAAGTCTCTGCTGCCCGGGATGGATAAGCTGGAGAAAGTGTGCATGATTTCTCACTTTTGAGTCCCTCTGTACATGGCCCAGGTCTACGCAGTATACAGTGAACATAAATATGGTAGTGTAGGTGTGACAGACAGACCTGGATAGCTAAAGCGCTCGTATGAATATTCCCAAAGGATCCATCTGGTTTTTGTGTTTCACTGATCGCTGCAAGCGGGTCGTGCATATGTCTACTGAGAGACTCGCTGTTCTTCCGATGACGAATGCACTCCAGTGCCATCAAAGCCATCCCTCTCGTGTCTATAGGACATTCACCACAAAATTCTTTAGTCAGCAAACTACATACATGGTTAACCACTTGCTTAGCTCCTGATACCTACAGAAGTGTCACTTTCCTCTATTTTAAACGGAACTTATTTATTAGACTCGCAATTCTGATTTAGATGGAATACACAATAATTGTGATTAGATGTGAGTGTAAGGATGCTTTCTACGTTGTACCGGGTGATAGAGTGGCACACTGTTAGGTAGGTAATGTATAACTAGAGCTTGGCATGGAAACCCATTCATTATGGTGACACTGATGTTGAGTGACATTATTCTAGTTACTTTACACAGAGCTGGGTTCCTGAGCTCAGTTTAATGTCCGCTGTGAGCAATATAACTTGCAATAAATAATAGGGGAGCTAGATTTTTAGAAGGTATAGAAAAGGAAGGTCAATAGAATGAATGAAAAATTGATTTAGTAAATAGATGCCTACCAATTGAATAGCTTTGTGTATTCTCTTCACGGGCGATCTGAAGTAAATGTCGTGATTGCCGTTTATGGAGATGAGAGCCACTTAAGCATGTTACTAGAGCTGTCAGACTGTAACCAAACGTCTCAGGGTACCCCGGGAAATCCCCATCTTCGTGATGTTTCTCCAGAGACGCTGACGCAAAAAGAAATTACGAAAAAGTGGTTAACGAATTGGAAGATGGGTTCAAAACAAGAGATGCATGCCATTAGCAAGAACATGGCGAGGAGAAAGTGGGAAATTGGGAGGTGGGCCGATACAGGAATGCACTGGGAGTCGTGGCTTGGGATCTGTTGTACTTTCGGAGAGAAATGGCTCGGCACACTGAGTGAGATAAGCGAAAACCAATATGAACCAGAAAAGACAGAAAAAGCAATATCATACGACATGGTGTACCAATTAAGTTGTGCCCATGGAAATTATGAGGATCTTTGCAAACTGCGTTCAGGGCCAAGGAAAAGAATGCTACTTTAGCCGGAGTGACGGGATCAATATCCTTCCTGCAGAATACACAATGCATATAACAATTTTCTTCATTCACATTGGCAGTTGTGTGTAGTCGGGCTTTATTAGCCATTATCCTCCGCTACGAGTTCACTATTTAACAGCCAAGTCATTTTATAACTCTCATACTTAATTCCCTTTCTGGCCAATATATTTCTCTTAACGCTTACAGTTACTAGATCTCTCTACTTATTCTTAATACTACTTCTTTCTTTCTACTTTCTGTCACAAAGTCCGCCAATAAAATTTACATACCCAACATATCCGTCACTACACATACCGTTTATATTGCCATTTTACACTGAGCCTTATCTCATACCACATCTCTGTTACGATACTATAATGCACACAGCACTCATACATTGGTCATAACAGCTTTACAATTTAGATATTTGCACAGCAGATTTTCCTATTCTTGGGCAATAATTTACTTTAGGAATCTACCTACTGAAACAGATCCCTCCAAGATTGCTCTTTCCACTCGTGGAAACCCAAACGTAAAGTTTTCGTAGGAAATTTGTTCTACCTATGGACTTCCGAATTACAACGGATAGCTGATTATACTCTTTACATAATTTTGCATTTCTATTACATTATGGAACATCCGCTAAATTATGCTGCTTCGCAATAAGTGAAATTCAAATTTCATGGCTCTTAAATGGAAAATAAAATAAAGTTAGAACTCTAGGGAACTCAAGCTCCTTAATGATGACTCAATGTATTCCCAACTTCCTTAACTTTTCTACAATTGAATGTAACATAATGCCGGCTTGCTTTTAAATTCCGTATGATAAAATTTAATAGTTAAATGAGTTTCTAGCTGATATCAAAATCCGTATACCATTACGGATTCTATGTTAAGCAACAGTTAAATGATAATTAAATGAAAATGATTCAGCTTTACCACTTCTGGTTAAATAAGCTTGGTTATAATTTTACTACTGTGCATTTCGCTCTGATTTTCTATATTTTATTACCAATTATACTTTTGTTCAAGGTGCGTAGTAACTTCCGTTCAGTAGAATATCAATCTGTACCTCAGATGAATTTTATGAATTTTATGAATGATATATGAATTATAAAGTGCTGTTACAGGAGTTTTCTTTGGCGTTGTATTTCTTTTAGTCTTAAAAAATTAGAATTGCAAAAATATTGTAATTTATATGTAAATGACAAAAATGATAAATTAAACGATAAAAAATATAGTTTCTTAGAAATAAATTACTTCAAACCCAAGTTTCACTACGATTACCTAAATTAAATTTTGGCAGTATATAGGCTATAAGCATTTCAAATAAACTTGATTCATCAAAACCTTAGACTTGGTAAATGAATATTTTGAGTTTCACACAGCTTCAATAGACGAAAAACTTGGCACCAGAAATATTTTGGCTACATAAATTTACAAAATATGAATGATAAAATAGTTTTAATTAATTTTGAATTCATTGTAAGATACAATAAGATTACTGGATGTGTTTCAGTCCAGCGTTCCTGATGTCTAAGCCATTAAATTAATTTTTAGGAAAAAAAGTAGGCAACATATCCCAGTTAGAGCAGCTTGGTCGATTGCCAAAATTGTAGTATGAGTAGACGACTCAGTACTGTATATGAATTCACGCAAAACGAGGTAATCGACCTGCAATAGTACTTGTAAGTTAAAATCCCAGCAAATGGCTGAAATATTTGTAAAATTTGCAACCTTTTCTGGTTGTACTCTGTCTAGTGAAGTTCTGTATCTTTTTGACCGATGCCGTGCGATTAGAATTTGTTGCGTGCAGTAGTAGAGATATCTACCAAGTTTAATTGCCTAATAATATGACAGTGGGATTTACCGAGCACTTCTTAATGGCTTTCATTCTTATTTAAACACTTTTCTTTTGGCTATGGTATAGTGTGAAACAGTGAAGAAAGATTTGATACGAATGTCAACTTGCAATTTTCCTACCGTATTTTGCAAGTTTCCTTCTTAATCGCCAATTTTTTGGCATCACATTGCCGAGTGAATTCAAAATTCGCAAAATAAGAATTCAAACACATTGTTATGACAATAAATCACGAATCGACTCACAAAACTCTCAAATGACATGTGAGTAAAATATTATACGAATTGGCAAAGGAAAAAATTCAGGATTTATCGATTTATCTATTTGTGTAAATGAGATGGCCACCGAGCTTTGATGTGAATGCATATTTTATTACCTTCAAAAAACAGACGCTCTATATAATCATGTATCGTCTCAGCAATACATATAGCCACAATGAAAAACACATCTGCGAATATTTTCATTTATAACAACTTTTCTTATGGCCATTTACATCCATAAATACAAAGTAAAAATAAAATCTTGGCACTAAACAACTTTACAACCTTTGCAACTACATATTTTACTGTCGCTTTGCATTCGTACTGCTTTATTCGTACTCAAGAATATGTTGTAGGCACTATTTATGCCATATTTAGACCAAAAGGCATTACGTGCAAAATTACAACTGTCATTTCTTTGGCTCTTCACGTTCCTAAAGGTTTTGCAAATAGTGAAACTTAATTTCGTGAAAACTATACTAAACTTTCTATTATGCTGTACAAATAAAGCTAATGGTGTAGTACATACGTGTTATCTATTAACCCATTAAAGTTATTCCATCGGTCACTACTCATTACATTATTACAAGGGTGAATATTCGCAAAAGATGATACATTATCTAGTATCTTTGAATGATTATTTAAACAACTGATTAAATAATTGGAGACCAACCTGTTTATTTTGTTGACAATCTAAATAAACAGCAACCACTTAGAAAAATTCTATAGTTTACATCAAAATTCCAGCGACTTCTTTACTAAAACTGAGAAACCGTTTATCAAAAGTTAAATTGTTGGGCAAAAGTTTTACAAATGTATGCCATAACAACTGTTCTCAAAGGAAGTTTCTATTAATGCTTCTTAACTAAACAGCACTTTATGCAACAACCATGAACTGCATTCTTCATGAAAACGATGACATATATCCTGCAGTGTCCTTTACAGCTAATATCACTTTTGCTATAGAATGCAGCCCCTGTATGCTCAATCTATTCATCTACAATATGAAGGCTATGAATTTAATCTAATAAGCTTGGCACGTCAGAGAATATATTGATACATTTAGATCAATAATAGAATAGTATGTATTTTATCAAAAATAGTAGTATTTTTGATTACTCTTTGTATAATCGGTATATGAAACCATTCCATGGGGTTACTTAAAATATTTTCATACATTTTCATATCATTTCAAACCTTTTTAAATCTGAATAGATAGAGCATATATAAAGATAGTCATCAAAATTTCTTTTCTTGAATGATTTTTACTGTTTTGGAAGACAACCAACGAAAGGGTACGAATACTGAAATGTGACGCTTTGAGGGGCCAAGTTATTATAAATAATATACTAACCAACAATGCTACTATTAATGAGGTAATTGTAAATGTAAACTACAACTATTAATAAAAGAGTAGAAAATCTAACCTTAAAAACTTTTCTAGAATTTCTATTTCTAACTGTTTTACACTTAGTCTAGCCACTAAGTCATTCTTCTCTGGCCAATCTTCTAGAGCAGAAGCAATGGCAATGAGAACTCTGGCTGTGTCACCTGACGGCCAGCCGTATTCGTCTGTTCTTTGGGAGAATAGCCAGTCGACAGCTCGGTTTCGAATTTGCTCTGTCTTCTCAATCAGACCATCCTCCAGTTGTGACTTGACATTCGCCACAAATGAGTTCCCTGTTCATCATCATCACTTAGAGTCAGACTTGTTCTTTTAATTAAATCATGTTATCAAGGAAATAGAATTGCTGGGAATGGAACACAAGGACTGGGAAAAAGGAGACAATGAGCATTCACTTCTCTTCTGAGGTTTTCTTCTTGTTTGTCAAATTACATAAAGTATATCTAGATACATTTGCAACACAATAGCTGCTTTGTCCGGAGCCACAGTCAACTGAAAGTGAGTCAACTCAAACAAGTCTTCTTAGCCAGATATCTATTTCGCTAATG
Organism: Yoshiicerus persimilis; assembly: GCA_020352615.2. NCBI lineage: Eukaryota > Metazoa > Arthropoda > Collembola > Entomobryomorpha > Tomoceridae > Yoshiicerus > Yoshiicerus persimilis. The sequence continues at coordinate 23,940,384 of CM060170.1, read as the reverse complement.
TATCTCTGCAAACAAATCCATTCAGTCAAACCTCTCAGCAACAGCAACCACAGGGCGTGTAGTTAACACTAAGAGCAATCTATCCAATTAGGGCCTAATAGCAAACAAACAGTAAACAGGACGACGGATTTCATAGCAACCCGCTAACGTATTCTATTCCCGAAATTAACAAGCCTTGCTTGCATTCTAGGATGTGGCGTCTTGTTTATGCGGTGTTCAAATCCATCTCATTAGTTGTAATGAATGACAGAACAATTTGGTAAGGATGGTTTCCAAAGATCCTTATTAAGCAATGTATAATTGAAAGGTAACGAGAGAGTCATTAGTCATTTCGTACCATGCAACATTATCAGGTACCCATTAGGCTAAATTAACACAAAATGGGCCCACAAATATTAAACGTCTGCAATTTAAAAGTTTCATGAAAAACTAGGAGAATATTCAGTAAACTATTAAGCATATGGATTAATATTTTACTGAGTATAAGAAGTTCGAAAAACAAAATACCTTTGATATCTGCAAATGTAAACTTAAATTAACTATTTTCTATAGATATTATAATTATTGTTTAGAATGGTTAATAGTTTTGAAATGGCACATGGAATAATATGGCGTACGGTAACCAGGCTATAACAAACCTATACGAAATCCGTGAGAAGTCAATATTAAGGTATAAAACCCAACACGCACTTGTTGGCATAAATTTGTATTGTCGTGACACCTTGTTATGTTAGTGGTTTTTGTTTAATTGGAGAAGGCTATTAGTGTAAGTATGATAAATTATTAAGTAAGTAATCATGTAAGTACAACTATTCATGACATGGAAGAGAGAATTAGAATACGGGGGGATATGCAAGTTTACATGGTAAACCATATATAGCGGTTATTATTTCCATGACTGTTCATTTACCATAAAGGGTCTAAGGTAGGCTTACTTTGAGACCGCTAGAGAAATTCAAAGGGAAGCCCCAATAAGTGAGCTCAAATATTATTAAGTAACGCAGTGAAATGGGTGTCATTAAAATCTGATGAAGTCTACACGCCAAAGGAAACCAAAATCTCTATTCTAAAATGTTCACCAAGCGCCTTATGGAACTTTATGTCCAAATTTTCATAGCGCATAACTTCGATTAATTTTAAAGGTTTGGCGAAATACCAAAACTTGTAAAAAGTGTCATTACCATCATGCAAAATAAATGTACCAATATGGAATGAGTCTTAAAAATAAAGAAATAAAACAACAAATTGAAAGTTAAAATATTAACGACAGCAATTTTATTTTCCTAGAAATAATATAATTTCCAATGTCATTGGTAAATGGTAATCAATTGCTGGAGAAGTTTGATTATCGATAAACTGGTTTATAACAACTAGAAAATTGCATAAAATATTCAATAAGCTTATTGTAATAAACAAATACTCTGTCCAATTTGAATTTATCTGCTTGAATAGAATTTTTTATCGTTTCAAAGGAAAGTCGTAAATTGGCATGGTGAAGGAAAGTTAATATTATGTTAACGAATTAGGTGATATCGAAAATTGAGCAGCAGTCCTCCAAATAAAACCGTTAACGTAGAATTAAGGAACAATGGTGCAACATGAACTTGTAATGCTACAGAGTAATGCTGTTGAAAACCTATATTTAACACAATTTAGGTTTGGACATTTTTATTAGCCTTAGCTATCGTTAGAATGAAAGTAAGTCAACTCAATAAACTTAGTTATTGTTAGTTTGGCTATGCATTAGACTATTAATAATTTCTGAAGGATGAAAAAAGCGGTGAATTCTAGTATGAAAATAAGATTCGGAGCAATTTGTGAAATTCCACCTGGGGGAACAGAAGTTGCTGAGAGAACTAATTCGGTAAGTAATTTACGTACCTACATCTGATTGCCAAACTTATACTGCATGCCTGGCTACGTGTTATGTACACAACTACTAAGAAATCAATACTTGTTAAAATGTTTAAACATTTCAACGCTAAGTCTGTGCTCCAATAAAATACTTTGGTATACATAAACTTGACAAGGTTATTTGTTTATTAATAAATTATTTCAGAGCTCTGGTTATCTTGATTTCTTGTTTACTGAATCGATGTAAATGTATAAGCATATTCACAATACAATGCAAATTTAAAACTATATATATGCTAAGATACCCATTTAGTATACATATAAATAATATGGTAGTATTTCATTTAGCTGATGAATGATTGATGATAGCATTATGTTTGTAAATTTTCTAATAGGGATATTACTGCAAATGGCAGATTTGGGACGTTAAAGAAATAAGGCGGCGACGAGAATAATTTACTTACAAAAACTACTAATAAAAATATTTAAAGTACACTTGATACTTCCAGGAGACCTACGAAAGTTTATGGTGTGATAAAACATTTTCACTAAAAACGATTAATTGCTATTTATTGAAATAAAGGATTTATACATCTTGAAAATGCTTTTTCAATAAAAAATATTTAACCCTATTCTGTGATCTATCATTCAAAATGCCATCCTACAGTATGGTATATATCTTGTTAGTCAGGTGAAAATAAGGCAATATGAAAAATAGATGTTTACATATTTCTAAGAATATAATATCAGTATTGTGGATAAATGTAATAGTTAGGATGCATATGGGAAAACGTATTGAGTTGACTCTTGTGACTTAATGCAGGTGTTATGCAGAAAGACTAATTACGATGTATGTATTCGTTCCTTATTTTATCGGATTGTCAAAATTCAAATAATCCGTTGATTATTCTAAGTATTTAAATCACATGATAGGTGGACTGACATAAAAATGAAGGAATAAATTACCTGAAAAAAGGCTGCTGGCACTGGAGGTGCCAGCACAAAGTACTGATGAAATGACGGTGAGGACGGCTGTGATGATCATCATGCCCCACTTTCCCAATTGTTATCACGTCACAAAAGGTCAAGTTTGATAGCTTTGGGCTAGATGTTTGTTAGTTGGAGATTTTTGATTGTAGCACAATTGATTTTGACAGGAGAATTGTGTAGTCAGAAGAAAATATTATTGATGATGTTAGTTGAGGTGTAAATTGGGTGTTGCATATGAGAGGATTAGGAGAGGTGTGTGTTTTAGTGTGGGAAAGTTAGAGAAGTGCAGTGAAGTGTTGAAAATGGGAATAACGAGGGAGCAGTAATGATAGTTGTGAATGGTAGAGAATGAAAGGTGCTAAAAATAGAATGAAGAATTAAGGTTTGTGCTGATGAAATTAGTGAAGGTAGAAAATAAAGTTTGATAACTAACAATAAAAGAGAAAAAGTGTGATGTCTGTGACTTGGTTTGTTTATTGACTGTGTAATTGTAGTTTGCTGGAGTGGGAGCGAGTGAGGGAGAGCAAGACGGAGAACTGGAGACTAAGAAAGCGGATGGTATGCTATGTTCTTTATGAAGGCTTTCTATTGTGGAAAGTAGAATTTAGATAGTAGAAGCTGGTATTCGTGTGTAGGAACAGTATCTGCCGCTGGAAGATCAGATCAGAAGTATTACGTAATGTAGCGTGGAATAGAAACTGAAATTGACTCGAGAGAAGAGAAGATTGCCTGGAATGTTGGACTTGAACCGTCTCTGGATTTATGTATGTATGTACGTACCTTGTAATAAGTAAAGTGAATGTGCAATGCGAGTTGTAGTACAGATACTATTTACACTACAGAATACATACACCGCCAGTAATGTCTGTAGTAAGTAGTAATGTAGGTAATAAGTAAGTGTCGTCGACTAGTAACTTTAGTTTATGCGACTTTCGTCGTTCCTCGGCAAATGTGTTCTGTTCTCTGAATGAGCGAAGAAGGGACTGCCGAAGATTCGGATATTTTGCTGCTCCTCTTTCCCACTGCAAATACCCGCTGGATATATTTACGTATTGTAGTCCTGATGTGACTAAACACGCACACTATGCTCAAGACTGAATTCCCTCTTCCTATGCATGTCCTATAGCTACCCTCCTCCTTATACTCCACTCCAGTCCTGGAACTACGTGAGTCTACGCTTTCGACTTGCACAGTCTACTTTATAACTGCACTACTCCCTATCTACTACTTGTCTTCAATTCCTTCCTTGCTGGACATGAACAGTAAGCAGGAGTCCTAAGTGTTGTGCTATACTGATAAGACATCTATGGTGAAAACAGCCCTATTCTCTCCAGACGATACCCTCAGTGACTTTCTATGGATGCAGACCTTATACTCCGCGTAATAATATTTATACGTGTACATGGAGTTATTACGGGATGCTGGTTTAGAGTGTGATGTAGTTTAGTTAGACAGCTTGTACAATGTCGACAATGTATTTGTTAGCAGTGGAGTAGCTATGTAAGTGTATGTGTATGTATCCGTCAGTCTTGGTCTGGTGGTTTGGTTGAATTGGAGGCAGAGGAGAGGAGGCAGGCAGGATAGTCAAACCAAACGGAGAGTGAGGAGGAAGGAGAACAGCTTCACAGGAACGCAGACACAGTCTCGCTGGCTCTCTGGAGTTTCTCTCCGTTCTCTCCAACTGATAGCAACTTTACTGGAGTGAGGGAGTCGCAGATCTCAGTGAGTGAGCTGAATACGTTTCCTCGCTCTTTCTTTCCTCCTTTTATGGAACTGTGCTAACTAACTAACTTGCTATGTGCAATACGATGAACTAAGTTAAAGTAGTTACCTAGTGTGCATGTAAGAATCGCATAGTACACTGTGCAACTCTGGCTTTACTGGCACACAGAATGTACTTGCTATGTATGTTTTATTCGGGAAATAGTGTAGTTGATCGATAAATCCTTCCGAGAGGATTCCACAAGTTCATACAGTATATCTCTTGTTCGTAGTAGTCGTTTAAGCTAGGTATGCCAGTACTATGTGGATTTCTACGCTAAATAAGTCACACCAGATTGCTTCACACTATAGTATTCCACACATACATTTATCCTATGAGTCTAGTTGTCTTTTATATCAATTATTATACATGTATATTCACCAGACGCAGTCTTAAGTATAGGTTCCGTACTTACAAGGTAGTTCCCGTTGCTGGAGAGAAAGTTCCAAAAGGGAAAGGAAGAAGAGAAAGAGGGAGAAAGTCGCCGGAAAAACCTAGTTGCTCCTGACTGATCCTGAGCTGATTACGAGAAACTAAAGGACGGTTCGTTTCAAAGCCTCAAGCAAAATCTCAGAAAGAAGAATCGTCGTCGTCGACTCTCATCAACTTGCTTTCGGCTCGTCTTTTCTTCAGCGTCTCCCGGCTCCTCCTTAGTACAGCTTTCAGAACATTCAACCACCATGGTACAGATGCTCTCCCTTGCTTCAACTTGCATTCTATTCCTGTCTATGCATTTATATTGTACGAATAGGTAGCACACATTGTACCTATTCTTTGTTTGCTCTTAGTATTTTTATGTTGATAGCAAACGGAAAGCACTATGTATACATTGTTCCAAAAACGCTCTAACAGTATTGCTATTTTGTCCACAAACACCAAGTAATATAGTTATATATGTTTAATAACAAAGAATTTAAATAGTTCCTCCAAAAAAGCATCTCTGTGTATAAATATAAATTCTTTATTTCCTTCAATTTATTGACATATTATAGTAAAGCCCAAATGGGAGAGAACATATATTTTGACAACATATCCAATAATTCCAGCCAGTTGTCTGTTGTCTTTCCTTTGGGACATGACTATGGTAATCAATATAATTAAAAACACCCCATCTTATTCAAGCAATAACCAAAAAAATCTAACTTTTAATTTAATTTAATTTAATTTAATTTAATGTACTTTAAATTAATTTAACTAAAGAAGAAGAACATTTTCTTTTCAATGCTATTATACACATTTCTCATAATAATTCATAGCCTCACTACCAATACGGGGTATTCCGACTAATAGGGTTCTGCCCTGCCGTACCTGGAGTCTAACTAGACCCATTAAGCCCCTCAGGCACTGCAGTCCCATCACCCCATAATAGTTAGTTTATCTATCTTTCCATTCCTGCGCCGCACAAACAAACAACCTCTGGCATTACACCCCAAGCAGGAATCGAACCCACAATCTGGGAGAAGACATAGTAGAGATTGATTATTCACGCCGCCTGGACAGATGTGCTTGGGTCTCCCGTTAGGACTTACATATCATATCACGACATAAATATATATTAGAGCCTGCGAACGACAAATATTTTTAACCGAATAATGAGTCGGATTACAGTATATAGGTACAAAAATTATTTACAAATATTAAAAAAGCTCAAGTCGAGTACACGTGAAACAAAACATGATAAGTTTATTCTATTTTTTCGAAAAAAGAAACGAAAACAAATTCCCGGGAAATGGACAGCTAAGATTTACCTGGCTACGGAGGCTTCAAGGAATTCAAAAAAATTTTCGAAGAAGACTGCCTTCCTCACAGCCTGGAAAAAATGTGAAATCGGAGATGTGGGGAACACAATACGAAATGACATTCTCTAAACATCTCTCAGTCATATAGTATACATAAGCAAAATGTTTAGCGATAAAGTAATGATGTAATGGAACGCGATGGCATTAAAACAGAGCCGTAACCTCGTTTTTCATCCACAAGCTGAATACTAACTTCACGGTCTTTCCTGTATAGTAATAGGAAAATAAATAAAATAATTGCATACATAAAGTATTGAAGAAAAGTTTTTAAAGATTGCACACTAGTCAATTTTTAGCATCTCCCGATGATCTGACCCCTCATGTTGCTAAGCTTGCTTTCTTGACCATTATTGATTCCGAAAGGTTTCAAAAAAAATTATCTGGTCGTCCTCTGGATGAAGTTTTTCAAAAGTCACTTTTGTACGTAATGTAAGACTATTTTGAGGCGCACTGCAATGATTTTTAAACTTTTCCAAAATAATAGCCCTGTACCTCAGAATAGTTTTACATACAAAAGTTGAATCGTTGCAGCTTTCAGGAGTCACCCAGACGACTTTTTTGAAAAATTGGTCACAAAGATATACTTCATATCATATAGAATTATGGGGTAAATATGGGACTGCCGGGAGATGTTAAATATGGGGATCTTCTTCGTAAGATCACTAACTTATTAAGGAGGATTAGCGTCATTGCTCCATCAGGTCTTTCTGCAGCAACTGATAAAATATCTTCATCTTCATTTATTTCGTTGGCTATTTTATTTACCAACAAGACACGAGAGTCCGGAATTATGAATTTAGAAATATGAGCCATTGCATAAAACATGGGCTGTTTGTAGAACTCTTTTGATGTGCTATTGACGATTATGGGAGAATCCGCTGCATGCTTAGCCCAGTTAGGTCCTCCTTCTGGATTTAAAGCAATATTCCAATCTAACCATCCAACCACCCAGTTTTGTAAATCCTGTTATAAAACAATTACATACTTTGAGTCATTTTTCTTTTGCAAAATTGAATGTTATTTGTCAGTTAACAACATTACATTTATGAGTTGATTGTTACGATAATGTTTCATGTAATACATTCATGTGCTTCATAAATATCAAAAATTTAATTGAAAGTTCAATTTGGAATCAATGATTACAATAATATGTCATCCAAAGCCTTGCTTTATGTCATGAAATATTGTATCTTGCAGTCATTTCATGGCATTCTTTATTGAATACAATGAATTCTAATTTTTCTGAGTTAGCGTTAATCTTCGTACCTAGTTTTGAACTAAAACTTGATGAACTCTTAACTCTCAACTTCTACAATTATGTAAACATTTTTAACACGAGTTCTAAATATGACATTGTAATTGTAAATCTCAAATATGAAAATTACCTTTATGATATCCTCAGCGTAAGCTTCCCCTCTGTCCCAAGATCCAAGACTAACTTTTTCCCATTCCCAAGGAAGAAAGCCTAAGACAATATAAAATTTTACATTAAGCAATATTACTTTAAAACTCTTTTTAAGGTTAAAAAGCTCTTTTAAATTTCATGTAATACCCGTGAAGGAACATTACATCTTATAAAATAAGAATATCTACACGGAATATCGGATATGCTTTGAAATAACATGTTAATAAATTTGAATTTGACGTCGATCCGAAGTGAAATCGTTTCTGGTAAGCAATAATATGTCTTAAACTACTCACTTACAATAAATGCATAATGAAATTCGAAAAATTGATTGGAAGTTTGTTTACATTACAGCATATAGTGCACAAGTTTCTCTATAAGAGAAAAGCCTGACGTACTATAGCAGCACAGTAGTAAATCGGAGAGATACCGAAAAATTACGAGTGATATTTTTACCTGAACATGCTTCCGTTGCTAAAATAAATTTATCGGGATGTGAATGATGAGTTGCGTTGATAGGCTGATGTTTTGTCCAAAAGTTTGAGTACCAATGAATGCCGATTCCGTCAACATAGGAAGCTGCTTCATTATCTGATAAAATCTACAAAATAATAATTTCAAGAAATTGTGTGCCACTGAACAAGAGATTCAAATACAAATAAGAGTAAGAGTAATGGATAGACATGCCTTTCTGGGAATAATAATTAAGTGAATAGCGATGCTACTAATATCTCAATTAATTTATTATCCTTGTTACTTATATATTTGACTGGATGAATACATGTTAGATAATGACGTACGGGGCAGAAATGATATAAATACACGTCTCAGAACTTAAACTTAGAACAGCTAACTGAGGACAACTGAAACTGAGAACTTTTTATTAATATATGTCAGTGTGGGTGCACAAGTCCATGAATTTTAATAAAGGTTTTAATAAATTAAATTACATACCCCATCCAACCATGTAGGAAGAGCCACTGTGTTTTCATCTAGAGTAATAATCTTGATATGAGAGAATTCTTCCCTTTTTAGTGTCGGACCCAGATGCCCTTTTATCCAATCTCTCATTTTTGAAGACGTCCAACCCATCGAGTTAAAAGGAAAAAACGGAACTAGTCCGTCAAGAGGTTCATTTTGTGTCGTGACTCCCCAAATTTTAATACTTTCATCTTCGTACGACCTAAGGAATCTAGAAAAATACTCATAGTTTACACAACCTTTATAATTTTTAATAAATCAAATAAACTTTTGCCATGAAAGCTGTTTGAGGACTTTAAAATTTCAGAAATAGTAGGTTAATATATTATGAAAACTGTTGGGAAGTGCTTGTAATTGGTGTTTACAGTGTGATATATTGTTTATATGGCCATAAAAGATAACTGTTAATGTAAGGATACTGATTATTATCTACACACTTAACAAAATAATCGGCCCATGACTGAAAATATTCATCTCGCAGTAACCCTCTTCCCCAATAGTCGTTGTTCGTTTTCATCCAAGGAGGAGCTGTCCAAGGGCTTGCCAATAATTTCAAAGAGGGATATAAAGATTTTGCCATTTTAATGTAAGGAATCTGTAAAATACAAAAACTAATATAATATCTAATATCATATTAATTTTCAAACTTAAGAAACAATTTCTTCTAAAGTGCATTATTTACCTAAGGTGGCAATTAGATTTTATAAAGTACATTATTAGATTACAATAAGTGCGATTTACTTGCAATTTGTACTGAATAGAAGCTCAAACTTAATATCTTAATAAACTAAGAGTAAAATCAATTCTGGAATTTTTGATATAGGATTTTATTTACGTGGTTCACCGGAAAAGCGATGATAGGAATTAGAAAACTAATTTTTAGTTCCCAGTATAAAAGTATTCCGGTTCCCAATTAAAAAATATCAAACAAAATATTTGCGGTGAAATATACTTCGAGTTAGCATAATTAATCAGGGAAATGTTCATCTTTTCAACAGGCATAACAATTATTAAGTGGTAATAATAGTATCAGAGTTTTGCTCATAGTAATATATTTTTTACTGTTATTTGATAAAAGCAATAAGCTTTTATAAACTTTAATTAGTACTTTGTATGCATAATCTTCTTCTTGGAGACTAAAGTTACTTAAAAGGACATCCTCCGGGCCGTCATTATAAGTATATGGCCGAGGTGAGAAATCGCTGCCTCCTATAGGAACTCTACTAATGGAGTAACCAATGCCTTTTTGTCCGTAATAAGACCTGCGAATGATTGAACAAAAACCATTATTGTAATACAGGATTTTATAATGTAAAGCAATCCACTGCCTTCAGGAAACAATTATCTCTTAAAAGCAAACATGATGTTTCCTTTTATTTTCATCCTTAGAACTAAATTGCATTTTGTAATGCGTATTTTAACTACGCATTTTAATTATGTATTTTAATTACGCTTTTTAATTGCGTATTTTAATTACGCTTTTTAATTGCATACTCAATTAGGCTGTTCTGCAAAGTGTCCGGTAATTTGCGAATGTTTATTCCAGAGGCATCGGTAAACGCTCCACCAAAACCCAATATTTTTTGGTACTTCATGTCTCGTTTCAGAATTAATTTTACGTCATCTGCATAAATATAAAAGTTCAAAGATCAATTAAGACTATAAATTTACAGAAATATGTAATTTATCTCTGTTTATGAATTTCTGAAACTACCTTGCACTCAATTCAATTTCAGGTTGTAAATACTACGATATTACTATATTTGCAAATCAAACCAAAGTCAATGATAAAATTAGCTTTGGCGGTAAAACCTGTCATTAACACTCGTTGATAATTAATTGCACCTTCATTGTCGCCATTGTCTGGTTTAATAAACAATTCCCTTTAATAAAAATTACGGTTTTAATGAAATGAAATTTACTGTCGCGCTGCAAGTAATTTAGAAATATTTTTAGGACTCGTCAATTGATACAATGTAAACCGAATGTAGCAATTAGTCATAATTACTGCATTTTGTGGTAATGTTGTGGAGATTAAAAAATATCCCAGTGTTTATCATTGGCAATCCAATAAAATGTATAGCTACGTAGTCTACCATACATATATAAATGAGGTGGAATATGCCGAAACAGCGTAAAGCTGTGCCTTTTACTTCTTTGTATTCTAACATCTAACCCTGTCCAATTCATCGAAACGTGCAAAATTAGTTTATTATTTTAAATATGTTGCACAAACAATGTATTACGTTTTAGTATTTCATTTTGAAGGATGGAGTCTTCTTCTGTATTCCACTCGGTGAATGTTCCTGACTTTTTTTCTAGTCTCAAGCCAGATCTTGAGCTTGTGTATTCCAGGTATCCACCCTTTGGTATTAGTTCTATGTCGCCCCATTCGTCGCAGTAGTCCTCCGAGCATACGCAAACTATTTTCCCTTCCCCATAGCTTCTGGGTGCACATCCATTATTCGTGTTGCCTGAAAGTTATAATAATTAAACAGGTAAAGATCTGAGATAACATGACCGATAAGGGATACCAATTGATACTCATGCAGACGAACTTAAATACATGGGTCGGCATTCTACACAAAGACTGTAAGATCCTAGAAACTTTTCGCTTCCCTTCTGCTTTGTTTAAAATTTGTGCGAGACTAATACGTTGGCTATAAGTTATGCTACCTCTATTTTGTCTTTGAAATTGGAAAACAAGTCGTAGCAAGACGCTAGTCGAAGCCGACTTCACTCCTGATTTGAAAGTTTTGTTTAACGAAGACGTATTGGTTTTAAGCTGCAAAATCAGGCAATATTATTTAATGGGATAAAGTGACATGTTAAATTGCATTGAAATATTTCAAATGACGTAAAAGTATATAGGTGGTGCGACCCAAATTTCAATCATTTTGGAGGTAAATGTCTTTTTATTTGAACCTTTAACAATGACAGTTTTAAAAGAGCATCTCTAGACATTGGCGTGCTAAAAGTCAGGGATAACCTTTCAGTAGAGCATTAGTACAGCTTTGTAAATAAAAGTCTTCTTTGGGTATTATCAAGTTATGGCAATGTTTAACTTGGGCAATTAGACTACATTACATATATGTACTTATAAATCGTGGTATGTCATGGAACATTTAATATACATATTCGAATTCGTAATTCATTTAATATTCGCAAGGAAAACCAACTCACCTGTTCCATTTGACCAGCTAATCCGTAGAAAAAGCAACAGTGCAGAATGAAGCCAACTCATGTTATCATTTGACAGCTTTAGCCAGGCAATCGGCGATTGAGATTAGTACTAAAAATAAGATTCGGGTAAACTGCCTTCCAGGCTTGTCTTGATGAATATATTATAATATTATAGTGTTATGATATAATGATGCGTTATTAATATATTTACTAACAAAGTAAAATCGACCTAGGTATTTTACATAAAAGCATAAGATAACAGTCAATGTAAGGTAGACATTTTCTAATGGTTCTCTTTGATTGCCATGAAATGTTACATACAGCCATAAAGATGGTAAGAAAATTTTTATTGGTAGTTGCTAAGTTTACTTTCCATCAATAAAATTTTAGTATTATCTATTTGTTAACAAGTCTGTATTGTTACTAAAATTGTAGTATTTCCTATATAAGTGCGGTGGTCTATGCAATCTTGTATCCTGAGAGTGTCGTTATCAAGAATACACTAATTTACATTAATATCAATACACCACGTGTGCTATACTTCATTACCTTATCACTTATTTGTATTTAATTTATATGCCTATCTATATAAATAATTTGCAGCCTGGGACGGTGAACACCTCTCAATCAGCAAACCAATAATAATCTTCGCTTAATAAAGTTGTACTTAGATTGACAGAGAACTCTAGTTGGAATACGACAGTCAAGATAGTGTATTCTAAATATGAATTGAAGAATCTGATTAACCTTCTAAAGAAATTTTCTGGTTCAGCAATTCTGGTTCACCACTATAACCACTTCACTTTTGATGCTTTAAACAGTTATCGAAAGATTAAAGAGAGCTTATCACTGCACAGACTGACATATTACTATTCCCCTTCCATTTCAAGATATCACTGCGACACTGTTCGAAAAGCACCTTATAATTGTTGGGAATGCCAAGAAACAGTAATATATTGTGTTACTATTTTTAAACTTTATTTTCAACACAACTCTATAACACTGGACAGAAATGCGTAAAACTAGCTTTGCTGTCCAATGCTTCCACAATGAAGCAGATAGTTATTATTACTATACTACTCCGATTGCGAGGAGTCCTTTCTCTTATGCCTTTTAGCAATGGCAGTTGAGAGTAATGTAAGCAATGTTAAGTAATAAATATGTGGCATTAAATGCAGGATTTTCTTTAGGTAGGTATTGTACATATTTATCAATGCTTTTTAGTTAACGAAATCAGAGTGAGCATTGCATTATAAATGTTAAAGGAATATCCTTCTCATGAGCAGTGGTTTTATATATAGCATCGACATTCGACGACAGACAAACCCAACTCAACTGTTTACTGTTTGTGTACGTCTGCTATGTTGTTATTGTATGTACTGCTCCAATTTGCCATTTGATACATTAAGTAATTTCGCTGGTGGTGGTATTATCCTTATTAACTCAGCATTAATTGCATTACACAGAAATACAACGATGGTTTTCTTGGTTGCTAATTATATTATCTTTTTTGTATGTATTGCGTTGACAGAAAATAAATGCAAATGGGCAAACGTAATTGTGTTTAATAATCGTGTTTTGACAAACATAATTATGAATTATGCATAAATCTTGCTGAAAAACAAACGTTCTACATTAAATTCCATTATTTAGAAATGCCACAAACTATTTTCGTTAGGCTGAATAGTGCAGAATAGGAAATTGATAAGATAGGAAGGTCCAATGAGAAATTGGTATGCAAATAATATTATGGCCACGTAATACATTTTATTTTCCGTTCAATCCAAAACAATGGATATAAAATTTTGATTTTACTTAGCTTGCACCATTCCTCAAATATAAAAACTGTACACAGTTGTTGGATACTATTGAGGTAGCTTAGCTACATTTAGTTAACTTATAACAGAACAATGTTTTACGTCTCAAACACCCCAACAGCAGCATTGCAATTTATTCTCACGATATTAAGCATATGCGTTGTTTGTGAAGAAATGCTTTATCTGCACTCTGCACCTGCATATAAGTCCTACGTATAATTTTCTGACTCCTCTTAGCAATGTGTATTGTAATAGCGCATTGCGTAATTTGCATTAGACTAGTTTTAGTTATTTATTTTATTATGTCAATTCCCATGACCCGTTCGTAGTCAAGAGAAAGGAGACCAACTCTAAGTGAGTGAGCAAATTATGCAGTACTGGTCTAATGTTTGCGAATATTATTAGATATAATCTGAACTTTGAACTGCTGGGAATTTCATTGTATGCCCAAATGGGGCTTGTCTAAAGCCTAAATGCAATCCAAATTTGTCAAATTTAATAAATAGCACAATGGAATCTGTCTGTGCTGCATAAATACCGCATCTTAATTTAGTAATTGATTTGAAATTTTATTATTCGCAGGAAAATTTCATTTATTTTGTGTGCTAAATTCTACATTTAGTTTCGCAACTAAATAATGTCTCAACTTAATTTTATTTTTTACTCGAATTCTGGTAATTCATAAAGCTTTCATTATAATTAAATGACCACACTTGCACATTTTGGATTACAATTGTATATAAATTTCTAAAATTCAATTTGCATTTAAATTTAAGGATAGAAAGTTTGAAATTTATGAACATTTCACATGGTCTTTCGTTTTTATGTATGCTACTTCATGAAAGCATTGCCAAACACAATTACATTTTACAGCACTGACTTTATTTATTTAGCGTAATTTAAATACGTCATTTACTGATAAATATATAGGTACAGGTATAAAATTTTGTTTTCTTTATATCGACAACAAATATGCCATTTTTGAAAATTACATTTAACCACACAAATGTATGTGTACGTTCATCAAAAAATTGCTAGCGTTAGTGATTTGTAAATATCATTGTCGATCAGGGTTGAGGAGAGCAGCATTCCGTAATGAAAGGTAGGGATGTGAGGACAGGAACCTGCATGGTTGTACTGTAAGCAGAAGGAGATGTGGAGAACTAAATGTAGGCATGGATTTAGTGGTCGGGGCATTGCATAATAAAACGGATCGGGTCGAGTACTGTACGCTCGAGTAAATTTAGGAATCCAGGTTCCTCCCATTTTGGGGGTGCCTAACTAGAGTAAATAGATTTCTTCATGCTTCGATTTAATATAGCGCACTAATCAACTGTGACTAATTCTATTGTGTTTTGTTTGCACAATACCATGACTAATTCTAATGTTCTCTAGTCACACACAAAAAATTGGAGGAGCCTGGCGTGCCTAACTTGGTAGCACGGTAGGAGTGTAGTGGGGCAATTGTAGGGCATTGCGCAAGCATGTACATGTACATGTATTGTAGGCGCGACGTTTTTCACTCTATTTCTAGAACCGAATGACCGACTGACCCCTCTTCGAAAACGGCCTTCCACTGGACCTTAGCGAGATGTGCTCCAAGTTTGAACTCATTGCTTCCAGTCTGTTTGGGCGATAAAATCAAATTTGGAAACCAATAGCAAATTACTCTACTGTTGTCAAAATTGTCTAAAAGTCCAATTAGAACTTCCTCGAGAGTAACCATGTTGGTAAGACTTTCTTTCATATCTTGAGCCAGTAGATGATGATGCTGAGGATTCAGGACTTGTCCCAACGGCACCGTACATTGAATGTGACTGTGAATCCGCTTTAGCTCTCATGGTATTTCCCTGAAGGGGTACAGATATTAAATTTGACCTGGAAGAATGAACGACTGGAATTGGCTGACGTCCTGTTAAAAGGTTAGAATGGGAATGATGGCTTTGAGTCGAATCTAATGACATCTGATTTGAACTACTTAAAATATCCCCTGATGTTGACACTGTGTTTCTTGGTTTGTGGCGATGGTTAATATGAGCTTGCAAGTCTCGGTGAGATAAATATGTCCTACGGCAGCCTTCATAACCGTAACGGCTACCTACAAATCATACAAAAATTTTTCATTAGTTCAACATAAAAATGTGTGCACGATCATGAAAATGGACTACTTCAGTAAATGTTGTTTACCTTCGTGGTGACACATGAAAACGCTGCCTAAGTGAGCCATTTCAATCCTGTGAACCTTATCAGAACACCGTGAACAATGATCTCCTTGTAAAATTGCACAAGCATGACAGAAGACATGTTTGCAAGGAATCTATTACATTCAAAATGTTTAATTGTCGTTTCCGTTGTTTTCATAACACATACTTAAAAAATGGAAAAACTTAAAGAGTATCACCATTCTTCCGTAAACTCGTATTGGTCTCTGACATCTTTCGCACATGTGAATGTTTGGATTTGGTAATTTTTCAGCTATGGCGTGGTACTGATGATTCCACTGAAGTTCAATCATAGGTTGAGGGGGACCCTTTGGAATGGTTGAAAAAGTGGGTGGCACCAGTTGAGAAATATCATCATCTATATTAACTGAAACAAAACATAATTTTATGTATAACTTTTAAACGCCCCCTTCAAAAGCAGAAAGATACCTAATTCACATCTAATTTTGATCACAATACAACGACGAAATTGAAAAATGTTTTAATGTAAGATCGGAATCTAATTAACATTAGATAAAACTTCAGTATGAATAATGAAATAAAAGTAAGAAGCTTAGATACACTTTCTGCGAGGATGGTTATGTGATTACAGTACCACAATGATTGGGTGGCAATAATGCTTTGGCTGGTGCGTAATTAATAAATCTCATTAATCGTAAATAACTAACATGTTTATTTAGTATTTACTAATTTTAAGCTGTTCCATCTACTTAAACTCTATTATAAATTATGTTTATATTTAAATATTTCTTATGCAAAAATATTCTGAAGCAACATTAAAGTTTTAAAAGTTTAAAATAATTAGATTAATGCATAAAATAAGTATAATATGAGTGAAGGATTGCTTGTTTAATTGTTATGGTAGGGCTAACACGTAGGACTAATTTGCAAACATTTATTAGTAAGGGTATTTCAAAACCTTAAAAACATACATTCACATTCGGTTATGGATCCCGGTTCCTTATCCACTGACTTGGTCCCCAAAGTCAAATCCAAAGTTGAATAGGGATCGCTGGATGTAGGAGCTGCAAAACATTACATTCGTTGAAGTTTTAATTGTATTGCAATAATTTTAAACAAAAGTCGTTATAATGTATGAATAAATTAGCGTGGAATATACAATACATGCAGTAATGTACAGAATAACAAACTTTAAATTTTGCCTTTCAGCAGCACATGAATAGATTACCTAAACCCGAAGGGTAGATTACAGAGGCAAATAATGTAGTGTTAACTTTCAAAAATTACTGAACCCGTAAGATGCCTCTTAAGACACCATATATAATCAAAAATTAACCATATTGAAAATTTAAAAATAAAGTTTTACGGAATTGATAAAGTAGTTACATGGAATACAAACACAAATAAAGTTTTGATGGCTCTTAAGTCAAATAATCATAATATTTTTAGGACAAAATTGCAAAATCAAATAATTAATGGCGAAAAGATTCTAAAATTGTATGTGGACGCTTATAGCGTACACATGGCTAGTAAGAAAGATTCCACATGACAACTATTCATATTGTAGGATCTTACCTGACAGATTTGAAGGCTCGTCAATGATTTCGACCATATTGTCAATTGCTTCACTTGTTTCAATTTGTTCTTCTTCATCGCTTTCAATGATCTAAAATGAAATCAAAATAAATCATTTCGTAAAAGAATGCAATATTTCTGTTAATTTTATTTCAGCTCTATTTTAATAATCAAATTGGTCATACTGTACTCTCTGACCTTTTACCTCCGAGAATAAAATAAAAAAGCAGAGACACGCTAATAACTAATTTCAAATTTTGACCATTACATTGACTTCCGCGGATTCTAATCCGCACCCCGCATTGTAACGAGTCTATTTACGATTGATTTCTGACGGAAGGTTTCATTGTTTTTTATTAATCATGCAGTACTAGTAAAAAGCAAGAGTTACCATTTTCTTTGGCCTGCCTCTGCCTCTACCTCTTCCACGTCCCCTCCCTCGGCCTCTACCTCTTCCGCGACCTCTTCTTCCTCCTGACCCTGTCGTATTTTCTGAGTCCATTTTATTTTTCCGGTTAACAATTAATAATTTAACTAATGTAATTTAGATCTTTAAACGACGACAACGACGTATGCAAATGCAACTCAAAGCAGAATCAAATCTTCAGTTTCCTTTTTGGAATTTAAGTATTGTTGCAGGAGTGCAGTACTCAGTAACGGAAAAACTGTTTTAAACTATAGAGTCCACTATGAAATAAACTATGTAATTTAGGAAACACACCGCAATTTTGCAGTTAGTATTTAATTGATTGCTGGCGGCAAAGTGTGTTTCAAAAAGTTTACTCTGGATTTCTACTACGTCGGAATTAAGCCCACATTTAACCTTGTCTTGCCACCTGTGTTCTCCGTTTAACATCCTCTGTGCATATTTTATGAAAAACAAGAATATTCTAGTGAGAGGGCGTAAGGAATACTGGTATATCCAAAACTTTACATATAATATAGTACATGAAAAAGAGTGAGCGTAAACGTGAACTGATATTACTGGCAGAACGAAAATTCACGCTGTAGATATACGAACAACAGAACAAAATGTTGCTTGCAATATGTGTAAAATAAGTACGAGAGCTGTGTGTGAGTGGATGTGTCACAGAGCAGAGATCGATAACTGATCATGGTTGGGCAAAATACTTGTATTTTGAAAATACATGTATTTAAAATACTGTATTTTAAATACATTTTGTATTTTGTATTTTGCGCTTTTCAAAAAAAGTATTTTGTATTTTGTATTTTGAGGCTATTTTTGGCCTCTCAAAATACAAAATACTTTTGGAGAATTTCATCAAATTTGGGAGTAAATAATGAAAAAAGTTCTAGTTTTCTTATAAATTTTCAATAAACGCAGGCAATTTTCGGAAACATGTGTAAATTAAACTGCTTATATTTAAGAATCCGGGTCTTGTGAAAGTCAAAATCAAGGAGACTACCTTTTAAATCATTAATTACCGTGCTATTAATAGCACTTTATTGCAATGTTTTGAATTCTGGAAAGATTATCCTTGTATATTTTATGAAAAGTCAAAGAAACAACTCTAAATTTATGCATAGTCATTCTTATTCATTCTTAATTCAAAAAATGTAGATAATTCTGTATATAGTTTATTCAATAGTTCAGCTAAAACAATTTAAGTTACATACATACATAGCTTGTTGAGTATTCCTTTCTTCAAAAATGACTTTGGAATTCAAAACATTAACACGCTGCTGCCTTTAATTGCTTAAAAAATTGAATGTATTTTGAAAATGTATTTTGAAAATACAGTATTTTATTTTGGACCGAAAAAAATGTATTTTAAATACAGTATTTTGTATTTTGAGAAAATGGCGAATGTATTTTGTATTTTGTATTTTGATGCTCAAAAAATTGTATTTTGAGCGAAGTATTTTCAAAATACTTTTGATGTATTTTGCCCAACTATGTAACTGATGTCGTAAAAACCAAATTAAGGTTTCAAATTTCAAGAAAAAAATAAATGAATGAAACAGATTTTCATAGATCTGCAACCTTTGACATCTATAAAATGCAATGGAAAGCATAATAAGGATTTCTATTGATGGAAATTGTATTATTACCACTGGAAATCTTTCTTGAGGACGGGTATCTGTACTAGTTAAATATATCTACAGGCTTAACTTGACATACCCCGTTCCTTACTAACTACTAGTCCTTTTTACCCGTTTAACGAAGGGGGGATAACTTTAATTAAAGCAATCAGAAAATGTTGGAACCGTATTTAAAAATAATGAGATTTGGCCAACCCGATTTAGGAAAGAAGAAGAGATAACCTCATTTGGTGGTAATCAAAATAGGTTACAGGGATAACCGTATTTATTAATTTTTAACTGTTATGGATAACCGTATTTAGCAATCAGAATTGATTAATGGTAAACTATTAAAAACCCCACCCACGGCCACCTCCGGTTTGTGCCATTTCATCATCATCATCCCAAATTTTGCCCATCTTACGGTTTCTCCAACTACAAAATTTTTAATGCCAAATTATTTTTCGTTTTCCAATGCTCAATGCAAAAATTTAATTTCCACCCATCTCTCGTTTCCCACATTTCTGTGGACTGGGTTCGAAGCTCAAAGTTTACGGATTGTGGTCTAATATGTAGATTTCATAATTCTTGAAATGAAAAAATGTAACCATAGAGCTACGTTGTGTTCGTTTTCTTTCTGTGAAAAGATGCGGGAGGGGAAAAGAACATTCAATTTGCTATGTACGTTATGGAAATGTGTAATCCATGAGAGTGACATATGACTGGGTTCATTTTCTCTCTTTGGGAAAAGATATGGGAGGAAAGGAACACAGCTACAGTCGTGCATCGTGGTGGTTCAAATGTGGTCATGACAGCAGAGAGAATTAGGAAAGTTAGCAGAGAGATATCCGCGAAAACTAACCAATCATATCAATGATAAATGGCTTCAAGGATATCTAAACTGAAGAATAGGAATATAGATGTACTATACTATAGAACAAAACACCCCAAGTGTTTAAAACAGAATTACATCTAGGAATGTATATATGTATAGTATATGCATTGAAGCTTAAGTACATAATATTTTGTACTGAGAACTAGACTGTATTTATTATGTCTTCCCGTAATAGGAACAAACTGTAATATAGCTATTCATAATAAATATGGTATGCATTTTATATGAGCTGTATGGGTATATCTCCAAGTTAACATTCTTATACATTTCCCTGTCAATTGACTTTCTGATTTAACCATTTATCCAATTTACAACCCAAATTAAATTAAGAATTTTAGATATTTTATTAATCAGTTATGTCGAGAAGATGGGCATTCGTAGCTTCTGCCTAAATATGAGGTGGATAAACCATTCCTGGTTTTATGAAGACAAGTTATTTTGACTTTTGTGTTGTTTGTGTCAGAATTTTGTTTAAATTGTGTTACTGTTTAGTTTAGTTGCATACTGTCAGCATTTTGCTATTTGCCTTTTAAATTGTTTTGTCGAATTCCATGCTGCTGTAATGAGTCTGCAAGGATGGCCAATTTCAGAGGATCATGTTTTTACTGTGGCGAAGTAAGGACAAAGTGCAATATGCGAAAACTACATTAAAAACTCTTAATTTATGACATTTTTCAAATTCACTTAATCATTAATTGCAAGAAGTATTTGAATTTTTAATCCAGTCTCGTTCTCCGTCATAGTATTTTCTCATTTTCATTATTGCTACAAAATTTTTTAAATGAATGAAAAAAATCGTATTCGAGACAAAATGAGCATGACAATTTTTGAGAAAGAGATTGTTTGATGATATTAGATGCCGCCCGTTTAAATTTGTGTTTACATTTATCACAGGCTACGGTGGGTCCAATTATGACGGCTGGTGTGACGAAATTTCATCCAGAGTGCTTCCGATGCTGTAGATGTCAACTTTGTATAGGAGATGATGAGCAATATATTTTGGTCGGCCTTTGTACACTTTATTGGTAAAAATATACAAGATCTACCTATTTTATTTTTGATTATTTTTCAACATAATATCTTGAACACAACAGATATTCTCAGAAAGAACGTTAACAATTTTTTCACCTACTAGCAGTTATAGAGATAGTACATCCACCATTGTACCACAATTAATTGTATTAATGTTAAAATAATTTAATTGTGTCATGAAGCACTTGTACCAAACAACCATCTCTAAAAATAGGGAAATGCCACTGGAAAATTGCACACACGTGGGAGCAATGAAACTAATGAGAAATTAATGCACTTCTGCTAATTACCGTATCTTTTATCAGTCAAGTGGTAAATAGACACTTACTATTACATTGTATCATTTTATATTCGTATATATATATTTGTTCTTCAAGTACAAATTTTCATTTCATATCTCCCTGCACAATGTAGATAAGGAACATTCATTTTTTTATTGAAGTTGTCAAAGTGAGTAAATAAATATGTTAAGTATATAGGTATATAGTGTGGTATATGCTGTCACATTGTATAAAGCAATCTATTTATACTTTAACATATCGTCCCTTTGTGAATATTTTTAGATTATTCAAGTATTTGTGTAGTACCACCTACATTAAGCATATATTTCTTTATTTATGCTATTATAAATAATATTTTAGTCTTTTTCAGATAGCTTATGAATTCGCAAAATAGGAAGGCATAAAGCTGCTGAAAATGTAAATGCTTTAGTCAATTTTTATGAACTGCATTGGAGTATTGGTCGTATTGCTAATGCTAATTTAGCGATTAAGGAATCAGACGCAACAAAACAAAGAACATGTCCTTAAACTTAAAACGTTATAAAATCAAAATTATAATTGTTTTGAGCAATTATTTCGTCAGATTTTACAACTATTACTTATTACGTTAGTCTATGTATTTCAATGACAGTTTCATTAGTATTTGACGTACAAGCGAAAAGCTGCTGTTATGTAATGATTTACCATTTACCGTACAATTACCATTTCTTATTTATAAATTAAGAATACGGATAGACTTGGATACAATTTACTTAGTGTACCTCAAATCTAGCACTACAAAAAGCTTTCTTGTGCCATCATTGTTAATTTGGTAAAATCAACCAATGTGCGCAAAAAGACTCCAAGAATGTTTATAGCAAAGAGTAAATTGAGAATACGTTTACCAAATATTTATATTTTAACACAGAATGAAAACAGTGGAATAACGAAAAGCGACGTATAATGTTTTGGCTCTTTACAAATAAATGTGACATTTCCATGCACCATTTATTAGCATTACGTACATTGAACATATAATTATTGGCATTGCCCAATGGTCCGGTATGCATTAATACAATCGTATTTCCACCCATACTGTTCAAGCAATATAAAATCCATTGCAAACAAAATTTGACCCAAACTCTAAGCCCAACGTATATTTGTCTTTCTTACAGTGGCGGATGTTGGACTAAAGAACCCTGTCCTCAGATTGAAAAGCAGCATGTCATAAAGGTTGTCAAAATACCTCCTTTACATCGCGATGGATCGCAATACAAACTGAGAAAGTTTTGGACACAGTCACTGATATACGACTCCTGCTTTACTCCACAAGTTTCTGAGTAAGCCATAACTTTAAATTCTCAATTAACTTTGGTCCTAAAAATTCTTTGGTTAAGAAGACACTAATCAAAATGGTATTAAGTTGAATTAGGTGTTACATGTAACCATTTTTAATCGTTCATAATATTTATTTTAGCTTTGAAATAGAACATTTGATTAAGTAGGTATGTAATTACGTTCTCAAGTTTGTTTGCATAACTCAAGCATTACAACTTCTCAATGAAATCTTCGAAGTGCTACTGAAAACTGAAGACATTTTTGAGGGGTCATATTTTGAATTCGTGATTTAAAGTTTTTTATCTGTACGCAAGAGTGATAGCTTGTCCCTGCTATCCCCTAAAAACGATTTTCATAATTTTCATTATTGTTGCTCTTAACCTCTTAACTTCTATTTAAGCTAAGATATAAATACAACATAACCAGCAAATTTAGAATTATTCAAACCATTTGTAAAGACAATTCACAATAATTGTGGTAAGATCTTCAAAATTGAATTCAAAAAAGTCTCATCAGTAAGTCAACAACATTATTCAAACCTTTATAATCTATCGTCGACTTGAATTCCATGTAAATAAGGTTGATTATTGACACAACACTTTTATTGATTATGAAATTTTACGACAGGTGTTTTTCTTTATAGCGCGTAACATTTACCCATCATTTACTATTCACTATATTAATTATTTTCTTATTTTCTGTATCTCCTGCAAAATCCGGTTAAGTGCTTTTTTAAGTATACATAAATAAATAGTACAGATACATGGTATGGTCAGAAAAGGACGTTGATGTCCTGTAACGGATAGATAATGCCCCTATCGATAGAAATAACAATTTGTAAGTTTAATAAAATTTTAATTGAAACTAAAATATTTTATTTGTCTAGATTGTTTTAAATTATGGAAAGATTGGGGCATTGGAAATAATTAATCATTGTGATGTAAGGATATACTGTTTAAAACTAGACTGTACTAACTAATTCACAGAGCATATTGCAATAGTAGACGCGTAAAACCACAAAGGCTTGGCAATTGAGAACTTTTAAACATATATGTAAATATGTTAGACAATGTATCTGACTACTTCTAATTATAAATACAAAATTTGATGATTCTTATTTTTAGAGTATTTCCGAGGATTAGTGATATTTTCATGTTAGTTGTCCTCATTAAAGGTTATTTGACCTCACCTAAATAATCTGTTAGCTTAATTTTGCATTGTTTGAAGGATTTTGTTTAGATTTTTTGACTGTTGTACGCTCGATGGTGTTAGTAAGCGTATTATAATTTTCTGCATTGGCCTACTCTTTGTTCTAATGAAGTTATAGTGTGCTCATGCGGTAGTGTTATAGGTAAGTGTATGTAATTAGATAAAATGTGGAAGGTGTAGAGGTATGCAGAAATATTACGTAGTTAAATTGTTGATTGCTCGATTTATCTAAAAGGGGGAAGGTGTCTTAAGCAGATACGTGTTTGTTGAAACTGCAGGTATGTATTAGTCAAAGGTACTTTGATTAATGTTAAAGTGCTGTGGTGGTTTATAAACCTAGTGCATGTGGCATGATTACCTTTGAGTCTCATCGCATTAGAAACCCCCAGAACTCATAAACGATAAGCCGCAAGTAAAACCTGTAATTGTACTTGCTTATCAAACAAGCGGAATTTTTCACTTGGTATATGAATAGGGAAAGTTGCATTGTATTTCGTAATTTCGGCATGTTACCGTATTGTACTAGTTACATATTATACGACAAGAAAATAATATAAAACTAGTTTTATGTATTTTTACATGAATATTGCGAGTAAAACCCTTTGTGACTGCAACTTTCAAATGTCTTAAGCTTGTACATAAATTTAAATGAAGGAAATAAGTCGACATCTTATGAAAAGTAAAATGACGACGATAACGTAATGTGCCTGAGAAACGGGAAAGACATAAGGAAACGTGAGTTCATTATCACTCACAGTTTCTCTCATTTTTATTTCTATCGGTATATCCCTTTAAATTAATTTTGACTTGGATTAATATTAAACGGCATACATGCGTAAATAAGCACCGTAATCGGCCTCCTCACGTGCAGCATTTATGGACGGAAAGGCAGAAGAGAGTAAATAGTAGTTCAGCTAATTAATACAAATCCAAATGGTAGCAACCCTTGTGTGGATAGGGATTTCAATTAATAATTAGCAATAATAATATGATGTTCTGCCTGTATTGATATCACAGAAA
This sequence comes from Yoshiicerus persimilis, assembly GCA_020352615.2. Lineage (NCBI taxonomy): Eukaryota > Metazoa > Arthropoda > Collembola > Entomobryomorpha > Tomoceridae > Yoshiicerus > Yoshiicerus persimilis. Next base: position 23,915,038 of record CM060170.1, on the reverse strand, counting down.
GGCAGACTGCCTAGCGCTGCCTATCTCTTTTGTTAGATAGGTATTATTTAATTAATTGCCACCACTGCATTCTTACAGGATGCAGATAATGTAAACAATAGAATTCACATAGCGTCCATGTTGGCTAAAGTAGATTGGAGGTAGCAAGAAAGCAAATATTCTTAATTTCGCTACAGTGCTCAGTTAAACTCGATCTCTCATTATTGTTTTTATCAAAAACTTTTCAACGACTCAACGGTAACTGATTATGAATAATGCTAAAAATAACTTACAAGGTAAACCCTTTACATGCGCATCGTACCCAAGTGTTTTCGGACCAATTCGGCTATGCTGACTTCAAAAATGAAGGAATTCGTCTGCAAAAATCATAACTTTCGGAGATCCGCACCAAAAATTCCGAAAAAACGATTTTACCCAAGTGGGTGAAATTGTATTTAATTTTTGCTTTTTATGCTTGATACACTGTGGTCTTAATCTGGTACTTTTACCTCATTTAACTGGTATTTTTGAAAATTTTTGAAGTGATGCTATTTCAAATTTCAAATGGAAAAACCTGAGTTTTACGGGCAGAAAAATTTCTCATGAAATACCTCAGATATTCGAAAATTTTAGAAAATTCAGATTACCACCGAAATGAATCAAGTATTAAGTGCAATTCTACCCACCGGGGTAAATCGTTTTTTTCGGATGTTTGGGTGCTCATCTCCGGAAGTTATGATTTTTTCAGGCGGATTCCTCCATTTCTGAAAGCAGCGTCCCAGCCGATTTGGTTGAGAAAGAAATTATCTCATACGTGGGTACGATACGCATGTAAAGGGTTTACCTTGTTAGAATTATGTGAGGCTGATAAATTATAAGTAGATTACCATACCATCCAAAATTATTAAAATCAGAGCCTACTCTGCACCTATATACAGTGTAAAATATTTGACATACCTATTCACCAAGTGTACCCAGTTCATAGCATTTAGTTTCGAGTGCAGTTTCTAAGCTCTGTGATATACACTGTGTAACAATTACAAAAATGAGAGCTATACGGTGAAGCTGATTGCGTATGCTATCTAATCTGATTATGAAGCTGGATTAAGCTGCTTGACTGAGTTGATCACTTCAGTTGATCATGTTGCTCTATTTCTGGTCGACCAAATCATGTTCTATGCAATATTAATACTCCTTGGAAGAAGGTTTATTTGTCTTGGTGCATTTGCCTACATTTTCAATCGACTTATTATTAATGCAATTCTTATCACCAACACTCAGATAGAACCTCACACTGAAAACCACGAATGCCTACGTCTTCGACGCTTATCTCGCGCAAAACAAGAGCATCTATCAATAGACTTGAGCAGAAAGTTACGGAAGAACATTATATTTGCAAAAATTAAAGTGGCTTGGCTACTTGCAACAGAACTATTAAATGGTTTATGTTCAGAGTATCATTGCATTGTAGCATAAACAAGGAGCTGCGGAAGGTCACTCGTTAAAACCTGAATTATGGGAACTTATACGATTGTTTATGCATTTGTTTTTCCTTGGAAATTCTGTCTGTAGGTTACCATTACACAAAGTGAGCTCAAGTCCTATTGTACAACGATTAAACGATTATATTGTAATAGTCAATAAGAGTTCCTGACTATTATATTACTAAATACCCGTCTTTATCCCCGTATACACTGAATTGTGATATCTGCTTAATCTGCTACCAATGAGTTCTAAGCGTATTACGCTATTCGTGAGATTATCTCTGAATTTTCGTCTTGTTATTCCATTTGTGCATTATCTGCACATACGTATTCAAAAGTCGTATTCTCCTGAGAATACTTTTTTACAGACTTATTGTTAGTTAACTTGCTGGTAAGTAGTTTATCTCTTTTGAGTGGTACAACAATTTTTGTATGCATGATACACTTACATTTAGATAGTTACGTTTATATTAAAGCAAGTAGTCTACTTACAATTAGTATTGTTAGATTCGTAATGAATGGGGATGAAATGGAGTGGAGAAATCCCACACGCTTAAAACAGACAGGTACAACTCCACATTACCTCCACTAGACTACACAATGTTGCTGTGTACCTCCGTGCCTCATGCTTGATTGTAGTTTCGTTTAATGTAAGGTAATTTCAAAGTTCTGTTTGTAAGTACCTAGCAAGATATAATAATTACTTAAGAGTTTACCTGTTAGCAGGCATCTACCCCAAGAATCTTGGCATTGCCATTGTAGTTAAGTTAGCGTTACTTCATATGCACATAACTCCATACATACTAATGGCTCAAGTCACTATATAATATATCTATACTGCCTATACCATAATATAATTAACTGCACAGCAGAGCTTGCTTACTCCCATAAATATTTGTAAGCACAGTAGATGTAGAATACTTTGACTTAAAATATCACAATAGGTTCTACGTATTCAGCTATTCTACCAACACAAACACAATTTACACAATTTTACTAGAATAAAGAGAAACACAACTCATTGCAATGCTTTGTAAAGCAATACGTTCTGCAGAAAGAATGGTTTTTACAATATGTATTAAATGAGCTTAATATCAGCGTTAAACCTCTCTTATCTAAGTACATTTATATAGAGATGGGAAACGGTGAATAGAACCGCCGGTTCTTCTCAACTTAATTTTTTACCCACTTTTCCATATTAATATTTTTCTTCTATCTAAGAAAATAATGGCAGCTTAACCCTCGTAATGTATTTTTTTCTATATTAACTCATGAAGATGAAAGTCTTGCATCATTGTATCATGTATTTAGTCATTTTGCTGTGTCTCCAAGACAGACAGCGTCTTAGTTCCGTATGTGATGAAACCTTGCGACTTGAAATCTAGACAAATGATAAAGAGATCATAAGACACTGCGGTCGATCACCACAAATTACAGTCTTAATGAAATAGAGTTGTAGATATCTTACTATTGCATGGCTTCCAGAATTCACAGAAAAAGTTACATCTTTTATTAGACAAATATTAAATACTTAAGCGCAAGATAAATAAGACAAATGTTAAAAAATTACAAAATTTATAAGTTCGAAAAATATTTGCTTTAGCTCACGTTGCCTTCAATTACCTTATTGCAATACGATTGTGTAGCATAGATATCTATATAGTCCACATAGTGAGTTTAAAATCCATAAATATTTCTTGGAGCATATATTGACATACCTATCATTTTAGAGCGTCATTTCGGTTTGAATGTAAGTATTGCAGGACACCGGAGAGGTTGTTAAAAGGTGTCTAATAGCATCGTTGCTGGTAAATGAGCTAAAAATTTCCTTTTGTTTAATTTTGGTTATTTGGATTAAAAGGTTCTGCTATTTGTGGTTTTGAATGAAAGATTCCCACCTCTAGAGGAGATAAATTATGTAGAAAGAGAAGAAACCCAATGTAGTTTTTGTGCAGTAGGTAAGTGGATGTAGGACGGTAGTATTTGTGTGAAAGGTAGGATACACGCAATATTATTATGTCTGCTGGTCTATCTATAGTGTAGAAGAATTGACGATGAATAGAATGATGTCTGTTCAAACCCCACATGAGTATTTACAATAAAATTAATACAGACTCAGTCAGCATAACTCTAATAGAGGCAAAGGTAGTGCAGAGTGGAATGGCAACTCTTCTTATTTCCCTGCATTTACAATTTGCTGAGAACAAGTGAGTATTGTAGAGGTGGTGGCTAGAGAGGCATTAGTATTAGGTTTTCGGTAGTTGTAATATTACACTACACATACACGTAGTCACGTAGTACTTAGCGTAAACAGTCTCAATATGTTCCTTTCTGTTGTGTTCTATCTCTATCCCACTGGCTGAGATTTCTTTAATGTGAACCATTAACAAAACAATTGTCGAGGAAAATTCCAGGACTGCAGTTGCAAAATACTAATGTAATCAAATAGTGCCATCCTTTTGTGCTATAGTTTTAACATTACTTTTGCTGAAGTTTCTCAATTCGGGTAGCTATCAAATGAATATACAGTGTCACACTATGCTGGAAGCTATCTGATCTCATCTCTAGCCTCGTAAGCAAATTACTCTTCTCATCCTAATGCTCACTCCGTTTCCACTAGCTCCATTTCATTCTTTATAGCATTCCTCTGTTGTCGTAGGAATTAAATAGCAAGTTGAGACTTCGTGACATGTTTCAGTTCTGTTTTCAGTATTCACAACCAAGATTTCCCGAGCTACTAATAAGTAATAGCAATAATATATAACATTATTGCTACTGTACATTCAGTAGCTTCTTTTTATACTTGAGTGGTCAAAGTCAGACATCAAAATAAGAGACTTGAGTGATAAGAAAGCGTGGTTAGTCGAGTAGTGACAATGAGAAGCCGTCAAAGAAGAACTGAGCAGCATAAGAATATTTGCCATACTTAATGTGCTAGATCAGATCTCATTTCATTCAACTCAATCTGAACTACCTAATTGTGATATAGTGAAGTGCTGGGTCAAGTAACCGTGGTGTTTGTCAGAGTGCAATGGTTATTTTGAACCAAATGAGTCAAATACTAATTCAGATGGGTGTTATTAGAATCGGTCGTTGTGGACCAGAATGCCAACTGAGTGTCGGAGATCGCATCCTTGAAGTGAATGGAACTCCTGTTCATGATCATTCCTTGCCCGATATTGAAAAGATATTGAATCAACGAACGTCCGTAGTGCAAGTGAGTCTCTCTTTCCATTAATTTTTATGCTCCACTGCGTCTTTCCAATTAATCATGACCACAATTTTTAATGCTCTGCTACCAACATTAAGTTTTTCATCTCCATCGCAATTAATTCGCAGAAAAACTCGTACAGTGGTGTAAACCAGAAAGTATAAGTGTAATCCAGTTTCAAATAATGTCGTAGAGTTGCTTATCCTAACTGTTCTGGTACCACTACTTTTCAGGTGACTGTGGAACAGACACCTTGTCCAGAAATGCCGTCAAGAAAACTCGAAGAAACGAAATCCTTTGGAAGTCTGAGCAGTCTGGAGCTGCGAAGTAGTGATGCGTGGGGTAGCTATAGTGATATGGACAAATCCACCGATAGACTGACGAGAAGAAGAGATGAACACCGTTCCAGACAGCCACGTCGCTCACAAGGGTAAGCAATTCCAATTCTCCGGAATAACTTTAGAAAGGACATGCACGCAATCTTAGAACTCTACATTGAAGTCATTTCTTATCGTTAGTAGTAATCATACCTATGCTTTATTACTACAGTAGGAACAACGAAACGAGGTGCATTTGATTTATTGTAGTCACATTACCCCGGATATTCCACTAAATATTGCACAACTACTCGATTTCATTGATAGGCATTATTTACAACTTATAACACAATACTCTTATCGCAGTGCAATGTTTTTACTCCAAATTGCGCCTTGTAAAGTTTATGTTATAATTACATAATGATTGAGCTATTTAATGTCCTTCAGGTTATTGTACAGATAATTTAGAAATTTCTCTACAGTTTTAGTACTTTGGTGCACCACCTAAATGGGGTTGTCAATCAAGTAGTCTGCTTTTGGATACTTTTCAATTGGTGCTTAAGACCATAGCAGTAGGAATAGAAACTGTCAAATCATTTTCGATGTTCGAGGATTGCATCATTTCATATTTTACATGGATTTACAAAGAGTGGTATAAATTAATTCTGAGGATAAAATGTAGTAGCATAGTCACAGGACATTATAAAGAAAGTCATATAATATACAAATAACTTGATTTGAACTTAGTAATATACTCTTAGCAAAATACAGACTTTGATTTTCTGCAGCTAGTTATTATCTTTTATTGTTATTCTTTTCGTGTTTGTATCACATATGTGCAGAAAGCACAGAGTTGACGCTGTTGCACTAGCTGAGTTTTCATCATGTTATGTTTGGTGTGTTTAACTCTGCTATTTAAAGAATACTAGATTTAAATGAGAAGGATTGCAAAAAAATGGATGCAAATGCAAATTACAAAGGAAGTCTTTACGTAATACTGTTAGGATCCAGATGATACCTGTACACAGTTCCTCTGAAAGCAGCAAATAGAATGAGATGTTTATTAGCTGTAATTTATAAGCACTGTTATTGATTTTGCATATTGTAAATTAAGTCATTTTATTTAATGGCTTGCAGTTGTTGTGAGCGAACAGATGTTGATGTTCAATGTGCGTCAATTCGTTTAAGTATAGTATACCACTGCTAATATTTAAATATGCATTAAGATTGAAATAATTTAGGACCATTAATTATTTTTAGAGGGTCTGAATTATATATCATTTAAGAATGTCATAATACGATAAGAATAAAACACCAAGGACATAATAAAATTTTGTTGGACAGGTGTGAAGAAAGAGCAGCTTCATTGTCCCGGCTTTCCGACAGCAGTCCAACACCTCCCGGTTACACGAAAGCGGGTTTGGCGAGGACACTTTCTTTCCGAGAGCAAGCCAGGTCACAGTGTACATTTAGAGCATGTGATTTAGTGAAAGGAGAACTGTTGGGGAAAGGATTCTTCGGTCAGGTAATCATATTTACAGAAATCACATTCTTTAGCCTTATTATTCGCATAGGTGTATCTTGTTGCACCAATTAGTTTATATTCACATTAGCCTGACTAAAAAACAAAGGTACACAATAATAATTTATCGTTATTCTGGTTTATAGTGGTAAGAAAGGAGTGTTTATCATGATAGCCAAAACGCATAAACTGCATATTAAAAATTGCACAATATAATGGTAATGCTCAGGATGCTTTTGATAGTAACTATCTTCATGCCACAGATTACAGATAATATGCGATAACTAGATGATATAAAGCTCCTTAATGCACATCCTTTCATCTGCTTGTCGATACGTGTAGCATGGATGTACGCACACCTACTTTAGAAGAAGATAAATAATAGCTTGTAATAAAATGGAATAGTAAGCACAACTACAACTGCTAACAACAGAAAACTAATGTTTCTTGAGAAAATAAATATCAAAGGTAAAAATCCTTGGCCGTATTACTTTTGTTTTACGTAAATGTCAAACTTTCTAGCCAATTGTCATTCTTTTGTCCGTGTGTCTGCAAATGTTTCGTTGCCGGGAAAATTCTGTCTTCCTAAGATTTGACTGTCGAGGTAGTTTCATGGGTTTCTTCTATACTAGTATAAGTCTTCTTTCTTCTCTTACATCTATTTACATACAAATTTCTAGCGAGCGAGTCCTAATGTTATTGTAGTGCACAATATCTCTTGTCTCAGAAATTGCTCTGCTAAACTCTAAAAGTTGTGCGAATTAAATACAAAGAGAACAGTGAGAATCAGACAGAACACAATTGTTTTGTTCACCACAATGTATTTGGTCTTACCAAGAAGAATACCTCAAAATTATTCTAGCCTGAACAAAACAACGGGATCATGATGTAGAATATGCTAGAATTCAATAGATACTTGGACGGAGTTTGCCATTAGGATTTCTTTAGTAGTGTTCCTCTGCTTTAATGTGATATGGTACGCGTAACGCTCAACTAAGTAAGTAAATGTTAAGTAGCTCTTTAAACATAGCCCAAGCAGAGCTCACTCCGTACTTCCACACAAACTACATGGCAATTGCATGCAAATGGTTGTCAGCAGACACAATGTAAGTAATAGTTGACAAGATTAGCACTGAAGTTTAGCACTTATGCAAAGTCGCATCGCATGTACAAGATTTTGAATGGAAATCATAATAGTGCTATTTGTTAGTTTGTGTGCATCATCATCAACCTATTTTTGTCTGAATTAGGCAAACCTCACAAGTGCATCTTGGTCATTCATGACTTACCTACTCTACTCTCAATCGGTCTATGAAAGATACCTACCAAGTTAAATAGTTAACTAGGTACGTAGGTAAGTAGTTAACGACAGCATGCATTTCATGGTGGGATGGCAATAATAGAATTTAGTGTTTTGTTTTTGTATTCATGCCCTTTTTTTGATTTTGCATTTCCTTCAATAGAAAGGTAGACAATGCAAATAATCGCAAATATATACAATAGCACACTGATTGTCATTTGAATCTTGTCTATTGTTTAACTAGTTTTCTAACTTTACTCATGTGAGGCGTAAAGTAATTAACCCTTTGTAGTAAAAATGATAACGATAAAACAAGATTATCAAGATGGTGAGATAAACTCAAGAACTATGCATCTTACTATAAGACTGCTACTCTACTCGACCTACCCCTACCTATTAAAGCTGCTTTACTTCAATAAACGACTCTAGTTCTAAACAACCAAAGTGGATAGTTCAGCTAATTTATCATTATTATCTTATTTGCACATGCTTACCATTTTTACCATTATCTAATTATAACTTGATCCGATTTCTCCTTATTAGACACCAGGACACCACGTGTAGAGGTTTACTACTCTACCTAATTATTCGTTTCATTCTTGTCTTCAATGCCATTTTCTAAAACTATTCCAGAGTTTAATCCTAAATAAATATTAAATCAGGGTATTTGCATTTATAATATTTCAAAAGCCTTAGAATAGCCTTGAAACTTACTTTTATATTTAATAATGCGTAAAATTCGATTTTCTTACCCAGAATAGCATTTTACCTTTAGAATAAAAAGCGTTGGGAATTAGGGTTATGAATTTCGATCAATAGATGCATGATGTAGTGTAATGGAGTCGACATTTTTAAGTATAATAGGAGCACTTGTGCGTATTTAATTATGAGAAATAAATCTTGGCTATGCGACAATGAATGTCCCCCAAAACGACAGATTTGCCCTGAATGGGTAGGCAGAATTGAGCTCATTTATTAGTATTAGTCTTGCCTATTTTTAAAATTCTTTAGTTTATCAAATACATTGCAGAATTTAATATTCTTTTTTTAGTTCTTATCGAAAACAAAAGGTTTAGACATTCAGAAACTGAAACGAATGCTTTTATGAATATTTTTTTCTTGTCTCCAAACTAACTTTCTTGGGTCTTCAGATTTTCTAGTTTGAAGAATAGTTTACTGGTTATTTATGTGTACATAGTTTTGCGAAATGATTTGACACAATTTCACGCTTCTCTCCTGGAATAAGTAAAGAACCTGAAGAAACCAAAATTTTATCACAGGGTAAGTATATACCTACATACCTTTGAAATGTATGGATAAAATTTACAATTTATTGCTCCCATATGCGCTCACGCAACACCGTTTGCAGTTAAAGCTCTAGAAAATGACTGATTCTAAGAACCGGTGTAGCGGGCGAGTATAAATTCCAAATAAGCTTTTTCAAATTTTTTTCAAGCATCTCCTGTGATTTATTTTTAGTTTCTCCAGGTTCTTTACTGTGTCCAAGAGAGTGGTGCCAATTTACTTGTGTCAAATCATTTAGCTAGACGGTGTGCAATATCATTCAATGATAATGAAAAACCTCCCATCAGCCAAATGACCTCATCTAATTCTTCATAAAAGAGAGGGGTGTCACACCACTTACTTCGTTACCCAATTTTTGTAGCACAAAATTTCTTTTTTAAAAACACTGGTATAAATTATTTGGAAGCTTAAAAATCAACAAATCTCAACTTTTAAACACATTGACCAAAAATGGGATAAATTGTTCCAAACTAGGCAACAGAATCAGATATACAAGATATATTTGCTTGTTTCAAAAGTATTTAATGAGTGTAACTGCTCTAATACCGTACGATCAAACCCTTAACTCAATTTGCGTGATCGTTTTCGTTGCAATACTAAATTGTTCATAAATAGCTTTTACTCAAAATTTTATTGCTGGACAAAGAATTTCATAGGTCAAGACAGGATAGGGGGTGTACAGCAACTGTTTTCAATGCCTTCAAAAGGAGGGCGGGGGTCAAACATAGGCAAAAAAGTGACTTCGTAATTTGTGTACTCTTCCGTATATTGATACTTGAATTCCACATCAATAGGTTCTATGAGACGTCTACTAGTGACCAATGTTTTCCTATCGTTTTGATCCACCTTATTATTGGTCCTTATTTTGTAAAATACTTTATACAACAACTGTAAATACAGCGATTGAGCCTCATCCATAATGCTTTGACAGCAATTACAGAGTCTGATTTGTATTGATCATTAAAAGAGCTACTATTTAAATCTTACATGACGTAGTAATCAGTTATTCAGCTCTTCTGTTAAGTAATATAATTTATTCCCCAAGTACAGCTAAAAGGAAATTATCAATATTTGCCTTACATAAAAATGATTTAATGTATTAAAAACCCTTAATATTTATAGTGAAGTTCCTTCCACCAACGTGGAAAGACTATTTTGTAGCTACATAGATATAATAAGTTATTTAAGTGCAACAAATGCACATGTATAATACCAGTATCATTTAATAACTAATCTAACACAAGATTTCAACCTTTATTAAATAACAAGGCAATCGACAAGCCTCCAGATATGTTCGTAATCGCCCTGTACTACTTAATGGTTATCATTTTACGATTAAATGGAAGTGTTTAGCTAACTACCTGTCTACTGCATTTTTGATAATAGCTAAAACAATTGAAATCAAATGTAGATACCTTCAGAATAAAATGGTGGTTATTAACTGATGTAAAACTTCATATGGAAAAGTTCGAATTCGTCTCGTCCATCATAATTACAGCATAATTTACCACAATTGTTATTATCAATTTAATATAATAGTCATTAGTAGTACAAGTAGTACCAGATATCTTATACCATAATAATTGCCAACTCAGTGCAGTGCATTAGATAAATGATTAATAAGTGTATTCCGTGTAGAACAGTGCAGTAGTGCATTGTATTATTTTTTGGCAAATGAAAGGGCAGGACATGCATATTGTTGGGTTTCTTTCTAGCATTCTTGTATACAATTCAATATTATACTATATTGTACTAGGAAATATTTAGTGTACAGTGCACAAACATTTTAATTTGGTATCCTGCATTCTGCTTTGCTGCTCACTATAACCAAAAATTGTAGAACCTGAATTTATAAATATGATACAGAAAAGATGCCAATATTAATTATTATAAATAGATAAGGATTTAAATACTTTTGCTTGTGGGGCAGTTGCATGGAACCTAACTTTCCGTTAGATATTTTTTATTCCTTCTAAATACATAATTTTGTCCAGAAATCAATATCACTCATAAAATCACTTGTTGCTTTTTCGTAACACATTATTATATTCGGTGGTGTATGAAGGTCATTTCGACTCCAAACTAATTGGAATGGAAGGCGAAAGAAATAAAAAAGCTGTTGCAAATGATTGAAGCGTCCGTCTGTTGTCCGTAGTTGGACGACTGTAGGTCAAACTGTGTTCACTGACATAAGTACTGGGTATTTCATTAACTGATCAACTATTTGAAACCAAAATGACTACATCAGAGTATGGTATTTAGAAAGGCAAAAAATATTAAGCATCAAAGTTTTTCAAAATAAGTATTTATTCTGCGAAGAAAAGAGATGTATAATATGTATGAGTGACATTATAATATAGAATTATTTGGCCAAATAACTTTATTGTCGATTGCATTTCAGGTGTACAAAGTAACCCACTGTGAAACCAAAGAAGTGATGGTTCTTAAGGAGCTTTACCGGTTGGATGAAGAAGCTCAGAAGAATTTTTTAAAAGAGGCGAGTCGAAGCGAATTCAATTAAAAACCATAAAATATAAGCTGCGGTTTACAACATTTTATTCACTTTCCTTACAGGTGGCTGTACTGAGAAGATTAGAGCATCCGAATGTTCTGAGATTTATAGGTGTTTTGTATAAAGAACGAAAATTGCACCTCATTACTGAATATGTTCGTGGTGGAAGTTTGAGAGAAATGATTCAAAACATTCAGCAGAATTTGAGTTGGACACAGAAAGCTAGGTTTGCTCATGACATTTCTTGTGGAATGGCCTATCTACATTCTATGGGTGTCATTCACAGAGACTTGAGCTCCCACAACTGTTTGGTTCGCGAGGTTAGTATTTCCGTCATCTTTTCCTACAGAGTAATAAGATTTTTTTAAACGTTTTTATGAGAATTTTGGCTCTACAATGGTATAAAATGTTTTGCCGAATTTCATTTCACAAGGCCGTTTGATTTTTCAGTAAAAAGACTGTCCAAAATCAGTATTTAGGATGCCTTTTGATAGTTGTCATTAGGTCTCTAGTAATCAGCTGGTTAAAATTGCCAGCATAGTCGTACAACTCGTACTTCACAGAGTACATGATTTTTATGACTAATTTTAGTACAACTGTCTTTTCTTAATGATGTTGTAAAATGATTTGGAAAACTTCGATCTCTTGTTTATGTTGTTGTAAAAAGATTTTTAATGAAAATTATTTCTAACAGGATTCCAGTGTGGTTGTTGCTGATTTTGGCCTGGCAAGAGTCACCAGTGAAATGAGTCAACAAAGCCTTGCCCGCGCAAGTAAACGAGGGCGAAGAATTGAAAGAAAAAAGCGGTAAATTTTTTACAGTTAACACATTGATGTACAGATTTATTTTAAGCATTAGGGCTTAGAGAGCGTAAACGTAAACAATTGAGATGTTCAAGAAAGACATAATTTTTCATTAGATATACTGTGGTTGGCAATCCGTTTTGGATGGCTCCTGAGATGATGAAAGGAAACAAATATGACGAAAAGGTTGACGTCTTCTCTTTTGGAATAATCCTGTGTGAGGTAAATTACGAAATTTTTGATTTCTGAATTGATGTTCAATTTTTGCAGCCATAATTAAATAGTAAACATTTAAATGAGTTTTTGTTGAACCCAAAGTTATTAATCTGGTGCCAATTTTACTGTACAGTTGATCGGAAGGGTGCATGCAGATCCGGACTTCTTACCAAGATCAGGAGATTTCAGTCTTAACCAACAAACATTCCTGGAAAAGTTCTGTGATGGATGCCCAGAGCCTTTATATCGCATCGCCTTTATGTGCTGTGATCTCAACCCTGACAAAAGGTACCATAACATAATTTTGCTATGCATATCTAGTCATAACATAAAGGATTTTCCAAATGGCATACGTCATTTCCAGCAATTATATTTGAATTTTGAATTAATGATCGACAATGCAATCAGAAGTGGGTTAATTTTGAGTATTACTGAATATTATTGAACAGTCTATTTATTATGTATTTGTTGTGCCCACAGACCATCTTTTGAAGTTTTGGCTGGATGGTTGGAGTCAGTTTCATCGAATCTCAGTCGTGGACTGCCCTTTCCAAAAGACCTGATAAAAGAAATTTGCAGCTTTGGTTGCAGCTCTCAAAGTCCGACTTCGACAGAATACACAAACCCGGAGACCCCGTTTTCGTTTTGCAGTAATAGTGCGAGCACTAGCAGCAGCTGTTGTAGCAACAGCAGTAGCAACAGCAGTGGAAGCTTACATTCTGCAATTAATTCCTCATTTGTAGAGAGTTCATTGTCTTCCTCTTGTTCTTCCATATCAAATTTTGCAAAACCTGGACGACTTCATTCCATATGTGAGGTTGATCATTCCAGTAACAATAATTCCATGCACGGTTCCACTATTTCTAGTCCCGATTTGGATCAGACAATGTTGAATTGTAGTTCGATGCATAATAGGGCGCTATCAGCATCACCATCTTCATAGTTAAGAAATATTAAATAATATATAACCAAATACAAGTAACGTTACTGAGTAATATTAAGAGGGAATGTATATAAAAATTATGCCGTGTAAGATTATTCCAAAAGTAAAATAATTATAATACCTTTGTTTAACATCATTAGGTCATTACTCAAGTATTTGCACTGACTAGGTAAATTAAGTGGCAGCCTTTTTAAAGTAAATATTATAATAAGTTGTCTTATACACATTTCTGTTGTATTGTTCTATTAATAATAGACCTTTTAATTTGTTACATGTACACCAACATAATCTAAACTGTATTGTATGCACAGACTGCTGAAACTGCAAGATTAAAAAGACGTGAAAGACAATGTAAGTCAAATATAGGTACGAAATTTAAATTTAAATTAAATTTAAAAGAACACTAAACATTGAATGTATTGGTTTTACTGTCTCATGTAATCTCTATATCTGTAACATGAACATGACTGTTTAGTAACCTATGACTTGTCAGTGAATAGGTTTAATGCAAGCTTACCTTGTCACTTTTAGCCCATAAAGCATTAGGTCTTTTCTACCTATTATAAAAATGTAGATAATTAGTTGCAATGTTTTATAGAGGAGTGGAACAAAGACTGTGAAGCGAATCGAAAAATATATATCGACGAATCGACGCCTTGCCGAACTGTATTCATTATTAAGTCTGTACATTGGCTACCGAATTTGCATCCTTTGTAATCTATTAGCAGTGTATATGTAGTACCAAATGCTCTGAAGGGACAACAAGAAAGGACCAAAACATTATATGTTGATTTAACAATACATCCATTTTATACAATTTATTTGTACTTTATACTTATATGTATTTAAGACTGGACTGTGAATTTAGCTATAATACAGTAACAACAATTATCCGCAATGTTGGCCCAGAGTCATTATACAATTATATGCAGATAGTAATGTAGTAGTCGCCCACAAATATATTCTTTGCTTACAACTGTTCGTAGAATATTCCTAAGTATTAGTTTATATTAAATTGTCCATATTTTTGCCGTATTATAAATACCCTCCTCTCACTTTATAGTATTACTAAGAAAATCAAACTAATATGTCAATTATACAGTACCAAGTGTATTTTTACAATTATCGTATATTACAATGTTTTATCAATAGCCTACATTTCACATAACTGTATTAATACGATTTATTATTTTATAATTTATATGCTAAAGGGATGTGAATGTATATCTAGGGTTTAGTTTAAATTCATGTGCAAATTCCCGGATTCGATTTTCTTCGCAATAAGGACTGTAGTCGCAAGCAAAATGTCTTTTATCAGATTTTAAGTAGAATATTTTAAACCCCCAGACCCTGGCTTAGTTTTGTAACTTTTTAGTTGTGTGCTTAAAAATGATATACTTGATGTTGTTTTAATTTTAATTTTAAAATGCGTTGCTAGTTTTCAGTTGCCAGATAATGACAACTTTGTTTTATTACAATTTTAATGACGCTAGTTCTATGACAATTTGACTTGGGATGGTAAACAAATAATGCCATCTAAATATATAAAATATTTTTTATTAAATAAGCACAACAAATTCCCATCTAATAAGGATTTTCTAAATACCACATGGAAATGTTCTTCCGAACTTTCATACATTTGATTAGCCTTAAATTGTTAAATTGCATGCGTTTGTTTGATGTATTTGTTGCTTACCAATTTACCGCAGCTGTTTTCTAATGATTAATTATTATTTCCATTTTCAATATGTCGATAAAGTTACTTTTAGTAATACATCTAGATGAGATTCCACATCACATTATTGTAACACTATACATTAGCATACATTTATTGCATCTTTCGAAAAACGAAGCTCAACTGGACTTACTCCGCCCAAAAATAACTGCTTTTATGCTATTTCTGACAATATAGATATTAATAAGTTTGATATATTATACATTATTGAAATTGATGATTAATATACCGTTGTCACAAGTGTTAACGAAAAGGGATTTTTTGTTCTGTACATCATCATTAAATTGTACTTACATGAAATTCAGACCCATGCATATTATGCAATAACTACACTTTTCGTGTAATTTGCTTAAAACATCTAGTGTTTTCATTACTTCAGCTATTCATTGTTGTTTTACACTTTAGTAAGTTTACTTGGCTATTCAATGTTATGTCATAAATAATTCGTAATAATAATAAGTATTTCTGTTTTCTCCCCAAACGTAAGTTCAATTTTCGCAATCTTACAAGTGCAAGTATTGGATTGGAGGCAAATAAGGAAAACCTTCGGTTTTCCATCATAAAACCGGGTTTTAGTCTTTTAGAGCTTGTGCCTTATCGGAAAAAGCCCCAATAAGTTGGGACTTTCCTCCCCTGATTGAAGGCTATGGAAATGCCAGCCTTGTAGTTGTAAACGAATTAGTAAATTGAAATAACATCCATCAACCATCACATCAATCATTATTACAAAATTACAATATTTACAATTTGTTTCTACATTGGTGTACAATAATTTTTGACACAGACCGATGTCCAGAAGCTTTATTGAAAGAGTTCCGCGAGTAGAATACTATATAGTAAAATTGCGAGAATTGCATGTAAAAACAGTAGTATAAACTATTAGTGCTTAAAAGGTAAAATACTATAATTAAATAATTTCAGCAAGCTTGAGGAATAGCGAATAGATATTTGAAGGAACTAACTGCCAAGGCTTAAAAATTACAACACATAATATGAAGCAAAGTACTTATATTTAAAGTCTTATATTTTACATCATCAGCAGTATCATATGAGTTTATGGGGCTCTTATTACTAGTACATTTCCTATGTATATCAACGACTTATTAATATTATCTTATAACTTGGTATTTTTTATATACACTGTATTAACTTTTATTGGGAATATCTATTAAAAATTGTCCAGATATTACATTTTTTAATGTCAAATTGTAAAAGATTATCTCTACTTGCTGTTAAATTGACGATGTGACTGCATTTTACACTTCAGGGAACAATGAAAGTTTGTTTTTCAAATATGTATTGGTTACTATTAATAAGCTGCGAATTGGCAAGCAAAGACAAGGTAGTGACAAAATACATCTTATAATGTTCTTAATATCTCCATTTGATACATTTTCTCAGTAAAACATTTGGAGAAAAGTTTTAGTATTACTAAAAATGATCGTGGTACGTATATCCGAGTAACTACACGGAAATGTATTATTAGGGATGTACTCTTTTGGATTATATAATATTTTGTAACATTTTGCAAACTGTTAATGCTGACGTTGCTAGAAATGAACTATGATTAAAATGCATTAATGAAAAATGAAAATATTTTTTATCGCTTTAAAAATTCATTCCAAGTCCATACTTCAGTGCTATCGCCTTTCGAATGTTAATTGTAACTCCAGTGACCATTTTTTGCCTAAGAATCTCCAAATGT
Source organism: Yoshiicerus persimilis (assembly GCA_020352615.2). Lineage (NCBI taxonomy): Eukaryota > Metazoa > Arthropoda > Collembola > Entomobryomorpha > Tomoceridae > Yoshiicerus > Yoshiicerus persimilis. The sequence continues at coordinate 23,898,005 of CM060170.1, read as the reverse complement.
AAATCCGACAAGGAATTTTGTTTCAAGATTATATCTGAAAATTGGTATTAAATCTATTTCTCACTTAGAGAAGTAAACCAAATTTGTATTGACTTGTTCTGTATTTATTTACCAAATACCTAAATCACAGTAAATATTTGTGCATATTTTTTATGATACGCAAAAATATTAACAACTTACAAGTAAAGAAATTATACTTATTGGTAACCACAATTACGACACATTTGCATTAAATGAATACTTGTACTTTGAATTTAACCATCCTGCTGATGCAATTAAGTATATTTGCCCTAGTCCCAAAGAGGACCCAGATTTTGAGATTCGAAGACTAGTCTTTTGGAGTACGGCATTCCAGTCCCTGTAAGGACGGATAATTACCATTGTTTACCATGTATACTGTATACTGAATGGTATTAAGGACATAATCATCACATTATTTATACCATACCATTTATTATTAATCATTTTAAAGAAAATGTGATTTACATATCTCATTAGCATAATAGCATAATAAGGTATAAGTTGGAGGATAGAAAATATTTGGAGGATGTATAGTTCTACTAACACGCTTAGTTATTTCATTGTGGTGAAAAATTAATATATGATACGTAGAAAGGTGGACTAGGACACAGAAGGACAAAATGAGAAACACTATCATTTGCAATTCAGTTCAAATCTAACCACACACAATACACAATGGATATCTCATTTTGTGCATTGTGCGAAATAGTGATCAGTTTCCAAAAGAACATATTTACGAGGAGATGAAAGGAATACTGAAATTACAGAAAGGGGAAAACATGGAAAAGTGTCTTTGCCCGTCACTCGAAATGATCGATCCAGTACCTGTCAATAGAATTTGCCGTATGTTGTTTTACAACGATATCAAAATGGCAATCTCCAACTACAATGTTCCGTTAGTATAATTGAAGGGCTTTTTTCGGAGAGCTCAGTAGGAACATGGTCAGCACCCTTAGACCCAACGTCATGGCCAACTACGTATGCCAAACACATAACAGCCACCCACTCGGTAACTTCATACAGCAAGGTCTCTATTTGCAAATGCAAGTCAGGTTGCCAAACAAATAGATGTGTGTGTAAGGAAAACAATATACCGTGTAGAACCAAGTGGAATTTCATGAAAAAATAATGATCAATCGGTATCTGAAATGTAATACCACTGCTTCAATCTGCGATTACTACTTACAAAATCTTTTATGACTTGAATGTTTTTGACTAATTTTTATACTAATTCAATACACAAATTACGTCTACTTTAAAATGATTAATAATTTTTAAGTACTGTGATGATTAATAAAAGATTGTCCTTTATTCCATTAAGTATGCTGTACTCATGGTAAACAATGATAATTATCGGTCATCACAGGAACTGGAATGCCGTACTCCAAAAGACTAGTCTTTGAATTTGTTGCTTCAAATACTATAGTCTCTGAATTTGTTGCTTCAAAGACTAGTCTCTGAATCTCAAAGTGTGCGTCCTCTTTGGGACTACGACATATTTATCCAAGTTCAATGTTTATAATAGATTTATTTGACACCTGGCACTGAAAGAAAATTGTAACTGTAATCGCATACCCAGTTATATTTTTTGTCATCTATACGATCAATTTCTTTAATTCTAAATAGCTCCATTTTTGAGCTAATTATGGTCGAAATCCGAATTAAAATTCCAAATTCAATATGTGGGATGACATATTGCCGTGGTAGAATATCGTTAGCATTACCAATTAGATGTTAAATATCACATTGCACATCCGACATTTGTATAAGTGACCTGTAACAATGCGAATACTAAAACAATAAATGAATGCTGAGTATTTAGTTATATTACTATTAACTGTAAATTATAAATGAAACATATTAAAGAATACGTTTCGCGTATTTTGGAAATCTTAATGTGATTTCCTTATACAAAGTTTATTCCCCAATTTGCAAGTAAACTTCTCAAAAGCATCGGTAGTAGTTAGTTAGTATTTGTTCAGGTTTTGGAGTTTTTCAAGTAGAATTGCAAGAAAATATTATAGCTTGATAAATAATTTTATAGTAGGTTTTATTCGTATTCTAATGATGAACTATATGAATTAGTTACGAATTCCAAAAAAAACTTGGTTACACCTTACCCAGTATTTATTTCACCAATTCTGACATATGTTTCATGTTATGAAATCTATCTATCTATGAAATATGTGACTTCAATGACATTATTGTTAAAGACAGGATTTGACGTTAATTTATGTTCTCGTGTTTGGACAACAGTGAATGGTTTTTTGATCGTTGTTATTGTGTGGGAGTTGAAATTTCAATAGATGTGTGTGTTGGATCGAAAACAATAGAACTGACCATTGCTATGGCTTGTGTGAGCAAACGGCAGCCAAACATCCAAAGTCAACTGAAGCGAGAAGGGTCAGTTTCCAATAGACATCTACCAGTACTGATACATAGCATAATACAAGAATAGGTGTTCATCCAATGTAGTACACGACATCAGAAAGGTTATGTTATAATAATGATCAGATCATTCATCCTATTTAATATCTAAACGATGCAAAACTCTATTAAATGTGAGTTTCCGGAGCATCAATTTTAGGTAGCCACCCACTTGAGTACTTATCATAAAAGTGTTTGCTATTCACAAGGACTAAACAGAAACTTAAGCAATGAAATTGAAAGTGATACCGAAAATGATACTGGCAGTGATTCTCATTATCAATCATTTTCTCTTCGGTTGCCCAAACTTACTATAGTATGACCCACCTACTAATACTACTGGCGATACTCGGCAACGTCAATAATTGTGCAGATGGAGACGAGGACTTGGTATTTGAATTGAAGTACTCCTGGTCAGTTTACACAAGCTACGTATCAATCTATTACACAATTCAATAAACTAGTAATTTAACCAACAGTACTGATATATTATGGATGCTTATGTAATGTATATTCCAGGAAGGACTACTGATCCATGTCCATATCTACTTTATAATTCTTTTGTTTGGATTTACATAATAATATTAGCTAAAATATCCCCCTTTCCTTAAACACACTTATTATTATACTTAAGCGCACAATACATACTTAAACCTTGGGCAAATGAAATAGAATAATATTATATGTATAATATATGTACACGATAGGAGAGTCAAATTGGAGAATGGAGACAGAGAGAAGAGCGTTGAGGATTAGGTGATAGCTAGAAGTCGTAGGTGGATGGAGATAGTTTGTCGCATTTGATATTGGGCTAGAAGTAGGGGCAAGAAGGCCTAGGCACTGTTGTATTGGAAAGGTGAAGAGGGTATGTGCCTTGATGGGATGAAGGGTGGCGATAGTAGGGAAGGGAAAGCAATTGACATAATGGTCATCCACCTCCTGCTGCGGGTTGCTTTAGGTCTCCCACGCATGAAAAACTTTAAAGTAATGACTCTTTCAGTGCAGAATGATGAGATGTGATGTGATGCGATGAGAAGATTCCTCTTGTTTATTCCGTTCTCCTCCATTGTGATTGTGCGATGATCCCTCTTCTTCAATTTCCTACTCTGGCCTTCCTTTCAGGCAGAGCCATTCAGCTCACATGCATAAGGACTGCAACTGAATCATCGCTTGTCCATAACACATCAAACTAATATACCCATTCCTAATACAAATAGCGCTGCCTCTACTGACAATAAGTATAAAAAACCCAAATCAACATAAAGAGACAAGACTCATCTCTTTATATGTAAATGGGTTCTATGGCTAGGATTACCACACTGTGAAGAGCGCATAGCAGTTACCATAATCTTCTCAGTTCTTCCTAAGGAGATTCTCATCACCAGAACTGATGATGGTTAGATTATGAGATAAGGATTTTTGGTTGAGCTGTCTCCTGTCTTCCCTTGGCTATCATTCCTCTTTCGCTTTCTTAGCAATTACACTCAAGTAGGTACAATGGTACAAATCTTGCCCAAGCAGTTACTAGGTCCTAGTTTCCTATTGTCTTGACCAAGAGCGGAGATGTGGATAAGATTGAAATCCAAACTGTGCACCACAACACAGCTCACCGACGACAAAAGATGTTTCAACGCCATCGATGCCCTTTTCCTCCTAAAATAATGTTCACGCAGTTGTTCTACAGCAGTGCTAAATGCTTCTGAAATTTATTGTCACAGCTCGGAAAGGAATTTCTCCTCTATATATGTGGCAAAGCTTTTTGTTTAACTCTTTCTATTTAAAATATCACGTTTTGCTCAAATATTAGAAGTATTACGGCACATATCCATAAGTAAATTCTGAAAGCATTTAGCCGTCTGCCTTTGTTCGACACTTAATTGTATAAGGGGACCTGAGAAAAAGGATTTTGTACCTTCACACTGAACTGAGGCCCCAAAATGATTTCTCGCTAACCAAGTGCATACGCACTGCAAAAAATAAAATTAAAACAATTATTGCTGTTGTACGTTGTACATGGCTAAAATGTAATTTATTAAATTATTTATCCTGACAAATTATTTTAGGCATGTACTGTACGAAATACTGGAATAAAAAAGTATTGAAATAAATATCAATAATTTTCTAGTTGAGAAAAATTAAGCATTCCAATGTTAGAATACCTGGAACCATAATAATATTGTAAACGGAGAAGAGTTAAGAAGAACTGCTTTAAAACACCAACATGTGTAATATGACCCATAGACAAAAATGGCAGGAAAGAGTCAAGCCATATTACACAAGTTATAAAGCGTCCATCTACCAATGGTACTAAATGGGTTTCAGGGTACTCATCTAAGGTCATAATTCAAAGATTATTACTACTTAGTAATTGTACTTAGTATGGGTACTTAGTAATGCTCGAAAGTGGTAACTTTTTGGGCGACTCGTTGATCGTTTCCTAATTCCTTTATTGAAGTGTGAGAGAAAGTGTTGAGATGGAGGATTCGGTAGCGACGAAGGAATAAAGGAATATCTTAGGATAGTGAATTGTGATGTAATTAGAAATGATAGTGAAGTTTGTGGGTAGGTGATAAGTGGTCTTTGGAGTAGTGTGATGTTTGTGCAGGTTTTGAGGAGACAGGGCTGGAAGGGAGGCTGAGGAGTAAAAGTGAGACGGAGAAAGAGTCTGGGCCGAGATGACGAATGTGGTGAGAAAGGGCTGCGTGGAAGTGGAAGGGAGGGGAGGGCAGTTAGTGGAGACCCTGCCGCCTGCCCCCTACAGGGCCCTGTTGGTTTTAGGCGCCCGGCGGGCCACGACCTCGTCAAAATGCTAACTACTCTTGAAAGCAGAGCTACGAAGGCAGGATAGGAAATGAAAACATAATAGATAGACAGAGCCTGTGCCTTGAGTCCCAGCAGACAGTCAGTTAGTTCTTATTGCTTGATGATAATGTAGTGTTATTGTATGATGATGGAAAGGAGGACGGAGAGATGGACAGCACTGGAGTATGCATCGTGGGCCCTGCCGTTCCCGCCTCTTAATTGTTTCAGAATTATACAGTTCCTCCTCTCTCCGTGCCTTTCTTGACAGAGATGAGCCTGCAGGGCTTAGACCAATTTCTTCCTCTCGTAAGAGACCACCGAAGGAGATAAGAGCTTCATCACATCATCGCATTGCCTCCTAAGGGCTCCCGAGATCATCTCCACTTCGCTCCTCCGCTTCCACCGACTCCAACAACACGATGAAATTACACGCCACGACATCCTACTTATCCGCAGTCACTCTCACAATACCCAAAGTCAATTCCATGTACTTAGCAGCCAGACCAATATTGTGCCACCTCTTTCTATCAGCTATACTCAAGTGTACACACATCCCGTGTAATTATCCAATCGCTCTCCTTAAACCCTTTCTTTCTCTTCACTTTCAATAAATAAATAGTATTTACACTTTTTGTCAGCCTCGCTTCCCTAAAAATGTAATTAAATTTACATATCAAATTTAGTAATCTAATATCCTTTTTAATAACACATTTATTTACAGTTTGTATTGTAATTGAATGTTCAAATTTACCCGTGTCAACAGAATGAGAATAACATAAATAATATTGTTTTAAGGGTCTTTTAGAGTTCACAAAAATTTAGGCAACGCATTAGATACATGAAACGTATCACTACCGTGTCCTATATTGACAATAGTGGCAGTGTCGGATCTGGTAAATACTTCTACGAAGTTACTCATGTCAAATAGTATTTGTATGCATGGTTTAATATTTTCCTATAAAGTCAATGTTCAATCAGATGTTTGGAATTCAAAACTTCAGAAGGTAATGGGCTTATAGTATGACTTTTAATAGGAAACTTTGTGTAGGTACTTATATAAATATATTGAGAGTTGTGCATCGTCATATCATGTATGTAGCGTATGATTACTTGCTCCGCGAAGCGATCCTCCTTTTTTCCACAGTCTGTTATGTTATTGTGTGTGGCCTGAACTAAAACTAGAATGGAGAACACGAATTATGGCACAGCTCATAGCTCATCAACTCATCTCAATTCCGCTGAACGATTCTGTAACAAGCGAGGCCCTCCTCGAAAATCTCGATAATAACCCTTACTTTAGTTTCAGTAATACCCTTACTTTAAAGCAACTTACCTATTGTCTTGTTAGTAATAATGATAAAGACACATCTGACTCTCCCACTTGTAACTTTAAGCTTATCACGCAATGAACATCAACGTAATGTTATATCGTAGTTAACTTTGAAACACATGTCATTTGACTGTTCTACACTATTATCTTATCTTCCTAACTACCTGAATTTTCTTTTTTCTCTGAAAACTACTCATAGTCCGACTTAGTGGCTTAGTAGACCTTTCGTTCATACGCAATTTTATGCTATTATATATATTGTATACTACTGTGTATATTTGTATAAAGATTTACTATAAAGATTTACTAGCGCGCTGGACTTGAAAGAAAGGTTTATATCTTGTATTTGATAAGTAAAAAATTATAAAGATAGATACCTGTACTTTTCAATTACTTAATTACTCCCTACTTTACGTATTAAAATCCTTCGGAAAATTTTAGCCTATGCCCTTAAATTTTTCTTTACTTTTCTCAAGCAAAATGTAATGCGCTCCTTCATTAAAAGACGGATTTTCTGCCATATGCATAAATAGAATAATATTGTTTCCTGTTTAATCTTGTTGCTTTCACGATTTAACTATATATATTTTGAATTTAATTATCTATTATGCTTCGTACTTAACTTACATTTTATATATCTATGTTTCACAGTTCAGTATTTAATAAGTATACAAAGCATACATACATTCTATTACTAGGTAATCTTATTATATAATGTGATTTGTAATAATTACAAAGGATGCTGTGCCGATGTCTCAAGGTACTCAAGACATGGTTTACTTTTAAAAGAATAAAGAGAACTGAATTGGTAAAGATGTCGACAAAGAAAAGTCTCCCTTAACTAAGGAAGTTAATTAATGGGCCTGTGGCTATGACTTCGACTTTGCGAGTAAGTAAATCACATACAAATAGCAAACTGAAGTTTAGCTTCTACGGCCACAACCTCACAATTAACCATGCCAATATTATGTACTAAGGTAGTAGACATTCTTTACAAGGTAAGGTACTATTGTTATTACTCCTTGAATTACATTGTTGTATTAAGACACAGAACCATTGCCAGTAGAAGGACGATGTTCTTGTTCAAATTCTTGTTCATAAACTCCGTCTCTTAAAACTCTTAACCATCATACTGTAGTCAAATTTAAATGCATTCCTGCTAAGTAAGTGTTATGACAATGAAGAATTCTTCACCTCGACAGAAGATTTTTGACCCCATAATGTAAAAGTTGATGTAAGACAAAAACTTGAGACGGAAGCGGAAAATACATGATAAGTGTTGTTCTTACTGTACACCATTACATCCAATAATTAATTTCAACAGTGCATATAACTCTGTGTGTCAATTCATACTAGTATTTGTAAACAACGCTATTACTTAAAACTGAGGACAGTCAACATTGTGAAACAATAAAAAAGTTGCACTAGAAAATTAAAAAAATATTTTTTGCTCAAAATATCTGTTATTTTGCATTGGTGGAGAAGAGTTGACACTAAAATGTTCATTTGTTCCTTCAAATGTATTTCCTCGTCTGACTTTTTATGAAATTAGGGTTTCACAACATTTTGCTTCAAGTTTTCGTTGAAACTTAAAACCTAACCTATCCTAAACTTAGAGTTTTGACTAGGACCAAAAAGAATCTGGAAGGCATGGTTGGAAAAGCTCTACCCCAATCATAGTTCTCATGATCCACTTAAAGCAAAAGCAGGGATCCTCGTGCATCAATAATAAAATCATTTGCGTTTACAGTTTTGTTTTTCTTTAACTTTCAAACGATGAAAAGTGTTTTAAGCAACTACAGCTCAAACCAGCGAAAACTAATAATCCAAAAGCAAGTGGCTTCATGTAGCCCAATCTTCCCCATTACTTCGTAATTACTAAAATTAAATTGAAGCATTACCTTTGTTAATTTATGGAAAACTTTTTAGAATTTCTAGGTAATGTATGTGAACCCTCCTGCCATTGCGGATAGCATTTAAATTAGCACTGGACGACGCTATAATAGTAAGTTCCTCGAATTGTTCTGTACATAATGCATATTATATTACTCATATGCAAATTGTATCGCATGAACTGAAATTCATGACGTCGATAAAGGCACTTCTTGGAACCGTCATTATAGATCACGGAGTCTCATCAATCTTTCATGTCGAGAAATAAGTAAGACGGGATACCTAGTTGCCTATTCCTTACCTAACCAACAATAAACAGATATTACTAATAAGAACTCTTCCATACAAATACACTGACTTTTTAATGCATATTTTTGAAATAGTGTTGTTCACTTGTATTACTTGTATACTAAATAAGCATAGGAGCGCTGACAATAAAAGTATGGAAACATGCTTACTAATTTAGGTAGTCCTGTGAAAGTGATTATGGCTCTTGTAACTGTAAGTTTCCCTGAGGTTAACTGTCAACTGTACACTGCTGTTGAGAAACTGTCTGCAGTACACAATAGACAAACATGTCTACATTTTTGTCAGATATTTTGATGCAAAAGAGGCAAGATGATCCCCCCTGTCTTTATCGTGTCTGCAGACTTCGATGAGTGATTGATTTCACTCCTCTTACTTTCATGCATTCATCCTTCCGATACAAAGGCAAAGTTATACTAAAATCAGATACAACTATTGGCTTATTGACAAACCTAACATTAAATCACTTTATATATCGGTATGTCTTTAAGGGTTTTTCCTTATCAAATGCTTAATATTATTTATTTTCAAATAGTTCATCAAGCATGAGTCCAAATTCACATTTTCACGTTCTGATATAAAAAGAGAAAATGTCCATGGAGAACGATTTGTTGTATTAAAAAATAAATATAGTGAACTTTTAAATAAACATTTTATAGGTAACATGAAATTTATGTCTCTTACGGGAGAACAACTCTTAGGTGGGCTGAGTGGCTTGACAATAAAGCTTTGATTTGATTTGAAATTGTTTAGCAAGTAATCGTCAGATAAAAAAATATTCAAAATAAATGACGTCAGATTTGGGAATTAATGCATTACTGAGTCGGAAAAATTATAGCCAGATTCCAAAATGAAAACTGAAATTGTGAAAAGAAATGCTTTGCATTGCTGATAGAGTATTCTGACATTCTGACTAATGCATTTTATTGCAGTAGTGTTAGAGACCTTTGGCATGCAATGCACTCATAGTTGTCCCCAATTTATTTCCAATCTTTGGCTTCTATGAAAACGAGAAGGAATATTATACATATTATCACAGTAGCCTCCATCCATGGAACAGCAGAGGGAATGGAAGTAGCAAAACAAGCTATAATAAATACGTACATATGAAGGTGGGATGCTGGAATAAAAAATAGGGGAAGAAAGCCAGGTAAAGTACGACCCTTTCTTGCATAGTATGTATCGTGTATTTATTCACATATTTATTTAACGCTCATTTTGCTTTATTGTTAGCTGGATTTCTATGTACGACTATAGGACAACAGCTCTACCCGGGTAACATTGCTAATATTACACTTGAAATGAATAATATTATGCATTGCGGTAGGCTTTGCTGTACTAAATATGCACCTAAAATGCACAAAACGAAAACCGTATGTATTTGTTCAGATGTTTGTCATAATTGTGTTATGTGGTATGTTGGAATTGCCATTTAGTTGGCATTAAGTCAGGGAACACGGACTTTTCGGCACGCTGTCACAGACCAGCGAATTCATTCCGGTCATTTCGGACGATGTCAATAAGTCGTTACGGAGTAACAGACATTCATAGGTTGATGCGGAACCCCACGGAGTTAGAACCTACTCAAAGCCCCACTCTAGCCTGCTCCTGCCAACCTTAACTTATTTTGTAGCCATTTCGCGACAAAAGGCATAGAAATTATTTAAATCGACATCACAAGCAGTTGGTTTTACTGGCGTGGCATGGACACTCAATAATTCATTGCAAAATAACAGTACGTTGTGTATGTTCTTACCACCGCTGACACACCAAATAATAGATCTGATTGTGTGTGAGTTATTATAGTATTTGCTTTTATTTTCTATGCCTTCCTACCAGAAAGGCAACCTATAAAGACTAAGTAATTCTGTAGAGCAGAAGTGCATGATATTTGTGCTTATCGTAATTATCATACTCAATCAACAGGGGTATTTAGCTCTGTAGAAACCCATTACACATTATATTAGTTAGCATTTGCAATGTGTAGCGTAAGTGCCAAAAATAAAACAATGCAAAAGTGTAAAGGCTGTAGTAACGAAATTTGAAAGACACTTCTTGGTAGAACATACAAGACCTTCATCCCTATTTGCAAGCCGAAAATGACTAAATCTAAGCTAAGGCATTACAATAATTGGCAGTTTAGCCAAGCGGTCAGAAAATGTGTATTGACCAGTCTACATACCTGCAATTATTATCGAAATTCCCTTTTTGCAATGGAGAGAATTTTCTAAATTAGATTTTCTAAATAACCAAATTTGGTTAATTTTTGGAAATTATGCGCTTTGTCCAACACGGAAAAAACAAAGTTCTGTTCACCAATACAAATGTACTAAAATTTTGGTACATATGTACTTAATTTTGTTACAAGAACGATCCCCACTGTTGTTCGGTACACACTGCGTACTGAAATATTTCAGTACATTATACAATGTGTTAAACGAATTCGTCAACTTGTTGTATGTAACCCGTACATTGTGATTAGTACGTATCCGTACTGAATCGCAGTACATACATACAAAAAAGTAGGCCTTGCCTGGATTCGATTCCCAGACTTCCCATCTACTGTCTGTCGCTCTACTTACTGAGCTACCACACAGTATGAGTTATACGGGAAAATTTTCATTACATATTGGATCTGTCTGACGTTGCCCCATAAATTATTCAGTACGGAATGTGTACTTAATTTGAACGTAAACTTAGTACTAATAGCCAATACATACTATGTACCAAATTTGAATACACATGTTTTGGTAATTGTACTTATGTTAAGTATATTAGTACTAAATTTTTTTTTAGTACGCATACGTATTCAAAAATTTTTTTCCGTGAAGGTCAATACAATATTATATCAATACAATATAAATCGTAAAATTGCATTGATGTCTTCGTAGGGGCGATAACAGCTTGCGATGTTAAATCTTCGAACAATGAGAAAAATAGAGGTGTCTGCTATTTTTTAACTTAATACGGAAAAAATTCATTGTAAATTCTGGATTACTTTTATCTCAGTTGTTTAAAGGACTTTTGAAATTTCATTAATTTGAAATTTTGCTCCTGTATAAATCATCGTCAAAGATGTGAACTTGTGTTATACTGTACAGTTTTCCTGAATGGATAACACTGAAAACTGTGCGAATTTTAGTATCAATTATTATTTTCTTCAGAACAACCTCGTAATTTATATTATTTGGTTATTTATTTATAAATTGTTTTAGTTGAGGTAATCATGCTGTGATTATAATGAATATTATTACTAGTTGTCAGTGCGCTTTCGGGACTCAATCCGGAATGCAGGCAGTACATGAATATAAAGAAGAATAACACGGGGAGGTAACTCGTTTGTAGTAATGACAAAATAATTAATTGACCAGAACAGAAAAGCCAGCTCAATTACATTGCAATCACAAATCACAATCAGTTTGTATGCATTATAATTCCATATTATTAAGTATGTTCCAATGCCTATTCCTTTACACTGAGTAATACTGGTTAATACTGCTCTAACTAGCAATAAAACTAGAAACGTGCGGTGTCCACCACTTTTAAACTTACCCAGGAGTGGGCAAGCAAGTGGGTCGCTCAATCCTACGATTGTTTAATGCATATTGATGTTTTTTGTTCCTGTTTTGCAGCCAACCCATATGCATGGGTTGGCTGCAATTGTGTTTCTTATATGTACTAATGCTGAACACTGAAAACAACTTCTGAATTAGTAGAAGAATGGAAGTACAACACAAATAGAAATCATTTGTATAACAGTAATGCATATGTTGTACAAACAAACACACATATCAATAAACATGCAGTATGTATTGGGTTTGCATAAATCATTGTGTTGTATTAGCTTTCTCAGAATTATCCGTTTTCTACCTAGCCTATACATAGGATGATTAGAGGTTTAAGAAATACGTTGATTGATTGGAGTAAACCAATTTGGCAAAATATTGATATTGCAAAATATTGTCTTGTGGATTGCTTCCACGTTTTAACTAAATGAAAAGTGTCTAGCCATATTGCATAGTTGCAAATAATACAATCTATCCAGTTGTATAATATTACTTACGAGTTAGAATATTTTACAGAGCTCTTGTAAGTCTGTCTGGTATCATATTACGGTTTTAAGAATGTTGTTTTCTTAATGCAATATGACATGAGGACGTCGCATCTTGTTCAACCAGAAACGTGTAGTGGGAATTATATCGTCTTACATGTGTCTACGTAATGTTTTGAGTTTTAACGGGATTGACATTTATTTGGCTAGTTGAATTAACATTGTACTTTTGGCAATGTCAACTACAAATCATCAATACTGACAAATAACTCCTGGATAAAAGCCATGGGCAAGTATTTGATGTTCGATGATGACGAAAAAAATGAGTCTTTTTTGTCGTTTGCAGTAGCTTAATATAAAACAATTTATATTTTACACAGTATATAGAAACCTGGTATAAAATGGGAGAATAGAAAATTATGTTGACAAAAGGGCAAATAAACGAGCGAAGGATGCGACTGAATTGCGGTGTAGGGGTAACAAAAGTACAATACATCATGCAGAGAAAGATGAATTAAGGAGATTGTCGAAGTGTGTTGTGGATCCATATAAGATTGGCAACAACGAAGGAAATGAGGAGACGTTATGACAAAAACCCGTACTCATATGTTTCGCATAATTTTGGGTTTTTTCAAAGTTCCTAAAACTGGCGACACATTAAAGGCAGCGAGGCCTCTGACTCGTGGAAAGCCAAGGAGTGAAGGAACTGTTATAAAGCGACAGCTTATCGTTAGGTTCAATTGGAAGATCCAGGAGACAGCGACGAAGGAGGAAGAATAGAAGGAGGAAATATGTTGTTGTCTGGCAATAACGTTGAATATTGCGTGCATGGCCAAAAGCGAAGGATGGTGAACTAGGGAGAGAAAAGGAATTTTTTCGGAGAAAAGTGAATTCGGTGGAATGTAATTTGTTGTGGTTTCCGGCACAAGGCTGCAGTATAGATAATGGAGGATGGATGGATGGTCAGGCAGAACAGGACAGTTGCATAGCACGGTGACTCCGAATCTCTTGTGTCACTCACAATTCTTGATTCGAATAGCAAAGCAATTTCCATGCATTGATTTTGTCTCTACTGCTTTGTGATTGCTGTCCAACATGATTTCCTGCCATTCTGCCGTCTTCTCTTCCCCCAACTGACTGACTGACCTTCCTTTCCCTATACCAACTCACGAGACAACACCAAAGACTTCCTAACAATACTTCACTACACACAAAACGACCATCAACCGAATCAATCGAGATGCTTTGACTCAAAAGTACAAATTCTGTGTTAGTCTACCTACTCCCACTACGAATTCACATTCTATGCGGCAGACATGATACTCAACTAAAAGTGAATTTCCCCATAATTAGTGTTTCGATATAGTGCACAATATGTATAGATTAGATTGCACATGAAACACTTTCATCTGTTTTATGTATAGTACACAAATATAGACTTATAATTCGAAAACATTTTGGAACTGAGAAGTCAACTTGCTTACAAACTTACCGTAAATGTAATATTAAGTTACTTTGAATTTTGTGAGATAAATTAAAACATTGCTTTGTTTTTGAAATACTATATAAGAGCCACATTTTATTCCGGTATGTCAGTAGAGAAGAAAATTTGAAATAGAAATAAGCTGTGCTGAATCTTACGTGTTATGGTTTCTAAAAGAAATTGTTGGAGGTTGTAACTGACGTTCTACGGCAGCTAATCTCGTTATCTACTTATAATATTTATTTTTGTACTGAGGATTAGGAAGTTGGCTGCACGACACTCGACAGAGTGGTTGTTGTAGTTTCAATTTCATATCGGAGGAGACACAATTACTGTCCACGTATTGTATAAAAGGTAATTTGTTTTTATACGTGGTATTGAATTTGTCATTGGTGTAAGAACTACTGTGTTGGGAAGTAATGTGAGTAGGAGAGAATAGCATGACACATATATAAGCAGTGGCACGCATTCCCTTTACTTTCGACCTAAATGTAATCATGTATTATTGAGGAGGCGGTATTTTGTCATGGTTCGCTATTCTTGTCAATCCCAACTGTTACTTACATGTATGGCACGAAAAGTTGAAAACATACCAGATTTGTTCACGTTTGTGGTCAGCTCATCACGAGATGTGTCACTCTTCCGTTGGCTTGGCAGTTGTCTTGCCGATTCCCAGAGCAGCAGCCACAATTGCACTGTTCCTTTCAGCGCTGATAATAATTCACATCACAATTATTAATCCAAACACATTAGTCACTCACCTAGCAATTGGCAATCAGGTGGAAGGAAATGCCTAGAGCACACAATGGGAACCAGCTGAATCCTCTCATCTTCCTAAGCTCTGGCGTCTACAATATTTGAATAACACGAGGAACACAATACTTTTCTATGTCACCATTAATAAAATGGATAGCATTCAAAAGTGAACACGAGGAGGAAATTTTCCGACAGCCCTATTGCATTATTACATTACATTAGCGATAAGGCGGCTACCATATCATTAGGACTATAAGGAACTTCCCAAATCAACTAACAGGCAACGGCAACTACATAAGCCGACAAAGTCTCTCTGCTTTCACGCTTCGCCATTCATTCTGCATTGGTGGTTAGAGGATATTCTACAGAATAGACTTCAGATGTACACTCTCAGATGTGTAAAGAAATTGCTAGCTTCGTTTAGTTGGGAGTAGCAACGGAAAAAAATCGACAGGCAAACATGGAGTTGCCTTTTCCTAGTCACGACGAATGATCATCTTGCTTGCAATTATTGTTCCGTCTATAGCGAACACTCTCGGCCTGCTTACAAACAAGACAACCAGCAAACACTCGTTCTCACTTCCGGCCCAACTAAGCCCTCAAAATTCGTGGCTTCACTTGTAGGCGCAACTCAACCTCTTTTTATTTCCTTTCAGTCGGAATATACCATTCTACAGTAGTGTATTGCCGTGCACCACTTCCTACGAGGATCGTTCTCTCATTCTTAACGTGTACTTAATATCGCTAGATATTTAGTACTCACATCGACTTGTAATGAGATGATGACAAAGGTTATCTGCAGCGAGCTAACCAATAGTACAATGCCAACATAAGGGCTTTATCATCAAAATCGCTCAATGATGATTATTATATCATTACGACTATTCTAGAGAGCTTTCTCTCCACTCTTTACGATACTACTACTTCTACTAAAATCAACTGTAGTTATATAATTCTTTTAATTTTGCGTGTACTACAATGAAAAACGATATTACACACTACCAGAAATTTCTCAATTTGAACGACCATCTTTGATATATAAAACTCATATTACAACGTCCAGACAATCAGTGCACCTATACAGTATACATGGTCGGAAAAAAGGATTGTCAATAGAAGCGTGGCTACTCCATGGGGTTTTGAAAAATGTTGCGGACACTATTTTTTAGAAAATTTAGTTGCCAATTCAATTATTTTGATTTCATCCAAATCGGTTATTGTTTGTTGTTAAAACTTAGGAAGTAGAATCCTTGTAATACCTTCAGTAAGTTAATCTTTCTTGTACTCAGTTTTGAAATAGTAGATTAGAAAGAATTTACAACTGGATTGAAGAGATCTATTAAAAAGGGAAAAAGAAAATGAATACCTAAACTATTTTAAGAATGACCATTATGAAAGAAAATTCATACGCGTAACGCTACTAATGAATGAAAGAAAAGGGAAGGCAAAGCACAAACGCGAATATCTGTTCTTATTGGAGCAGTACATCATGTATTGAAATATTAGCAAATTCTTTCATACAATAAATGATAAACACAGATATTATTGTACGTAGCTTTTAATGACAAACACCAAACCTTGGTAGCTCCGAATAATAGTCAGATATATTGGTACCTGCCCATGTGCAATTTACTAGACAAGGTAAAAAATAAAATAGTATAGTATAAAGACAGAAAGTAGGTAGTCATAATATTTCTATTACCTAATCTTAGGTAGGTACCGACGTGGACTGACTTTGAGCAATTCTTGTGTGTAGTGAGGCTGCATTAAGGATGTAGTAACATGTGAGCGCTAAAGAGAGTATAATGTGCATTGTGAGTGGATAGAGAGTGAGGAGAGTAATGCGTTACATTACAATTCCATCGAATGCAATTCCACATAGCGAACAGGACTATCTGTCTTTACTGAGAGAAGAAGAACAACCCTTTTCAATATGATGCTATACATAATTATAAAATTCCTGCGGGGGGTAGGAGAGGCGGCCTCCTTTGAAGACATGCTCGTTATTCACCTGCTGGCATCACCACATTCAATCCTGAGAGATGCGATGGATAGCGGACAATGTCACTCGCTATTAGCCCTGCCTCATCGCCAGGCCAGTCCACCGTCCCGTGAAAGCGCTCTTCTTTCGTCCTCGCGCATCTCTCTCGTCTTCTATAATGCAATTCTATAAGCATCGCTAGACGCATCTCAATTTATTTTCTCTCCAACACTATCTACCGTAAATCTCCTAATAAATGCCCTCCATTGATTTACTACTCAATCCCCTAAGTAAGAGTAACCAGTTTACAATGCAGAAATAGATCCTCATTTATTTCTCAACTTATGGATATACATGGATAACTTCTGGTTAATAGGATAGTGATACACAGTTTTACATGTTAAACTTCCATGTAAATAGAATTCAAAGCAAAAAACTGATCTTTAGAATGTCAAAGGTAAAATCATGGTTATTTCTAATATTGGTATAAATGAAATAAGTATTAAAATAAGGTGTCTCAGCTTTCAGCACATAATACTACTTTCAGTAATACTACTTTGTGGTTAAAACAGGAATATTCTACGAGTTAATTACTATGTACACAGCAATTATTGTATTATGTGGAGATATGTTGACACTGGATTTTTATTTTGGAGGTATGTGTTGTGGGAGTTATGCAAGCATTGCAAATACAGCGTTTTGCACGTAGTGAAGATGCCGCTGTGAGTGTACATGCGTTTTTGCACATAAGTAGGCAGTTGGAGGCTAGGAAGAAATGGACACGACGTGTTTAAGTTTCTAGACAGAGACGAGTGTGCATTAACATAGATGTAGACATGCATAATAATGTGTACATAGTTTATAATGATATGATAGAAATATTTATCTGTTGGAAGTGATGGAGACAGAGTGGAGTGACATGACAGAGGAGCAAAGACAGTGTAAGCGTAAGTCGTAATAAATGGAGAGGAACGGGACGACAAAGGCGCTGAGGGCTAGGATGGAAGGCTGGGAAGAAAACGAGGTTTGTGACACTGCTATCTCTCTGCCTACGAATTTGTCAACTCTCGTTCTCATCTACTTCAATCCGCCCTTCAGCAGCCCATGAATATCAATCACATCTCAATCCTCATTGAGCGCAGACGAAACCAAATCACTCGCTTAGCTACATGCATTCTTTTATATTGTCACACCAAACCGTGATTTCTATTCAATCCACCGACTCTATTCATACCAACTTAATTTAATATTAAGCATATTCGACCTCCTTACCGATTCCCGTCTCTGTGATAAATACTCGGACGAGAGAGTGCATGAAGATGCGACACACAATGAGAATACAAGAAATAGCCTGCGACAGTCACGTATGCATTTCCTTTGAGTCTTATCTCTTTCCATCACCCCACTATCTCAGAACAGGGCTTACAAATTACAAATACGTTGACATGCCCATCAGGCTACTTATTTACGTAACGTTAAATTCGATTGGCTTTCCTTTCCTTCGTGTCATTCTCATTCAACTCTGTCGCACTAATAAGCCCTGTCATTTCACGATCACAGTTGTAGTTCCCTTTATATCTCTCTCTAGTCCCCTGTTAACCCTTAACTCGTGGTCTTCTTATTTCACCTTACGTGTATCATCCATTACATTATTGCCTTACATCTTTTTTCCACTTGCCTTCCTTCATACCTTTTGATAGTAATGATTAGTTATTGTCCGTACTGCTTTCCTACTTTTCTTTGCACCACTGTTACGTGTATTTGTACTAATACATGTGTACTTGTATCCGTCAGTTAAGTATGTAATGTATCTTTATTCGGATATTTCGGAGATTCTATTACGTAAATCGTCTGCCGGATATAGTATGTGTCTTAGGCACAATGATGTAGGTAAACTAAATACTCCTAATTTAATAGTTATCAAAATACTTGTGAATTAGCCCAGATGAGTGTACACAAAATATTCCTTTTAGTACTTTAACAAAGAAAACCGATTTTATTGAAATCTTAATCGACTCAAAAGGGGGGCAAATTTCTCCCTTTTGACTTTTTCTGGAGTCCTTCCGCTTGTCCACCTTTATTGAGATTCCCTCGTCTCTCTTTTCTTATTCTCTCTTGGTCGTTTTCCGCCCTTCTCACTTTATGTAAATTCGCCTCGCTTCCAACTCGCCGTCACTGTTTCATTGCGTATAATATTGAAAATACTATATCACATCTTTTTCCAGCAGCGTTCAGTATGAGGTACAAAGATACGCATTATCAGGAGTATACGTCCAAGTCAACAGATAAGATGCTACACTTCTTTCTCCTATTCTTATGTCCATCTGAGTTTGACAATCCCTTCAATGTCTTCTGGTGTTTGCGGCTCCCACGTCCTCCTCTAAATTCTCGCCCCATAAACCTCAGCATATCCTAATTAGGCTCGATTTCAAAGTTACAAGAAACATATTTCGTTTAGTCTCTCCTTCACCAACGCATAAAACATCTTTCAAGAATTCAGTAGTAGTAACAACTCCAGCCGGATATACTATCTCTGTCTTTTATTATACGTCGTTTGGAACATAAGGGTATATTGCGTAGCATTTCTGGTTTTAACCGAGAGGATACACATATACATATATGCAGAGACAGCTCATTTTCCCTATTTAGCTTTCTTAAGTAGTTACTAATAGTTCTTTAGAAAACAATAATTATCTTTGTAACTGTAATGTCTGTTTTTACGACTAAATTGTAAAAGTAATACTATTGTGGTGACGCCGCCGCCACCGCACCGCGCCACACCGAAGATGTAAAAATGATCTCAAACAAAAACACATTTCTTATATCCTCAATATTTGGTTAATGCAAAACGAAGAGACGACCGTCCTTACCGTCTTTATACACATCAAAGAAATCCTTTCAATTCTCCCTTAGGTCTCATCATCATCACTATAATATAGAGCCCTGTTTGCAAAAGTGTATTTCCTTTAAAATGTACGTCCCATTGATGTGTTACATAATTGTGCTGCATATTTCCTCAAAGTAAAGTATGATACACCAGTTTTAAAATGAATATAATATTTGTACCTACGTAGTAGTAATAGCCGACGCTGGCAGAATAATTTATGCAAGAGTTGTAACTCAGTTGCCGCTTAAAAGCAATATTTGTGCGCCTAACTAGAATAAAGGTGATGCCCTTTGCATAATAATCCTGTTAATTAGTAGCTTTAATAAATTGTTAAACTAACGTATATTTAATTGTGAGTTGACCCCGACAGCAGTAGTATCATGTCTTGTCAGTGAAATCTTTTGAAGAATAAATGAGAATTTGGTCTCACCATACATACACTACACACAGCATGCTTTTTCGTCGGTACATGAATGTACAATCAGAGTAAGTGCTAAAAAGTTACACGAAGACAAGGAAAACCCATACAAGTGGTTTGTTGACTTCTTTATTTTTGTTTGCCAGCCGAAGTGAGGATGTTTTGTGAAGTGGAGTGAGAAAACTTGGAGTCGACAGAAGAAAAGTACCCACGCATTTAACGTGATGATATTGTGATATCCAGACTGACTGCAATACAAAGTAATCTACGTGTATCGCACATTATAAACTGATTCCCCTTACAATGTATTCAAGTGCGTGGTATAGGAATTCCTAGACTAGCCTAAGAAAGTGCAAAGCATATTTATGTGTTTAGTAATGCATAAGGTTTTCGGTACGACGCGACGATGAGATTAATAGAAAAAGACTGTGTGGCGGTTTATGACAACCGGGAATCTGTCGGAGCCAGTGGAGTGCACACTTGAGTTGGTGGATAGACTAGTCGACTGGTTGGTGACGAGACAGAGACTGAGCCGCGATGGATGGGTTGTAATGAAGAAAAGACACGCGTGGTGTTTGTACTTTGTCATTAAAAGAACTCCTTATCCTCTCCAGAGTTCCTTCAGTTTGTCCAGACCGTGGAGCGGTCTTTTTGCTAAGATTACTGCGGCACTACTGACCATTCAAGCGAGCATCAACAAAGACACCCGTTCCACACATTTTCTTAAGCCCTTTTCTTCCTTCACCTTCAATACGCTCATTATGCCTTTCTACCAAGACTTAAGCCCCTGTGCATGTGTTCATCTCATCCAATTCAAGTTCATCAATTCTCTCTCAATCCTATTAACTACTAAGTATTTACCTTCTTCTATGCTTCACAGCATTTCTACTTAGTGCTTACGCAATCTACCTTGTGCACACCTCCCTTGACCCATGCAAGGAATTGTAACGTTCAAATAAAAGGATGTAATTGTTATTATTCAATTTGTTAAGTGTGTAATGACTGATGCAATTAAATGATAATAAAAACATAATTAATGTGCCGTAACATTGAATAAACAAAGATGCCAGTCTTTCTGATAATTAATTGGTGTACTTAATTGATTAAAATGCAGGGCTTCTCAAATGAAATGTTTACGTGTCACTTATGTAGCCTATGCAGTTCTTACATACCTTTAAGATTCATTGTATACTTTGATTGATACAAATAAAACGTCTATTTAGAGATAGTGGAAAAGTCACGAAACCCATGTTAGCAGTTGCAGGGAGCCGTAGGTAGCTGGAGGAAATTAGTGGCAATGAAATAAAAAGTAAGTACCCATCCATTTATTTTCAGTGTTGGCCAGATAAAACAAAAGAGAATTAATAAACTCGACTGACAAGTAAAAATGAAATATCCAGTAACCTACATTAGTTGACATTACTTATATTAGTGGCTACCACTTAAGTGGATTGGATGAATTGTTCACCAGCAATTGTAGTACATGCAAGTATATCTCTATATTATTATGTTCAATAACTGCATTTAATAAATTATCCCTTGTTACTTGTTACAAATCCACTTGTGTATAACCCTACCTGGTACACTTGAATACTATGATTATGAATACTAACTGAATTACAAAAACAATTGAACCTGTACCTATAGGCACACATATTAGAGATACCAGAGAACCAGAGAGAAAAACCGTGTTTGTGACTTTAAGGGTAAGAGGAGTAGTAATAAAGGAGAAGTTGCTGCGTGGTAAAATAAAAGGGTTAAGTTTATAAATAAGCGAGAAGGCTGATTGTTTGCCTCTCTGAGAAATTCTTATGACAAATTATAGGAAAGGGTTGCTACTACATGGAAATGCCATTAATCATGTAAATCAGGGAGAAAAGAGGCACATGGGCTGTGAGAGGAGTCGCTTCTACTTGTCTATTCCGCGCGGGTCCTCCAGTTCAGTCATTGCCATGGCAGAGAAGACCTTCTCGGTTACATGCACGAAGTACGATGGAGTTGCTACCGACGGACATGAGTTATGTGTATAGCAGAGAGTGGGATGACAAGGAACTCCTACCTCTGAACTTTCAGTGGGACACAAGCGACAATGCTGTGTGATACATGATACCCACTTATGTCTCTGTGGCAAGCCCACGCTCTACCTGGACTCGCTCCGGCTCTACCAACCTCTTTAACTTATTGCTCAGCAAATATCCATTAGCTACCCTTGTCAATTTGAGGATAAAGATTCAATTTACAATCAGCAGGGTCTCTACCATCTAATCCGGGAGATGACATCATATTATTATGCTCCCTCAAAAGCCAGACCAGCAAAACTAAAACAAACTAAACCATCTTATTCTACAGATGAACACCGTGATCA
Source organism: Yoshiicerus persimilis (assembly GCA_020352615.2). Lineage (NCBI taxonomy): Eukaryota > Metazoa > Arthropoda > Collembola > Entomobryomorpha > Tomoceridae > Yoshiicerus > Yoshiicerus persimilis. The sequence goes on along the minus strand of CM060170.1, from coordinate 23,875,285 downwards.
TTACTCTCCTCATCACATTCACAGGGTTTCCCCTTCTCCCAACAGTCACATACAAACCTGCAGGAAAGCTTTCCCAAATTTGTACATGTAACTTTAGATACCATTTAGAATTCCAAGGAAAATGAAAATTATTTGAAATTTTCAATAATTTTTATATCTATTTTCTGATTTCACTGATTAAGGGAAATAAATGCTTTATGGTTCGTATTAAGTCTCTAGTGTAATCTGTTGATAGTTAGTTGTTGTTCAAAACATTATGGATGGAGAAAGAAACACAAGAAACCTTGCTAACAAAATCTCTATCGTCTCTTCCTCTTCATTTTTGTTGCCTGTGTTGTCTCACTAATGCAATTGTAGACGAGTTTACGACATTTGTACTTTTACATCGTCTAACAATAACAGTATATCTTCAAATTGAACCACAAAAGTACAAATAAAACTTACTTACTGCTGAGATGCTTAAAAACATTTATTTAGTTACAGCATAGTTTGGAATCTAGAGGTACTTTTAGTCCATGCATAGCTTCTTTTGTGACCAGAAGAAATTACAGACGCTCAATTAGCCTCTTTCTCAACAGATAAAACTTAATGCAAAGAATTGTCTGCCATGCATTCAAAATTACCAATATTATTGAAAATACAATTTAAATACCATGATAAGTAAAATGCCTATAAAACAGTTTGCTCAGTATTGTTGTGCTTACACATATTACTGGTGCTTATATCATTGTCTGTAATTTTGTATACGGCATTATATACTTAGAATGAATAGAGATTTGTTTACAGAATATTATAGCCTTTGTATCATAAAGATATAACATCAGTTGTAAAATGACTAGGTATTTGCATTGGGGACCTTTGGTTTTGAGAGCCTAAACACTGGAGCTTATCCTCATCGATAGAAATGACAAAGGTTGTTGGGCTCATCCTCGGCGTAACAACAGATTCCATTGAAAGTTTATCCAGATTTGCGGAACGAGCATCTTCAGCTTGGTAATTATTGCTGTAGGAAAACTTAAGTGTCTGTCAATGTCAACACACAATTCCATACACCATAAACTTCATAACAAGACATTGTTGGCTCATTGTCAGTTAACTGCATTGCCTGCCCCCAACTTACTTCAGTAGTCATTGAGTGGCCTTATTGTCCAAGTAACAGTCTAACAACGATCCTTTCAGGCTAAGCCGAGGTTCAATTACTGTTAGATAAACACACATTACTTACTTCACCTACATAATGAGTTGCATTGTGCTGTAACAACTCGCTGCACTACCGACACAGAACACTATAATACCCTACCCTTGTAAGTATACTATTATACTGTTCGGGTATGCTCCACTTTTACAATTCATATTTATTATTACTAGAGGTATCACTTCTGCCAAGCATTGCCTTGTCCTACCACAAAATAAAAACCTTTAAGTGAGTCGGACATAAACGTTACCCAAAATAATTTTCCTGGGTGGTTTATGGCTCCGATGTTAGAAATCTGTACTCAGTATTTCCTTAATACTTGTGAGGCATTTAAGAATTAATTTAATTCTGAAATCTTAATTTTTCTTACTGCTATATTTAATGCTCTTAAAATACATTCTTCTTATGCCACACAATTGTCATATTAATTTAGCCTACTTATATGTGTAATATATGTATGCTTAATTAGAAAGTTCATAAGCTAATTACTGATAAAATGGTATTGAATCAAGACACGTAATATTTCAACATAAATATATAGGGCTAGAAAACTGCAATTAGTAATCAAACGGAACTATATAACCAACAATCAAAGTTCGTGATTAATATTTCTGTTTAAGACCCTTATTACTACTTTGGGCATGTTATCATTGTAATTTAAATAAGTGAGGTCAGATTAATGCTATATGTAAACATACTACTTAGTGACTATTATTAGCAACTATTAAACAAAACGAAAGAAGGTTTTTGTTAGTCTGAGTGTAAAGGTAATGTGCATCAATTGTAACTACTCTTGGTAGGAGATTAAGCGATGTGGCCCTTCCTAAAAAGTGGAGTTGGCAATTTTAGAATAATGGAAATTATTCGAAGCAGATTTTTTGACAGTAGTGATGTTTTGCTTTGGTTTTTGTAATAATTAGTATGTCTACGTGCCTAATCAACTTAGATCTTTATGTAGGCCATTACAACATTAAGAGAAAAGATGTATAATGTATGGCACAAATATTCTGAATGACGGCTCAAGAATTACATTTGGTTCCTCCTGTAGTACAAGTACTACGAATATTATTTATTATACCAATGGTAAATGTGTCAGTAAATGTGTAATTTCTGAAAACGGGAATATTCCTGTACTTAACTACATGAGTAATTAGTAAGTTAGTGGTTAATTGGACCGTTCATTATTGAAGAGTCATTAAGGATGTATTGGGAAATGTGGCACAGGTTTCCAATGCAAAAGCCTTTTTATGGAGAATTGCTTGGCTTTGGCTAAGCGATTTTCTTCTACTTTAAGGTAGAGGTTTATTGCTTGGCTTAATGTTAAGCAAAAGGGGGAACTTAAGATTTACTGGAAGACGATTATAGCCAGAAATATTTATCTGCACTGCAACTTGTTACAGAGCAGAGCTTTTGATAAAAGTAAAATTTATTTTTAAATATTAAGTTTTAGCTTATTTGAAATGCAGTAAAGTTTTAATGGGTGAGAATAATTGAGAGAATAAGTGCATGTCCAGGAATATACCTTCGGTTTAAGTTCAACAGCCAAGAAAAGCCATAAGTTTAAAAATGCATTGGTAAGTATAAGGATTAAGTAATTAGGTACCTGGATGCAATTCCATTTTTTACTAGCTTAACATATTATGCATTTCATTACCTGATTAGTAGATAAGCGTGTAATGTACCTAAATACTATTGAGCCTTATGAACAGAGCCTTGTGAGTGTCACAATTTGCATATTGTGACCTCACACAATACATTAAAGATAGGAAGTTTCCATGCCAAAAAAGTCCATAGTACTATTTTGTGTAGCTGTAATTAAATATGCCTGGAGGACAATTATTATCGCTAAACTCGTGTAATTGGCATTTTGGCGTATTTATGTAATATTGATATGGTAATGCCGTGAAAGGATTCTATGATTAGATGGACTGGGGTTCTTTATGTCACTGTGAACAATCTAATTAAGTAGCAAGGGAACTAACATGTCAATATTCTGCGAAAAGTTTTAGAAATTGAAAGGCTCTTGCATTTGATTGCTGGTGAAAACACTTCTTTGATATATTTCCACCGTCCTTAATTCTATTGGGGGTTTAGCGCTGTAATTGATTTATTGACAAAGAAATTAAATGGCATTATCAAGTAGTAATGGCCGTGCATTTACTTTCCGTAAACCAAAATTAAGCCTTCTTGTTTTGTCTTTTGGGTCACTTGATACATAGACCTAGTATTTGTCCATTTAAATTTAATAGGTAAAGCAGAAGTTTATCGCATGTCTTTTTACGCGTTTATCCTGATGTCCAAAGGTTTTTCCCTTTCAGTAAAGTGACAAAATGTTAAACACAAAGTACGTTTACATTTAGAATACCCTAGAACCTTTTGAACTATTGAATTATACAGAATTAAAGTAGATATTGGATAATATGTTGATGAACATTTAAAATTCAATTCGCGTAATTACTTATTTGTTCGTGAATTAAACTGGAATCTAAACAAGCATTATTAAAGACAATGGGACGAACTATACCACAAAAAAGGTCGAGAGCAAAGGAATTTTTGTAACTTCACATTGAAAAATAAAGACAAAATCTGCGTCCCATTGAACGAATGTATTTGAGTCAGCTATGCTAAAATGATTGGACTGTTTATTAGAGTCTGTAAAAGGAGTCTTCTTAGACTACGTAGAAGATTGAAGAAAGGGTGGCTTAGAAAAGACACTAGGAGCTAATGCATTGGGGAAGTGAATCAATTGGTTGTTGTAACGTGAAAAGAGGGAGTATCTGTGTGTAGTAAAGCTTGAGCTAAGAGAAAGGAATAAAAAGGAGTTGGCGAGAAAGGCGAGCTGGGAGATAGTTGAATGAAGCAATTAGCATGCAGATTAAAGCTGTGAATCGAGAGTCACTCATCAATTGAAGCCCCCAGATTTTCCATGTTGATCCGCCGACTCATTGCTCGACACTTTCTCAACTTGCAATGGCGTTGGCACTTCCACGCATATTTATGACTCTATTAGCGCTTCTCCCTATTACACAATCAACATAAACCCTCAATTGACTTAACCTAACTTGACTTTCCTTAACTCACAGCAAACGATAAGATGAAACCACAATGCAATGACAATGACTCTTCGTTTATACACTTTATGCAAATCCATCAATTCAGTTTATAGTAACTCATTAGATTTTATTGTGAGTTTAGTGTTTATTTCACTTCACTCTTGTCTCCACTTCAGTAACCAGTATTCCTACCTACGCATTCCGGTCCTACGGTATAATACAGAGGACTAACACATAAAAGCAGTCAAGTGTTGTAAGGGCATGGTGTGATAACAACATATCTTCAGTTTAGAACCACTTTGTGGTATGAATCTATTATTATAGTATATAAGTACCATACCTGTTCACAATACCATATAATATATAAGTATCTGAAGATATGTACTAAAGGGGCTTTTAGGTTCGATATTTGGAAGGGCATTGCTATTCTAGTTTTGTATTGTTTTCTACGTAATCCTAAAAGAGTGTAGCTGCAGCTTATAACATTTGCCCATAATAGTATTTGTAAACTTAGTAAATGGTTTTAAGTTAGCGTCACAGTCTTTTGATGAAAATCAAATCAATACCGAGTTTTATTTATTCACGAAGTGAGTAGAAAATGTAGGCTTGGCATCCTCCAACCAACTGATCACTTTGTATGACTAACTACATTCAGTTTGTTTCTGCATGTACTTCACGCCTCAGTCTGCATGGAAATTTGCCACAACACAAATCTCCATTCGCAGTCACCACAGTGTGCACTCGACTGCTTTTGGTGGGGCCTCTTCTTCATATCTCTATTTGGCTTACTTGCCACATCATGGCGTTTTCAATTTCTACCTACTTGCTAAAATACAGTGTGCAACTAATGCAAAGTTGTAGCCAACTCTTTTTCAACTCTAATCTTTCGCCGTCCTTTGCCGCGAACCAAGTCTGGCAAATGCTGCTTTACTAAACATCTGTCTTGTCCTCCCTGTCTTGTGACGAATTCACATTTCATCCAATTTTGGCTTCTTTTCCTTTGACTGGAGGGTAGGAAGGCTGCGTTCGATCAGAAAGAGATATGTGATGAGACTGCAAAAATCACTGTCATTTCACTTAACTTTTATACATCTTTCCCCATTCAACTCATTTATGTGTGTGTCTTCCAATGCATGCTTCTATTACTTTGCTATACTATACTATAGCTTAATAGTTTATCATCAGTAAGGATTCCTGGAAAAGGTCGGTGAACTATAAACTCAATATAAGAGTATATATTTATACTCTTGCGTTCTGTTTGGTTCTAGGATAGTAAGACAAAAGTTTCTTGTGTCAATATAGCTTTAAGCAAATTAAATGAAAGGGGTAAGGATCGAAGGTTACCCTAAGAATAAAAAGGTAGCCGCAAAGTTCACACTCTTGAAAGTTGAACACCCCGGAAAATTCACACTCTGGTGTCGTAACCTGGTGTTCTAGAAATGTTTTCCGGGATACAAAGTGTACTCTATAGGCGTGCCTTATTAGTTGGTGTGCTTTTAGCATTGTTATTTTAATCCAATAGATAACAACATAGAAATTGTTAAAATTAACTTGATTTTAAGTCTTGAGATAAGTAAGTACATAATGTGTGTAGTAATACACTTGCATGTACCACAGATATAGATTTACTCGTCCAGATATGGGAACTGACTTGTATTGCTAAACGCCAAGTAAGCGGTCTTGTCCTTCTAAGGTTATTCCTTCCCTTGTGTAAACTTTCCGGGAATCGAATAGAAGACCAAACAAAGCTTAATTATCAGAATATATAGTCGTTCCTGCTCAACGAAAGAAACCTATAGAGGCAACCGTAACACATATACCGACATGCCAAAATACTACATGGAACGACATCAAGTTCAACCTGAGGAATTCAAAATCGTACTGCTGAAGCTTGGAATAAACTTCAGTTAGAGGGTTGACCTCAGCTTTAGCAAAAAATTGATTCTTTATTTTCAGACAGTAAAGTCAATGAATCAGAGAAGCTGAATATTCATAGTAAAGTAAATTCCATTTTCTAATCGCAAATACATGAAAAAGTTTTAATCTGTAATGGTAATAATGGCTTGAGGTAAAATCACATCTCACTTTCTCACTGCGTGCAGTTCATGTGTCTTACTTATTGACCATTCAAATATTGTATGTATGGCACATTGTCAAACTGAATTACCGTTACAGAATAGAAATCAACACTATGAGACTTTTGAGTTACAAATACTTAATTCACTGGATTATCTTATCTAATCACAATGGCCACAATAAATTTGACGTATTAATAAAATCAAAAATGCAATGATGATATTTAAAACCTAACCAATTGTTTAACATTAAGTGCATAAAACTAAATTATCCTTAAACTAAATGTATTTATGTTTTTAATAAAAGCTACCATTAATTACTTTTAGTTATCAGCCTCTGGAATCTAACGGTGGGATTATAGTATTTTAGCATGGTTTATAAGTTTATGAATTTTTGCGGCTGGTGTATTTCCTCTTAGAAAGCACGTATGTCATCAGATTAAAACCATAATGCATATGCTTTGGGTTTGGAATTATTTACTATGCACTACGTGATTTTCGTACAGATGAATAGTATCGTTCTATATGCGCTAACTTAATTGTAAGTTACACAATTTTTGGCTAAGTTTTGGTGAAAAGGTCGAGTAAGGAAAGAGTTAATGTGATTGTTAACCCCGATTCTACTTATAGGTATAGAGCAATATAGTAAGGCTGCCTAGTGCACAGAAATTTGAAAGAAACATACTCTCTGAATTTTCTCCGATGACTAGAATATAAAACATTGGAATGATTGTAGGAACGGGAGGGGAGCAACCTTCTATGTGTACTTTTCAAATTAACTTTTGAAGCCCACAAATTAACAATTCCGTATTCTGTTTTGTTTTGCACTGGGAGATATTCCCGTGCTATTCGTCGCAGGATAATCTATTAGTGGTATTGCATACACACAATGTACACATAGACATATACACTGTAGTAAATCTGTAATAAGGAACTCCATCTAAGTTTGTAAAGTGAGTCCCTATTTCAATACAGGAAAAAACTTGGATGAAACTACTCCGTATACTGGTACTGCAATGGCAATCTTAATTTATACAGGAGAGAATGAATGTTCGTTTGTGTGCCTTTTGTGGTTTTCACTGCCTACTATGTAATCTAGTTTGATGACAAGTGAAGAAGACGGTGAAAACCGCAACGGATGCAAATTCGCATAGATTGAAGAGTATAATTAAAAGGAAAAAGCGTAGAGATTATCCTGTACTGATTAGTAGAAAAACTTAAACCGAGGAATAAGCTTACAGTCAGTCGAATCGCCATTTACCTTTGCTTACCTTTCGTAGTTTACCTACGAGCAAAATGCCCATAGCAAAAAAATAAGTATAAATATTCTTTGTGGGCGTGTCGATTACTGCAGAGTAAAGCGCGATTGCCTTATGCAATGATTCTTACAAATGACACGAGGCCCAGACACATCCAATGGAAGTGGAGGCAAAAATGTACTACTAATTGCATGTATCAGTAGAATATTAACTTATCCTGTACATTAGAGATGCACAAATGGGAAAACATCTGGGACCCGACTTCAGTTTGTAGTTTGCACACTCTTGTCGACCAGCCTCCGCTAAACACTCGACCTTCATAAAATTGTACATCAACTGCGATAATTGGCGCATTAACTTTCAATGAAAAATAAGCAAGTATTCTGTTTATAATGATGCTATAGTTTGCAATACCGCATTTCAAGAGCTCTCAATAATCTCTTTCTCGTAATATTCTCAAGTCGTTTAATGGAATGTATAGCGCATTTTATGATTTTTTTTAAAAGAAATAAGTGCAACATCCTCAGATTTTATACATAGGGCAAGAAATATGAATTTGTAACTCTCGCCGACTAAAGTCTTTGATTAATAAGCAAATTTTCAACCAGTGAAGGGCACAAAATTGAAGTTTTAACCCGACCCTTACCCGCCCCTCGGCTAAGTATTTATCACTTTACTTGCGCTAAACCCTTGCGGGTCAAGGGTGGCTTTCTACCCCGCGGGTTCTTGCACATCTCTACTGTACATAGATGAATCGGACCATATGGAACTCTGCTACTTAAAAATAAGCTACTCGGATAAGATATTAGATCCAGCAAATAAATAGATGGAGGAATGCATGCCATTCAAAAGGAACATTTGTGAGAGAAGACTTCTCAAGCTGATGGCAGTAAACTATAATTCCATGTCGTCTTTGTGCACATTCTGCAGTCATACTAACATGCTTTACGTTATTTACTGCTAATTAATATACCGTATATCCCCAGGTAAATCCCCTTGTGTACTTTAATACTTTCCAAAGCACATTTCAAAGCCCAACTTTGGTAGTCAAAAAAATTATCTAGCTCCTTCTAAATAGTTTCTAATCCTGGTACTTTATTGCAAATGCCATGATTTTACAATGAAAATATTTATTGCTATATTGCGCTAGTCTCTTCATTTAAAAATCAAACAGTTCTAGAAGAAAATTTTAAGAGAAAAATCCAGTTCTGGGTTATAATAGGGAGATGAATTGTAAAGGTTTCACAAAATCGCAAGGAAAGTTTTCTCAACAGTTTCCAAATTTATCCGATAAAAATTAGCACATTAATTCCAACAAAAACAAAAATGAGGTGCGTGTAAAAGAAGCTCTTATGGTTAAATGTGAGTATACGGTATGTGGGCATAGTGTTACTAGTATTAGTCAGCATAAGGAAAGACGGAGAATTAAGCTGGGATATAAAAACGTGTTAGTTGGTTGAGTTGGTTGTGTTGTATTTACTTGTAGCCCTTTGGGGCTATCGTGACGCGACATTCCGGTTTAATTCATTTGTGTACGTTGCTACTCGCGTACTCAACCACTTCTTCGCAGTACTAATTTGCCATTTCTTATATAGGAAGATTATGTGACTACATAACGTAGCTGCGAGTAACTTGAGATACAGACTGCAATATCTTAAGTAAGAAGACATGCATTAAGAGATGTCATGCATGAGAGTGTATTTAAGTTCCTTGAGTTGCAGTTGGGTTCAGATGAGTTCCTAATGATGGAAGCAGTTAGTCAGATCGAGAAGACTTGTTTGGTTAGAACTGTTTCTTATTATCAGTTCAAGTTTAGTACATCAAACATTTGCCTACTAACATAATATTATGTAATTCAATGCAAAGTAACTACTGTTGGCTGGACTGGCAATCAAATAATATGTCGAGTCGTCTGGTAAGTTGATTTTGGACTTGTCTTGGGCTGGAACAAAGTGGACGTTGCTTGACTAATAGAATGCCATTGCAAATTGCAAGTGTTGATAGCTTCAACGTACCCAATCCACTTATGTACATACCTCCTAATATTAAGTGTCTGCGTTCGTACGTGGAAGTGTATTATATGTACTACTTACCTAAAAGGACTGTTTTAATCATAATGATATGTTCACCAGAAAGAAATGGGATTGCCATATAAGAGGCTGCAAACCCCAGGTGGTGACAGAACTCCTAACAAATGTCACACGCAAAGACGTCCAGGGCTTTATTGCCCTCGGTAAATGAGTCAGGCAAACTAAAAAAGGTCTGAAATACTTTTATCCTCTCTTAAGTCAAGTCCATTACTTTAATGAAGTCACTTTTGATCTTTACTTTTCTTCCTCTTCTCTTTCATTTTTCCACACAATGGACCAACACTTCGCATTAAAATCAAGCCCTTTGTTTTTCTATTTTCTTACACTACCAATGCCACTACACAATGCATTATTATTATTATACTAAATACACAAGGTACCTACCTATCAAATCAACATTTTTGCAGGTCTCATTGGGTAAATTTTCCGCGAATATGTGCAGAAGTACATTCCACGTTTGTCCTTTATAATTACAATAATTACTAGTAAATAGTCGGTAATTGTAAATAATTCTACATAGCATTTGTATTTTCTCATAGCTAGTTTATAACAATTCTTAAAAAGGCAATAAACATCTAAAAATCATTTTCAAAGAATTAAATAATTGAACATGTTATAGTTCACAATAGGGACTAAGGTATTGTGCAATACTTATTAACTTTTGCAATGAAACAAGTGAGGAAAAGTATTATAAACTTTGCGCTGGAAAACCATATATAAACAATTTGAAATAAAAGTGTGGAGAATGTTCTTTTGTCAACTCATTAGGCAAGTCACACTGTTTACAATCAATTGTTGTGTATCTTGAAATTAGCTAGTACTGTAAAATGCAACAATTAACAATGAGCCCTTAAGGCATTTCAAGCTTTACCATTAAACATCAGAAAGAAGTTAATTTGTTAACAACTGTCTTTTGTTAGTTTAACCTTACTACTTGCCATTGAGAATGCGTCTTCATTCCTGTGCTATCTCTAATCGTTCCTGTCCCCAAGGAATACCTTACACATGTCCAACAAAGTTCAGAGTGATGACACGCACAGAACTACATTTCTCAACAAAAACGAAGTACAGAATACCAAAAATCCCCTTCCTATACTGAGCATTGAGAAATCCCAACCGCACCGTAGCTATGAACATGAACATTCTAAGGATATTTACAAGCCAGAAATTCATCACAAAGTATTCCTTAGAAAAATTTTCAAAGCAGTTGGAATTGGAATGCAGTCAACTTATTTCGATGGTCTTAGTCTTAACAAAAAAACATTTACATTCAAAATATCTTATTTTATCCTTCATATGTATCTTTCTAAATTATAAGGCCCCATTGTAAAGCCATGTACAAATTACAAATACATTCTTTGTCTAACTTCTTCCTTTACCACCAGGTAATGTATGCTCTACAACGCAAAATACTACTTATATAGTAGATTTAAAATCTGAATCATACTAAATGTAAATTTTTTGAACGAAGAAAAAATGCCGACAAGTTAAGAGCTACTAACAATTAGCCGAAACAGAATTCGTCATAATTCTAGGTCTATTTTACGTAATAATATTAAATAAAACTCATTGAAAAGCTTTTAGAAGTTAAAATATCAGAGGTAAATATTTCAGTTTCTCTTTCTTTGTTTTGAATGGGTACAGAGTTGGAGGTCAGGCCAATAGTGAGAGTAATGCTGTAATGAAAATGTAGTAAATGACAGCAATATAGTTATGTTTTCTGCATGTTCTCATGCTCGTCCTAATCGTAATTACTTAATTTTGATTGTGACTTTTAGTCATGTGGAGAAGTGATAGAATAAAAGAATCGGAAATTCCCTTTAAAATTATAAAGTTTGAGTTTACATGGAATAAAGGGAGATAATTGGTTAAGACAAGAGAGGAAATGTTTTAGAGAGGGTAGTCTGAACATATTTATGTATCCTGATCCACTTATACTTATTACATTTAGTTTATGTAGTAAGGTAGAATTTTGAACGGCACATTTCATTACTTCACATATGTGCATACAAATATATGTAGCTATGTGAGTGAACCTATAAAACAATAAGACAGGAGAGGAAACAACCACATATCTAAATGGTTATTGGTTTACGTAACAACATTTGTACATACAATTGCCTGGTATTCACAGAAATAAACCAGCATTTAATATAGATAGCACACATAAAAAGAATCTTGGTTGCTCTTTCACTCTTTCATAAATGAACGTAATAATCTTAAGGATTTTACTTGTACTTTCATGCATCTTACACAAAAGCGGAGCACACACCTTCAAATACTTCTATCTGCAATCCCAGTGAGACTACATACATAGTAACATGAAGAGTACATAATATTTCCAGCATACCCATCATTGCCAACTCAACTCAACTCAGCAGAGATAGAATATTGTAGATTGAGGTACTTCACCGAAACGCTATGCAGAAAATATAGTAAGTTCGTTGGCTATGACAGAACCATGTACTTACAGTGAATTGAGGTGTCCTGTTCTCTGTTCTGGCAGATTGTGTACAATCTGAGATGTTTCTTATGTATACCTGCCTATCAATCCCATCTGATAATACGTTGTATTGTGAATGTGACTCCTTTTCGTCAGACAGAGCGTCAGTCAGTCACTCTCCTATAAGGCTATTCTATTCAGAAATTCTTTTTCTTCATTGTACCTCCTTTTTATCAAGAAAAGACTGAGCCAACCCAATTCAACAATGAAAAGAAGATGAAACTTTACGTCACATCGCATCACTCAATTCCCATAACTCCTTTTCCATTCATAGTGATAGAATGTAATATTAGCATGGATTATATTCCGTCTGTGACAATCTAATTCAAAGTGACATGATTGCTGATCCAAACGTCTTAAACGTCTAGTACTTTTATTCTCACTGTCACAATCCTTCTGGCCAACACAACTACTGATTTCTATTTACTTTTCTATTATCTGTCTTACTAGCCACAGGCGCTTTCAAATAAAAACCCGACTTGACATTTTTTACGGTGTTTACACACATCATAGTGGCTGTACATGTTTACTGGAATCTACAATTTAAATGTTAAAATCCTTTGGTATCCAAAAGTACTTTACGATGTTAAATGTTGTAATTGTATTACCATTACAATTGAACCAATTGTATAAAGAATCGATACTGACTTCTTTATGTAGTGTAAATTAAATGGATATATCCTTTAAAGGAATTTACGGTAAATTTCAGCGAAGCATTAAATAAATTTAAGTCAGCAGTACCGTAATAAACTAATATGTACTTATACGTTGTGTTAGCTTTTAAATGATGCCTTCTGATGCATTACTATTGGAGTACTTACCAAGACATTACAAATAGGAGCACATTAAATCAGGGAAGCTGTACCATTCCTATATAAATTAGAGTATAAGATTGTGAGCAAGATTTAGTGTTAAAGGTCCTATCATGATAATTAAAGGGAGGGGACCTACAGAACGACAAATTTTAAGGTGAAACACCTATGTACCAATGCATGTAAGCAACCTTTTGTGATATGATGGCCAAGACATTGAGTTGTCGGGATTCCAAACAAAATTCCTGTGCTGCTAACAAGTTGTGAAACAAGAAAGAGCAGGACAGAGATAGGACATGCAGTAAAATCGGAGTTAGATAAATCTAGAGATTCAAGTTAACTCCTCATAAAATGGTGTGGAGACAGAATAAGGAAGATGGACATGTTTGGAACCTGTAGTAACCAACCTAACCTTCATCATGTCCGTCGGCTGAGACAATAAAGAGAAAAAAATTAAATGAGCAAGTCCTCCTGGTTCTTTATAATCTGTAAGCACATCGTACGCTACAATCGGTCCAATAATCTCATGATTCATGACCTTAAAACGACTTGCACCTCTCAGTCGGTGTCAATGCAACCCCACAAAGTAGAAAGCAAAGTTTCTCTTAACTTTAGCTCCCTTCTGCTACCTTTCAGGGTAAACAATGTTCCGTATACATTATATATTACATGATACGTGTCCCATAATAATAGATGAAGTGTACACAGGTATTAGGTGTTTATGTAGCAAGTATATAGGGCAAGCAATCCTCGTGTTGATATACAGTTGGGCAATTAAATACAAAGGACACTATATTCGATTATTTAACTATAAAATTAAGTCAAGTTAATCTATACCTTTCTTTAATAATACCATCTATTATTTCACTGAAATTTCACTGTTGTATTTATGTACTCGAGTTCTGCAATGCCATTAAACGGCTTAATAATATCTCAATTCTATCTAAGGAAAATGAAGCAACGACTTATTAAAATATTCTTCTGCTAAAGTATTAATGAAATCTTGCAAGCACCAAAGTTTAATTATTGTAATACAAAACCCCAAGGTGGAATAAGAGAACTCTATTAACAAGCTTTTCTGATTACAGTCTAAAATAATTGTGCTGAGAAAATAAAAGATTTAAAAGTTGGCGTGTTAGCGGTTCGTATGTACGATTAAAGAAAATTAGAGTGGAGTGGAAGGTGCAATTTTACATTTGCACATTATTTGCAAAATAAACATATTTTCATGTTACCAATTCTCCTTTGCCTGGAGTCGTTTTAAATTATTAAGCAAAAAATTAGTTCAAGAGAAATGTCATCTAGTATTTAAAAGAAGGAGTTGTCATATGAAGTAGCACACTGAAGATAAGTCTGCATATAAGGAATGGTAATAATGAAGATGATTGGTACAAAAATGAGCTGGAGAGGAGAAGGAAAGAATGAGGAGATGGACTGATGGTGGGTGGATTGAATGGATTCTCTGTTTCAGACGAACAAGCTCACCGAGATGTTTTGTTGGATTTACAAATACCAGCTGAGTTGAATGAGCATTACAAACATTGCTATAGAACACTTAATGTAAATGTGTCCATGATATATCTGTAGCTACTTAAATAGGTAGGAGTTCGAGTATTTTGCCTTGTTTATTGGAGGTGTATTTGTAGAGAAGGAGAGTCTAGGATTCTAAGATATCGTCCCGAGATCACATCGGCGGAGAGTAGAACAAAAGTTGATAAAGCTGGCTTGAAATGGAGTGAGAGAGAAGCAGACTGATGATCTGAATCTGAGTCTCATAATATTCGTAATAGTTCTATGGAGCGGTGTACTTGGGTTGATAATCACTTACTCAGATAATCGGAGATACCTGAATGGAATAGTCAGACGAAGTTAAAAAAGCAATAAGAAGCAAAGCAGAAATTACGGAGATAATGCGTCTATGAAATATGTGTAATAAAGTTTCGCTGGAGTCGGACTGACTTGCACTTGACTCTGGAGTCAGGAGCGAGTCTCGACACTCGTGGAATGAGTTCAAGATCTCAGCCACATCTTCCACTTCTACGCCTGATGCATACAGATAAATGCAGGACAGAGTCGGCCTTGTCTCTGTCTGTTGCTTAATATTAGCTTGGGATAGGCACCTAAGTACACCGGTAGGCAGTTATGCAATGTTATCAGGATGGAGTATAACAGACTGAACAGAGTGATTGAAATGTAGTCAAAGCTGGGAAGACATGACTGGCTAATTTATTGTCGGTGTCTGGGACAAACGGATGCCGCTTGTTTTTCGGGCCTCCCAACATGTCATTCTGCGATCTCCGCTCTCTTTCCCCTTACTCCAGATACATTGACAACTGGGGGCCGGCAATCAGAGGAATCCACATACAGGGCCAGTCCAAATCCAATATAACATGGCCATTAAGCAATCGCAAATTTAAGTTGACTTATTCCTTTTAAAAGGAAGCTTTAAATAATTGATGAGAATTTCTTTGATTTCCATTTTGGTGATATTCGCCGAAAATACACTGAAATAAACAATTACTTATGCCAGTATGTAATAAGTCAGAAAAAACGAAAACGATTAGATAGAATTTTCAATTTAATGAGGTAGGTTATGATTTATATGCAATTCTCAATCATTTTTAAAATACCGTTTAAGTTATTTGTTTTGTTAAATTTACCAATTCGTAATCGCAAATCACAGAATTTGAAGCACACATATGATCATATCCCAAATCCTTGGTTAAATCCCCTAGTCTTAAATGTCAAGGGTCATCATAAAGATTTAGTCCAGATTTTCCTGAAGTCGCCTTATAGCACTCCAACAAGTCCAATGAGATTCCGCTGCAACTTTCGTTCGGTAATACATATTGTACATAAAAGTAGGTATCTATTCCAAACTGATTAATACCTACAATTAATGATGTACAGATTCAAAGCATTTCGTTTTCATTAACACCTGTGGCAATGGTATATTAATCATCAATGTAGTACGTACGTATATCTAACTTGCTAATACATATAATATCAGAAAAACATAAATGTAGTTATTTAGTTTTTTAGTGAGTGATTTTTCTCCATTAATCATATACTACACTATCCGTCAAATTAAATGTATTAAATCATTTACGGAAACTTTATGCTTATAACCTCAGATCAATTTTTGGGTTTAACTATCATCATAATGTTATTATTCATATCATTAGAAAACCTTAGTTTCATTATTCTCGAATTAAACTACGACTAAGCCACTTTAAAGCACATCAAGCAATGATTCTCCGATGTCTTACTACAATCCTTTGCTTTCTTAGCACACGTGTGCTCAACATCTTTAATTTGACAGGAGTAAAATATTCAATACATTTGTAAGGAGGAGTTTTAGCACTTTTTTATAAGATTTACATATCAAAAATTGTTACTCAGACGATTCCTAAGTTCAATATCTTTATGCCAAACGTTTTCTAATATATAAATGTATGGGTAAATATATGAAGATGAAAATGAACTTTTCTAATAAAATCTGTATCGTGCATTTTCATATAAATATCTCAGATTTTACAAAACATCAAACTTTTGAATGTTTTTGCAGTACAGCGTTCTAATAATTGTAAATTCAAAGTTTAAGTTTTGTAAATTTACATTTCTCATCATTAGTAAATCTTAGTAAATATTTTTAGAATACTGTGTCTACAATTTTAAAGATTTTCTCAACTAGATATATCATTGTTGTCGAACATTCATGGCTTTGTCGATTGATTTAACATAAAACATTACGTATTACAAACTAAACTTCTGCCATCTTACGTTGTACACATAGCTTGATGGAAGTTTGTATGTTCAGTATATGCGTTACCTATATGAAATGATTTTCAGCTTTGGCATTATACAAAATAATTCGAATGATAATAAATTGAAACGTAGGATTTAACATACAGTAATTGTACTGCAAGCATATTACACAGTTGGTAGGTAGGAAGAAATCATTTGTCTGCAGTTATTTGCTTGCATTTTTCAAGAAAAAATAATCTTCAATTTTGTAGACATAATTTGTTTGCACATTTAACGTGCTCTCATGTAAATAAATAGAATATTTTTCTGCAGCCAGCTGCAGCGTCCTGACTGTACATTATGTGTAATTTAACATTTGATATCAATCAACAGCTAACAGCTCTACTTTTCTTTCGATTATATGAATTACGTAGCCCATTTGTTCGTTTTTCATGCCACCAACAATGCTGCGTTGCGTGGTAAGATAAATGCACCTATCTGTACATCTGTTGAACAAACAAAATACTACCTTACTTTGGATGATCCGCTTACAAATACCTAATAGGATTTGGTGATGACTGTGCCCTATTTGTTGCTATCATTCCCATTGTTATTATCAGTGAGCCTTGCTACACGACCAATCTCAGCGCAACTTTCTGTCACATCCTTCCCACTTATTTCAATAATAGTCTTCTCTATGCTATTACATTATTAACTATACCTTTATTACATCACAAAACTGCGTTATTCTCCATTGGATTATGTGTTTAGTCGTATCTCGCAGAGTTTCCCATTATTTCATGTGCACTTTACTTAATTTCTTTAAATTACTTTATTACAACTTACATTAAAAATGTATTTCCATTTACTGCGCCGTTTGAGAAAGCGCTGGGCTCTTTCAAATCCTATTGTAAATTGCAAATGTGTCATGAGACTGTGAACCTAATCATTTTCATTTATTGCAATACTAACAATCCAAAAATTAGTATGGCATCTTATCACAACTTTAAACAAAAGCAAAATTGGGAAGTAAGAATCGTTCAACATCATTTTAAGCATCACTCAAGAATTTTTTCATCAACAAGAGATTAAAATTATGTGTTTCAGACGCCAGTAAAATGTATTGAGCGCGTCATGAGGTTGGTGTTTCGCCTTCGTTATTTTGACAACATGGTTTTTTCCTCCTGAACACATTGACTAGTCTGGCTAAACCCACAACCACAAAGCTATGTTCGGACTTGATTCAAAGCTGGTAACCTGCTTTTTACTGAGGCTTGATTTATGTATAAACAAGATGAATTGATGAGCCTTAATCTCAAAGCTAAATTACGACACAGCATGTACCTCCCAGAAAGCAAAGATTAGAGGTCTTGATATTTTAACTTATTTTAGCGAAATGACATTTATTTAATTAACTGATTTAACGATTATTTTATAAATGTACTTGAATGAAAATATCATTACTTAAGTCGAATTAGCAATAAAAGTAAAGTTTTTGTCCTATGGTAAGAGAAAACTTCAAAATTATCCGGAACTCCATTTTCGATTACTCGTGCTCTGTTAGACGACGGACGAAGATATAGTTAAAGAATAAATGCTTGCTTGCTTACGTGGTTTTAATATTCAAAACAAAGCATTGTGTCGATTACATTTATCTGCGTATTGAATTCATTGCTGATTTCCCACTGGTGTAGGTCTGCAGAGAAACACTTCCATTATAGATATCAAATACAAATTGCTGTGTGGCATTGCAATACAGATGATGTTTAAAAGAAGCAATTAAAAGATAATACATATATTAACTTTTACGCTTATTGCATATTTCCAATGAATCGATAACCGGTTTCCCTTTGAAAATAGTAAGCAATAAACATATTTCAATTGGTTTGATTGGGTTTCAACCCTGTAGAGGCAATTGTAGTACCCAACAGTGAAAGGCAATTCAAGCAGTATTGTGTTATCAATAAGTTCTTAGTACACGAGTTTATCCCACAGAACACGGCTCATATGTGAAGCTACTATTTAAGAGAAGGAAACAGATGGCATGCATTATATTATTGAATTTTATTATTACTTTATTGACGGAACAAAAGTTAAATATCCATGATTCCAGTTAAGTAAGCGAAATCACAATTTATCCTCCAGGTTTTTAATTAATTTAAACTTATTTTATATTTTT
Source organism: Yoshiicerus persimilis (assembly GCA_020352615.2). NCBI lineage: Eukaryota > Metazoa > Arthropoda > Collembola > Entomobryomorpha > Tomoceridae > Yoshiicerus > Yoshiicerus persimilis. Next base: position 23,856,372 of record CM060170.1, on the reverse strand, counting down.
TCACACGTATGACTTATTACTTACAATTGGTTGAAACATTTTTCCCCAACATTTATTACCTCTTATAAGTGAAGGAATATGTTTGTCTTCTGGGTAGCTCATATGCTCATTGGCTTAGAATGCAACGTTAGAACGTTAAAATGCAACCCATGATAAAATTGAAATTGCTAATCTAGATTGGTTGAGGCTAGATTAAGTGACGCTCATTGGAGTGACCGCTATGTTATACAATGGAAGACTAGTTATTGATTCCGTGCGCTCATTGTCGGTACCGATACTCATGCTTACAGCAATGGCGCCTTTAAATTACTTTAACAAGTTAACTGCATGATAAAATGAAGCTAATCGTTTCTGCAATCTGGATTGCTTGCGGCCAGATTAAAGAACGCTACTGGGATGATCGCTGTTATAATCTAGTAATCTTTGTTTATTCGCGTTGAAAGCCTTTCATATATTAAGTCAATGGCTTATACAAATTACAAGCTCAGCCAATAGAAGAAAGTTTGCAAAGGTTTCTCACTTTCAAACGGGAAAGTAAAACCTCTTACTTATTCTACTTCGAATGATATTGAGAGACAAGAGTTTAAAATACTGCTAATTTTTTATTCATTGTAATATTTTAGAAAAGTAACAGATTGTAGAAACCTTGGTAGTTGCCACAAATTGAATATCAAAGTGCCCGTATTTAATGACTGTTTGCATACTGTACTAAATATTAAGCACAACTTATTATCTTTAAAGTTAAAAACCGGAATATTCATAGTGAAAAGCAGTTTGTGAGATAAGAAACAGTTGTGGTTGTGGGTTGCTTCTTTGGCTCTTTATTAACCACTTTTGCCGAATGAGAAATGAGGATCGAACAGTTATTTTTCCAGATACTTATGAAGAATAACCATTGGCTTGACACGGGACTCTAATCTGGTGTTTTAAATCGAAATTGCTTTATATTTTTATAAAGCACATATCCACTCTTACTGACCAGATCATATTAAAAATATCTGCAAATATGGGTCTTCCAACTGTCTCAGAGAAATGTATACATTCGAATGGTCTTTGTAAGATATTCTAATTCAACACAGATAACCGAAAATCCAATCATCCTATTAATGATGCACGAGACTGAACGCTAGCAACTGAAAAAGCGTTCTCTGATGTACCAATTAGGTAACCCTAAATACACTATGTTTGTAACAATCACATGTCTGAAATGAAAAGCAATACATCTTTGGATATTTTACCCAATGTTAGACCAAATTGCATTAATTTGCAAGGTAGTTGAATGGAGATGGGATGAAATCATGAATGGTCTATGTCGGTTTTGGCATAATGCTGTTGACACGGGATTTGTAAACGCAAGATAAGACTGTTCATTTTGAAATACCGTGATGTTTTTAGATATTCAATTAAGCGAACTGGAATATTTCCATTCAATAGGATTAAACACAACGAATTTAAAAAAACAATGCAACTGTTTTTGATAAAGAATTGGATACCTTGATGTGTATGATTTTTCCTAAATACATTTTTGGAGAAAATAAATCAGAATGTGTGTAAGGTGAATTTCCATTAGCATGCCAAAAATGCATACCTATTCGGAAGCAATGGCGAAGGAGGGACGATGAAAAATATTTTCGTAGTACTCGAATTATCGTTAATGATAAACATGGGTTGAATTATTGTTAGTGGCATGGCACATTTAGACAGGGTAGACAAGGAGAAACACCTATTTCCTCTTTCTTATATTCTGCATGCTAATAATTTTTATAAGTATTATGATTTGTGTGTTCATAGGTTCGCAGGACAGTCTGCAACGGTGTTCTGTGGATTGTGTAGTAATTATATTTGTTTAGTTCATTTAGGTAGAGCATGCTATGCATAGTTTCGTTTTCGTTGCCTTCCCTCTCTGCAGATGTACTATTTAGATTTGATTTAGCTGAGCTGTGATTTGCTTTAGTTGGCTAATGTTAGCTGACTGCCTGATTGTGAGCAAATGTGGGATTTTGGCACGGAGCTCGTATCCGGCGAGCTTGTAGACAAATTGTACTTCAACTTCGCACCTTAATTACAATGACTAGAGCTGATAATTAGTAGGTGCAGCTGCCCACACCAAAAGAGTCAGAGAAACCATGAGAGCAGAGAAAAGAATCTCGCTCCTATTTGCATACAGATACAATACAAAACACTTTGTGGGCTAAGACCCTCCACTTCGTAAATTCCCATTGCAGACGAAGCAGTCAGAACCATACTCTGGCCGTGTTGCCTTACAGCTCTATGTGTTATCGCTCCGTGTTCCGACAAAACTCTTGCCAACGAAATGTAAATCTTATGCATATAGACAACGGATTAGAGCAGTGAGCAACGACATTGTAATATACTTACCTAGTAGGTAAAATTTAAATATGAACATGTTATTGTAATGTATTTGTGTAGTGATCGTAGTTGCAGCGCTGTAGAGCAGCTTTCCTGATTGTGAGTGAGCTATCTTCTGTTACATCTTATTATACATTATGCTAACATTGCCAACCATTAGTCTTTGTTACCCACCAAGCATGCACGCATCATATTAACTCTATTTACTGATAGAGAGATTTGTTCTACTACTTACTGGTCGAATCAAACCTTCCTACGTGATTCCATTACAGAAGGAGCATGTTAATATGTAAAACAAAATAATATTAGTGTTGAGTTACAGATTACATGCCAGATCACAGTATGTCCACACCAAATGTTACGCAATATCATTTTTACCTATCAAATGTGCTCAAAACCATTCAATCAATACACTGAAACGTGAAGCTCTTTAAATATATTTTATGCTGTAGGATCAATTAATGCTATTACAACTATTACTATAAATTAATTTTTAGCCATTCAAAGACCTTACTTTTATTATCAAAATCAAAATGACAATTCCACTACGTCACCACAGGGCAAATTATCACTTACAGTTAAGATATGTCATGTACCAAATTGAAATTGATGGCAATTTCCTTTTATGCAAATTTCGGTTGAATACTATTAGTCTTGTGAGTCGTGATTATTATTTAGTATGCAAAATCTTCGTTGTGTACCGTAAAAAGAAAAGTCTACAATACCTTTTATACTTAATAGATATGATAAAAAATGAAATAATTTAAGAGGATTGCAATCAGATTGATATTTGATTAGCCATCTTTCCTTTCACATGTTTCTGAGCACTTAATAATGTGCAATTAGTATGTATAACGCTAATTGATTCATTAACTTGAAGAAAAGAAAATATTTGCTTAAAAGAAATTGTGTACAAAGGCTTAGAAAAATTGATAAGACTTGACAGAGCGCAGAGTAGATGGATTGGGTAATGAATTAAGCAATTCTGCATCATTCGACGTGAAAATCTGCAAAGCGTATGGAGTGCAGCGTGGAGTATTGTATTTTCGTTGATTTGAATGATGATTTCTGTTGGCGATGGACTGAGCCTGTTTCTCTCATGCTAAACATCAGTTGACTCGGTTCAGAGTTCATTTGTTTTGTTGTTACCAAGTTTGGGCGAAGGGAGCGAGGACTACATCTACTCAGGCATCGAGAGAGGAAAGATGTAGGCAGAGCTTATGGGCAATTGGATTTGGTTGGACTGATGCTAAATTCTTCTCTGACATGAGAAACGGTCATAATATTGGATATGGACATCGTATTGGGAGGTTACTTCTTGCATGTGCTCGTCTGCATTCTTAATGCTATTTACTACAACATAATATTGTATTATTAGAATGTCTACACGTGAAGAGTGGAGGATATAATAAATCTCGGCCCATAGTCGATTTGATGGAGAGGCATTTGGCTGTTGGGTAATGCACGTCTGGGCAGGTATTTAGCGACGTGGCATTAGAGGTCCGTATTAGTATAGCTGAGAAAACATTGAGGTAACATTATTAATCGTTTTGATGGTGGACGTGGAAATCGGATAGGCCATCAGCATATCAAATAGTGGACTGACTATGTGGAACAAGTTGATTTCATTAGGCAAGATGCTAAAAGAATCAGCTTGCGTGTGATTCGACCCATGCAATCTTCAACTTCGGTGGCAACAGTTCTTAACACCGCTCCACTCCAAGCTGGGCCTGATAAGGTGACCTGTAATTTCCCTAAATACCTCTCATGCAATCATATATTTATATTTAATGCCTACCCTTAATTGATCACGTCGATAGCCACACATGCTACCTTTAAATCATATTACTGACTTTACTTCTTATTTACTTTGGCCACCAATTCACTCCATCCTCGTTATTTTCACAACTTACTTCAGATTATTATTAGAATCCCAGCCAACGGAGCCTCACACATTCACTTGGCTGCTCTGCTCCCTTATTTTCTCGCTAATGTTCTTATTTAATGTTCTCAAATGATATAGGAAAAGTAGGAGCGGAAGGTAAGGCAGTTAGGCCTTCAGCTCTCCTTGCTCCTAACAAGCTCAACCGGCTACCTACTCCCGAATTAACTTTAATATTACACACAGTAATAACAGTACCTTTCTTTTTCTATTAATTCCAACGCAAATGTCTATGTACATATCTCTGCACATGAATTTAAATTGAGAGCTTGTTGTTTCGGTCACTTTGGAGAGTTCTTGATTTCAGTTCTCGCTATATGGCCCAAACTAGGCGAGAGTCGTGGTTGGCTGCGTTAGAGCCAGAACCCTTTGCATTGTGCTGTGTATTTACATATGCACACTATTCCTCTGCTTTTTGATTGAGTCTAAATAATAAATTAGATGATTGATACTGAAGTAATTTCAATTAAAATGCTTGAAAATTGTTAATAAATTAGAACCGCCAACCGTCATTTTATTACGTAAGTGAGGAAGCACCGAAGTGAAGATATACTTACCAGTGCAAAGAAACAGGATTGACTTAGCCAGTCTGTTTTGATAGCAGGAATACCCTGTCATTTGATAGACTTAAAAAGTCTATTTGTTTCACTCAGTGTCAGGAGACACTTGGAAATAAACATTTTACTCAAATATTTGCTACCTGTATTTACTAACGCGTTGTGGAGTAATTACGAATGGTAGCTAGCATTTGGGAGTGTAAGTAAACATAAGCATAGTGCGTTGCGTATTGCACGAATTTAGCCAACTACAATAAACGGTATCCTCTCTTTATTAGTAATTCTGCAAGAAAATAAATTGACGCTTTGGTATCAAGCTGCTTTTGTGACAACTACGAACTCAAGTTCAATCTGCTGTGAATATTGCATGTGTAGGCAACAGCATTTTGGTAAATAGGAACCAGAGAATTCCTTTATTATTGCATCTGTGCAAGCACTGTGGAAAGTAGAGGATATTTATTATATTTTTGAGCGTGTAGCCAAGATATATTTATGTTCCTCGTATTTACCACACCACACGTGCATGGAAACGAAACCACCAACGCAAGAAACTTACTTATGGCCGTAATATTAGATAATATATTATGTAGAAAAGAGTACAAGCTGAAGTGGCATAATGTGATTTTTTCATAGAAGCGCAAAAGCCTCGTCTGGAGCATTAGTGCTAAAGCCGTCACTGGAAGTGGAATGTAATCTATCGCAGTTCGAAAAAAGAAAGTTAAACTGCCTATTGTGTCCACAGATATAGCCGTGTGTAACAATGAATATTAGGAGAGTGGACAATTATTGCTTTCTGTAGTCCGTAACCTGAGTATTTACTATCTACTGACTTTTATTCAAAGCAGGGAGCAGGAGGCAGTAAAGGCTATGAGCAAACGACAACTAAAACCAGAAAATGATTCCTGAGACTCAGCTCGCATTCCCCAGTGTTTTCCATTAAAAGTGAAGTCAAGTGAAGAGGAAAGAACATGCACACCTAGAATTTTTGTTTCTGCTGTAGTCACACCACGAATAATAGTATGCACAGGGCAGGAGTATAGGAGTTGAGGTGCTGCTTGCATATTTATTACACCACCAGCCAGGGGTAAATGAATGCATCACTCACTCAGCCTGACTGACGAAGTACAGTACTGCTTGCTGCTAAACTAGCCCATTAGACTCGGTTTTGGAGACGTCTTTTGCATGTAAGTTACCCGTTTAAGAGACCACCCAGCCTGAAGAGGGTACAAGCATCTCTGCTGCCTGGCTAGATGATGGAGACGTTTATCTCCAATATAGCCGTCCTATTAAAACATTTTTGAATCGACTATGTAATAATCCAGCCTCTCTCTGCCGTGGCCAAGCACCACAATTTAGATCCAGTCAAATGCATTATTTTTGTCTACGTCCTAATAGCAAACGTGAATAAACAAGATCTACCAAGCCAGCATTGGTAAATATAACTGAAGCAGTTAGTCGCAACCAAATACGATTAGTAGATCGCGTTCTCCACATTTGCCTTCCCTCTATTTTTATTATGACTACTATTAGTTGCACTTTCGACGACTATAGTCCAAAACCAACTTTAAAGTTAATGAGCAAAGCTGTAAAGCATGGAACCAAAACCAAACCAGCTAGTACCCAAATTATTTTTCCGGGAGGAGTTTTTCTACCGTCCTCATGTGTACTATTTATCTGCTTACTTAGAATAGTATTAATTTTTGAATTTCTGAGGGGATTGACCAAGATAGCCCCTGTGCTTGGTACTGCCTTGTGTGCTATGCAGTGTGATGAGGAGTGCCGGGTATTTCTCCTTTCCTCGCCACAATCAGTCAGCCCCAGTCTCAAGTGTTCTCAGAGAGAGTCTATGGCAAGGCGTGAATTATCTTCAGATCCGCTCGATTGGATTGGACACGAACGCAGTCGAATACCAGGTGGTCAAGTTGTAAATATGATATTATATTCCTTTCAAATGCATGAACATCGAAACTCTGTACTCTGCAAGTAACCTGTACTCGTAAATACACTGCCTCGATATTCTCATGATTGTTTCACTTAAGCTATGACTCGTACGTTTCACTTGGCAAATAAATCTACGAGTGTGTTATGATAGCATGGAAAAACAAATAGAAAAACTGAAGGCTGTATGTTATTGCTATTATGATGGATGAATATTAGATTCATTATATATATCCTAGTTTCTCTATTATTAATAAACACAGACACAACTACAAAGAAAGTATAATTATATAGGTAAGCATAGCTGGTTTGTGTTTATACGGTGTACATTGCAGACTTACCAAAATATCCGATTATCCAAGTGGGCACATAAAATAAATTAGTATTTAAGCTTTCATAAATCCAACAAACAGATCTCATCATGTTCCATTTGGTAAATTGAAGAGACTACTGCATTGCTAAGCCTCCAGTAGGACAAAGACTTATCATGCAACTCTTAAAGTATACCAGATCAATGCACTTATTATTATTGTAATTGTAATAAGCAGTATTACTTTATAGGTACATCATTATCCGTGGCTGAATGCTTATATCACAGAAATATAAGTATAAGTATGGGTTTTATTATTGAAGATAATTATTGCTATGTATAATAAATTAGAGATTGAGTTATATATTGAAATTGAATTGGGATCAGGAACTGTTGCTAATATTTAACAATATGTTCAGGTAAATTAAAGCAAACAAAAGATAATAGCATTACCTACGTACTTATCAGAGTATTACCTACGTTTGTTAACCGGGGGACATTGGAGTCGAACTAACATAGCAGAAGATACATATTTAGTCCAATCTCCCAAGTGGCGCTATTATAATGCTGTCTATAACTAGAAGTCGTGCCACAAATTATGAAAATGAACTTCAACTCACCAGCTACCTACATTACATACAAATAGATTACTAATACATAATTCTACGTTATAGCCCTATCTGAGTTTCATTTAAAACCTCTTTTTACGCTTTTCCGTGCGGGGTCAACAGATGCAGATGTATTTGTAATTTCCTTGGAGAGAGCTCACAATTAGAAGCACAGGGGGCTGCGACTGGGAAGAACAGAAGGATGAGAAGCTAAGAAAGAGCTGGTAGTCGCAGTCTATTCAGAGCAATTAGGAGAGACCACCATACGTGCGATCAAGGACTCCAATAGCAAAATAGCAGACGAACTCTGACTTAACACGATGATCAGTGGCCATCCACCAATCATCCATATCTAATCTTAAGCTACGATAATCTTGTTTGCTGCGATAAATATGTTCTAGAACTGGAGAATCCTCTGATTCACTGGGTTGCCTTGAAGGAAGACACGTTTGGGAGAATGATTAATTGGAATTCATGACTACAGAGCTAATACAGGCTTTCTATTGTCGTGATATTCAATTGCCTTAATAATTCCATCAAACGGCCTACAGGAGAAAATTAACCTCTTCATTCCCCTAGCTCTCCAACAATATCCCAATACTTTTTATTTCTTTCACTACCCTCTTTTTCGTAGTATATTATCTTCCCATCAATTACTCCCTATTGTTATTCAGAATTACACTCGTGGTTCAGTTTAATCCACATTTCAGTTTTTACAGCTAAAAATAATCCAAAAAGTAATCAAAAACACACAGTTTAAGATTTATTTTGAACTTTCTCTGTGCTCATGAGAATTTTATTTCGCTTTATTGTGCAGACACAATTTAAATGTCAATAATGAATTTTGTTATTATTTACAAATGCGTATTTAGTTTTACAACAATGGAATATTAATAAATAAATACAGTGGAATCAGTATTACTTTCATATTCAATGAGGAGATAAAATAATATTAATTTCTTTTATGCTTATGTGCTTCTACTAATACAAACGGTTTTCTCTGTCTTTATTTATAAACATTTCTTAGATAGGGGCAGGGCTACCTATGACTTTCTAATGTTACAAGCTATACACAACAGAGCTCATGAAGTAATTGCCCTTTCATTTGTATAGGCACGTTGAATTACACTGAGACTAACATACGAAATAAATTAAGGTATTACTTTACTAACTGGTGTACAAATTATATTGTAACTTTAATGTTCAGTTATTTTATAATAAGTTGCATTGCAATTCAGTAAATATGTTGTAACGTTAAGGCGAGTCAAAGACCAGAAAATCATTCATTCGCTTGCACAGGAAATTATTTTTAGCCATTTCGTTAATACATTTCGTGATATCACTGTCATTGTGCAGATGAGAAGATCAGCATGAAATCCTTGAGCATGCAACTCTCAAATTAGTGACATATTCAATCAACTCTGTCCAGCCAGTAACATTGACTCTACGAACATGGCATATTTTATCCTTCAATCTTGAACACCATGCATGTATCTATACATGGGTACTTCCACTTATTTTTCTGCCTTTTTTACGGCTGATTATTATTACTTTTTTCAGCATTCATTGGCTTTCGCTTTTTGACTGTTACGATGCGGCGCTGATATCCATTACTTAAATTGTACAAAGCAATAATACACACGCTTCGTAAGTGGCTGAACATTAACTTATCGTCATCTTCGCCATCGGCTTTGAATTTCATGAAAACAAAACCAATTTTCTCTGCCTCTTTTAATGCTTAATTTTGCAGTGACATAGGTATACTGCTCTATCGCATATTTTTGCCCTGAAATGTGGAGATCAGAATATAAATCGGTTATTATGGAAAATCAACCATTAATGGTTAATTTATAATGTAATGTAGACTAAACCAATTTTTTCTGAAATTGTCGCTTTGTATTCATGAATTGGTTTAAATGATGATTGTTTTATCTTTTCAAAAATTAAAATATCTCGAATGAAACGCATTGCTGGAATGATCCATCCAGTCATGAAAGAAGTGAAAAATGAATTTTAGTTTTAGTTTTGCATTTTCGTCTAGACGTATTGTACTGCATTACACATTAAAGCATGCATATCCATTTTATTCAGGTAGTTGATGGAATAATGAATGTGTTCAGTGTCTGTGCAGGCATGCAACATATTGGGAAATGCGAGTGTATCCACAGCTCCATTACGTAAATATTACAGTGTAATTATGCTAGGAATAAAAGTGAGATGACACTGTTTCGTGATTTAATATTCTATTTAGTAATGGTTATAGCTCTGTCTAGTGAAACAACCACTTACATACTATTAGTGCTATTGTTCTACTAAATAATACGATATGTCATCAGCATTAAATGTTTGCAACAGAAAAGTTACATGAGAAAATTGCCATTAAACGAGGCAAAAAATAGTGGCATTTGTATAGATATGGTTAGTTTTGCAGACATGTGATCAAAGAATTAATTATCCACTTAACAAACGCCATTACTCAGGTAATCAAAACTTTTGGTAGTCTTTGTTCAGGTAAATTAAAGTTGACAGTCTGACAAGGTGACAGTGACATGATACGCGAAGCCAAGCCACTTGAGTTAATAATAACAAGACTACAATGCACACACATAGACATAATAGAGCAGGAAAACAAAGAAATAACTGCTAATAGAGGCAAAACAGTAAAAATGAATGAGATATGAACATCACTTAGCAGAACTTAGCAGGAAAACTCAAAGGCAATAAGTAAGCAGTAATACATCTGCATTATGCAATAATAATGCCGCGTACAACACTATTACCGAAAAGTCTTCTGACCAGCAGCCGTCAAGTCACCCTCCAACAATAATAAATATGAATACAAAAAAGGCAGGGCAGGTGATTACACTCCAAGATCGTGTACAAACGTATGTTCTGCGAGGCTCCACTATCTCTTCCCTATACCTGGAACAGTGCTAATGATAAATACAACCAGCCGTATTACTTGTTCTCATAATCGTCATAACCACCAACAAAGTATTCATTTAGTGTGCATCAGCCTATCGCATGTTCCTCTTAAGAAACGAGTCTTCGTAACGAGTCGGTGTCATTTCAAAGTCTAAACTCTAATTCATGCTTATATTTAAGTTTTATTAATGTAGAGAGATAAAACGGATGTGAGGGCACACATAATCCCTTCTTTTCTTGCATATTGCCATTTTATTTGATTGCGATTAATGAATGCGGACTAGAGAGCTGTGAAGCCGAAGCCGACGACGCCGACAAAACATAAAAGATAAAATGCTGGCAATCAAATCAACATAAGCAGATAGTGAATGATGGTTTGGCAGGCTGACATCATGGAAAATAAGCAATGGTTCTGTTCTACTTGCTCTCAATCTAACCCAAATAATGAGCAAGTGTAATAGCTCCTCACAAAGAAATATAGTCCAGCTACAAACAACACAAAAAACTCCCGAGTCAACAGCAACTTGCGACCACTCGCTATAGTAATATACCTACTTACATATTTCTTGCATTTAATTAGCCTTCCTTCGTACGGAGAGGCAGAGCAGGCAGATCGCATGACTTCAGGTTTGCTTTTTATGCTTCTTTTTTACCAAATGAATGTTTTATTCTATAAATAACAATAAAAACTTTCTTTTATTACGGAAAATTGAAAGGGCTCTATGAATACTAAGGTGAACCTTTAATTGGATGAAAAAACTAACAATAAGACGAAAAAAGTAAAATAAGCCGCTAAAGTAAAGTTGAGGAAGTTCATTGTTTTCTCATTGTTTCGTTAAATTATTGTTTCATCTCACATATTGCATGAATTTCCGTTTGTTATTAAACAATTTCTTATTTATGGACAGACTAGCCAATTGTCAGCAGTTATTTGGAGTATGGCATGTGCAGATACCTTGTCCCATGTGATGGTCATCGTCCTGTAGTTTCGTTTCATTGTGAAACCGTATTTTAGTACCAGAAAGAAATACACTTAACAGATTGTTAATGGCAAGTATTAGGTTTCGCAGATTATACAATTATTGTCTATACTTTTATTTAGCCATTGCAAATGCAAATGCAATTTCTTGAATTTTTATAAGCCCTGTAAATAATTTTAGTATCCAACCAAATTGCAAGTAATGTTCTTACTTAAATTGATGCGATTTTTTATCAATAGGATACATTAAATCACTTTACAAGGGCTATTGAAGGAAAATGCCTTATCTACGGAAAAGGAAAGCAAACAGTAGGAGAACTGCATATATCACATACTGGTAGCTTAAAAGCATAAAAATGGTTAAGGAAAGCTATAACACACAAAGAGTTTAAAATTGAGTTCTTTTATTTTATGCTATCTAGAATCTAAACTTTAGATTTAAGATAATTATGAAATAGGCGCTTGCTATAACTCACAACGACAATAAAATTAAATAACACTTACGTAAAATTGCTGTCAAATACTATTTTACCCCTGTAAAAGCAAACGAAGCAAATTATTCAATACTTGGAATATCCAAGAATGAGCCCATAAATGTTCTCCGTTCGGTTCCATGATTTTTACGTCTATGTTACATGATTATTGGTACAGGCTAATGAAAACTAGTTTAGGTATGGTGTATTGTCAGGCTGTTGTGAAATAAAAATAAATATACAGAGGACATGTAGTATTAAAGTTAGTTAAGATGAAAGAGCATTGATTGCCTAGCTATGTATCTGTAATCTGTGATTACAGATAGACAGAGATTAGAGATAAATATGAGCATAGGCAGTTAAACATTAACGTACCAGAAAAAGAAATGGAGAAGGCGATTATCTTTACAAGTGTTCATTTTCGGTATCTGCATGTAGGGATTGGTATGGATATGGCAGTGAACTAGGAAAAGAGCATCTGCAGAAGCCTAATAAGTTCGAATTTGGAGTTGGCTGAAAAGAGGGAAGGAACGACATTTCCTTATATTCGGATTGGATGGGGATTTATTTGTAGTTGAGTTTAGTTTGTGACTTGAGTTATTTTTGTGTAATAATAGAAAATGTGATGAAACGGAATAGAGGCGCAGGTGATGTAGAGCCTCTTAAAACGTTAACAATGACGTGGAGTATCTCTCGACATATGTTTTGTGTGTAGGCCATGTACCTAGGTATGTTACCTATTAGCATTAACAAGGAAAATACTAACTGCCCCAAAACAGTAAATTCACAGAGCAAACGAAGTGAGCAACTTGAGGTAGTGCAGCGGAAGGGACGGATGTGTCAATGTGTAATGGATAAATGCCCTACTGCTACAAAGAGAGCAACCCAAAAAACCACAAGGAAACAAAAACGAGCTGAAAATATTATAGCTTTTCTTGTTTGTATTTTGTGATAAATTATCCTAAGTTGTAAACACAGAGAAGAAATGCTTTGCTCAGATATGGAATCGTCCCAAAATTCTTACTCATTGTTAATCTTCTGCTTGCCACACACACTCCACATCAGTCCAATCTCCAACAATTCATATATCTAATATAATACTCTAATGCTAAGTAAATTCCCATTTACGAAATTCTAAATGGCCTACAAGTTAAGCATTCATTCATTATCGTTCTCTATCATTATGCTTTGCTGCAATATAAGACAATACAGTTGCAAGTGTAATAATAATAATTGTGGTGATCTAATACATATAAATAAAGCGTCCTCGTTAGTATAGCAGGGAAAAGTAGGATATGAGAGTCAGATAGCAATAACACTACTTTCTAACCCACAACATATAACATTAGCATTTCTGGAATTACCACAAAACAAAGCGGCAGACAGACATTGTTCGTGGCACAGCAGAACAGATCCGAGAGATGCTCAAAGATAGAAGGAATTGCTACAAGAAGGGTTACAGTTTACAAACGAGAATATATGTTACAAGAAAAGGAACAAAACAACATAAACATAACATGAGCTACATGACTATCAACGGAAATATTCGTATCAGGTATGCTATGGGTCATTTATCTTAAATCTTCACTGCATTATAGGAAAATATCCCCTAACCCTACCGCACTCGAAATACAAGTTGGATGGCAGGTAGATATTTGTAAATGTACGTTGTTTGGGTCAATCTTAATCAATTGTATCACAAACAATACCAATGCAATACTTAAATGCATACTTAGAATACAATACGCAGTCAGGGATACTTACATTTACCTGTAATGCCAGTAATGCAGTATACGGAACAATTTATCTTTAATGCTTTTGTGTGGCAGTACTTATGATTATGTTGTTAGGCAATTTCTTCAAAAGGGTAAATGTCACTACCGTGTGCGTGTCATTGCCTATCCGACCGTTGTCTTCCTTACTGAAATCATTCTTAAATATCTTGAATTATGAAATCCCAATTTAGATGCTATTTTCATTTTTATGTATTTACAGAATATTATAAAATAATGTACAAAAGCAATATTTCAAAAATTATTTTTACATATATTGTGATGTAGTCACAATTATTTAAATTGGCCCATAATTTTGAATGAGGCCACTGGCCAAATTATTAAAAAAAGTTTCATTAGAAACAAATGTAGCTTTAATTTTTAGAAGAAAATTCCTGCTCTGTAAAATTATCTAAAACGTAAAAGTCCAAGGTGCAGTCATTTTGTGTTTTTATTCCTAATAGGTCTTTAGAAATAAGGATGTAATTTTCTGACGAACTATAATTTATTAGGAAGCCACTTAAAAGGGAAATACGGTGAGAATGGAATAGTAAATTTAGGTTTGAGTGGTTGAGTTCTAAGATTGGATACTTATCATTAAATGTTGTTTCTTTATTATTGTATTTACGATCTCTGTTACTGCCGTTTGATTTGATGACTTGATCTGGTGGAGATGATATGATACTGTTGATGTGATGAGTATCGTTGAAGAGTTCTTGAAGGAGACATGAGTTTCCGTCTTGCTTATTGGAACTCTGTTGCAGTGGGTTGCGAAGAGACCTTAAGGAATATCTACCTCCGTGGCTGCACGGCCGAGGAGTAGCATGGGCAGAGCAAGCCGTAAACAAAGTGGACGTATGTTATGCTAGTAAATGGTATCTGCAGTTACTCATTTGGTTTGTGTAGTAATTTAAATTCAGGTACACAATCTCATCTGTGATTGAGAAATTTAGATGTGGAAACGTGATACGGTGTAAAAAATTGTACATCGCCTTGTAAATGAAAGTGCCATTAATAAATGTCAATGAAAGTTTAGTCATCATTATCCACGGAAGGTTCGGTGACGGCAAGTCAGTCACTTCAAGGGATGTATCCTCTGCCAACGTACCAGTCCTCGCCGAGCCTCTCGGCCAATCAGCTCACCTGCCTCCCTCGGCAGCCTAGTCGCTCAAGTCGTTAACTGAGTTCTCATCTACCCACACGCCGTCTCCTTCCTTATCCTCGCTCTCTGATAATCTCTCAGCTCTCTGATGTTTCAATTTAACTGCAATCGTCAACACAGTCGACTCGGGCAGAGATAAGTAAATACGTAGGTACGGACAGACGGACGGACAGACAGCTAAGACTAACTCAGGTAGCCGTAGCAGGCGGTCAACTTTTACTCTCAATGCTATTATATTACTGTTTACATTGTGTGCGTACTCAGCAGATTCCTCTATAGCTAAGTAGCACTAGAATATTATAATGCGGCCCAGGCACTAGAAAATTGCTCTTTCTATTTAATCATCACGTTTATTGATTGAGATTTTAAATGCATACTACTTGGCCTATGAGCTGTCAAATAAAAGAGGATCTAAAGGCGCTTATGATTTTAAGAGTTCATACATCAACGCCAAGCTATTAATTACGGTGCCAAATGAAGCTTTTGTAAACACAAACGGAGCGAACTGGATTTGCATTAGGCATTTGAACAGCCTCGCAATAATAACTGCAGTCTAATATCCCTACGTGCTACGTGCCTACCACTTTTCAGAGTAGCACAGAAAGACATGATAGTTGTGCATAATATTTCCAAGATATGTATCTCCGTATAATTACGGGGTACACTAAACACACTAGAGCACAACTTAAATAGGCAGCTATCATTTATCGTTACGAAATGAATTTATAAATGTTCGTATGAGAAACATTTCATTTTCCAAGGAATCATTACAAGCATTCCTATGAATCCTGGAATTCTCCTTATTAAGTTAAACTTTGCAAATAGAGTTTATTTGAGGATGTTAGCAGGGGGTTCGGTGTCGTCATGAATATGATTTCTTCCTGTTAACATTGCCAATCTAAATATGTAATTAATCTTTGCAACATGTATTGAATGTACCTTGAGTCAAATTCAATTAATAAACCGATACTGATACTGATAGAGTTTATTTGATTTTCTTGGTTTGTTTGAAGTTCAATTACCAACCATTAAGGTTAAATATTTTCATATTGCATACTTCAATTTAAATCCAAATACTTTATGTAAAATACTGGATATATCCTATTGAATATAAAAGGATTGTTGGTGTAGCGTATATTAGTAATATTATGCACATGTATCCTATTTATACCTGCGAATTATTCTGTCTACCATGTTTAGTGTGGTTATAATGTAATTGTAGTAATTGTATTAGCAAAACTAAGTACAATTTACAATGTTACGTAACTGTGCCCAAGTAAGTTAAAGAATGGAGAATGAATGTTGTATAGGCTTGGAGGAGTTGGAAGAAGTATTTATATATAGGGAAACAGATGTATGGAAGATGTAGCAAGGTAATGGATGTAATTGCAAGGCAGCAGGTTGTTTTGTTTGTAATTTATTAGATGGAAGGAGAGATACTGAGGAACAAGCGCATACTTACGATTAGGCATCCGTATCCATTAGCGTTGAATGCTGCAATAATATCTGCATATCTCTATAGCTGGCATTTGGAATCTGCATGCATGTGTCTCGCAGGCCGGAGTATAGAGGCAATTAGAGAATAGCAGACTGAGGAGAGCCTGTGTAATAGTGTAGAGAAGAGTATTATTATGTATTAGTTATTCCTCTATTTACTGCAAGATATGTAAATGTTATTAGAGTAAAATGATGGGAGAGAAAAGAGCTCGGAGCTCAACTTCTTTGGCGGTCGCACGGAGTTACGCGTGAGTTTGGATTTTATGCTTGCAATTATTATTATTCTAGGCCGACGCTTTCGCATTCACATTGGTGTGCATTAATAGCTTAGCTATGACTGAGTGAACGAGCTGATTTAGCGGTTCTCTGTTTGCTTTTCATAATCCTACGAGTAATGATATAGTTTTAGGGAAGCCAGGGCACGGACGGAACCGCTCTGTAAATATAATGTATGTGTGCAAACTGGCAAATCTCAAAAACCAGATACATAAGTAAGCGAGTTAATGGCATACTCATCATGATCATACAAATAAAAATAAGACAAACCAACAATAAGCAAAAACAGCCGCAATATCTATAATGACGAAGCATTACACATTCATAAGAACCTAGACAACAAGCATAATCATCATTTATTATACACAGCGAACGGCTAAATTGCTCATACTTACCTGTCTTAAATGCCTGCTACAGTACAGTAAACTAAATTACATTAAATGCATAGGGAAAGCCAAAACCTAAACTAGACTACATAAGTAGGTACTTTCGCTCAAACGTAATTGGACTAAAGCCAACAGCTATTCTTTTTAACCTAATGCACATACGTTAACCTCCCAGCATACTGCACACCAAACACAACCAGAGAAATTGCAGCGATCTACAACGTAATACAGCAATCCCATTTAACATCGGTTAAGCTATTGTTCTTCCAAGTAATGAGACTGAATTTAGTTATTATAAATATTAGGCAGTGTGTTTGTTTTACCGCTATGTATCTACCGTTCTATGAACACGCTCATAACATATGCATGAATGAAAAATGGTGTAAGGGCTTCGATTCCAATAAATATGCAAATGTGTTATCACAAACCCAAAGTACTTTCAGCTTTATCAATAAACAATTTACCTGGTTAAACAATAACACCTATTTATTTCATGTTTACTTGTCAACTACCAAAGTAGTGAGTAAGTCAATTCTAAATCTTTCATATCCCTGCTATACTAAATCATTAGTAATCTCAAAATAACCATAAATATTTATTAATGACCGGAATATACCGGAATATAATAAATATACAGCTTTAACTAGAAAAGCCTTTGTTTACTTAGCACAGGTGATTATTTAAAATATATACATACATAAATTTCTTTATGATCTGCATTTTTTAATCGTTTTTTAAGTGTAGATATGGAAATTGGAAAACCTAAGCAATATTTTATAGACGATTTTAAACGATTTCATTTCAATAAATGTATCAAATGTGTTGCGATAAATAATTTGGTAGATTTGTTTAAAATATTTTCATTGCAAATGCATATATTACTTTAGATCAAAGTTTTCAAAAACTTGAATTCCACTTTACCATATTCGTTATTTATAGTAATTTGTGCTAATGAAAGTGTCTCCAGTGGGGTTTCGTGTAGTTTGTCGAAGTTGAAAAGAAAAATTCAAGGGTTAACTTTGATTGAACGTTTTTACAACTGTTTTACTGCTCACTTGACGAAATTACTCATTACTCTTGATTTTCAATTATTGTATTGTCAGCCTGTCTTACTTTTCCTTTATTTCCTTTGAGCTTACTTACAAAAAATTATATAAACAACAGATGATAACATTTACCGACAAAAAAGGCATCCGTGCATTCATCTTGAGATCTTGCACTGCTTGAATAAGCAAATAACTAGTTGTAATTAATTAAAAAAACATACGTATAACAATATAAATTATAACCTGTACGAATGAGTCTGTGAATTTAATACCTGCGGCAATGAAAGCATGTTTCTGCTAGCAAGCGTGAAAACTCTCACACGTATTCACCTATAGGTACTCAATTGTACAATGGTAATAACCTTAATTAAAAGATAGTAATAGTAATCAGAAAATTAGGTTTAAATGATTTTGCATAGCAGTTTGAGAAGAGTAGCCCCAATACTTTATATTTAAAATGTACCAGAATTCATTACCAGGACAGAGCTACAATAATTAATTAGGTGGGGCTTGTCCAAGATGCAACCATTAGAACGGTTGAAAGTAGTGTCTGTGTGTCCAACTAGTATAATATGTGTAATGTATAGTGTTGAATAGGCATTTATTTCACGAAAGAAATGCAATGCAGAAATGTTGTAACACGAATGTCACTGAGAATCGTGATTGTATGTATCTAATCTTGAATCTAGATAGGGCAACAAATTTATTAGCTAGAATTTTGTAATCACATGAGATGACTATTTGATTGAAAATACCCACCGCAGTAATCTTTATTTTAATAACTTTTCAAATCGCAGCAATTTCAATTTAAGGAATTTCTTTAGATTAGTGCTTTTATCGTGAAGCATCAGCCAACAGATTTATCAAATCAAAAAGGAGAGAAATAAATAACAGCCACTCCATCACAGAGACAAGTTAATGTGAAAAAAATGAACCTACATACTTATCATCAGTATCTCTTTTCCTATAATCAGTACCTATACCACAAAATAGTACACAACTTATGCTTGTATTATTAAAGTTAGGGAAAATGATTTCCATAACTAACATGACTGAAAATGTAACGAAAACAATGTCAAAGTATTTCAGAGAATAAAACATTTACCTAAACCTAACAATATTAAATCACAACAAGATATTACAGATTGTGTTTTCGTATTGAAATTGAAGGAAGTAAGTAAATCAGGTTATGTGTATCAGTTTTCAACCTGAGATGAACAATAAATGTAAACTGTGTAATTGTACATGTGCATTGGGTTTAGTCATTGTTTTTCAGGA
The DNA here is from genome assembly GCA_020352615.2 of Yoshiicerus persimilis. Taxonomy (NCBI): domain Eukaryota; kingdom Metazoa; phylum Arthropoda; class Collembola; order Entomobryomorpha; family Tomoceridae; genus Yoshiicerus; species Yoshiicerus persimilis. The sequence continues at coordinate 23,836,853 of CM060170.1, read as the reverse complement.
GAGCTTAGTTCTGTGAAATGGGTTTGATAAGGTATACATTCGTGGTTGTTCCCAATAGATAAATTTTGGCCACTTATAGTTACTTAGCCGTGCTCTCGTGTAGCCACGTATGTTTTATTAGATAAGAAAGTAATAGACGGTGTAGTGCAGTAATACAGTTAATTATGATTGTACATAGGAGCACTAGAAATCTTCCACGTAGATAAGTCTGAAGACATAAAGAAGTTACTTAGCCGGATGGTATCTCTCTAACTACGGGTTTCGTTGCGGGCATAACTACGTATGTGAAAGTCTGAGACTCATACGGCGAAGGCTATGGAAACACTGCATGGCATGGACGGACGGACCGTGTGTGTCAAGACATGCAGGACCACCCTGTTCTTTTGTTAAGACGACCACATACCATCATCCACTTATTGGCTCTGCCTTCTTCTGCAATATATTCATTGCTTGTCGCACATCCTCCACTTCGGCCACATCACCGCCAGTCCAGACCCTGCAGTATTATTATCATACGTACATTACATAACTAACATTGCTTATTGTCTCTCTCAGCTTGCTTTTGCATTAGCTCACTGTAATTTAACTCCTATCTAACAACATTATTAGCATCTTACTACCGTACGGATACAGCTCCAAACCGTTTCCATCTCTGCCATCAATTAGTACTCTTTATGATTACACAGCCAACTCGTGATTTTACTTATGCCAATTTATGCACAATCGCTCCTTTCCCACCTGCACAGAAATTACATCTGAATTTCTCATTCTACTAAAGTGCTTTACTCATATTGTGCCCAATTACTCTCTTGATAATCAGTATTCAGTTATCAGACTGAAAAATATAGGCAATACTGCATACATACATACTATGTGTCTGAACTGAAAATTTTCAAACTCCATTAAACTAATTCCAAGGTCCATACTCAGAAAAAGCTTTAAAATTAATTCACTTAAAAGTTCAGTTCAGTCCAGTTAACGAGTTAAAAGTCAGTATGAAGTACAACAGACACGCTTTTTAATTACAATATAATAATTAAATTTAGTATAGATACTGTTCTTTCCCTTTTGACACAAAAATTAATGATGAATTATATCACTGATGATGTGATGATAGAAGTGAAAATAATATATTATACGTAATGCAATGTTTCGTTTATAGTAAGTGATACATTTGATTTAATTTGCACCATGAATATTATTGAATATAGATTTCATCATGTTCAGATATTAGAAATTTTGCTACATAATCAAAATTTCTAATATCTGAACGTGATCGGAAAGTACGACGTATAAGTATGACGTAAAAGATGGGACAGATAAGTAATGGTGCATAAATACAACACAATATTATCTAAAAAAAGACATAAGTACATAATTGTATGCTAATTTAAATATGAAATATTTTCGGCAGTGTTCTGTTCTTATAACTTATAAAGGTAGTAAAATAATTCTACATAAATATACGTGTCTATACATTCTGAATATTTACTCAGATCGCCAAAGTAAGTACTTTGTTACCTATGTAATTACTATTTTAATTGCTAAGTTTTAATAGTGCTATGAAATTGCCTTATAAACACTAGTATAATACTACGCTTCTTGAATGTTCGCAATATTAAATAAAAGCCACCCAAACAGTCGATCGAATAATGGTTTAATAAAAAATTATTATTGAGCATGCATATGTGATTGTTACAGTATGCTCACTTTGCTCACATATCTTTTGCATGTGAAAATTAAACGACTCATCACCTCCGCCTTCAAATTATTTCTTTCTGAACAGTGTACCTAATTCAGAATCAGTAAGCATATTGGCATTGCATGATATCTATCACATGGTGCACTTCATGTAGGTACCTATTACAAGTAATTATCGCGTTTCTACTGTAGAATAACTTTTCTAGAAAGCCTACTCGCAAGAAAGAGAGTCTATTGCAAAAAAGTATTGTTAAGTAGGCATGCAGTCAATACCCAACAAATTCAGCCTGTTGTAGTAATTATTTAGAGAATTTACTTGGTGTTCATATTCAGTTATCGAAAGTAAACCAATGAAAGTTCGCAGACCACAACTTCCAATTTTAATTAGGATACTCAGGAAATTACTCTTTTTGTATAACAAAGATTTCGTATAAAATTTTCATGGCTTTAAGATCATTTTGATTGTGAGGACATGAAACAATCAAAAATATTGATGGTATCACAGAGTGATAGTCAGTCCCTTACAACTTATGGATACTGTCAGTACCTTAAATATTCAAGCACCCATGCTACATGAACTTGAGATAAGGTGACCAGAGGTCCCGGATTTCTCGGGATTGTTCCCGATTTGAAAAGAGTTCCAGGCGGTCAGGACTTGACCAGGACGCTGATCAACTGTAAAATTATTATCTAAATGGAATACAAACATATTTTTAAACTTTACAGAAATCTTCACTGCAAAAGAACAATTCAGATGAACCAATAGATTTGTGGATATCATGTTAAGGCCCCATTTTATAAAGACATGTCCTTAATTTGCCTTACTGTAGACGACAAACACCGATTAGAATTTGGATAAAATATGGATAAAAGGGTAGTTGTGTATCAAATTCAGAACAATGAAATAAGTCAAAAAGATTTTCCCGAGCTACATGAGTCTAAAAAATATTATATTTACAATTCCTCTGATTTTTATGGGCATATTTTCTAAATTCATTTAATTAACTTCATTAATCCGTTAAATATACTCAGTTGTACTTATGTGTCCTAAGGGCAACTTGCTCGAAGAGAAAACTTAATTAAATCAAAATCAAGCCATTCAACCCATTAATAGATAAAATATTGAATTTGTAGTACTCTACAGTGCTCCAAATTCAGTTTTTCTTAATTTCTTAATTCAAAATTTTAATTTAATTTTAATTACTTTTAATTTTTCAAGAGACTTATGTAACGAATTTGGTAAATTCACACATGGATTTAAAAAGTGGTTTACTTTTAGAACTATTTTCTAGTCAAATTAATAGTTTCCAAGTTGTCCCGGTTTTTGTTCTTCATAATTACCTTAATATTCCCTTTTTACACGTAACATGAACAAATGTCCCGGATTTTGCATTTCTGAAATCTGGTCACCCTAACGTGAGAATGCAACCAAGCAAGTAGGTGCCTAGTGCTAGTGCCCACTGTAGTGTCATACAGACAATTTACCCCTACACTTTGTTGGTGTCAGACAGTGTTTGTAATATCGCATGTTTAAAAATTCTTGATAAAAATTTATATTTTTTCAAAAGTTACCCTCTTTTCCGTTGGAACTGTTTTCGTGAGTCAGGTGGTCGATACATGGCATTATTTATGTACATTTCCAATGGAATAATAAATATACAAGTACCATTATAGAAGTTGGACAACATTATAGAAGAAGCAAAACCCAGTTTGTTCCATGCAAATACAAAATAGTTGCATGTAATATAAGTTTGAATGCATTAGATTTTATCGTTATTTTAGGTCGTAACAAATTAAAACTTTGAGTGTATGTAGCATTATTACTGCTGGAGAGAGTATTTCTAATCTGAAAACTAGATTCAAGATAATGATAGCCAGACAGCAAGCAAAGGGCCTCAGGCATTCAAGTACACTTAAAATCATTGGCCATCCTCAAATTCATAATTCGGAAAAATAAGTTATTCCTACCTTCGTATTAGTTAGAAATTTCAAGAAGTCATAGCATTCCTCTTTTAGGAAACTCTCACAAAACGGATAAATTACTTTTGATATTTATGAATTATTGTAACACTTTTGTAAAATCCTGAGTAATATTGACTGTTCAATATTCCCCGATTATTATTAGAATATTAGTTGCATGTCCTATAATAAAATAGCACTGACGTAAAATTTTAAACCCAAGTAGAGTGCAATGTGGCATAAACTTAGAATTTACAGTTCATAATATGGTCACCTTTGGAATGCAATATAAATGACATTAGAAACTTGCTCTCCAGCAACTTGGAATCCCTTTTGTTGGTAACATTGGTTATACAATTATTTCGTATCTATACTTCGGTATCCGTGAAGGAAATAAACATCTCAGGTTTGGTATTCTATTGATTTGATTCCCGAAGCTACTAAATAATTGTTAGCGTATATGAAATGGTAATAGTGCCCACTATGCAATTTGGAATTAAGTGCTAGAATAGAGCAGCCGTGTGAAATGTAAATGGGCATTTGTGTAGCTTACCGCTGTTCATATTAAGTGCAAATTGTAGTAACTGTCTTTCTGTCATCGTGTCATAGATCTATATGTCATGTGAATTGTTCAAGACCGTCGTAAACTCTTCCTAATGTGCTACTCAGCTAACCTCACCTATTATACCCAAGGAGTGTAATTAGCAGGAAAGAAACGTTCGTGTTCCGATGATGGAATCAACGCATTTGATTGCACAGCCCTCTGGGCTACCACTCTAGCTACTCATACTCGTGCCAATTCAGTGCATTAGGTGCCATTGCCCAGTTCTTCGTTAATTATGCTGGATATTGTGAAATGGTAATTAAATGCCCAAAGTTGCTACGTCCATCTAATTTGATAATTAATAATATTTTCCTCGTTGGTGATTATCTAGCTTTCAAATTTAGAACACATACAAGTCAAATTCGAAGTAATTCAGGAGTTTAATAGCATTCTTACACCATGTAGGCATCCATACCTGTATCAAATGGTTTTACACACTGAACATTACCTAGTCTTAAATTCCACACTTTTGTAATACCTTTACTACCACAGTTTAAGACTTGTTGCCACTATTTATGTATGGCAATTATTGTATAACATTTAGTCATCACGAATATCTACGTATACCGACATTACCGACCAGAAGTCATGGAATCAGCATTACACTATTACGATGATTTAATGTCCATGCTCAACTCTACTCGTCGCTATCTAAAATTAACGAATAGTCCATACATACAAAGCAAGAGTATACTCTCCAGGGAATACATTTATCAGAGCCACAGAGACCATGCAAGACGATTACATTTCACGTTGTAATTATTTATTGGAAAGTTCTAGTTCGGTTCGACTACTAATACTTCTTACTACATATCGACTCACAACACCAGTCCACTCATCGACATTCAGTCACTTGCAGCTAAATATTTATAGCTATTAATTCCGAAAATTTGGAAACGGCTAAGCATCAACCTCACTACACTCTCCCAATAGTCAGAATTTATACCCACCCATTTTCTATAAACAGACAGCCTTCCTTGCAGCTCTGCATTATTGTAAGTAGCAAAGAAAGTGTTTATATTTAGTTCAGCATGGAATCCATGGAAAAGAAAATCATGCGAACTGAAAATTGAACTGCCAAATAGTGACTACCTATGTACACTCTGTTCAATACTTCACCATGCAACTAATGTAAGGAATAAGCATGTAGATGGAAATGAAAACTAGCAACCGAGATATATTGTAACAAGGGGCTAAAGGATAATGGTACTTCCTATAGTTGTACTCCACTAGTCTATTCTACAGACTCGTCATAGTGTTTTTAAACACGTTAGTTACACATAGATAGTATTTGTTTGTACGCGAGTGTATCATTTTGTACAAGAGACATGTATTTTGAGGTGAATAGAGATATTATTGCAGAGGAGTGATGGGGAAAGAAGGGAAATAGGTATTTCACAACAGCTGGATGTTTTCCTCAAAGACTACAAATTGAAATAAGTTTTGTAGTTGGTCGGACAGACGGACGGATGAGAATGGAGAATTGCATGCAATGAAACCGGAATGGCAATTCATATGGCAACTCTAAAAAAAGAATATACTGACAGACATGTAGAATTACGTTTTGGTTTAGACTAGAACTGCCTGGATTGTGAATGTTGTGGGTTAGTTAGGATTTACGATACGAGCACAGCGTATCTATATTATTTTTACATGCAGTCTAAAGTCTGAACTTGATGAACATTAGGAAGAGTAATGCACGATGAGGGATGAAATGGTGTGGTAGGTATTTTCGACCGGTAAACAAGTATATCGCATCCGAAAAGCGGGATAATGTCTTAAAAGTGTATGGTACACCAGATACACGTAGCAGTAAATTTTATTTTGTTTCGTCCAGAGAGCGAGATGCAGAGTGATGTGTATAGATAGTTGAGAATGACTGAGTGTGTGAGGAGTGCTTTATAAAAAATGAGATGAGACGGAAAGATGAAGGGTCCCGAGTTGATTGTGGTTGTTTATGAAGCATAGCATAGCATGGCTAACTGAGGAAAAGTATCAACCAAGGATGACAGTGCTAATTTTTCATGAAGCGGGTTTTTAGTGGAGAGATGGTGGCTGTGGTCTGATGGGGTTTCATGGTCCAAAGATATCAGACTGTCTCCTGCCCTCCCTCCACAAACCAACGCATCTTCCTATACCACTGCATCTCTGTATTTACACTCTGCCCCATGTACTCCAAATGCACACACATTTTTATTACGCTGCACAATTACATCTCTAACTACGTACCAGCATACTTAACTCACTCACCCAATCTCCTATCTTTGATGCAAGGAAATAATATGTGCACTGCAGCACTAGTGCTTCAAAGACATGAATTTTAGAGTCGCCGAGGTCGGGGAATTGTGAATGTGAAAGGCTGAGGAGGAAGAGGAGACGGAGTGGAGGATGGTGGCGGAGGATGCGAGGAGGAAGAAAGAGCGGCGTTGCAGAGTTGGTCGTTGGAGACCGGAAGTGGGGAATTGATGGTGGACACGCGCTTGTTGAGTGCTGTGGCATCGCAATGGATTGGTCCTTCGCCCCGCTCCTGTCATCGACTCCCAACTCGCACTGCCGTTTGCACGCGTCCCTAATTAGTCTCGATCCATTATGCTAATCACCACCTTTTGTTGCCCATTCCATTGATCACTCACTCGTCATCCGCGTCTTCACTCTCCACATACATCGCAGATTCCCTCTCAGACCACGACACTGTGTTCCTTGGCTGTGCTCAGACTGATAAGCATGTTGATGATATTACCTAAATCTTTGGAGTGCGATGTAAATAGTTGATCTCTTCTTCCGATTTCATATGTGATGTATGGTGGGGTATAAAGCACTTTCCATTGTATCATCTACGAGTGTGTACAAACAACCCAATCCTATTGCTTTGCTTTGGAGTGTGTTGTTGCAGAGTTTCAGTGCTTTCCTTCCTTGTATTGCATTGCATTGATATCACCAGTCGACCTATTATACCACACACACCGACCACATATCCCCATACAGTGCACCTATGGTGGAATACTATTGCACAACGTTGTCTCTCTGAATTGCTGACCTGACCTCTGCTATAGAGAAAGTTTCTGCTTTCAATTCATGATCCCTCCACAATAGCTTCAATTCATAACTATTATTGTATACTGCATAAAGCAAAATTGCCCTAAACTGCTAAACGCATGGCAATAGAAATACCTTTCATGTGTTTAGAGTTCCATAGTTCAATTCAATAAAAGCACAGAGTATAGATGACAAGGAGCGCAGCGCGCGTTCGAACTGACACGTAATATCCTTTAGATGCATTGTATGAATTTATTTATTACTTTCATGTTGCACTCAGCACTCCCCTACTCCATCCTGCTGGTATGGTGCAAGTCTTTTTATTTCAATTCTTTCATTCTATGTATAATAAATGTTTTACTTGCTATTTACACGGTTTTACTATGTCCATGCAACCACTCTCACAAGTTAGGCTCTAAAAAACATAATAAATGCAAGTTATATAACCCTCGCTCACTTCCCTCAGAGATGCTCCTCCAAAGAAATACGTAGTAGCATGCAATTGGAAAGTCAAAACAGTCAGTAAGGCAAAATACTTACAGTGCACTGCCTTAACAACTTCTGTGCAATACCCTAATCTGTCATCGGCGTGTACTGTTCTCATGGAATGAGTAACACTGCACAACTGTAATAAAATTGTGTAGTAAACGATAATATTGTAAGTCAAGGCGGAATACCTTACCCCAGAATAATACGTGGTTATTAAATTATTAAAGTATTACTATTGCTAGATATAAGACCATCGCTTATCAAGACTGAAATCAAGTAAGATAATCGCTCATATATTTATATTAAAAGAGTAATAAGCGAGAGTTTAGACTTTGCTTAAAATGGGCAATATTCTATCACCTGCTAATATCATGAGAAATGTTGTAATGCTGTAATATGCTGTAAAATTTTGCATTTATTTCGTATTGCCCATTTTTAATGGCAAATGAATATTACTTAGTACATTTGTACCACTGTTCATGAATCCGCTTACCTACACCACCATTTACTTACAAAAAAGTAAACATAAATATTTGACATAAAATCAAACCTTTATATATTCGCATTAATTAATGTAAAATGTTCTTATGAAAGTATGTTTTAATTAATTCTGATACAACCTTATTGCATGAAAATTTGTTACTGTACAAGAAGATGATATTCCTTTTAATATTCTATTCTATAACATTTCGCAAGAAATTTTCAATTATTGTAACATTTTAATAAAACTTAAAAATTCACTATTTATTATGCCTTTCAAATTTTTTACATATTTTCTTTTTGTTTCATCATTAACAGATTTGAACATGAATTCTAGCAAACAACCAGCTGCTTTTATATTATCCTTATATGGATAGTTGGCAGTTCCAGATAATTGCTAGCTGGATATCCTTATTTGCATATTCTGACAAGCAAGTTTGTAACTCTAAGCAAGAGTTGGCTCTGGCTATGACTAACATTAAGTGAAAGTGAATGGAAGGAAAAGCGTATTGCATTTACGCGAGGTTCTGGAGTGCATTGCTCGTAAAAAGCGCAAGCGACTTGACTTGCCATGTTGACATGCTGGTGAGAGTGAAAATCATAAGTCCACCCATCCTAACTTATCATCTAACATCGTTTCTCCCATCGCCTTTTCTCGCCCTTGCAAGCCATCGGATGTTATTTTGCCGCACAATACTCAATAAAACATTGAAACATTAATAACAACTGCATTTACTGCAGATAATTCATTAAACTACTACATTATTCCAACTAGCAGAGAAACACACTTGCTAATCCATTCTAAGAGTTATTAAGTTGTATATGCTTCGGTTTGGTCAATTTTCTTTATTTTATTTTTTAATTTCTTTCACGTTTGTCATAACTTATTCTAGTTTTCACGGAACTTCATGTAGATGACTCAGCATAAAATAACAGTTTTGCTGATGAATTGCTGAGTCATCTACCAAATGTTATAGTAGGACGACAATACGTAAAATAAGTTAATATGTGTATTTGGACACACATATAATGGCCGATATGCCAATGTAGCAATAGTAAACGACGTTGGACTTCTAAAAGTTTATAATTTTTGTAAAGTAACCTTTGGATCATAATTAAGGATGCAGCCATAGAAAATGCTGCGTCTAAACGAAAATACCTTGTAGAAGTGGGAAGAAGACATAGGGAATGGAGAAAAGCCAAGTGGTGAATAATACGTTGGGGTTATTTTGGGTGACATGAAAATGAAAGTAGTGGAGAATGGATCTGCAGCGTGGCGAGTGAATAGGAGGTTGAATTGAATGGATGGGCTCATGAAAGTCAAAGTCATGAGCAGACCTAGGAGAGTTAGATCCAAAAACGTAAAAATAGATAGTTAAAAAGGTGTTTAAAATGGGCACAATAGTTGGCAAAATAGGTGCTTAAAATTGAAAAAATGCTCTAAGATGAAAAAAATGTAAAAATTATTTTTTTAAAATATGTTTCAATATTTAAGGACTTTATATGTTAAAAAGTAGCAAAATCAAAGAAAATCTTATTTATTTATGAAACAGACATAAATGAATTAGTTGCATTTTTGTCTAATTATTGGAAATTCCAACGAAGGTTTATAAAAAAGCGTACGTAAATACCAAATAGTAATTTCTGTGTTATTTATTCGTTTCCAATTAAAGAAATTGTTGTTTTGAGTTAATTGTCTGTTGAATTTATAGTCCCAAGTCAATTAAAGTGTCAAAATAAGTTAAAAATAGGATCCAAAGACCAAAATAGGTTAGAACCTAGGTTTGGGTGCTATACATCTACATTAGGTAAAACTAGGTGCCACAAAGTTTTCAATTAGCATCCTTAAGTGATGAAACTTCTGCCCCCAAGTCTCAGGGCATTATTATGTGTTAACAGAGAAAGATGTTTTTAACTAACTATCCTAGGTCTGGTGATGAGGCAACGCGTAACATTATTCGGTGCACTTTGCACAGGAGAAGAGAATCTGCTAAATGGAATCAGTTGCCACACAGCCGTAGCGTAATGCATATAAATAGAAGGAGATGGGTGCATATTCAAGAGACAAGAGTTGGCTACCCGAATCCGAAGTTGTGTTCTGGTCTACCCATGCAGCACAACGGAGCGGAAGTGTCTCGATGCTTACGGAAAGATCGCATATCCAAAGCACAATTCTCTCTTCCCGTTCTGCATGTTGCATTATTTGTGTTCCAAACTTTCCTTCCCTACTTTAACTTGACTCTCTCATTGTAAAACAACCGTCGTCGCAAGGCCTATGCCTTACTTACTCTATTAGGTACTTGCTTCAATTTATATTCCCTCCTTTACGCTCACAATCCCTTCATTTGCTTCATTGCCATTTTCATTTTTCAGCTTCTCACGTTACTTTTATATTTCACCAAAATATCGCGTTCAAAGAAACACTCGCATTTTAATAAGTAATTCGAATTTAATAGTAATGCCTCTCTGCTTTTCCACAATAAACTCTGTGGAGAACATTATTAATTACTATCAATAGCTATCATCCCTGTCAAAATATATATTATCCAATCATTAGGATTAAAAATTACCTTTTATTAAATAACAAAGAATTAAAAATGTAGTTTTTTAAATGTATTAAAACAAAATAACTGTATTTATGTCAGCGTGTAATTTTCTGATGTACTGGAACACTAAAGTCTGAGCCAATCTACACCTTTCTCTAGCTTCACTACAGTTTAGTACAACTTTAACAACATCGATGTGTATTTAAAATTCATGAGAATATTAGTTTAAGCATTGCGATTAACATTAAACTGGTGAATTGATTACAATGTTTCAAAGATGGTTATGAAGCCCACCGTAAGAAATCAACCAATGCAGGACGGATATTAATTCTGGAACTGAGTATGCAGCAATATCTTTAAATGTTTGATTCAGTTCATTGAGCCACACAACAAGAGAAAGTAAACTGAAAATAGGAATGAAGTGGGAGTACCAACATTATGCAAGTAATTACTATACCAGATTATATCTTCTACGCATACGAATAAATGCCATACTGTTGCAAACCAGGTTGAACATATGTATATAGTAATGGAGCAGGTAAAACTAATTATCACAGCGACAATAAATTAGCAGATGAATGACGCAATAACATACAACCTTATTTGCAAATCAGTTAAACTATTGATAGTGCTACTATGCACTACTAGCACTACACAATTCACATGTAAGTTTTCATAATGGGTCCTACTCAAAATTTCTTTGAAATGCTTTACGTTGCGCATTTCAACCAATAAAATATAGGGATTTAATACAAAAACGCATTATTGCAGATAAATATAATGCTGAAGCATCTAAAAGTATCAACTTTCATTTGTATAATTATTTCCAGTAAAATATTTCAATCTTGAGAATTTTTGTAACTGTAAATGACCAATGCATTTTTGTAAGAAAGACTTGAATTGAAATGAACAAATTCGTAATGTTAAACATTATAATAATGTATAGTATTAAACTAGTTCAGGTAGAGATTGTTCTACATTACATGAGAGGCATTAAGTAGTTATGAACAGCGGGTAGGTTAAGTGCATAGATGTGTAACAGAGAAGGAAAATGTGTACAGGTAAGTATAAACATGAGTAAATACCTTTCCAAGTGTTGTTGAGTGAATCGAATTTAAAGGGAAAACAAAACCGAAAGGCATATAAAGACAGTTAGTTTTAGTTTCCATTGAGAGCGTTTACTTTTGTCAATTGATCCCATTGTTCGGCAATATTTCAGTTTACTTATTGGAAAATGGTGGGTAATTGTAGTATTTGAAGGGATAAGTTTTAGAAACTTATGTTTGCATATCACATTAGCCTTATCCAATTGACTACTACATTCTTCCTCTATTGCATGACATGGTAAATTCTCTAAACACTCACCGATATCCCGACAGTACACCCATAAGACTATTTTCTCTGCATAAGCATCTCTGACATGTATGTACTAATGTAGTGTACACGTACATTGCTAGGATAGACAAACCTCCATGGATGCACTATTTGATATATGAAAAAGTATGTAATCCGTGGAACAGATAAGTAAGCAAATAGTAGTTGGTCCGTAGTAGACTGGAAGGAAAGGTACTAATACGAAGCAAAGTATTGGATGGATGTGGCATAGATGCAGTGTGTTAACACACTGTGAGAAAGTTTGTTGGTAGACTGCATTGAAAAGGGCATAAAAGAAAGACGGAATAATTCTGTCGGTGAGACTCATCTTCAGAGGTTTTAACGAAAGAAAAGGAAGAAAAGATCCGAAAAGAAGAGTATCGATTTCCCATGTTTCCCTTGTTCATTAATTCCGTTGAGAGGATGGAAGGACGAAAGACGGTGGAGGAGAGCTTGCTGAAGCCAAGAGCGAAATTGTAGAAATAGCGAGATGTTTGTTGTGTTGACTAGCCAAAGGATGAAGGAAGCTCTTTTCACTCACATCACATCAGCCAACTTGCTGAGTCGAACTCATTGTGAGTTTCCGAGTACATTAGAGGGACAGAGTCAGTAAACAGAGAGCGAGAGAGCCCTTATAGAGAGGGAGGCTATAGGGATACGTGTCTCTGTCCGTATAGAGTATCGAGGGACATGTCCACGTAAGTATCTAGCTAATATTATGAGTGAGTGAGCAGAAGGCAGATCGGGAAGGATGCGTAGTTTTGTGTGCCGTGTCGTTAGGATGATAGAAAGAGCAAGTAAAGTACCCTTTATTAAATATCGGCACGATATTTACTGGGAATGCTCTGTCACGCTGTCTGTCTGTCCGTCCGTCCGTCTGTCTGTCTGTGAGTCGGTCGTATAACTTTAGAACGCATTCACATAAATTGATCAATCTTTTTTTAAAACATCACTTATTAATATATCTTGCTCCATATTGAAAATCAGCCCCCTCGGACTTTTAGTTTCTGCAGAATTCGAAAATTTGCAAAGTCACATAGCAATGCATATATGACACAAGTCACAGAAATACAAAGTCCCACAGAGCGCCACCTTACCTTGCTCTGCTAACTACTAGAGCATGATCTATCTGTCTGTGTGTTCTCGGGAAGCTACTTTATCGATATACCTGGTCTGTCTGTCCGTCTGTGTGTTCTCGGGAAGCTGCTTTATTGATATACCTGATCTGTCTGTTTGTATATGTGTTCGCAGGAAGCTACTTATGATGATCTGATAATCAAACCATGATGATCTGATAATCAAACCATGATGATCTGATAATCAAACCATGATGATCTGATAATCAAACCATGATGATCTGATAATCAAACCATGATGATCTGATAATCAAACCATGATGATCTGATAATCAAACCATGATGATCTGATAATCAAACCATGGTGATCTGATAATCAAACCATGATGCTCTGATAATCAAATCATGATGATTTACATTTATAAACACACATGCCGATATTTGTTTACGCCCGTTTTGCAACGGTTTATTTACAATCCAATTCGTTACGGTGGTCACTCAACTGAAAATGACCGGATCTAAGGGCTCTCAATGTTCATTTCGTTAGGTCACTCTTCTATCTCTCATCTGGCACAACTCCTTTCTCTGATTAGCAACTCTCATCCACTTCTCCCGTTGTTTATTGTTACCAGATCTCCTAACGTCACTCCGCCAACATTCTCCTCTGTCTCATCAGCATCCTGACATATTACTGTCTCTCTCCACTAACAGCGCTCATCCCTATTTTTCACTTCAAGCAAAACGCAAAACTCACCATACGCCACCACTTCCTAAATACTAACTAAATTAATTAAGCTGATTAGTCACATCAAAACATCTAACAAACAGATTACGAAATATACCTATACTTGTTTTCAGCTCCATTTACTGGCTACCATTAAAATTCCTATGACCAGGATTCCAGTCTTTGCTGAGAATATTTAGCTGGCGAATTTCTGTGTAAGCATGCTTACGATTTATAACAAGATGTTTTTCTCTTTTATCCTTGTTTATCCAGCTCAATGGATTATTTTAGTGTTGTCACTCAAAACAGAAAAGTCTTTCCTCCTAATGCGTCAAAGTAAAATAATGTAGCGCAATATATTTACTTTTATTTGTGCTTTGGATTGTACTCCCAAACAAATCCCACCATCGCAGCCTTGAGATTTACTTAATCAATGAAAACACGGAATCTGCTTGTTCAGTGGATACAGCTATTTAATTGATGACTGGAATTAATCGTATAGGTAGGTAATAAAGATTTTCACAATATAATGAATGATTTGCCGTTAGCAAAGTTAATTTTCTAAGTAGAGGAACCTAGGCTGCATTCATTGATGGTTAGGAGGAAAGTGGAAAATCATTGAACTAGAACTACAAGGATGCATCATTCATAATAACTCGTTATAAGTAAACAGAAAAGTTAGCGAGCGAGTTGCTTGTTGCACTGAGTGTATCTGTTTTGTTTTAGTTGCTGATGGAACATGTAGTTCTGACAAGAAAAGCCAAAGGCTAAACCCACAATCATCATCGATAGTTGGTCGATAATGTAGATACGATAAAGGAATTCGTCAAACAACATGTGCATGTAAACATTGTATTACCAAATGTGAGTAGGTATCCAGTGAAATGTAATAAAGCTACACATTAACAATTACATAAAAGTGAATAGGAGCCCATTACGTCATTAAAATCAAAATTATGGTCTTTCTTTATTATTATTATAATATAGTTCAGTGTTCTTTGTTTGCTTTAGTGTTGTAGAGGGCCTTGCCCTAGGAGAGCACAGGCAGACAGTTAGAAGGAAAAAGGGTAGCAGTGACCCATTAAAACAATGATGATTTATGAACAAGTCGTATTTTGTTGTAAGAAATTTCCGCCCATCAACTGCTTATTGTTAATAATATTTAATATGCATAAAGGTATGTAGATTAGAGTAGAACCGAGTTAGTTATTAGCCCAGGGTGGTTGGTATCTGTATTAGAGACTGCTGGAAGGATGTCCTTAAGTTCTTATTACATTACGCAGCACATAATAGTAATATGAAGATGCATCTGCTGCCGTCCGTCATAAAAGAAGTGCCAGAGTCGCATCGAATGTATCTAAATAGCAGTAAAGTAAGTGAAAGAGTGAAATATATTACTTTGCATAAAGAATTGCACAAACTCTTCTTTTTGCAATAGTGAAATATTGCGAGTAGTTACCATAAAAAATATTTCAGCCCAACCGCAAACGTTATATAGAGCTAATTTCTTATCAGCTAGGACAGTATAATGTGCACTAACAGTTCATTACTACTGCTCCTCATTTCCCGTATAGCTACTAATAGAAATATATGAAGAGATGTAAAAATATATGTAAAAAACGCGAATAAGATAAACAATCTATCATTGTATGATGATGAGTAATGGCATATAATAAAATATAGCAGGTAGAGATAGAGAAAAGCATATGGAAAAAGAAGAACAAATTAAAATTAAATGTGCAGAATAAACAAACAAGATATCCGTCTGGTTGTTGTTGTTGGATGTAGGCTGAGTATTGGATAGCTCAGTTCTCGGCAACTGAAACTCCACTTTTTCAGATAAGTCTTTGTCTAAAGTAAGTGGAGAGAGGAGAGAAGATTACATTATGAATAGGAAACTGACAATACAAGTCTTTTCTAGGGATTTGGAATGGATCTTCGTGGGATGCAGTGGAGTTCGTGTTAAAAGGATGACATGGGTTGGTGAATCGAAACTTTTTGCATCTCGTTTGCTCCTTAACTACTTGGTTTAACGAGGATGGAGATCGCAGTAGCTGCGGAGCTACTTAGATTAAATACTAGAGGAGAGTTGAACTTTGCTCGGACGAGAGATTGAATAAATTGATATTAACTCATCGTCGGCTGAACTGTTGTCTTGTCTTATCCTGAGCCAAGGTTTCCATTACAGAGCTCCTGTTGTTTGTCGTCGTGCTATGCTAGTTCCAGCACATTTCTTGGCTTCACCTTCGCTTTGGCTCCAGCTCATCCTTTTTGGCCCACAACTAACAAGCACTTTGGCAATCCTCACAAGTGCGATGTGATTGGTGTGCGGAGCCGACGGCACTGCAATTCAAGGCAAAGCTGTCCAACTATTCTGTTATTTTATCGTCCAGAACGAAACCAGACCAGGGTGTTAGTTGGCAGTTAAGTATGGGAGGTAGCAGTTGATAGGTAAGTGGGTAACAGGTGAAATGCTGTTGATGTGCTGATGGAACTGTTATTACACACTAGTACACTAAACTCGCTATACGCACCAGTCCTAAAGTGTAGCTAGTTATGTTCGCTGTAGAAATACTTAATGCATCTTAATGCTTGACATATCAAATAAAGAGGTGAATTTCTGTGGATGAAATGGTTAGATTACACTTATTTGCATTCGCGATCCTTGCAATCGTTATCTTAATAGCAGAAGTAGTAATAATACATATTCCTCATCTATTTAACATCTCCATGCAATTTATCCCATACAAACTATCACAAAGCTAGGCAATCCCTTCGTTTCATGCTCCTGTGTTCAAGATATGCAAGCAATCTGACATGAGTGGTGTATTTACTTAAAGATTCTATTGTATTGCGCGTTCACAGCAAAATGATACATTAAGAATAATACGTAGGTATATTTACAACGAATGTAATTGGGAATAAATACTAAGGGTAAATAGCATTTATTTTACTTCTTTGAGTGGATTTTAGTGTATGAGTTGGAATGCAGGCACAGAAGTAGTTTTGGGTTAACCCATTTTTAATTTGGCACTAGGGTTGTTGAATGGCGAACAGTTAAATGTAGGTATTGGGAGAAGAGGAGTGAGGAATATAAGCAACCCAATGATTTTCCTGTGGAAAATAATATATCGTCAACAATTATTAGAGGACAGGTATTTATCAATAAATTTCCTTAACGTGAAGATTCGCGAATTGTGAGCGTGCATGTTTGTTAGCTTACACCTTGTCTAGCCTGTCAGTTCTGTCTCACAATTCTTCCTCTAGCTAACGAGCCTGGGTTGGTCTGTCTTCCTTTCCTTGACTCGACAGACTGACTCTCATACTTCGTTTGATTTGGCTGCTGACAATGAAACAAAATTGCCAAGTGTCTAGCTACCTACCTAAGTCGGGTAAAAATATGTGAAGATAGAATATTAGAGCCTTGGTGGAGTTAAGAATAGAGCCTGCTCGCTCTAATGATAAATAAGTAAATAACATTTGAATGGATTCCGTTTGAGTTGGGATGGCATGTTATGATATGGCATGGCACCTGAAGTCACACATTATCCGAAGGTGTAGCATTCATTCTGCCAGTCAGCCCAAACGATTATCTCTAATAAGTATGTGCTCATCGTATGTTTAGCAAACAGAATCATTCATTGTCTGCTATTGTTCCTTGCTGACAGATTGTGCTATTGTCAGTCCTTGCTATCCGCAGTACACGACATTGCAAAAGGACTGGCCAAAGCAGGGAAAAACTCAATCGGCGACTCTGCGTTGTTGCTGGAGTGGAGGATCTTTCTTTCAAAGAAACAACGTAACTTAATGGAACTCCACACACACGATACGTAGATCGCGATTACACTCACAGGAAACTTCACATCAACCACCGAAACCAACTCTTTCGTGAACTAGAAAAGGAAGTACCAAATTATCAGCCTGCGAAAATGTCTGTCTTTCACATCTCTCGTGTATTTAGCCACAATGCGCTCACAGCACTCACATACTCTACTCAAGTAGTCTAGTTAAGAGACTACTTATGAAGTAATGTGCTCGACAAATTACCATCAACTTGTCGCTTTCCTCAACAGTCCCTACAATCATATACTTTTAGTGTCTTCCTTCCCAGATCCACCTACAGTACAATTTACTGCAAAGCTACAATAATGTTATTCTATTGTTATACACCGATACCAGTGTATAAATACTTAAGTATGGGCGCAAACACTCTGGAATAGAAAACCTGGCAAAATATTATTATACGTATGTAGTTAGTTGTTAGTAAATAAATAATAGGATCTAAATTGCGGGTTCTTATATGGTTGTTGATATTAAGCGAAGATAATGTGTCATTCGGTCCCTTGCCTTGTCAGTCTGTTCTCGGCTGTAAAATAAAATAACGTTGCATTGCACAACACGTCACATGAGACAGAACCCTTGAGTTCGAGTTGAAGGCCTCGTTTGGCTTTGACACAAGTGCATGCAATGTCGTGACGAACAACAAGAGCCGCTGCTACCTGCTTTACCTACGGCTCTTCCTCTCACTTACTCATCACTCTATACCAGCCACGGATATTCATGCACACCATGGCTAATAATAACAGAGTGTGGCTCTAATCCCATTTACATCGCAATCCTGTACCTACATGCGCTTCCACAAACTCGACATCTTCCACTGCCCAACTCTTGCCGGTCTTCTCTTCTCCGTCGGGTCGGCCTACCCACTTTTTAACTAGATAGTTGCTCCTCGGCGTTTAGCTCATGTTGCATGGTAGGTGGCTTTCCTAACTTCGCCTTATTATACTCTAGTTAGTAGTTACTGCCTTCTCTCCATCCTAAGTAGCTTCCCTTTGCCTACCGTCTTTTCCACCACCAACACTAACCACATAACCACTAACCATAATAACCTTTACTTCACAACTCCTTCCAATCAAATCACCTTCCTTCAATAAATTCACATATTTATCCGCATTTTAATGCACTGCCAACAAAACAATTACTAATACTATCGAATATCCTGGCATGTCTAAATAATCCCTAGATCCGAACACAACATTGTATTTTCATCCCCTCTATAAGATAGCAGGCTACTATTTATTTATGGGCTTTGTATCCTACAACACATGTAATATTACACAACAGTTTAAAAAATTGCATTTACTTATTGTACTCTCATTTTTGCAAACTTGAAATTTCGTGTTTTTAGGCTACATAATAAAATAATGCATGCTTCCACATTTGATAAATATTCACACATGGCTAACAACATGGAAATTTCATTGCATGCAGTTTTGGATATTGCTTTGCAAATTTTGAGTAATTTGTTGAAGCCCAAATATTGTTTAGCATTATTCCAACTTTTAATACCAAAAAGCACCTTAGAAGATTACAAAAGTTTGGTTGATTTGGAGAATGAGGCAAGGGGTTTTTCAGTCAAATGTACTTACTATACCCATCTAAGCATAGTTATTCAAACTTTTCCTGCAATAAAATATTCCTGTACTGAAACTTATTTACCATGTTATATTCTATTGTCCACATTTTGCCTGGCATGCAAAAATACATAGTTATTTTTCTAAAGTATTTTTATGAGAGAACTTTAGATTTCGGTACTTATATAGTATTTAACACATACTCAAAGAAAATAGTAGATTTCATGAAAATAAGCAGGAGTCATAACTTACAGCAATGACAATGGGTCTCACGACTGAGAAGGGAATAAACGAGTGTAGAAAATCCGAAGTTAAATACATTCATCGCAAGTAACTGGAGTAATACCTATAATGATAACGACGAAAGTTTGTTTGTAACTGCGACATAGCATTATCTTACATGGAAAACGGTCTGGCTGGAAGGAGGTATTTATTTGGAAGCACACATTGATTATGGTTAGTAACTTACGTTGGAAGTGGATACGGACAGAAAGGAAAGTTTTAGTTCTCACAGTACGGAACTGACTGCTTACTGTCAATTGATACGAAGTGCATACATATTATTATATTATGTCAACATTGCTTTAGTTTTTGTGATGGCTGAAGAACAAAGCACGCAAATACGTGGGTTCTTAACTCCATAAATGTGCATGCGGGCAGACAGCACAACAGTTGCATGTCTAATGTAACATTTACAATATAATGATGTCACTAAAATAGTAGATACCGGACAATGAGATTCCGCCCTTTTATCTTTGCGTCCCGTTTCGTTTCTGGTCGTCAGTCACTCCTATCAAATTCATAATGGTGCCTACCAACAGCGTTTTTCTGGAAAATTTTGCTCGAAAGGAACTTCTGGAATGGTTTCGGGTTTTGAGTGCGTGGTACAATGGACACTTGAGCAGACCTATGTGGTTGGGTTAGATTTAGTTTATTTGAGTCGCATGATGATGATTAGTTACATGTATGGCCACCCAATTACACGAAATTACATAACATGCATTGTTGTATGTAAAACACGCCCAACAAATTAAGATGAAAGAAGGGGCGCCATGGAGAGCAGGAGTTGAACACCAAATGAAAACGGCAGTTCGGCTAGTTAGCAACGTTCCGAAAAGAAACTCTTGTGTGACGAATGGAAACCACATAAACGTAGTCTCGATGATACAAATTGAAGGCAGCGACGGAGAAACGGACTTGATTTGACTACCTAACAATTTCTGTGTCATTTAAAGTGAAACTTGCGATTAGACGCAGTGAGAATTTGACAACTGTAATTCTAATAGGAGTTCGTCAGTCAATGGGATGCAGAGGCCCTAATGCCTTACGTGTTTACTGTATTTTTAGGATGCGGATATCATGCTGCAGTCATGCTATCCCACTACTCCATAATTCTATTCATATTCACATCAACAAAAAATGCTATTCCCCACAACACAATGCAACTGTCTGTCATTCACTCTCTACGCAGTGACCACAATGACCAGTTGACCAGGAGGCGTTACCACGTCAGTAGTTCCCATTCGCCTCTCATTGTCAGCCATGTGCGTGATCCTTCTTCTTACCCGCTAATAGCACTCCACAAATACACAAACACTAATAAACATTTACAATCTAGTCTTAACTTATTTCATAATAGCCTTCCGAATAATCTCCAAGTCATTACATTGTTAAAAAATTTTAAACGACCATTGCGGCTATACTAGGAATAGGAAAGATAAAGTGTGTTTTTTTAAAAATAATTGCGAATTCTACTACATATCTTTTCAGAGTTAATAAATAAGCAACTTCATCTCCCAATTATATCCCTCTCCAGAATTACCAAGTAAAATAAATAACTTGAAGTTGAGACAATGAAGACAATTTACAACGAAAACTGCGTTGTATTAACACTTATTAGTCTTCAAGACATCAATAAATACTTTGTTGCAATGGAAATGTATAAATATTGATACAGTCTTAACAGGAAATTTATGAAACGTTATATGAAGTCCAGTACTTGTTTATAAATTAAATGAAAAGGTTTATTCATGGTCTATTATGAATAGACGGTACTGCGAAATTGTTTATCTCTGAAATTGGAGTTGAGTATTATTCGTCATATCTTTGGCAATAAAGAATACGTCTAATTTAAATTCTGCCAAGTGTTTTTATAATTAATATGTACATTGGAAAAGTACAAATATACTCATTTGGGTAGACAACCTCTAAATAATATTATGCAGAATAGTTGACAGGAAAAATGGTTAGAGCGTGAATGCAATAAGTCCAGTCCTCATAAACGAAAGTAATAAGTAAATTGAAATAATCATCAGTCATCTTATCATTCACGATACGTCATGTGAGAGAAGTTTCTTACTTGCTCGATGCATTGTATTTGGTACATTTACCTGTATTTTGGTGAACAGTGTACAGCAGAATGTGAATAGATTACGTACTATACGATATTACATTGTATTGTGGATGTAGGTAGCTGTTAGTCATACAGAGTATAAGCAAATGCATAATAGAGCAAGTTTATGAGATGTCTAGTTTTTAGCTAATATGCAAGTAAGTCAGAGAATGGAATTGAGAAAAGTAAATTAGGCAGCTGTGCTATTAAAATTTATGGACATGATAATAACATACATAGTGCCTAATAATATACATATTATGCAACACTTTCCAACTGCAGATTCTACAGGATATGACGGAAAAGAGTTTTGGTTATGGAAGGGAGCAGTGGTAATGTAGTGAGTGAGTGAAATGATGTAGTGAAGACAATGAATGAGAGAATAGTGCAAAACTGGCACCCATCATCAACACTGATAGTTATATTTTGTGTTGTAGACACTAAAACGCATGAAATGAAGGAGTTGCAGGTTGATAAAGTGGATGTAGTAAGAAGTGAACATGCCACGTCGTATTTATTAGTTTAGCATCCACTACCTCCGTGTACCTTTATAATAATAATTATTATTATCGCAGATATGAAGATGTATGTATGTGGTAGGTACAGGGATGATGTAGTTGGGAGCTGTGATTACTTACGAGCATTAGGAGACTCCTTGTGGGAATAGGGCAGGAGCAGATTCTAAAGATGAGATATGTGGAGAGGTGAATAAGAGATGTTCTTTCCATGCATAAATATGATATATTAGACGGCAATAGAACAGAGTTGAGGTAAACTAGGTAGGTAGGCAGGAGAGTCATAATATTAAGTGAGCTAACGATAAACTTAAGTAAATACAAAGGTGAAGCCAAGGCACGTAGTATTTAGGCAGCACAAAACCAATATACAAACAAAATACCTGCTATACCACTGAAACATTAACAGAAAAATGGTTTATGCACAATTACAAGGTGCACAATACAAACTAAGGTATCATGTCGTATTATTATGTAGGTACCCACAACCTACCTGCTTGCTTATATTAATGCTTGGACCCATGTACCCAAGTCGTATGCAGATATATTATTATTATTACTATACTGACGGAAAACAAAGCTACATGAATACCAGACTTGATTTGAGTTGGGTTAGACAGATTTGAGTTTGTTTAAAGTAAGTTGATTATGCTGGAAGTCGAAGTGAAGTGAATTTTAATGCAGTGCTATCAGTGCTATGGTCCAGTTAGCCCAGGCAGGTATGGCATGGACTAGGCATAAGGTGAGAAGGTGGGCACAGTATAGGAGATGGTATTGCGAGGTGAAGTTGTGTAAATTGAGGAAGATGAGGAAAGTGTTTGTTTTTAGGAAGATGGGTTGGAGGGATGAGAGTTGGCAGTGGAAGGTGAATAGATTTCTCACTAAGTCAGAGTGGCTGGCTCTCGTTGTCTTGTCTGTGGCGGTTATGCGAAGAGTAATGAGTGGGACGTGAGATGGAAGAAGAGTAAGACGAAATGGGCAACTCTTTCTTCTATTGTGTTACTCGAAGCTAAGTCTCCTCTATTGGCCATTAGCTGTCTGAACACATGCAATAATATGATATAATGTATTGGGCTAATGTAATATACGATTCGAAAGCACTCTGCTCTCCTCTATTCCATTATACAAAGTACACGTTATTAGTGCTCCCTACCTACCTGCACTTATTATTATTGCAGCTCCGTAGACATAAAGCCTAAATGCTTGGCTAAAGACCTACTCGTTGACTTAAGGAATTGTTCACTCCGTGCAATTCACTTTCCTCCGACTTCTCTCCTAAAGACTCATCTCGTCTTCCCTGCTCTGTTCTGTGTGTTCCTCTCGTTTAGACCAAGAAAATTGTAAGTTGTGTGCAGTTAAGTAAATATGTCAGTAAGTGTAACTATAGGGCAGCCGTAATAGTCAGTTTATACAAACAAACAAGACAAGGTGCATTCAGAGCCACTAAGCAGCTCTCCTCAACCAACACAGACTCAAAAGTCAAGTCCAAGAAAGAGGCTCCTCAAATTTTTCGCTCAGAGAGGTGTGCCTTAGAAAATCAACACCTGTAATCATCTGGTCTTGAATTAAGAACTGTAATCAAGTTGATTTTTATACGTCCATATGGTCCGTGTGTTGTTCTCCACAGGCTATTATGGGATGGAGTTAAGACCACCGTGATGGTCCATGCTCAAGCACAAAAAACCAACAATGGGAGGAGTCCACAGACAGCTCCAGTATATTTTCATGTTTTTAACAACTTACATTTTTCCCAATGACTTTATAAAATTAGAACTTTATTACCAGTCAGGAGGGAATACAACTGCCAAGCCAATGTAGTGTCTGTCAGACTTTATCTATTACGCTCTCTCTACCTACACTCATTCAACTACTCTTTCCATCCACGCAGCTAGGCCTCGGCCAAATCCAACGGATCAGCAGAGCCTCCGACCACTCCGAAACCCAACCGACTTCATTCATTCCATCTCATTCCATTTATACATAATTCCCAATCTTCCTCCAGCTTTGCTTACTGTTGCACTCACTGCAGTTATTCCCAGCCCTTCTCTCTTATGTAACCACGCTCCACATTTCCTATCCCTATCGCTCCAACTCACTCCACCGCAACACAAAGCAATCACAACTCTCGTTTGCTTTATATCACTCTGCTGTGTTATGATACCATTACCTTAGAGCCTCTTCCCATTATTATTATCGTTCGTATTGTACTCCCGTACAATGAGACAAAATACCACATTAAATTTATTATTAGGAACCGGGTACCTTTATTATCATATACTCAAGGTGGGTAAGTAACTGACCGGGCATCCGAATTCCCTTTATTTGAATAATGCACTTTATTACGGGCTATTAAGGTACATATAGTTCCAATGGAGTATTACGTACAATTCTGTAATATGCGTGACTATTCATACGCATAATAACAAGGTACTGGGTAGCCTACCTTGTATTGGTAAACAGATATTATTTTACACATGTACCCTCTTCATGCATTACACTCGTATATTTATAGATTCTATAGTTATAGTTTCTGGTCATTAAAGTAATGCATGAACTTTCCTTCGCTTAGAAAATATCACGTACTCCGTTGGTTTCAAGTAAATCCGAAAAGTATAATTTATATAATTTTATAATTGTGTAATAATATACATAACCTTCACTGGTGTATTATTAACCTAGCTAAACCCAATGTTACATTATTCTTTATTTTTTGTTCCCTAGAAAATTGGTGTAAATTGAGACAATGATTTTAAATGGGCATTTTTTCTAATCCACATATTTTCAATTTGAAACAAATGTATATGTATGCTGCCTGTGCCCCAATTACATTGTTAGCTTTTAATAAGAGGCCGAATAATGTTACGTCACCGCTTTAATAATAAAATAATATACTAGTTAAACAAATGACAGCATCATTTTAATTAGCGACATGATTGTAAATTTCCTATTGAAACAATGTGTCATTGATGCGTAATATGATATTTACTGAGAATAGAATAAGTAGGCATTGATAAATAGAGTTGGTTGAAGTTGCGGCATTTCGGCAAGGCTATATAATTATGATTGCGTGAAATGAATAGAGTTGTGATTCGATCCGATGTCTAGCAGATAATAAATGAAGTTGCCACACTTAGTTGCATAAGAAAGCGATTGAGTGCGGAGTGGGAATATTATATTTACACATTTATTTACTGCGTCTGCTAATAACTGTGATAAGTGGTGCAGAGCAGAGAGAGAGAGAGCGGCAGATAGGTGGACAGAGTGCAGAGACACTCGGAGCGGATAAAGCGAGATGAAAAGAAATAAGATGGGAGCATATCATGAGGAGCAGCAATATCCATAGATCTTGTGTCCATCCATGATGTCATCATGAGAGATGTGATCGAGTTATATCTCGGAGTAATCTGCATTCCACTCTCTCTATGCAGACTCTGGAGTCGCAACATTCTGTGTTGAACTCTGCACAGGAATTCTTTCTTCCCCTTTGCTCTCGCCGACTTTCAGTCTTGTCTTGTTCATACATCCTTAACTTTTGCTTTTGCTCATGTAGCTTCTATCTCCCTTGTCCTATCTCTAACTAGATATTCTCTTTCACTACGTGTACCTATCTAGTTTGAGTAGTTTGTGGCAGTCGCTCTCTGAGTATGGTCTGTGAGCATGTACTCGTATACAGATACTTCTTGGAAGAAGCACAGCAAAGGAAGAATGCATCTGCGTGTGGTGTTTGCCTGGTAGGTAGAGTACATACATTACATACTTAGTTGCTTGCTTAGCTTATTATACAAATCTCATTTTGTTCACTACGGTAGTATTGCGAGTAGTATGATTATGTAGGTTAGGTTAGCTGCGTAGGCATTTGATACTGGGAGGCATGCGATGCAAGGCAAAGGCATTTGCTCTATAGCTGAACACATTTTCTTTCATTTGGTTGTGCGCTTTCTGTTCTGCCCTCACTTGATTGTACAACACTTGAAATATTCGGTTTCTTTTGGAAGTTGTTCCGACAGTCTCTCATTGGATATTCTGCGATAGCAGCTAAAGACAGGGTCATGATTAAGGTTATCGAAATCTAGCCTTCTTTGTATTTACTTTTCGATACTGCCTGTTAACATCAACATATTATGTAGTCATTTATTTCTTACTGCAACTTATTCATCAGTCAGCGAATCAGATAGTACACTTTTTATGCTTACCTACTTATATCGGGCTCATATGAATTTCTTTATATTATATGGATACCTTAGGTATTAGGAATTCATGAGGCTTCCCTTTATTTCTTAATTTGCGATAACTATAAGTTCCATAACAAAACTGCGCAATAAAACACAAATGAATAGCTATATAATAAACTTTTTCTGCAATTTCGGGTGATTCGCTTTTGATTTCAGTTCAACTGTGTCTTTTAACTATTTATTTATATTTTATGATTTTGCTCATACTACATACATTAATATAATTTACTTGAGATTATATACATACCCAGTCTATAATAAAATATTCATTACAGAATTCAAAACGACGAAGGAAATAGCCCGAGTTATAAAACAACATGAGAATGAGGTTTTTCCCTGCCCAGTTAAACTTCATTTATTATAAAGTTAAACAACCTAAACGTGAATATCAAACCAATAAAAACTGTTCGGTTAAGGCAATAATTTCAAAGTTCATGTACTGATACGCTTGACAGAAAAATTACAAGTACTAGAATATGGTAACATTCCCTTGAAGTACATCACGTACCGACGGTCCATAAAACTAACTAGGCCACTGATTACATTGTATAGCGACTATGATATTATCCAAAATTGGCTATTTCCTTTCATTGCGAGCATGTCTTGGATCGAGTGATAATTTTATTTCGGCATTAAATATCATTTCATTAACATCGAGTAATACAAATCATCAATTTGTTGAGCATATGTACATATAGACAAAAAATGTTTGTTGTAACATCTTAAGCATACTAATACTCTCTAATCCTAAGTTGATGTGTACAAGGTGCAATAAAAATAGCCGTGCAATAAATATAAACATTTTTGAAAAACAATTTGGCATCATTAACCTTAAGCACACACAGCCCGTAAAGCAAAGCATAGCAAATGGAACAAAAATGGTTTGAAATTTGAAACAGTGAAAACTAAAAGGAATACCTAATATTGCTTAGCGTAGGATATTAAAAGGGAAAAACGGGAAACTGATCAGAAAAGTGTCTCAAGTATGGATAGAGAAGGTGATAGGGCATATATGTTTAAGAGATTGAAAGCCTGGAAAGTAGTGATATTTGCGGAGCTGGATAAAGAAATAGTTATAAGTTGCGGAGCAGCAATAAATAAAGGGAGTATACGGGAAGTTGGGATTGGAGATGAGAATGGTTGGTGTGAGGAAGGGAGCTTGAGTTGGTGAGTGAGTTGAGACTCGGAGCGGAGGGAGCAGCGTGGGATTATTGAGCGTGGCGAGAAGGGAGCAACAGCAGAAGATATAGAGCCGAGAGATTGCAGTATTTGTGTGAGTTGGATAGGTAGAGCATTGTGGAGTGTTGAATGCGGATGGGAGTAGAGGCATGAGGCGTTTCTAGCCACACTCGCAGGAGAGAGTTGGACCAATAAATCTTGGACTTGGGTGTCAACCATCGCGCCAGAGAAGGAACGCTCTGCCACCCTCAACCACACAGAAATCGGGGACTCTGGCTCACCAGCCAACGTTCTCCACCGCCAACCCAACCCACTCATCAGGGGTAACTAGAAATCCAGAGCCACAGCCACTCCAGCAACTTAATTCCCTTTTTCGCCTCTACGTGGCTCCCACGGCACCAACGAACAACTCACACCAGCACGCAACCTTTTCTCAATCCTAGTCTCTCCAGGTCCATATTCCCTATTCTCACCATTCGAGTCCCACACACACAAATTCTTCCCACTTCTCACATTTCTTTCCCAAATTACTCTCGAAAATTCATTTTCCAATATTTACCTTCTCACCTTATTATACTACAAACAATCGTTAGTTACAACTCGGTTTGCATTTCACTAATTTCACTAAATATCCCAATATAAACCAACGTGCGAGGTGTATAAACATAAATTTACAAAAATTCTCACTCACACTCTACATTTACCAAATGTAATTACTAGATGCATTTCGGATAACACTTGCCATTGAAAGTCAGTTTATGCAGTTCTAGTTTTTATAGTTATTCGCCAATTTTTTAATAGTTATGCAATTTAAATTCTTAGAATACTATATTAAGTTTAATTGTTTTCGCTGTATCCTGACACCATAATATTCATACCGTGGACGTATTGTACAATTAAAATGTTTAATATCTAATTATCTATGTCCTTGCAGATACGTCTTTTTTTAAATATGTAGATAATTATTTTATATACCCAGATATTATATTCTTACTGGGATATTCTACATAACTTTTATAATTAATGATCTAAGTAATACCAATTGAATATTTTTGATGATGTATTTCTTAGAAATCTAAATGAACTTGTGTAGCAAGTGAAGGAAGTGAAGAGAGCGAGCAACATCCACAGGTATAGCGTTACGATATGAAATTGCATTCATTATGGAGATCGATAAGTATAGTATTTATTGAGAAAAGGTTTCGGTGGAACTGGATGGCATACTATTTGATTGTTGCATGCAAGGGCAACTGCATGGATACAATAGTTGCGTTTGCCCAATGAGGCGTCGGATAAGTTTTCTTATATAATGCATTGATTGCCCAGCGCACTGAAAGGGGGAATGTAAATAAATGGTAAGGGTTTTGATGCGATGGGACTGAAGGGTTTTAGAGGAACAAAAGCGGAAGATAGATTAACGGTAGCGGTAGGAAGAAGATGATTGGAGTTATGCAGAAAGCCTGAAAATATGCTCGAGAGAGAGAGAGAGGTGAATAGAGAGTTGGTTGTGGTGAGCGTGCTAAATTTGGTTGTGTAGCTCTTGGAGTGGATAATGGAACTGTTAGTGTAGGTATGTGCGAAATAAAGTTTGATTAGGTCGGCGACGTGTGAGATGTGTTGGATTGGAGGTAAATGGGATGAAAAAGAGAAGACGGGTCTGGAGTTGTTGAGAGTGTGAACTGGGGCCAGATAAACACTGGTTGGAGTGAGGCGCTGGAGTCTGTAAAGGAGCAGCAGTGAAAGCGTAAGTGAGGACGGGCGAAGTGTTGAAGAAGACTGGGAGCGGAGGGAATGCCGGGCATAATTCGGTGGTGGTGGGCATTGTGCTGGCGAAGGTGTTGGTCAGGGGGCGACTTTCTCGGGTTGGAAGTGTGATCGCGTGCAGGTCTAGCGGCGGCTGTGGAGTCCAGGGATTGGTGGTTGGGAGTGCAGAGAAACCAATGGGCACTCGGCGTGCTCATTAACGCCCCACGGCGCTACCAAGGGCCAGGAAGGCGTTTGCTTTGCCACTTCTGACAGCGCCCACAACAGCCAGTTCCCATCCCCACCAACATTCCCAACACTCACTCGAGAACACAGAACACGGTGCAGATAGGACGCGAGGCTACCCAGGCAGCCCACACTGCTTCGCACACCAACACGTAACACTATTCCGTCAGCCTCACTCAACTCACAACACCAGGCACAGGCAACAACACACTCGCAACACACCACTGCTATCAATTCGCTTCAACAGCCTGCCATACAGACATCTCCAGTCACACTGTGGCTACGAGACCAGAGCACCACTCCGAGGATTCAGCTACTCATAACATTCATGTCCGAGGCCTCTCCCTACACCATTCTACTCACTGAGTTCATCCTCGTCGAATCTCCTGGACTCCGCTAAGCCTCAATCATCGCAGATTCGCATTTCTCCATACCTCCAGTCTCAACTCACAATTCTCACCACAGAAGCTCGCAATTCTCAGCCAAACAATTATTATTCCT
This sequence comes from Yoshiicerus persimilis, assembly GCA_020352615.2. Taxonomy (NCBI): domain Eukaryota; kingdom Metazoa; phylum Arthropoda; class Collembola; order Entomobryomorpha; family Tomoceridae; genus Yoshiicerus; species Yoshiicerus persimilis. The sequence goes on along the minus strand of CM060170.1, from coordinate 23,806,642 downwards.
TCTGAGGACTCATTCTCACTGAGCGTGGCGTTTGTTTGCTGAGTGGTCTGTCTGGTCAGCAAGCATTGCAATTGCAGCTGTGAGCAGTGCAGTAGGTAACAGTTTAGTAACTTGTTCTCAAAGTGTATGTAGAACTAACTACCTGAGCAGAGTGGCTACCTACAACTGCCTGCTCCTATTCGCACCAGTTAAGCGAACATACTTGGAGTGCAACGTGAATTTATCCAGCAGTCGTTAGTGGTCCGTTGCCAACCAAAGCAAAGCACACCAAACCAGCTCAGCTAGTTCAGTTTCATCTGATCTCAGTTTCATAAGCGTCAACTTCAACACAACTTCGGCTCAAAGTACAATCACGATATCAGAACGCTGCTCAGTGGTGTACGTTCACTCCGCTCCGGTCTCACGTCAAACTTGCTCTCCACATCAAAACGTGTCTTCCCGGAGTATTCTATCCCACAGCTAAATAAATCCCTGCCGTCGCAACCGAACAACGTTATCAGGATCTGCTCCATATTTACAAATACTTCGCTTCTGGCTCGCATTTTACTCTCTTGTTTACGTTCGTCTCTTCACCTAGTACAAAACCATGTGCAATCAGTGTACCCGGCACAATACAGTCATCAATACACTAATATTTAAATACACATAGCAGTTTCGGACATCAGTCTCTTCTCACTGTTCCTACTATACCATTTCTGTGGATTTTTATTATTCAATTGCCACGACGAGGACTTAAATGTACTAAAGTGATCTGCCAGTTTCGTATTTTGGATAAACATTCAACTCCAGTTATGGACTATGTTTTCTACTCTTATCTGGCAATTAAAATTCTGTTGATATGACTATTGAATTATATGTGTTCAATGAAAGTGTAGTTAAACACGGACTGGGACACAAACACGAGGATATTCACTATCAATATTTTATTCTGGGTACAGATTACCTGCGTATTGTCCACCAGAAATGTTCCTGAAATTATAAAGTCAATGGGCAATGGATCAAATTCAAATTTTAAAGATAAGACGGGTTATGGAAAACAGTGATAAATGGAAAAATAAAAATTATACATTTACGGACAAAGTTTGCTGGAAGGCTAATTGTTAAAGTGACTATAGACAACTCAGCAGTCAGGCAAAACACATTTTTGTTAACATAGAGTATATTGAAAAGTGATAAGACAGAATGGAACTTATTTTAAAAGCTAGCAACGCCAACGCCAAACTTTTTTGTGACTAATAGTATTTGGAGTACATACATAGCCAACTGTCGTTCTTCTACCTTTTCACAATAATACAATCAACAATCGGACGAAAGGTTCCTGATAAGGAAATATTTTCTTCAAATTTACAAACAGATCTGGCTGGAGGCACACCAAAGGAAGCCTTCAAAGACAAAGTGAACTGAAGGCAGTGAAAAGATTAGATATGTAAACGAGACTAGTATTTTTCATTTGAGACAATAATATTCATATCTGAACTTACTTTGCATTTCACAGTCAATGAAGATTGGAAATCAGGATACAGAAACGAAACGAAAATTAATCGATAAACGAAGACAGAGTTTTCCTGCCCGGTGTCCACTCCACTTGTGTTTCTCAACACCAGTCAGCAGTCTCTTATCTGCAAACATAAATACCTACAAATATTTTCTAAAAACATGTACCAGCAAGCAAAAAATATGAAAATCATTATTCATTTTTCACCGTCGTAAGTACAAGAGCAAGCAGCAAGTTGACTGACTGGAAATCTGAATATGTATAATAAGTTGCACACTGACTTAAAAACTCCTACTCGTGGAAAATCCCCGCTAAATAATTTGTACATCAACAACCTTTCCGTTTGGCTTCTGTTGACATGTTCATAAAAATTCTTTCAGCACTAAGAGGAAGGGAAAAGTGATTTGCTAAAAGCGAGCCATTGAATCGGCACGTGCTCTCATTGCAGTTTATTTTACTTATTAGCGCGTGTTAGTCTATTTATAGTCCCCAGTCTCCTCACACAGAATAGCAATAATCGCAGTTTGTCAATTTGAGACAATTCTCGTTTTCGGTGATAGTGAACTGTGTCGGTGGACTGTATCATCACGATAGGAGATTACAAGAGTGAGCGAAATTTTTCGGGAATCGGCTTGCCACCGGTCTCAATGCGTTTCGAACCTCCAGCGTCCCTTGTTCCCGAAATGGCGTTTCCGCCATTCCTTTTACCCAGGACAGTTCCAGCAGATTTCAGTGTATCATCTCTCCTTGGCCAATCTCCGTATATGCCACTGGGAGCTCCTGGATATCCTCTTGTACCAAAACTAGGCCCCTATCCTCCTCACCCGGGCCAAAATAGTGGACCTGGTATCACAGACGACCTCCGACCTTTACGAAATATTCCTCCGGATGACGACGGGGTTGTTGATGACCCTAAAGTTACTCTCGAAGGTCGCGATTTGTGGGAAAAGTTTCATAAGCTTGGAACAGAAATGGTCATCACCAAATCTGGACGGTAAGTTTCCATTCTTCTCGTATTAATTAGGTACCTATTTAAAACATCTTAGAACACAAGACTTTCTGTCTCGCAGTTATATTTGGTAGGATTTTATGACTTGAGTTTAGGTACCAGTAGTTATCGTTGAGAAATGTGGCAATTATCCTTTTAAAATGATAGGATATAAAATATAGGAGATAGGAGGAAAAATTGGCAGCGATTTGCGCTAGTGTCGACGGTATACTTGGTTATGAATAGTAAACTATACATAAATAGTAATAAACGTCGCGAATAGCAATAATAAGAGGTTTGCTGTACAATTTAGGTAAATGTGAAACAAGTAGCATTTAGTAGAATGGATGATAAATGATATAGAATATATTAAACATGCATACTTACTTTATTAAAAGCAGGGAAACCTTTAGGTACATTTGTTATGATATTTAATATTGGAATATACTACCAAGGTCTACGAATCGGCATTCTCTGTTTAATTAGCAGTCTAATAGCGCGATGGATTTCATTAAATTGGAAAAGAAGATATGAAGCACATCTCATATCCAGCATTTGAGGCATATTTTTTAATGGTAGAGGTACTTTACTTTCACGTTCGATTTCTATTCGTTTACATAATGGGAATGTTTATTCGTGTCTACTTTGAAAGCAAGCATGTTCATTCACTGAATTAAAGAATAAATAGGAGATCGAAATTATAGTGTGCCAAAAGAGAAGTTGGTATTTACTGTTTATGTATATGCATACATTATTTTTGCACTTTTAATGGGCATAGGTACTTTATCGGAACCTTTTTTATAACATTGACAACATAATAAACAATGTGGTACACAATGCGACATTTGTTTTTATAATAATGGCATTGTCTATTTTTTTGAACAATTGTTTGTACACAATACTAATAGGATATTTATGCATGCACGGTGTGTAATATATATGTAGCTACTTATTTTGTATTTTAAAAGTAAGGAAATAGAGTAATTACAGGGCAGTTACCACCTCCTCTATTTAGGCTGAACAGAGTGTGGCACATTATAGTATTTGTTTCTCTATAGAATGTACATACACGCATAATAGACGGTCATTATTGTGCTTTTATTGTAGAAACTAAAACACTAATGTATTTTCTTTTGCTTTGGTTATTGGTAGGTTTATATGTAGGCATTTACTTTCGGGAAAGGAGAAATTTGACGAAATTATGTTATGTTTGCGGTCAAAGGCTTAAAGTAATAATATTACTTTGTGCATTGTATTTACTGTGGTGTATTAACCCTTTGTAAGGCTGAGGCTGTGTTTCTGTTGTCCGGCTTATCAATTCCCAGTTTAGACAATTGGACTAGTCGGCAACAGAAAAAAGAGTAGTGATCAAAGGAATAGCTATAATGGATTGAATGTGGTGAGGATGGCAGGGTTAGTGCCGCTGTTGACAAGAGTTGTACCTACGGACTGACACTCGGATCCACCAGGCAAAGTAAATGACTATCTGCATCGTATCAGCTTAAATGTCATGATAAGATCAGCATGTTTTCCCTATTAATAAGCCATAGTCGTCGTCGTGGGCACTGAAATGGATAGGACTGTGAGACAAAGCTAAGTGAGTGCTACTTCTTAAAGACAGTTTAATGGGGACTTTTTCAGTGTCAAAATTGTCTGCAACTCAGAGCTCATGTAAGTGTACGGGAAATATTATGTGTGAGTGACAGATACAGCGTGATGTCCATCACTGCTGTTTGCTTAACTGTTTTTGCTTTACTCTAGTCGGAGCTAGATGGATTCTGTCTGAAACCTAATGCCTGACGGAGAGGGGGACACGAGAGCGTTCTCAGAGTAGATGTAGGCTTTCGTTGAAACTCGTCTGGCTCACTATTTTCTGTAATGGCAGAGTGTCTATTGAATCCCGAAAATGATAGACTGTGGAGAACACAGAGACGGTCGTGCCTTTCATAGCCTCACCCTAAATTTTATGGATAGACTCAATTTTAGTTCCCCGTAGGAAAAATTGTGCGGAATATAGGCAACCTTTGGGCTTCCCATAAATCCACAATTTAATCCGGTTTCTATTCTGACATTTTAACCACCTCTAACACAAAGATGGCATAATTAAATACAAAAATGTTTAATGATAATATAATTTGCGTAATTTAATATTGACAAATTGGATTACATCCTGGATTCCACCTGGTATATTCCCTTTTAATAAACATTCACACTTTACCACGGCGTAATGAATGTATCTCATTAGTCTTACACTGGCACTCAAGTTAGAACACCGAGAGTACTAGAGCAGAATACAGAAAATATATAGGATGGACTGCAAGATGGATTTCGATGCCATGACATGGCACCCAGCACAGTCTAAGGTTGTGAGAACGCCAAGTTGTTTTCTATAATGCGTGCGCTGCATTTTATCACTAAATCACTTCAGAAACTAACAACGAAATGAGAATTAGGATACGTAGCTATAATTTGTATGCAATAATTCATTTCATGTCAGACACTGGTTTAACAATGGAAGTAGTAGTTGAAAAAACTAGTAGTTGCTATATACCTACATTGTTATTACTACATTAAAATTACATTTCCAATTTTTCGCAACTGCTAAATATTTACGTGTAAGCATGATACACGCAAAGAATTTTCTAATTTTTCCACTGTTCTGGAAATGTTTTACAGCGTTTCACGCATTTAACTGTCTATGAGCGAAGTTGTGCAACAAAAGCCGTTTATCATTTATCTTCGTCGCTACCACGCTAGCATTTTAAACAAGACAACCTTAATAAAGGCATTTAGAATTCTTTGGACCATACTACATTTCAGCGAGGACCTACTTTAATTCGAAAAATTATTTTTCGCATGCAAACAATAATAATACACTTACATTAGTTAGGATTGAGTCATAAATGCGTACGATACGCTTTTCAGTTTGTACATTAGAAATGATTTACTTTGTATATAGATAAAATATACGTAGGTACAAATATTATAATTACTTCTCTGTTGGTAATCAATTTGCTAATTGTGGAATTTTTGGGGTATGAATTTCCTTTCACAATTCCCCTTAATTAGAAAATTAGTGCAGTCTTTATGATGCACTTATGAAAGTGCACGTATTTACTAATCATTCCTGCAAGAGTGAGCAATAGTAAAAATTATTGAAAAATTTAAATAAGTCCATTACTTTCATTAGTCGAAGCGAGATATTTTCTGATTTTCTTTCTACTTTGTTAAATTTATGAAAGAAAAATTTATGAAATAAAAGCAAGTATTGCCGTGTAGTAAGATAGTGATCGGTGGGGGAACGCACGCTATAGGAAAGTCATAATTTAAGAACAATGACTGCGTATTAGGTTAGTTATTTGTTGAAAGAGTAGTAGAATGTTATTAAAATGTGGGTTTATACTACTCGAGGATAATTATATATAGATCTATGAGAAGACAAGAACAATGTGATATGAAAGATGAGGATTTTGTCGGCATAAATACGGATGTCCAAAAATAAGTCTCTATGGGTGATCCTTGGCGCCTTAGTCTAGCAGGGGTCGGCGGCGCGAGCCACTACCTGCAGCGATTATTTACATTAGTATCCTTTTCTTTTCTCTTCGAAGACTTTTAACACTTAGTTAGCAGACCCTTTAAGATTTCTCAAGTCTTCCTATTACAATCAATGCAGTAATATTTTCCTTGGTTCTTTTATGCAAGTAATATTCATTGCGTGGATAAAATGGTGTTTGAGGGCATTACATACGAACAGTGCACTGCCCTGTCTGCATTAAATCTAATTGTAAGTTATACTATAAGTATACAAAAGACTCAGTCACACTCGCTCACTCATTGTCAGTTAATACGCTGATTATCCTAAGGATATACCCAAATAAGCCCGTTTGGCTTAAACAATTTCCCTCTATTCTGACTACACTGTCTTAGAATTTATTTGATACAATATATCATTATATGTCCAACAGTGTTAACACTGTCTGTGACTTTCTTCTCCTCGTACACTTTAAAATGACGGAGTAGAAATGCAATTCGTATTATTAGCAGTATAAGTAATACGCATATATAGATGATTATGTCGGAGTCGTGGTCTATTGTGTTAGTGTATTAGCAATGTGTGGTGTGGCATGTACTAAGGAAAAGCTCATAATTTAAGTCTTGACTATTGTATTCTATTCAATAGTTATGTTGATGACAAATATGACAGGGAATGGATGAATAATTTCAGCATTGAATGACTGCACTTTTATAAAGGATACAGACATTTATATGCTAACCGTAAGCGATATGCGTAGTCTGACTGGCTAACTTATGCAAATGCTCTAGAGGAATAGTTTGAAAGTTTTACGATTCATCGGTCCATAGACATACGCGAATTGACATTTTATAATCGTGGGTAATCGAAGGAATATTGTATGCATAGATGACTATCTCCGCTCATATACAAAAGTCATCACACGATTAGGATTCGTTCACATCACATACTAAAACCGTAGACAGAGAGATCCTGCACATACTTTTAGATATTACACACACGACTGCATTGAACGAATATTTATGCATATACCTACGCCAACCTATGTTCAAGTAAATCGGGGATACGTATTTACTGCACTGACATCAGAGAATGGTGACAAGAGAACAGAATGGATAAGTGTGTTGTTGATGATGAGTCTAGCTTTATATGTAAAGAAGATGTCCCACCACACGGGGTAAACTAACTAGCGTTAGGAAAGCTCGTTTAGTATTCCTATTTATTTTCTGTCCTCTCTTTCTTGTGAAGGCCACAAAGAGAGATAATAATTCCTACATGGAACAGAACACTGTGCACTAGACATAGTAAAATACGTTGTATCTGTGAATACAGATATTGTGCATTTGTATCTCCGACTTGTCTTCAGAATTGCAATGCAGGGCTTATTATTACTAAACAATATAATTTATTGGTGTAATATATGGTATTGATGTATCTGTAACCTATAGCCGCATTATATTAACATATTTGCATAGACTAGGCTTACTTAACTTAAATGTATTTACTTATGTTTAGTTAATAACATAATACATGGCTAAGCCTATGCACACTGGATATAAAATGTGTGCTGTATGCAAAGTAAATAAGCTGATGGCTACAACTCTGATTTTTAAGTTTCCCTAGTTAAATCTGCTTGCATTTGTAGGATAGTGACTTTCGTATGTGTATGGTGGCAACGAAGAGATAAACATGCGAGTGCAAGTAACAAAACTTAAAGATGAATATCGCGTATGGTTGTTATCACACTTAGATATGAAGATGAAGTATATGCTGTGTAGTCGTATCTGTATTTATCGCGTTGTTTTAACTATGTTACAATGAAATGTGTTTCAAATGGAGAGAATTTTGACGCCAGTGTACAAGTGGAGAAGCTGAGAGAGTGAGAATTTTTGGTCGGGCAGTATTTTCAGATAGTTATTGGTGGTATGGGTATAGAGAGGCAATAATACTAATATGAGTGGTGAATGTACCTACGTGAGATTTAAATGAGTGGTCATTGTTTTAAATATAGACGAAAGGCCTTTAGGGTAAAATATGTGTGTTCATTTAGGTATGCCTACAATAATCCAGTAGAATTTGTTTTGCACTGCTAGAGTGAGTGTAAGACTGAAAGAGTCATAAATTGGAATGTCGCCGACTGATGATGATACTCCTTTGGTTTGTTTATCTCCTTAGTTATAACAGGAGAGGTGTAATTAATTTTTCCAGAATCGCTCGTTTTTCCCACACATTATTTCCCTCCTACTTACCATTACCTCCATGCTGCAATATTGAATTCGTTGCCAAGTCATGAAGATTTTTCTTTCTCTTTTTCACTGCTTCTTGCTCGTCCTGTTAATTCGTATTCTTTACAGACACTCCTTTATAGCATTACTTCTTATATATTTATGTGGTAGTTACTTATAACACTTGATGCAGACTTCTGATTTTCTTTACAACTTCAGTTGATTTTAATAAAGGTATGTACGTGAGTATATTAAATTGTTTTATTAAACAAACAGCTTCAGTGTACGTATATGTATCCACATTTATTATATACATTCTGTACATGTCTAACGGATATAGGTGTAAACACTAATATATTTTAAATTAATTGGTTTTTAGTTCGTTTGAGTAACCTTAGAAAGATAAATAATTATAATTTTACTGTACTGCAAGATATTTGATTGCTCTATGGAGATGCAATGATTTTTATCTTGAAATTAATTAAATTGGTGCAATGCAATTCATTATTTATTTTGATATTAGATTTGCTCCTTATTAGTATGGATTTATATGGACAGACTGACAAAGGTGTTATAGCATTAGTAGAGGTTAATACTCTTCCTTTAAGGTATCGTGCTCGTTTGCTCACTGTTTAATTTGAATGTGATAAATGGTATATGAATATCTGAACAGAGCAAATGAAGCCGTCACATAACTTCGATTGGGGCGCAGAAGCCGCGAAGGAAACTAGATAGACCAGACGAGAACTGACTGCTGAGACTCGGACTATAATACATTATAGAAGGAGAACATGATTCTTTTTTCTGCATAAGCTTTACTCTGAATAGGCGTTATGAATACCGAAATAAATTGTAAATTATCTCAAGTACTAAGCATGTCTATTGTAAGTGTATTTTATATGGGGTATAAAATCTCGACAGTTCCCAAACACACACTAGAATGTATACAGATTTGAAGACGGGCATTTATGCTTGTTTACATATGCGAAGACTACTATCACTTGCATGGTTACACCTATTTTAATTCTATCCTCTTTAGGGTGGGGTCAACTTACTCTTAAAACTTCTTAAAACAGTTTGTCTAACCATACATGTTCAGATAGGTATCTGCATTAAGAATAAATATGGGAAATATTTCCAACCATATAGAGTTCGTACCCAGTTACTCACAAGTCGATATGACGTCCCTACGTCCAGTGCAAAACTGGATACCATTTTTTGTAGGGATTCGTAAGTATCTCCGCTCTTCACGAAAATCTGACAACGATTCAAATGAAAAGGAGGTGCAGTCAGTGCTGTTTAGTTTTTGAGGTACAAAGTACGGAGGACTCAACTCATGTTCTCGTCTTGGCTAAACTTCTCGTCTTACGAATAATAATTCTTCCTGTGAGGTCTTCTTTTTAACCTTTGCATCGGATACAATTAGTATCACATAGTCCAATAAGTGGTTAAGATTGCGATCAAATATAATCCAATAACAAACAGATATTTGAGATACCTACCTATTGTGCTTATTATTTATCTTCGTTTGTAGGTTTCATCCATTTCAGATCTATGCTTAGCTGAAGTCTAAAGTAAAGAGCAAAGTTTCATTGTGCTTCAGGATAGATAGATATTGGGTATCACAAAGTTGAATAGTGGTCTACAATGCTATTAGTATACATACTAACATACAACGCAACTGTATATAGAATTCAGTATATTCGCCAACGGGAATTATTAGTTATAAATAACAGTGTAAGTCGGTACAGAACGGGCAGACAGAATAGTACAACGTTACCACAATTTAAAAGATATAACTTACGGTTAAATAATAATTATAATGGCTAATAACACTTTGAAGCATTTATAATTTGTGGTAGGTTAGTATTGTTATCCCTCCAAATAAGTTCTCGGATGGAAAACATTGAACTTTAAAAACCGTAGTAACATTTCCTATAAATTCTTCCTAAATATTTTTTTGTTTTTCAGTATTTTCCTTTAGCACATCAATGGAAATAACAAAAATCCTATATTTATCTAAAAAGTTTCCTAGCATCTTTTTTTCTGTGATATTCTGAAAGCCTAACACATGTCCAAAATATGTGCCTACCTCATTTTATATACAAAACTGACTTTTACACCATTTTGAAGTTCTACGAGTAATTCAGTTTAGAAATATAGGTCACATAATACCACTTAAGGGACTTACATAACTTTTGTTGTCTCTCTAGTTAAAGTTGAATTAATTGGTAGGACGGCCGGAGAAAGGTGTGCTATAAGTGCAGCGCTCTAACCATGGCAAGTTAGAAGGATAATAACTAAGTTTTAGTGGTGAATAAATAAATTTTGTTTTAGCAGAGAGCGTTTTAAGTTGAGTCAATGTATTTGTAGTATGTGTTTGAGAGAGACGAAGAGAATACTATTGTTTAATGGATGCTAGCTAATGGTATTGAGCTGATAGAGAGTGACTGTGAACGAGGCGGGCTTCTATAATGGCTTTTATGCAGTATACGAAATCTTGTGTTCATAGTGATTGTTGAATGGTAGAAGTGCCTGGTTTCCAGTGATGAGACTGTAGGGTAATAGCACATGAGGAGCAGGAGAGAAAAGATAAAAGAGTGTTATTGGAGTGGGGAATATAAAAGTTAGTAAAAATGGATATAGAAGTTTTGTGGGCCGTTAAAATAGACCTAGGTTGAATTTAGTGTAATTTGGCGAGTTGGAGTCGGAGGATATTGTAGTCTGAGTGAGTGTGTTTGCATGGGTGGTTGTCAATACCAGAGATTAATTGGTCTGAGTTGGCAAAGTGTTTGGCTCTGTAATGAGACAAATCGGGAAAGTGACGGCGGCGAGTGAAGGTGCATTAGAGGCCAATGAGGAGGAATGATCAGTGGTGAGGCTTTTGGCGGAGCACTAAGGTGAACATCTCTTTCCATGTCGGCAATAATCAACTGGAGTTAGCTTACTTTCCCAGCTTATGGTTATCGCTCGTTTCTCGTGCACTCTCCAAACAACTCTATTATTATTACTTATTTAGTGGTATACTGACTAGGTGAACAATATAATTTGGATATAACGACAGAAAATTGTGAGACAGAGGTTTGTGTGGCGTATAACTCTGTGTCTCCCGTGCTCCGTGTGTGTTTGTATAATGCAGGGCAGAGAAGACGTCTTCCGCTCCGCATTTGCTATCAAACGCAGGATTTTATCTCGGGAAGACGGGAGAATGAAGAGTGGCGGGCGGTTGTGCATGCCATTGCTAGATATATCCCTGTGAGTATGTACTTACAATTTATGTATGAGCTAGGAGAGAGGAAAGTTGAGTAGATTTTGTTGATAGTTTTAGTAAAGATAAAGCTGGAAGCAATGAAACTCGTTCACTGACAATGAGAAGAGCAGACGAAGCCGGGAACAAACTGGGAACTCCCGACTCTGGATTCTGTGTGTTTGTGGCCGTGTGTTTCTTTGGAAGAGAGTTTCAACTCGTGTAGAGATACTCCGTTCTGGTCGTATTAGTCCTTTAGTGTTCTCACCACTATTTCTACACTCCCCATTCAAAGCATATCTGCCTTATCGGACTTGGTCTCTCTTCTCGCGCTATAGTGAGTGTTTGGTCGGGGGGAAACTTTTTCGGTCGATTCTCTGTCTCTCCGCCCTACTGATTTGCCAAGAGGATTTCGGGAGTCAGTCTCTGTTCTCTATGACAGTCAGTTCAGCAGTGGAGTAGCTAGCAACGCGATGCTGTGCACATTCTAGGCAAGTGTAAGTATTCTAGTCCTCGTCTGGCAGAGTAATAAGGAAGGTGCTATGTGCTATACGCTAAATGGCTGATAGTCGGAAGACCCGTATAGTGAGTTCGGCAGTGCACTGCTGCACATCTCACGAGGAGCCACGCTTGCTCTCCTCGCATGAATCACTGCCTTTCGCATCTTCTCTGGCCAAATTACGATGTGCGGTTCCAGAGATCTATTGAGCGGAAGTGCTATCTTTTTGCCTTCATATCCGAAAAAGTACTGTGGCTTTTAGAGCTCTTAGATATTGCCAACTTTTATTAGGCTCTATCAGGCGCCCCTTTACATTACATCGGACACATCTTTTATGACTCCATCCCTATCTTCTCTGGAAATTGCTTCTAGATGTGGATGGATGGAGAGCTTCCAAGTAATGTGCCACAATTTATATCTGCCTTCTTTGTATCCGTTCTTCTACTTTCCATGCATACACATAACAGTCCCTGTTTTCAGACTCCTCCACCTAATAGTGCCACATAATACTACAACCTTCCTTCTACAGTCCTACAATGCACAGCCATGTAATATGCAATACACGACATAGTAGTACAGTCTACCCGCTTTCTGAATGCCGCTTTAGGATATACTAGTGCCATGGTGGAACATTACAGATTTTACTAGTACGGTTGCATAGTATGTGAGTGAGTGAGTCAACATAAATGCTTCTCAGTCCACAGTACTGGGTTGAACCACACTACAGTAGTCACTTACTGTTACTATGCTGTGCACTGACTTTTTGATACCCAAACCATCCAAACCAAGTCAGTTTCAGTTTTCTCTATCCGTTCATTCAATCTGAATGGAAACTTAAGTATGTTGTACATACATAGTGCATTTCATATAACGCTATTATTGCCCTGTCCTTCCTGTATCGCATATACTGAATTTTAAAAGTGCGCTTCGAAAATACATTCACATTCGACTCGAGTCCTGTTTTGAAATTCTTCTTTCAATTCCACTGATGTTAACATTCTTGCAGCATTTGTGTATGTAACGCAGTTGTAACTCACTCACGTCGTTCTATGCGATTTCATCATTAAATTTCAATTTAGCAACGACAGAGGAGTTTTATTGGCGGATGGAATAGGTCCCTGAATAAGATTGTAGTACGTGTCAAGAAAGCAGTAGATATTCACTCAGAAGTTTCGCCTCAGTATTAACCACGTGACATTTGAGGATTGAAGATATAGTTCAGTAATTTGGCTGAGAAAGCTGGCAATTTTGTTTTGGTCGTGTATAGCGAGAGGCGTGATGGAAATGAGCATACGGCGATTGTAATTAGTCGTGTTGTTTCTAAGTAGATACTTAGTTGAAAACTGAGCCGCGTATTTTGCTTCCTCGAACATACCAAAACATCATGCAAGGGAAGCCGCTGTGAGTCGGACGACAACCTAATAAAAGTATTCAAGTGTCAGGTTTAATATGTGCTCCTAGACTTTTTCCTGGGCTTTCAGCCATGTTGTCCACTTTTTCTCACTTCCGCTGCGTGGAACAAGTCACGCAAAGTCTCTCAGAATCCCTTCATGTCTGTGGTATTCCATTTTTTCTTCGTTATTGACATAAATCAACGTGTATGTAACTACGCTCAGTCACCTCTACTAATATCTCCTCTGTAGTTTCTTCCACTTATTACACCTTTCCAACCATCAATTTCCATGACTGGAGCACTAAATGCATTGCGCATTAAACTCACGCTGATCCATAATCCTACTGCATGTTTCTTTTATTCGTCTGCTCTAAGTGCTTCCCTCATAACCTAGTACTACTTCAACCAGAATCATTTTTTTGTTCTGGCGTCCTCATGTAAATGTAGATAATTTTTCGCCAACTGCTAACTCATAGAAACACCGCATTAAAGTGTTTAATTGGGCACAGGAATTATAATTACTAGGCTGAGGTTGAAATTGATGTGAGCAAAACGCTGCTTTAATTGCACATTATTCATGCATTGCATTACTAAGGTCGTAGTCGTAATTTTTCTACGACGTCCCTCCATTTATTATGTGCGTACAATGAAACTCACTAATAATTATAATATGATTACTATGTACTCATAAAAATTTATATGGCAGACGACATGCAATAATTCTCGCATTTCTACAATAACTCCCCAAGAAATGTTACTATTGCAATTCTTAACTATATTTTTCAGCTGTGGCTCTGATTGACTTCTCAAATATATCCAAGAATTAAATCCTTATTTGCTTGTCTTGGTATGGAGAACAAGTAAATATGTGAAAACATTAGCAGGTACGCAAGTGTAATAAAATCTACCTCGACCTATAATTATAATGTATGTATATCTGCAAATTGACACAACAAATTGCGGCAATAACACAGAAAATGTCACCCTAGATCCTGGAGAGTACTACACCGTTAACCAAACCAGTATTGTCTCCAATTAAAATAATAGCTTTCGACATTATGAATAATAATGCATTCTATCAAAATGGTGACAATGAATTGCATAGTTAATTGCCTCAATAAATGAGATTTTCTGAATATTTTTGAATTTATGAGCACTTATACTAACGGTAAATATTTAATATTAACTGTTGGGTGATACCTCCCGAAAATGCATTAAATACAAATAATTGATTTTATTGTGTTAGTACGAATTGAATATTTCATCGATTTGATGTCTAATTTAGTAGAATCGAAAGTTTAGCGTTACGGAATGCCCTATATAAAAGAAAATCCCTAATAAGTATTAGGAGGGCCTATTTGTCTAATGGAAATATATTAAGTAATAGTTGATATCAGACTCATTGTTAAGCCAGATCTGACATTGACTAGGGATGGACGAAATGCACACTGGAAACTTCAATATGGCTGATGTTTAATCTTCATAAATGAATAGAAGTTTTGACAGCTTTTTCATCTCAGCTGGCTCTTTCAATTCCAACCATATTTTGTGTGCCATTGGCTAAAAAGAGCCTTTGATATCGCTGCAAAGGATTATAATCGTTCCCCTTTTTTGATTGAACCATTGTCAGTAGTGCCTGTGAGTTGGTTGGACCCTTGTGGATTCATTGGAGAGAACATTTGTGGTCGACAAATGTAATGATGTTAGCCGTGGTTTGAATTGCTTTTCATTTCTGTTCTTATTATTACTCCAGCTATGTATTATTACTTCTAGGAACGTTTAAATACTCTGGCCAACTCGCCTATCGTGTAAGTACACACATAAAAGACATTTCCAATATTTTCTCTCCATCATATTTCCATTACTTATGTACATGTAATATTTACAAGACAGACTAAAAAACCTTTATGTTCGTTTGGATGTTTTTACTCGTGTGACGTCTAGGCCTGCATAATGCATGGATAGGAGGTTACGTAATAAGTACACATGTACTGTGGTAGATCTGGAACAGAATTGCATTTAATTTCCTAGGCAGGGAAACGGACAGGAGTACAAAAGCTTTTGACAATATTCACAAACTCCACACAATGTACAGCATAATGAATAAAACGAATTATATTCCACTTGTCGGAGGTTATAGTTTTGTTTGAGAAACACAACCCCATTGTATGTCCAACTTTCCTCGTAGCTGATTTTATTTCGGCGCACCGTTTCCGCCCGTTCCGTTACAATAACTGTGAGCTGACGATGAGAGGAAAGCAGGCAGCTGAATGTAGTAAAACAATGATGGTTGGTCTCGCGTACTGCAATGCAATCGTTGCTTAGCCGAGGTAGTCAGTCACACCGGACTTATCGTTCCGTCTATTTAACCTCCTTCTCTATTGTACCTATCAAAATGAAAAGAAGCTAGCCTTAAGTTACACGCTCTACCCAAGAAATATTAATATTTCCACCACACAGTCAATAAAATGTAGTCACTGTTGAGATTCAGCTTTAGATGACTCGGATGAAGATGTGCGTTTATTTTACATACTAGGTAGCTTGTCGCTAGACCTAAACTGTGCTTGCAGTAATAATGTTACGTAGAATAGCTGAGAGATAATAAATGTGATGGATAGATAGTGGTAGGCCAACTCTACTTACTTTCGCTTCAATTCAAGTGCCTTTGGCATCTGTGGAGGGGACTTGCTTGCATTGTGCTCACATTGAATCACTCTTCTCAGTTTACCAAATTTCCCATGACGTCTCTCTGTTATTGTCCAGGGGATAAGTACTATTAGACTTAATTGTCATGATTTCTGAGGATTTTGTTATACGGGCGCATGAAGGTGTGCGGATATTATTATCGATCATTGATGATTGGCGATAGTGTATACGAGGGCTTACGGGATAACAGAGGTAAAACAATGAGGGTTTCATTTTAAAGGGATTGGCAGATGTAACTCGGTAGATAAATACTCTTGCACTCTATATCACTACTATTCCTAGCGCTTCTCCACTATTATTTATGCTACATCAACTAAAGGTCACTGTCTGATTTTTCAAAGCTGTATATAGAGTATACTCGTTCCTATTTACTTATTATACATACATCGGTATCTATAGTCAAGTTAAGTGCTCAGCTACCTTTACTAATAGAACAGTAGTAATGGCAATTTTTTCCCAACGACTTGGTAGGAATTTTTCTACATGGTGTTCGTCTATAGTTAAACCATCACTATGTTTTAACTTATTATGGATATATGAACACAATTTATGTTCCTTCCCTACTAGCTGTAGCAAATACACATGAAGAATATTTGTAAGTATAAAGTAGAAGTATAATTTGAGGGATGTTATAAGAGAGTGACAGATACGAGGAGACAGATCGGGAGTTGTGTGTATTTCATTGGACTGGAGACTCGTCTTAATTTTAGGTAAGTTAGTTTTGGTTAGTTATGGTGGTGTCTTTTGGACTGGGGAAGAGGAGGGCAGGAGAGGAGTAAGTAGGGTTCGAGGACGAACAAACAATTAGGGTTGAGTGAGTATTTGAGGGTGATGTGATGGGTAAGTATCTCACCACGCTATTGTTTTCTTGGAGTTTGTCAGCTATGACGGCGCCCTACGATTCGTCTGGTTCGTTGCATCCGAAAAGGATGAACACAATTCGGACACACAAGGGTCTCTTGCTGACCGCGTTATCGGCTCTCACCAAATGAAGGACCTCCAGACACTCACCGTGTTTCCAAATCTGCGATCTCTGTATAGTTTTAATATGGACAAAGGTGCCGCAATTCACACAAACCTCCTCTCCTTTCTCGTCCTAATATCCCATCAAGACCAACAGACCAGGTAGGCCACTCTAATGCACAGAGTCCCATCACTCTTCTTCCTCTCTGTCAACAATCAGCCCATCATCCATACCCACCACTACCGCTCCAGTCTCAGAGTCATGTATTTATACTTGTTCGCATAGACTAGTAGGAGTAGGAGTGTGTGTACTCACTTGAGTGTCATCTTATGTAAAGATGCATTCCTATACTGTGTGAATATTCTCTGCAGTCGAGGATAAGAAATGCAAGGTTACCGTTATTATGTAAAGATTCTATATGGATTGCATATGAGAGGGTGTTGTGCATTGTAGTTTGTGAATAATGTGGACCAATAGGTTGTCTCATCACTAGACCATTAAAATGATCTCCCGTTTTCATTACTATCTGTAGCGGAGGTAAGATTCCTTGGAGATAATAACCTACTAAGTACATTATGTGACCGTGTTACACTTTAAGCTTCTTCATCTCACATATTATTTCGTATACTTGAAAATATCTTTTTTGAGAATCTGAGCTGTGCTAAGACTCATCCCTCACTCTCTCAGTCAGTTCTGTTTAGTTTGCTTCACGTCAGATCCTTCTCTCGAGGGTTTCCTTCACGTTTTGATTTTCTTCTTCATTTTCATTTTCATGAGACGCCTCCAACCATTTTCAGTTGAGTGACTGACTAGTGGATCACATCGCAAACCGTCCGTCCGAGCTTCCTCAAATTTTACTTTTCTGTATGTCTTGTCTAGTCTCCTCTGCATTGTGTCTTCTTCCTTCTCTCTGTCCCTACTTTTCTAAGCCTCTTCTACACAAATCATGTGTTCCTTACGCTGCAGTGAGGCCCACTCCACTTGATAAACCTTAAATGCAGTACAAATGTAAATAACTCCTTGTTGTACATGATACCATATTTCAGTCTCTATTTATAGTAGGTCACTACTACCTATTCTTTTGCAACGACTTTTACACATGACCTCTAGCTATATTGATCTTCTGTTGTATGCTATTCCAATGGAAATGTTCTGTACAAAAATTGTCACCGCTGCAGGTTTTTCATTTTATTTGCTATACATTATATAATTCTACAATATATGGATAGCCTCACTTTAGTCCATCCTGTACTAAGCTATAGCATTCATCTCTACAAATGATCTGAAAATTCTTTAAAATGAAATTTGTACTCGTAAAGCAGTGTATATTTAGCCTATAAATGTATTATGGTGTGCCGATGAGAGACAAGACTGGTTTATTAAATAAAGGGATAGCTGAAAAAGTGCCTGAATTGGAGGATAGTAACTTCTGAGAAATCTTAGTATCTGGATTGTGAGTGTTTGGATTGCGTGGCTAGCGACTCAGCAGTGCTTTACGGAGAACACGACGAAAGAATGTGGATTGAAACTTAATAGGAAGATGAATGGATGAATGGCTGTCTGTGGAGACTGAGTGAATTATTTATAGGGTTTGCTGTTGGTTGGATTGGATGATGATTCGGCTTTTGATTGAAAGGATGAATTGTATTACTGATGGATGTTTATTGTGATGAGGTGGCTCTGTCCATGTACTTTCATATGATATTTATTTGGAGATGGAGGAATGATGGATGGCGCACTGTGGGAAGGAGCAGTACATGTGTAAGCATCTATATAGATGAGTGTTGAGCTGTTCAGTGACTTGTCTATTGTTTGATAGATTGTGGATATGTGGTTAAGTGTTGGCGAGGTGAATGACTGAATTCTGTATTGGGTAGACTGTTGGCTGGTGATGCGAATACGATAGGACAGGACATAGTACTGTGTCCATTATTTAGTATCTTCACGCCTTTTCGTGGAGACGACAGATATTCCATTTAGCATTTCACGTCCTCCTTACGTAACAGTCTTTAATGTATAATAAGCAGAATTGCCTTTGGTGTGTTGTGCTGGGAGCCAAATTCTGTATGGCGCAGTTGCCGTGTGGTGCCATAGGTGGGCTCCTTTCTCGCACTCCTGCCTTCCACACGTAGTGCACCCAAACTAATCGCTAGGTGAAAATATAATTTTATTTATTAAAATCCTTGGCCAGTGCTGGGACGGGGCTCCCAGTATAATGCACCTTTTATTGCTCCATGGAAGTGGGTGCGGAGCTCTGTTTGTTTATGTGTGAAAAAGGAATATTACACGTAGACATTCTAATACCAGTCCGTTTTTATTCTAGTGCTTTTCAATGTACATGGGAAAATTGTGAGGCAGTTGATCTAAGATATTGATGAGTGCATGTAAGAGCTCCTTTACATTTTCACTCAGAAACCCTTTGACTAACTCATCGTAATGATATTAAATTTTAAATTACTCTTTTCCTATTAACAACTACCTTTGCCTTGCGTTTACACCACATTCAATCGGTACATGTACATCGATGCACATATATCAAGTACATATGCGCCGTATTATCATATCCTCACTCCTATGTGTAGTAAAGGTCATAAATGTTAAAGTCAGATAGCATTATGTACGCCGCACTCTTACTTATTGCTATCAAAGAGTAAAACATATTTTATGTAGTACTAGTAGACCGGGTTTTCATACAAACAAGGATAATTTCATTATTTTCTTTGCATCTCTCGCTCTCAGGTATTATGACACTTTAACACTTGATCAAATGTTCTGTTTGAAGTCAAGCAAATTTGTTGTTACGTGAGATTCAAAGCCTATTTCCATCTAATATGGTGTTATTGGTATACCATGTACAAAGGTGCACTGTAGACAACATTCTCAGTCGAATTCTATTTCTAGTGTAACTTGTTGAATGTAATGAGAGGGACTTAACTGCCCATTATAGTGTTTACCTTTTTGTTTAGTCATGGAGAAGTTGCAAATTTAATATTATCCAATTACCTTTTGCAAACCGTCGATTGGATAACTTACTTATTTATTTCCTTTAAGAAAACGTACCTACAGCATAACAATACTCTCCTTTATCTGTATTGAGGTGTAGGTACTTTGATAATTTGAGTGTGTGTACCTCTAGTAAAAGGTAGTATTAAAATATTATGTACTCGAAAGGGTTTTTGCACATGTATTGAGCAGGCATTAATAATTGTAATGGAAGTATAGACACTGGAGTAGTAGGAGGGATAGCATAGTTTAAGAAATGATAAAGGGTCTTTAGCTATTGCCCGTTGTTAGTTGTGGTTGATAACTAAGGTAAAAGTAGTGGATTATAGACTGGCTTGTAAAAAGGTGAACTGTGGTAAGTTTTTTATTCGCAGGTGTGCCGTGAGTACCTTCTGCTATGCTAGTAAGTGCGATTCCCTCTGGCATTCGTGGATTGATTTGAAGAATGTCATTTAATATGTAAGAAATGCGATAGGACGAAGAATGAAATCTTAGAATGATTGGGCATAGTTTGATTGGAGTCTGGAGCGATTGTGTAGTTTGAGTGATACTATGAGTTCGTTGCTACTCTCCTCTTGTCGTGTATCTGTCTGTAGTTGGAGACAAAAAAATGATGGGAGAGAAGAAGCCGCAGCGTGGACTACGAACTCTGTAGTCTGTATCGCGGCTAGGTAGCCTACTTATGTGTTTGGTATGAATGCTGCAAGAAGGGAATGGATGACCTAGTAGTGAACTAAGAGAATAATGGCGGTGTGATGGCCTTTGAAGTGTGCTTACACAAATGTTGTACTATGAATTATCAGGATGTATACAGGAGGCTAGCAGATGTGTCTGTGGGTTTGCCTAGTTCAAATACTTATTTGCTTACATGTGTATAGATTACGAAGTGTCTTTGTGAATTTGGCTTTGGTGGTTTCTCTACGGTTTTTCTTTGGTGGACGAGCAGAGCAGAGCAGTGAGATATGAGTGAAGATGCATTCATAGAGACAGATATGATTAAAATGATGACTCTTGTTCTGTTCGACTTTGAATTGCGGTAAAATAGTCAGAGGATTTCTCTCTTGATCAAGCCGTCGTCCCATTAGGAGTATGGAACTTTTCTTCCACTTGTACTCACCAGCCACTCTGATTCAATGACCTGTTTTGCATCTGATAATAATTTCAAACGTACAGAAATTGTCATAGAATAAAAACCAAATGAATGGTTCTTACAATCCTCTTACTTGCTTCATTTATTTTCGTTCCGTAAGCCACTACGCAATATGTGTGCAGTAGGGAATTAGTAATCGTCAAATCGTCACTGCTGTTTCAACAATCTGCAAAGACGAAGGAAATGCTAATAATGCTCTCGCCGTTGTCATTGTCATCGAAATACAAGGACAAGTGGAACACACACACGAAATGTCCAAGGACCTTCATTAGTTAAGTTTCAGTGGTAATAAGCATGGGTCGGACATTTATTTTTTTAAACTTCGAAAATATTTATTTTTTATTTTCTTAAAAAGGGGCGAAATATTTACTAAACATTTGCTTAAAATATCGAAAATATTGATTTAAAAGTTAAAATATTTTTTTATAGAGCCAAAAAAATTGCTTTAAGGAGTCAAAAAAAATTTTTAAGTGGCCAAAATTTTTTTTAAACTGCCAAAAATATCCTTTAGATGAAAAAAATTTTTGATAAATAATTTTCCACTTGAAAAAGATTTTTTACAGGAAAATTTGGTCAATTTTTCAAAAAAATTCCATTTTTTTCTCTAAAACAAGCAAAATATTGAAAAAAATTTTCTTATAGCCGAAATATTTTGGTAAATATTTTTTTAAATAAAAAATATTTACTAAAATATATATATTTCCTTAAAAGGTGAAATATTGAAAATATTTTTTTTATGTTGCTTCTAAA
The DNA here is from genome assembly GCA_020352615.2 of Yoshiicerus persimilis. Classification (NCBI taxonomy): domain Eukaryota; kingdom Metazoa; phylum Arthropoda; class Collembola; order Entomobryomorpha; family Tomoceridae; genus Yoshiicerus; species Yoshiicerus persimilis. The sequence continues at coordinate 23,784,690 of CM060170.1, read as the reverse complement.
AGACTCCTACGGGTACCAAACGTGTAGATACGAAAGCTAGCAGCGGTACGAATAACCACCGAAAATATTTTTTTACATAAATGTCCGACCCCTGGTAATAAGTATGCCCAACTTGGTTATATTGGTGTCATATGAAATAGATCACCACAGGTGATGGACATTGACTAGGGCTGAGAGATTTGCATTTGAGGAGATATTGGCGACGCGATTGTGTGGACAGTGAGCGGACGGACGGATGATGATTTATCCTTTGGATTTGATTGTAAATAGCAACTGTAAATGGTGAAGAGGCATAGAGGCATAAGTGTCTGTCTGTGGCAAAATGGAATCAAACAACAACTGTGACATGTCATGAGAGTGAATATAAAACGCCCATTCATTATTCAGCAGTATGCGCACCGGCACGCCTCACTATAAATAATCTCATTAGCACTGTTGTTTTTGTTCTGCAGGCATAACACATTATGCCTTACCTATTTGTGAGCTGCGTCCTCATGTGCTATGATTGTCTGTTGGACAATGCATTTGTGACCGTCTAGTGCCTCCAATCCACTCATCATATTAAATATATATTAAATGGATACACACTATTAGTGGACTCCTATTGTTGCTGCCTCCATCTCTTTCTTCTATGCTTTCTTGGATTTCCGGCCTAATTCTTATCACGAAAGCATCTGTGTGTATCATGTCATGTAGATCAGTCAAGTCAACCCGCGACTCTGTCCCTAACAACTGACTCTACTTTGTATTCCATCCAAATTAAACTATTCTAATGGTATCAACCTGAACACTGGATGTTTGCACTATGTGTGTACGGAGACAATTTAACCGCGGCTGATTGTGAGTCACTAGAGACATTTCTGAGCGTCTTCTCGGCTTCGTTTCTCATGCCAAGTCGACCATATGAATTTGTCGTCATGCTCATATAATGTGATATGAAATTCATCTGAGCACCTTACCTTTCTATGAATCCTATACAGACGCATATAAGATGGAGACAGATACCACTTCGCAGATAGTTCTTCACTAGTCATTTACATGTGTGTCTCCGCCATCCATTTAATGCGTTTATCTCCACTCATCTAGCAGTATCTACCTAATCTCCTGTTTTTTATTTACTATGCTGTCTCTCTGTTCTATATATGCCACACTATTTACTAGAACTATTCCGCAACACGAATTTTTGTTATTTATTGAGTCTAAGTAAAAAACTCATTCACAAAACAAACTCACAATGACTTAAAAAATGAAATAACAAGTTTGCTTCATAAAGAGTTTGTAATCATGACCGTGTCTCATCCGCCCATACAAACAAGAATCGCGTGAAAACATTACCCAAAATAACGATGGATGTGTATAGTGTAAATAGAGTTCATGTTTCCTATAAATAAGTAGACACTGGAATAAGGACAATTTTCTGTATCAATTTAGAAATGGAAACCGTTTACTGATAAGTATATACGAAATACTTTAGTTCCGTAATATTAAAACGACAATTTTTATTGGCGAAAACTTTTTATTTCCATTAATTGGATTTGCAGTTCGCGGTAGAATTGATACTACCAAAATATGAATTAAACTCAGTACATTTGTAACACAGTAGTATTTAAAGTACCTAACCTAAAATTATTTTACCTGCTGCCTTTATGTGCTATCACTGTTAGAGCATAAATAGACATGGAGGAGTACAATTAATAGTATTTATGTATACGCTGGAATGATAGTTATGCTTAGGAATAATTCTCATTGTGTTTGATAACTGTAGTTGTGAATGATTTATTACCCTGAAAATGAATGTAGTTTGAATGTCAAACTACTATTTCGGTCCAAGAGGAAACCATTAATGTTCGTATAGTTTCAGGATGAACCTGTTTCTCCAGTAAATTTTTGCGCATTGTTTGACAGTCATGCAATAAAGATCTTTGTGAGTTATGACTTTTGTGCTGACTATAACGTTCAATTGTTTTCGTCTATTCGTTCCGTGTTATGAAAGGAGTAGAAGTAATAATACGTGATTTAATAGATACCTGTGGTCATTACGTAAGGGAATGCATAGGAATGTTGTGTCTTGTATTCATTCACTTTTGGACATTTTAGCTCTTATTGTGCACAGTAACGTGTAATGACATTTAAAAGTTCTCAGGTCTCAGAAGACTTTTGTAAACTTTAGCGGTAAGGTGAAGATACTTATAGTATATCACAGAGAATGAGCCCTTATGCCAGAAAGAGTAGCGGGAGCCCTGTGTACTAATATATAAAATGAAACCTACGAAATGTTTGCATTAATCTAAGGAAGAAGAGGAAGCATAATATAGCAGGTTGCAGCATTAAGGAGATACGATAAAATATATTTATGGAAAAATCTGACACATAAGAGTCAGAAAAACATGAGTGAATTGAATTAAAATATGTCTCGTGTGCACTTACTGGGAAAAATAATGAAGTGAAGCCAGAGAAATACAGAAGTTTAATTGGTTGCCTATGCATGCCTTCTTGGTTGGGTATAATATTATGATGAGTCGCTTTGTTGACTGTTGGAGTTGGAAGTATAGATATCACATTAGGTACACATGTTAGAGAATAAGTATGTAGAATGATGATAATAATATCATGTGTTTGCTCATGATTTGAATGATTATGTTGTTTCTCTGTCGGCAGGCAAATGTTCCCTCAAATGAAGTTCCGTGTATCAGGACTTGACCCAAAGGCCAAATATATCTTGCTCCTGGACATCGTCGCTGCGGACGACTATAGATACAAATTCCATAACAGGTTTGTTCTATTACATATTTATGTACTTTATTTTGTTTTATGCACGATGTTTGTGTTGCCGAGATAATGTTCAGCTTCAAAATATAGTTAACACTACACTCAACGTATTCATACCAGTGTTGTGCACGTTTGTATTTTGTATAGCCTCTCTCTCCTTCCTAAGTCCCTGGGTTGACTGCTGGACATCTCTTCTGTATGAAAGTGAACACGTCAGCATCATACACAATCACATCATTGCCACTTTTTTCTCAGAATCTTGTGTTACTCTGTTTGTACGTCCTCCGTAGGTGTAGTCAGTATTTCTGTTGTTGTCGCAGATAGCCAAGTCAAGATAATGTCTTAAATTTTATAGGAAAGGACAAGTTGAAGAAATGCTTACAGTTATTGAAATGTTCCTCGCTACTTACTTATGTCCCTACACTCGTTTCAGTTTCAAAGAATAAATAATACGCATAATCAGTTGAGACGCTCTGAGAGAATGAAACAACCTCCACTTAATAAGATTCAAACTTTTAATAATGCTTTCAATTTTAATTTCAACCTTCACAATGACATGTCATTCATAGTTGACGATCGTATTTTCTACATTTATAATGTAATCTACTGTCAAACAGTATAACTTTGTTTAGCAGTCGGCATTTTCAATAAGATAAATTCCAATGCTAACGATATACTTATCAGAATAAGGTATAGTAGCTATTATTTTGGAAATTCAATGTGATATCCTTGGCTTATATGTACTCTAAATATTATTTTACTGGTAACTACGTTGAATATTATTGTGTAGAAATTTGAGTGTCTTTTGATTCTTATTGTACCAGGGTAGAATCAGGCAGAGGGTGTTGATACAGAGAGAGAGAGCGAGTTTAGACACCGTAGTGTAATGTAACTGACTAGTAATTTTGAGGGAGTAGTAGAGGATATCAGAGTATACTATTTATATGTATAGTTACTACACCAGTTTGTTTTATTGTAACAGTATCACATTCGAGATCTGCCTAGCAACTCTTAGCCTGTCCTGTCTTGACTCTTCATAATGATGTAGCCTGTTTGTCAGTAAAACCTCTTGACTTGACATTTAAAAGCTTATCACTTTTACAAAATCGAAGTTTACATTTGTTTGACCATGAGTCCCATTATGTACGTACATAGTACACACTTGGTTTCCACTGATATTTGTCTGTATGTTGTGTTACACACAGACAAATGTAACGTGCAGTTACAATGGGGGAAATTATCTCCGCATAATTAACAACTAATTACCAAGTATCTTAGATAAACTCTGTAAGTTTGTTACTTAATTGTATTGAGTTTGTATTGCGTCAATTTTATTATCTAAGTGGATGTTTAGCATACAAGGATTTAAGAATTCCAGTCCAATGTACTATGTAGGTATTTGAGGACCAGGTTTTTGTCTCTGACTAATAAGATGCAAACAAGAACTTTGTACTCGCTACGAAATACAAACAATGTCTGAATGCCTTTCACTCAGTTGACTATCTTCCTCTTCCCTGTCCTGTCCTCCTTATTTATTTAATTGTCATGTAAGAATTAAGGATGTACATGATAATGGATACATGTCGGTAGTTAAAGATTAATTTGTGTGTGGTACTTTGTAATTGATAGATGTTTTAATTTATGACTTGCAGTCGTTGGATGGTGGCGGGTAAGGCGGATCCAGAAATGCCCAAACGAATGTACATCCATCCGGACTCGCCATCGACGGGAGAGCAATGGATGCAAAAAGTAGTCTCCTTTCATAAGCTAAAGCTGACGAATAATATATCGGACAAGCATGGCTTTGTAAGTGTAAGGAAAAAACAGTTTTATTCACATTATTGTCTCATTTTATTTGCCTTGCATTCAACAACATATGGTAGCCGTAGTACTGTACGAAATACATATTATACTGATCTGCCTCTTTTACAAATACAATACTATGTATTCATGGAATACATTTGCTATGGTAATTCACATTCTTTTATTCAGAGTTTTAAAGCTTTCTTCAAATTTTGGGTTACTAATTGTAACCAATACTATTTACCTTTGTTTTTATATGGTTACATAATCAAAACTCGTATGGTACAGAGCACAATTTGTACGTTGCTTACTGTATGCAGTATTTACAATTTTTAAATTTATAGTAGTTTTATTTGCTGCATTATTAGAACAGTCATTTCAGAAATGTATTACTAGGGCATAAAAATGTAAGGTCATAACAACTGGGTACTGAAAACAAGGGTTTTTCATACAATCGTCTCACAGTGCCGCATAATGCTAAGAAAATGTCATGCACTATGGCTGAGGCCAAGGAATTTTGAAATCTTGATCATAAATGGGGCACAAATACAACATCTCTGGAAATTCATTTTAAGCGTCTTTTCATGTTAATGATTTTTTTAATTTTCTGAAAGGTTCATTTTAAGTGAATACGGTAAAAGTAAAAGTGAAAACATGTGTAAATGAAAATACTGAAAGAAATGTATTTTAATGAAGAGCGACTTTATGAGAAATTATTGATGAGGGTGCCAGGTAAAGGCGTTCCAAATATTTAAGGCTATCACTGGAAGGCTTCTAATCCCTTCAACGCTGAAGGATGGCTCTTGGGTTGTGTATCATCAGCATTCATCAGCATTCATTAGGATTCTCATTCTTCGTGTTTAGAAGTCTCCAATTTACATGTCCACAGTTAGAATATCTCCTTTGTCTTTATTAATGTTAGATAAGGAAAGATGAACAGAAGGTAGCTCATTTACACATTCATTGTAAAGCATTTCAATGGAATTAGACCATCTTCCATGTTCTAATGGTATTATACATAAATACCTTTTGGCTTTGCGTGTGTTCGTTCCTAGTGCACATGTATGCGATTTACATGGGAAGAAAAACCCTATTAGGAATAGGGAAACGTACACATTTTTATGTGAACAATGAGGTGATAGGGTTCGAATAGGGAAATACAATAAATGGAACAAATGAATTTCCAAGTAAGAGAGTTGTGCGGAGAGTGTTGGTTGGCGACACGAAATGTAGTCATGCATTCTTCATATTAGCAGAGCTATATCTACATTAATGCGCCTAGTCCATTTGTCCGTATGTTCCACTACTCTCGAGATTATTCAGTTTAGTGACAGACACAGGGAAATGAGCGTCGAACCCATTGGGAAGTGGATTAATTATTGTAACAAAATGCAACTAATATAAGCTGTTTGTAACATGGAACTTATTTTGCCTCTCCTGCCTACCGCGCAAAACCTTCTAAGTCACCAACTTATCAAATACAGAAAACTTTAATAGATAACCATAGCCTCAGCAGTATCCGAAAGAGTAAATGTAGTTTAACAACAGTATTCAAAGTATCATAAGTGAAAACAGAAATAAATTGTTCTAATAAGTCTTGATGGAGATGTTAATTTACAAGCCACTATATTGTGTGTTTATTTAGCAGTACTCAAACGGAAGCACATGACTTGAATGGCCATAGCGAGAATTGAACACTATAACAGTTATTTACATGCGCGTTGACTAGAAAAGAAGATGCTCAGTGTATAATGATGCAACAATAATAATAAAGAGCACACGATAGGCACGTTAAAGTTGCCACTAATTGTGATTCTAAAATAGAAAAGAGATAAGTAAGTACTAATAACTCTAAATGGGCAGTGAAGCGGATCTAGTCATAATGTATGCTTGTAAAGACACGTCAATAATGGTGCGGTTAGAAAAATGTGGTGAGAATTCATTCGTATTTGGTTCCATGACGGTGTGGACACATCACACTTGTAACTTTACAGTTGTGATGAATTTTTCCAGTGGACTCTCAATCATAAGCGAGTTTTTCATGGACAGATGCCAACTAAGGTTAAGTAATTGATCATACAATGCTGACAAAAATATGAAGAATTTTCTTGTGTTCATACCCAAAGAATGAGGTATCTGGTATTACTTGTTAGTCCTACAAATACAGAGTGAATGTGAATATTTTCATACTGCGCTGCATACATTCATCTTCGCTTCACTATCAACATAGTTACATTAGTACAGTGCTGAATACTTAGCCTCTGCAATCACTCATTCATATTTGGTATGTTTGGGTATTTATATATAAGAAGTAGATTTATTCTTTATGCTGACAATAGCGTATAAAGTATATGTATAATTATTTGTATTTTCTAAAATATATTATATGAAGTTAGCTCAAAGCGTCCTAATATACGCAATAATAATAAAAGAAGGGAGGGCTATTTTGCCATAGGCGAAATGTTAGATTGGATTGCACTTGGCCGTATCGTATAGTAGTAACATAAAGTGAAGTAATGCAATGGAGTAGGCACTCCGCTTGCTAGTTTGAATACTACTGTACTGTGTACCTATATTGTGAGGAAAAAGAGAAGATCTGAGAATTCTTTTCAGTGAACTATTTACTCGTAGGTGGATAGTGAGATAGTAAATATATGTTAGGCAATGGAGTACAGAAGAAGACTGCAATCAAGGAAGAATTGAGTGGAGTAGCTTTGAGAGTGAGAGTGAGAAAAGGAAGCAAAAGAAATGGAGTAAGTGCATGGAGCATGGTGCCTTGTTTGAGAACCTACGTAATTCTTTCGATACTACTTTTGAATTTACTATTATTTCTCCTCCATAAAATGTTATATCATCTATATAAAATATATCCATTATTTCTAAACGAGTTCATATGGGTACTCCATTCCACTGCTATTTATTTAGTGTACTCTACATACTATGTCTTATGTACAAGACTACAGACTCACAAGTCAACAGATATAACGTGTCTTGTGCGTTTTGCATATGCATGCACTATATTTTGCATATCTCCATAGATAACCCAACTGCTTATGTATATGTCTAAATACGTGGATATTATGTATTCGTTGAAAGCATAGCAGTGGAGATCATTTTAGTCAGGGTGTGATTGCTGGCTTGTCGCCACACTACACAACATCAAAGAAATTCGCCGGATTGAAGATGAATAAGTCTTTCTTGCTTTGCTATCGACTACACTTCTCGTCACTTTGGAACAAAAAATTGATGATGAATGCACTTCTCTGGATCTCCTCAAGCCACTCTGCTCTCTTGTTTGCTTCTTAGTACTTAAGCTTCGCTACATCATATTCATGACATACCAGGCATACTTTAATGTCTAATGCCGTTCTTTCCCTTCTCTGCTCGCACTGTGACTGAAGTCAACTGAACGCTCTTCGTCGTATATTTAGTATCCATATCTCCGTCTTCCTACGACAACAGTCTAATATATTGCAGTCAGACCTAATAAAGTCAAGTCAACTACAGACACACAACTGAATAAAGTACATACTATACAGGCATTTTTATTTATATGTACCTACAGGCCTCTAGTCAATTCTATACAGTCATCCCAGCTTTTCTCATTTCCCTTTTATAAAATATACAAACACAATTAATGTATGAAATCTTTATGGACACACACGTTCTCTATCAAATACAACTATCTTTGTGGGTAATCCTTGTGTAGATAAAACACAGTGCATTGATACATCCAACTTTCGGCTTGGTGCTGATTTCTTTCTCAAACTTAGTATAATGTACCTATATTTTAGTATAATTTTTATACAAAATCTCAAAATTTTTAATTCAAATTTGTTCTTTCTAATGAACTGCGTAAATTAATATTTTAACCCAAGATATGAAACAATTTTGTTCAGATTTCTTGTATTACATTGAATAGATTTCGTACCTCGACCTCGGTCATTGGAATTCAAGAGTTTTTATCATGACTGAATATTCGACTAAAATACTTTGCATGATATTATCTAAATATAATAATTATATTATAACTAATCCTAACCGTCGAACTGAGAAACAAGGTATTTAATAACTTCATTTCATTTCTGAGCTATATACTAGTTATAAATGCTGTAGTTTTCCTGCTGTTTGCAATGGTAGCTTTCACACTTAAACGCAAATCCTAAAATCAGTTTTTCTTAAGTCCTAGAGATCTTCAAGCATATGGGAATATAGTATAAAGCGTTGTATTTAAAGTTAAGAAAAAGCAGTTTAAAATATACTATTGTTGGTATAACATATATCTATAAAAACAAGTACAAACGAATGCGAATACGAGCGAGATCATATATAGTGGTAGAATATTTGTATTATAATTACTTACCGACGTAATGTGTACACATGCTTATGAAGTAACATAATAAATATAAAGATGTTAGAACCTTGAAATCCTTTCGTGCTTCTAGATTTTTCGTTATAAAGTATATCGTATGGGATTGTATCATTTGATATCGTACTTAGTAATCGCATCTTTTTTTATGTTGCTACTTATTGCAATCTACCTATCTACGTAGTCAACGTAGTCCTCTTCTCTGAACTGGTGTATAGTATCTTCAATTATAAGTGTGCATCTACCTACATATTATCTTACAAGTGTTACAAGTGCTAGAATTATATTACTATGTCTGTCTACGTGTCAGATGAGATCTTAAGAGTTGTCATAAGTCCTTTGTCAGTTCTGCATTAGAACCGATGTCTTTTTTGTAGTAACCTGTGTAGTATTTACATCTGTGTATTGTTTGTTGTGTATCTAATGTCGTCTATAAGGTAATTGTATCTCCAAGAGTACTGGTATTCTTGAGGGCATTTGTGCTCTGCTACATCTGAACAAATGCGCATTAATCGCCTTCGTTTCTTTTGTTTGCACACTTTATTTATTTCTTGTAATGATACTAGAGCGTACCTATGCTGTGTCTTTGGAGATCTCCGAATAGAATGTGTAGAGTGAGTGTGGCATGCACATTGCACAACATTTATATGGTGCAATTTGGTGCATTAAGGAGCAGGGCCTACTTTGTTTGATGTTGTAAGGAAGTAGTGCCACGAACGCACACTTAAATCGAAACTAAAGTCATAATGGTTGAAGTCAGCTTCCATCTTAAGTCTCGAAGTAATTTCATTTGTTATCTTATCTCCTGATGTTGTACAAGGAGCAGTCTTCTATTAAACCGCAACTCGTGTTGTCGTGTTCCGATGCCTGAACAAAAGTTTAATATTTGTTTTTCTATCTCTGTTGTTGTGTGTGCATGTAAATTGTCGTACATCTGCCACATTTACGGCAACTCTGTCAAATTGTTGTCGGTTCCTCTTTTTCATGGGTAAACACAACCCAAATCATATGACTGCAAATCACATTGTATTTTTGTGTACTATTATGCCTAGGTATCTAGTTAGGAGTTAGATATTTATATTTGTAGGCATAAAACAAATACCCCACTTTCTTTAAAATGATAACAGAAATATGAGCTTTGTAGGAATGTGTATAATATTTACAAAGGGTATTTCGTTAGTGTGTATGTGTTTATAATTTAAAATCAATACCTGTGCATTGTTTACTGTTGGCAGGGTTGCAGTCGAAAAATTGTTTGATGAGAGAACGAAACGTGAAAAAGTGCACTTTATATGGCGCACACAGTTAGGATTTGTAACGAAATGGGTTCATAAATACAGAGCGGAATGGAATAGAAAGCCGCGTATGAGAACCTGACGCTAGTTGCCCAGTTGCTATTTATTTTCGAACTGGTGACATTCATAGTTGATGAGACAAGAAAAAAGGGAGGGAGGCACGATGATTAAGGTGATATGGAAGAGTAGAAGCGCTAAGGACTGGAATGAGAGCAGACAAGAACAAGACGGAGCTTGTTTTATGAGATAGTTACACAAATCAGGAATAGCGTTGGGCAAAGTTGAAGGTGTATAGTGTTATCTTTAGTATTGTAGTTGGAGATGAGGGTGTCAGACTACGAGAAGAGATCTCATCCAAAGAGCGAGTGGATTAGAGTCGTATGTATTTCTAGTGAGATAATTCAGCGGACTGTGAAGAGATTTCATCTCTGCGTTTCTCTGCGAGTCTCTCAGGCACTCTCCTCCTTTATGCAAACCAAAAGACTCTTCCAAGTCAACTCCACTCTCTGTAGTCCATGTGGCAAAGTCTACACATTTTTTATCTCAAACTGCCTGACTACGGATACCTTGCTATGTATCACAACAGTTCTAACTACCCATGGCCGTAGCTTTGTAAACTTAAAGAGCATTCATAATATAATTCACTCTCCCTCGCATAATACTTCTCTCATTATGCAGACAACCTGGATATCTTCTATTTAGTCAGTTTCTTTTTATTACGACATACTATGTACCTTGCATTTTCCACATTAAATGTATTCCGCACTATACTTGAACTTATACTGTGCCTATACACGTAGTTCATTGCTTTATAAAAGTGCGTACCAATGTGGCAGTGATGTAAATACATCCTTATGTACCTGTACGCTAGAAAATATGCAGTGGTATTTAGTGATAATATATTATGCTTTAATAAGTACAAGGTAGCGCGTAGCACTTCCTACTGAATTTCGTTTTTCTCTGTGTTCATCATCTTCTCTCGTCGCGTCTCATGATAATCACCGTCCTCGTTTAAATGAAACATCCTTTTTTCAGTGTGCGAACATTGTCAGCTGTGTATTCATCTGTAACATGGTTTGATGCCTTGGATGGTGATACCTGCGACTTTGAATCCTTTGTTGCTCCTCTATGGTAATAGCGCAACGACAGCTTTCCTCTTAAAGAAGCACCCAGGGTACTTCACATTCTAAAAGGTTCAAGAGGAAAGTTTCGTTCACGGCTATAGGTCCACGGGAATATATTTAGTCACATAATGACAATTTTATCCGGCTTATCTAGCATCTCTTCATTTTCATGTGGATGCGTCCGTTCTCGTGGTATTAAGGAATTACTGGAAAGAGACACGGCGAACCCTATCTCTCACCTCGCTTCCACTCTTGTGCCTCTTAATCCTCTTCGAATAAGACCGCATGCAGTTCCTTTGCTTTCCCTGTCTTTACAAACTACACATAAAAATCTCCGTTGATTTACATAGACTGTGCGACGAGTTCTGCGAGTCTAAAACACTGAATTGGATCTTTGTGTGATGATATGCAGGAAAAGTGCTCACTCATGCTAACTAAAGTGAGTAAATGAGTTGGGGATATGGTGAAGAGACTATAGAGAGTTGGAGGCTCTCCAGCAGAGGCTTCCGCCACTGCGACCGGTGCGACCCATTCAATCACTTTGTACCTAGGCGTGTAATATAGATATTGTGCTCCTGTCCTCACATTCACACCCATCTCAAGCCAACCACGATCACTCTGGGCCCAGCTTTGATCTGTTTGAAGTTACTGCTTCTCTTTTTCTGTCCATTTGCTATGCTCCATTTCACACTTTATTTTCTCTCCAAGGTTGATGATAGTGTGGAGGTTGTTGTTAATCTCTCTATCCGTCCTACTCCGCTTTATTCCCAGCCCAGAATATAAATACTCTCCTCATCCTTTCTACTCCCTTTGTCATTTGTTTATCCAAGGCGTGATAAGTGTACCTTTCTTAATTTTATTTAATTATTTCTCGTCCCATCAATTACAATCATCGACGACATGTGCGTTACACGCATAGGCACTACTAATGTAGTCTTATTTACCCCTGGTGACCGATTTCCATTCCTACAGTGAGAGTATTCCAACCGGACTTCATTCCTACTAGACTGATCACTCCTACGAAGCGCTTTACTCCTACAGCGCGCAACAGACCTACGAAGGAGCTTATTCCTACCATAGGGTTATTCCTACAACCATCATATTGCAGGGCGTTGCATGCAGTTTACAACTTCGCGTCGCCCGTCGTCCAACTTCCAGGGCAAATATTCGCCTAATTTCGCGTCGGCCGTCGCCTAACTTCGCGACGGCTGTCGCCTAACTTCGCGTCGGCCGTCGCCTAAATTCGCGTCTGCCGTCGCCTAACTTCGCGTCGGCTTCGCCTAACTTCGCGTCTGCCGTCGCCTAACTTTGCGTCGGCCGTCGTCTAACTTCACGTCGGCGTCGGCTAACTTCACGGACCCAATGCTAAGTACTACAAAGAAAAAATAAGTATTCTAAAATGGGATATGGTATTCCAACCTAAACGTATTCATCAGGACAAGAATCAATTGAAAAGCATAGAATCAATTTGTTGTAAACTTAAGACATTTTAGTTATAATTACACTAAATCTTAAACAAATGTTGCGGTTTTTTAAGACCACAGATGATCACCATTAAATTATCATTATAACTAAAATAACTTGTTAAGTTTAAAATAGTTTTTCAATTGATTCTGGCCCTGATGAAGACGTTGTCTACCTCGAGTCTCAAATGTTTCTTACATTACAATTTTTTTCATACATTATTTAAATAAATATGTTGTATGAACATTTACGAAAACTAATGTACAACACACAACAACATTCAACTGCAATCATGCTTAGTAATAGTAATGAATGCTACTTTTAAATGTAATTCTAATGAATTGTAGTATTAATAATTTGTAAGCGATAATATGCATACATATGTATTTGTAAACAATGTTTTAGGCCTTTCATATATTCTAATTAGAATAATACTACTGCATGCAATGTCGTGCAGTTTTGCTCGTTGGACTGATGCACTTCGTAGGAGTAAAAGCCACAGTAGGAATAATACTCGTAGTAGGACTGAATTGTCTCGTAGGAATGAATTACTTCGTAGGAATAGTGTCTTGTAGGAATACTTACGCTGTAGGAATAATGCTATGTAATCTTTACCCCTCCCTGTACAATACCTATTAGTTACTTTCTTCAATTGCTGATAGGTATCTTTTCTTTAATCTTCTCAACCTAATTTTATTCAAACGTAGTTAAAATTACATGAGCCATAAAATTAGAATTAGTTAGATAGTAAAAACCAGTAATGATTTTAGATTGCCTGGGGTATTGTAAGGAGTAGAATGTAATAGTGCTCCTATGTTCTTTACTTATGTATCGGGGCTTGTGAAAGAGAATAAACTACATGGGCCTCATTTTGGAATAAATTTCATTAATTTTTGTCCAGAGTATTACCAGGGAAAATTAAATTGTAGTAGCAGACTCCATTTTGTGGATTACTAAGTTTTATACAATGTTTGACACAGAAAAAGTGGAGCAATTACTTGGAATTGACTGTCAGTAAAAAGAAGAAGCTAATTGTAGATTGTAAATTGAGTTAAGCGACAGCTTCTGTTTAAAGTTGACCATTTGATGTATTTATTGTACACGTATAATTTATAATGAGGGGTGTAGGACACATGTTTGTCGTACGTGGAGAGCAAGTTAAAAATAGTTGGAAAGATCGAGTAAAGATTTTGTGTTGATGTCTGTTCTTCTACTTGTACTCATTTATTTCTTATTTCGTATCGGATGTTCTTGTACGCTTACTTACTAGTTTAACACGTTTTGGTAGTTGGACTATTAGTATATGCTACAGTTTTTTTCTTGAGAGATAGCTCCTGTGTTGCATTTGTGTTGGAGCTACTAGATTGGTTAGGGAAGCAAGTAACTGGTTAGGGAGCAATAAAACACACGAAGCATTCTGGTGTTGTGGTGTTCTGTTTTTAGCACTAAGTTGACGTTAGTCTCTGGTTGAGTGGAGTGAGCGAATTGAAGGAGTGAGTGAGCAGAGGAAAGTGTTAGTTGCATTGCATGGCAGAATGTTAGAGCACTGTGGCCCATTTCAGCTGTGGTGTAATAATTTAGGATCAAATGAGATTAGGGTGGGCCTTAGCATCCACAGAACCAATGGTACTGGAGAAGAAGGCCAAGTCGCTTGTATTTTGAATTGCTCTAGAAAACAGAATAGTCCGTACATACTAGAAGCACATTAATATTATGACTCCTTACTGCAGGCACTAGTAACTGCATAAAACATGCCCAGCTAGTACTTGCGACTAGATGGTAGAAGGCCGTACGCATTTTGGGTAAGTGGATGAGGTATTAGGAGTCTTAGGAAGTGTAAGTCCGAAGACGGTTGGAAATGAGGAGAGTGCGTCGAAGTGATGTGAGTAAGGTGAAATGATGGAGTGCCACATTTCGCCTTGTCTAATTTCGTGGAGGAAAATTGACTGTTGGGGTCAGGAAGGACGGACAGTGAGTAACTGGTCGGAAGCGAGTGGTCTGCAAATGGAGACTGGATTGGATGCGGCGGTGGTGATGTTGGAGTCGCAACTAATTGAAAGAAGCAATACGTGTGGCAGAAGGAAGTCGAAGAAATGAGTTGGGCGTGAGGACAAGATTGAAGAGATCAGTGGAAACATCAAATAGATCGGAGAGTGAAAAGAACTGAGGAGACCAGACAGACGGGATTTATTCCCGAACGTCGAATGCACTGAGAAAGTCTTATTGGGAGGATGGCTCAAATGCACACTTATAGGGCCTTATCTCCTATAGATGTATTATGTAGGAGCGGAGAGTGCACATTTGGAGAGGATTTCCAGAGAAAAGAGAAAGCGATATGGGGAACTGACATTGGTTCGGATGGATTCAAGACCTGTGGGACTAGAATGGTATTATGAGGCAACGCAAGCAAAGCAACTGCACAGATGGAGAAAGAGATGAGAAAAGTGGAAATGCTCAATGTTCAAAATTGGATGTGGCATGGCATGCTATTGCATCACATCGCCGGGTATTCCTGGCAAAGCGGCCAACATTCTCTCCCTCCTCTATCTCCACTAATAGCATTCTTCTCTTCTTCATATATCTCTGCATCCCGTGTAATGCAACATCACTTTCCTTTACTCTCTCAACTATCCTCTAGGAATAACACTGCAAACACACAACGTCTCTCCAACCATCTCTACTTCGCTATCCGCTATCTCTTTCTCCACAATGAACAACTATTACCTACACAGGTTTATAACTTCTACACGGACTATGAGGGTTGATTTCCTATGACTAGGCTATCTAGACACCCTCTAGCTAGATTCGCCTCTCTCTTTTACTATCTACACATGTTCGTAAATACAGGGACAGCAATAAGATTTTCAAATAATTTCAAAACGAGTAATACTAGTAAATAAGGGTGATAGGAAAACTATGCTAAAGTCTTGTAACACTCCTGGTAATATAGTTGGTTACCTATAACGAATTTTAAGAACTTATTATATATCTGTGAAGGCATGTAGTAATATTCTTCTATCATATCGTATATACTTAGCTCGAGATAAATTCATTTCGTTTGAGTAAATGAGATACCAGGTGATGATGAGTAACGAATAGTATTCTGAAAAGTAGTGAATGATAAGGACAGATGTTTTCCAATAAAAAGTATTTTGCGTATATTCTAGAGTTCGTGAATAGCGGTGGAGTTGTATGGAGCATTAATATGCATGGTGATAATTTTGTAGATAGTGGATGGTTGTGTGTGTATGGAATATTTTGGAAAACAAGTCGGTATGCGGTGGGATTGTAAATAATGTAAGTTTGGTAGAGTTGGGGAAAGTTGGGTACATTAGAGAGCGGAGAATTGAGGACTTAAGGAACTCTTGGTGTGATATAGAGTGAGGAGGAGGGTATTACTTATTGGGTGTAGTGTAAGTTGTATGCAAAGTTGTGCTGTCAAAGTTTTTGCCTTTTACTTCCGACTGACTTGCGTTTGTGCTCGTCGTTTGTGTTCACACAGCGAAAGAGGCAGAGAGACACAGACAGAGTGTATGGATGGAATAAAGTATCCGTCCTTAAGTAGGACTGAGAATGAAAGTGTATGAGGTATAGTGTGGCTGCAATGCAACCGCTCTCTCGGTTACTCGCCCTCGTCGCTTCAATCTCTTCCGTTACTTCACTTCAGACTCTTTCGGCTTTCCTCATCCACTATATCTGAAGACATAGCCTAGGAATGTGCCATAAAGTAAGTACATACATGGTGGAGTGAATAGAGAGAAAGTGTACGGAAGAGAAATGGTGAGGGATATAGTGAGCATGTGGGTAGGCATTATTATTTAGTGGATAGGAATTAGGTATATCTCTGGCTGTGACTGAGAGGTTAGTTATGTGGATATAGAGAGTGGAAGGGTTTTAGCTTTGGCTGACACTACAGTGGCATGGCACTAGCACTCAACTGCACGGATCGATACCTTCTTTCTCGGAGTTGTGGAAGGAGGCAGCCTTTGAGTATTATGTATAGTCTGAAAAGATATGTAAGTAAATATGTAGGTATTTAGCCGTGGTAGGAGTAGTTCTCTCCTCACTACATATTTTTATGCAGCACCAAGTATATAATAGCGGCGCCTCAGGGACCATATCCTGTGACACCAAAGTCCATAAGCCTTTCTTTATCCACACTTATAGAGTCTAGCAGTCATAACAGCAATCCGAAAGGAAATAGACAGCCGTCTCTACTAACTCAGCAAGATTCATTGTGTTCTAGTCGCCGTGTGTGTGACTGAGATCCTTGAGCAGAATGAACAATTCTAGGCGTCTCTCTCTGTCGTCGTTCCCTCATAGTACTTTCTCTCATCTCCGCTCCCCTCTAGTCCTTCCCTATCTCCTCTAGTTGTCCACACGACTATGTGTCTTTTCATCTTTCCTCTTTGTCTCCCCACAATGTTCCCCATTTCTCGGCCGCCCCAGACTCACTTTTATTTATAATTTTCTTCGCCAAATCCTACATTCATCTCACCTACATAGAAACTCCTCTGCACAGGCCACTCCATCCCCTATACGACAAATCATATCCTGTAGTCTACGTCTTTCTTCGCTTATATGGCTATACACAAATTGCAATGTTGCTAGCAGCTCTGAACCTAAAAACTTTTATTCGCTTCCACGAAATTCTTCCATGTGCTTTCTTAGAAAAAATGCAATACCAACAGTTTTTGTTTATAGAGTGTATAGCAGAGGTTCCGAACTAAGTTTTATAAATATACATTATGTGTGCTACAGATAGTCATCTATTCTTTGGGTGCCTAAGTGAATACCTTCTACTTGTAACGACAACGACACAATACTGTTCCTATATCTGGTTGAACAAGTAAAGAACTGGTAATATAATAGGTTTGTGGAGAGACATATAGGGTGTTTGTACAGTATAAATTTAAGTATCATAATATGTGTTATAAGAGTATAGAATGTGCCCGTCTTTTATGTACGTTGGGAATCGGCAAGAAATAGCAGTCGATAGATTTCTAGTTTCCAGAAGCAATAAGAAAATTTTCCATGGTAGTGTATTTTCTTACGGAATTCCTGTGAGCTATTGTGAACGCTACGTACGTGTTTTTGATTCGAATTATTGTTTAACAGCCTGTTTTATGTTGTCACGATATGTCGAACGTCGTATGGAAATGGGAGAATATCTCTATGTGTAGGTACTAATATTTATTAAATCCGAGTCGTAGCCTACATAGCGGCAGCCACGAGTGAGACTTGCTGCTGCATAATAAATACGGAGGTATAATATGCCTGGCAGTAGTAAGTGGTGTGTAGCTAGGTGTGTACATACATAGCTACATACTTAATCGTGAGCAAGTATCAAATAGCTGTGTAGAAACGCAAATATGTTTCTAGGTATATATCTGCTAATGCTTTTCCATTATTAGTGGAATTAGGAATATGAAGTGTGAGTGGACTGACGGAAGGAGAAAGACATTTGCAATCGAAATAACACAAAGTGCTATTTTGTTGGCTATGCAGGGAGGCGTAAGCTTAAGTATGACCTCAACAATGTTTAGTGGAATTATAGTTAGCATTAAGTGTTAAGCTTCGTGTTCTGCTATCGCATTCTTCGTCTAGGCTGACTAGTTTTCGTTTATTTTGGATGGAGAATGGCGAATGAGTATAAATAGTGTATAGGCAACATCCAACAGTTGACAACTGCCTTAGCCACTGCAGAAGGTGACTACATTAAAATAATAAAAATGTCGTCGTGTCCACGAATTTCTGTAGTTCTGTTTGTTAGTGAGCCTTGTCTGGGTTGACGTGAGATGCAAAGTGAAATGAAATAAAAGTGGTGATGGCGATGGCTCGTGGTGGTTGAATGTGCCTGAATAACTAACAACGTGTGAGTGTGTAATAATAGCAGTGTGCCGGTAGGAAGCGAGGGAAACCAAAGTGTGGACAGTGGGCAGACAGAGAACAACCAGCTAGACAATAATGGCTCTCCGCAGTTCTGGATATTGATGGCAGTCAACTAAAAGTCAGTTGCAGGAAAGACAACACGTAAAGTGAGTAAACCGCTGTAAGCACAGTTGAGACGAATATTTCCGTGTCACTCGACTCGTTGCCTATGTAAATGCTCCTTCCTGGTGCTTGGCAGCGGAGCCGTGCGATGCGATGGTGTCGTGTGAGTGAATGATAAGAAGAGTCGCCTTGAAAAATGGAATTAATGTCCAGTTCCAATTCCAGGCGCTCCTCTGCACACTCACACTCATGATATATGCATAACGTGGACTCACTGCACGATGAGAAATCCAATCTATATCTCTCTTCGCCTTTTAGTTAGATCACATGCAGTCCCAGCCTGGAACAGATAGCAGGCCCTGCATACTGTCGTGTGGACTCAGTCAATAAGACACTATCTCTTGCTCCACATTATGTATGTATGGAACTAGTCCTTATTTTATTATGAACAAAATTACGAACGAATTTCTCCATTTACCTAAACCGTTTCCGAAGTCGTCTTCAGAATACCTCAAGATAATATTATGGCTAAAGGAAAGTAACTAACTTTGCATATCTGGTGGATGGTTGCAAACAAAAGAGTGAGATATCCCGGGTTATACTCTAGTAGTGAGCAACGGTAGAGTTACCTACCAAGAGAGTTGTTTTGCTGGACAGGTCAACCGAGTCCAGGCCACCGGCAACCAGGCATCAGAAGGAGAACATTTTATCGCACTCTCCGTTCGCTGTAGCCAGGCTTATGGAAATAAATACAAGTCTTGGTCTTGATACACAATTGCGTGATATGCTCCTCTCATTTTTGTTTCTCTCCTCTACAATGTATACTTTTAATTAAGGGGCGTTTTCGTGCACTTTTGAGAAACCAGCCCAACAGCGCTACGCACTATGCTCTATGCAAAACTAATGGGTGAATAATTTAACTGGGCTTCTAAATGTTTTAATGTGCTCACATTTCATTTAGATACCCGTCATCACATCAGCTATCCCAACCTAGACAGCCTTTATGGATTATACACAATTTAATTTAATTTCCCATCAATACATAATGTTATTTCCTATGTATGTGATGAATTCTTGCGATAATTTTCACAAAATATGAACTTCCTCATATCACCTCTGTGCAAATACTTTAAACAAACCAATACTGTAATTCAAACAAGACTAACGCTCCTCTAAATCTTTTAATCTCAAATATTGTTCTTTTCCGAAAGGTAGTGGGCAAATAAAACGGAATAAGAAATAATGTATAATCCTACTACTCCCTTAAACTGAGCAAAAAAGGTTGCCGAATCCAACAAATTATGGAAAATGTCAACATTTTAATTTATATCAATGTGGAGCAGTGGTATAAAACGGAACTGTTGCAATAAGGTCGCCGTTCAAGAAATAATGAACCCAACTTGGATGTAGGTGAGCGAGCGCCACCCTCTTTACTGCTGTTTAGTAGTTTATATAAATAACATTCTCTACAAATTTTAGAAGACAGGAAACGGGTAATTAGATAATTTCAGTCTGCCTTTATCATTGCCTACCTCAACCATTTTATTGTACACGCGGTAAGAGGAAAACAATTATGCAACCTTACATAAGACCATTAAAATTTGCAAAATGTATCTTATAGCATAACTAATAAAGTAGTAGACAAGGTCAGTCCCACTAAACAACATCTTTACCTAACTTTCATTGACGAAAACAAACACACATTATTTTAGACTTTGAATAAAAGATAAAGATGTATGCTAAGAAGAAATTCGATAGTCAATGGTATTCTGATATGTATTACTATCATTCTGGAATATGAGAAAAATAGTTCATTGCTGGTAAAGTCAACTTTCGCTTTCATTAGAGCCGGGAGACTAAATAATTTACGAGATATACGAAGTGGAATGGACAGTGACTGGACTATTGTAGTAAGGCAAGGTTATCTTTGTACCTCTACGATTGAGAAAATGTAATAATAAATAATAGCAAGTAAAGTAGAGATTAGAGATATAGCCGGTCTGAAATCTAATGTTTTGGCAGTAATGTGATGTCTACTGCTTATGTGTAGTACAGAGTATAGTGGAGGATGTTCCACTATAATGAGTGGGGTATACACATAATGGTTTAAAAGAACGACTGGAGAATGAGTGAGGGACGGACTGCCGTATTGATTGAGTCAAATCCTCAGTCGGTTGAATAAACTGGAATCTCTCGTTATGATAAATACATACATTGAAGCAAAATGCCTGGTTCCTAAAGGTTTCTCACAATAAAGTCATAGTCATTACTGAAAATGATATGGACTGGAGGACAATGTGTTATGATAATGATGATGAGATGGTGGCTTACTGCCTCAAACATTTTACTCGTGTGATGTTACGTTCTCCGAGTCTTTATACTCAACCCCATTCCTATGATTTATTTTACATTTCTTACTAAGGTATGCAATTACTGAACTTCTGCTATTATGTCTAAGCATTTCATATTTCATAACTGAGTTACTAGGTAGGTATACAATGTATCTAAACAAGAATACTGGCAGAGCCTAAATCTAATGCATTTACAAAATGATATTACTGTGTTGTGTTCACATAAAAATCTTTCATTCACCTTCTGAATTTTTCTCCATTTTATGTAATTGACATTTTCTAGTTACTTCAGTATTATACTTTAATTATTGCATCTTATATATTGGTTTAGTCATAATCCAGTCCTTATGATACGACAATGGGTTAGCGTAGTGCGTGATAGTCATTTTTTCATTTATTTTATTGATTTCCATTTACTTCGCGAACCTAGGGCTAATTGTAAATTCATAAATGGTATTTTCAATATGGAACACAATTAATTTGTATGCCCCTTTTTGAAGATATTTATGTTTGTAATGAAATGCAATAAATGGTACACGTATACGAATATTTAGATTTGTATTGCGATTTGAGAAACTCAATATTTGTGTATTTCATGCATTTTATTAGGTGAATGGTTGGTTGTTTCGATTTCTGTAATCTATCGTGTATTTATTTCTTTAAAAAATGCTGACCAATTGCACAGAATAGGGCAAACGAGGTAGAACTAGCAATAAGAATTTGTATGTACCTTGGAAATAGTTTATATTAATAATTTATTCGACTGCTAGTTTGCGAATTTGATTAAATTTATTCCTGCTTTGGATTGGTGTGTGGCTGGTTGTTATTTGCTTTCTAGTACTTATCGTGCTACTTATTAATTTTGATTTGACTTTAATGTAACTGTATGTTGTACGATAAACGATTTATACTGTTAGTTGCCAGAAGTCTACCTAATAGGAAGTGATTTGAATGAGCTTTGCACTTAGCAATGTAATAACAGTAATCCACAGATTTTGTTGGGCCTTTCATGCTTTCTAATCACTACTGTACATGTTTTGTCAGTGAACTGCTACATGAAAACTACCACAGAGCCGTATATTTAAAGTAGGTGCCCATGATATAGGTGATTTTGGACTACAAGAAGGAATACAAAGGCACACAAGTGTCTACAAGCACAAAGCAATTGGAAATGAATGCTGACATGGATACTCTGTGTACATAAAGTTAATTTGCAGTTATAGTTATGGTAGGTATTCAATACAGAACATTGCATTAAATCGTAGAGGAGGGAGAACATGTGCAACCAAGTCAAGTCGAGTCATTCATGAGAAAGAAAAAAAGTAATTTTGCTAAAATAATATGTAAACTTTAGTGGGTTGTTTGTGAGTGAACGTAGCAATTGTATTCATCATATCATTACCATGATCAGACTCATATGTATTACTATTACTTATGCGTACTTAATATTTTGAGTCGACGTTGGAGACCTTCCTTAATACAAAATTTACATGACATGTTTGATTTTTTCTTTTTATGTCGTGAGCAGACGATCCTCAACTCGATGCACAAATATCAGCCTCGCTTTCATTTAGTACGAGCCAATGATATTCTCAAGCTGCCCTACTCAACGTTCCGCACTTATGTTTTTAAAGAGACGGAATTCATAGCTGTTACAGCGTATCAAAACGAAAAGGTAAGTCACCAACTCAAATCTTCTCACATATTACGTAACGTTGTTCACTCGCTTTGTTTCCCAGTCCCCCTTTAACTCAACTTTCAATTTAACTTCGTTCCTTTCTATTTATACCAATTGCCATGTTAAGTGCTTCATATCTAATTTACAAAAGCAGATTTAGAATTGCATTAAATAATACATTTATAGTACTGTTGCTTTCATTGTAAATATTCTAGTGTCGAAGAATTCGTTCTACATTTTTAATGTCCATTGATTATCAGAATTAAAGAATATAGGGTTACAACGTAAATAGGTAGCTAAATGTGGGCCTTCCTCTGGCGGTCTAGCTTAGTAGGTGCATACTATTATAATGGAAAACTCGTACAGAAAGCAGGGAATCCGTCAGCAGTGTTTGTATTCATACATACTACATAGGTTTTGTAATAATATGTTATTATGTGTGTTTGTGCATGTACATTTGTGTGTATATTCGTTCAGAGCTGTGTCATAAGTAAGTAGATTGCTCCAAAACTCGTTTACTCTGCTCATTTTTTTCATTCAATTAGTTTTCAAGGGTCTCAGTCTTGTTCTCTCTGTTCTGCAGTTCTTGTTCGAGGGTTTCAGTTTCAACGAGCAGTCTAGCGGTTCAATTCTACTGTAATGCTGTCTGTCTCTGCTCTAAGCACTAGACATTAATTTAATATATTAACAAAACCAATTGAAAAGGCATACGGTGTGCGTAGATGAATAAAAAACTATTTTTTGTTTCACTCAATTTGAAGAAACCTTTACGCACAGTAGGTTCAGGCTATGCCAGATTTGTTAACTCACTGGCTAAACCAAATAAATACTCTTCTGCATAATATTACAAAGATAAGTACGTCTATTTCCCCGCTGATATATTCACATATCGAAATAATTGAATACATCTATACTTTCAAAGCCACCTAGTTCCAAACCATCTGATGTAGACATAAATATAAAGCTCAGGAATGGCATGAATCGCTTAAGGCAATTATAATAAAAATACTTGTATTAACACTTTTCTATATAGAGTTATAAAATAAATCCAATTTGTTCTTTTAAGCACTCTTGTATAATTCAATGCATTCTATATTCATAGTAGTTAGACGTTCTGGATTTGTAATTAGGCAAATGTGAGTTAAGGAGGAAGCGTTGAAGATTTAATCATACGGAGCACAATCTACCGATTATTGGACATACATATTATTGCTAAAGATGTCGAATTAAGGCGCATTAGCATCCGTGATATTTTATTTTATTCGTGGAACCATGACTAAGAAGTGATAAACGAAATGAAGCGATTAAAGTAATTAGTAATAGGAAATAGTTAATGGAAACAAGTGTATATTAGTTGCCGTGTCTTGATAGATTAGTTGGAATTCCTTTGCCGATTAATATGGAAAATTTCCCTGTGTGAGAGAAGTGATTGTGAGAGTGATGATGACAAAATCTTCGTGAAGGAGTAAATTGTCATCATTATGTAATGAAACCGTGTGGTTGATATGATATGGAAAGGATGTGAACAAGGATGCTGAACAAGTGTTAATTAGTTATGCTCTGACGTGACTAATGTTGTTTGTCTTTTCTTTACAGATAACCCAACTAAAGATTGATAACAACCCATTCGCCAAAGGATTTCGAGATACTGGGGCTGGAAAACGCGAGAAAAAGTTAGTGACGTCTTTCTACTTTTATTCTTACCTTAAATTTAAATCACAAACAATACACAAACAATTAGTCACAGCTTCACTATGCTAATTCATGTCGAGTGCTGTCATTAGAATAAACGTACACAATTTACTATATCCGCTGCAAACATATTTGTAAACAAATCGAATGTTATGCAAACCTACCAAATTATCAAAAAACGCGTTAACACTAGATTTTACTACCTTGATTGACTGTACATTCATTTAGATACGGAATGCCGACATCGTTGCCTAATGAATTAAGAATGCAGAACCTGTAAGAACTTCTGCACATTGCTAATATCTGCAACTACAATTAAAAATTTTTGCAATGAAACTTAAGCCACATTACGACAGTAGGATTGGGATTCAACTAAATGTAGAAATGTTAATAGCAAAGAAAACGCTTAGGTCATCAATAAATGCAGGAAATATAATAACATATTTTCGATGATAGCAACTAACACTTCACTGACAGTGAACCGTTTATAAGGAGTAAGAGGTTATTGTGAGAGATAAGAACGGCAGATCAGTTTGTTCGTTTGGCTTTATATGAAAAGTTAATTCCTTTCAATAAGCTGTAGCAAAGTGCATAGACAACATGAATTAGAATTGTTAATCAGAAGGAGTGATAAATATTTCATTTTAGTCATAAAATCATGGACATCGTTAAAACCGTTTGACATGTTGACATGAATAGAACGATCAGCATTTTGACCAAGGGCATTACAACATAGTGGTATAAATGTTATCTGTTCAATTATCTGTCTATGTAAATGACATGCCTGTCATATCATACAGCCTTTCTTTAATATCTTTGAATTTAATTGATTACGTGTAATTTATAAGATGTTGCGTAGAACGGACTTCAAGTGCAAAGATAATTTATAAGATTTGTCCCACCCAATTCAAAAGTGCAAAATAACTTATTTATTTGTGTTTTACAAGTTTTTCTGATCTTATGATCTTGCCCAATAGGTTAGCTTACTTGTTTTGAGACTTTTTTCATAAGTATTTCCCACATCATGTTTTTTACCTAGCGACCCATTGATCTTCCGATTCCTTTTCTGGAAAATATTCATTTGGCCCTACTACTACTGATTACTTATTCAATACTATGACGATATGGCCATCAGCTTGACGTCAGTTTACTAATTACGATTTACTACTATGGAAAACGTACTTAATTGTAATTGGAGTATCACTTATGTAGTGACAAGAATTAGATTTTAGATTGCTCTAAATATGTCATTTAGTTGTGTAAATATGGGCGAAGTGATCGGTGGCTCATTAAAGTGGCTTACGTTAGGAGAATAGGAAGTATTAGGAAAAAGCACAATGAGTTCAATGTCGAGATGACATCAGAGAAATCTTTGAAAATAATACTGAGCGACTGGTTTCCGATTTAAAGTGTCTGCTGAGAGAGATGATGAGGATCTCTGCTTTGTCTGCATTGCCAGGCGTGGATGTGTTGCGACAGAAATTATATCATCCTAATATTTGATTATATACTGAAAGTAGGATATTGTAAGAACCTGCGGCACAAATGGCTATTTGCTTGGATTGCAGTGCAGTTTAATGATGTAGGATATTTATTCAAGGTATTAAATATTACAGGTGGGACCCCACTTACTATTTAAATAGACCTGGCCTTCATTACTGAAAAATGAAAAGAAGGATTAGAATTGCGGATAATGAGCTATCTGTTTGCCTGCCACTTTTGTTTGATTCTTATGTCCGCTCAGCACTTAATTATATAAATACACGGAGTGTCTGTTAGACTGAGTCGATCCAACTCGACTGGTGTGTTCATTTGCCGAGACTCGAGTGATGCGACTGGTTCATTTGTACTTCTCTCCGTGTGCAGCCTACAGTGCGCACATTGGCATTCGGTTTGGGGTTTGGATGGGAAAAGGTTGATAAATAAGTGTTTTGGCATTGTTGTGCTGCTGAAGCTGCGGTGTTGTGGTGGTTCAGTTCAGTGAGACTGACAATTAGAAAGATAAGCAAGGGCAGCACACAGAGGCAGTGTGTTGATGAGTGAAAGCCGCTCATTCTTCGCAATTTAATCTGATGCTAATTATTCCATTGGTTTATCAGCTATACTTCCTACAACAAAACATAAATGTTCTCTGCTCCCCATTGAAACAGCTCTTACACTCGAACACACGAATTTTAAGTTATTAGGTGCTATGCAGCAGCTATTACGCCGTAGATGAAACATCTCTCATTTTTATTTGGAGAGAGTCAGTTTGTCTTGTCGCATCTGATAGAACATGGAGTAAATGGAGTTAGACTTACAGCTTAGGGTGATCTTCTGCTCTTAGATATATCTGCATTACATCATCACATCACTATTAGTATTCTTGTCGTATATGTATCTGTGGTTCACTTAAGTTGACCCTCACCCCAGACAAATGACAGCTTTGACTCGGCTTACGTTCGTTTAAACTCTCTGTTCGTTTCTATGGATGGGTAATCCGACGGAATACTTAATAAAGATATGATCAGATGATTCCAACTCTACTAGATACATTGAGAACACGTATTTATTAAAAGGGATTTTACAATCCCAACCATTGCTACGATATAGCTATACTAAGTATAGCCCCAAATTACGATATAGGCAGCTCAATTCCCTTTCTTCTCTGAATATATGGACTGTGGTTATAGAAAATGTATTTTACTCATCATTTGTCGATTTCATACGTGATACTCCCTTTATAATCTATTTATTTGTGCATGGCTAATACTTTGCTGTCAACACTACAACACAGAATTTGTCTTTTCGTCCCCACTTTGCTTTCTCCTTTCTTGTCTTCGGATTTGAGTCAAGGTTGACGTAATAGTCTGTGCAATGTTACGAAGCCTTTTGGAAAATATGTGGACGCAACAGTGTATCTCCTAATTGAATTAAATGACATGGCAAGTGTTTCTTTCGACTTAATTGAATTAAATTCGCAGAACATACTTGCAGTGACATGCAATTGCTTGGAGGCAGGTTAATGTTCAATGCCCTATTATATTTAAGTAGTTGTAATTCTTAGGAGGTGTGGAAGCAATTCCGATGAAATTAGGAAGATAGCAGTAATAAGGGTGACTTGAAGTTAGAAATAGGTTGTGCAGAGTTTGTGTAGAGTTTTAGTGGAAAGGAAAAGTGAATTAGTTTGGAAAGGCGTAGAGAGGAGAAATGCCTTGAGCAAAGAAATGTCAAACCACTTAGAGTTAAGTAGTTTGCGTAGCATTTAGGAAGAAAGGAAGAGCTGTGTGGAGGAGCAGGTAGGGACGGCAGCGGCAATCATCCTTTTACGGATGAGCTAATGTACGAAATCTCTGGCAGCAGGATCGGATGAGCCAGCATCCAATGAAGACATTGTGGATCGAAATGTAATTAGTTATGTAAGGTGACCTGAATTTCTGGAGTGGAGTGAAACGGTAAGTACTGCGAGATATTTGCGAGAGTCGGAGAAGTGCGGAGCAGACAAAGAGGAAGAATACAAAGAAGGCGGGTGAGTTGTATTGAATGTGTTTGGCTGAATGGGTAAAGTAGAGGAAGAGGAAGTCGGATAGACAACAGAAGCACTTAAGACGTGACTTGGAACACTTGGAAGTGGGATGAGAAAGACGAGATGGGAGATATTACGGGAATTCGGGAGGCAGGCAGAGCAGCTTCTGTTTTGAATAGACAGACATGCGAGAACCGACATGTTCTCCCGATGCCCATTTATTTGCTACCCGTCGTCCTCCTTCCAGTTCTCTCCCAACCACACCAACTTCCATCTTCTCTCTCGCACTTTTCCCTTCACTCAGTCCTCCTCAAGTGCATTCCGCTCACAACACGCTTTCCTCGCCTCTCTATCCAACATTCCAGCAGTGCTCCACTTTTTCTATTCTTTTCGTCTCTACTACCGAAATTCAAATGCTATGCTAACTACAATCCGTATATTCTGCACGGAGCTTCAACTCCACGGATTTGTTGTGCACCGTAGACACTATTTATTACGTGTTGTTTACAGGGGATATGTCTGAGAGAGGTTTGTGAAGGGGTTGGCTATGTGTGTAAATATGAATATAAATTGTTGCGGTATGTTTTTATGGATGGCGAGAAAAGTTCTCGAATTTGTGGTTCCAGCCGTAAAGAAGAGCACTTGCCTCTGACGAATAGAAAAACTCAAATCTGAGTGAGTGTATGATACTTAGCTTTACTTTGGGTTGACTTGGTTTTTGTTCGTCGCTCTTTTACTTATATAAGTAGATTATAGTTAGTATTTGTGTGATTGTGTGCAGCGTTTCATTACGTCTGTTTTGTTAGGACTTGAAAGACACTTGCCCAAGATGCCGTATTGTGTTAGGATTAAAATGGAGAAGGTACTTACTCAAATATATTTACTCGCTGGGAAGTATGCCTACTGTAACATGGATTCCTTGTGAATTTTATATTTCTTTGGCATTTTCTGTTCAGGTACAGAGCATACTAGGTATTTTTTGTAGCTATTGCGGTGTGCTTGCATATTTGGAGTACATACGGTATATGCGACTGAGAGAATTAGTTTATAGAGCAAACTGGTATGGCATTTTGGTTGGATTGCAGTGCCTTGTGACAATTGGGGATTATGAGTGAGTACTCGACGGCATGTCTATTTAGGTATGTGATAATGTCACGGATATGCAAGGCATAATAGTTTTGCATTAGAAAGGTATTGACAAGAGAAATTCTTTGGCTGGGTTAATGGAAGTTGACCATCAGAGCGAAGCCAATTGAGATGAGTTGAGAAAAGGATGTGTTTGTTTTATGGCATGGATGGATGCAGTGTTTGTATTTGTAGAAGGCGAAAAGTGGCGTCAGTGAAGAAATGTCATCTCGTGTTGCAAAGCCAGTAGCGGATGGAAGAGTCAGGACAACGTCTGCTTGATGTCTTGTGTCTAATTAGCTAAAAGACTGTGGACTCTCCTCGTAGCCGGTCTTTTCGTTTGATCTCGTTGATAGTGGAAACATCTCCAATCTTATTCTGCGATGCATGAGTTCTGTTCGACGTCTTCCTACGTTTCCGAGTACAGCGTCTTCCATCCTCACTGTCTCTCGGCCGCGTCTGCATTTCTCTTCCCTCCACTTCCTTTGAGAATTGGGCGAGAGAAAATCTCAAGAGGTAGACACTACTGTTCTCAAAGGAACATCTGAACAACTTTGCATCTCTGCACAAGTCACAGCGCTGCTCAGCTATGCTTAAAACTGTCACCTAGTATATGTATCCAAGTGCAGTGCCAGGAATATATAACTAACTAGCTGGCGTGAGTATTAAGGAGGAAATGAATATAACCAAATTATATGCGTCTTTAACAAAGCTTTATGTTCGCAGGCATTCACTTCACTTCATCAACACCAACTATGCATTTTCCCTTTTAAAAGTCTGACACCAAGCAATCATGTAATTTGCATATCTTCAATACAATTTTGCCTTATCATGTACCTAGATGCATAGTCAAACTCGTTTTCTTATATTAGCTCCTTGTTAAGGTTAATTTTAAATTAGAGTTCTGGAATTAAATAAGCCTTGTAATGTGTCACTTCTCACTAACTGTACTTAATAGTTTTTACCTAATCAATTATTAGCTAAAATAAAGTTTACTATACACGAGTGCCAATATTCTATAGTTGCAGTTACTTAAAGTTAGTCTTGGGTATATGTTACTTTGGGAGTAGATTCTTGTATTGCATTGAAATAGATAGTTTGATAGAGAGAAACTGATTGTGAGGATGAAACATGTGTAGTGCAGTAAATGTAGCTACTTGTAATATGTGTGAGTATTGAAGAGAAGTGAAGTAGGGAAGATCTTAATCATGCCAAAAGTTAATCTTGGTTGTTTCTCACATCGAGTGAGCCACACAACACACCACACCAGACGCAATTTAATGTTTTACAGACTGGGCGTTTTGTTTGTGTTTCAGTTCGTAAATCGTAGTGTACCTTGTGTCTGTTCTGATCTTGACAGGAGTTTAGTAGCTAATGAAAAGGAATTATGTATTTAGACTCCTCCACTGGTTGGGAGCTGAACTTTGTATGCTGGGAGAGAAGGATAGTGAAGTCATTGAGAAAAGAGTCTTGGAAAGTGATGAGATGAATTTTTTGGTTGATCGAATGAAGTTGCGGCTTCCGGTGGTTGATGACCATTTTTACGGTTGCAGAACGGAATTCGGCGTCCAAAGATCTTATACTTTTCCTGCTTCATGGTTATTGGCTAGGCTGAAAATAGTTTGGCTATTTGCTCATGGATGCAGAGTAAGAGGTTCCTTAATGGTTCCAACAACTAAACATGTGATGTTGTTATGTTAGAGTTAGCTAAGCACAGACTATTACGTTTTCCACGTACATTACATACACAACTGTTAACTAATGGTAAACTGTAGACATGTCTTCTGCTATATTATAGTCTTCATGAGAGTTTTCCTCACAGCAACTCTCTCCAGCTCAGTTTGACATGGAAAATACTATTACGTACTCATAGGAGAAGGATATATTCTTAGTGGATATATTACTTATATATTAGGAACTATTTCTTTGGGCTGTTTTGACTGAAACAGTTTTCTCCCTGGTTATTAGATCGACATGTTCTTTTAATGAAGCACGTCATCTTCTCTCGTTCTATTCCCATGTCATCCTCAGGTCTTAATTAAGAGCACGACATTTTTCTTTGCGTTAGCTGCAGTGCTAAGTGTACTACTTAAAGGTAAAGTAGATGACATGCTCTGTGCCTAACAATCAAGTTTTCTTTTGAGTTTCGCACTGAGATTGTCGTGTAGGTAGAATTGTCTGCTTGGAAACATAAGGTGCTTGTTCTCCTATAGACACTCCTGCAGCGCACTCCAACTGCAGTGTACTCCACTCAAATGCAGGAGTTTTAATTGAATTGAGAAATGTGAAGAGTTGAGCATATAAATAAATCGTAAGACGTTTGTTGTGCATGTCGTCAGAAATTGTGAATAATCCAACACCGCTCCTGTCATTCATTCACTCTGTGTATCATTAATTTTATCTTCATTCATTAATTCTTTGGTTTGATTAGACTTAATTATGTATTATGTGCTGGTAGAGTGGAGATTACATAATCAGATGAATAATCAGCATTATCTAGAAAATGTCAAAGGGAAGGATCGCGAGAGAAAAAACATTATGTAGCTAAACAAAGCAGTTTGTTTGTTTATTCACTCATTAAGAGAAACAACGAATAACAATGCCTTGGTGCATCGAAAGAGTTGCTAAAGGATTACCATTCACGCTATGAAACTCACTTAATGTTCTATCAGAAGAAATGGGGGAAGGGGTAGTAGTGATGCACACGGCCACTGTACGGATACTTCTATTATGTAGTAGTGGTAGGAATGGACATGAAAGAAGAGATGTTAGACACACACATAGTTAATAGTGTTACAGTCACGACGCACACCGGAATCAGTCAAGTCAACTAAACTGCATTCATTTCAATAATGTTGCTACATCAGAACACAATACACATATTTATTGTGTGGCTACGACATTACATGCAATACTAACAATAAGCAAACAATGTGTGATCCTATACCGGTGTAATGGGAAGAATAAAGTGTGTGTAGTTAGTTTGAGATATTATGTGTGACTGTCAACAGTAAGTGGTAGAGGTGGAATGTGGGAATGAGCGACGACAGATTAGAGCATGTCTTCTTTATTTTTACACGGAGCCTCAAAACTACAGAAAGGAAGGTTCAGTGAACAAAAGAGTGTATTTATCCATGCTGACATGATGGCAGGCAGTGCTGCTATTGTTATTGTTCCCATCTGTCAAGGATATGTGATAATGAGACCAAGAAGGAAAGTCAGCACAATTAAAATCGCAATTTTAATGAATGAATGAAAGCGATTCCCTAGATTTCTGTGAATGAATAAAGACTCATTCATACGCTCACTAAATTCTCTTGTATTTGTAGCTCTTCTATTTAAATAGAATCCCTAACTCTCGCTTCTATTTACCTAATAATAATTACATTTCGTTAGTGCGAACATTTGCAGACACTCAGGCAGTAACGCTAGAAGTTCATACGGTACTCACTATTTAAAGAGCTAACATTATGTAATATTATTATCCACAAACCTAACTGAAGGATATTGGCTAATGTTTGCGTTTGTGGCGGAACCGTTTTAAATTTCAACTACGTCTTTGTATTCTATTTAGCAGCTGCATTAATACTATTGCATATTTTCCAGCCATACACAATTCAATTAATCGGACAATACAACACCGTAATGACACAAGAGTAATCCTATTTATTTATGCCCCATTAACATTTACACACATTATATGTAATGTATAAATAGTTGTTGACGTTCTATAAGGAGTACATCCGTTAGTGCCGCAATTTTCTTAATTCACAGCGCTAACTTCTTTTCCTTTCATTGTCAATAACCATCAGATACTTTTGTACATTGAAATCTATCCATATTTCCTCCTTTTATATGAACTTGATAATAAAGTGCTTTTACGGTGAGTAAATCAGCGCTGAAGAAGTTTATAATATTGCATTCTGTTTTATAATCAGGGTGTTATTGCTTTATCTATGTTTTCTGCAGAGTTAATGTGTGACTATAAAATATTCATGGGAATTCACATGCATAAAATGAAAGTAATGAGGAGCCCCATCGCTTATATAACGAGTACTACTTGATTTGGTAGGTATGGGAAATAAGGCGTTAAACTTACTGCTGTTAGTAAGGTAATTAATATGAAAACAGTTTGTTGGAACATAATATAGTATTTTCGTTATCTTGGTTGTTTGGGCAAAGTTGACTGAAATAAATTTAGTGCCTATTTATAGTTGTATGTATGGATGTGCAGTATATACGTGATTAAATGATGAAGAACGATTATGTGAACGAACATTTTGGTAGGATAAGAAGGTTTGCAGTGATAAGTATGGGTTTGTGGAAGAAAAAGTGTTTGTGAGTGAAGAGAAGGATAAATGATGTAATGGATGTGTTTGTTATTTGTTGAGATGAGTTGGTAGCACATAAATTTATGAATAGAAAATGGGCAAAGAAATGCCATGAGTCAGACATGACAGAATCTCTAATGAAGAAGACCTCTTGATTCACGAAGGAAGATCCAGATAATTATAGCTTCTATTTACACACGCTGAGCGTATGTGTGTCTGTAGTAATAAATGCTTATTAATGGGGAGCAGATATTGCATAGAATATGGAGATATGGTTAATATTCAAAATGAAAATGTGTTTGAAAAGACTGCTGTGTAATAATGCGGCGCGGCTCAACAGAGAGGCTGAAAGTAGGTCTCCACATCTAAATGTTTTAATGATGACGATAACAATGTATGATATTACGATAGTTGGCTGACTGATTGTCGATTGGTGATTAAAGTAGTAAATTGGTTCTGTGGTCATTGTTGCACTAGTTGCCTTGGTTCGGCAATGGGCACTTGCACTGCGCTGCTGGCCTAGGGAATGGACTGTGTCGTAGTCGTGCAGCGTTTCAGGTCAGAGGCAGAGATCTGTTACGTAAAGTGGATTTGACTGTGAGCTTCATTAGATGAATAGAGAGAGGACAAGAGGTTGAGTATTATATTATGATGTGCTGTTGCGATGCCCTCCTCTGCCCTCCTCTCTATCTTCGCCAGGGATGTCTATGGATTTTTGTACGAATTGATAGGAGATATCAGGCGAGATGTGCCTGGGTGTGAGTAAGTGTTTTTCTTTTCAATCAGACTGGATTAGTCGACTTATCGTTAGTCAAGCTCCAACTCACTTTCCATACACAGAACTAACTAATGCTTCTTATTACCACTTACTTAGTTTTAGTGCATAATATACTGTATCATACAATTGTGTGGTAGGCAGCGCTGCTCACACATGCAGAGCAGTTATATAAGAGTGGAAGTCAACTATTAAATGGTTTAGTTAGTTAGTGTGGATGGAGAGTGGCTAGAGTCCGTTGTTTGAATTGTCGTGGATGGAATGAAGAGATGAGGAGAGGAAAAGAAAATAAATGTACCTCCAAAGACATTATAATATAAGAGGTTGCTTTGCTTTGCTCGCTCAATTCTAATAATTATTGTGTACTTCTTTTTGTCTGTGTACGTAAAGTACATGGAAAACCAAACGAACCGATTGTGAGAGAAGTAAGTGGCATTTGCTTAAGCGATGACCCATGGCGAACTGTCGCGACAACGTTTGCCTTTCATCTTCACCGACTTGCATGCCGTCTTCTTGTCTTTGCATTCTCACAAGACAAGTACAACAACTATGGCCTCTGTCTTCACTATTCAATTCACTCCAAGACATACACGTCTTATCGTTAACTCAACTAACTAACTAATCTAACCATACACACATAAGCTCTTCAGCTCACTTACAAAGCTCGGCTTAGCCGTGCCCTCTCTTCTCTCCGCTTCTATAACCACCACTATCTCCACTATCCCTATATACTCATTCTTTCTCTCTTCATCACAACTTCTCTCGCATTAGCATCTTCTTCTTCATACATCCATGCATTTTATGCCTTTCTTAGTAAATATGTACAAACACGCAAAATCCTCTCCTTATTAGTACAAATTAAAGATTGTGTGCTAAAGGATCTCTTTTCCATTTGACGTAAGTAGTTTTCTCATCTACATTGTAGTAGTTATCAAAAGAATCTTTTTCTGACTATATTTTATATTATTATTATTAGAATGGAAGTGACATAACGATAAGGTTTACATATAATAATACGAAATATAAAGCAGCTTTTGAAGCAATCAACCTAAATGAGTAGGTGCCTCAGTTCCTCCAAGTAGCTGCTTAAGTATGTACATTTTACTTTATTATGCAAGGAGCTACTGGTATATTTTATGTAGGTTATTATCATAAGGCGAAATATGAATATAGTATGAGATTAGAGAGAGAGATAGAGTATTGTAGTTCAGTAGTGATTATTACGAAGCGAAAGCTTCTTTAAAAGAATGCACTGAACAACCTCTCTGTCTGTCTGTCCATCCGTTAGTTGTAGAACTCCTGAACGGTTTGGGATACTTACTTTAAACTTTCTTTTGTGTTGCTGGGGTCCAGAGGGAGATGTGATTCAAATTTGAGGTCAATGGGTTATTGTTGGTATTGAGTATGTATAGTGTGGAATAACCTAACAACCTAACGTGTACATATGTTGTTGTAAACGCTTGGGAAATTAAATTCGCTAAATTTGACAGCAACCAGCTATAACCATGGGTTAGAAGGTGACTTTACACTATAGATAGGATTCAAATTGTAATGTTAAGTAATGGGAGACTTTCGCTTCTTCTCTATATTCGTTGGCTGCAATGGTTAATTTTAATATGATATCAGATATTACATATGTGTACATGCATTAAATAAATGAGGATGTTTATAATGTTGGGAAGATACTTAACTTAACTAACTATCCGCCCACATTGGAATTGAAAGGAGCTTTGAATATTTGGCGTTAAAAGTTGACTAAAAAGTGGTGAGAGCATCCACGGCCTACACATTGAGACTATTGTCTCCCTTGTGTATGCAGGAGCACTAGCAACCAGTTGCCATTGCATTGTATTGATAAGTAGCTAACTATTGTAACTATATAGGCCATGTGCCATGTAATAATAATAATACATCTAGGAATTGCTACGTAGGAGAGCATGGCCAGGAATTAGCGGTGGTTAGACTATAACCTTGTGTGTGACTCTCAGTGACTACTCAGTGGCTCCTTGTGAAATATAAAATTCTCTCAAATGAGCCAACAACTAAATGAAACCATGTACATGAAGAGATACCAAGTTGTATACATTTATTTCTATCTTATTGTCTGTATCTTTTGTATTAGCGGTTACTGTGTAACTAACTGGATTCATTATAATATTACATCACATGGCTGTGCCACCGTTGAGTTCAGTCTCTACCTTTGTTAGTTGTTCTTGACTTGCAACTTGAGTCGACTGCGAGAGAAAAACATTATACATATATTGTATTCATTGCATTACTAATGCTCACAGCCAGGATCATCTCTTTGCTTCTGTTTGGGAACATTCGAAAAGACGTCTCCACTACTGCTTGGAATGAGGTGGCTCCACCAAAAGTAAACGTTCACTGCCAAATGAACTCCGAAGTGGGCAGGACTTGGAAAACAAAGAAATATTGTGGACGTCATTTTTGGATGTTCCTTTTAGAGAAGCAGTGTTAGTATTCACGTCGGCATTCTACAAGCTTACATAGGAAGCCACAAATTACACACATTATTGCTGCTATTTGAGCCAATTATTGAACAGGATCAACGCCTTATTTCATCCTTATGTTTAGGTAAAACTACTTATACATGTGAATTTCGCTAGCAAGTTTGCACTAATATTACTCTGTGGTGAGATGGAATGTAAATAGTAAATTGCAATACTGATATGTGCAGGCTAAGTTATTCAGTTTACCCAGGTAGCTATTTAACTCACCTAAATATATGAATGCCTACCAACAAGCATTACCTAGGAACGTGTACTGTGCTCATCATCTTAGATATCTCATTATATAATGCAGTAAAGCACTTGTATTTATTCACTTGGAAGTATTTACTATCTAAATGTGTTTGTCGTAAGTGCTAAGGTAATTTAACGGTAAAAGTTAGGTTTAATGTCTGAACACTAGTTGCAATGTACTACTAGTATAATAAGTTAAAGGGAAATAATATTTTTTTGCTTTAATTTTGTAGTTGAATACACAATGATATTATAAGCAGTAATAGATTAGAGCAACATGAGCATCATATCATGAGTTATGGTGGCTGACTAACGATTAAGTATATTCTATTAGGATGTGGGATTGGGTGACCTGGTCAGGATTTTCTCAGTATCTTTTTAATCTTGTTAGTATTGTTGGTGAAGCGCTATCACTCTTATCACTTAACTGTGTGCGTTGGTATTATTGTATATAGGAGTTTAAAAAGCGTTTTGAAATGGGAATTTCGAGCAGAATGGTAAATCACGGGAGAGCAGGAAAGAAATATGTAACAAGGCTACCTTATTGAGTTCTAATATCCTTGTTGAATTTGGTAAGTATGCTGGAGTTGGTAAAAATGAGTGTGGAACGGAGAGAAGGTGTAATTTTAAAGCTATTATAGTTGAGCATGGATATTCGAAGGAGGACTGGATTTGTATCCTGGGCAGAGTATTTAAGAGGTTGGGATTAAGAGTGGAGATAGGGAGCAAGTAGTAGAGAGGAGATAATATGTTGTCCGGCAGTTATAGTTATTCTCGGCGATAGTTAAGTATTGCGAGATTAAATGGCTGGAGAGACAAGACAAGACAGTCATCACCATCAGTGAGGTCTGATGGTTGTTGGAGTGAACTGATTGTAAGGAGATATGCGTCCGTGGCATTAGAGTAAGTAAATAAGTGAGTGTACCGGTCTTGTGTTCTTATTATATGTTGTGTGAGTTGATGAGGGTGTGAAGGTGCTACAGATGGATAGTTATGCAGACTGTTGGTGAGAAAAGTTTTATCACTCCTCAGGAGCACTTTTATGACTCAAAAAGCAAAGAGGATGAGTTTAAGCATCGAGTACACAGTGAGACTCCTTAATGGCTATAAAGGCTTCTCTTGGCTACCTTTCCAACATTTCACCATTTATTTACCATTTACACCAGCACATCAACATCCACCGAAAGCCAAGTGCAGCACTAAACAAAGCAGCTTCAGATAGAGTGGCCGGACTGTGAGCCGAGTAAGAGTGACAAAAAAGTGTCCTTTTTTCTCAATACGGCTTATACCGGCTCGTCTGGTTCAGTTTTTTACAGAGGGAACGCAAGAGAAGCGTCAAGTCGTTTACACAGATACCTTTGCGTCAAAGCTCCTCCACTACAATTTTACAAGGATCTGATAGCAGAAGCTAAGAGTTGAAATGGAAGTTGTTAGATTTAGGGCCATGGGAATCCACTCCTCGGCTCAGAGATGTTTTTCAGTTCACGAGAGTTGAGGTGAGCTGACACACCGTCTCTCCTCATTCTCCTCACTCTCCTATTTGCCAGTCTCACTGAATAAATACTTTTACTCCGTACATACTCATTTTACTCGGCCTGGCTTAGCCACTCAGCCCAGTTGACGAACAGCCAGGTACCGTGGGTAGCTATCTATACCATTTCTTCTGAGCACTCGGAATATTATATGACATTCACAAAAGTCACTCACTCGCGAGCCGTAAGGAATGACAACATTTTCGTCCTGGAGAAATTCTTTGCTCTCAATCTCTCTAATATATAGAGCCACATGAATAAAATATATGCACATTCGTCGTAAATTTCCTTTTCTGGAGAGAGTAGGTACACAGCGCTGTCAGACAGACAGATCTTTCTTAAATTAAGTTTGAGCACTAATGCACTTGTTTACTTAACCTATGTATGTAGTGTCAATGATTCTACTTCTAGATTAAAACGGATTACGCTCTGCCCTATCTGCTACTCCACTCACGCTCTTATCCTACACAAGTGTTAATTGCATCATGTTTGATCTATGTCTGCTTATGTATCAGACTCAGTCACTTTTTCTTTGACGCAGTTCTAGTCCTTATAGTCGAGCAATCAAAATTGCGCACTGAACTGCTCACCAACGAAGGAAGTTGTTAATTTCAATGCGTCTCATGTAGATTTAAAGGATTACATGCTCACATCTTGATTCTTCCATGAGTCACACTCAAATAAGCTTTTTTGCCATTAATGAATATTTTACGTGTAACGACACTAAAGTATAATTTTCTAGTAATGTTACCTAAGTGCCTCCACGGTTAGGTACCTTAACGATTCGCTGAAGCCCACAGTGGGTATTATAGCGTTTTAGTTCCATTATTGCAATTACAGGGGCATCTGTAGTTCAACTTCATTTGTGAAATAAAAAATGTGTAATAATTCGGTGGAAAGAAAAAAGAGCAAATGACAATATCAACCACATGTTGACTCGTAAATCATGTCAGTATCAAAATTATCTAACTATGTGTATTTTGGGTAGGTACTAGAAGTTAGGCTATACTTATGGATCTGTTTGTATTGTGTAATGTGCTATTAGTGGTGCCCTGTAATCTGGCAGTGGTGGTGTCTGTAGTTGCAATGAATATGAGCTTACTTACACCACTTACAAGTAATTGCTAAGGTTATTGTAATTTTTAGTCGAGTCAAGTGCCAGAGTGGATATTACTGATTGAAGAGGAAAGTCTTCATGCCCATAGGCTGATTCTTCCTCCGTCCGAAGGTACCTTCGCAGATGAGACGGACTCTAATCCTAATTTAATCTCTGGTAGACTCGGATGTGTACTTATAAGGCTGTGTAGGAGTGGCTCTCCATTCCAGTTAAGCTTCTAATGTATGTTTACATGAGTGGAGTACACACAATGAAACCAGATCAACGGTCAGCCAAGGCAGTGAGAATGAAGAGCAATTTGGTAAACTCATTTGCTGTAAGTATCACCTAGCTCATCCTACAGGATGCATTCATGTAAATACTCAAATAAATGGTTAGTTATACAGCATTTATTATCTCCCTTCTCTAGAACTTTCTGTCAAAACAGGAGCATTAAGACGCCAATTATACACGTAGTTCAAACCTAATTCGCTCTACAAATAATCTAAAACTTTGCATCATACGCTATACAACGTTTCGAGTAAATTACCTGCAGAGTATTTACATTGTATTATTCTGTACCATGGAAGAGTTCGCATATGCCAGGGAGTATGCCATCGCAAAATAATTCTACTGAAGTAAAGAAATACATAATTATTTTAATTCATATTAATTTTCATATGTATTCATCCCAGCGCCTAAATACTTTATTTCAATTCTCGCAATCAAGCAATTTTTTAATTTGCAGCAGTTGGAATATCAGAAATATAAAATATGCCTATGCTTTTATGCAATATGTGGGACTCATTATTTCTGCCGTACTACTTTCCTTAATCATTTTTGAGTTACAATGTGTTATTGAAACTCTGAAATGACAAGGTGTCATTTTCGTACGATAAATTGACTCTGTTTCAGCGCTCATGTGAATATAATAGTAGATATAGCAGTGTTAGGTACTTTCTGTTGTGTACCTATACAGTGAGAGTAAATAATACTGCGTAATATATCCATAAGGTTCAAATGTTCATGTATGGACTACACATATGGTATACACATTCGTTGAATTTTTAAGATGAATGGAACGATGTGGCGTGTTTGGAGTTGACACTTATGTTGGGAATTTCTTTTGTTTTTACAGACAAGCACTGTTGGCAGCTCAAAGACACGGCGATGATCATCCTCGATCGAGTAATGCGGGACCCTCGATGAGCAATAGTCTAGGCTCAGGACCATCCGACTCTATGTGCCACGACAATGTGGACGATGACGAACGTGTGGATGTTGTCGGCAATGACCACCGACCTGACTCCGTCTCTCCTCCGCCGACACGACACCATGGTTAGTCAATCATTTTGACAATATATTAGCTGTGCACCTTTTCCAAGTAAATTATGTGCCAACCTCTCCGTTGTGTCTACCTTGGGTTGCTGCTTTGTGTGAGGATACTGGAATTGATACTATAGATAAACACAATGGTTTGTGTGAAAAGGTACTGCGAGGCTATGTTGTTAGATGTTAGTGGAGTAAATAACAGAATGAGAACTTGTGACGGAATTAGTGGGACTTAGTTACTTTGTAGAATGACTAAGGCGCTTAGAGTGTGTCTTACATACGACAGGTAGATAGAATAAGATTTCCAAGGTATACAGATGTAAGTAATGTTGTGTTTTGTTGTGGATGTGTTATGTGAGTATGTATTCTGTCTGTGAGTTATTAAAAGGTATGTCAGGTATTTGTGTGTGCAGTGGAAGTAAAAAGTCTTATCAATGTCATTTTTAGGAAAGGGAATGTAGAAGATGTGTAAAGAACCGAACTCCTTTTTACGAAAGCAAGAACGCATATGAAGGGTAATCAGAAGAACTAGTTGTAGTTTCAAGTAGATAATTTGAAAAGACTTGCCGAAACGAAAAGACATGAAATGGAGACGCTTCTCTGCTGTGCTACTTACTGCTCTGCTATACTCCGCCTCATCTCCAACGATGTGATGTGATTGTGAGGAGCTATGTGAGGTATTTCAGAAAACCTGAGTAATAATAATATAATCTCGGAGTATAAAAAAGAAAGGCATTGAGATAGAAAATGGAAACTAAAGAACGTCAACAAAGATGGAAAATATAGTTATTCCGTGTAGTAGGATTAGAAAAGACTTATTGTGATTCGGAAATGGTATTAGCTTTATGCAGTCAGTGTTGGTGCTCGTATTTATTTGCAGGGAGGAGAGAAAGAGTTTGAATATCATAATTTCCCAGGCAGAGAGTATAAGGATATTATTTTCGATGTGTGCAGTGCACAATAAAATAAGGTTGAGTAGCCGAGCCCAACAAGACAGGCAGCGATGTGTTTCTGATGTTTTATTCTGCATACTAGGAAGATGGAAGTTGGACTGCGAGGTGGTTGCGAGTAAGTACTTTGGTTATTATGTTTTGTACTTAGTGAATGGGATGTGAGAGAGTGTGTATTGATGTAGTGGAGGAGAGAGAATGTGAATTCAAAGTGATGCCGGCTTGTGAGAGACAAGTAAGAGATGTATTAGTGTTGGAGCTCTGAGGTCGGAGTAGAAGTGGAGTGCCAAGTTTTTACATGTAATGATTTCAATTAGAGGTGTCAAAGAGCAAGATCCGCATGATGTCCTGGAGGATAATACACCACTAACGTAAACTAAGATGGAAGCAAAAGGCAGTCAAGTGTGTATAAGTAGCTAATAAGTCAGTCACTAAAAGGTAGGCTAAATAAACCTGGAAAGGTTAGCACAATAGTCTTCCTACACAAATCTAAGTGTGTTCTCCGTGTATCCCTAACGATAAGTAAGTGCCTATATTTAGTGTGTACTTACGACCAGCTAATGCATGTAGGATGTAATACATACCGTAGGTGTTGCATTTTAGTTCCTAGCCACTACTACACCGAACCAGGCACTCCTCACCCATTTATTGTCGGAAATAAGAAGGAACAGTCGTTTCTATAGGAAATAATGTCTTTCAGTGCTAAGCACTTATGTGTAGCTAGTTATCCATGTTCTTCACAGTGTATTTATGTTGGATGGAAAGACAAGATAGACATTGAGGAAGATAATTGAAGGGGATTACTAATACAGTGTAGTGTGTGTGACTGAGAGCTCAGTGTAAGTCTTGTTAGGTTATATCACTCACGGTGTTCGCCTAGGACACATAGGAGTGTCATGAGCTCACTCAACTATACTGCATATGTATGGGATTAGAATGGATAGTGTTTGTGGCTGAGCTGTAGGAAGAGACTTACTTGATTTGACTCGACTTGAGATGGTCTTGAAATAGTTAAAGATGAGTTGTGCTCAGAGTGGCCTGTTCTGTGCACAATTTCCATTTGTATGTACGGAGCACATAAGCGAGGGTTGTATTTTGTATTGTACGGTTCGGTTGCGGTGAATGTTGATGTTTGAAGTTATGTGGATGGATAGGATGTTACGTTGCTGGCTGGTTGGGAAGGTTGAAGCCTGACGGATGTGTAATACCAACAATTCATGAATAATTCATGCCGTGCTCTTATCTAAAAGCGGATTTTTATCCTTTTGTGTTACACTCGAATCAATATCCACAAAATGAAGTTGTGGGACATGAGAATCCAATTGTGTAGTAGAGTGAAGCTCAATTTACTTGATATTAGAGAAGAGACGGATCGGATGCTCCACTAGATAGATAGGTAGATACAGTGGATAGATTTTTCATTTCGATATCTATGTGGATGCATCTACACTCTCACAGTCCGCGCTACTGCAATACAAAACATTTATGTAGACTTATAAGCTATACTGCTATGTATGTGATTCTGAAGTATGTAGTTTTAATAGGTGCATTATTTATGTGCATATTGACATAGTACTGTATTATTTACTTGTAAGTAGTACATAGGTACTTATGTATCTTATGTGGATAGACCATTGTTTGTACTAACAGTGAGTAGGTGCTT
Organism: Yoshiicerus persimilis; assembly: GCA_020352615.2. NCBI lineage: Eukaryota > Metazoa > Arthropoda > Collembola > Entomobryomorpha > Tomoceridae > Yoshiicerus > Yoshiicerus persimilis. Next base: position 23,741,080 of record CM060170.1, on the reverse strand, counting down.
AAAGGTATTTCTCAAAGCGAATGCATTGACTGGTGGTAGAAAAATATCTATTTTATGTACTCCTTTAAGTACATATTGTGTAGTAAGACAGTAGAAGTGGTGCGGAGTAGAAGATAGGGAAGAAGGGGTCAAGCCATGTCCTTTGAGCAGCACAGAAGAAGACAGGGTGTGTCGGCAAAACAACTCTTTCTCTTTGTGCGTGTGGTATTCGTAATAGAGCAAGTGAGATGGTTAGCAATGATAAGAATTAAGTTCACATGTAGGAAATTAGATCTTTGCTATTTCTATAATATCTGTTTGTTTGGTTACATGAAGATTCGTTTAGCTGACTGATTGACAGCGTATTCTCCTTCTGTTCTTAAGCTGTACAGGTTGGTTGGGTAGAGAGTACCTCCACCAATTCAATGTCTTTTTATCTCTCAGCCGTAAGTGTATCAATGGTCACCTGTGGGGACTGCGGCAATTAATTGATTTGAATGGATGCCGACAATGGCAGTGCCTCTGGTATCTCACAAGAAGGAGACACAGGGAGAGTGGCAGTGGGTCGTGAAATAAGGAGACTGATTGTGTTTGTTTTGCAGATGAGTTCGGAGGCGGGGCGGAAAGTCAGCGGCGGGACGACAGTGACCGCGATATCAGCGACAGCGGGTCAGAGAGCGGCGGAGGCGCGTTTCGTCCAGCAGCTCGTGATCTGGACCATCCTAGTCCGAACATCTCCTTGGGTCCTCCGCTGCAGCCGCCAATGCTCCCCTACCTGTACCCTCCGAGTATGTACCCCGGGGGTCCGGGGCTGCCGCCCCTGGGCCCCCCTCACTCTCTTCCTCTGTCTCTGTTCGGCGGCTCGCAGCACTCGTCGGCGGCGGCGGCGGCCTCGCTCCCTCCTTCGCTCCTCTTCAACCACTTGCTGCAGCAACAACTGTTTCACGGCGGCTACCCCCTGGGACCTCCGGTGTCTCTCGCGTCCTCCTTAGGGCCTGGTAATGTCCTTCACAATCATCCAACTTTGACTTCTCCAGAGTGCCGACAGCGAAGTAAAGAAGTGTCGTTTTTGTTGCAGCTTTACTCTCGGAACGCCTAAAAGCGCACCGGTTCCTCCCGTATCCGTTGATCCCTCCGGCCACGGCCTCGTCGTCGTCGACTTCTTCTCTCAGTTCCACATCCACCAGTGTCCTCGGCGGGGGCAGTCTCTCCGCCTTCGAAACGGTCACTCCTTCCGGTCACCCAGTTAGTCCTAAGCTCTCGCCCAGACCCGTCGCCGAGGCCACGCTGGGCGATTCCTCTGTGTCATCTGTGCCACATCCTCACCGCTTACCTCTCCTCTGCATGCCCGGGCAGCAGCAACATCCCTCGGAGCTCAAGTCCATCGAAAAGATGGTCAACGGACTAGACATTAAGCCAGGGGACCTGGGCAAAAACGATTTGAATGTGGATAAGTGAACTTTGTGTTACATTTACAGACACTACATATAATTACCTAGAGTACGTAGACTAAGCGAGCGAGCGAGAGAGAGTGACAGAAGAGTGCGTCAACTATTCCATTCGATTTTGATAACATTCCCCACCACATGTTCCCATCGGTCCCCGCCTGCGGTGTTTCCCTTCGTTCAACCTCCTCCACTCCTCACCTCACTAACTAAGAATCCAGAACCGTCGGCTGGGACGCCTCACACAGACACCACTCAGTCCACCAAATCACTGCGACTCCCAGCCAACAACTACTAAACCAACAACCACCGAACTAATTCAAATTAGCAACAATCAAGAGGGTCCCACAACTTACTCTCCACTAATTAACGAACACATCATGCGTACACTCCAACTACCAATACGTGGCCCACAGTCAAAGAATACAATGTCCACCCGTACATAGAATGCAATCACTCAATTCAATACATCCTATTCTGCAATGTTGACAGCCTGCTATTCGGTTTTTCAAGTTTAGTTAAGTTTCACTGTAGTAAGTATCCAAAAATATTCTTTTGACAATTTTACTATTTGTATTTTTTCGGACACACATTTTTGTGACTACTTTTTTGCTTTCACAATAGTCGTGTATATTAGTAATCCTTTGTTATTAGATCTACCTTAATAATTATACTACATAAAATTTTAGAGGACAGCCCAAGTGACATTATATATTGAAATAAACATACAATTGGAATAGTAACACTAAATTTACATAACTGTGAGGAGTTGACGGGGACTGAGTTTCCCCTGAAAGAAGACGTAAGATGAAAGTTCCCTTGTGTATAAGATATTTGGTTATGTTATTGACTACTCCCTTACATGCGTACAGACTGCAAGACAGATACAAAGCTACTTAATGTGTGCTTAGTAGAGTGGTGTAGAGGACCTGAGAAGGAAGTGGATGAAGAACGGATGAAAACTGCTTCACGCAACTGACATGGGGACATTGCAGTTAAAATACTATATACGGTGTAAATGGCTACAGTAAGAAATGATAAATAGCAATACTAGAATTGTAAGTACGTTAAGGTAATTGTACTTAAGTTGATAAACTGTCATTAGAGTTAAGCGTAGAGTAGTTAGGAAGTTAGCTTTAGTTATCCGTAGTGTTGGCGTAGATTTTGGTAGATGGAATCTTGGTTTGCTGACCTTTGCTCCCGATATCGTTGGCTGGAGGTGTGTTTGGTCGGTGAGTGCGAATCGTGCGTGGCAGAAGAGCAGTAAAGTTAATTTCATTAAGAACTAGCTGGAGAGTGCGTGGACGGAGGGCTCTGTGTGCAAGTAGAGATTTCCAAAGCTGGCGTGTCTATAGTAATAGGAGGAACGATAACTTGAGCAAATATTAGCCCAGGGTAACTCAGCTTACGTTAGTGTGTTTGATGATGAAGAGGCTGAATTCGAACTACCTACCTAACTTACATACCTAAGCCGCGTGAAGTGAACTGTGAATTACTCATCAGAATGTATGTGACTAAGTCAAATAGGAAGTTCTCAAATCAATGCAAATGCATTGTATTAGTTACCTACTACTACATACTACTACTACTACTATTACTACTATATATACATGTACTACACAACTACCTACATACTACATAACCTTAAATAGAGTACTTTAAGTTACAAACTATGCAAACGTGCTCTCGTGAGCCATTTGTAAAGAAAATGTGGGCAATCATCACAAAAATAAATAAAGTGTTTCTTTTTGCAGTATGGAACAAAACGGTGCGTCTTTCTTTGCTCATCATTTATAATATTTCGGCTCCTCTATCTATCTGTCGTGCATATCATTAACGGTGTTGAGAAACACATTCCTGCAGCGCTCATCCTACAACTAACGCTAACAAGCCTTAAGTGCAGTCGCGATCCGTTCACAATCAACGGCATTCATACTCACTTATCTGCACCTAATACTTTCTGCATACAAACATCACCGTCGCTACACGTTCTGCATGAAGAGTGCCGAGCTACTCATCCGCAGTACTTGGAATACAGGAACAGGGCATGCAGTTTATTTAATGAACATTTTTAGGGTTAGAGACGTGCCTTGTGTGAGCACTATTAGTAGGTATTTACATTTCTAAGTGTAAGACAATCAGTTTAGTTATGTGAATTCTGTAGAAAAGCTGTGCAGGAATTACGTGGATGGGTTTGACGAAAGGGCTGCTGATTCTATTTAGTTGGAAGGAGTTAGCGGAGGAGCCGCATTAAAAAGGCAAAGTATTCGATGATATCGACATCACTCATCAGGAGATTATTAGAGTAAATAAGAGAAGAAGGAACAACTAAATTAGTTGGCCACAAGAAATCAGACGGCGAAGACGAGGAGTTGGTGGTGAGAGGAGTCTGCGGACGATTAGGCATTCGAAAAGGTTCGTTTGTGCCGAGCGGTGCTAATTCCAAATTGTAAGTAAGACAAACAGAGAGCGATGCAATTGCAGCGAGTGTGCACAGCAGTGTTGAAATTTAGTTTAGCAATCTAATGTAAATTGTAATGCTCGCTGATTGTGAGTGCTGAGCGAGAGCGGTGTGACATTGGCAGAGTTATCAAGCAAATCGGAGGGAAATGATAGCTTACTAATGAAGAAGATGACACAGAAGAATGGGATGAGGTGGCTCTGGATGCACCTCACAATGGCAGAATAAAGAACTTAAGAGGAGAATCGACGCCTCTTTCTCACTATTCGAGCACAAAAGAGACACCGCACAAACAAAGGGAATCATCATTACGGATATTACCAACCTCTCACTTCCATCCATATATTATTTTTCTGAGCAAGCGTTTCCACTGCACTTCAGACGAATCAGTCAGTGGGCAGACAATAACATACAAGATCAAGTAGGAAGAATGAAAGATGCAACCTTCCATCTCCAGCCCCATTTAATTGCCACCACAAACTCAATCCCATCCAATTTGCACGTATTACCAAAAGAGTAGATTCACTCGCCGACTAGTCAGACTCCGCTCTTCATTAATAGGACTTGTTTTCTTAGGCATACCGTGCTTAGTCAACTCATCCTCTAGTGCAGTAGCTCCTGTGCATACCTAAATAGTGCACTGCATACAAATTCAACTACTATGCCCAGACAATGCAAGTAGAACACATCTTAAATTAATACTCAATCCAATGCAGTGGTGGAACACCAATCCATAAGCTCAGCTATTATTATTAATATTTACTACTACTGTATAGAAACACCTTGCTCATACATAGGTATTCATTGCCAAGCATTTATATTTACTCAGCAATACTCAATGGAAATTATAATTAGTTTTCGCATTCGAACGTTTTAAAAGCTTCTTAGTATTTAAATCAAAAACGAATGCCTAACAATTCTCTTTCATCTGCAGATGGCATCACACCAATGCTATAGGTTATTGTAAGTAAATATGCATGAGTAGAACAATTGGGGCATATTTATTTACGATTCTTATTTTGCAACTATTTTTAAATCAGTCAGCTCGATTTCGAGGACAAAGACAAATTTCTGAGTCTCTGAGTTTGTTCTATTGGGCAGAATCACAACTTGTACCACAATGTAATATACCTAATTGTTAGGAATACATTGTTTTTCTTTAATTGGAGGCCTCCGATTTTATATACTGCTGCTCTGGTTCAAAGAATTTACCTTGGCTTTTCTTCGATTAAATGTTGGAAAAGGAATTCTTTGCACTTATTTGGAGTAGTAGCACACCTTAAAATAATTCTGCAGGGATCTTAAGTAGGGAACTATCTATTCATAGCAGCAAGAATAAAAGATGTTCCGATATACTGCTCCACAGCTATTCTTGATAAAAGACTTTTAATAATAATACGAAGGCACAACTCTGGCGTGATCGTGAGTCAAAATCAAAGCAAACAAGTCTGTAATCATTTTGCTCGAGTGATTGCGAATTGGAGTTGTAAGGTTTTTTAAAGTAGTGAGTGTGAGAAGTTGTTTCCAATTCACGCGACTACCCACGTATTTATCTGCCTGCCTCATTATATACCCTTGCATTCATTCAGCGTTTGAAAATGTCAATATTTATACAAAATTCTCTCAATATCAATACTGACTTTAAATATTTTTTCAAAAAATATTTCTTTTTTGTTTCTTAATTTATTTTGTAGAGTTCTGTTATCCTCGAAATGAAATGCAATTGCAGCAGTCCTCAAATGTTCGAAATATTGTTCTGTTAAGATTAATTATGTTCTGTAACTGACTCAATTAAGAAATAAGACACACTTTACGCATTCTGATTATGAATGTACCTGAACTGTCTATTCACCTGTATTTTGTATGTCTATGCATTGGAAATTGGAGGTAGCACGATTTTTCCTACCGAGAGCCGTTTTCTACCCTTGGTTATTCCTATCCCAGACTCTTTCTACCCCGATTTTTTCTACCTCTATTTCTTCTACCCCTAATTTTCTTACCAAATACCCAAAATCCCACCGCAGTAACAAAAGACAAATAATCTCACTCTATTCAGTTCCATTTCTCATTTTTGGTGCTCTGCTCAACTTATTTTCAGAAGATCTACATTTTCAGAAGATGTGCATTAAAAGACTCACAGAACTAGTAAAGTCTACTTCGTTTACAATATTATACCATTGCACTAATTAGCATTAACAGATGATATCCGTACACAAACCGAACTGTATAAATATTGTCATTGTGGCTGCTGGTGAACGAAACACAACCCTATTTATTACAGAGGATTCTGAAAGTTTTTCATCTGGTTTGTTAGTAAAGTATTGGTTTGACTACCTTGACAACCCCTAACTAGGTGACCACGCAATACAGATAAACATAAACGGATCCGACCACTTATGGCAGATGAATATGTCACTGTCAAGTATTGAGTTAGTCTAGTCGAAGACTTTTTGCTATTTAAATGTTATTCACCCTATTTCTGTGGTCAAATCCTTTTTTAAAACAAAACGTCACCACCTAGTAAGCAAATTTTGTATCGCTGTGCTTGCATTGGTGTTTTTATCGCTGGCTTAAGTTTTTATCATTCATAGTAATTTGTGCAGAGCACCAGAAGTGAGAAATGGAACTGAATAGATTAAGTTTATTTAAATTTTGTTACTGTAGTGGGATTTTGGGCAATTGGCAGTAAAAGTCGGGATGTGAAACTGCTGTCGGTAGGAAAAGTCATGTAATCGAAATGGGAACACCGTGAAGAATGAGTTTTCATATTTAATTATGTTTGTTTTGACACACGGTGATAATCCAATATTTCATAGGTCATTAGTACGATGAGCATCTACAAACCTTTCATCTCCTTGTAATGGACACGGGTAATGTTATATTTATTTGTAGAATGACAAAAAGTGTCTGGATGGAAGTTAAGCATTGTAACAGCACTAGCTATGTACATGAGTATATGACTAAAACGGATACATGAGGTACATAGATAGAATTACTAGCGAAAGGAGGAAGGGAAACGCGAATTGAGACTTTGATGTGTGAAAGGGTCGTTAGGACCGGGTCAGTTGATCGAGACGTTGTTATCACACTGCTGACAGATGGTGAATGGAGAACATTATACTCTTTTGTACTCGTACGTGGGGCTAGAAGGTGTGCATTTCGTAGTTAGTCAAAGTTAGAGAGGTGCTGGCCTAACCTATAATATTAAAAAGTCAAGTTCCAATCCAAAAAGTTGTTACCTGCACTACGCTTCCCTATCAGACTTTACCTTTGCTTTCCAGTACACTAAAGTAGTAGAATTACGTGTAGAGTGAGCATGGGATATTCCATGTACTGGATATAGGGTATACAGGATTAGGGATTGCCTAGAAAAGTGTATACACGTAGCTGCATTACATAAAGAGCGTAAGTAAGTCAACAGGGCAAAACAAAACATTGGATCAGTCAAGTAACAAATATTGGAGTCAATGGAGTTTAGTTAGTAATGATCGGGAAAAGGTTATTTCATATAGAGATCTGTTATATACCTGTCCTGTGACGCTGTATTATTATTTTTGTAAGGAAGCCACTTAATTTTACCTGTTCTTATTAGGTGTAGCTCACGATGCATATATGCATATACTGGCATAAGGTTAAATTTTCAAATTACGCTGCACTCTTCTTTATTATTACCATCATCAAAGCATTGCCTGTCAACAAACTATGCCTTGTGTATTTCTTTAATATTAGCCTACTCATTCTATTATTTCGTACATGCACTTTAGATACACTTACTTACTGATTATCTATTGTATCTGTGAATGTATCTCCATGTAGCGGTATAGGGTATCTTTCTATATCTACCTGCTCACTCTGTAATGATCTATATTAAAGTGGCGTTGGAGTTACCCAAACAATAAATGCTAGTGTTCAGATAACCTTCTCTCATTTAGGCCAAGTAAAACATCATATCTACGTTTGCCCAATCCTACCCCATTTCCACAAGCAAACATATCTATTATTATTACTCTCTAGAGTAAATATTGGACCTGGTCAATTTAAAAAATAAACGTTTTTTAAAACTTCAAATATTTACACAATCTTTGTAAGTGTCTATTATTACTAAACCCACTTTCTCTACAAAGGTGAGGGTAAGAAAAGGAAAGGTTCTCGCTCACAAAAAATCTTTTCTATTTACAAATATGAACATACCTACTTACACAGCTCACGATAGATTCTATCATCAGTTTACAACTCTATTTTATACACTCTGTAGTGTCTGGTGTAATCGTAGATATTTATTTCAGGAAATAATAATACTTAAACTCAGTGTAGGTCTTTTTCCTAAACGTAATTTCCAAACGCTCTTAAAGATATTTTCTAACAATGGGGACAGAGTTTTAGAATCTTCTACTGTTTTTCATTACTTCAATTTATTGTTTCGTTTTAATACCGGAAAGGAGAATTTCAAAAGCAAATGTCATTCGTCAAATTTATTTCTATTGGAAGTGTGTTTACCTCACTTATAGCTGTGGAGTATACACACCTGTAATTATCCTAATTTTACCATCCATAGCAGTACTGCATGGTTCATTCTCAAATGAAAAAGCTACACATAATAACCAGTACTGTACTTTTATCAATGCAGTTAAATGACTGAATAAAGAATATACATACATGATGTACGCCGTTCTGAGCAATTCTCAAGTTTATGACGAATTAAGTTAGATTACATATATTATTTATATTTTTTACCGTATTGCTGCATTATAGTGAGTCGACAATAAATACAAAAATATATAAAGAAAAGTATGAATTCTGAAAACCAACCTCTGGGTATAAAATGCAAATAAAATCTTTTGCCCTTCGATATGAAAGTCAAAAATTGGATATCGCCAATTCAATAGGATAATTAATGGAATATTAGCTATTAAACTTGAATCCTGAAGAAACGCCATATCGTGGTAAATCGTAGTAAATTTTCGAAATCAGGAATAAGAATTTTAAATGAAGAAGAAACCTCTTGCCTCACTAACCTTGGAATAATGGCAAATTATTTGATGTATTTATGCAATAGGCATTGTGATACTGCAAAAAATAACTACTTAATTAGTTATGATTATGATTACCCGTGTTTTACTTCTTTTTGAGACTATTTACAATTTTATATTATTTTAAGTGTTGTGAGATTTATAAAAAGAAATGGGTCACCTTACCCCGCATATTGAATGACAATTTTAATGCCATTTTGTAAGGTCATAAGTGATAAGGTAAAAATATTGAATTGAATATTAAATTATGCTAGTGTATAATAAAAGAGCGGTATTGAAAAATTGCCATATGATTTCTTGTAAATGGAGGATAGGACATAAATGTTAAAAAATGATCAGTTACTAAGCTGAAGAATCTTGAGTAATAACATTTACGAACGTACATAAAGTTTGTATATTTCAGGATGGCAGCATGTATGTTGGAATAGCAGGTAGAGCAATGGTTGAAAGAACTAAAGGCTTAGAAGTGATTTATGCGTGTGTGTGCAGAGTTGTGTGGATGTGTCAGGCGGTCTGGTTACGTGTGATGATATGTGATGCGGATGTGTGATGTAGGAAAGGAAGGAGTGGGAACTCGTCTTAACCAAACCCAAGGAAGCTCCAATCAAATGTGCTCTCGGGTAATGGATCTTGGCGAGTTGCACTTCCCATGCACACGCGGACACAGAACTCTTGACGGCTTTACGAAATTTTCTGGCGTATGATTATTAGCTTAGAATACTGCTTGGCTAAGCACTTGGTATGTATTATGTGCTGCGTCGGCATTGCTAGCACTGTTAACATACCAAGTGAGGGCAATAGTGTAATGAATAATGTGTCATTTGAGAAGAAGCAAGAAAGAATAACAACTGGAATTTAAGTAAGAGCATTAAAATTTAATAGTTGGAATGACAACTGTTGTTATTACCAGAATTGAGCAATATGTTGTGCAGGGCGTGCTGTAAGGAGCAATAATTGGCGATATCTAGATATTTAAATGTGTAAGAAGATGTTGAGGTGAATTAAGTTATTGTTAGGAGTGCGAAATATGAAGTGGAGTGTTACATAGTACGGTTGTATGTTGTACGGGAGCTAAGTTGGTTGGGTGCTGTTAAATTGACACATGGAGTGGAGTGGAGTTATTTGTGTGGTTGAGTCTGAGTTGGGCCGAGTTGGGAGGTGAGAGACAATAGAGTGAGATGGCATCACATCTTAAGACAGGCTGCTCTCGAAGAGACGGTGAACACAATGGATAGTGTGGTGTGAGCCGCAATGCTACAACTTTATCTAAGCAGATCGATGGAGAGGAGCGAAGAAAAAGTCCGAAAATATGTTTCCCTTTTATAGGATGGTCCGGGGAATCGAGTGTGCGCCCGCTGTGTAATCGATATGACCAAAAGCTTTGGCCGAAGCAGCACCCGGCTCTCACATTCACACACACACAACAATTGGAAAGTACAAAGTGCATTGTGTAGCCAGTGTGTGTGAGAGCAGGATTAATATAACTAATGTAATGTTCATCGATATAGCAAATAGAACACACCTCGACTCGAGTTGACTTGGTTAAGCCATGCCAAGCTTGTCAGGAATTACCATTACCAACCACACCGGCCAAACATATCCATCCACAGCTCAAATATTGCTTTTGACACTCACTCACCACCGCACCCGGTCCAGCAACTCTCTCTGTCCGCTTTCCCACTCTTACATTAACCATCATCCATGTAACTACCTATCAACAGAGACATTCACAATAAACACACTCACCACGGTAGCGCAACATTCTTAATTTATAGTATCACTACTTCTTACAATACCATCTATTCATACAACCGAATTGATTTGCTAGCCACTACCACTCAGGCTACTCCTCTTTAGAAATTTATTCCCTTTTCGATACATTTCCCATAATATTACTTTATAAGCTACGCTATCTTATTCACAACTCCATGTGTGTTCTCCCCTGTAGCCACTTGTCTTGTCTCTTTATTTACTTCAACATGACCATTTCCCTGCCATTATTTTCATCCAATTCAAATCAAAGACCGGAAATCCCTGAAAATTCAATTCATTCTAAATTTAGCAGACACTTCATGTAATACTATTAGTACTCTTCGTCTAATAGACTACTTATATAACAAATTTTTATTTAGTTCAAAAATCATGAAAATAGAATTTGATTTCTTAAAACGTTTAATAGTTGGTTGCATGTATTATTACTGTATTTTATTTTGTGGTATTTGACACGTACTTATCCGGCCTCTGGAAGTAGTATTAGATGTCAGTGGAATGAAATAAGTTCCGCAGCAATAGAAATGGTTCGTGCCAATACTTAAGTAGAATCGGATTCTAAGAACAACTTGAACGGAAAGTAATTTGACGTTCTACTTGGTCCCTTGGTTGGCTTGCTTGGTTGGGCATCTAAATATTTAAGTTGACTGATACACGTACATCGCTTACATATGCATACATACATACTTAGACAAGGCAGTCGAGGCAGACAAAGTACCCGTGGCCAAAAAGGCAGGCACCCACCAGCTATAGTTTGTGCATAAGCAAATGTGAGATTAGTCTGTGTACACATAACACAGTGGAAATGCAAATTCCCAATAAATATGACATATGCCATATGTAGGTACACAGTTACGGGGCATAATATTGCGGATGCTTCTTCGGCGGTCCTATGCGGTGGTCTCCTTCTGTCCACCTCGCCTTCCCTGTCCTTTCAGACTCACATATCAGACTTGCCATATTACTACCACTCTTTTCGCAGGTCAGGTGAGTTTTCTTCAATTTACTAGAACACTAATACCACTGCTACCTTTTCGGAGCCTCCACTTGTGAGACTTTGCAACTACTTACCACATGTATTCCATTTCATTACAACATGCTCTAGCTACTTATACCACGTAGCTGTAGGAATACTTCGCAATGTTCCAATAAGCATACCCGCTTTTGTTTTATATTTAGGAAAGTGTACCAACAACGGAGCTGTCTAACCTTCTATTGTGTACATTTCATATAAACAGCGTATGAGATATGAAGGTCTACCTCCCTCTCTATACTTTATGCACACACATGTAATAGAGATTAGTTTTTGTTAACATGTTTCTTGTAGAACAGCACATTTATACGCACATCAATTATTCAAAGTGTTGAATTGCTGTTTTCCTCGTACCATGTGTTTAAATGTCTTTATAGGAGTTTGCTACTTTATATTCCCTACTTAATATTAATGTTATGATGGTTTTATTACATAGGTAGCTAAAAAATCGATTTATCGTTCCTATTGCTTAATACATTTGCTTAAAACTCATTAGGTCCTTCCTTATGGCTGATTTCTCTGGTTCGTAATTAGCACATTGACAGAAGACTCCAGTCTACCTCATACCTGCCATGTTATGCTGACTTGTAGCCAGGCATTTGGGTGGCATGTGTGAACTTCCTTTTTCCCTACAGTAAACAATACCAACAGAAGTTAGTATTGTAAATACAAAGCATATCAATTATTGCAGATAGGTCTACTTCATTACAAACAGTAAATAAATATAAATTATTAGCCACACTTACAATTAGTGCACAGAATGAGGATGGGCCACACTAAATCTATTGCAGTCAACCAAACTAAGTTATATGCAATTTTGTTTGTTTCCTGTCAAGAGGCTCTATGCTTGACAAGTCATATCAAACTAACTACCATGCCACACTAAGTCCTTTTTTGTTTTTCTGGTAACTGCATGTGTGTATAGCAAAATTATAGCTAGGCATAGGTAATAAGAAAACTAGGGTTTTTGCTTGTTTCTTTTCTGCTGAGTGTGGGGTGTTGGATTTCACAGTGAGCCTTTGGCAGAGGATAAAAGCAGCTTTGATAAAATAAGACAAAGCGATCTATTTCAATCGAGAATCCCAAAAGCCACTGTAAGTGTAACTCTATTGTACTTTATCTACGATTCATGCTACCCTTACAATATATACCCCTATATATATGTACTCCCTACAATGTGCTATTATGAATGGAGTAATTTATCCGAGATTTTTCTGCAGTGATAGTTCTGCTATAATTTGCTTATTGATACACATACCAAGTAAAGTAGGGTAAACATAAATACTAGTTATAAGGCACGTAGAGGAATTTCGTAAATGAAATGTGTTTATGTAAGCATGTATGGCATTCCCATTAGTATTCTTGGTAGTGAGTGGAGTGAGTGTGTATAGCATTGCATTAGTTGTGTTGTGTAGCTGGAGGATGTATGTTACGCAGTAAAAATGGAAGAAGCAGCCAGAAACATGGTACATTACATGTACAGAGATTTATATGGATTTATAGTGAGGATCAGATATTTAGTGGAGATAGTTTCCGTGAATAAGGATAAGAGATGATGGTGATGTGATGGTGGTGGTGGGATGTAGTGGGATTAGATTAATCTACACAGCCGCCGAGAAGACAAGTGTAGCGTCAAAAACATCGCGACGCTCACCACAAGCTCCACTTGGAAAAGATGCCACACCAAATCTCCTTCTCAATACACAGCCGAATTATTCAACCAAACTCCAAGATTATTCGCATCACAGTCAACCACATTATTTTCAGCCTTTCCGGTTTTCTGTCTCCGTCTCCTACTCATCCACTTTGCTGCCTACTTCCATTTCCTCTACAAACATCTTCTGTCTCCACACAACACTCAACTCTTCTTTCCATTCAATGCTAAACACATCTCAAGTTGTCCCTCCAACTCTAAATATACAATTATTCACAGATGTACGCACAACTTCCTACTTCTCCAAAAATCCACATACATATCAAATATTACATTAGGTTCCTGAAAGAAAACTTATTCCGGTTAATCGAAATATATTATTATCAGGCTTTCCAATACCAAGTTAAAATTAAGATAAATTTAACAGAATTCTAAGGAAATGCAGAAAATATTCAAACTTACAAAGCAATGCAAATAATTTGTATTGGCACTTCAAAGGACAAAGCAATTTCCGCCAATGCAATGGTACATAAAAAGAAAATGAACAAATAAACAAAATGCGCATTAAACTATTTAAAAAATTATTATTGCACGGTATTTTTATTCACTTCGTTCCTGTACATAATATCATTAAATGGTATGGTATTTAAATAAACTAAAATTTTGATTTCAACTGGAATAGCTTTTGCAATGACCAGTGTTTTTTTTATTTTTTTAATACATAATTTTTAATTGTTTGTTGTGTAAATTTAATCTAGTTTTCCATAATGATAAAGCCACGATGAATATAATTGTAATTGAGTAGGCGGTGTTGCTGTATTCAAGAATATAGCTTTTTAGTTTGTTTGGAGTAAAGTATGGAATAAATAGGAAGTGTTTCATCTTTTGTCTACGGAATGTTATAATACCTATAAAGCCAGTTCCTAAGCAATTATACGTTTTGTATTCTTACGTAGTATAAGGTATTCTTCCTTCATGCTGCACTTCATTGTGATGCACATCTTCTTTCCTGTATTTTAATCCTTTCAAGCACCTATTTTCGGTTGGTTAGTTAGCCCGCATTTGTACTGTACATTATTATGCTTATTATATTGACCTTAGAAAATGTACGATGAGTAGACCTGTGCATACACATATATAACAGGACGAGATTCACTCTCTCTCTTTCTGTGAACAGAAACATCAAAAGGAGTCTGAGAACCTTACAAAAGAATTGCTCATCTTCTCTCATTCGCTTTATGTAGTGGAGTTGGAGTCCACAGAGAAGACATGTGGGCGATTCTGAATACCTTAAGTTGCTCTTGAAATGTATAGAATGAAATGCACTTGAGCCACATTACACTAAATAGCTCATGTGTATGTATTTGTAATGTAATTCATAGTTAAACATCCTAGGAAATGATAGACATAGCAATAGTGTATACCTTGTGCACAAACACACAACAAAAAGGAGCGTTGACTAGACTTGGTGTATAAAAACATACAGGCCTTCAGCTCTACATAAAGTACTTGTTTATAAATAGTTTAGTCTCTGTAATACATATCTTTTTATCTACTGTAGGCTTTATTTCACTCCGTCTGTCTGTTATAGCTACTCATACGGCACTGCTGTACATTGACACTGACAACACTACACAACCAGATATGCCTTGCATATTTTCATCTTTGTCTCCCTTTTATTCCATACATAATGGCATTCATCCTTTTATTAGACCAAGATTTCAACAAGAGCTTATTCTTCACTTCTTGCATTACTCTACGGTCTACTACCGTTCGTCTCTTATTTAACTTCGTCTTCCGTCTGACTACATTCCTAAATATACACAAACAACTCTTCTCACGTGGAAAGTACAGGCATTGTCATTTTAAACTTTTTACTGTTAAATACTTTACAAGATGAGGATGAATTTAAGCATATGTACCATGTACTATGTGTTTCATCACGTCGGTAACAGCTACCACTTTTAATAACATTAGAACGGCATAACCAATTATTATGAAACTATTTTCATTCGATTTCTGACAAAATTTCGACCGTTTACAGTACCTGTCACAATTATCGAAAAAAGTATGGTCACAGTAGCCACCCAAATTTGAAAAAAATGTTGCCATGCATTAAGTGTGGGGAACATATTTCAATTCGGATGGACTTTATAATGACCTGTAACTTTTAAATTCTTAGACATTATTTTATGAAATTAGTCTCAACAGGTTCCTGGCGAAATTCTACTCACTTAACATTCACATGATTCACATAATTATTTATTCACTTGCTCATCGGCTCATGACTTACAGAAAAATCAGATTCTGCAAAACAAGCCTTTCATTTTCTGTAATGAAACAGGACAATCAGAAAAATGGTAAAATGTGAGTAGAACTTCACAAGGAACCTGTTGAAATTTCATGATCTTAGGTTTAAGGATTTAAATATTACAGGTCATATGAAGTCCATTCGAATTGAAATGAAATTTCCCCGCTTAATGCATGGCAACATTTTTTCAAGTTTGGGTGGCTCCTAAGGCCCACATTTTATTTTTCGATAAATGTGGCAGATACTGTAAATGGTCGAAATTTTGTCAGAAATCGATGTAAATAGTTGCATAATAGCTGATTTTGCCGTTATAAAGTTATTAAAAAAGATAGCTCTTACCGACGTGATGAAGAACACAGTATTTTATTCAGTATAAGTTGAAACTTTATTATTATTAAAATAATTTACTAACACATGATTTAGAAAAATAACTTTTAATTAAAAAATTCAACCTGTTCGAATATACTTGCCCGTTTTGTGCTTTGCTTGTGTTTGTAACTTGTAAGTCATGTTGTCCATCGTTTGGTTGAATGTCCATTTGTATAGGATAAATAGAAAAGGTCCTCCAATTGAAACTAGGTATATCTTTGTTCGCAATTTACGATACGGAAAAATCCGCAACGCAAAGTTTTTGGATTCTGTCAAGAAAAGTCAAGTCTTTTTGAAAGTTTGCTGGCTTTGCACAACAGAACTTCTTTTCTTAAGTTCATCGAGAAGGACTCCAAAGAAACTTTGTAATAATGAACAAACTCTTTGTGTCGTACTCATTGTCGTAGCCATTTCAAATGTAAAAGGAGGGGAAAATTGGCAAGTTGGACTTGGAAATATATCTGAAACTGTTTTCTAAAGAACTAGTTAGACTCATGGGATTATTGTATAAACAAACATACTTAATATCAACAGACGCTATAACTGCAAATACTGGAGGTGAGAACGAGTCGTACAAAAATTTATTTAATCATTGAGAAATAAATTAAAATTTTTCCAAACACTTATCTCCACACATTAGGCTTATTTTAACCAAGTTTTTGTATTGCTCATTTAAGGAATTCTTAGTGATTTTTCCCAAATTTTGTTTGCATTGGGAGAAATTTCATTTATTTTCTTTTAGAAAAAAATAAAATTTCCTGAGAATTATTAATAGAGAGTCGATTTAACCTTTGTGGACTTACCTAGTATCAAGTACCTAAATATATGAGAAACCTGGGACATAGTTTTTGGACGTTTACAACAATAGAATAGAATACCTTAGAATACCCATATTATTTCTCACAGATATAATGCATTGAATCCAAAGAATTTTATAAAACTTGCCAGGGTAGTAAAAGAAGAAGTTTAAGTAATTTAAAATTAGTTCGAAAAGGTATATTTGAAAGATAAATTATATGTAATCTGCAGAGCTATGTCTATCTAGATTTTCAGCAGGTTTGATAAATGATTTTTACACTTGAAAGTTTGTAAGCAGGAGCAGTGAGAATAATTGGACTACAGGGAAAGAAAAGTAAAAAATATATATCATGGTTAGCATCTGTAGTTACATGACATAGGAAATAAGAAGTGCAATAAGATAATATCGTGAAATGAATATTGTACATGGAAAGATGAGCCGATTTATCTGTGCAGCGATCTAAGTGTTAATGAGTGAAAACGAGTTGTTTCCCAACCAGATAGGAATAATAACCTGAAATTGTGAGCATGTCCAAGAATGTGTATGGCTCAGCGAAATGAAATAAAACTAAAGCAAACGATACAGGTGTGGGCAGTATATCTAAATAATAGTAATTGGTAAATAGTAATAGGAGACAGGCGAAATAATACAAGTTAAAGCGAAAGGCTGTGAAAAGAACTGGAAAACTATCTTTATTACACATAATATTAGTTTACCCACCTATAAGCTTTGGAAGTACGCATATTTCTTCCCAAACACTCCTCTAATATCTGTATAATGTGTAAATGATACTTGAGCCAGTTTAGGTTGCTAAGTGTGACTGTGTGTGTAACTCCCTAAACTGTAGTTTAAAAAGATTGGCCATTCGAGTGACGAGAGTATCTCATCCTCTGCAAGATAGATTGATTATCGTCTGTTATCAGTCCAGAGGAGGCTAACTTGTCCCACACCACATTTATTACCTTTGTCGTATCTTCAACTTGTAATGAATACTGCCTCCTGCATACTTTATCTCGAGAACAGATAGCGCATAAAACATGTTATGTCTTCCCTGTCTCTAAGCCCGAAACACTAAAAACATTTTCAATTCTTTCTGTTCTTACAAAAACATTTCCCAAAATTTTGAATCATCTAGCAAATAATTATGCATCGAATTGAATTAGGCACTGATAACTTTTCGGCTACTAGAAAATAATTCTAGTCTTAATGTATGCAATTTTTAATATTTTGATTCCAAATGAATAATTTAGGAATTTGCAACTCACGTGTATTTGTATTCTGCCCTAACACTATTGGAACTTTCAACAGAAAAAAACTAAGCAGGAGACATTCTTGGATAGAATTCAGGTGAAACTGCTTTATATCTATGATGTCTGGTTTGACATGAAAGCAATATTTAAATGCAAAGTGAATGGAAGTCTTTGAGTGAGAAATGGATGGTTTACACTTACACTACAACAAAAAGGTCGTAACAAGTAATGACATATTATATTTATTCAACTAAGCTACACGTATTGTACATGTACCTACCTGCATGCATGTATGAGAACTTACCAGACTTGCTTTATTGCACAGGTATTACATATAAGTAGTACTATTATGTCATCAGGTGATGTTATATAACACCTTCTACCGCAGTATAATAAGAACATTCTACACATTCATTACCACCTACTTATCAAATATACTGCACAAGTAGTAAATACGCCTATATCACTATAACGCAAGAGTCTAACGACTTTACTCAGTACCTGTCATTATATAATTCTGGTATGTATAACCTGCCAATAACCAATGTGACAAGGTTTAAACCATGTAAAGCAGTTTTTATTTTTCTAGGAATACTATGCACCAGATAAATACCAAAGCCCATAACATGCAAAACCAACGAATTTACAGGGTCAGAAACATGTAGCAATGGGGCTCACAAAAATGTTGCGACAACAAGAGACATAGTAATACTATATTATTATGGAAACTTTTAAATGGATTTCATGACCATTAAATCTAAACTATCTTAATAATTTAAGTAGTCTAATTTTGTATTGGGTAACCATTCACTTCTGATGTACTTTTTAAATAGCAGTTTAGCTTTTAAATATTCCACCACTGCAAGTTTTGCGAAAATTGTCATAGCACAATTACGCTACAATACACGCAGAAAGTTCTACTTTAAATCCCTAAACATTTTTAGTTAATTTTTTTTTTAATTTTAAGTGTTCATTATTTTTAAATTGAATATAGAAAATAGCATCCTACATAGTATAATGAGTATAACGAAAAATGAGTATGTTCTCCATTTAATGGGACGATTTACAATACTCTCAGCTTTGCGATATGTGCTAATTGGAATAAATAACGTTTGTATGCACATTCCATTATTGTACTTCCTATTAGGTGAAATTTAATTTATTCCGTGGTTATTCATAGGTTAAGCAGCATAATGACCAATTATTATCTCTGAGGTTATTAAAGGTCAAAAAGAGTAGAGATCTTTCCAGAAGATCCTGTAGAATGACTATAATAAGTGAAATACCAAAGAAAGTTGGTCAACTAAGGAAAAAGTAGTGACTTGCTCACTCACATTTTTGAGGTGGACTCAACTACTTGGCATTAGTAAGCCTTAGAAAAGGAAATCAAGAGTTAAGGATATTGTGTAGTATGTTGAAATTGTCTTTTTGTAAGAAGTGGAGAGTAATGAAAGGTATGCACAAAATGTAGCACAACAGCATGTTTTATTACGACACAACAATGAAAGCATGCCCCTTTATCAATGTCCCATATACAGCTAATACTTAGAGACGAAAATATATGGCACATAAAAATACAGTGACATGCAGTAGTATAGTGGTGGGCCTGACTTGTACTAATAATATAAGAACTGGAATGCAACAAGATTTGAAAATGTAAGGTATGCACTTGTGAGTATTAGTAATTTAAAAAAGTAGAGGTACACCGGGGTAATATTGGTAATAGGTACGTCTACCTATTAGTGTACGTGTAGAAACAAGGCTAATCGCGACTGAGAAATTTCGAAATTGTGCCTATGAAATAATAATGTGTGTAGTAAATCGCTGAATGAGACGTGTTAGGTGCGGGTAGCTTGGCTGTCCTGCCAGGCTGGCCTGTGTGCACTAGGCGTATCCTGCACTGGCCAGCAAGTGCACATTACTGCAGAAGTGACTGCTGGGTTCGGTTGACATGAAGAACGTGTAAATGGAGGGCTGCCTGGCAGTGGTCATGTATGGAAACACACATTGACTTGTGTGTGTCTGGCTGGACAACAATAATTTGAACATGAGAACATCGCATCACACAAGATATGAATCGGAACAAAAGAGTGTTATGTGAAGAAATGTGTTTCATAACGAAACTAGTTATTGTAGGCGTTTTGTGCAATTTTGTTAGTCACGCCAAGTGCAAGACGAGGAAGGATGTGATGCTATGTGGTGGAGGTGCAGCCAAAGCAATAAGCAGTCACTTTACAGGCAGCTACACTTTTTCTTCATCTATCTCTCGTCTCCACTGCGACTTACACCACTCTCGCTAACTACCTGCTACATCGCTACATACGTGTTCCATTGTGTTTGGTGTGGCTTTGGCATTTCTCACTTCGATGCAATATCCACTTGCCCTTTATTACTCTCCTATTAAGTATAGCCAGCACGGCAGCCCTAATAACATTGTGTTCACTAATAATCCTACACGAGGTGTTTTACTTTACATTCCCTCTTTTTATATTTCACTCTTTGACAAAATGCATCTACAAGGCATTAGATATCCTTCATAGACTGCAAAGCCCTCCACAACTCTGCCTTACCATTCGAATCGCTTTCTAGCTATGATGATGGCTTTGTTTTGCTACTAATCTAATTTACTGTGTTAGTTTGTTCAAGTAAGTAGTAACTACTACCTACTTACTACATGTCAGTAGATACACTGTGTCTGACTTGAGAAAGAAAACATGGGTAGACAAAGCATGAGGCGAAAAATGCTCACGCCCAGAGACAACACATTCAAACCTGCAATTTACTGAATATCTTTTTGCTCCACCGAGTTAACTTAACCATTCCTTCCTCCAGAAAACACTGGCTACAAAAGATCCTACTTAAATAAATACATGCACACATACGCAACACCCATGGCCAGGGTTCCGTCGTGTAACAAGATACAATTAAATTGCTACTTAGTCTCACAATACACCATACATTAAAATATTTTCGATAATCTATTCCAATTCCAAATTACAGGTAAAAGCTCAAGCAATTATGAACACATTCATTTCCCTGGCCAAAACAATTCAATTTCACCTGTCGCTTTTAAAACATCTTTACAGTGCTTCACATGCCCCTATACAATGTGTTGCCTATTAGCTAGTTAGCAATTTTCCAGTGGATATCTCTCGTATACACTTACTCATGAATTCTGATCTGCTTCTCTTGCCTCACTGTGAAATCTGAACTAACTCTGTCCAATTAAATAAGGTATGCAAGTGTATTGCATCTTTGCTCAAGGTAGACGCAGACACCACGTTTGTAATTACATTTTGTCTCGTCTTCTCTAATCCTTCAAAACCAACGAAGAAGACCTTGTGGTTTATCAATGTTTATTGCTGGTCTTATGGTTTACTGCTGCCGTATTTTTCTAACACGTACCTACAACTTTAAAAAATGCTTCTTGCTCATCATTTGGTTCTGCTTTATGGACCTACCTGCACTTAACCTTCCATACTTCTCCCTTCTTACAAATTAGATTCTTTCCACATTTTGGGTGTTACTTTAAAAGCAACATACGACACATCCTGTCTTTTCCTACCACAAATATCCTAACGTCTCTCAGTCCATTAAAAGGTTCTCTCTAAGCAAAACAATACTTTTGATTAACTGGGAGGCAATTGTTACGTATTTGCGACCTACACAATGTACGCAGTTTTAACTCTGTATATTATACTTGTCTTTTTACTGTAATCCACACTCACAATAAGGTTGTATAAGTAAATACCTGCTGTTTATTACAATATATAAAGTAAGGTTTAAGCATTTGTTATATTTGTTTTGGAAAGGTTACTACAGTGCAAGTCATAAGTAGAATGCACCTTTTCTTGTGCCTGGGACGTCAGCAGCAGGGCTCGTTACTCACTATCGTCAGCTACATGCGTGTCTTCCTACCTTTTCCTTGTTAACCAACATTAACACTTTTTAGGGAAAGTACCTTTGACCTTCTGTTTGGCTGTGAAACGCATTATCTCCAAATCCCTACACACATTCTGCTATTTGGAACAGTTAGTACTTACACATTAAGGTATTGTTCTTGGTCTGCGAGACTCCGGTGTTGTAAACACACGCCGGTGAGATGATAGCATGCGCACTGCAAAGGAGTGCAGTGCAGGCAAGTCAGTTATCTGTGGCCGTAGGTATATTTTGGTTGCTAATAAAGGAAAGGGAATCAGTGAGTTATTTGGGTTCGGATGAAAGGAGGTCGTTGTGTGAGTGTTCTGTCCGATGATGAAGGCAAAACAATTGAGGTAAAACAAAGTAGCCAGAGTGTCGGTAGACCCCCAGCGAAGCTCTCGTCCTCGCTTAATTGTCTGGGTGAAATCTTCTTTACGCCTTGTACTCACTCAGTTTCTTAAAGGTCCTGAGAATTGAAGCCCAATCTAATGGGCTGTTGATTGATTAACAATGTCTACCTGATAAATTCTCGATTGTCCTAACTAATGGACTAACTCCTTCTAACCTGTGAATGTAAAGGTAGCGAAAAGATAGTAAGCAATATGTATCGGTCACAAAGCATGTAATAAGTTGATATTCATGTTCTCTATCTCCTCTGTATCTTCACGCAGCGCAGAACGAGCAGCTGTAGTCGACTACTCAAAGGAAATTGATTGAACCAGTAGTAGATACGTTGCAGATACACTCACTCACTCAATGGCAGCTACTTAAAACTCAAACCTCTTTCTTTCCTTCGATCTGCCGTAAACACTATTTGTTTTTCTGTCTATTTACTACAGGGAATATATTATGCGTCCACAAAAGTGACCTAGTCTGCCTAGGTCTCTTTTCAAGTCTCAAGTGCCCATATAGCCATGCAGACTTGTTACTTATGCATTAGGTAAGTACGACTTCACTATACAGCACGCAGTAGGTGCATTTTACAGGCACGGATGAGATATGTGGAGGGATATCGAAATAAGTGGAGTTTTATGTATTACACAATATAGGGAGTTGAGAATAGACATAAACGAACCTATGCGGTTGAGTCTGAGGATGAGACAAGACAGGCGAAGCATATCTCGACAGGTAATGCTTTCGATGTGAGTTCGACTGTAAAAGAAGATAGTGGATTGACTGGAATTATTTATTGAGATGAGATAGATGCTAGTAAATAAAAAGCATGACTGATAGAAAGTCTAATTATCAACTGAGATTCAATTGTACCGATTATTTCTCATAGTAATCCCAACTTATATGGCAACACAAAGCAACAGTATCGAGTTAAGTGAGCGAATGTACAGAAAAAGTGGCTTTCAGACTTGAGCTCCTTAATATCCTTAATAGTATTAGTGTAAGCTTAAAAATTGTTGCGCTGGTGTATGCATCCAGTTCACGTTACGCAGGAAGCAGCCACACACACAAAGAACAGAAACATTGTAGGATACGGTGGCCACGAACTCTGAGTTTCCCTTTCTTACCTTAGTTATGCTTCTCTTATGTATATGTGTATAATGTACACTTATTAAAACAAATAAGTAAAAGCAAACTTCCGAGTTTGCTTCCAGCGGCGGCTTCTCTGCTTCTGACGATCCGAGGACTTGATCTCTTCAAGAGATACTGCAAAACTTGCCCATCCATCAAATCCGTCGCTGACTCCTTTGACAAGTTTTTCGACTTATACCACTAACTCTAATCTTCCAATATATATGTACTGGTACGCAGTCCTAACAACTGCAGCAGTAGCTCATTCCCTCTCCGTTGTCTCCATCCACACTACACCTATGTGAACATTCCTAAACCGTTCATCGTTAATACACGCACTTTTTCACTTTTATCTATTTTCTTTGTTTCCTTTACAAACACTCTCCTCCTCAAATCATTTCAATCCAAGGGAATATTGTGGAATGCAAAGCATTTCTGCCAATCACCAACTCTTCTTATACTCAGTTAAGTCTTAACTAAATTAAATTATTTAAATCCTAATTTTGAGTCAGTTGGATAGTTATGCACTCTTTTTCCACTTACATTAACTTTTCCTAATACTTATAAACTTCATCAAAACCAAAACCGTCGATCTCAATGGAAGTATTTGGGAATTATCGGCAAATAATTGTGAAACGAATTATGCGTGTTCCATAGAAATGCAATGCAATAATATTGACTTGGCAAACTTGACATATTCCATTAACGTAATCCATAAAAATTTCATTTGCTTTGAGACCAACAACAAATAAACCTGTAGTATGTAATACAGTTTGTACGTTTGATCCAGTGAGAAATTTTTGCGTATTACCTGTATATTTGATAAACAATAGGACAATTGTGGTGACAAATAATTAAGAGTCTTGAAGAATTAAAATAAATACTAAATTAGATATTGACCACTTTTGATATTCCAATTGTATTCTTGAATTTAGTAGAACAACATTTACAGTTTATTAGACAAGGTTCATAGTAGTCACAAAAATAACCTTGAGACAAACCCATTTAATTTGAATTGTATAATATTTATTTCCTTGGGTATATTAACAGTTTGTCTTTAAATAGCGTACTACAAGAACAGTTGACAAAAAACATATAGCCATAAACTAGGATTGCCCTTTCTTCGCTATGTCACCTTAGCAGTGAAACTAGGCCAGTTTAAAAAGTGCAACTGATAAATCATTGTCTAGGTACGCAGTAATGGTTACTGGAGAAAGAGTTTTGCTGAGAGATTGACATAACCTGTTGTTGGCCGTAGAATAGTAAAAATGGGACAGAGTGTGTAGGTACTAATATAATGTGTAAGTATTTATTTGTAGTCCGTGCCATGAGCTGTAAAAGGAGTATAAGGTGCCCAAATGGGTTGGTGATGAATGATGATCCCATAAGTGGCGAGGAATGAATTGATGTCTAAGTATTGTCTGATGCATAAATCATAAGGCCGGAATTGGTTGTGAGGAGACTAAAGAGATGGGTATAGGACTATTAGGTAAGAGTGCGTATATTAACATATAAGGAGGTAGCTGAGACAGACCAGACAAGAAAAACAAATACCTTTATGACTGCACTAAAGACATAAGGTTGGATGTTGATATGATGTTATGGTTGAGCTAGTTAGGAGATACACGTCGAGTACAAGTAGTCAGAAATCCGCCTGCCTCATGGAGTTCCATGCCGGGCACGGAAGAACAGACATTAGACAAGCTAACAATAAGCCAAGTTTGAATCTGACTTAACTAAAATCTGGAGGTTTATTAGGGAAGCTGAAGAAGACTTGTGAGGCTCCTAGGCGAGGAAACGAGGCTCTGCACGGCACAAAATAGGGAAATGGATGCATTGTATGGAAATAGCAAGTCTAGTCTCATGCCTAATAGTCTAGTCACTTCTCAATTCTTCGTAGACCTCCTAATTGTTGTGGGAAGGGCTGAAGAATGATTTCCAGAAAGGAATTCACCAGGCAGGAGTTGTAGAACGTGTGGGGCAACGTGAACTATTCCAGGAATGTTTTGTTTGTGAGAGAAAACGAATTACGCATTAGCGTGGCTCTGGCTATACGCTCTATGATCTGCCCACAATAAATATGACTCAGTCTACTTATCCTCACATTACATAAGAGTAGCACATTACAAATTCATTCTACAAAATATTATTATACCCGATATGCTTTCTTATTAGCCGTATTGACTCTCTCCCAAGTTATTTATCTCACTAATGCAATATTAGAAATGGATACCTCACTAAGGTATACAGCCTGTCCGATGCAACTCTATAAAATATGATATTATATGGCTTCCCAGCCACAATGTACTAACAATAGGTAACAATAACAATAAGTGATGCACACACGCTTACTTAACAACAAACAGAATATCCCTACATCCATATATTATGATGCACGACTATAGGTACACGCAGTCTCATTGTTTGACTACAGCAATCCCTACCAGGTAACACAATGGAATAGCACGAGAGGAGAATACCAGACTATCACTAAACTTACTCTTACTTACTTTCAGTTACTTAGCTAACTCTTTTTTGCTGCACTTGTCTTGTTTCGTTTGACTCGGAGAATCAGCTCACTCAGACTCAGACAAATTTTTCTTCATCATCCATTCCATCCCACTTCCCATCTACTTTCATGAAGGACCACCCTTTATGACACATACGTAACCTGTTAATTGTATTTATTGGCATCGATCTAATCATATTTCAACCACTAATTGTCTTACATCCTTCTTCAGCCTCAACAGTCGGCCTCATCACTACCCTTTGTTATCTCAGTCTTCCTGTGCATTGTGCACTCAATCTAATATCCACTATTACAAACAAACCGCTACCCACACCACAGACTTACACATTTACACTCGTATAACATTACACGTAGTAATCCATTTTTACTTATCGCCGTATTATACCATTTTTATAAATCCATATAAGTCTACTCATTATAGCCAAGTAAGTCCATGTCGAGTGTGTGAATATTTCAAATAGGTATTCCTCCAACATTTACGGCCATGCTGAATTATAAGCTTTTTTGCAGTAGGTAAATTAATCTTGACTTAATTACAAAAAATTTTGAAATCATTCCCGTAGTATTTGCTTAATAGACTATTAAAAATTTCCCTGTAATTAAAGAAATTCAAAACTTTATGGATAATCCTAAATCAAAATTCTAACTTATCGTGTCCTTAAAATTGCATTTAAAACTGAAAAAGTTTGTAAGATTTGATTTTTCCGTACAACAAGCTGCGAAACCGGATATTACAATGTAACCCATCAGGAAAAAGTTTTCTGTAAATATAAAAGGCAGTGAAATACATTCGCAGAATATGCCTACTTACCCTTTCTATACACAATATGTCACAAGGACAGCTTTCTGTTTGCTCCGAATGCTGTCCACTCAATCAGGGCTCATTTCATTTTTTAAAAGGATGCTGGATACTATACCGCAAAGTGGGACAGATTTCTGACTACATAGAATAGAAGAGGACGATTTTTTAAAGCTAGAGCATTTGATTCTTCTTTTTTACCGACAGTTTGCTAATGCGGAGTGTAAACAGTGAGTAATAGGTGACTATGCACACAACACAGGGTAGATGAATGAGATAGTCCCTGGCCTTTGTCATCTTACATCATACTCAGAAAACTAAATACGGACAAGACAGCATTCGCGGAGCGTAACCCGAGGATTAAAAGAGTGGACGGAACGTATGTTGACGGCGGACATTAGGTGTGTGAGTGTGTATTGTTGCATGTTGACTCTGACCGGGGACGGTGAAGTGTGGGAGACTGCAGCCTGCATTTTCTTTGCCACACTTTAGTTTGCACATGTGGGAGAAAAGACGAGCAGCTTCGTCTTCGGAAATTGTTTGTTGTCTGAGGGAAACTGCGGGAAGACTGCAACTGTGTTTATGAAGTGGAAGCGAACCATTTGATTCTCTTACAAATTTATGTATCTACTAGGACAAATTGTAAGCTATGCTTCCTAAGTAAATATCACTACTGCCGATAAAACGGACTTTTACTCTTTGTCTTCTGGTAATGTTCCCCGCTGCGTTTGTGAATACATGGACGTAGGATTGGTAAGGATGCACGCAGGGTTCCACATAGAGATTTCGGGGCAGCTCCCACTTTCTTTTCGGATACATGGTAACCCTGTATCCCACTGCTGGACTGGAACTGAGGGAACTTTCTTTTATTAGTAATATAAGGAGAATTAAGTATAGTGTAGACTGTAAAAGTAGTGTGGCGAAAGAAATGTGGAGAGAAGAGAGATACATTAGGGTGATATTGGGAATGGCGAAAAGAAGACGCTGAAGTGAAGTGAATGAAAGTGAGGAGAGAAAAGGACGTTAGAGACGAACCAATTTGATGGCGTCACCAGATTTTTTCTATTTGGCGTAAGTATAGGGAGTATTCGCTTTATAGTGATGGAGCAATCTATTAGAGTTTCCGTGTGTATGTGGTGAAGGAACATGTGTGTGGAGTGCGAGTGAGAGCTCAGGGAAAGAAAGATGCGGAATCGTAGAAATGGCTTGAGAAATGTTATCCTCTGGTTTGGAGAGTGTCTGTGTGTTGCTGGGAGTAAATTGGAGGCAGAAGAGAAAGACAGGGCGAATCTTTCGGTATCGATGTAGTTTTGTAATTTGTCAATGGCTAGGGTTGCTATTGCTATTGAGAGTGGCATGACAGTGTAGTGGGGTCCGAGGAAGGCTCTCTGTCTAACTGGTAATTGTGAGTGGAGTCAAAGTCAACTGGGAACATAACAGTTTAAGTGGAGTAGCAACCTCGTCGGTTGGTCATTTGCTCTCTTTACATATATGAAGATCTTCGCTGGGCTTTGATAACAAACAATCGAGCAAACAGAAGTCATTTCAACCAGTTTTGGCTGGTGATGAAAAAAATAGATTTTTTGGAAAGAGACATGTTTGAGGAGGCGAGGGAAGTGGAAGTCGCAGTTGGGCAAGAGTAGGAACCGAACTATAGGCCTACGGAGGACACATTAGTAGCACTTGTACTTGTGCACTTCCATATGCATTAACATGGGTTAAGCCTTGATAATAGAAAGGGCCGGACAGCTTTTGTGTGACTCTGTCTGACAGAGACTGACTTGCCCTGTGAGTGATGCAAGTGTAAGTGAAGAGGAGATAGTGGCTTTTACATTAGTTACATCCTACTATTACATTGCATTGCATTACTTCCATCACACATTACATTCGAGATACGGCATCTTATACATATTGTACTTTCATCTCCCTACACATGTAGAATCCAGTCAAATAGCTGCATTTAGATAGGAAATGGAAGTTACTACTTTTTTCACTCTTTTACAGAGAACGCAGATACTACGGCTGATATGTGTGTGCAGAGTCCCAGGATTAGGCCTATACTGAGCCAGAGCTACCGTCCTTCACTTCAGTCAACACTCCTCACTTGACTTTGACTTGACTTGATTGGAGTCCACTGCAGAGCTGACTTACTAGAGTCTCTTCTTCTTATCCACGCTAACCAGTTTCACTGTATTTCTATTAGCCAAGCCGAGGAAAAGGTAAAGCATACAAGAGTCCCAATTTCCTTTCATTACACACAATGTCATTTCTTAGGCCCCTCAATAACACGGTGCAAGATGATAAATCATTGGAAAACATTGCCCTTACATGTACCGATCCCAGTCGAGGCTCGATATCACTACATTAAACACACTCTCACACACTCACTGATTGTTAGGCCACTACTGCACACAGACACAACTATACTCTACTCTAGGTATACTTAGCCAAGCGGTTTCCGAGAGAGCCTCCTAATCTATCTCCTCTCGGTGCATGTTTGTTTGTTTGTACATATTATGTGCATGTATGCGTGTAGGTATGTCTGTCAGTTCAGTAAGTAGCAGAAAGCTACCTACCCACATGAACACATGTAACTCTCTTCCTCGCCTAATAAATATCTTCTACCACAAAACCCATTTCCATTGATTGTCTTTTCATCACGTCCAACCAAATACTTTCTGTTTCTTTGTTTCAGTCCTGCCAAACACAATCTTCCCTTTCCCTATACACGTACCATTCCATTCCTCCTATGCACAAATATTTATATTCAATTTCAATACCTACATTTAAACCGTTAAAGCAGTAAATGAGGTGTGCAGGACAATAGAAGCCAAGTCAGTTCATTTTCGAGAGTATGCAGCAGCAAGAGGTGTAATCATACCGTGGATATCCCAAGGATTCTATACGTGCAACCTCACTTATTTTATGTGCATGTGATGCAACAAACATTTCTATTGTTTTACTTCACTTGGACCAGCAACAGAAACCAAACCCCATTATGTTTTTTAGTTTACGATTAGCTAACGCTATGTTAGTTTAGTTTCACTATGCTCAATTCTGTCCTCCTCCCTGATTATTCCCATCATTATATTCATCACTACTACCACATTATCCTTACCAGACTACTTCAAAGTTCACACCCCGTCACAAACTACTCCAACATTCTTGACACCAGATAACAGATCAATTCTTCTTTTGATTTCGTTCTTGTGCTGGCTAATCTCACAGTTCTCTAACCGTTTTATCTTATCAATTCTTTCACTTGCTCCCTAATCTAGATACTCATTCTCCTCTCCTTCCTCATCTTTTACTCCATTTCTCCTCTTTTCCTCCGTTATCTTTCCAATATTCCAATGTGGAAGACTGGAACTTAGACATAATTTATGAGTTTACATTCAGTGTCAATGCCTTTCACGACTAAAATTATCAGTTCAGCCAACAACAGTACTACCTTTCATTTTAAATCATTTTTCTTACCGTTGTCATTGTAGGTAGTCAGGCCCATTGCAAAAAATAAACTCTTAATACTTTTATTTTTCCGTTAGAATGATGGGAAAATTTTATTTATTTTACATTTGTTTTAAATTACATATGAGCAGTCAACCTCAACAGATTAATATTTACAAATACATGAATATTATTACATGAATATTATTAGTTTTAATATCGAAAGGTAAATTTTTGCTTGCTCTCCAGGCACACAAGTTCATTTTTACTATTTACAGAATATTTACTGACGTCAATTTGGTTACTTCACAGGTACCTATTAACAAACGTTAAATACAGTATTAGTTTCCTCATGCACTGTAACCGCTACCTACCTGCTAACGTAAATAAACGGGAAATTGACATGTAGTGAAACGGATTATACCTAATATATTTGCAGATCAAATCTATGTTTATCTTTGAATTATTGTACAGAGATAAACCCACGTATAGATGCTCACCCGCTAGATAAATCTGGAAAACCATCAGATAAACATCAGCTTACAAATGACGTGATATCTTATATTTATTTACAACTTGTTTGTTTGCAAAATTATATTTTATCATGCGAAATACCTCAGATCTCTTTACAGTTGCGTTCACTATCATCATGGCAAGTAACCAAATATTAAATAATTAAAGAATATGCAAGAACTTGAATTTCATGTAAAAATTAGCAAGCAGATCAAAGTGCATAAAATTAGCATTATTTATTACAGTACCATGTCTTATACTTACCAAAGCAGAAACAATTAAACCACTATACAAACAAACATAAATGTACATAGTACACGAATTACACTGAAGTATTTACTGTGTCTGTTCAACCGTTGAACTTCTTTAGTTCCTAGTGCTCATCAAAAAAGACTGTCTTGAATTTTTCAATTTAAGTATTTCCTTGTTGCGTGATATTATTTTATTTCTAGCAAATTTACAAGCATCTTGGGTTTTATGAAACGTATGTGTTTAGTATTGGCTGCCTGAAATCTAAAAATAAAATGGATAGAGAAATTGAAAGCGCATTTTAGAGAATCGGACGGAAAGTGTAGAGAAGGATTTATTTTTGGTGTTTATGTAAGGGAGCTACCACTTTTACGTATAAGTAAGTAGGTATTGTTATTTATCAGATAGATAAGGTCGGGATTTGGGGGGTTATCTGTGCTCTGAAGCAATGTTGATGTAGTGGCGCGGAAAAAGGTTGCACTCAGGTCTTGAGGGATGCCGGTCTGATGGTCTGACGGAGTTGTGTGATGCGTAGTACTGAACAAGAATACTTATCGTCAGAATGAGCTCGCATGCTTCATATCATAGCTCTATTATCAGACAGAGGCATGGGATATGACATTTGAAGCGACACTTTTGCTCTCCTGTAATGTCACCCGCAGGCTGACATGCAATCTATATACATACATCAACTTAGCATGTAGATACTACTCCAGTCAAGTCACTCTGCTCCGCACAGTGCTTCTCCACCCTATAGCAAACGGCACTGCTCTGGAGTTCAGACAGATAATTCGTACTTACGTGTGTATTTATGTTTGTTATGTTATTATTATGATAGCTGTGTTAGTTATGTGTGTTGCAACTTTTTGTGCATGTCGTTGTGTAAGTGTATTACGGCATGAATGATATTATGCAGTTAGTTGCAGCATAATATAAAATAAATACAGTAGCTTACATGAGCTTAGACCCAAGTGTCTTTTTCCATCCACGAATTACATAGTTTATGTACCATAAAAATGATACACAAGTCTAGCATACTAAAGAGAGTAGGAGAGGAGACAAGGAAGAGAGGGGCATGAGAGGCAGACAGGCCAAGACAGTCAAAGCAAACCGAGTCGTCCACGTTCACTTGACTTCCTATTACTTCCACTCGCAGCTCGCCTTCACTCAACTTGTCCTTCTCCACTCCAAATACCAAATTTCTTGTTTCTCTGAATGCAAAATGTGTTCTCTGACACTCAAGTCATTTATTATTCCCAGCCCTTAATAGCTACATTGTTCATCTAAACCACCGACATGTCAATAAGCACGATGGAATCTTCAAGCACAATCATAAATTCCATTGACTCATGTTATATCCAACCCACGTAATTGCAGAACTATTCCCGTTTTTCTTTAATGTTGCATGTGCACATTATTAACGTTTTCTAGTATTGACAAATAAATACTGAACATACTATTAATAAATTATAGATTTCAGATTTTAGTCATCTCATAACGAGGAATCATAGGCTTAAAGTGAAATGTCACTACAAATTGCAAATTGTTATATATCTAACTATATACACATAAGCATAAGGAAATAATATGAGCGACATATGAAACAAAAAGTTGCTAAGGACTTGCTCAACCAATTCCATTGATATGCATATTAAAATGAAATGGCAGTGGACTATTATTGCGAAATGCATTGGTTATGATCTTGCTTTGCGAATGCGTTTGTAGTGGTAAGCCTGTATGCATTGCGTAATACCTGACTGTATGACAGTCGCCTGGAGTGGGCAACGATGAGGTTTGAGTTTGCGATAGTGTATTAGTAAATGAGTTGAATTAGAGGGAGTATATAGGAGAAGGTCGGTTTGCTGGGCAGTAGTTGAGATGTATGTGGGTTATTTGACTGGTTTGCTGGTTTGGCTGTAGATTGTTGGTTGAGTTGTGATATTTGATAATCTGGAGTGATCTCGATCTGACTGTGTGCAGATTGGGTTGGCGTGACTGGATAGTTGTGACTGAGGCAGTGAGTCCGATGTGCGAGATGGAGTGAGAAAAGGCGCAAAGGCTTGGAGAGTCTGAGGAGCAGTGAGAGATGTGAAAAGCCGAGAAAGACGACGTCGAATGTTGGCCGAATCAAGAAACCATAACTCATGAGCGTCTGAGAGTCACTGGTATGGTGAGCAGAGAGGAGTGCAGTGCACAGAGCGTAAGTAATAGTCAGTCAAGAAGTCAGAGAAACGATGGCCGAGAAACAAACAGTGAATTACAATAATGATATGTGGTTCATTGCATTACCTGAGCATTTTTGAGACAAAAGGCCGTTTCGAGATGAGTAAATGACCCCCCGCTGCGAACAGGCAGCTTACGGCGCCAGCACTCCACCGATCTTGCCCTATCTTCGGCCTATGAAGAATGGTCTTGACCCCTGCTGACATTCCTCTTCATAGTCCTCAGTCAGTGAGACGAGTCTGCCAAGACCAAACGCCAGCCAACAAACATGTGTAGGTATCTCCCTGGCTCCTAAGGGGCGTCCATGCACTGCGGCTCTGCACCAGCAACGCACCCTGTACCTCGGGACCTAAGGACCCAGTCCCTGCAAGGCCCCTCGAACTTGGTGAACAGCTAGGTTTGCTTGGCCTCACTTGGCCTCTCTCTCCATTTAAGTTTTCTGTCAGGCAGGGCGCAAATATGTGCATGTCCCAGTTCCGGCACCGCTCTCTATTCTCCAGGACACTCAGCTCGACTTCTCCGAGCACAGACGATGCAGTAGGAGTACAGGAGAAGAGTACACGGCCATGCCGTGCCGCCTTCCACTTTTTTCCATCCGAGCTCCGCATAAAAAACCCACTGCAGAGTTTATCTGTGTCTTCTCTCTTCGCCCTCTAAGCACACAGCTAATTTAATTTTCACTTTTGTCACTGAAATGATTACATTACCCAGATTTCAGTTTCTCAGACTAATAACTACTCTTATCGCTAGTACAGATCAAGTGTTAACAAAGACAAACTTGATTTGTATTCGTGTACCAAAATACATTGTGTGCTTCTGTTCAAAAGGAAACCACTACAGAAACCATGTCAGTAAAACTATTACAGTTTATATTACCTACACAAATAGTATCTCATCGTAAATAGTCCTTCTCTTTTAACAATTCATTATGTATTCTACGTGGCACACACTGAAAATTAACAACACTTAAAACTACCATGTACTCTATTGCTTAAGTATGATAAATACCTGTAGGACTACACATTGTATCCCTCAAGCACGTTTACTCCATATAGCTATAATAAGCAAAAGGTGATCTGGGCAGTATATTATAAGACTTGTTTTAACTGCTTACAACATACATAGGTTATGAGGAACATTGTTCTCATGTAAATAATATTGACAAGCATTCAGAACACAACCTTATTTTTTAAGTAGGGACGCCATTTAGTTTAGTCAAATGAAAGAATGGTGAAATGCATGTAATTACATAGAAAGAAATGGTAAATTGAAAGTGTAGATATAGGCATATGATTTTTATTTTGCATGCTTGCAAAAAAAGAGTTCGTGAGACATAAATTAGACACCTCCAAAATGAAAGAACGAAAATAAATGCAATCCAAGCTGCCAGAGAAACGGAATAGCACGCAAAGTATTGGAGAGCAAGTGCAAGATATGGCTAAAGATTTTCTTGTCAACTTTTTGCAATGTGCGAAGAAGAGAGCTTCTTACGTATAACAAATGGCTTCCTTTCTTTGTAACAATGTAAAGCTTACATGAACACACATAGGTATAAATCAAACCATTAACCTGTAACACTACACCTTATGATATGAACAAGACTGGTATTTCGTTGGTACTTTACTTTTATGTAAATTCGTACCTACCTACAAACAATAACAAACAACTCTCCTCACTAAACGAAACTCTTTCAGAACAGAACAAAAGATTTCTTTCCTTCCACGAATGCAAATGATGTATTTTATTATAAGAAGCAAATTACAGTTCTCTTACAGGTGTTATAGCTCAGTTAACACATAATAAGTATGTACCTTTATAGAGTTACTAGATATGTGCCATTTGCAAATATATGATTTCATTTAATGGTGCAAAAATCAAAGCTTCTCCTGATTTAACTCACGATCAGCCATCAACGCATCATTCAACCACACTATACAAGTCTAATAATTTACTACGTGCATTTTATCATTCCATTGTAGTGCAACCAGAACGAGGTACAAGACTCTCGTCCATAACTTGCAAAAACAATGAATGCTCAGACGCAATTATAAAGTAATTCTCATAATACCATTCCAAACAACTTACGTAGGTATTCCAATATCCATTGCATTATGCAATGCCATAATGCCACTTGCAAATACCATAATTATTGCACTAATGCTCCCAAACAACAGCAGTACACAAACACACGTAACAAATACGTAGGTGCACGAAATGAGAGTAAATGCATACATTATGTCATTGTCAGTGAGTCAAGTGCAATATTGGTGCACATAACCATAAGTAGCTATCTGCAGTACCCAACCCTTTATTTCAATTGTAGTATTTAGAGTAGAGGAGAGTAATTGAGAGTGAAGGTGACCAGATGAGAAAGGATTATAATTCATTGGTTTAAGTTTACATGTGCTACATATGTAGAGTGCACGGATACCTATGTATTGTTTATTATGATGTAATGTAATAATGTCGTTATAGTGTGTGTACCACTATTATGTCTATGTATACATTATGTTGGGTGTGTAGATTGGCTGTAAGATGAGAGCAAGGCGAACTGGATAAGTAAAAGTACACTGAGATACGCTTATGTGGAGTGTTGAGGAAGGTGGCTGGGCATAATGGAGCAGAGGTTGATTAGATAGTGATTTGGATATGACGGGACGCTATAAAGAGATGGAGCGGGTAGAAGAGTCTCAGAGTAAACGTGTTTCGTCTCATGTTTATGGCCTATTGAATCGAGCAATTTCCCATTGCAAAGGTGCTCGGAGATGCTGTTATACTTCAGGAAGAGCAAGGCGCCACATCCATCACAGAGACCACCGAACCACACCTCTACGACAGACCATTACTTTACAACTCATCTGTCAACACACTCAAATGACCAATGGCCCATCGACAGCCATCCATAATCCCAACTCCATCACCTTTGTTTTATCTCGCTCCTATAAATAACAACACAGCCAGCTCACTCAATTACCAACCATCTCCAAATGTACAACCTTTTACCCTATCCATTAGCATCCACACTGCTCTCTTTATTGCCCTACTAATAATTCGACATTTCTGTCCCAATACCACTTTCCAGCTATTTATCGCTCAACTGTCCCATTTGATTGAATAAACATAAACTCAAACCAAATATCAATTATTCTACTCCTTATAAACCACATAATATATATAACACGTAAGACAAAGATAAATTGACAAGGGGACTAAGTGGTTGTAACTTCAAAGCAGTATAGTACCTATGTATATTATATAGTAAGGAGAGTAATTCTTATGCTACTTCTACTGTTATATTATATTCAGTTCAAACACATTTTAGGTAAACGAATCAATAGTGTTTGTATACCTATACAGTGCATTCCTAAGTCTTCTGAGGTATTTAAATGTTGAAAGTATGGGAAAACAGAAAAATGGAAATTGTTGAAGAAGTAAGTGGTGAGGTACATGAAAATAAGGATAAAAATGATTACCAAGTGATTGTCGAAAGCATTGCATGATCTATAACATCTAAGCGGCCCCACACCTTGAGGTAGTAGTTCAGTAGTTGAAGTAAATTTTCCAAGTTGATATGCAACTAACATAAATAATGGTTTTGGATGGACTTTGTAGCTGTCAAAATTTCTATGATAAGAAGTAAGAGAAATTGTAAATGAATTAAATGGAATCTAGAGTGTATTGCTATCTAGGGTAATTTAGTAAGTAAATAATGAAAGAGTCAAGTCCTTATGGGTTCTGCATTTGTCTTTGGATTTTAACATGAGTATCCATGTGGAAGAGGTCCAGTCATAAGTAAATCAGCCTACAGATAAACATATTAATATACATTCTGAGTACACTACATTAGATGGAAAATTAAGGAAGAATTTTAATGGAAGAAAAGTTGGTGCTGGATTGAGTGTACATGTACATGGTAAGTAGTAAGTATTATTACTTATCGTCAGTGCGTATTAATAGCGAGACGTGCGCTGCATAATGCGCAAATTGAGAGTCCCAATAAAATGGGGCAAGGAATTGAGGAAAGGAAGGTACGATTAAGGAAAATGGATATCTACTGGAGTAGAAAGCTTTCCGGAACGAAGACAGACGTTTTTACTACAATTAGAATGGATGAGCATTATAGGGAGCGTAATATAGTTTTTATTTTTGGAGGGGATAAATAAGAGATGGACGGAAAGATGATGGAAGGCCTAGTTAGAAGAAGGTATCGTTCTCTGAGTTGTCTTGATACGGTGTAATTTGCTGGGGCGCAAAGGAAAAGTAAATAGTGTGTGGAACAATGCCTAGCTGGTTATGGTTGGTGCCCGAGGCCTGGAACCGTCAGCTGGGATGAATTACTGCTCCATAATGGAGGGCAGTCTACCTGCGGGTCCTAACAAGCCTGGAAAAACTAACAATCTCGCCCCCAGAGCGACCTTTTCCTTCATTCCTCTCGTAACTCTTCCAACAATATCCGATACTCATCTTTTTCGTGTCGTTCGCATCCGTTCCTCCACCCCAACCCACACACACCTTGTCTCTATCATCCGCACTTTTCAACACACACTTCTCCAAATTTATCTTGGGCTCTTCTCAATAAAAATCCTTTAATATCTCCACTCCACTCCATTAATAACGCAAATAGAGATACCTACAGCCATTTAGACCTAAGCCTCCACCAAATCAGTTAGCACATAGCACCACAAATACAATTTACGCCATATACCTACTTACACTACTCTATACTACAGATACTGTACTAATCGCTAAATGCATAATATACAATCCTCTGTCCATTCACCAAACTATTTTACCAATTTCAAATTTCTATGTGCTGCTCAATTCTTTTTACTACACTGAATCTATCTTGTTTGGTTGGTTTTGGTTACTATTTACTATAGCCTTTTATTTAATACACCATCAATATGCAGTATGCAATAAGCAGTTAGTATATAATTATCCCTCTTCTTAAGCTATACTTATATTTGCTGTGTGCGTATTGTACTTGTAGAGTATAACATGTATCCCTATCATGCCATTAAGTATATTACTTGTTCATTGATTGTTACTTTAGATGATGCTAACCTAACTGACCTGACTGATGTGTTTTGTACAATGATGATGACTGAAGTGTTCCCCAACTTGTTCATTCACTCACCATAATTCAAAGACAGTTCCTAATTCCCTATAGAATCCAACTGCAATTTAATATATCCCCAAACGCTAGATTTTTTAGCCATCAATCTTCTAAATGAAACTAAATACATTGAAAGCTTGAAAGGTACATGTTGTGTATTTGGTAGGTATTGTAAATAGTGTACACGATAAAGGAAAGCAGTTTAGGAAGTTCAGTTGCCTTCTAGTCCATCTTTGGCTGCCATCGATTTAACTTATAGTTAATTGCAAGAAGACTTCTCTGAAAACACAAGTCCAATGTAGAGCCTCAATTATAATCTACACTTGCAGTAGTAGCTCCCTTGCTTGTCTCTGTGTATCTTAGGAAAATGAAGAAGAGCCTGAGGATGTTCAGATAACATCCGCCATCCTTGGTATGTGTGCAGATTCATTTCCATAGAGCAGGTAGGTAGGTCTGCACTTGTGCATGGTGTGCATTTGACCTGACCTACACTATCAAATCAACATATCTTCTCAGCACTTTATCTTTGCTAAGCTTTTATGTACATACGCCAGCCAAATCTCATTTCATTTTGCTTCTTCTGTCAGTCCGACTGATTATTTGTGAGTGAGTTACACCTTTGCTATGTAAAGATATGTAGAAAAGCCCATTTAAAACTCTAATTAGAGTTATAAAATAAAAGTAACGTCACAACAGATAAATACCTACACAATATCATAAACTAGTAAAGTGTATCGACGGATTGTTAGTCAAATATACTACTTGCCTACGCATTTCATGTATAGAGCAGGACTCGGTGGCGTTTCATAGAACGTTGCTTATCGTTAGCTTACTCAACTAAGATAACTTCTCTGTAATGCAGAGCTGTGGTGCGGTTTGCTTGGTTGCCCGTATATCCTCTGCTTGTTATTTAATATACCTACGTAATTCTGCGTAGGTATACGAGGGAGAATAAATCTTGGATGGAAATGGAAGAAAAGAGAAGTACGAACTCATTCACTCCGTAGTCAAGTTTTAAATCATAACCACCTAATAAGTTAGTTAATCAGTGTGGTCTGTTCCGTCTGTTGGTGGCTTGGCTGATTGTTGCACGGGCTATCTTTTAGTTACCACGTACCTGGCTGGACAGGCATTTCAGCGTTAATAAATCCAGGCTAAGCAGACAGACTCCCTACTTTACTTTGAGTTGGCTAACGTGGCATGTCATGAAATATTATTTTGCACCTTACCACGAATAACTTTTTTAACAGCCCAATCAATTATAGCATTGATACAATCTTGAGAGGCGAAATTCAGTTGAGTTCAGTTTCAGCTGATGCGATGTTAAATAAATGGTATTTATCTGTGTATGCACTACAGATATGCTATGTTACTGAGTACTCGGGGAAATCTTGTTAGCTGCCACATACCTCACCTTGTCAGATTACACAGAAGTAGTCGCTCCAGTAGTCTGCTATGCTTTAATTTGCTAATGTGATTACCTTTTCCCATAAAATTACGTAACTAGAGAAGGCAGGCAAGACTTTGGTGTTATGCTGGCATTCTCTCTGATTATTAGTGACCTATTAATATTACTTAACATGACTCTCATACTTTTTACTTTCACAGCTACATTGCAAAACATAATTACGAATTAACTACCTACATATTTTAGGAAAGGTCTGTTTGTATAGCAAATATAATAATATTGGGGATTTTATTGGAAGCAGGATTCGTGTGGAGTGGAGGCATGAAGATAGTTCCGTATCAGAGTATAGCAGCATAAGATAGAGAGCGTGTCCTGCCGGATATACGCCAGGAGTAAGGATTTGAATAATGCTAGTATCTTATCAAGAGTCTGGAATGAGTTATAGAAAAGTGAGTGGAGTGACTTAATGTGCGCGTTGAGTTAGTTACTAAGAATTAACTGTCACGTTAGAGGAGCTGTAATGAGTTAGAGATAAATAAATTGGGTAGCTCTAAATAAGTATGTAGTATTAGTAGCACTTACATTCACTCCACTCAAAGGTGGTACCATGTATAATTTAAATGTATAGACCAACAACATTCATAACAGAAGGAGCAAATAGCATGGATTATTGGCGTACTGTCTTCTCTATCGTTAGCTATTGTAACTTATAATAAAAAACATTTTAAAAGGAACAGGGCAAAGTGGAGACTCCCTCGACCTGACTCTAATATTACGTATCGTCAGTTTAACTGAGCATTGCACTGAATGGTAGGTTAGCCGGACGGAGTGGCTATGTGTAGCTATAGGGAATACAAATACGGAATTGGTGAGCAGGTAAAATACATAATAGAGCGGACAGGATTGCAGGTTGGGCTAGCAGCTTGCTTGTTCAGTGAGTATCGTTTATATGAACTACTTAATGTTGGAGGAGAACACAGGTACACCTATTATGTACTCAATACAAATACATTTATATTCATAACATACATACGAAGCTTTAACTTACTTATTCGGAGATAAGCGTTACATGCTTTCATACAACAGGAGACACACAAACAGAAACTTGTTCAGAGAGCTAAGCAAATAACTAAGTAAATGAACAAATGCTGATGTAAGTAACTCTGTTCAAGTGAGGCAAATACATGTCTATCGTGTACCAATAAGTACCGCATTCGAAGGAAGCCTTTAACGTGTCTCTTCAGTCTGTGTGTGGTGCGAGGATATAACTTTAGCTGAAATGTACACACACCAGTTAATGTATAATATTATGTACGTTTACATTACCAATTTCCAATAACCCTGCCCACCTCACTGCTAACTAAAATATAACCATTTAGATTACAAGTCCGGAATCTACGTGGGCAGCATTCTATGGACAGTCAATTTTAAAATCATTTCCTTTAACTTATTCAGACTCGACTTTTGCAATTCAATGTGACTTTCACGTAAGGAGAACACGGCCGAATTTTAAACCAAACTAATATTTTTCCAGAGAAACATGTTAAAAATTAAACAGCTTTTCAGGGTGATTTGTTTGAATAGTAATCCAAGCTTTATTTTGCAATATCTTAAGCTTTAGTCAGGGTTACAAGACATTCCCGTAACTCTGCCCAAGCAAGAACCACACACATTTAACTGTCAATATGAATTTACACGGTATCATTTAAAGTCTGCCAATTTTCTAAAGAATCCTATATTTATATTAACCAATGCTCCCACTTCTCCTTAGAGGCTTTAATATCAAACTGTCCTGCCTTCCTATATAACTTCAGTATCGGATTCTATAAGCGTCACAAACGTAGACCGAAGGCCTCCTTGTATAAAAACCTATCAATATTTTAAACTTAGCAATTTTCAAGTCAACATTATATTTCCTGTGACATTCCTACAAAATATAAGATCAACTAGATATCTATTCCACAATTTGAATTAGGACATACGCCTATAATCCTATTTACATTTTTACATTACGTGAATTTCAAGGGTGCAAATTTGCTTCATACCTTTATTTCACATGGACATATGCAATACTTGAAAAATCCACAGTTTGATATTACACCAAGAATAGTCCTTTAATATTTAGTATACTATAGCCATATAAACTAGTAAATTGACAGAGAATCTTAGGAGGAGAGAGAAGCATATGCTTTTTAGAAATATATGATTGTAAGGCTTTAGGTGTGTTTCCAAGACATTACTAGAGTACATGTGAGAGAAGAATAATTTCGTCTTATGGGCCGTAATAAGCTTAAGGAGAAGAATAGAAAGGTGCTTCTTTGGTTGCATTTGAAGGTGCCATAAAGAGGATCGCTTTACTGCTTTCCCAGGATAATTACTTCCCGAAGCAGGAGTCACAATTACCTATCGTTAGACTGAAGTACACGCCTATGTTATATAGATCTGGCATGATAATATGACTGTTATACGATATGCAGGCTTTGTTTTAGCTCCTCATTTTATGACACGTCCTAGCTCGCTCCTACTCTGCATTTCCCTTATAATGTGTTTATATTATGACTCCTATCACTAATATAGTGCACATAATAAATACGGAGAGCTGTCTCGAGTTGGAGTGACGCTTGTTTCTCAGCTTAGGCAGGAGAATGCGAGATATGAGTGTCCCGGTATAGTTTAGATTGGATTACACTGGGAATAGTGGTGGTGGACACAGGGCCTGACACTCGATGCATGTTGGCAAGGACTATAACAGAGAAATGCATAAGTCATGTGTGTTATTATAGGAGAAGGATTGTTTCTCGTTTTATTTGAGTTGGCTGGGCTGATTATAAGGTAAGTTGAGTTGAGTGGAAGTGGATTGGAATGAGTGTATGCAAGAAACGCATGCACACACCTCGTTGCTCTAATCAGATCTACCTCACTCACAGCCAGCTATTCACATAAACAAACACTCATAAAGGTGAAAATAAATCCTCACACTGCACTGTGGCAAATCAAAAGCCAACAGTTGCTTGGACGGAAACAGTTGGTTATTTGCATCATGCAGACGAAGGCATGTGCCCACTTCACATAATATTCTCCTGATGAAATGAATAAGAGCCTCTATCACCCAATCACACCTAAACTCAATAACACATAGCCACATGCACTTAATAATTATATCCATTACATAACACACACGGACCCAACACTGTCATATACCTATACTGCAGTTACTCCTTTTCTCCTGTGTAGCTGCACTTAATTCCCTTCTCCGTCCATCCGTCTCCCGACTACAAGTCTCATGAGCGTATAAGAACCACCAGTGTATAATCACTGCTGGTAATATTCCGTATTAAAACTATTATAGTGAACAACTTAAAAGTGTAAAACACGGATCTAAATAATACATTCATATTATTACACGTAAGTAGTTATTATCCTTTTCACACAGTAAGTGTATACGATAGTATGCACTAAATAATAATGTTACTGGTATATAATGTGTGTTTATAAACACGTGCAGACATTACATTACACCAAGAATAAACAACGGAGATATAGCGTATAGTATTTTTTGAAGTGTGCATATAAACCGTTTGGGAGAATGAGAATTTATTCTTAAAATGTGTAATGCCTGGCTATATCAGAATTACTCGGGTATATTTTTATAGGAAGAAAAGGTGCATGTTTGGGTTTATATATATTTTGAGAGAAAATCATATATTAGTTTGGGATGGAGGTAAGTAGGTAGTTAGACTTTCGTTTTTCCATCCGTCGTGTGTGTAATGGCATGTTCTATGGAATTTACTAGCAGAGTTAATCTAATTTTATGTACTGCCTACAAGTGATATGATTTACAACACTGCGACTGTAATAATAACGCTCTTTCTTTTGTTAGCATTTCCCCTGTATCAGCAATCAAGAGTAGTACACCGTGGATTCAGATACGTATAATTAGGTATTGTTTAGGTGTTGCACCAAAGACCTGCTTTCTGCGTATTTCTCCACGCTCATTTAAGAAAGTTGGATGGATTGGACTTAATAGATAAAAATAGAGAACCTGACTTTGGTTCAACTCCTTAACTAACTCAACTAACTGTCTGCTCTCCGCAGACCTTTCCACCTTTCCATATTCTCATGAATGTCTATATTCTGAAGGTGATTGGAAAGAGTGTTGGCCACCTGGAGGAATAAATTAAATCGTTTTTGCCAACTCCCACCATGTGTGTGGTACGGCTACGGGATGCATGCCAACACAGCACACAGTTTCCATCTCTCTTTACTAATTTATTTGCCTTTTCTTTCTCCCTCTATTTGCTCACTCTGCCCATAGTGTATACCCAACATACCACCTGCCTTAATACACTTTATATCACTTCCAATGCCCTCCACACTGCCTACACCAACAGAGACACGTCTCCACCGCTCCGACCGGCAACTTCAACTCAGTCACTTTAAACAACAAAAAACATGAAAGCTTGCTCAATAGAGATACCTAAATACTTGATTGGGTTACTCTGCTCTCGATTTTATCCGGCTACACTACAACAATAAGCAATAACTGTGGACGCACATGCATGCTTTATGTGTTCCTTTCCACCTATGTAGACTCGATGCTCTTCCACTCGTG
This sequence comes from Yoshiicerus persimilis, assembly GCA_020352615.2. Taxonomy (NCBI): domain Eukaryota; kingdom Metazoa; phylum Arthropoda; class Collembola; order Entomobryomorpha; family Tomoceridae; genus Yoshiicerus; species Yoshiicerus persimilis. The sequence continues at coordinate 23,696,637 of CM060170.1, read as the reverse complement.
TCACAAACCAAAAACCAATGAAAAGGAATTGCATTTGCACCCAAAGGTATCTGCAGAAGTACTTTTATATCCAAAGAATAAAAATAGTTAAAATTCTGTTTTGTTGAAGTGGAAAGGGAAACAAGGAGTACTGCACTGGTTTGCTATGCAGCTATGTAGGCTTTCCGTTGCCTTGCCTTCCTATCAAAAGTCACTGTTCTATTGTAAACATACAAACATACCTAAGTAGGTACTTGTAAATACTTACTAGTTGTAACTCTGGTATACCTTGGCATACCAGGTACCAGGTTGTTCTGTAAATGAATGTCCCTATATTCCGTAAGACTTTTATCTAATATAGCTAAGAACTCTATGGACTGAGTGGCTTGGCTAAGCTTATCTGTGTTGTAGAATGAGAGTTAGGAAAAACTGTTCAAGGGGTATATAACAATGGAATAACATAGTGTGGTGTCGTATAATTAGTTTATACAAAAGAGAATTATATAGTCGTAAATGGTATAATACTTGGAATAAATCGCAACTTGTACTCGCGTAGGCTTTACAACAGCAACCGTCAAAAGTACCTAACGAGCTCTTAAAGAACCTATCATCTCGGGATCCTCCTATTTGCTATATGATCTTCCCAATATCTTTTCATCTATCAACGTCTCAAATCACATTCATCACACTCAAGCCTGCCACTCTATTTTATTCTTCCTCATGATGCTTTATGCACTTTAAGAGCACAACTACAGCTCTAAATTAAATGTACAACCAGATAATCACTACAGAATTCATTTTCTAATAAAACCTATCCCCACCAATCTTTTCAATTAGTTTCGTCATTCTTTCACTAATTTACTTTATTAATTCATCATGATTAATACCCATCCCATGGAAAACATTCTTTTCAATATTTTATGCTTCTAACTTTTAACCTGCTAACAAATGCATGGGTACTTTTGTGGCACTGAGGCGATAGTGGATGGTTTACTCCCTACTTCACTCTTTGAAAAAGTTACATTGAAAGAAATGATGGGTATAAAGTATACACTACTACTTTGTAAATATTAATTCTATTTCGCGTACTAAGGACTGCATTTTTTTAAGTGATTCATTGACACAAAAGAATTCTATGACGAACATTTTTCTTAGAATTGTAGCATATTTGCTTTAAGGATAGTTTAAATCATAGAGAATGCATTATTATGAGTGGGGTACTGAAAATGCAATTTGACTAGGGCAGGATAAGGTATTAAGCCTTTATAGAAAATCTTGTAGGGAAATTAGGTTAGGTTTATTACTGGAGAGAGGATTTGAGTTGATAGCTGAGAAGAGCCACTTGTTCTGACAGCTTATGAGAGCTGTTTTGAGCAATCAAAATGCAAGAGGGTTGTGTGGGATGAGCAAGGCAGATATTTTGTTGATGACGACAAGACATAAAAGAAGACACGGTTCATTGAGCTAACTGAATGCACGTATTTATTCAGGTATCGATAGTGGATGGATTCAATTGAATCCTGGCACCAATAATCAACTTATCTACATCTACGTGCATTCTTACCTACGGACTACTGACGATACTTTAGCTGTCGTAGCCCAAGTATTATGAGAGATGAGATGACTTCTTAGCTGCCAGACACATCTTTCTATTGTTCTTTATTCTTGTCGGATTGGTTGGAAAAGCTGCAAGTAATCTCTAGAACAAAGTCTGCATAGGTGGTTTCCTTTCACTCCAGCGTCAGTGCAGATCTACAACAAAGTAAATACATTTATGTGTTTCTGTGTGTGTCATGAAGTTAGGAAACACGAATTAGAGTGTTAGGCAGATACCACACTAAGCAAATCTAATAAAAAATGATGTAACAAGATTTGAGAGTGAGTGGGGCCATTCTGTAGTAAACTTAAGTATCTCTTGGTTTCGTTTTTTGGTCTTCTCCTATCGCCTCTAATTTACTTTGGTTGGTTTGCTGATGTGATGTGGTGTGCAGATAGTCCACTAACACTAAGTAACTTCACTACCATTGTACTACAACACAGTGCACACTCATATTTCCGTCCACCATCATATAACAGACAATCCGAAATTCTTGACAACAGTATTGTTAAATATCTTTGTCGTTGCATTCTATGATTGAAAATTCAAAGAAATTTAACTATTTAAATTAATGTCTAATAAATTTTTATTTTTAGCTAGGTATAATTAATATAAAAAATGACAAGGCACAATGGTAATTTTCGCAGTAGTATTGCAAAAACTACGGAATAATAATTCTGTATTAGACATTTTAAATGGAACGGGACTTAATTAGAATTGCCAATTTTCAGACGTGCAAATTAATTACGTAAAGATGTTTGCCGTTTGTATACAGGCTTATTATAGATTAGTGTTATAATTGTTTTCAACACGAGAGAGGATAAGACCATTTGATGATGGTAGGATTAAATAGCTACCACGAGGTATACAGTAAAACTTTATTTAGCGACCACGAAAAGTGTCGAAACTGTTTTCTTGGAACATAATGGGTGTTATGACAAAATTCTACGGAAATGATGGATTGTAAAGGTATAACTACTAGAAAAGATTCTTTATAATGTGGTAACATTATAGAATGGTTTGACTCTACAATATTATATAATGCTGCATTAGTGAGTATAAAAGTTTGATCTTATTGCTAGCATCATCTCATGTATTTGTTGGTTTAAAAAGCAAAAGAAGCGAAGCGATTGTAAATTTTGGTTTGCAGTTAACTGTTGGTGGTTTGGTTCTAATGAAACAGCCACACTGTTTTGGGATTGTGGAATTCATTTGTGGCCAGAGATTCAAATCCGATTCTAAATTAGAGGGCAGACCACCTGCAAGAAAGAAATCAGCAAGAATTTGCCTTCTCGTGATGATGGAACAGATATTGTTTGTTTTATGTCCGTCGTATCAGGTACAACCTAGCTCTGCACTCAGGTCTGTACACAATATTAATATTTTATTATTATTAACCAAGACCTCATATTATGCCTTATCTAAGATCACAGATGAATCTATTGGGTTGTATCACATTTGTCATAAGTGGAAGAGTTAGATGCGGATCGTCATGAAGTCTCCCAGTCAGTTCAACGTGAACATCCTAGGTGCTAATAAACATGTTAATAAGGGCGACTGTAGACATGATTTAGTTGATTTCATGGACGATTTGTCTCGGATCCGAGCTACACGCCTACCTGCATTTATAGGTCATTCATAGAGACGGGATTGGATGGGCCACCAGACCCTGCCTCCATATCCAAACACGGTATTTACCAAGGAGTGATCTCACTTCCACATTCTCAGCTATACCTTAAGAACTTAAGAAGGACTATATGGGCCTAGCTGCATTATTTAGTACACAACTAAGTACCTCACAAACAGCCATAAGGTTCATTGTTAATAAGTAAAACTACTCATACCTATTTTGTATGCATTTTCAAACTACTTTACTGCACTGGTCACAACGAGATCTCTACATGCCATATTACATAATAAATATGTATCTTATTATTCTCAACTCCGTTATGATTATAATAGAAATGAGGAATGGAGCCAGACTGGATGGAACAGTCAGACTGGAATTAGATGCCAAAGATACAAATGCAATAAATGAATATCGCTCCACGCAAACTGCAGACATATTTTTCCTGAACATTAATTGAATTCGTATATACGTTTTGAAAGCATACTATATACGTTTAAGTAAATAGTACACTGAGAAATAAATATTTTGCTAGAAGTGTGTATGACTTTAAAAAATCTCTATTCTATTTATTGCATTAATTGAAGTGGAGAAAATTATTTATTTAAAATGTGTCCTTATTGGTAAACACAATTTTGCAACTTTCCATACAGAATTATAACAGAATTCTTATATATAAATATAACATATATAAGATTACATTCTTGTACATAACATATATAAGACTACATTCTTATATGTAACATATATAAGACTACATTCTTATATGTAACATATATAAGACTACATTCTTATATGTAACATATATAAGACTACATTCTTATATGTAACATATATAAGACTACATTCTTATATATAACATATATAAGATTATACATAACGATATAAGAGAATAATCCTTTAATATTTTTTTAAATTCAGATAAGTACACGAAATCTTTTACTTATCTGGTAGAATAGACAATATCGTATTTTTAATAGAGTGAATATTGCAATTTTATTTGCATGCAAAAAGTAAGTTATGGAAAAATAGCAGTTAAAATTTCAGTTTCAAAGTTGAATTTACCATGATTTAAATATTTGTTCATTAAAAGTTTTATGAATTCATTTATTGTTTTGTGGAAAAAGGAATTTTTCCTGTGGCGTTTAAGGACAGGCATAATGTTAGTAAAATGCCTGGATTCATAAAAATAACAGTATATCTTTCGACACTTAAATGTTTAGTATTGTTTTGGTACGGTATCTTGGTTTTGAATCATGTTCACCGTAGGAGGACTAATAAGTAAACGAGGGTTGATTGCTAGAGGACAAGACAGCGTAAGAAGCTTGGCATTTACCATAAATATTATAAAAAGTGTGAGTCAGTTTGGTATGCCTGTAGAATTTGTATATTTATGCCTTGTCGTGGAGTAAGCTTGTAATGATGGTATGGGTACAGTAATAAAATATAGATACCTGCTCAAGTGAGGAATAGTTGTTTGGTTGTATTACCCTAATAATAGCCGTGGACATCATCAGTGAGCAGAGCAAACAAATAAGTTGAGGGTTCGGGTAGTGAGATGGGAGGACGATATGAGGACCTGTGTACATAAAGATGCGTAGACGGCGATACAATTGTTTCCACGGTAGAGACAGTGTTCTGTTTGTAATGGATAGTTGGATTATGTATTGGGGAGTGAAGGTCAGTGAAGATGAATTGTTGAGATGGGTGTAAGATAAGATATGGAACATAGGTAAACAGTGTAAGAGTCGATTGGAGCCAATAGCTCATTTGTTTCTCAAAGGCGACTGAATGGTTAAATTGTAAATTGATAAGTGTGAAGGAGTTAATTGATATATGGGCCAGGCCGGGTTGGGAAGGCATGAGGAGGAAAGGAGCCCAGTAGCAATTAGCATATTCCTGTGTCTATCCCAATACAGTAGTGGCTTGGCTGTGCAGTGAGCACAATACAAATAGGAAAATAACATGTAAGTGGAGCTCGTAATGACAATGGAATACATGTGCACACTTGTAATGCAAGCGCGTAGGGAGAATAGTGGAGCAATTACTACATTATGACTAATCGTGTATTGTATATCCATCGGAGTGCAATATAGGAACAATAGAGCCCAATCCAGTTCCAGTTCAGCCAGTCTGAGTCTGCACTCTGACAATGAGATGCTGTCTGCACCTATTTACCTTAAACTAATTGTAAGAATGTATTGGACGACGAAATCGAGTCGATCAGTTTGTTTTATGGGGTAAGTGGCGTAAAAGAGAGACTGGTCTCAAAGAAAGGTTGGAGCTCGGCGGTTGAGTAAATATTCTGGATGGTTTGTGGATACAGGTAATAAGAGACTGTGAGGTGACTATTAGCAAGCTGCAGTGTGACGTGATGGTCTTGTTTCTTGGTTTTGTGAGTTGGAATAAGTGGAGGAGATAGAAAATTCCACAAGGTGAAAAATGATGGATAAACGAAGACAGAGTTGATTGCACACATCATCAGCGTGAGAATGAGCCCCTTGGATGGCACGAAGGAGGGCCAAAGAGCAAAAAAGCATATCATTTTCAGGATTGAAACAATGACGAGTTATCATCATTCCTCATCTCTTATACCAATATGAGTGGTATAATAACGGGTTGGAACTGCGAACCTGCGGCGCCTCCGAGCCTCCACAGGCGTTGCAATCCTCCGTCCAAATGGCCCTTCTCCAACTAGTTACGTGGCATCAATAATGAGTATCAACCACCTTCCTTGCCACACACTTTGCCTCCTCCGGCTACGCGTTCGCTTTTACCTCCAATTAATGCGAGACGCTGTAATGAGATGCCTATTTGTTTCCATTCACTCCTCTATACCTCATCTCACCTATGGCCATATACCTACCTGGGCTACTCCGCCACATATTCTATTCACATCCTAAATAGCCACGCAAGCAATAAGCACACAAATGCATATTGTACTTATGCATATCACTAAACACCAATGTCTTTTCAAATAATGGATAATCAATTTCAGTTATTATTGAACAATGAGAATTCTTCTTCCACTCTCCTATATCTATAAGTCTTTTTTCTTTTCTTTCCTATTTAAAACAATCCCTGTAAACAATACATCAAAATAATATCAACATCAATCATTTTTGTTAACTAATAACGTAAAGTTGGTTCCTTGGGTCTTATAAATGCCAGTATAGCACATGCGTCACCTAAAATTTGCAAAATGCTATACAGTCATTAAAATAGCTGGGATGATACGAAGCTGAGCTTTATTAATTGTAAAATACTTGTAAAAAGAAATTTGGAGTAGATCCAGTAAGCGAAAACATAATTAGTTGCTTTGTGTGTTTTGAGTATGCAAATATTCTATATTAACATATTCTAGTCTGGCTTCCCCTAGTTTTCCTTTGACTGACGATTAGTGCTTTGAAAGTTAAACTGACCTGGTAACTATAATGATAAGGCTTGTGTACTGGGTTTAGCACTAACTATAAATGTTTCCATGTAAGTCTAGCGAGTCAGCTATGTATATGTCTACTTATCCATAACCCTTTTTTATTTATGTTCCAAGTTGTTGCCGTGGCAGGTTCAAAAGAAGATCCTCACAGCATTTGTTTGCTTAAACTTTACTTAAGCTCACTTACAATGTTTACTTGTTCGGCTCCTCGTTTCGTTTCTTCTCCGCTCTTTTTATCTCATCATCAATATCTCACTGACACTTTCATTTCGTGCACACAAAATACTCATTCTCTTTCATGCCACTTCTTTTCCACAGCTATTAGCTCACTTCCCTACGTTAGCCACTTCCCTATGCACGAGAGATACAGACAACACCGTGGTTGCATTGTAGGACACCTTTTTATCAGTTCTTGTGTCAAACTCTTATGTACTATCTGTAAATATCTATTTGGGGCAAAAGTCTGATTTTGAGTGTACTGATAAAAAATATTTATTACATGTGATGTTTACGTTTTCTTGTTTATAAGTAATTTACAAGTGGAGCGCTATATTAAAGGAGAGTATAAGTGGGGAATTATCTCTGAGATCTAAGTGGACTATCTAGAAGTAGTGAAGTACATAATATAAGCGATAAGCATGCACATGCTTTTGTGTACTTGTAATAAACTTCATTTCCGACAAGTCGTAGTCTATTACTTTCAAGCATACTTATTTAGTCAGTTTTATTTTTGACTTGCAGACTCATTGGTTTGTTACCTTACCAGAGTTGAGGAACGTCAACTGCACTGGAAATTAACTTGTCGTCAACAACTTGACTTTAGATTATGAATTGTGTGAAGACTTTAGTACGGCAATGAATTTAGCTTTCATCATTTTATGTTGGACATACTTATTGTTGTCTTGCTCTGACTCTGACTAAAGTAAGATTAACTGGGAGAAGTGAAGATAAATATATTTCTGGGCTGTCACATTCATATCTCATGTTGAAAAAGTCAACGGCAACTGAAAGGAGGGAGATTGGACTTATTAAATGTCAGAAATGTAGTTGAAGTGGCAGAGATGCTAGGAGACTGCAGTAAGTAGCTAAACTGTGAGTGGAGCGAAGCAGGGCAGGGTGAGCATGAGAAGGTAAGTAGCTAATAAAGGTTGTAGGTGCAGGGAATGCTGTTACTAATAAAGAAGAGGTGAAATGGAGAGTGTACAGAGAGAAATAAATAAATAATGTTGGTAATATATAAACAAGGTGCTCCTGCTCCTGTCCGATCTAAATCTCTTGTTGGTTTTCCTAACACCCCATCATCATCAAACTTATTGCTTTCCTTTCCTCTTTTTCTTGCTTCGAGTCCCAACCAAACAACTTTACTTGTTTCTACCCAACTTCACTTCAACTACCTAACCCACCTATTAACAGCAAATTTTTTACCTCCTTCTATCCACGTATCTGTTCAGGAGATACTTACTGACTATTATTTACAAAAAAACATTTATTTCATAGAGTACATGAGTTTAAATAGACATCTATACATACAAACACAAGTACTTGTCTGTTCTCTATCTGAAATTCTATACCAACTAACTCACGCTATAAAAATCTCCTACTTTTCTTTATTTCCACCAGTTTTAAAGGCTTCAGCTACTTTAATTGTGTTACATTACAATACTTACAATATAATATATGCACCATTACATTGCTGACATAATAGTTTATTTACTATCTCTATGTTCTGTACATACACTTCTGTCGTCGGTATAAATATAGAATTTCAGTGCTCACTTATACTGACTCAGATTGGAATTGCCTTGGTCATAATATTATTATGACTTTCAGACAGAGTACAACTGGTTACGTGATAAGGAGAGAACTATTTCTCGCAGTTAGTGAATTCAATTGAAGTTAATAGCATGAACGAAACTGAACTGAAGCGGAGAACATAGAATGTGTAAGCGTTTCTTATTAACGTTTTTCTGTTTCCTCTTTATTTCCAAGTTGTAGCACCGACACCCGTATTTAACACCTTCGATAACCCACGCCACACAACATACAAACACTTACACTTCACTCACTCCCATATACCTACTCCTATATCGCATTTTACACGCTCATACTCATATATGTTCTATAATTCTTATATAACAACGCATGGGCGTAGCAAGATGGTTTCTACAAAGCGCACCCCCATTTCCAATGCTTTTATATAAAGTTATTGCGTAAACATCACAAAAAATTCATTATACTAAAGCCTAATTGAATTTATAAAAATATATCGTAAATTTAAACACAAGTTTTGGGCTTTGACATGACTCAATATTATTTTGCATGGACTAAAGCTGAGAAAGAGGAAGGAGTTGCCCGCCAAGTTTTATCATAGCTACGACAATGCATTGGTACTATTTATTAATGTTTGTATGAAATAGCATTGGGTATGGATTAAAGTGTAAAGGATTGAAAGTGGTACATAGGAGAATTCAACACCTGTGCTATGACATGATAGACAGAGAAAAGTAAAACAGAAGCTCGGACTCCCCACATTCACCTCTCCCCATAGCTATATGAGCAGTAAATACGTATTTACTGAAACAAAACTCAATCTAATCCGAGCTGTCCGTAAAGTAAGTAATAGAGCATGCGATGGTAGTTGTAATTGTAAATGCATGAATGTTGATCGTATACCAACAATGCAATAAGTTCACCTCTATTATATATTCAATACAAACATGCTCCACTAGAATATCAATTCAAACCGAGCAAACCACTCTTACTCTCAATACATTTAAGCATGATACACACACTCACGCACATGTCCATTCCGACCATTGAAAATTCTTGCTATGACCATTCTTTCTATTATTTTATGTATCACAGTACCCAAAAGTAGGCACCACAAAGCGACTGTCAAAGCCAAAGCTAATACTACTACTGATCTGATAGCATACACTAAAATAATAAAAATAAGTTTACATACAGGTAAACGAGAAATTGAAAATCCCGTGTAGCTACCTATGTCCACTGTACATATATAAATTTATAGGTTGCTATTGCATTGCCCATTAGATTTGTTTATAGTGGAAACATCTGTGTACCTATATTATGTGCCTTTTATTTGAGGAGAGCATATAAAATGTATTATTATGAGTAGCATTGTATGGAGGTAGTAATTGTTAATAGTGTCTCTTTGGTTTCTTGCCATGGCTGCATGCCTAGTCACTGACAAAGAAAGAGTATTGCCGACTCCTCTGTTGTTCTCCGATCGTAAAGTAATAAGTATTAGGAGCTATTGAATGGTGAGCGTCTCGCTCAGTGTCCATCAGTTATTATTCCATTGTTCTCTTAAATATGCATTGAATAGACGCATAAATGTTGACAAGCAGGTATGGCAGTTGATTGTGGGTTCATGTAGGTAGTATCTCTCCGTGCAGCAGATGAATATTAGACTTAATAGATTCCAGTTGAAGAGACAATGAGCAAAATAGAAATTCTTTGATTGCTGTTTGGTGTGTACATGCAATGCAGTATTTATTGCATTTGAGAATGTCAGCTAGAGGAAAGACGAGGAGTGTTGTGGTCGGTCGGAAATCAGAAATGTTGTAATACACAAAGTAGGTGTAGTCCACTTATTGTTAGACACTGGCACTGGTCGGCTACTAATCGTAAATACCCTGTTTTGTTTTATGCAGAGAGGAAAGGAGATAAATACATTATACGAAAGTGCAGTGAGCTGAGAGTACAATACAAAGTATGATCTCTCCACAATTACTTGATATATACCTAGCTAAATTTTTTGGTAGATTGTTAGTGCCAGTAAGTAGACATAAGTATTGTTTTCTGATGATAATAACATGTATGAAGTCTGCAATTCAAGTACACAGTAGTAAAATAGGGAAAACTTGTAGATCGACTTATTCCTAGCAGGATTAGGTGGTGTTGAAGATATTGGTCTCTTTCGGAGAATACTTAGCTCCAAACATACTTTATTTATCTACAGTTGTTTGTTAGTTTATATCTGTTCTTACACTGCGCTACAAAAACACCATCGTGCATCGTGGTGGCACATCAACTATTCTACACGTACACCCAAGTAAGTAGCAAACAAGTAAACAGATACATAAGTACTAACACTTGCAACTTTTAAATATCTTAAATACTGCCCACATCGAAGAAGAACTTTACATCAACTGCCTATCTCCATCGCATATCTTTACAACTACATCAACTATGTATCAATGTAAATCCCCATCGCACCATGAAATACACCCCTGAGTAATATATTACCCAATGTATCCCTGTACCAAAGCATGATCGTTAACTCAGTCAAGGAAAAATAAATCTCATTGTTGTGAGTGCTAATTTTTCGTAGTCAGTTTGTACAGAATAATGAGTTTCTCACATATATCTAGTAAATAGAATAATCCGTGATGCATGGCATGTAGCGAAATCAAAAGTCCTAACCTTAGTTAATCATTGTATTTTTATTCAGGCTCATCTTTGGGTTTACACTGGTTTAAATAATTTATATCTGTATTGCCATCCTTATAATTACATATAGGTCAGGTTTGCATATCTAGCGAGGAGGGAGATAAAAAACAGAAAAGAGATATTAAATGGAGAGTAGACAAGACACGGATGAGTTAAACGAAACAAATGTTGTCGAGGAGATACAGACAAAAAATGGAAGGAAGGATTGGGAAGGATTATAGAGTGATGGCATAGCAGATGGTAGGAGCACAATTCAGTCAGTGTGGGAAGAAGTGGAAAAAGCCGTATATTTATGTGTGTATTTAAATAGAGATAAAGAGTGAATTGCCACAGAGGAATGGATTATGTATTTGTATAAATGTTTGCATGGAATGAGATTAACATGAGATGAAGATGACATAGCCAGTGATTAGATACTCGAACTCTGAGAAGATTATTAGCGTTTCGAGGGAAAAGAGGAGGAGGTCGTGCCCAGATGATGTCAATCTGTATTCATGTGTGGACGTGAGATGTAGTAGATACATTCAAGGTGTCAGAGGCAGTGCAAATAATAATTGAGTGGAATAATAATGGGGAGATGGGATGTGCTACGCATCGGCTATGATATGATGGGGTGTGATGTAATGTGAGATCTCCTCAACTCGCTCATCACACCACAAACATCTAAAACAACTAAATACAAGCACACAGACATTAAATCTGCCTCACCGTACTGCACTGCCCTATCCCGGCCCATCAATCTATCAAGTTACCTACCTGTACGTACAATTCCTGTCTCGACACTCTTATCGTTAGTTAGCCTCAACATAATAATATTCTACCTCCATGCAGCCAGTCTTCTATTTATCTATATTATTATTATTATTATTAGCCACGTTTATCTCTCTCAAGCCCTCCAGCTCTCCAGATTACAATTATCCCTGCAAATCCCAATCTCCTTCCAATGTGTCTAGTATATCTGCATGGAATTGTGAGCAGTTGAATTGAGTTCAGGTACCTCCTGTGCAAATTCCCTCGTTAAGATCCGTGCAGAGACAGTCGTGTGTGCTGTGCACTGTACTACATTGGTTTCTTAATTTACGACGGGTATTTGCATTGTTTGTGCGTCTTCTCCTAGTCTGCCTTATTTATTTGCACAGTTCTGCACACACATCATAAGGGTAGGTGTTTTCCTAGGTGCTGCTGCTGATAAGCTGTGGTGTAATGCGGAGTGCGAGAGTGCTAATGGTGCAGGTAGCCACTAGTTAACTACTAGGAGATTTGGATTTCAGTTGGCTTTAGGTGAAACAGCATTTGAGAATGCAGAGTCTCTTGTTTAGTTGCTGTAGTTTACATGCATAGATCATATCGGAGATTCCATCTCAATGAAGTCAGTCGAAAGGTGCGAAAAATTACACTCGACTTAATTGTAGTTGGCTGGCCAGCGAGAATTACCTGCTCCCTATTACCTTGTATTGCATGTACTGCATTGACTATTTCATCTCTGCCAGTTTTTCTGAGTCTTCTGCCTGTCGAGAATTACACGAAGATCGACTAACTGATTGCTAGCTAAACTAATGCAACGAGCAATCTACCTACCTGTACCTACCTGTCTACCTACAAGATGCTTCTGTGAGTCCGAGACCTGACCTTGTTTTCCTCTTCTTTTGATGTCCTGTCTTTTGTCTGCCTTGCTAAGACAATACAACTCACTGCAAACTAGCCTTCCTCTGCTGTGGAGATCCTAGTTGAGGTTATCAGACATCTTCCAATAAGTAAATGCAGAATTACCATCCGAGAGGAGCAGAGGAACTTTATTTCATTTGTGCTGTCTTCTGACACGTATCTCTGCAACACCCAGTACACACAATGCCCTGTACCTCCACTTACGCTTCCCTGCACAGATAAATAAACTGAAAGCAAGCAAACTGCCATTGAATCCGTCATAATAAGTAAATAATATCCGAGCTCTGCTCAGCTCCTCTTCTTTTTCTATGTCTGTGTGAATTCAAGTTTTTTCCCATTTATTCTTCCAGCAGCATGTCTTTCGTATCGTACACTGTGTATCTACACATTATGCAATAAACAGCTTCTCTGATTGTACGTGTACTTATTTATGTAGAAATTATATTGTCTGTGTCCTTATGCTGTGTAGGTAGTTAAACATGCAAAACTCCCATGTCTCTCTCGCTCCTATATATTTAAGTCAGGTTCAGAGCCTACGTGTTTATCTGAACTTTTGATTCACTACTGTGAAATTGATACATTGCAATGTGGATGTGAACATGAAGAAGATCTGGAATAAAGGGAAAAGTGTAGCTCTGGTAAATAACTCGTAAGTGTAGATTGACTTGGTTTGCTTTGGCAGAGGATTAGATGGATTATCTGTCTGTTAGACCAAAGTATGGCAGTTTACAGAATATTTAGGTTGTTTGTTAGTGCAAGTGGTGTGTGCATTTAGTTTGTTATTGCATTGGATGTAGTCTGCCAGAAAGTTAAATCGATCATGGGCAACAGGAGAATCAAATCAAGGAGTAATAGCATAGGTGGTATTCAACAATAATTTAGAATCACTCACTCTACTCACGGCACTACATGCTATTATCACCTTTTCCTCAGCTTCCACTTCCAGTTCATCGAGGAGTTTTCTTTTTGTTAGACACATACCTATCTAATGTCTAATAGCACCTAACTACCTACCTGTACCTGTCTCTCCATCTACATACCTGCAATAAGCAATTTAAAATAGATAGATCATAAAAATCCACAGAAACATTCTATAGAGTACACAAACTAAGCATTATAAGATTCTCGCTATCAGTCCATTTATTTACATATCTCTCTAATAAGGCTCTCTCCAACTACGTTTACTACAGACACAACAGCTACAATCACGAGAGCCCAAGGGAAGCCTCTACAGTTTATTTTCCACATTTTTAAATAATAATTGTGCTCTTGATAACATACGATCTCTGATTAGCACCTTGCTACGAATCCTGACTTGATATGTTTATTCATCATAATTCATCGAAAGTTACGCTTCAAGTATTTATGGGGTGCCATGGTCGAGTTGAATGAAAATGGACCTCGTTTTACTACTGCTATACTAATATCTGGTCCACATAACACGTAACTAATGCACATCCACACGTACAGATCTACATATCCACACGTACAAACACCAAGCACAGATGCACTGCTCAGGTACTGTCCAAACCTACACTCGATCTCTTTTAATTTCCAATGACTCTCTTCCAAACGCATTCTCAATCCTTCTTTAATAGTTTATTGTAAAACTTGAAACTTCTCATCTTTTCATTCATCTCCAACCCTATCTCCATCCCTAATCTCAATGTGCATCATAGTAATGCTTTTCAATCTGCATTTCTACTCAAGTTGTAAATTTTCATGTGCTTTTTTCTCGAGTACCAATCAATATTTATATTATGTGGGTAATAATGTATCCAGTGAGAACATGGGGAATGGCAAATGCCCGCCCACATAATAGAGACACGTACATTTATATTTTCTATCACAAATAACAATGCTCTTTCCAAGTACACTCAATTTCTACATGCAATATTACAATACTGCTTTCGCCAGGCCTACTTCCAATCTTATTCTTCCCTAGGTTGCTTAAATATAGATGTTAGA